>CM059792.1:3594900-5072400 GCA_030435695.1 Brachymystax lenok tsinlingensis | reverse complement strand
TCGTTCAACTTATACCTATAAACTTGTCCAAGAACGATCAAACATAATTGTAAATGTATCCTTAGGAACACTTTAATGTATAAATAGTATAATATTTCAACCGGAATATAAACTGGGCGATAAGAAAGGAAAAAACCACAGAGCGTGCCAGCCGTGAACGTGCATTTACTCCTATTGACATTCTCTGTGGACACTTCCTTATTCCTCTTCTTCTCTGCTCTAAAAGCAGCTAAGAATCAGAACACTTTCTCGAGACTGTTGACATCCAGAGGAAGCGATAGGTACTGCATTCATATGCCCTTATATGGGCATTTTCATAAGGGAGGGGTTCCAAATGAGGCAATCTGTCAAAACCACTTTTTCCAGGACAGAAATTCCTCGGGTTTTCGCCTGCCATATCCGTTCTGTTATACTCACAGACTAAATGTTAACACGTTTAGAAAATTCAGAGTGTTTCCCATCCAATGGTACTAAATATGTGCATATCCTATTTTCTGGGCCTGAATGGGAGGCATTTTACTTTGGGCACGCCAGGGTCACCAAAACGGTCACTTCGTGCGCTGCTCCCAAAGAAGTTAATGAAGTGGTGATTAAAGAGCTCAGCCTTGTCAGTAACAGCCACATCATCAACATTAAGGGACATGGGCAGCTGTGAAGAGGAGGGTTTATTCTCCAGGTCTTTAACCATTTTCAGAACTTCTTGGGGTTAGACCCACAGAGAGAGAACTGCTCCTTAAAGTAACTAACTTTAGCGTTCCGTATAGCCTGAGTGCACTTATTTCTAATTTGCCTGAGCGAGAACCAGTCAGCCAGTATGTGTGTGCCGAGCCTTTCGTCAAATGGAATTCTTGAGGTGGTGTAACTCTGCCAGATCACAGCCAACCCATCGGCTGAAACTCATTTTAATTGTCATTTTTCATTTTTAAGTGTTTGTTAAGACATGAAGGTAAGTCAATCTGGAAAATATCTGAAACTTTGAACGTTTTTTCAAGTGCAGTCGCAAAAACCATCAAGCGCTATGATGAAACTGGCTCTCATGAGGACCGCCACAGGAAATGAAGATCCAGAGTTACCTCTGCTGCAGAGGATAAGTTCATTAGAGTTAACTGCACTTCAGATTGCAGCCCAAATAAATGCTTCACAGAGTTCAAGTAACAGACACATCTCAACATCAACTGTTCACAGGAGACTGTGTGAATCAGGCCTTCATGGTTGAATTACTGCAAAGAAACAATAATAAGAAGAGACTTGCTTGGGCCAAGAAGCACGAGCAATAGACATTAGACCGGTGGAAATCTGTCCTTTGGTCTGATGAGTCCAAATTTTAGATTTTTGGTTCCAACCGCAGTGTCTTTGTGAGACGCAGAGTAGGTGAACAAATGATTTCCGCTTGTGTGGTTCCCACCGTGAAGCATGTAGGAGAGGAGGTGTGATGGTGCGTTGCTGGTGAGAGTCTTAATAACTACTTAGGGAGCAGCACCAAATTAAAAATCCAAAAGTTGAATTATTAAACATTCATCAATATACAAAGTGTTGCATAGTCATCAAAAGCTCTGATTCTTGGCAATATCACAGCGTTGTCAGATTTCAAAAATGCTTTACGGCTAAAGCACAACATTTGATTGTTTGAGGATAGCCCCTCTCATATTTTATGCATTAGCATAAATCCATAACCAACGCGGGTCTCATAAAACGCATAAAACCGCTAATATAAAATCCCTTACCTTTCGAAGAACTTCTGCTGAGGGCTTCCCAAGTGTCCAATGAAGACATCCAATGGTTCTTTTGTTAGAAAAAGTAATTTATTATATCCATAAATCTCAGTTTTGTTGGCACGTTATGATCATAAAATCCACCGTTGAGTCGCCCATTGAACCGTGAAGAGAACACGTTCAAATTACACCTATACACTTTCTACAAACAAATCAAACATAATTTTTTATGTATCCTTAGGTATTCTTTTGTGTACATTTGGTGTAATATTTCAACCGGATGATAACGTGAACGATAGGAAAGAAAAATAAAGTGGTGCGCGTTCACAATCTCGAGCGCGTCTTTTACAAAAGTAGTCCTCTGACTTCTTCTTTCCTCGGGTTTTCGCCTGCTGTATCAGTTCTATTGTACTCACAGACACTATTTTAACACTCTTAGAATCTTCCGAGTGTTTCCTATCCAATAGTAATCATTTTGTGCATATCCTATTACTTTGGGCATGCCAGACTCTCCAAAACCGTCACCTATGCAGCCGCTCCCTAAGAAGTTAAGGTGCCTTTTTGGCAAACTCCAAGTGGGCTGTCATGTGCCTTTTACTGATGAGTGACTTCTGTCTGGCCAATCTGCCATAAAGGCCTGATTGGTGGAGTGCTGGAGAGATGGTTGTCCTTCTGGAAGTTTCTCCCATCTCCACAGAGGAACTCTAGAGTTCTGTCAAAGTGACCATCAGGTTCTTGGTCACCTCCCTGACCAAGGCCCTTCTCCCCCAATTGCTCAGTTTGGCCTGGGAAGAGGAAGAGTCTTGATGGTTCCAAACCTTTTCCATTTAAGAATGATGGCGGCCAATGTGTTCTTGGGGACCTTCAGTGCTACAGAAATGTTTTGGTACCCTTCCCCAGATCTGTGCCTCGACACAATCCTGTCTTGGAGCTCTACGGACAATTCCTTCAACCTCATGGCCTGGTTTTTGCTCTGACATCCACTGTCAACTTATATAGACAGTTGTGTGCCTTTCCAAATCATGTCCAATCAATTAAATATATCAAGGATGTACAATGGAAACAGGATGCACTTGAGCTCAATTTCAAGTCTCATCTCAAAGGTCTGAATACTTATGTAAATAATTACACTTGCTCTTTATGGGGTATTGTATGTAGATTGCTGAAGATTTTCAGAATATGGCTGTAATGTAACAAAATATGGAAAAATTGTTTCTATCAACTAATAGCAGTAAGGCCAAATTGAATGTTTCATCAAATATATATTTTTTAATTTGTTAAAAATGCATAAATGGGTCCTAACATTCTAAAACCAAATAGAAGGAAAACAGGACAAAATATAAACCCTCCAACCCAAAAAGGCCTGTGGTATACCCAAAATGAAATGATAAAATATACTGACCACAAACTTCTATATTATCCTCAGTGCTGGCATCTTCCCCAATATTTGGAACCAAGGTCTGTTCCCCTCAATCCACAAAGGTGGACACAAATTTCACCCCAATAATTACCAAGGAGTCTGTGCACAGTAACTCTCTGCAGTATCAACAACAGCAGACTCCAACATTTCCACAATGAAAAACAATGTCCTGAGCAAATGTCAAATGGGCTACTCATGCTTTGTTGATTTAAAAAAAGCTTTTGAATCAATTTGGCATGATGGCCTGCTGTATAAACGGATGGAAAGCGGTGTTGGGGGGAAAACCTATGATTTTATTAAATCAATGTACACAAACAATAAGTGTGTGGTCAAAATTGGCAATAAACACAGAGATTTCTTTCCTCTGGGCCGGGGGTTGAGACACGGATTCAGCTTGAGCCCCACCCTCTTTAACATTTATATCAATGAACAGAACAGTCTGCAGCAACCGGCCTCACCCTACCAGACTGACATTAAATGTCTACTGTTTGCAGATGATCGGGTGCTTCTGTTCCCAACCAACTAGGTCCTACAAAAGAAGGCCCTTGTTTTGACCCAAAACTAAGAAAAGCCTTGACTATGTACAAACTCAGTGAGCATAGCCTTGCTATTTAGAGAGGTCGCCATAGGCATACCTGGCTCTCAAGAGAAGACAAGTAATGTGTCCATTGCCCACAAAATTAAATGGAAACCGACATGCACTTTCTAACCTCCTGCCAAATGTATGACCATATACTGTAAGAGACACATATTTTCCTCAAATTACACAAACCCACAAAGAATTTGAATGCAAATCAAATTTTGACAAACTCGCGTATCTGTTAGGCAAAATACCGCAGTGTGAAATTTCTGACCTGCTGCCACAAGAAAAGGTCAACCTTTGGGTTAGAAACACCAATGTAAATATAACCAATGTTTATCTGCCTATTTTATTCCACCCCATCATTCGTACATTCTAATATTTGTACATTGTCACAACACTGTACATACAGTAGCTTATGTAACATTTTAAATGTTATGCTACATTTCTTAACTTCTAATAATATACTATTTTAAACGTTGTTATACTCTTGACATTTTTGTGTGTTTAATGTTTACTATTAGTCTCCAGGTACTTATCCTCCATTCTCCTCCATCTTGCCTACAGAACACTGTCATATAACAAACTGGCATCCCATGAAGAGAAATGCAATTCTCTGCAAGTCCCAGGGATCTCTCTTCTATCTCACTCTCTCCCTCTCCCTTCCCCTCTCCCTTTCCTCTCCCTCTCCCTTTCCTCTCCCAAAGTGGAGCTGCTCCATTGGGTAGATTAATGGCATTAGTCAGTTTAATTTCACTGCAAATCCCTGCATTTCTTCATCAGGGCTTGGCGCTCCCTCACAGTTTCACAGGCAGGCTATCTTTCTCTCTTACTCTCCATCTGTCTGTCTGTCTCTCCCTCTCTGTCTCTCTCACACACGCTCCTTCTCTTTCTCTCTTCTCTCGTTCTCTCTCTCCCCCCTCTCTCTCTGCCTCCCTCTCTTCTCTCCCTGTCTGCCTGTCATGTGAGATATGATGTGTTAATATTGCTGTACTCTTGGCTGCAGCAGCAGCATTGTTTTCAGGGTGATTAACACTAAGGCACCAGTTCCTGTAGATGAATACAAATTACAAACAGATTAATATAGTAATTAGGTCCCCCTTTCTTACAACCTTTAGATCTCCCGCTCTTCCTCTCTCACCCCTGGCTCAATGTGACTACTAGATTCTTATGACATTTCCAAAAAGACAAGGGCTGTAGCTTTCAAATGATACACCGAATAAAAATATAAACACAACATGTAAATTGTTGGTCCCATGTTTCATGAGCTGAAACAAAAGATCCCAGAAATGGTTCATATGCACAAAGAGCTTATTTATCTAGAGTTTTGTGCACACATTTGTTTACATCCCTGTTAATGAGCATTTGTCCTTTGCCAAGAGAATCCATCTACCTGACAGGTGTGACATGTCATGAAGCTGATTAAACAGCATGATCATTACACAGGTGCACATTTTTGTCACGATACAATGCCACAGATGTCTCAAGTTTTAAGGTTTTGTGCAATTGGCATGCCGACTGCAGGAATGTCCAACAGAGCTGTTGTCAGATAATTGAATGTTAATTTCTCTGCCTTAAGCTGCCTCTAACGTCATTTTCTATACAACCGGTGGGTCTAATCCTGAATGCTGATTGGTTAAAACCGCATTCCAGCCGGTGTCTATTCCACAAGTTGCCACTGGCTAAATCTATTTACTCTGTTCCATCTGACTGCGCAATCCCCTGTCTCATCAGCCCAGCCAGGCACTTTATAAACTTGATTTCCACTATAAAAAGCATCAAGACATTATCTCACGTTTCTTTTAGACTAACATTTAGTTTTCAACAGCGGAGATTTATATAAACCTTGCTGTCTGTCTCTCCAACATTTGCAACATTGTTTCAATATTCAAATTCGATCTCCAGCTGTCCCATAGTAATGAACGTGTCTGGAGTCGGGATAAGACAAGCAGGCAGGCAGGCCGCGTTTCTCAGCCAGTCGAAAATCATGAATCAGCTGGCATAATTTTTATGGATAGTTTGCAGTCTTTCCAGCTACAGTTTGAAGTGATTGTTTTAGCTCCTCTAAACAACAGTGTCCTGACGAGTGAGCACATTTTACATGCCAGGTGGAATCGAGCCTCATTAGCTCATTGTCATGGATGTATCTAAATAAATGTCACTAGAAAACAGTGTAAACAAATGCAAATGCAGCTACCTTGCTCTTATTCTGGCTGCACTTTTTGACGTGACTGTAAGTTAGCCGTAGTTGGAACATTTAGACAGAACGACTGAGTCGTGTTCAGTGGTGTAAAGCACCTAGGTAAAAATATTTTAAAGTACTACTTAAGTAGTTTTTTGGGGTATCTGTACTCTACTTTACTATTTATATTTTTGACTACTTTTACTTCAGTACATTCCTAAATAAATAATGCACTTTTTACTCAATACATTTTCCTGACACCTAAAAGTACTTGTTACATTTTGAATGGCTAGCAGGACAAGAACATTTTCAAATTCATGCACTTATCAAGAGAACATCCCTGGTCATGATCTGGCAGACTTACTAAACACAAATGCTTCGTTCGTAAATTATCTCTGAGTGTTGGAGTGCGCCCCTGGCAACCAATAAAAAAAAAACAAGAAAATGGTGCTGTCTGGTTTGCTTAATATAGGGAATTTTAAATGATTTATACTTTTACTTTCAATACTTAAGTATATTTTAACAATTACATGTACTTTTGATACGTATGCATATTTAAAACCAAATGATTTTAGACTTTTACTGAAGTAGTATTTTACTGGGTGACTTTCACTTTTACTTGAATAATTTTCTATTAAGGTATCTTTACTTTCTTTTACTCAAGTCTGACAATTGTCTACTTCTTCCACAACTGGTCGCGTCCATAGATACAGAACAAAATGACTGAACGACCAGCCGGCTTGGGTAGCAACTCTAGATTTGTGTCGGGACTATATCTTCTGGAAGGATGAAATATTACGAATAAATTAATAAAAATTACTTTTCTGAAAATATGTCAATCACTATTTGAATATGTTGATAACCATTGTATAAAAGTGATAAAGCCCTCGAAGCCGGTATTTTGAGGGCCAATATATCCTCCAAACACCAGCTTCCTGGGCATTGAATCTGTCAGAAAATCCAACTGGCCTCACAACTGCAGACCATGTGTAACCACGCCAGCTCAGGACCTCCACATCCGGCTTCTTCACGTGCAGGATCATCTGAGATGAGCCACCCATGCAGCTGATGAAACTGTGGGTTTGCACAACCGAAGAATTTCTGCACAAACTGTCAGAAACCATCTCGGGGAAGCATTCTCGTCGTCCTCACCAGGGCCTTGACCTGACCGCAGTTTGGCGTCGTAACAGACTTCAGTGGGCACATGCTCTCCTTCGATGGCCACTGGCATGTAGGAGAAGTGTGCTCTTCACGGATGAATCACGGTTTTAACTATCCCAGGCAGATGTCAGACAGGGTATATGGCGTTGTGTGGGCGAGCTGTTTGCTGATGTCAATGTTGTGAACAGACTGCCCCATTGTGGTGGTGGGGTTGTGGTATTGGCAGGCATAAGCTACAGACATCAAACACAATTGCATTTTATCAAGGGCAATTTCAATGCACAGAGACACCATGACAAATCAAATCAAATCAAATCAAATTTATTTATAAAGCCCCCCTTACATCAGCTGATGTCACAGAGTGCTGTACAGAAACCCAGCCTAAAACCCCAAACAGCAAGCAATGCAGGTGTAAAAGCACGGTGGCTAGGAAAACTCCTAGAAGGCCAAAACCTAGGAAGAAACCTAGAGAGGAACCAGGCTGTGAGGGGTGGCCCAGTCCTCTTCTGGCTGTGCCGGGTGCAGATTATAACAGAACATGGACAAGATTTTTAAAATGTTCATAAAACAGGCAGAACAGTTGTAACTGGAGAAGCAGCACGGCCAGGTGGACTCGGGACATCCGGGTAGGCCTTGAGAGGAATGGTCCTAATGCTCAGGTCCTCCGAGAGAGAGAGAGAGAGAGAGAGAGAGAGAGAGAGAGAAGAAGAAAAAAGAAAGAGAGAGATAATTAGAGCGAGCATACTTAAATTCACAGACACCAGATAAGAGAAGAAATACTCCAGATATAACAGACGGACCCTAGCACCCCGACACATAAACTACTGCAGCATAAATACTGGGGTGAGACAGGAGGGGTCGGAGACACTGTGGCCCCGTCCTGACTAAACCACGGACAGGGCCAAACAGGCAGGATATAACCCACCCACTCTGCCGAAGCACAGCCCCCACACCACTAGAGGGATATCTTCAACCACCAACTTACCATCCTGAGACAAGGCCGAGTATAGCCCACAAGATCTCCGCCACGGCACCAGAAGCCAGTGACTCAGCCCTGTAATAGGGTTAGAGGCAGAGAATCCCAGTGGAGAGGGAACCGGCCAGGCAAAAGACAGCAAGGGTGGTTCGTTGCTCCAGTGCCTTTCCGTTCACCTTCACACTCCTGGGCCAGACTACACTCAGTCATAAGACCTACTGAAGAGATGAGTCTTCAATAAAGACTTAAAGGTTGGAGACCGAGTCTGCGTCTCTACATGGATAGGCAGACTATTCCATAAAAATGGAGCTCTATAGGAAAAAGCCCTGCCTCCAGCTGTTTGCTTAGAAATTTTAGGGACAGTAAGGAGGCTCATGCGTCTTGTGACCGTAGCGTGCGATGTGGTAGGTATGTACGGCAGGACCAAATCAGAAAGATAGGTAGGAGCAAGCCCATGTAATGCTTTGTAGGTTAGCAGTAAAACCTTGAAATCAGCCCTTGCCTTAACAGGAAGCCAGTGTAGAGAGGCTAGTACTGGAGTAATATGATCAAATTTTGGGGTTCTAGTCAAGATTCTAGCAGCCGTGTTAAGCACTAACTGAAGTTTATTTAGTGCTTTATCCGATAGCCGGAAAATAAAGCATTGCAGTAGTCTAACCTAGAAGTTACAAATGCATGGATTAACTTTTTCTGCATCATTTTGGACAGAAAGTTTCTAATTTTACAATGTTACGTAAATGGAAAAAAGCTGTCCTTGAAACAGTCTTGATATGTTCGTCAAGAGAGATCAGGGTCCAGAGTAACGCTTGAGGTCCTTCACAGTTTTATTTGAGACGACTGTACAACCATCAAGATTAATTGTCAGATTCAACAGAAGATCTCTTTGTTTCTTGGGACCTAGGACTAGCATCTCTGTTTTATCAGAGTTTAAAGTAGAAAATTTTCTGCCATCCACTTCCTTATGTCTGAAACACAGGCTTCAAGGGAGGGCAATTTTGAGGCTTCACCATGTTTCATCGAAATGTACAGCTGTGTGTCATCCGCATAGCAGTGAAAGTTAACATTATGTTTCAATGACATCACCAAAGTGGTAAAATATATAGTGAAAACAATAGTGGTCCCAAACAGAGCCTTGAGGAACACCGAAATTTACAGTTGATTTGTCAGAGGACAAACCATCCACAGAGACAAACTGATATCTTTCCGACAGATAAGATCTAAACCAGGCCAAAACTTGTCCATGTAGACCAATTTGGGTTTCCAATCTCTCCAAAAGAATGTGGTGATCGATGGTATCAAAAAGCAGCACTAAGGTCTAGGAGCATGAGTACAGTTGCAGAGCCTCGGTCTGACGCCATTAAAGGTCATTTACCACCTTCACAAGTGCAGTCTCAGTGCTATGATGGGGTCTAAAACCAGACTGAAGCGCCGTTTAGTATACATTGTTTGTCTTCAGGAAGGCAGTGAGTTGCTCTTGCGCAACAGCTTTTTCTAAAATTTTTGAGAGGAATGGAAGATTGATATAGGCCGATAGTTTTTTTATATTTTCTGGGTCAAGGTTTGGCTTTTTTTAAGAGAGGCTTTATTACTGCCACTTTTAGTGAGTTTGGTACACATCCGGTAGATAGAGAGCTGTTTATTATGTTCAACATAGGAGGGCCAAGCACAGGAAGCAGCTCTTTCAGTAGTTTAGTTGGAATAGGGTCCAGTATGCAGCTTGAAGGTTTAGAGGCCATGATTATTTTCATCAATGTGTCCAAGAGATATGGTACTAAAAACTTGAGTGTCTTCTTGATTTTATGTCCTGGCAAAGTTGTGTGGACTCAGGACAACTGAGCTTTGGAGGAATACTTAGATTTAAAGAGGAGTCCGTAATTTGCTTTCTAATGATCATGATCTTTTCCTCAAAGAAGTTCATGAATGAATCACTGCTAAAGTGAAAGCCATCCTCTCTTGGGGAATGCTGCTTTAGTTAGCTTTGTGACAGTATCAAAAGAAACTTTGGATTATTCTTATTTTCCTCAATTAACTTGGAAAAATAGGATGATCGAGCAGCAGTGAGGGCTCTTCGATACTGCACGGTACTGTCTTTCCAAGCTAGTCGGAAGACTTCCAGTTTGGTGTGGCGCCATTTCCGTTCCAATTTTCTGGTAACTTGCTTCAGAGCTCGGGTATTTTCTGTATACCAGGGAGCTAGTTTTTTTGGCAAATGTTTTTTGTTTTTAGGGTGCAACTGCATCTAGGGTATTAGCAGGTTACATTGAGTTCCTCAGTTAGGTGGTTAACTGATTTTTGTACTCTGACGTCCTTGGGTAGGTGGAAGGATTCTGGAAGGGCATCTAGGAATCTTTGGGATGTCTGAGAATTTATAGCACGACTTTTTGATGATCCTTGGTTGGGGTCTGAGCAGATTATCTGTTGCGATTTCAAAGCGTAATAAAATGGTGGTCCGATAGTCCAGGATTATGAGGAAAAACATTAAGATCCACAACATTTATTCCACGGGACAAAACTAGGTCCAGAGTATGACTGTGGCAGTGAGTAGGTCCGAGACATGTTGAACAAAACCGACAGAGTCGATGATGGCTCCAAAAGCCTTTTGGAGTGGGTCTGTGGACTTTTCATGAATATTAAAGTCACCAAAAATTAGAATATTGTCTGCCATGACTACAAGGTCCGATAGGAATTCAGGGAACTCAGTGAGAATGTTGTATATGGCCCAGGAGGCCTGTAAACAGTAGCTATAAAAAGTGATTGAGTAGGCTGTATAGATTTCATGACTAGAAGCTCAAAAGACGAAAACGCTGCTTTGTTTTTGTAAATAGAAATTTGCTATTGTAAATGTTAGCAACACCTCCGCCTTATGCGGAGATGCTTGCTGGGATATGGTCACTAGTGTAACCAGGAGGTGAGGCCTCATTTAACACAATAAATTCATCAGGCTTAAGCCATGTTTCAGTCAGGCCAATCACATCAAGATTATGATCAGTGATTAGTTCATTGACTAGAACTGCCTTGGAAGTGAGGATCTAACATTGAGTAGCCCCATTTTGAGATGTGAGGTATCACAATCTCTTTCAATAATGGCAGCAATGGAGGAGGTCTTTATTCTAGTGAGATTGCTAAGGCTTAACACCGCCATGTTTAGTTTTGCCCAACCTAGGTGGAGGCACAGACACAGTCTCAATAGAGATAGCTGAGCTGACTACACTAACTGTGCTAGTGGCAGACTCCACTAAGCTGGCAGGCTGGCTAACAGCCTGCTGCCTGGCCTGCACCCTATCTCATTGTGAAGCTAGAGGAGTTAGAGCCCTGTCTATGTTCGTGATAAGATGAGAGCACCCCTCCAGCTAGGATGGAGTCCGTCCTCCTCAACAGGCCAGGCTTGGTCCTGTTTGTGGGTGAGTCCCAGAAAGAGGGCCAATTATCTACAAATTCTATCTTTTGTGTGGGGCAGAAAACAGTTTCAACCAGCGATTGAGTTGTGAGACTCTGCTGTAGAGCTCATCCTCCCCTAACTGGGAGGGCCAGAGACAATTACTCGATGCCGACACATCTTTCTAGCTGATTTACACGCTGAAGCTATGTTGCGCTTTGTGACCTCTGACTGTTTCATCCTAACATCGTTGCAGCGGCGTGATAACAATATCTCTATACTCTCTACACTCGCTTAGATTTAGCCTTAGCCAGCACCATCTTCAGGTTAGCCTTAACGCCGGTAGCCCTGCCCCTGGTAAACAGTGTATGATCGCTGGGTGATTCGCTTCAAGTCTAATACTGCGTAATGGAGTCGCCAATGACTAGAGTTTTCAATTTGTCAGTGCTAATGGTGGGAGGCCTCGGCATCTCAGACCCCGTAACGGAGGAGTAGAGACCAGAGAAGGCTCGGCCTCTGACTCCGACCCGCTTGCTTAATGGGGAAAACCGGTTGAAAGTTTCTGTCGGCTGAATGAGCGACACCGGTTGAGCATTGCTCCAGCATTTCCCTCCAGGAGCCATTGAGAAAATTGTCCGGCCTGGGGACTGTGCGAGGGATTTCACGACTATCTGTACTTACTGGTGGCACAGACGCTGTTTCATCCTTTCCTACACTTACATTTCCCTTGCCTAACGATTATCGTCTGAAGCCGGGCTAGCAGCACAGCTATCCTCGCCTTAAGCCGGACCGTTCTCCTGTATATTATGAGTACAGCGACTGCAATTAGAAGGCATGATGTTAATGTTACTACTTAGCTTGGTTGGTGGAGGTCCTGACTGAAACACGCCCAGATAAAGCGTCCGAGGAAAAAGTTGAATGAAAAAATAAACGG
This sequence comes from Brachymystax lenok tsinlingensis, assembly GCA_030435695.1. Taxonomy (NCBI): domain Eukaryota; kingdom Metazoa; phylum Chordata; class Actinopteri; order Salmoniformes; family Salmonidae; genus Brachymystax; species Brachymystax lenok. Next base: position 5,060,059 of record CM059792.1, on the reverse strand, counting down.
TAATTACAAAGTAAAACCGTAAAACTGTCAGGTAGCAAAGTTAGGTTAGCAACAAAACGCACAGCAGCACGTAAACAAGTCTACTAGTTGTGACCGGAAAAAGATCCTGAGTCCCATTGTCGTGCCATTCCTACACCTCTATCACCTCATGTTTCAGCATGATAATGCACAGCCCCATGTCGTAAGGATCTGTACACAATTCCTGAAAGATGAAAATGTCCCAGTTCTTCCATTGCCTGCATACTCATCAGACATGTCCCCCATTGAGCATGTTTGGGATGCTCTGGATCGACATGTACGACAGCGTGTTCTAGTTCCTGCCAATATCCACTAACTTCGCACAGCCATTGAAGAAGAGCGGGACAACATTTCACAAACCACAATCAACAGCCTGATCAACTCTATGCGAAGGAGACGTGTTGCGGTGCATGAGGCAAAAAGTGATCACACCAGATACTGACTGGTTTTCTGATCGACGCCGCTACCCTTTTTTTAAGGTACACTGTATATACAAAAGTATGTGGACACCACTTCAAATTTGTGGATTCGGCTATTTCAGCCACACTCGTTGCTGACAGGTGTATAAAATCGAGCACATAGCCATGCAATCTCCATAGACAAACATTGGCAGTAGAATGGCCTTTTATTGAAGAGCTCAGTGGCTTTCAATGTGGCAACTTCGTAGGATGCCACCTTTCCAACAAATCAGTTTGTCAAATTTCTGCCCTGCTAGAGATGCCCCGGTCAACTGTAAGTGCTGTTATTTTGAAGTGCAAACGTCTAGGAGCAACGACGGCTCAGCCGAGAAGTGGTAGGCCACACAAATTCACAGAACGGAACAGCCAAGTGCTGAAGCCAAGTGTTGAAATATTCTGTCCTCGGTTGCAACACTCACTACCAAGTTCCAAACTGCCTCTGGAAGCAACGTCAGCACAATAACTGTCCGTCTGGAACAGTCGAGCAGCCGCACACAAGTCTAAGATCAACATCCGCAATGCCAAGTGTCGGCTGGAGCGGTGTAAAGCTCGCTACCATTGGACCCTGGAGCAGTGGAAAGTGATGAATCAAGCTTCCCCATCTTGCAGTCTGAAGGAAGAATCTGGGTTTGGCGGATGCCAGGAGAACTCTACCTGCCGGAATGCATAGTGCCAACTGTAAAGTTTGGTGGAGGAGGAATAATGGTCTGGGGCTGTTTTCATGGTTTGGGTTAGGCCCTTTAGTTCCATTGAAGGGAAATATTAACGCTACAGCGTACAATTACATTCTAGATGAGTCTGTGCTTCAACTTTGTAGCAACAGTTTGGGGAAGGCCCTTGTCTGTTTCAGCATGACAATGCCCCCGTGCACAAAGCGAGATCCTTACAGAAATGGTTTGTTGAGATTGGTGTGGAACAACATGACTGGCCTGCAGAGAGCCCTGACCTCAACCCCATCAAACACCTTTGAGATGAATTGGAACGCCAACTGCGAGCCAGGCCTAATCGCCCAACATCAGTGCCCGACCTAACTAATGCTCTTGTGGCTGAATGAAAGCAAGTCCCCGGAGCAATGTTCCAACAGCTAGTGGAAAGCCTTCCCAGAAGAGTTGAGGCTATTATAGCAGGAAAGGGGGGGACCAACTCCATATTATTGCCCATTATTTTGGAATGAGATGTTCAATGAGCAGGTGTCCACATACTTTTAGTCATGTAGTTTATCTGTGACCAACAGATGCGTATCTGTATTCCCAGTCATGTGAAATCCATAGATCAGGTCCTAATGAACTTATTTAAATTGACTGATTTCCTTATATGAACTGTAACTCAGTAAAATCTTTGACATTTTTGCATGTTGCATTTTTATTTTTGTTCAGTGTATATCACTTTCTATTTTCTGACCCAACGTTTTTTTAGGGTGTACCTCCCAAAACTTGCCGGGCCCAGTACAGGGCCCAAAACAACCGTTCAGAGTTTAACAGGTTTTAAGGTCCATATCAAACACATACGCCTTTACCTTTTTAATTTGGTCTAAACTGAAGCACCTGATCTCAGTCAGGTCCTTCAGTAAGTTAACTTCTCTATCCCAGTCTCCAGTCTTAGCTACAGGCAGAACACTATTAAAATGAAGTGCTTTGAAACACTAAAACTAGTGGCAACTGAGCTGCCACCAACTTAAAGGAGACTCAACGTTATCCTTGTAGTACTCCAAGATGAAATCAACCTGGTCTTCGCTACATCGAGTACAGTGCTCCAAGAAAGGTCTCTCAGCTACAGGCAACAATGCTCCAAGACGGTCTGTCTGTAGGAGAGGCAGTAGATGAGATCGCCATGCAAAGAGATAGAAGATGAGATGAGGCTATTTGGGAACAAAGTAGTTGAGCAGCTGTGTTATCCCTTTACTGACTTTCTAATGTCCTTTCCTCCTTAGTCTGTCTGTCTTCTCTCATCACTTTTCTGTTAAGAGCGCTATAGTTTTGGATAATAAGGCAAGCGACAGAAAAAGCTAGAGAGGGCATGAGGGAGGGGTAAAAGAAAGAAACAGAACAAGAGTTAGAGAGAGAATCTAGCATGATTTCTAGAGCTGGATGTTGGCTTCGCTACAAACAGATGTTGCGTGTCATTTGGTTGTTAAGTAGGCAGCTAGCTAGTTAACGAACTCGATACAGACGGCTTTGCCATCTCATGACCAGCTATTCCTAACTTTTTGGTCATAGTTTCACAATGTTTTATTTTTTTCTAAATTCTGGAAATCTCTGGATGTTGTGGTTATATCATTATCTAATATATATATATATATATATATATATATATATATATATATATATATATTTTTTTAATGACTGTCCTCTCCCTGGTTGAGTGATGATTCGTTAGTCTTTGTGCGTCTGTATGTCTTTGTGACGCGGTTGTTTTGTATTATGTGGTTGTAACCAGTGTGTTCACTCTCTGGGCCTCAGTGGACATGATTCATCAGTTACCGGAAAGAACAAAGAGTTCAGAGCCCAGAGAGACATGTTGGAAAACAAAGATAAACCTCTCTGCACTCATCAGTCCATAGTAGTGCACTATATAGGGAATAGGGTGCCAGTTGGGACACAGAACTGTAAGAGGAATGCAAGACTGCTTTAAAGAAACAGCATAATTGCTCCACATTACACTGTACATTATTTGCTCTTACATTATATCTGTGTAGTAGTCTTTAAGAACATTGGGCCAGTAACCAAATGGTTGCTGGTTCGAATCACCGAGCTGACTGGGTGAAAAATATTTTGATGTGCCCTTGAGCAAGGCCCTTAACCCTTTGCTCCTGTAAGTCGCTCATTGATAGTTTCCCATTGATAGTAAGCATAAGTTGTAAAGGATTTTGGACTTTTGCTGCCCAATTTTTACATTCTCAAGTTAGCACTGGTATTTCATATATTGCACAATATATTACAGTATATTACATTGCTCCTAGTGATTATGATATTTTGGGTCTGACCCCTCTTTTCTCCTCTCTCCCTTACCGCTTGACGTTGGCTGGGTCCTGGTGGGTGTTAGTCTTTGTTCTCTGTGGGTTCTGGGTGGTTCTCGGGGGTTCTTGGGGTTCAGTGGTGTCTGGGGTTGTGCCTACCATGTCTGTCTGTCACCCTCTCTCCATTGCTTCCTCACCCCTCTCCCCAGAGGGGTGTTGGCCTTTGTCTTCTGGGGGTTCTGGCACGTTCTAGGGGGTGCTGTATGGGGCCCTAGTCTGGGGTTGTGCCCATGTCTGCCTCGTCTGCCTCCCTCTTTGTTCCCCCGGCTGCTCCAGAGGGGGCCTTAGTTCTCCATGTAGACTAGGCTTCCCAAATGGCACCCTATTCCCTGTATAGTGCACTACTGTTGACCAGGGCCCTTTGGGGGATGGGGTACTATTTGGGGCTTAGTCTAGGCACTGCGACAGCCAGCTAGGGGACTTGGCAATGTGTGTCCTGAAAGTCAAATGTGTTCATTGAGATTCAAGTGGTGGCTGTGTGAGGCTGTGGCTGTGGAGGAGAGGAGACAGCAGACCCTTGGCAGGGCTTACAGGCAGACTCAGACTCAAGCAGACTGGGAGACAGAGAGAGCTCCCATTATTATTTACAAAGCTTCTCCCTGACACTACTTTAAAATAGGTTATTTCACTTGTGGGTGTTTGTGGGATGGAGGGGGGGTATGTACAAAAATACATTTTATTTTCCTATTCATTTAATTTCAATGCTCAATGCAAAATAACAGGCCACATGCGTACTGTTCACAAAAATTCAATTAAATTTAAATTCAGGCCTATTCATTGGGGTGGCAGGGTAGCCTAGTGGTTAGAGCGTAACCGAAAAGTTGCAAGTTCAAATCCCTGAGCTGACAATGTACAAATCTGTCGTTCTGTCCCTGAACAGGCACTGTCCCTAGGCTATCATTGAAAATAAGAATTTGTTCTTAACTGACTTGCCTAGTAAAATAAAGCAAAAAAATTGTAAGGACTGGAGCATAATTAATTGTCAAGGCAGGGGTCTTTGGCAGAAAATATTTGTAACTATATTCAGACAAAAGATACCTTCCAATAGACTGAAATGGGTTGGCTGACAGCAGTACACAGATGGGAATTTTAAGGTCTTGAGGTAGTCATTTAAAATGCCGCACCATTTATAATTGATAGAAGATGTCCAAAATGTGGATGAACAATAACCTAGCCCACTAGTCTGCAATTTTCATGTTTTCATGCAGCTACTTACTGCCAAAACAAAACAGAGAAACATTAATACTATTTTTTAAATATTTTTTTGTCAATGTCGTGTGTTGAAAATGTGCATCAGCCGACATTTAATCAGCTTGGTAAGTATGTCCCCCTAAACATCGGGAAGAAATTATGTGTTAGCACGTGCGACACTGAAATGACTCCCTCTGGATCCAGAATCTCTGTGATTTTTATATCCTGAATAGTATTGAAAAGGTTAAAGATATGGGTCATACATTCAGACAGAAAGAGACAAAACCAGACAGACAGAAAATACATATCACTGCATCAGGAGATTAGCTAGATGGAACTGCCAGACTGCGTGCCAGATTTGCAAAATATTATCTGCCTGACTCGAGCATCATCATACAGCCAGGCACTACTGGCACTACTAGCAGCTTCCTCCCTGCATGGCAGGCTGGTCCAGGCTGACTAAGGCATCTTCCTACAGGGTGACGACACAACTGTGCGCCATTGCTCTGGCCTGACAGTGAGTGAATGGGACAAAGGGTGTGTGAGAGGAAGGAGACTAAGAGAGAGAGTTGCTCTGTTACAGCAGCAGCAGGGTGAGAAGGGGTGAGGCGGGGTGAGACAGCCCTCTCGTGACAAGCGCTACTCTCCCTCTCCGCTAGCTGTAGCTCTCCCTCTGTCTCTGTCCAGCCCTCAGCCATGTTGGAAAGGGGAGAGAAAAGTGGCTGCTTTCTCTCTCTCTCTCTCTCTCTCTCTCTCACTACGTGGCGTAGATTGGAAAGGCTGGGGCTGAGGCGAGGGCTGCTCTGTTATGGAGAGGGCGGAGGAGAGGTGAGGAGACTCACTAGGCAGCTGGCTCGCTCGCGTTTGGGGAGAGATGGGAGACATGTTTGCAGAGAAAAGTCCGGTGCGAAAAGCAGTCCTTTTCAGTATTCACTTTTCCTTCGAATGTTCAGTTTTTTTTCTCTCCTCAATCTTCTGTTAAGCTTCTATTATTTTTGATCTTGTACTTTCTCACACTCGCTTTTTCTCTCTCTATCTCTCTCTTTCTTTCCCCCCTCTTTTCCTCTCTAACTTTCGCTCTGCTTTTAACATTTGTGGGTCAATTTTTCCCTTGCCTGTTCGAGGCAATATCTTTTTGTCATCCCCTTGTTTGATTCAATTCAGGGGAGTTTAAAACAAAAGGAAACGTCTAACATTTTGGCACAGCTAAGGAGAGTCAGAACCGCAGCCAAGGACCCTGCTGGGATAAAAAAAAAAAACAGGCAAAATGAAGCAGCGCCCCAAAAAAAAAGAAAACACCACCCTTTCCTTTGCATGGTCACAAATTCCACTTTCTCTGTAGCCAGCCCTGAGCAGCTACAACAGCTCCTCCTCGACCACATCTCACCGTCTGCATTCAACCTTACGCCGTCTCTAGCTCGCCGTAGATTTTTTCAAACTCCATCTTGGGGGTTTGGGTTTTGTACCCCTGTTATTGAGGATAGGACAGCGGGACAGGAGGGTGAAAGAAGGAAGAAAGAGGGGGACAGTATCTTTGCTTCAATTTCAGCCGGTGATTTGCCGATATTCTCTTGTTTAAACAGTGCTGTTGTTTTTGGGCTTTTTTTGCTAGTAGTTTCTGAACTCTTTTTTTTGGGTATATTGACGTTGGGACGTGTTTGAGACTGTGTGTTGTATGTGTGTGTGTGTCTGGTTTCAGGGGGTCAGACAGACTCTTTGCTCTGTTCACAATGTGGTTGTAACAATTTATGTGTTGTTCCAGGTCCCTGCTGTATTTTAACTGAAAGAGCCGGCCTACTCTGTCCACCAAGCCTGACTCCATTTTGATGCCAGACGAAGAGACGAGGACTGACCAGCCCTTTGGTTCCCACACCATGTCGGCTCCAGCCCACACCATTGGCTACACACTACCACACCAGTACGTTGGCATTTTTCTTTTCGTATTTCTGTATTTTTCTATTAATTTCTCAATGAATTTCTCACTTGGTCTTGGTTTGTCGTGATAAGTGCGAAACTGGACCTATGATTCTGTACCTCTCATTCTCTCATGTTCAACTGAAATTACTGTATAGTACCTATATTGTTTTTAACGGTAATTGTGAATTCCTATATTCCTCGGAGATAAGTACGGTAACTTAAATAAAGCTAATTAAATCTCTCCCTCGTGTGTATATTCACCCTCAGCTTGTGAAAAATATTTGACAGTGATTGTTCTGAAAGATAGTGTAGTGATGTACATAAACGGTATTTCAAATCAAAAATATCTTTCCGAGCCATGTTTTGTTTTGTCATGATTTACAGTTCGTAATGACAATTGAATTACCTTTTCAATTTGTAGTTGAATGTCACGCGGTCTATCATTTCTGTTCCACACCTTAAAAAAGAGGTGTGCTGTGTTTCTGTAAGGATTAGAGTGACAAGGTGGCTCAGCAGAACTCATTGAGTTCGTTGATTTACTGTTAATTGATGTGACCTTTCATTTGACTGTTGTCTTATTCATTGTTTAACTAAACTTTCTGCACCATCCACTGGGGTGACTTTCTCTATAGCAGTTATTAAATTGTCTTTATATAAGAGCTATGGCCAGATTTTTTTATTTTTTTTTTGCATTTCTGCATTGCAGTATTTCTTAAACAAATGTACTCACACTCTGACATTTTAAGTGGTAACAGATATTATTTGCAAAGTCTGTATTAGGTACATTTTTATATTACAATTCAGAAATCAGGAAGATGGGCAGACATAACTGAAATGAAATACTAATTGCTCGTCCCGGATACTACTGGTGGCTACCTCTTGAAAATAATGAATATACGCTAACATGAAAATACAATAAGTCATTGTAATAACCAACGTACTATTCTCTCACCTACCTTTCAGATTTTGATATTGAGAGGCAAAAGTATGAGTCATAAGGGTTATACAACGCCAAGCGCATATGACAGTCATGTGTCTTGTCCACTTCATTGTGCCATATTACAGTAGATCTCCAATCTTTTCTCAACTGATAAGTGGGTATATAATACATTTCAGACGGACAGATTTGGAAGGTCTCGTTTGGTTGTCGTACAGATTAGTAGTGCAGCGCATCAACCTTGACTTGTTATTGAAGGTAACATTCGATAAAGAATATAAAATCTTGCTTCAATATATTTTTTCAGGACAAAAGTTTGATACCTCAATATATACTCAAGGATGGGCCCATTATCTTATTGTCAACCACCACAATCATATTAGTCTGAACCTGTATTCAGGCAAGGTTTCCATGCGGTTTCCTACATTTCTTGACTTGCCTAGTTAAATAAAGGTTGAATAAAAAAATAAATAAAGGGACTTGAGGGATCATTTCAATTTGTGTATGAATGATTCTAACAATTGTCCTTCACTGTAGTATATTTTTTTTTGTTAAAGCCAAAGTGCAAAAAAATGACAAGAAATGAATGAGGAATTACCATAAGATTTTAAAGGGGCATTGCATTTAAATACGTGATTTCCTGTATTTGTTTAATCAGATTTCCACACAATGAGGTCTAAATAACAATATGAAATTGTAAAAAGTATGATAATACCCTTTTTGTCTAAGAGCTTGTTGGGAAAATAATCCTGAAATTCAACCTGTTCAGGTGGGATGAAAAGTTTTGGCCCACATCATGACATCACAATGTGATCTAATTATAATAGACCAATGACTGTTCAAATCAAATCAAATTTTATTTGTCACATACACATGGTTAGCAGATGTTAATGCGAGTGTAGCGAAATGCTTGTGCTTCTAGTTCCGACCATGCAGTAGTATCTAACAAGTAATCTAACAAATTCACAACAACTACCTTATACACACAAGAGTAAAAAGGAATGAATACTTAGTATGTACATATAAATATATGGATGAGCGATGGCTGACGGCATAGGCAAGATGCAGTAGATGGTATGGAGTGCAGTATATACACATATATATGAGATGAGTAATGTAGGATATGTAAACATTATATAAATGGCATTGTTTAAAGTGGCTAGTGATACATTATTTCATCCAATTATAATTATTAAAGTGGCTAGAGATTTGGGTCGATGACCCGACGGCATAGGCAAGATACAGTAGATGGTTTAGAGTACAGTGTATACATTTGATATGAGTATGTCGGATCGTAAACATTATATACAAAATTGTTTAAAGTGGCTAGTGATACATTTGTTACATCCAATTCCTATGTATAAAGTGGCTAGAGATTTAAGTCAGTATGTTGGCAGCAGCCACTCAATGTTAGTGATGGCTGTTTAACAGTCTGATGGCCTTGAGGTAGAAGCTGTTTTCAGTCTCTCGGACCCAGCTTTGATGCACCTGTACTGACCTCGCCTTCTGGATGATAGCGGGGTGAACAGGCAGTGGCTCGGGTGGTTGTTGTCCTTGATGATCTTTGGCCTTTCTGTGACATCGGGTGGTGTAGGTGTCCTGGGAGGGCAGGTAGTTTAACCCGGTGATCGTTGTGCAGTCCTCACTGCCCTCTGGAGAGCCTTCACGGTTGTGGGCGGAGCAGTTGCCGTGCAGGCGGTGATACAGCCCGACAGGATGCTCTCGATTGTGCATCTGTAAAGTTTGTGAGTGATTTTGGTGACAAGCCAAATTTCTTCAGCCTCCTGAGGTTGAAGAGGCGCTGTGCGCCTTCTTTACTACGCTGTCTGTGTGGGTGGACCAATTCAGTTTGTCCGTGATGTATGCGCCGAGGAACTTAAACTTTCCACCTTCTCCACTACTGTCCCCTCGATGTGGATAGGGGTGCTCCTCTCCTGTTTCCTGAAGTCCACGATCATCTCCTTTGTTTTGTTGACATTGAGTGAGAGGTTATTTTCCTGACACCACACTCCGAGGGCCCTCACCTCCTCTCTGTAGACCGTCGTCGTTGTTGGTAATCAAGCCTACCACTGTAGTGTCGTCAAGCAAACTTGATGATTGAGTTGGATCGTGCTTGGCCACGCAGTCATGGGGTAAACAGGGAGTACAGGAGAGGCTGAGAAGCGCACCCTTGTGGGGCCCCAGTGTTGAGGATCAGCGGGGTGGAGATGTTGTTTCCTACCCTCACCACCTGGGACCGGCCCGTCAGGAAGTCAGGACCCAGTTGCACAGGGCTGGGTCGGTGGCACTGTATTGTCCTCAAAGCGAGCAAAGAAGTTGTTTAGTTTGTCTGGGAGCAGGGCGTCATGGTCAGCGACGGGGCTGGTTTTCTTTTTGTAGTCCGTGATTGACTGTAGACCCTGCCACATTCCTCTTGTGTCTGAGCCATTGAATTGTGACTCTACTTTGTCTCTATATTGACGCTTAGCTTGTTTGATTGCTCTTGAGGAGGAGTAGCTGCACTGTTTGTATTCAGTCATGTTTCGGTAGCCTTTACCTGGTTAAAAGCAGTGGTTAGCGCTTTCAGTTTACTTGGCGAATGCTGCCATCAATCCATGGTTTCTGGTTGGGAAGGTTTTGATATTTGCTATGGGTACAACATCACCAATGCATTTGCTAATAAACTTCGCTCACCCGAATCAGCGTATACATCAATGTTGTTGTCAGATGCTATCCGGAACATATCCCAGTCCACGTGCTCGAAGCAATCTTGCAGCATGGAATCAGATTGGTCGGACCAGCGTTGAACAGACCTGAGAACGGCGTTTCCTGTTTTAGTTTCTGTTTGTAGGCTGGGAGCAACAAAATGGAGTCATGGTCAGACTTGCGAAAGGAGAGCGGAGAATAGCCTTGTATGCATCACGCGAAGTTGGAATAACAGTGGTCAGGATTTTACCAGCCCGGGTGGCACATTCGATATGCTGGTAAAATTTCGGGAGCCTTGTTCTTAAATTAGCCTTATTAAAATCCCCAGCCACAATAAATGCAGCCTCAGGATATGTGGTTTCCAGTTTACATAGAGTCCGATGAATTTCTTTCAGTGCCGTCGATGTATCAGCTTGAGGGGGGATGTACACGGCTGTGATTATAATCGAGGAGAATGTTCACCTGTGTAAAAGGGTGGTCTCCAGACCATCCTATCAGCCAATCAGGGCTGTGTACGTAAATATCGTCACATTTGTTTCCTAACACCAACATGATGAGACTGAGCATTTCATGGGCCAAAGGAGGCTCAGGGAAATAAATAAAACATATTTGGAGTTATTTTCATGAAATAAACAGTGATTTATTAGTCATACAGTGATGAATTAAAAATTACAAAGACTGCATGGGGGCTTACATGTTTGGGGGAAGTGTACGTTCCTAAACAATGTTGACAGAATTTGTATTGCCATTTGTTAGTGAGGTATTCTTTCATTTTTTATTTCTGACAATTGATTGTGTTTGGTTGGGGTAGTTTTGCGTCATGTTTTGTTATTGCGTTGTGTCATGCCGTGTTTCATTGTGTTTTGTGTCATGAAGTGCCATGTTGTGTGCGCAAAGACTGTGTCCTTCAGTGGGGTTTCACTACCTAGATGTCCAGGAGATGAGAGTGGATATAGAGAGTATAGAACTATACAGGAGACAGTTGTAAACTATATTGTATAACTATACAGGAGACACATTTTCTCAAATTTTGACGCATGACCTTAAGGAGTCATTCTGGTATTCTATGTTTCCCTATTGTCCTCTGTCGGCCTCTGTCAGACACAGAAGGACTCCCGACAATGGATTATAAATTATAACGTTATCATTAACATGTTTCCTAGCTTAGACAAGACTATTCCTCATCTTGTTTAGTCCCCGAAGAGAACTTGCCAGCTGCCACAAACCCGTAGATCCGAACTTGTGGTGACTGGCCGCACAAGCTCGTGTCTATAGGTATGTGTCTGTGTGGCCATCACAGCACCCCTCTCTGACCTAGGAATATACATTACAGGTATGGTGTAGGGAAGGTATTGGAATACCGTATCAGGACGATATGTGATAACCTTATGGAGAGGCAGGGCTGGGGCAGGGTGGGGAGAGAGGTACTTGAGGTAAAAGGTTAAATGGTTAAAGGATAACATCCAGTGGAGCCCCACCCTTAGGACAACCGTATTGTACAAGTGACATACCTCTGTTGGGCTCCAGCATGAGATTTTCCATCCCCAAGCCTGTCATATTCCTAATCCTCACTTTACCCCTTTTTGCTACCCCCCACCACAGCGGTTTCCCAAATCTAATCTCAAAAACCCAGCCTCCTGCCCTACTCACCACAGCTAACACCCCCAGCCATATCCAGCACAAACTCCAACTGCACTCATATCCACTGCCTTTCACCAACCTCACCTCATCTACCCAGACATATTCTAAACTGCCCCCCCTTAGTACCCCTACACCTCTGTACCCCTCACCCCAAAGGTTTTTTCTGCCCCCCCATGCAGGCAGTGTTCCCACAGGTTGAGGTAGTAGGTTGTATAGTTCAGAGTGACATCACAGGAGATAACTGTACAGCCTCCTAGCTTTCCCTGAGGAAACGCCAATCACCATCTGCTGGAAACTGCTGAAAAAACAATGAAAAACTGCTGTCAACATGTATTTGTATTCATGTGTTTTTCAGTCACAAGTTGTGTTTTGTGATTTTCTTTCTTCAGATTATGTACTGTGTACACAAATGTTAGATCAGGGTTTATTGTTATATGTCAATCTATACAGTATTTTCAATTCCATTTCAATATGACTTTCAATATGACTTAATGATTGAGCTGTTGCGCAACCAGACTCAATATTTTAATGAAATTTCACTCATGTCAGTTTAAGAAAGGACAGACGTCAAAGACAAACAGATGTATCCTCTATTCCCAATACAGCTTGAAAATGAACAACTCATCTACATTAAGAACAGTCTAATAATGAACATTTGACTAACTAATTCTGTTGTGTTTGTGTGGGTGTGAGATATTGTACTTTTAAAAACAGAAAAAAGAGAGCGTGAGACAGTACAGCAAAAGAGAGGACGACATGTATGAACACGCCAGGGAGTGAGCAGCGAGGCTTGTGGGAGGGACGTGGTAATGAAAGAGATTCCACTAGGGGAAAACCATAGAGTAGAGAACAGTAGGGCCGCAGGCAGCTGGGGGAAGAACACAACGATCTGTAGCCAATTATGTAGAAAGTTCAGATTCACTTCTTACTTCACCTCTTTACCAAAATTACATCATGGTCCCTCGCTTCACAGCTGTGCAGTAAGGACTCTGCTGCATGCTGGGATCAAAACCTCCAGACAACTTTCATTACTGTACACCACAGAGAACAATATAATCTTACTTAATGCATAAATGATTATTAGCAGACGCTTTTATCCAAATCGACTTACAGTAGTGAGGGCATCCATTTTTAGTATAGAGTTTGGGACTACAAGGTTCTATATGCAAATTTAGTTAGACAGCATTGTTATGTTCAATGTTCTCTACCTATATAGTACTTTAATACCCCAATTCGTGATCAATTCAAAATAATACAATATAAAAATTGCTGACCCCATTCAAACAAATGAGTTTGGCACTTTCAAGTAAATGATATCAGAATAATATTTTTGGCCATCCATCAGAATAATCTCTCATGGCCATCCGGAATCGAACAAGCACCTTGGGATCGCTAATATAACGTTCTCACCAACTGACTCACAGGGCCACGACAGACCTACAAACTCACTCAACCGGTTGAATGACGTAAACTGTACATTACATTTTTTTTTTTTTTTTATGAATATGAACATCAATTTCTTTAGGCTCAACCGATCATTTCCCATATGCCTTGTTGAACATAAAAGGTACCAATATTTATGTCTGGAACCCCTGCTACTACACCAGCGTGTCCGTCACTGGCTGCGGGCAGCTTTCCGCTCACACGTTAACCTAGCGACCTCAGTTCACGCATTACACACATTCTTACCCCCCCCCGCTAACAGTTTGTTACGGTATAAAGAACACGCGCGCTTTCATGTTTGACTTAAGGGACCGTGTATTGTACTTATCAATGTTTCGGGTGAGCGCTTTGTTTGTTTCTGTTCCATCCTCTCCATCTCTGTAGCTTCCGGGTACGCTGGAATCAGGACCCGAGCTACGGCAATCGGGCTGGCTTGGTAGTGCCTGTCCAGAATTGCGCGTTCACGTGAACGAGCGTATTGGAAGACACCATGTCAGTCGTGTTGGGGTTATCGAAATGTGTTATGTATTGTGCTGTATTGAATTATGGTGAACCGATTGCAAAGGTACAATGAAGATAATTCATCGGTTTTTTTTAGCTGAGTGGAAAAAGCATGCTTTGATGTTTGTAATTGCTTGATTTGTATGATGGTGTGTTCTTAAGGGAGGGGCTTCCCCCTACAAAAGGAGCCTCTCATTTCAAGGGGGGCCTTTTCATTGAGCTGTTAATGGGACTGCACTGTTTAGCTGTCCCCATAATGTATACTATTGTGGCAGTACTGGTTCTTTCAGAATCACTATGTTAATGAACACCCTTGCACAGAAGTGCTTATGCAAGTCTCCCATCATTTTATTTGGTACATTTTAAGTTTAATGTAGGCTTAAGTTGCAGTTAAGGTTTTTCAGTTTAGCCTTCTGGCCTACTGTACCTGACAGAGCGCTTGGGACTATAAGATTCTATCAGCATTTGTCAACATTTCAAATCAAAGTTTATATGTCACGTGTGCCAAATACAACATGCGTAACCTGAAATGCTTACGTACAGGCCCTAACCAACAGTGCCATTTTTAAGTAAAAAATAGGTATTAGGTGAACAATAGATAAGTAAGGAAATACAAAACCACAGGAAAGAGACAGTGAATAATAACAGTGGCGAGGCTATTTACAGTAGCGAGGCTATAACAGTAGCGAGGCTATATACAAGCACCGGTTAGTCGGGCTAATTGAGGTAGTATGTACATGTAGGTATGGTTAAAGTGAGTATGCATATATGATAAACAGAGAGTAGCAGTAGCGTAAAAGAGGGGTTGGTGGGTGGTGGGAAACAATGAAGATAGTCCGGGTAGCCAATGTGCGAGGGCACCGGTTAGTCGGGCTAATTGAGGTAGTATGTACATGAATGTACAGTATAGTTAAAATGACTATGCATATATGGTAAACAGAGAGTAACAGCAGTGTAAATGTATTGTTCTATTCAATGTTCTCTACCTATATAGTACTCTAAATACCTAAATTCGTGTTGTTAAGTTCAAAATAATACATGATAAAAATTTGCTGACACCATTCAAACCAATGAGGGTTTGGAAATTTAAAGTAAATTATCTCAGAATCATATTTTTGCAGATAGAACCTTACAGTCCAAAGCTCTTGTATCCCCAGTGTGAATTGAATGTGCAATCCTGGGATTGCTAGCATAACGTTCTTATAAACTGACTCACACAGGACCACAGACAGACCTCCAAACTCACTCAACACACTGAATAATGTAAACTGTACATTAAATAATCTTTATAATGAATATGAACACTACCATCATTTCTGAAGGCTTAACCTACCATTTCCTACCATTTGGGGCGGCAGGTAGCCTAGTGGTTAGAGCGTTGGACTTGTAACTGGAAGGTCAAATCCCAGAGCTGACAAGGTGAAAATCTGTCGTTCTGCCCCTGAACCCACTGTTCCTAGGCCGTCATTGAAAATAAGAATTTGTTCTTAACTGACTTGCCTAGTTAAATAAAGGTAAAATACATTAAAAAAATCTAATTTGCCTTGTTTAGCAGAAAGCGACTAATATTCAGTTCTGTAATCTCTACCACTACACCAACTTTTTTTCTGTAATGAGGTGAGGTTTATTACAAAATGCAGGAAGGTTCATCAAGTTCAGTCTATATTTGTTGGGATTCCAATTATGGATGGTTATAGGTTTACTCCTCAGATGCCATAATATGTTAGTGTCATCTATCTAACAATAGCTCTGTTATCTCCTGAGTGGGAATGTGACTCCTCTAAGACATGTCTTTACTGTGAGTTCAGTGACACATACTGGAGTGCAATTTTAAGTAGGTGAGGGGTTAATTTTCACTAAGCAATATCTCTGTTTGATGCCACATTTGATACATTGTTGCCATCAATTGGCTTGCACTGTGTAAACATAAGCACCTTGTGATACACTGACACCAAGGTTGATACAGCATTGCTAGACGAATGCAGACCACATACCAGAGCGACATTTAAAAAATCCATCGGACAGCTCTGAATCTCACAGTTCTGTTTCATACTCCATTAGCTGGCCTTGTTAGGCTTGTCTGGTCCACCCAACCCAATAACTTTACAGAGACAGATAGCAGACTCATCTATATATTTGTGCCATTATAGTAGTCGTGACAGCCTGGGCAGCGCCATTGAGACTACAACCCATAGGAATCCCCACCCAGTTGACTACTTTGACTACTTTAACATGGCGGAGGCATGGTGGAATCCCTCAATGGCTCTGCCCATGCAAAAAATGCCTTTTGGCCACTAGAGGCCTCTATCATTCTCTATGGTCTCCCTCCCATTCCCCAGGGCAGCAGGCAGCCAGACCAAAGTGAACCAGCAGACGCCCCATGTTGGTTCGAGGTAGTAGTGGTATGAAGTGGTGTGTGCCGGGGTGGATTGGGGAGTGGTGTGACGATGAGAGAGGGTTTCCGCTCAAACTCTTTGTTCTCTGTCCCAAGGCCACCGGTTGAGGTGGGGGAGGGGGTGAGGAGGGTAAGGGTTGGGGGAGGGGGAGACTGAGGGGAGAGGTGAATAGTTCACGGCTCCTAGACGGGGGAAGGGAAGGGGGGTGTACAATGAGGGGGAGGTAGGAATGTACATTAACCCCGCTGAGTTACTCTGTCACAATTTACGATCGTCTCCCTCGGTGCTCAAAAAACAGGAGGGAATATGACGACATATTTTGTCAGTGAGTGTGCGTGTGTGTCTCTTATTGTGTGTGTGTGTGTGTGTGCTTGTTAGTGTTTGCATGTTTCCCAGTCTCTCACGGTCTCACTTACCCTTTCTGGGTGTTAGTAAATGGCTGTCAATATACTATGGCTGCTGTGGTGTGGAGCGTCTAATATTAGCTGGTTGTGTGTGTGTGCTTGTGCGGGCTGATGGATGAGAGTGGCTCAAGGTGACAGTGGTAAGGGGTGGTGTAGGGTTAGAGAAAGAAAAATACAGGGATTCTCTCTGCAATACAAAGATGATTTGAGCACCAGATCAACTGTGGACTCCTGCAGCTGCATGTGATGTGATGATGAGCACGCAGAGCATGTGATGTCTGTCTGTGACACAGTGAAGGATTGGCTTAGTATGGAAACACATAGGAATGGACTGATTGCTTAGTATGAAAGCACATAGGAATAGTTATCTCTAAGGGTGGACACAGTTAGGCTCTACCCAATGAATCGCAGATATATCTGCAAGAGAATGTGAGATAAAGTGAGTATGTGTTGAGCAAAAAAAGTATTTACCTGTCACATCATGTCTAGGCTAGACACTATCATGTTATACTATGCTATAACTGTTTCCATTATTAGCTTTTTATTATGGATATTATATTGATAAATTCAATGGAAAATAAGAGGAGTAACAAGGTAGCGCGAGAGAGAGAGAGAGAATGTGGACATTGATTCTGCTGTCATTGATTTGTGCCCTCTGCATGTCGTCCCTCAGCAGTCCCTGTCGCTGCATTTCTCTCTTTCCTCTCTCCGTCTCTCTCTTTTCATCTCCTGTTTAAATTAAAACATTTACCGGTCCTAAGCTCATGCTGATAAGATATTTAGACAGGCACATCACATAAAATAGTATATATCTTTATTTCTCTCTCTCTCTCTCTCTCTCTCTCTCTCTCTCTCTCTCTCTCTCTCTCTCTCTCTCTCTCTCTCTGAGTCTGCATGAACTCATTCACTCCGTTCCCTCGCCTGCTCTTGCTCACTCCCTCCCTCTCTCCCTATTCTTTCTCTCTTGCTCCCTCCCTCTCTCCCTTGCTCCCTCCCTCTCTCCCTATTCTCTCTCTAGTTCCCTCCCTCCCTTCAAGAAACACACTCTCTATTACCCAGTTGCACAGAGAGGGTGAGAGAGACAGGAACAGCGCTAAGAGGGAATGGGAGAGGAGAGAATGCCAGACATGCTGACCAGAAACGGATTCAGATTTTTTATTTGGACAGAAAAGGAGCATGAAAACGGGACATTGTAAGGCGAGAAGCGATTGTCGTTCTCTGTCCCTCTCTCATTCCCTTCCTTCGTCCCTCTTCCGCGCTCTCTCCTTCCTTCTCTCTTTTCTCTGTCTGTGTGTCTCTCCTCCCTCTCTGTTAGCGGGCCTCTGGGTCTAACTGATTTCAGCTGTGGGAGGAAATGAATGGATTATATTTATTTCTCTGTCCATCCCTGTCCTGCTGCTGCTGTCGGATGCTGTCTCTAAAAGGGAGGAGTAGGGCAGGGAGGGAAGACAGGTAATGGAGGGCATGTAGGGCAGGTAGGCAGGGCGGACAGGCAAGGAGCGCAGACAGGCAGGCAGAGTGGGCAGGCAGAGCAGGCAGACAGGGAGGGAAGGCAAGGCACAGAGTTTAGCTTCTTCTGCCCTGGAGACTCACTCAGTAGACTGCCATTCTGAGACAGCTAGAGGGAGAGAAGGAGGGAAAGAGAAAGAAAACAAAATGAGAGACAGAGAGAAATAAAACGAGATGAGAGAAAGGGAGACAGAAGAAGAGCGTGAGAAAAAGAAAGAAAGAGGTACAGATAGGCAGACAGATAAAAGAGAGTGAGAGAAAGAGAAAGAAAAGAGAACATGGGTTAATGTGCCCCAGCAGAGCAGAGTGAGCCAGTCGTGGAGAGAAGCTAGACGTGGAGAGGAGCCAGCCATGTAGAGGAGCTAGCTGTGGAGAGGAGTGTGGGTATAGGGTAGAGGGACAAGCCTTCTAGCAACAGGCATTGGTTGACGCATTCTTTCCTATTATTCCATTATGCCTTTGTTTATTTTAATTTATTTTCACCGTCTGTCTGTCTGTCACTTGGATCAGATGACACGGCAGGCATCCGCTTGTTTTCTCTCGGGGCCAGAAAGGGTAATGGGTTTACAGTGCAAATGTGTGTATGTGCGCACTCCTGTGTGTAAATGCATGTTTTGGTAAGTATTTAATATGTGCACCTTGTTACTCTGGCAGATGTCAGGTATGCTGGCATCATGGCCTTGTCTCTTTCTTTCTTTCTCGCTCCTCTCGCTTCTCTCTCTTTCTTGACAGTCAGCACTTAGTCCCACAGGCCTATTGATCTCCTGCTCAACTTGTTTCTCTCAATGCTTGTTCCTTTTTTTCCACGCTGGCATGTGCCTCCTCTCTGATTCTCATTCTTGTCTCTCTCATCACATAAGCTCTTTTTTTCTCTCACATTTTCATTCACTCCCAGACTCTGCCTGTTGCTTCCTCTACTTCTTCTCCCTTTCCCCCCTCTCTCTCTCTCTCTCTCTCTCTCTCTCTCTCTCTCTCTCTCACCCTCTCTCTCTCTCTCTCACCCTCTCTCTCTTTCTCCACATGGTGGAGTCTTGCATGTCTGAGCAGCAGACGTCCAGACAGCAGTCTGACTGGTGCAGTCTCACACGCTACGATAGCCCGCAGGATCACCCCGCTGCTGCAACAATGTCCATTGACTAAGATATCTCTTTTTTGCTTTCTCTTTCATCTCCCCTTCTCTCTCCTTTGTCTTTCTCACTTCTATGTCTTTCTCCTCCTTTTACCCCTCTCTGTCTCTTGCTCTCTTTCTCTCTCTCGCTCAGACACAGATCAGACTGCCGCAGCCTCAGAAACCATGTCTAGAAGGGTGAGTTTGAGTTCCCAATCTTCCTTTCTTCCTCTCTCCCATCGCCCTCCTACTCTGTCTGACAGACAGCCCTTATCCGAGATGCTGCCTTTACCGTACTAGGCCTACCATAAGCTCTGTGTATTGTCACTATAGCTAATAGTTATGTTCCCGGCGGGTGCTGCCTGTCTATATCTATGAGGTGCGCTATGTGTAAAATATGGGGCACAGAGCTCTCATATGAAGGGAAGTTATTTACTGTTGGTAATGGAAATGGGCTTTCATGGCCGCTGGATCCTGGCGATCCGTTTTAGGTGTGATGGCGCTAGCAGTCTGCCGCAGCCTTTCTGGTCTGGCTCCCATTGTGTGTGTGTGTGTGTGTCCACTCACCCATGTGCTGTAAGTGTGTGGCATTGTTGAATTTTTCAATTTGTGGAGGCTCCCTTCATCGCTGATGGCTGTGATGGAGATCAAAGATTGGCGTTGTAATATTATGGCTGTTATAGCCTGGAGATTAAGCTTTATTTTGGACACTGTGTTACAGATTGATGTGTGTGCATGGGTGTGTGTGTCTGGGCATGTGACTGGTCACTGCAGTTGTGTGACTGCGTGCTCGATCCCGTGTGTGCGCATGTGTGCTGTATGTGTGTGGTCCCACTTGTGTGTGTGCCTGTACTCTTTGAATGTGTGCATTTGTGGATTTGTGTATATTTCTACATGATACATTTGTGTGTTCAAATCAAATCACATTTTATTTCAAATTTTAATACCATGTTGTGGTATTTCGTGCATGCGTATGTGTGTGTTTGTGCGTGTATGTATTGCAATGTGTGATAGATATATGGGGGCATGGGGCCGTGTGTTGTGTGTGTGCCCTGACCGAAGGTTGCACTTGTTGTATGCCACAACACTGACACAGTGAGACAGTGATAGTCTTCAGTACTCCAGCACAAAGCTAGAAGGACAGCTAGAGGGACATTGGCTGTGTGTTTCAGTTAAAGCAACGTGCTGATGTCCTATCTTTCTCTCCTCCTTGCTTGGGATAGACGAGCCATACCGAATCTGTACCTCTCTCAATCCCTGAGACCCTAACTTGTGACTTTTTCCTGTGATGTGCACGGGTTGGGTTCTCGGGAGCTGCGAGGGGTGCTCACACATCTCCGGAAAATAGAAATTTGTGAAAATAAATAATCTTTGGGGCTGGCGGTGGAGAATAGATGCCACGCTAGTGACAGAAAGTGAGAGATAGCTTTTTTTCTCACCTCAGGCAGGAGGAGGAGAAATGCTCGCCTCATCTGTGAAATAAAGGGAGAGGCAGAGAATGAGGGATATGTTAAACATAGTTAATATATTAAGGTAGTGTTCAGTCTGTAGGAGAGATAAAGGGAGGAGAGGAGTAGGGAGGAAAGGAAGAGAGAAGGAAGGGCAGGGCTGGGGGAGTAGCTTACTGTAGCACAGTGGAATGTAGGCCGGAGGGACATGTGAATGACCAGGATGGAGGGATAGAGGGATGGAGGGATGGAGGGATGGCGGGAAAGAGAGAAGGAAGGAGCAGGGGGAAGGGGCTGTGCTATGGGTGGGTTGACAGACATGCTAACATGCTTACACATTTTCCATAAAAACCAAGGAAGAGACTCACACCACATCGCAATGATTTCCGCTTGTCGGCTTGTCCTAGCCATCCTCCCTCTCTCCTGCACTTTCTCTCATCTCCCTCCATAAATTTATCAATACTATGGGCCTGTGGCCTCAGTTTGAGAGCAGCACAAAGTACTGGTGAGAGCGTGGTCCTGACTGCTCGGTACACCTGTGTTTGACCTCATGGAAACCTTCGTCGGCTAACCTCGGAGCTCATATTCACTAAACTCTCTCTGTGTGTGTGTGTGTGTGTGTGCATGTGTGCTTGTGTCTGTGATTTCTCTGCTGGGTGGCCTTGGCTATAAACTGTGATTTATAGGGCCCAGTCTGTGCAGGTGTTTATGTTGTATGTGTATTCTCTAGAGTATGCCGTGTAAGTGAAAATTAGAGCTGTGATTTTCATTAGTGTTCTTCATGGTGTGATTGTATCATATTGTGTAGACTGGATACTGAACTTTATAAAAACAGCGATGGAGTGTGTTCTTTTGAGGGTGGAACTGTCCCTTAAATTGGTTCCTTTTCCATTTATTATATTTAACATAAATCGTAAACATTTCCACAGTAACTTACAGATGAAGTCGGAAGTCTACATACAGCTTAGCCAAATACATTTAAACTCAGTTTTTCACAATTCCTGACATGTAATCCTAGTAAATATTCCCTGTCTTAGGTCAGTTAGGATCACCACTTTATTTTAAGAATGTGAAATGTCTGAATAATAGTATAAATCATTATTTATATCAGCTTGTAGGCCTCCTTGCTCGCATACGCTTTTTCAGTTCTGCCCACACATTTTCTGTAGGATTGAGGTCAGGGCTTTGTGATGGCCACTCCAATACCTTGACTTTGTTGTCCTTAAGCCATTTTGACACAACTTTGGAAGTATGCTTGGGGTCATTGTCCATTTGGAAGACCCATTTGCGACCAGTCTTTAACTTCCTGACTGATGTCTTGAGATGTTGCTTCAATATATCCAAATAATTTTACTTCATATATGATGCAATCTATTCTGCAAAGTGCACCAGTCCCTCCTGCAGCAAAGCACCCCCACAACATGATGCTGCCACCCCCGTGCTTCACGGTTGGGATGGTGTTCTTCGGCTTGCAAGCCTCCCCCTTTTTCCTCCAAACATAACGATGGTCATTATGGCCAAACAGTTACATTTTTGTTTCATCAGACCAGAAGACGTTTCTCCAAAAAGTACGATCTTTGTCACCATGTGCAGTTGCAAACCGTAGTCTGGCTTTTTTATGGCGGTTTTGGAGCAGTGGCTTCTTCCTTGCTGAGCGGCCTTTCAGGTTATGTCAATTTAAGACTCGTTTTACTGTGGATATAAATACTTTTGTACCCGTTTCCTCCAGCATCTTCACAAGGTCCTTTACTGTTGTTCTGGGATTGATTTGCACTTTTCGCACCAAAGTACGTTAATCTCTAGGAGACAGAATGCCTTTGGTGGTCCCATGGTGTTTATACTTGCGTACTATTGTTTGTACAGCTGAATGTGGTACCTTCAGGCATTTGGAAATTGCTCCCAAGGATGAACCAGACTTGTGGAGGTCTACAATTTATTTTCTGAGGTCTTGGCTGATTTCTTTTGATTTTCCCATGATGTCAAGCAAAGAGGCACCTAGTTTGAAGGTAGGCCTTGAAATACATCCACAGGTACACCTCCAACTGACTCAAATAATGTCAATTAGCCTATCAGAAGCTTCTAAAGCCATGACATCATTTTCTGGAATTTTCCAAGCTGTTTAATGGCACAGTCAACTTAGTGTATGTAAACTGCTGACCCACTGGAATTGTGATACAGTGAATTATAAGTGAAATAATCTGTCTGTAAACAATTGTTGGAAAAATGACTTGTGTCATGCACAAAATAGATGTCCTAACCGACTTGGTTCCATACCAACCACCATGCCAACCACCTCTGGTTTTGAAATAACATCCTGTTATTGTGTGTCATCAAATGGTTGTTTCAGCGAAGTACACTGCTTGTGACTGGGTGTGTAAGATGGAGTGTTTGTGTCAGTAAACCATAGACAGAAATAGTGTGCGTGGGGAGAAAGCGTGAGATATTTAGCGTTCCAGTTGTGTGTGCTTGTCCCACGATACTGTTGTTGTGTTACTTGTTAAGGAGCTATGTGTTTTTCGAAATTGAAGCTCAAATACTGCATTTCTACACAATTTGAAACCTCTAAAACGGAATTTGGAGTACAGCAAAAACAAGCAAAATTGACTCCAGCCATTATCACCTTGTTGCTGTAGCTTCATTCAGGTCAGTCAATAGGTGACTTAACATTCTACAAACACGTCATACAAGAATTAGCTGCTACACACTAGCTCAGCCCTGGGATTAAAACTCTAGTTTAGTTTAATGTAAAATCAAACAGCAGCTAACTAGCCAAAGCCAACTACTACAGCCATCTTTACCTCGCACTATTCCCTGCAGCTGCGTCGATGCGGTCTGCTCTCAGGCGTCTTCATGGTCCTAAAGTCAGTCCGCTGATACCACTAAACTGCAATTGCTTTTGGAATGATTTTAGTAATCTATTTTAAATTGTTGATATTGAGCTAAGGTATACGCAATTGATGGCCCTGCTCGGCCCCCAGTCCTAGTCTCTGACAGATATTTGCAGCATTTTTAAAATGGCTGCCTATCCATAAAAGCCAGCGCTACTGATCAACCAGTGACTACGAGCACTGCGCCACCCCCCCAACCCCTTTACTGCGCGTTACAAAATGTTTCTGTAATGCATTTTCTAACAAATACCCTAAATGACTATATGGTTATTTTAGCATTATGACATCAAATATCAGTAACAGTGAGGGCAAATTAAATGTATGAATTATTTAAACCTCTGGATAGTAACGTGACCTATTCTCATTGTAACAGTCCCAATAAAGAACATTTCCCCTTTTCCACTTGTCGTTTTATAAGAAAAAGCCTCAACTTCGACAAACCTGCATGTCTCTAACATTGACTGCCTCTCAACTCCCGGGTTTGTCTAAGCATTTGTCTATTTTTGTCTGTGTGTGTGTCCTCATGTGTCCTAGTTTCTTCACGCTCCCCATGTGGTCTAGTATGTGTGGCACGATCTCAGTATAGTGCCCACTGATCCTCAATGTGAAGGAACCTGAAACTATCTCCTGGTCCTTTCTCTGGGTGGTAGTATGGTGCTGTATGGCTTGTTGGTAGAGCATTGCACTTGCAATGCAATGATTGTAGGTTTGAATCCTGGGGTCACTTATATGTAAAAATGTAGTCGCTTTGGCTCCTCTGTGTGACTGTGAATCTAGCTCTATCTCTCTTGTCTGCAACACAACAGCATGCCATTTCATGTAGAAGCACAGTTCAACAAGTCTTCCAACACAGCAAAATGCATCTAGGACTGATTGGTTCTCACAGTCGGACATTAAGATAAATACAAAGCTCCGTTTCAGTCCATTTCGCTTGATAGTTAGCTAGCTACACCACCACTGAGTGAGTGAGAATACATGTCTGTCAAGCAACCTTCCTCTCCCCCTCCCCCTTATCACTGCAGTAATGTTGCAGCTCTGATCTCTCTCTGTCTGCCTGGCAGCTCAGCCAGCTCAATTGTTCTGCCAGTGCCACCCTCCCCTCCTTGTCTGTTTGCCAAAGGGCACCCTACCACAGCCAGTGCCTTATGGGCCAAAATAAATAGGGATGGTGGCATTCGGGACACAGCCCTGTCTTCTGGGGGCTGATGCCGCTTTTACCTGCCTGCCCTGGCACGATCAAAGGTAACGGCGGTGGACAGACACAGGGCTCCCTCCCGTCCTGCTGACTGTGGTGCTCGAAGCTTGGCACTCAGGTGCCCCCTGCCGGACAAGACAGGTTAACCTATTTTGGCTCCGAATCGGCAGTATTGGAATTGGCGACACCATGCCACAGTCGGTGCCATTACCCCTTACCTACACTTTTTTTTTTATATATTTTTTTATTTCACCTTTATTTAACCAGGTAGGCTAGTTGAGAACAAGTTCTCATTTACAACTGCGACCTGGCCAAGATAAAGCAAAGCAGTGCGACACAAACAACAACACAGAGTTACACATGGAATAAACAAACGTACAGTCAATAACACAATAGAAAATAAATCTATATACAGTGTGTGCAAATGAGGTAAGTTTAGGGAGGTAAGGCAATAAATAGGTCGTAGTGGCGCATTCCGGTGCCTTTATTACCCACAATGCCGCTCCCTGTCCCCGTCCTCCCGTCCTCAGCCCCTGCCAACCAACCTGCCGAACCCCCTACCGACCTGCCCTCTGCCCACCATTTCCAATTTGAAATTTCAGACGTGATTTTACCTTACGAAGAATGTATCAACCCTTACAAATGTATATACATTTTATCCACATAAGCCATTTAGCATATAATAATTAACATTTCCTGTTGTTGCAGGATTCACTTCCTTCTGTAGCAAACTGGTTCAAATTAAGATCCTACATAATGTATTTTACCACAATACTGTCTGCGGTTCTGTCTACTCTAAACCCCATCATCATACACTCCCCTCGCAAAATGCCAGAGAGATGTGACTGAGGAGCGCAGCTCGATGGTACTATTTATCACTGCCAACCCTGGCAACTGGTAGTACCCATTGAAGATGTATAATATATTACAGTCTGTCCCTGATTGTCTGCTGGTTTATATTCTGTGAGAATGTGTGTTGTGCTGGGAGTCACAGTGTTGTGCGTGTGTGTACCATTGGGTTATGTGAGTGTTAGTGTGAGGTGTGTGTATGAGTGGAGGGGTGTGAGGCGGGCGTCACAGCAGCAAGGGTAGACTGATGACTCTCCTTGGCAGGCTCTCTACTGTTTCACCATATGTTCAGGACTGGCACCCATTGTACAATAAATCTATTTCACTATAGTGCATCACACGCATAGTAACACACTCCACATAACATACTTCCATACACAAAAACAGTCTCTAAATATACCCCAAATGAACACGCCTGATGTCAAACATAGTTTATGTTTATACATGCTCATACTCAAATGATATGCATGATTGATCATATTTAAATGTGTGGTACAGTGTGTTGCTTTGTATATGTATTTTCTTGAACAACAAGTTGTATTATACGCAAAGCAAGGTGACAAGCAAAAAACGTTTTTTAGAAATGATTGCAAATGTAAAATAAATATAAATCTTAGACATAACATTTACATAAGTATTCAGACCCTTTACTCAGTACTTTATTGAAGCAACTTACAGCCTCGACAGCGATTACAGCCTCGAGTCTTCTTGGATATGACGCTACAAGCTTGGCACACCTGTATTTGGGGAGTTTCTCCCATTCTTCTCTGCAGGTCCTCTCACCATGTCCAATCAATTGAATTTACCACAGGTGGACTCCAATCAAGTTGTAGAAACATCTCAAGGATGATCAATGGAAACAGGATGCACCTGAGCTCAATGTTCTGTCTCATAGCAAAGGGCCTGTTTTTGCTTTTGTCATTATGGGGTATCTTTCCTAATGCACTGTATATGAAGTCAGCCTCATTCATGTACTCTATGACCTGTACACCATTTAGATCATGTGGTATGTAGCCTTACAGAATGTTTGTTATATGCTTTGTGTTTGTGATTGAACATATAAAATAAAATGTTTCAAAGAAAGAGCACTACTGCACTCATTCTGTTCACAGCATACACACATACCCCAATGTGAGTTTTTAAATGTTTATTTAATTTAACCTTTATTTAACTGGGCAAGTCAGTTAAGAACAAATTCTTATTGTTCAATGACGGCCTATAAAAAGGCAAAAGTCCTACTGCGGGGACGGGGGGCTAGGATAAAAATATATATATATATGAGACAAAACATACATCACGACAAGAGAGACAACACCTAAAACAACAACATTGCATGGTAGCAACCCAAAATGGCAGCAGCACAACATGGTAGCAGCAGAAAACATGGTACAAACATTATTGCACACAGAAAACAGCACAACGGGCAAGAAGGTAAAGACAACAATACATCATGCGAAGCAGCCACAACTGTTAGTAAGTGTCCATGACTGAGTCTTGAATGAAGAGATGGAGATTTGAGTGTTTTTCGCAGCTGGTTCCAGTCACAAGCTGCAGCTAACTGAAAAGAGGAGCGACCCAGGGATGTGTGTGCTTTGGGGACCTAAAGCCTCTTAACGATCTGACCCTTTTTCTCCAATTTTCGCCTAAAATGACATACCCAAATCTAACTGCATGTAACTCAGGCCCTGAAACAAGGATATGCATATTCAAAAGGAAACATTTAAAAGGAAACACTTTGAAGTTTGTGGAAATGTGAAAGGAATGTAGGAGAATATAACACATTAGATCTGGTAAAAGATAATTCATACTGTACTATTCCAGCCCAGGTGCAATATAGATTTGCAGTGTATGTGCAAAGTTTTAGACTGATCCAACGAACCATTGCATTTCTGTTAAAATTTTTGTATCAAGACTGCCCAAATGTGCCTAATTTGTTTATTAATAACTTTTCATGTTCAAAACTGTGCACTCTCCTCAAACAATAGCATGGTATTATTTCACTATAATAGCTACTGTAAATTGGACAGTGCAGTTAGATTAACACGAATTTAAGCTTTCTGCCAATATCAGATATGTCTATGTCCTGGGAAATGTTCTTGTTACTTACAACCTCATGCTAATCGCATTAGCCTATGTTAGCTCAACTGTCCCGCAGGGGACCCACCGAAATGTGACTGGCAGAATGGGTGTTGTATGTGGAGGATGAGGGCTGCAGTAGGTATCTCAGATAAGGGGGTGTGAGGCCTAAGAGGGTTTTATAAATAAGCATTGCGACGAGTATACAGAGATGACCAGTTTTTACACCTGCTTTTACACCTGCATTGCTTGCTGTTTGGGGTTTTAGGCTGGGTTTCTGTACAGCACTCTGTGACAGCTGATGTAAGGGGGGCTTTATAAATACATTTGATTTGATTTGACAGAGGAGTATAGAGTGCAGTGATGTGTCCTATAATGAGCATTACATCTAGCCGCTCGAGAGCACCCTTACCTGCCGATCTATAAATGTCGTCTCCGTAATCTAGCATGGGTAGGATGGTCATCTGAATCAGGGTTAGTTTGGCAGCTGGGGTGAAAGAGAAGTTATTACAATAGAGGAAACCAAGTCTATATTTAACCTTAGCCTGCAGCTTTGATACGTGCTGAGAGAAGAACAGTGTACCGTCTAGCCAAGTGTACCATCTAGTGTACCATACTCCCAAGTACTTGTATGAGGTGACTACTTCAAGCTCTAAACCCTCAGAGGTAGGAATAACACCGGTGGGGAGACGGGCATTCTTCTTATCAAACCACATGACCATTGTTTTGGAGGTGTTCAGGACAAGGTTAAGGGCAGAGAAAGCTTGTCAGACAGTAAGAAAGCTTTGTTGTAGTGCGTTTAATACGGAATTCAGGGAGAGGCCAGCTGAGTATAACTGTATCATTTGAATATAAATGGTTTAGAGAGCTTCCTACTGCCTGAGCTATGTTGTTGACGTAAATTGAGAAGAGCGTGGGGCCTAGGATCGAGCCTTGAGGTACTCCTTTGGTGACAGGCAGTGGCCGAGACAGCAGATGTTCTGACTTTATATACTGCGCTCTTTGAGGGAGGTAGTTAGCAAACCAGGCCAAAGACCCCTCAGAGACACCAATACTCCTTAGCCGGCCCACAGGAATGAAATGGTCTACCGTATAAAAAGCTTTGGCCAAGTCTATAAAAATAGCAGCACAACATTGCTTGGATTAATTTAGGACCTTTAAGGTTGACACATCCATAACCTGAGCGGAAACCAGATTGCATACCAGAGAGAATACTATAGATATCAAGAAAGTTTTTTCAACACTTTTGATAAACAAGGCAAATAGAAATTGGCCTAAAACAGATAGGATCAGCTTAATCTCCCCCTTTAAATAAAGGAGCACCGTGGCTGCCTTCCAAGCAATGGGAACCTCCCCAGAGAAGAGAGACAGGTTAAAAAGGTAGGAGATAGGCTCAGCGATGATAGGGGCAGCAACCTTAAAGAAGAAAGGGTCTAAACCATCCGACCCAGATTGTTTGGGTGTCAAGTTCAAGGAGCTCCTTTAGCACATCAGACTCAGTGACCGCCTGCAGAGAGAAACTTTGTTGCGGGGCAGGGGTAAAAGAGGGAGGAGCATCGGGGCTAGTCGCATTAGAAGGGTTGGGAGAGGAAATGTTGGATGGGCAAGAAGGCATGGTTGAGTTAAATAGGAATCCTGACTTAACAATACCACTGAAACATGTATTTTGTCCTGGCTGCATATCAGTTCAAAATAGATATGAATCCAGGGGTACTGTATTGTAAGGACCTCTGCACAGATGGAGGGGGATTCAAAGGCTGTTGGGTGGGGGAGGCTGTGAAACTCTCCTGCAATTGGATGGTGTTTTCAGGTTTCTTGTTCTTCTTTTGTTGGTCATTGGTTTCCCAGTGTATTTGCTGTATAGACCTTGGAAATAAGAA
Source organism: Brachymystax lenok tsinlingensis (assembly GCA_030435695.1). Taxonomy (NCBI): domain Eukaryota; kingdom Metazoa; phylum Chordata; class Actinopteri; order Salmoniformes; family Salmonidae; genus Brachymystax; species Brachymystax lenok. The sequence goes on along the minus strand of CM059792.1, from coordinate 5,030,499 downwards.
TTGTTGGTAGTAGGAATCCTTCCAGGCAATTCTAGCCCGGAAGCCAGCTGCACCAATGTGTCAGAGGAAACACTGTTCAACTGACGACTGAAGTCAGCCTGCAGGTTACACGTCCACCACATCATCATTGGGTATTGTGTTTAGATTGACATGGAAAAATAATTTTTTAATAAATTTTAGAATAAGGCTGTAACATAACAAAATGTAAAAAGTCAAGGGGTCTGAATACTTTCCGAATGCACTGAATGTACTGAGTTACTATGCGCTAAGTAGGATGTACATATATGATGTCCTTTATTTAGTCCCGGGAAAAAAACATGAAAAAATATTTCATTCTATGTCACAGTTCAAAATTAAACTGGGTTTGAATTGGAGTAAGTGGGTGGTTGTCTGTCAATATGAAGTAAAGCCTTAAGTCAGCCTTGAATTGCGGAGTACAGCAGGTTTCACGCTTTGTGAGACTCTATGACGGCTTCCCAAATGTCACCTTATTACCTATGGGCCCTGGTCAAAGGTAGTGCACTAACATAGGGAAATGGATGCCATTTGGGATGCAACCAGTAAGTGACAGAGAAACAGAAACTGTAAATGAAACCAATATGGACATGAATCACTGTATAAATATGCATCCCAATTGGCACCATATTCCTTATTTAGTGCACTACTTTTGACCAGGAACCATTGGGCTCCAGTCCAAAGTAGTGCACTTTATATGACATAGGGTGCCATTTGGGATGCATAAACTGTGTCTCTCTCTGCAGTAAGTCTCTAGAGGCCCTATCTATTTGTGTCTGCACTGTACTGTATCTATCTGTGTGCCTGTTTGAATTGGATTCAATCGTCTACTGGTGTCTGCTGTTTTTTGACAATTGTCTCCTGTAATGAATTTCTTATTTTAGTTGTTTGTTACTTACACGTCTTAAATCTGACGTTTTGGTTGGTGCACATTAATGATTGTTTGGTGCTTTGTGTTTTACAAGCACAGCCATTTTGACAGCACTCTTCTTTTCAGGTCACGGGAGTCTGTCTATGCCCCGGTACCACCAGCTGTGAGACAATCAGACGGCTGTTTGATCAGATGTGACTCATCGGTGTGCCAATCACAGGCTTGTTTGATCACATCCATGCAGACAGTTTTATGTGTTCCAGACAGAAGCAGTGGATGACAGAGCCAGAAGAAGGAGAACCGCACTGTCACTCCCTTTAGGTCTAGAGAAACACTTTCATAGAGAGATTCTCAATTGTATACTCCTCGTGTCTTCTCTTCTCAAAACCCATTGGAGAAGAAGGTCAGAAGAGAGGGCAACAAGCTCTCACAGTCTCGTTCATCCACGTTTCTCTAAACGTCAAATTTCGGAGTTGCTCCAAACATCAAATTTCAAAACTACTGCTCTGTATTGTTCAATTTCTAAAAATGCGTCCAATTTCAAGGTTAAGGGTTAAGTTTAGGTAGTCATTCCGATTGATTAAGGTAAGGGTTAAGGTTTGGGATAGGGTTAAAACAAAAAATTGTGTCCACCACTGGGATTGAACATACAACCTGATCCAGAGTCATGTGACTGACACATCCTCCATCCCCGTCCACAACATCCACGCCTATTTGATGGTAATAGTGCTGCCCCTAGTGGCTAGTTTTGAAGGCATTTCCCTACGTCCTCAGGACATGGATCGACATCCAATTTCGACTTCAATCTAGAACGATCTCCCTGGGAAGGGATCTCTGGCTTTCTCATCCAATGGGTGTTGAAAAGGAGACGAAGAGAGAGGACGATGAGTATGTAATTGATATCTTCCCAAAATCTAGAAATACCTACAAACACACACACGCACACAAACACTTCTTTGTCTTCCCTAAAAGCAGTCTCTCTCTCCCTCTCTGTCCCTCCCCCCCTCTCCCCGTCCTTACATAACGTTTGGCCTACATACTGAGTCTAAAGGCAACTGATAGTGTTTTACCACTATTCCTCTTTTAGCTAAATCTATCCAATCCCTCCCTTTGCACCTTTAATATCAAGCAATCCTTCTGAATTTGATAATAAAATTATTATTATCGCTAACAAAAATAATCATATTGAAAGCATAACATGTATTGAGAGCAAAAAAAATTATATTGGGAGAAAATAATTTTGAAAGAACAAATGAATAATTTTCTATGATAACGCGATTGCAATGAAACCCTTCCCTTTTTGCCTGACATTTTTTTAATCTTTGGTTATGATCAATCAATCAATCAAATTTATTTTTTATAAAACCATTCTTACATCAGCTGAAACCCAGCCTAAAACCCCAAACAGCAAGCAATTCAGGTGTAGAAGCACAGACACGTAAACTACTACAGCATAAATACTGGAGGCTGAGACAGGTTACGCTGCCCTGCCCTTTGCTTTCACTGCCTTTTTTCATTTGCAAAGTTTTAGCACATTCATTCTGTGTAGGCGGGGTTTAGAGGGAGGCGTAGACGATGCGTCTCTATTGGTCAACCGGTTTTGGAGTGACAGTTCATCCTAATTTTTATATCCCAGCTAGCAGCTTAAAATGATGGCCGGTACAACTATGTTAGATATAGCTAGCTGGCAATGTTAAGAGGCAACAGTGTTTTCTGCTAACTAGCCAGCCTATGTATAAAAAAGCTTGATTGTTATTTATTTATTTAAGTTTTCAATTTCGGATAAAACAGACTTAGTGCCAACTAGCTAGCTAGCTAGCCCACTAGGGCTATTGAAACAATTAGCTAGCTACAGTAGCTAACTAGAATGGTTATATACAGTGCATTCGGAAAGTAGACCTCTCAACTTTTTCCACATTTTGTTACTTTACAAACATATTCTAAAATGTATTAAAAACATTTTACCCACAATACCCCTTAATGACAAAGCAAAAACAGGTTTTCAGACATTTTTGAAAATGTATTAAAAATAAAACCCAGAAATACCTTATTTACATAAGTATTCAGACCCATAAGTATTCAGACTGCAAAATTGAGTTCAGGCGCATCTTGTTTCCAGTGATCCTCCAACTTGATTGAAGTCCACCTGTGGTCATTTCAAATGATTGGACATGATTTGGAAAGGAACACACCTGTCTATAAATGGTCCCACAGTTGACAGTGCATGTCAGAGCAAAAACCAAGCCATGATGTTGAAGGAATTGTCCTTAGAGCTCTGAGACAAGATTGTGTTGAGTCAAAGATCTGGGGAAGGGTACAAAAAGATGTCTGCAGCTTTTAAGGTCCCCAAGAACACAGTGGCCTCCATCATTCTTCAATGGAAGAAGTTTGGAACCACCAAGACTCTTCCTCGAGCTGGCCGCCCTGCCAAACTGAGCAAGTGGGAGAAGGGCCTTGGTCAGGGAGGTGACCAAGAACCCAATGGTCACTCTGATAGAGCTCCAGAGTTCCTCTGTGGAGATGTATTTATTGTTTTGCTTTGTTAATGTTTTGCAATACTAAGAACTTTGTTCTCGAATTCAAAAGGATTGCTTTATACGGGTTCATTTCAGGGAATATCTTTACATTACGTATTTTTCATATTTTACAGAATACAGGCCTTTTCAGATGCATATTTTGAGTTTTGTGGATATGCACCATATCCTGACAAATTCTGAATTCAGACTTGTCTTTTAGACATACAGTATATGATATCCTGAGACATGTCCCATCCTCTTCATTTTGACAAATACTGCTAGTATACATCACATATCTGTGTTTTCTCAGCATATTCAATTTATGGAACTATGAAACGATTTCTGATGCATGTGAGTTTTCACCACAAGATCAAAAATGCACAAATCATTTTTGGATTCCCTCTGGATGTCATACATGGTATAGACGAATGTTGACTCATTAGATACAGTATACTGATATACAGTACCAGTCAACAGTTTGGACACACCTACTCATTCCAGGGGTTTTCTTAATTTTTACTATTTTCTACATTGTAGAATAATGGTGAAGACGACATCAAAACTATGAAATAACATATGGAAACATGTAGTAACCAAAAAAGTGTTAAACAAATCAAATGATTTTGGATATTTGAGATTCTTCAAAGTAGCCACCCTTTGCCTTCTTCACAGCTTTGCACATTCTTGGCATTCTCACAACCAGCTTCATGAGGTAGTCACCTGGAATGCATTTAAATTAACAGATGTGCCTTGTTAAAAGTTAATTTGTAGAATTTCTTTCCTTCTTAATGCGTTTGAGCCAATCAGCTGTGTTATGACAAGGTATGGTTGGTATACAAAAGATAGCCCTATTTAGTAAAATACCAAGTCCATACTATGGCAAGAACAGCTCAAATAAGAAAAGAGAAACGACAGTCCATCATTACTTTAAGACATGAAGTTCGGTCAATCCGGAAAATTTCAAGAACTTTGAATGTTTCTTCAAGTGTAGTCGCTATGATGAAAGTGATAGTAGCGCTATGATGAAAGTAGTGCTATGTAGCGCTACTAGTAGCGCTATGATGAAAGTGATAGTAGCCCTAGCCGATGGAAAGCTGATGGGATCCTCCTTTTTTTAAGAGGCCATCACTCTGTTTTCGCAATTGCATAGCCTATAGAAATGTTGCGCAACATGAGCTCATGGGCTTTCATGAATTGTTTGATTAGATTTTCAATTACATTTGCATTGATGTCAGAGTGATTAGAGTGACAATAGAGTGATGAGTACCAGTTAGCAAGTTTTCTTGGATACTAATGACCATCAGCAGCATCAGAGCTTGGAGAATCCTAATTACTGTGACTAAACAGTCACGTGGAATTTGACTGCCATCATGACTCATGACTGCCGGTGTGGCAGTAATATGGTCACATTGTTGTTTCTAATTACCGCCTTGTATCTTCATCTTTTAAAATTATAACTGGTTTAGCATGTATTCGTTTTGTGAGAAATGCAAGGTATTTACCATGTTTATTTGCCATTTAGTAGTATGGTTTATTTGAGTTGAACCTTAGTTGTTGGCTGCCTTCAGAAGTAAAAGATCGTATTCTTGCTTATATTCAGAAATTGTAAAGATTATTTATGGGCTTATTCCAAGATAATATTTTTTATTTTTTTATTTATAATTTCTAAATCAGATTTTACTTTTTCAGAGTATGAGATTATTATTTCCCTAATATATACTTTAAAGGCATCCCAAATTACATTGGTGGTCTGCTTTTCCCTGTCCTCTATGTCTATATTTGTAATGGTAAAATCAATATATCATGAATAATGTAAATTATTGAGTGCATTTTAGATAATAATAGTTCTTGTCCAGATTTGTTCTAATATAGCTTGAATTCTATTTAAAAACACCAGGTTTGCCTCTGGTGGGATGTGTTATGTCAGCCAATATATGATTGGCTGACATAATTAGTGGGCTGGACATGCCAAGATTTGAGCTGGTCAGTATGTGTAGCTAATCCTGTCTAACGTGGCTAGTAGAACAGCATAAGTGTTGCTCTACAATTTCTGTTTTGGCTGTATAATACCACCAATGACTACATTAAGGAATTGGCAGTCTCTCTCTCTCTCTCTCTGTTTTCTTCTATTGAATCCAAAATACAACCTTCTGTTGATCAATGCCTGGACTAGTACTCCCACACCGCCGTAGCCCAGGCGAGCCCCCTCCCAGACATCAGGGTTATAAGATACGCTATCTTCGAGCGATACGAAAGAAAATGAAGAAGGCTGCAGCTCAAGATGAGGGAGAACTGGGAGAGAAAAGCATGGCATGTTTCAGGATCCCCAGCGTAGCGCTCCGGAGGTGGTAAGTGGGGTTCTCGGAGAGCCCGGGGTACGAAGGGGAGAAGCACGCTAGTAGTGGGGTTACTGAGAGTCTGGGCGGGTACCGTTGTGGCTTGCTGTCTATTAGATAACCTGCAGAATTGCTACAGTAAGATGTGGAAGGTTTTGTCATGGCGTTCCATGGCGTTCGGTAGCAAATCCTTGTGTCTTCTAACGGTGGATCCTTGTGAGGAGACAGTGTTGCAGAGCTGGTCCGAGTCTGCTGGGTCAGTCATGGCCAGTTCGTACTATCACGACTCAGGATATGACCCAGATGCAGACACAGGAGGCGGATAGTACAGTTCTCATAATATTTAATATACAAGGGGACAGGCCAGGGCAGGTCGAGGGCAGGGAGAGGTCAGTAATCCAGGACAGAGTCAATGAGGTACAGAACGGCAGGCAGGCTCAGGGCAGGCAGAATGGTCCGAAATCCAAGTCAGCTATAAACAGGTACAGAACGGCAGTTAGGCTCAGAGCTGGCAGAATGGTCAGAACCGGGAAGACTAGAAAACAGCAACTAGAATCATTCAAACACACTGGTAAGACTTGACGGGACAAGACAAACTGACAACAGACAAACGGAAAACACTGGTATAAATACACAGGGGATAATGGGGACAAATGGAAGACACCTGGTAGGGGGTGGAGACAAGCACAAGACAGGTGAAACAGATCAGGGGGAGTGACAGGTAGGGGGGCCGGCTATTGCCCACTAGTCAGCCAAATCCTCAATTAACATTATTATGACACCATGGTCGCTGGCCATGACCATTTTTTTTCTCGACCAGTCCAACCCAATAAAAGATAGTCCGGCCCTTCAAACGGCCAATCCGCTCATGTGTGTGTTTGTGTGCGCACGCCATGCCAGTAGTCATCAGAGAGCTTTGACGGAGAGGGAGGATAGAGGAGAGAAATTGGAAGCCAGCAACAATAGAAAGAGTATCAGAGCCTTTTCTTGCCTTACGCTCTACAACCATTCGCCAGATCTGTCTGTCCATTAAACACACACACACGCCACACACACGCACAAACAAGTGTGATAGATAAGAAGAGACTCAATCAATAGTGTCTTGCCTGAGAGCAGCTGTTGGCTGTGATGAGAAAGCATCAGAGCTCTGTCTCAATGGACACACACACACACACACACACACACACACACACACACACACACACACACACACACACACACACACACACACACACACACACACACTCTGTCTCATTTGGCTCACCAACAGCTGCAGCGAGGTGCTCCATGCAGTCAAGAGAGCTGCTGCTCGGGCTGCCATGGGCTTCAGGATTATTGGATCTCTCATGTTGAGAAACAACTTCCCATCCCATCTGCTCCCTGAACTCTCACTGTTTGCATCCCAAATGATGCCCTATTTCCTTTATAGTGCACTAATTTGCAAAATAGTGAACTACATATTGAATAGGTTGCCATTTGGGATGCTGTCATCGGCTCACCCAGATCATTTCAGCAGGATCGTATCTGAGGGGGACTTTAAATCAGTCGTGACTTCTAATATTTGAGGTGCATCAAGGTTACACACATCAAGACGAGGTGGTTTTAGAGAGAAAGTAATATCTGGATAAACACAAGTCACTGATGTAATATGAGAGACCTGCTGGCAAGTCAATGATGCCTTTGTGAGCGCTGCCTCCCTGACATAACAGATGTTTGGATAAAGAGCATCAGATGGGAACGTATAAGAATTAATCTTTAAAAAAACCTGTCATTTTCCAAGGTGTTTCTACCACCTTTTTCCACATTTTCTGCTATGAATGGTATTTGGGTGGTAGACAAATGGAGAACATATAAGGAATGAGGGAAGAGAGGGAAGTAGAAGAGTAAAAGACAAAAAATAAGAAATGCAAATAGACAAAAAAGGCAGTGAAAGCAAAATGAGATTGTGAGATTAAGAGAAAGTGAGTGGAACTGGCTGGCTGTTAGATTGTGAATAGAGCGAGAGGAGAGAGAGAGAGAGGCCACTATTCTAGAAAAATCCTCATCCCCTAATATTAGTTAAATGACTGGTCTTCGCAGATGACCTGTGCCTGCTGTCATCCAGCACATGGCCTATAGCAGAGCCTGGCCCTGCTTGATCAGTACTGCCAGACCTGGGCCATGGCAGTAAAACCCCAAAAGACCAAAATCATGATTACCCAGAGAAGATCCAGATCTAAGGGAATTAGACCAAAGTTCTCAATTAGTAGAAAACATATAGAGTACTGCACACACTACAATTACCTAGCTTTAAAAACACCTAAATGTAGCAGTAAATGAACTGAGAGAGAAAACACACAGGACATTCTATGCTATTAAAAAACGAATTCAAATTGAAATACCTATTAACATTTGGCTAAAACTAATTGAATGTGTTATTATACCAATTTCAATTTATGGTAGTGAGGTGTGAGGTCCACTTGCAAAACAAAATTTCACCAAATGCATGCAAAGCACCCTGCATGCAGAGTTCTGTAAGATTCTCCTGCATGTCCAGAGGAAAACTACAAACAACGCATGCAGGGCAGAATTAGGCAAATAACCACTAATAATAAGAACAAAGAATATAGCAATTATGTTTTGGAAACATCTAAAATACAGTGACAATGCCAAGAGCTGAGCAACCTGTACGACAAAAAAACACAAAAAAAACCCGACATCACTATTGGGAAACACAAGCAAAAGCAAAATGCAGTGCTATCTGGCTGTCAATCGACAGTACATAACTATTTGACCATGGTTACTGATCAAAACTTTGGAAAAGCCTTGGCAAAGTACAGACTTAGTGAGCATAGCCTTACCATTGAGAAGGGTAGACACAGGAAAACCTGGCTGCCTGTAGAGGAATGGCTATGCAGTCACTGCACCACTGCAGAACCTGAGACAGAGCAGCATACATGACAAAATGTCAAAATCTAAAGCAATTACAGAGATTTCCCCAAATTTAAAATCATCATTGAAGGTTTCCAAGACCTCTCTGATGAGAAGAGGCTACCCGTCCTGTTGGGAGGAGGACGGGGAGAGCTGTGAGTTGGCAGCGGACTACATTACTGCCTGCCATAAAAAACAGGACAGTGTCTGACAGACCAACCACCCTGCACATGTTTTTGTGTTACCTATTTACTTATTTTCATACAGATTTCCATTTCTAAAAAAAAAACATCCCCTCTACCCTTAGTCGTTGATGGTACTTATTGTCCTGTTTCTGACAATCTTGATTATTATATTTTTTAATTATGTTGCTATTGACATTGTTAAATAATACTTTCCAAAGCCCACTTTGGCAATATGTACAGTTGAAGTCAGAAGTTTACATACACCTTAGCAAATTCATTTAAACTCAGTTTTTCACAATTCCTGACATTTAATCCTAGTAAATATTCCATGTTTTGGGTCAATTAGGATCACCACTTTATTTGAAGAATGTGAAATAGTAGAGAGAATAATAGTAGAGAGATTTTTTTTTTCAGCTTTTATTTCTTTCATCACATTCCCAGTGGGTCAGATGTTTACATACACTAAATTAGTACTTGGTAGCATTGCCTTTAAATTGTTTAACTTCTTAGGGAGCGGCTGCATAGGTGACGGTTTTGGAGAGTCTGGCGTGCCCAAAGTAAAATGCTGCCACTCAGGCCCAGAAAATAGGATATGCACATAATTAGTACTATTGGATAGGAAACACTCACACTTTCTAAGAGGGTTAAAATCATGTATGTGAGTATAACAGAACTGATATAGCAGGCGAAAACCCGGGGAAAATCCATCCGGATTTGCAGTTTTTTTTGTAAATGCCCATCTTCTCCATTGTGCCTATTGCATACAATCTTATGTAGGACTGAGACAAAATAATCATTGGATGTCTTTGTTGGACACTTGGGAAGCCCTAAGCAGAAGTTCTTCGAACGGTAAGGGATTTTATATTAGCGATTTTATGCTAGCGCTACTAGCATAAAAACAGTTAACTTGGGTCAAACGTTTCAGGTAGCCTTCCGCAAGCTTCCCACAATACGTTGGGTGAACTTTGGCCCATTCCTCCTGACAGAGCGGGTGTAACTGAGTCAGGTTTGTAGGCCTCCTTGCTCACACACGCTTTTTCAGTTCTGCCCACACATTTTCTGTAGGATTGAGGTTAGGGCTTTGTGATGGCGAGGGGTTAAAACGGTAATCGGGGGGAAGCTGTAACCTGTAGCAAACCTCGTTCAGTCTCCTCAGGACTTTGAATGGCCCCACAAACCGCGGGCCCAGCTTCCGGCAGGGCAGGCGGAGGGGCAGGTTTCGGGTCGAGAGCCAGACCCGGTCCCCCGGTGCAAACACCGGGGCCTCACTGCGGTGGCGGTCTGCGCTGGCTTTCTGACGCCTCACGGCCCGCTGAAGGTGCACATGAGCGGCGTTCCATGTCTCCTCCGAGCGCCTAAACCAGTCGTCCACCGCAGGAGCCTATCAGAAGCTTCTAAAGCCATGATATAATTTTCTGGAATTTTACAAGCTGTTTAAGGCACAGTCAACTTACTGTAACTTCTGACCCACTGGAATTGTGATACAATTGAAATAATCTGTCTGTAAACAATTGTTGGAAAAATTACTTGTGTCATGCACAAAGTAGATGTCCTAACCGACTTGCAAAACTACAGTTTGTAAACAAGAAATTTGTGGAGTGGTTGAAAAACGAGTTTTAATGACTCCAACCTAAGTGTATGTAAACTTCCGACTTCAACTGTATATTGTTACATCATGCCAATAAAGCAATTGAAATTGAGCATGAGAGGGAGAGAGAGAGTTTTGTCTCAGATTCCACCGTCATTTGGTTGCTTGAGAAAAAAGAGAGACACATACTGTCTGGTCTCCATGGCAACGTGATGGCTATTATCGTGTCTTGCCATTCATTGTTAAAAGACTTCAGTTGACATAGAGAGAGAAAATAGAGAGAGAATATATATATAGAGAGAGAGAGAGAGAGAGAGAGAGAGAGAGAGAGAGAGAGAGAGAGAGAGAGAGAGAGAGAGAGAGAGAGAGAGAGAGAGAGAGAGAGAGAGAGAGAGAGAGAGCGAGAGCGAGAGCGAGAGCGAGAGAGAGGGAATGGAGAGAGAAGGCCGGCACATTCTTCCCTAGCTCACAGCTGGGAAATGGAGTGAAATATGGAGAGAGGGAGAGAGAGTGAAGAGGGGGGTGAACAGGTTGCCTTTTGTGCTCCTTTTTCTCTTTGATTTGATCACTGTCCAGCTCTGCCTCTATTACATTAACCACTGACGGACCACAGCTCAGTTCCTGGGAATGAGGCACTCTCTCTAACTGACAGGAGGCAAGAAAAGGTCCACTTGCCTTAGCCTGGTCTCAGATCTGTTTGTGCTGTCTTGCTAGCTACTTTGGTCATTGTGTGTGTGTGTGTGTGTGTGTGTGTGTGTGTGTGTGTGTGTGTGTGTGTGTGTGTGTGTGTGTGTGTGTGTGTGTGTGTGTGTGTGTGGTTGTTGCTGTGGTGACTCAGTGAGTAGTGATAGAGGATGGCTGAGTCATATTTTATGTCATCATCATCAGTAGAGTGGAAAGTAGAGAGTTTATTACAGGTGCTGGCAGTTGTACTACCACTGTGTGGTCTTGATGTGGCAGATTTGTTAGCAGTCATATACCCTTTTCACACAATTGTGCAGACCCCAACCTATCTGGGTTGGCTCCTTTTCTCCTTTTCAACATGGTTACAGTAACAATATTGGGCATTTAACCAGTCCAGCTCAGTACAAGTTGGTAGTGTGAAAAGCCCTATACAGTCCATTCCACACCACCTTATATAGCGGCTAACAATCAGTGCATTCAATTAAGGTGAGTAAAACAACCACATCACAATCATTGCAAGTAAAATCTTCCTCTTAAAAGCAGCTGCAAAATCATCAGTACTAGGAAGAAAATAAATGAGAATTGAGAATGTGAGTGTGTGAGTGCAAGAAAGACAAGTACAACAACTCCCTCGTATAGTTCAACTTGCTCTGCTCTGTTCTCTCCCAGCGGGCCCAGAGGAGCCACATTAACATTCTCCTCAGTAGCACCACAGGATCTAACTTCAACGCTGTCTGACCCCAAACAAAAGACAGAGTATGTGTGGCACAGAGACAGGCTGGGAGTGTGGGACTGTGTGTGAGACCCAAGAGAAAGAGACAGGGGCAGAGAGAAAGCGAGGGAAATCGGGAGAGGCACATGGAGAGAGAGAGAGAGAGAGAGAGAGAGAGAGAGAGAGAGAGAGAGAGAGAGAGGCAAATCGGGAGAGGCACATGGAGAGAGCGAGAGCGAGAGCGTGAGAGAAAGAGAAAGAGAAAGAGAGAGAGAGAGAGAGAGAGAGAGAGAGAGAGAGGTCATGAGCTCATGGGCTCCTGAGGAAATAGAGTTGGATAAACATAAACGTCCTCTCACTGTCAACTGCGTTAATTTTCAGAAAACTTAACATGTGTAAATATTTGTATGAACATAACAAGATTCAACAACTGAGACATAAGCTGAACAAGTTCCACAGACATGTGACTAACAGAAATCGAATAATGTATCCCTGAACAAAAGTGAGGTCAGTATCTGGTGTGGCCACCAGCTGCATTAAGTACTGCAGTGTGTCTCCTCCTCATGGACTGCACCTGATTTGCCAGTTCTTGCTGTGAGATGTTACCCCACTTATCCACCAAGGCACCTGCAAGTTCCCAGACATTTCTGGGGGGAATGGCCCAATCCCTCACCCTCCGATCCAACAGGTCCCAGACGTGCTCAATGGGATTGAGATCCGGGCTCTTTGCTGGCCATGGCAGAACACTGGCATTCCTGTCTTGCAGGAAATCACGCACAGAACAAGCAGTATGGCTGGTGGCATTGTCATGCTGGAGGGTCATGTCAGGATGAGCCTGCAGGAAGGGTACCACATGAGGGAGGAGGATGTCTTCCCTGTAACGCACAGCGTTGAGATTGCCTGCAATGACAACAAGCTCAGTCCAATGATTCTGTGACACACCACCCCAGACCATGACGGACCCTCCAACTCCAAATCGATCCCGCTTCAGAGTACAGGCCTCGGTGTAACGCTCAGTCCTTTGACGATAAACGCAAATCTAACCATCACCCCTTGTGAGATAAAACCGCGACTCGTCAGTGAAGACCACTTTTTGCCAATCCTGTTTGGTCCAGCGACTGTGTCTTTGTGCCCATAGGCAACGTTATTGCCGGAGATGTCTGGTGAGGACCTGCCTTACAACAGGCCTACAACCCCTCAGTCCAGCCTCTCTCAGCCTATTGCGGACAGTCTAAGAACTGATTGTGCGTTCCTGGTGTAACTCGGGCAGTTGTTGTTGCCATCCTGTACCTGTCCCACAGGTGTGATTTTCGGATGTACTGATCCTGTGCAGGTGTTGTTACACGTGGTCTGCCACTGCAAGGACATAGCGCTGTCTTAGTCTCACATTACGGACATTGCAATTTATTGCCCTAGCCACATATGCAGTCCTCATGCCTTTTTGCAGCATGCCTAAGGCACGTTCACGCTGATGAGCAGGGACTTTCTTTTGGTGTTTTTCAGAGTCAGTAGAAAGGCCTCTTTAGTGTTCTAAGTTTTCATAATTGTGATGTTAATTGCCTACCGTCTGTAAGCTGTTAGTGTCTTAATGACCGTTCCACAGGTGCATGTTCATTAATTGTTCATGGTTCAATGAACAAGCATGGGAAACAGTGTTTAAAACCTTTACAATGAAGATCTGTGAAGTTATTTGGATTTTTACGAATTATCTTTGAAAGACAAGGTCCTGAAAAAGGGATATTTGTTTTTTTGCTGAGTTTATGTCAAAGGTCTCCGTGATGCCGGCAAGGCGGAGTCAGGCGCAGGACAACGAATATGAGTTTTCAAATGCTTTACTCAATATTTCCAAAATACATGAGTGGGGGAAAAACCAACCACTCGAAAACACGGAACCAAAGAAACACAAACAATCACGCACAAAAACATGAGGGGAACAGAGGGTTAACTACTTAGGGGGTGGTGGGGCGCTAAAATGCCTCCTACTCAGGCCCAGAAAATAGGATATGCACATAATTAGTACCATTGGATAGGAAACACTCTGAAGTTTCTAAAAGTGTTAACATAATGTCTGTGAGTATAACACAACGGACATAGCAGGCGAAAACCCGAGAAATTTCTGTCCTGGAAAAAGTGTTTTTGACACATTGCCTCATTTTGAACCCCTCCCTATTGAAAACTGCCATATATAGGAGTAAGATTGCAGTACCTATTGCTTCCACTGGATGTCAACAGTCTCTAGACAGTGTTTGATGATGTTAGAATGCTCTGGATGGTAATAGAAGAAGAATTTCGAACTGGTCACCAGATGTAAACAGAAGAGGATGCGCGTTCACAGGCTCGCGTGCTGTGGTTTTTTCCTTTCCTATCGTCCAGTTTATAATCCGGTTGAAATATTATAGTAAATATACTTAAATAAGGAACATGCAATTATGGGATAGAAACCAGGTGTGTATAATGAAGACAAAAAAACATCGGCAAGTAGATCGGCGGTAGCTAGAAGACCGGTGACTTCGACCCGCCGAAAGCCACCCGAGCAAGGAGAGGGACCAACTTCGGCTGAAGTCGTGACAGTTTAGATCAATGTGGATTTTTTCGCAAGGACTTATTCAGGATACCCCTCTACATGAAAACCTTCACTCCAAATCCAAATAACAAACCTACAACCTTGATTTTGGACAAATCTGCCTGGAAGGATTCTTACTACCAAGGACTATCAAGAAAAAGTTCCTAGCAAACCAAACCTGCTGAAGAAACACAGCAGAAACATGGAAATACAATCCAAACTGAGTGGGTAATGTTCAGTCTGAAGATTCTTCTGAATCCAAAAAGTTAAGGACGATAATCTCTAGGTAATTTTGTTATATATATCTAAGTAAAAAATAGGCTATTATCTTCTTAGGGAGCGGCTCCCGAGGTGACGGTTTTGGAGAGTCTGGCGTGCCCAAAGTAAAATGCCTGCCACTCAGGCTCATAAAATAGGATATGCACATAATTAGTACTATTGGATAGGAAACACTCTGAAGTTTCTAAAAGTCTTAACATAATGTCTGTGAGTATAACAGAACTGATATAGCAGGCGAAAACCCGAGGAAAATCCATCCGGAAATGCAGTTTTTGGTGATCTTTGCTCTGTTTGACACTCTCCCCATTGACTTCAAGGCAATCCAGCTCCTGGATTGCAGTACTTATGGCTTCCGCTAGATGTCAACAGTCTATATACAAAGACTGGGAGTGAACGGAGTAAGAGGAACGGGATAGGAACAGGAAATGGTAAGGGGACCTGAAATGTCAACAAGTGAAATATTATCGCAAATATTCATAGAAGGATAGCTAAGGATGCATTATAACTGTTATTTGATTTGTTTAGGAAAAGTTTATAGGTATATTTGAACGCGTTCTCTTCACGTTTCAATGGGCGATTCGACATTGGATTTTATAAACATAAGCTTTTGATGACTATGCAACACTTATATTGATGAATGTTTAATAATTCAACTAGCGCCCCACTGCTCCCTAAGAAGTTAACTTGTTAGGGAGTGGCAGCTGAGGGGTCGGTTTTGGAGAGCCTGGCGTGCCCAAAATAAAATGCCTGCCATTCAGGCACAGAAAATAGGATATGCACATATTTAGTACCATTGGATAGGAAACACTCTGAATTTTCCAAAAGTGTTAACCTTTTGTCTGTGAGTGAAACAGAACGCATATGGCAGGCGAAACCCCGAGGAATTTCTGTCCTGGAAAAAGTGATTTTGAGACATTGCTCATTAGGAACCCCTCCCTCATGAAAATGACCATACAAGGGCATATGAATGCAGTACCTATCGCTTCCTTTAGATGTCAACAGTCTCGAGACAGTGTACATTTTCAATTTGGATGCTTTAGACCAGAGAATATAAGCAAACCAGGAAGTGTACTTTTTATGTCAACAGTACCCAGTGCGCGTTCCCGACAAGGAGCGCAGTGTGTTTTTTACCGTCTTTATCGATCAGTTTATATTCCGGTTGATTTCTAATAGTAAATATACGTAAAAGTGTTCCTAAGGATACATTTAAAACTATGTTTGATTGTTCTTGGACAAGTTTATAGGTATAAGATGAACGAGTTCTCTTCACGTTTCAATGGACGAGTGGAGGCTGCAGTTTCTGATTATAACGCGCGAACCAAATGGAGATTTATGGATAAAATACGTTACTTTTTCTAACAAAAGAACCATGGATTGTCTTCGTTGGACACTTAGGATGACCTCAGCAGAAGTTCTTCAACAGGTAATTGATTTGTTTTCGCTGTGAAATGTGTTATGTGTGTGCCGTGATGGCTAATCGATTCATGGCTATGGGAAAAATATGTGAGGTGCTACCCTCAAACAATCAAATGTGCTGCTTTCGCCCCCGTAAAGCCTTTTTGAAATCTGACAACGCTGTGATATTGCCAAGAAACAGAGCTTTTGATGAGTATGGAACACTTGTATATTGGTGGATGTTTAATAATTCAACTTTTGGATTTTGAATTTGGCGCCTTACATTTCACCTGGTAGTGTCGGGATTGGGGCGCTAGCGCCCCAGCAATCCCTGAGAGGTTAAACTCATAAACATCATACTCAGCTCTGGCATCTTCCCCAATATTTGGAATCTAAATTGTCTCCACTTTGTGGATTGCGGTGATCGACTTATCACCCCAATCTACAAAAGTGGAGACAAATCGACCCCAATAACTACTGTGGGATATGCATCAACAGCAATGTTGGGAAAATCCTCTTCATTATCATTAACAGCAGACTTGTACATTTCCTAATTGAAAACAATGTACTGAGCAAATATCAAATTGTCATTTAACCAAATGATCGTAAGAGAGACCATGTATTCATCCTGCCTACCCTAATTGACAAACAAAGAAACACAAACAAAGACAAAGTCTTCTCATGCTTTGTTGATTTCAAAAAAGCTTTTGACTCAATTTGACATCAGGGTCTGCAATACAAATTGATGGAAAGCGGTGTTGAGGGAAAAACAAATAACTATATAAATCCATGAATACAAGCAACAAGTGTGCAGTTAAAATGGGAAAAAATACACATATTTCCTTTCACAGGGCCGTGGGGTGAGACAGGGATGCAGCTTGAGCCCCACCCTCTTCAACATATATCAACGAATTGATGAGGGCACTAGACCAGTCTGTAGCACCCGCATCTCACTAGAATCTGAAGTAAAATGTCTACGATTTTCTGATGATCTGGTACTTCTGTCCCCAACAAAGGAGGGCCTACAGCAGCACCTATATCTTCTGCACAGATTCTGTCAGACCTGGGCCCTGACTGTAAATCTCAGTAAGACAAAAATAGCGTCCCACTCCCGACACTACCCGGTGAAATGCAAGGCGCCAATTTCAAAATCCAAAAGTTGAATTATTAAACATTCATCAATATACAAGTGTTTCATAGTCATCAAAAGCTCTGCTTCTTGGCAATATCACAGCGTTGTCAGATTTCAGGCTTTACGGCGAAAGCACCACATTTGATTGTTTGAGGATAGCACCTCACATATTTTTCCTATTACCATAAATTCATAAGCCTTCACGGTTCACAGAAAACACATTTCACAGCGAAAAAAACAAATCAATTACCTTTTGAAGAACTTCTGCTGAGGGCTGCCCAAGTGTCCAACGAAGACAATCCATGGTTCTTTTGTTAGAAAAAGTAATGTATTATATCTATAAATCTCCGTTTGGTTGGCACGTTATAATGAGAAAATACAGCCTCCACTCATCCATTGAAACGTGAAGAGAACTCGTTCAACTTATACCTATAAACTTGTCCAAGAACAATCAAACATAATTGTAAATGTATCCTCAGGAACACTTTTATGTATATATAGTATAATATTTCAACCGGAATATAAACTGGGCGATAAGAAAGGAAAAAACCACAGAGAGCGCCAGCTGGCAACGCGCATTTTCTTCTATTGACATCTGTGTGGCCACTTCCTAAATCTTCTTCTTCTATCCTCGAAAGCAGCTAAAAATAATAAAAACACTGTCTCGAGACTGTTGACATCCAGAGGAAGCAATAGGTACTGCATTCATATGCCCTTATATGGGCATTTTCATAAGGGAGAGGTTCCAAATGAGGCAATGTGTCAAAACCACTTTTTCCAGGACAGAAATTCCTCGGGTTTTCACCTGCCATATCCGTTCTGTTATACTCACAGACAAAATGTTAACACTTTTAGAAACTTCAGAGTGTTTCCTATCCAATGGTACTAAATATGTGCATATCCTATTTTCTGTGCCTGAATGGGAGGCATTTTACTTTGGGCACGCCAGGGTCACCAAAACGGTCCAGAAAAGAGACAACCACCTAAAAGGAAGTGATTCCCAAAACTTCCATAACAAAACCATCACCTACAGAGAAATGAACCTGGAAAATCATCCCCTAAGCAAGCTGGTCCTGGGGCTTTGTTCACAAACACAAACAGACCCCACAGAGCCTGAGGACATTAACACAATTAGACCCAATCAAATCATGAGAAAACAAAAAGATTATTACTTGACAAATTGGAAATAATTAACAAAATAACAGAGCAAACTAGAATGCTTTTTGGCCCTAAACGGAGAGTGCACAGTGGCAGAATAGCTGACCACTGTGACTGACCCAAAATTAAGGAAAGCTTTGACTATGTACAGACTCAGTGAGCATAGCCTGGCTCTCAAGAGAAGATATTTGCACAATGCCTACAAATTGAGGTGGAAATTGATCTGCACTTCCTAACCTCCTGCCAAATGTATGACCATATTAGAGATACATATTTCCCTCAGATTACACAGACACACAAAGAATTTGAAAACCAATCCAAATTTGATAAACTCCCATATCTATTGGGTGAAGTACCACAGTGTGCCATCACAACAGCAAGATTTGTGACCTTTTGCCGCAAGAAAAGGGCAACCACTGTAGAACAAAAACCATTGTACATTCAAACCATATTTATGTTTATTTATTTTCCCTTTTTTGCTAATTGCACATAGTTACAACGCTGTATATAGCTATAATATGACATTTTAAAAGTCTCGCTTCCTTTTGAACTTTTATGAGTGTAATGTTTATTGTTCATTTTTCATTGTTTATTTCACTTTGGTTTATTATCTATTTCAGTTGCTTTGGCAATGTAAACATGTGTTTTCCATGCCAATAAAGCCCTTTGAATCGAATTGGAGAATTGTATCAGCTGCAAAGAGAGAGAAAGTTGGAACGAGAGAGAAAGTGGGAGAGGAAGTAGTGGGATATAGTATGTTACAGGTTTATAATAGGTTTATAATGACCAGAGCTGGGCGGCCCTATACTCTCACTTCGCAAGTTGCGTAGGGCCCAGCATATTACGCAAGGGTCCCGCCTCCCCCTCATTTCAAAGCGGGTGTCAATGTTTACAACTTCGATGAGAGGATGAAGCGGAACTATCCTTCTGGTCACAAAGAGAAGAAAACACCATGAGAGTGAGTTGTGGGAACAGCAATCAGGTAAACTTGTGTTCTCTCCTCTCCAAGTTTGATGTCAGCAAATAACAGTAACTTTAAGTTGATGTGCTAGCTTGCAGTGCATCTCTAGTCTGTCTGTCTTGCTAACCTAGCTGGGCAGTGCATCTCTTGGTCTGTCTGTGTCTTGCTTGCCAGCCACTTCCAGGGTTGTGTTCTGTGACTTTGTGCCTGACAAAACTATTTATTTATTTGATAAACGCCAAAGGGCAAAGATGTTTATAAACTGCAGCTCGGAAAAGACAACCGCGTCGCACGTGAACATGCGTTCATATGCGCGTGCACGAAATGAGACTTGCGCTTTCCAACAGCAACCTCTGTGGGGACCAGTCCAGACAATATATGGGCGTGATGGCACTCCTCATAGGCGCACATACTTTTAAAACAAAACAATGATTATCTAGTCTCTCAGTCAAGGTTTAGTTGGACTAATGGAAAGCAATGGATTGACATTGACTATTGATGTATATATTGAATTTAAAATGTTGATTAGCTGGGCATAATGGGTAATATGGATGCACATCTCAGTAAATAATAACCATCAAGTATTCAGCCAAGCCATAGTATAAATAGTATTTTATATTTGAAAATGTATTAAAGGACATCTGGGGGAGCCAGTTTGAATGGGCCTTATGCAGCTGATAAAATTAATAATAGTATTGTTATCTATAATTTACAGATGCTATGCTTAAGTTTGTCAGTAGAGGAGATGCTGGATCATCAGCCAGTACAACCACAGACTCAGTTGATCCACATCCAGCCTCAGCCAGTACTAACACAGACCCAGTACATCCGGCTTCAGCAAATACTAACACAGACCCAGTACTGGCAGCTTCAGCAAATACTAACACAGACCCAGTACTGGCAGCTTCACCAAGTACTAACACAGACCCAGTACAGCTGGTTCAGCAAATATTAACACAGACCCAGGTGAAGGACAGGCAGCCTCAGCCAGTACTAACACAACCATAGGTGTACAGGCAGCATCAGATACAAGCAGCTCAGACCCTAATAGAACAGTTGCTGCTCCACCAAATGACCCAGCAGATTGGTCCCCAGTCTTAACAGACTTTATGAGGACTGTTAGTGCGCAGAGGTCCATTCAAACCAGGACTTGATTTTTCTTACCTTAAAGGCAAGTCTAGAAGAGGTTTCCATTCAGGCTTATTATGGAGAAAGCTGTCAAATGGGGAAAACATTACCAGGAGCTGGCTTTCATACTCAATCAAAAACAACGCTGTGTGTTGTTTTTGCTCTAAGCTTTTTTCTACAAAAGACTACAAAATAATAAAGGAAGCGTTGTCAGATTTCAAAAAGGCTTTATGACGAAAGCATAACATTTGATTGTCTGAGGAGAGCACCCCGTGTTCTTCCTCCGTTAGCATAATAATAAAACCAGCGCGGGTGTCACAAAACACATAAAAATTGCTAAAATAAATCGCTTACCTTTGAAGATCTTCTGCTGATGGTAATCCGAAGTGTCGAAGCAAGGCAATCAATGTTCCTTTTGTTCTAAAAAGTCCCTCTTTATATCCATGAAGCTCTGTTTGGTTGGCGCGTTTTGTTCAGAAAATCCACCGTCACTCGTCCATTATACAAGACATACAGAGCGTTCAAAATATACCTATAAACTTTGTCCAAACAAATCAAACAACGTTTCTAATCGATCCTTAGGTACACTATTATGTATATTAACTATAACATTTCACACGGATAATAACCTGGGCGATAGAAAAGGAAAAAACAAGGCGCGCACCAAACCCAAAAGGTACTTCCTTACTCTACTTGGATAAACTTCTTCTACTCCCTTATTTTTCAAGGTAAACGTATGAAACCTTGTCTAAAGACTGTTGACATCTAATGGAAGCCATGGGTACTGCAACCTGGGAGATGGATTTAAGCATTTCCAATAGCAACTCAATGGAAAATGAGCCAGCTCACAGAATCACATTTTCTCGGATAGATTTCCCCCGGGTTTTTGCCTGCCATATCAGTTCTGTTATACCTACAGACATTATTTTAACAGTTTTAGAAACTTTTGCTAGCTTCATGTGCATATGCTAGCTTCTGGGCCTGAGTAACAGGCAGTTTACTTTAGGCACGTTTTTCATCCGAACTTCAAAATACTGCCCCCGTGCTCAAACAGGTTAAAGGAGGGAGGATTGTAGTGGGAGCACTGGGGTGTCAGGTGTGACTGTGTGGAAATGGCAAATGGTTTACATGGCTAACCGGTCAGGTAGGAGGGCCCTTTAGCAGAATTTTGCTTAGGGCCCCAGGGAGGTCAGGACCGGCTCTGATAATGACCTACTGATTAAGGAAAAGGGGCAGTGCAGTTAAAAACGTGATTTCCAGTTGTATTGTTTATTTCCACACTGAGGTCGAAAATTATGATAATGCCCTTTTTGTGTAAGAGTTATTTGAAAAAAGAAATCAGAAATTTTAGCTAGTTTAGATAGGATGCAGTTTTTGGCCCAGATCAGGACATCACAATCTGATCTGATTATTCTGACCAATGACCAGTCATCTATTATTTGCATATGTATACTCCGACTTTGATGGGGTAAGCAGGGTATCCGCCAATCAGGGCTGTGTATGTAAATATATGCACCTTTGTATGGACACGCCCACACAATCCGGCTGAGCATTTCAATGGCAAAAGGAGGCTCAGGTAAATAAATAATAAATCATACACTACCGTTCAAAGTTTCGGGTCACTTAGAAATGTCCTTGTTTTTGTTTTTAAAATAACATCAAATTGATCAGAAATACAGTGTAGACATTGTTAATGTTGTAAATGACTATTGTAGCTGGAAACAACTGATTTCTTTATGGAATATCTACATAGGCGTACAGAGGCCCATTATCAGCAACCATCACTCCAGTGTTCCAATGTTAGCTAATCCAAGTTTATCATTTTAAAAGGCTAATTGATCATTAGAAAACCCTTTTGCAATTATGATGGCAGAGCTGAAAACTGTTGGGCTGATTAACTACTTAGGGAGCAGTGGGGTGCTTTTTTCTGAGTTCTCCACTGATTTCTTTTGATTTTCCCATGATGTCAAGCAAGGAGGCACTGAGTTTGAAGGTAAGCCTTGAAATACATCCACAAGTCCATCTCCAATTGACTCAAATTATGTCTATTATCATTTTCTGTAATTTTCCAAGCTGTTTAAAGAAGCAATTAACTGGAGCATCAGCATTTTTGGGTTCGATTACAGGCTCAAAATGGCCAGAAACAAAGACATTTCTTCTGAAACTCATCAGTCTATTCTTGTTCTGAGAAATGAAGGCTATTTCATGCGAGAAATTGCCAAGAAACAGAAGATCTCGTACAACGCTATGTACTACTCCCTTCACAGAACAGCGAAAATCGGCTCTAACCAGAATAGAAAGAGTGAGAGGCCCCGGTGCACAACTGAGCAAGAGGACAAGTACGTTAGAGTGTGTAGTTTGAGAAACAGACGCCTCACAAGTCCTCAACTGGCAGCTTCATTAAATAGTACTCGGAAAACACCAGTCTCAACGTCAACAGTGAAGAGGCGACTCCGGAACACTGGCCTTCTTTTACCCTTCTTAATATTTTATTTTTATTGGCAAGTCTGAGAAATGTATTTTTCTTTGCAACTCTGCCTCGAAGGCCAGCATCCCGGAGTCGCCTCTTGCAAATTGTCACTACATTACCCCTAATTATCATCATCATCATGATTTTCTATAGTTTAGGCATAGAACTAGCTACCTAGCTAGTTGTTGTGTTATCCAGCTAGCAATAATAGTGCTTGATAACACTAATAAGTTAACTAGTGTTTAGCTACACTGAAAAGGTATTAACGTTACTAATAGTGTGTTGACACAAGTAACTAGCTAGCTGGCTAGCTAACGTTAACATGCTAGGTGTGTCTCACGTAATACCCTTACGGATATTGTGAGAACAGGGTCAGGGAAGATAAGACCATCGAGCACAACTAACGTTGGCTAGCAACCATAACATATTTGTCAGCTTTCGCTAGCTATCTTATCAAGCTTAGAAAACTAGCTAGCTAGCTGGCATGCTAGCTAATCCCCAAAAAAACGAAACTGTAACGCCCAGGCCCGAGATTACAGGCTGGAGCGTTTTGGTTTCGTTTTGGTGTAGGGTTTGTATGTTCTAGGGTGTATATTTCTATGTTGGGATAATGGTTCCCAATTAGAGGCAGCTGAGTCTCGTTGTCTCTAATTGGGAACCATATATATATTTTGGAGTTGCACTTTTGTTTCGTGGGTTATTGTTTATGTCATGCTGATTATGTTTATGTTACGTTCATCATGTTCAGTCGGGTTCTTGTCTTTCGTGTCTAGTTAGGTTTCTCCATTCATGTCTAGTTAGGTTTCTCCGTTCGTGGTTAGGTTAGGTTTCGCCGTTCGTGGTTAGGTTTAGATCTTTGTGTATAGTTTAGTATTTAGCGTTAGGGTTCTCGTCTTGTTTCTTCGTTTGTTGTTTTCGTTCTGTCCCGTGTTTTCTTTAAATATGTATTCTGGCTACATCGCTGCGTCTTGGTCTGTCCCGAAAGAAGAGAATCGTGACAGAAACAGATTGCATGGAAAGTATATTCTGTAAATGGCAACTGGCTAGCTAGCCTAGTTGGCAGGCCCAACAAAAATGCCAGCTATCGTTTGCCATCTAGCTATCTACAGTTAGTCAACAAACTAACTATATATGCTAAATCATCAGGCAGAATTCATGTATCCAAAAGGCAAGTCGTTATTTCTAGTGTGTTCTGCAGATGGGCAGATCATGACATGATTCCTTAATTAATATTCCACCAAAAGTGAGAATGTTCCTCAACAGTGAAACCCTTGCAAGGTTGATTAAATCAGAGTTTGTCTTATGACCATTTTAATTGCATTAATAAACCATTATTCAACCAAGCTTAATAGGCTTACAATTTGACAAGCACAAATTACTCATCCTTTTAACCATAACTTTGTATTAATGTGTAAAAAAATGTTTATTGAAGGTTAAGGACCAGTATGCCCTTCCCCCCTTTGAGGGGCCATAATGTTTCTCTCACCCTACAGTATCCAGAGGACTGATTATTGAATATGATAGAATAATCAAATCAAATGTTTAATAATGCTATCTATCTGGTATCTATCTGAAACTTGTCCTGTGAGTAGAACTCTGATGCCATCTATACGGACATATGATCTCTGTGGAATCTGTACAGGGTGAACTTTAAATTACTCTATGCAAATAGGTTTTTAAGGTCCCTCACACAAGCCTTTAGATGCTGTGACACCCTGTGGAGAGTGGGCCTGTGTGATCAGGTAACTGTAAACTTGGTATCGTTTAATTGGTCAAGGGTGGTTGGTTTTACACCTTCAGATGTTATAAATGAAATGAAGGTCTGTTGTTCTCTCTCTTATCCTGTATCCTGTCCATTGGAGGATGGTTGTATGATCAACCTTTAAGTCTTTATTGAAGACTCATCTCTTCAGTAGGTCCTATGATTCAGTGTAGTCTGGCCCAGGAGTGTGAAGGTGAACGGAAAGGCACTGGAGCAACGAACCACCCTTGCTGTCTCTGCCTAGCCGGTTCCCATCTCTCTCCACTGGGATTCTCTGCATCTAACCCTATTACAGGGGCTGAGCCACTGGCTTACTGGTGCTCTTCCATGCCGTCCCTAGGAGGGGTGCGTCACTTGAGTGGGTTGAGACACTGATGTAATCTTCCTGTCCGGGTTGGCGCCCCCCCCCCCTTTGGGTTGTGCCGTGGCAGAGATATTTGTGGGCTATACTCAGCATTGTCTCAGGATGGTAAGTTGGTGGTTGAAGATAACCCTCTAGTGGTGTGGGGGCTGTGCTTTGGCAAAGTGGGTGGGGTTACATCCTGCCTGTTTGTCCCTGTCCAGGGGTATCGTCGGACGGGGCCACAGTGTCTCCCGACCGCTCCTGTCTCAGCCTCCAGTATTTATGCTGCGGTAGTTTATGTGTCGGGGGCCTGGGGTCAGTCTGTTACTTCTGTATTTCTCCTGTCTTATCCAGTGTCCTGTGTGAACTCTCTCTCTCTCTCTCTCTCTCTCTCGGAGGACCTGAGCCCTAGGACCATGCCTCAGGACTACCTGGCCTGATGACTCCTTGCTGTCCCCAGTCCACCTGGCCGTGCTGCTGCTCCAGTTTCAACTGTTCTGCCTGTGGCTATGGAACCCTGATCTGTTCACCAGATGTGCTACCTGTCCCAGACCTGCTGTTTTCAACTCTCTAGAGACAGCAGGAGCGGTAGAGATACTCTGAATTATCGGCTATGAAAAGCAAACTGAAATTTACTCCTGAGGTGCTGACCTGTTGCACCCTCGACAACCACTGTGATTATTATTATTTGACCCTGCTGGTCATCTATGAACATTTTAACATCTTGGCCATGTTCTGTTATAATCTCCACCCGGCACAGCCAGAAGAGGACTGGCCACCCCTCATAGCCTGGTTCCTCTCTAGGTTTCTTCCTAGGTTCTGGTCTTTCTAGGGAGTTTTCCTAGCCACCGTGCTTCTACTCCTGCATTGCTTGCTGTTTTGGGTTTTAGGCTGGGTTTCTGTACAGCACTTGACATCAGCTGATGACATCAGCTTTATAAATACATTTGATTGATTCCATTTCCCTAGGCTTCTAGGTCTCTGGCCTAGTAGGAATATCGTTGTTCGTGCTTTATCTGTAAGTTAATCTGTAAGTTTATCTGTAAGTTAGGATCTATATGCCTAGAATTATGCTTTGTTAATGTCAGTATTACCTTGTAGCTTTATACCTTGCATAGGAACCTATTAATTTTCCAATTATATGAATTATTCTTGCTTTGATTTTCGCTTCTCATGACCACTTCTTGATCTTAGTCAGCTAAAAGCATACTACTTGATTGCACATGGTTTTGCTAAAATGTTAAATGGAGTCAGATAAAAAATGTAATAGCACTGGCCGAAAACGGTTAATATCAGGGGATATCTTTCTCTATATATATCTGATATTTTATTACATATATATGCTCCAGATACGTATATCTTTAATTTCTTAGACGGAGATAGGATATTCTTCGTAATGGGACATGCATCCAGACCGGACCTCAGAAATTGTCTTCCTATAAGTTCATGGATATATCTGCGGTTTGAGATACTGTACGATCAAGACACACACCTGATACGCGTTTACCCTCTTACATATTTGTAGAATATTCTAACTCAACATGCTGACATATCTAAGCCTTTATACTTACAGTAGGCATGAACAAATCAATACATTTTCAGAAGTGTACCATCTCTGAAGTCATTACCTGATAATGTATGTATTCGTTATTTCATAATCATAATTTCCATAGATATCCTTACATGATGTGTAATATTCATCCAAGTATGTCTGATTGACAATGGCTAAATCCGACTCATGAAATATCCAGCTCCCAAATTATTTTACCTGTTTGGGAGCCAATAATCATTCTGCTTCATCACATGAAGGGAACATATCTGAGCATACATTTACACCATATTCAGTATGAAGGCTATACAAGGGACAGAAAGGCAAACATATCTAATCATCCAAGTTTCCATTTCCAAAGCACATCTCTGCTACTACGGTTCAAAAAATGCTGCATACCAAATTGAGAGCTCCATTCACAACTGTTTTCTGTAAGGATGCAAACGTAGGTTAAACTTTGCAAAAAAAATATTTAATGTATTTAACCCATAAGAGTCTAAAACCTGTCTAAGCCGGGGGGGTGCTACTAAGCTATATGAAATTGCTTTAGGAAGGTCATATCAAGGATACTTTTGCTATTTGATTTGGAATTTTAACTCCCCTTGAAGTATAAAAAAAAATGAAAACAATGATTTGATTAAAAAAATCCTGTTCCTCTGAACCATTCACAACTACAGCAACACATCAACAATACAAATAGGCCTGTCTATATCCCTTTCATTATAAATGAGACTCATTATAAATGTGAGATGAGTGATAGAGAATAAAAGTGTAATTTAGCTGACAAATCCGTGTGGTAATGACTCATATATTGGATCTGGCTGTCAGTCCGTCTGGCTGTTGATAGATTCTCACACTCGTTGATTAATGTGCATACCAGTGGTGTAGCCTACTATAGCCAAAAATAATTGTGTGCATTTACTTGCACACTTTGCTGGAGTTGTTAGCTGGCTAACTGTAGTTATGTTTACTATTGCAACCTTTTGAACGCAACTGTATTTAATAGTTCAACATAGGCTGGTTCTGAGAACCATACAGTGGGGCAAAATATTATTTAGTATTTAGTCAGCCACTAATTGTGCAAGTTCTCTCACTTAAAAAGATGAGAGAGGCCTGTAATTTTCATCATAGGTACACTTTAACTATGACAGACAAAATGAGGAAAAAAAATCAAGAAAATCACATTGTAGGATTTTTTATGAATTTATTTGCAAATTATGGTGGAAAATAAGTATTTGGTCACATACAAACAAGCAAGATTTCTGGCTCTCACAGACCTGTAACGTCTTCTTTAAGAGGCTCCTCTGTCCTCCACTCGTTACCTGTATTAATGGCATCTGTTTGAACTTGTTATCGGTATAAAAGACACCTGTCCACAACCTCAAACAGTCACACTCCAAACTCCACTATGGCCAAGACCAAAGAGCTGTCAAAGGACACCAGAAACAAAATTGTAGACCTGCACCAGGTTGGGAAGACTGAATCTGCAATAGGTAAGCAGCTTGGTTTGAAGAAATCAACTGTGGGAGCAATTATTAGGAAATGGAAGACATACAAGACCACTGATAATCTTCCTCGATCTGGGGCTCCACCCAAGATCTCACCCGTGGGGTCAAAATGATCACAAGAACGGTGAGCAAAAATCCCAGAACCACACGGGGACCTAGTGAATGACCTGCAGAGAGCTGGGACCAAAGTAACAAAGCCTACCATCAGTAACACACTACGCCGCCAGGGACTCAAATCCTGCAGTGCCAGATGTGTCCCCCTGCTTAAGCCAGTACATGTTCAGGCCCGTCTGAAGTTTGCTAGAGAGCATTTGGATGATCCAGATGAGGATTGGGAGAATGTCATATGGTCAGATGAAACCAAAATAGAACTTTTTGGTAAAAACTCAACTCGTCGTGTTTGGAGGACAAAGAATGCTGAGTTGCATCCAAAGAACACCATACCTACTGTGAAGCATGGGGGTGGAAACATCATGCTTTGGGGCTGTTTTCTGCAAAGGGACCAGGACGACTGATCCGTGTAAAGGAAAGAATGAATGGGGCCATGTATCGTGAGATTTTGAGTGAAAACCTCCTTCCATCAGCAAGGGCATTGAAGATGAAACGTGGCTGGGTCTTTCAGCATGACAATGATCCCAAACACACCGCATGGGCAACGAAGGAGTGGCTTCGGAAGAAGCATTTCAAGGTCCTGGAGTTGCCTAGCCAGTCTCCAGATCTCAACCCCATAGAAAATCTTTGGAGGGAGTTGAAAGTCCGTGTTGCCCAGCGACAGCCCCAAAACATCACTGCTCTAGAGGAGATCTGCATGGAGGAATGGGCCAAAATACCAGCAACAGTGTGTGAAAACCTTGTGAAGACTTACAGAAAACGTTTGACCTCTGTCATTGCCAACAAAGGGTATATAACAAAGTATTGAGAAACTTTTGTTATTGACCAAATACTTATTTTCCACCATAATTTGCAAATAAATTCATTAAAAATCCTACAATGTGATTTTCTGGATTTTCTTTCCTCATTTTGTCTGTCATAGTTGAAGTGTACCTATGATGAAAATTACAGGCCTCTCTCATCTTTTTAAGTTGGAGAACTTGCACAATTGGTGGCTGACTAAATACTTTTTTGCCCCACTGTATGTTTCTTGGAGCTTGGTGAAAATATGGTTGTCCTATGGTTACAACATTCCCGCAGCGTTCTGGGAATGGTGCAGAATAGTTGCTTGGTTTTGGAACATTTTCAGCCCTAGAGTTGATTGACGCACCGGTGCAAAAATAATAATAATAACATCCCCATCAAAATCTGTCAGTTAAAGATAGAGATAATGGATGCATTTCAATCCACCTCATCCGCCTATTTCACACTTCCACATCTGCGGTGAAAGGTGGCAGAGCAAGAGTGGTGGTTGTTAGACCATAAACCATCCGGAAAATCGGTCTTCTCATCAAAACGTATGTAGTGTCTGAACGGTTTGACCTACGAACTAGTATGACCACTCTATGGAAAGAGGAGACTCTCACGAACACGATGGTATTGATCTACAAAACCCAGACAGAGGTAACCGTGTCGGTTTAAAAAAATGAATAGAGGTATGAAGGTAGTTAACTCTCAAAAAAGGCGCTAAATATGTGTAAAAAATAACAGAAAGTATTTCCTGAGATTTCTTATATCTCCTAGGTATAGTACAGACACTTCAAAGCCTTGTTTCTTCTGATTTATTTTTTCTGCCTTTTTTTTTTTACATTTATAAGTGTTATATTCAATGTGTTTTCTCTGGGCTAAAAAGGGGTCATAAAATTCAGAATGTTTCCTAAAAGTTTTCTCATCATTCAATTTAAATTCATGTTCCACATTGTTATGAGACTGTTAAGAAACAACGTTCTTCTGTGGGAATTTCAGTACTTCAGCATAATGTTTCCTACAGGTTTCCTCATGGATCTATTTAAAGTCATGTTCTGAAATTGTTCCTAGAACGCGAAGAGAACTTTTCATAAAAACAAGAAACCGTAAGTAACATTCAGAGAACGTTCTAAGAATGTTATTTAAAAACATACATTTCGTTCTTAGAATATTAAGAAAACTTTCCATAAAATCCACAATAAAACCTTAAAAACGTTCAAAGAAAGTTCTAAGAACGTTATTTAAAAAAAGATATACAGTACCTTCAGAAAGTAGTCACACCCCTTGACTTTTGCCCAACAATTGTGTTACAGCCTGAATTTAAAATAGATTAAATTGAGATGTTGTGTCACTGGCCTACACACAATACCCCATAATGTCAATGTGGAAACATGTTTTTAGATGATTTTTTTCCTTCTCAAATGAATAAAAAATTAAAAGCTGAAATGTCTTGAGTCAATAAGTATTCAACCCCTTTTGTTCTGGCAAGCCTATAAAAGTTCAGGAGTAAAAATGTGCTTAACAACATAATACGTTGCATGGACTCACTCTGTGTGCAATAATAGTGTTCAACAGAAAATAGAAGTTGCACACCCTCAATACTCCTGCCTGACCTGTGTCGTGTCTTTGCTATGCCGGATTAAGTGATATGACCTGCTATTTTATAAAATAGTTTATCTGTAATTAATATTACCTGATTAAACTAATCATGTAAATGTAATTAACTAGAAAGTCGGGGCACGACAAAATAATGTTTATACAGCTGTTATCTTCTGAATAATCTCTTAAAGACCTGGTAGTCTTTCAAATCAGTAGCAGTCAATTATTAATCATCACCTTATTCAGTCTCATCTGAACATCGTAGAGTTCTTGGTTATCTTCACGAACCCTGGCTAACAAGTTGAATCAGCAATACAAAAGTTGGTTTAATTATACATTTACTAAATACCTAACTAATCACACAGAATTACATATACACAGAATGGATCATACATTGATTACTAATGATGTCATACATGAAAAACGTCCCTGGTGGACGGAACCGATATGACGGCTGGTTAAACAAAGAGAGGGGGTTGGGTTTGAATGAAAGTGCGGGAAGAATGAGGAACAGAGGGGGAAGCTATGCTATCGTGAATACAGAAACTTATGCATTCTAAATAACCGCCCATTTAGAAAAGGAAAGTGTAAGAAATATTTACTCTTGAGCTGCGCTTTGATAGGTTGCCCAGCAGGGATCTGGTAGTAGAATGGATACTTTGTGGTACCGTCGTAGTGTGGTAGAATGAATACTTTGTCCGTCCTTTCCTAGCCCACGTTTACAGCTGCTGCTGCTAACTCAATGGCTAGGAGGTATCACTTCTTTAGTGAATAAGAGATCGAAGTTCATACCAAGTTGACATACTTTAAGCTCATGCTATATTCTGGCTGGTATCGTCGAATTTTATCCTTCCTGCGTGTAGATCGTCACCTCCACGTTGAAACTCGATGCTACTTTTGTTAGGTTGTTGTCGTTCGCAACTAGAGCTCACGCTGAGGTTGGCTTAGTTCTGTAGTTGAGATTATTCCTTTTAACGTATGGACAACAAGTCCTCACGTCCTTGGAACACAAACAATGTCTTTTCACATGGGCGGGGCCACTGAGTTGAGCATAGTTCACTCATGAAAACCAATTCTCTCATTTAGAAGCTAAAATTACATTTAATCTTTTCACAAATAGTTTCATATTTAAACATTTAAATTGCACAACAATTCCATGTGAATCAAAATGTTGTAGATGTTGCAAAAAAGTATTGTAATTTCACATAACCATACCACAGGGTAGCTACTCTACCTGCTTCCTTCAAGTCTCAACACACACACACAATAGCTTGACATCATACCTGTCTCAAGCGTGACTGCACCCTATAGAGTTCACCCCTACACCGCTCTCACTCTCACCCCCAACCCACCCACAGTCCATGACGCTACCTCCACCCCATCATCGTCACCCGTCATCTCATCACCTCACACGAAATCATATAACCACGTCACCATGTCAGCCTCTTGTCTTTTCAAGCCTACAGATTATAAAGCCCCATCACTCTGTTGGGAAAAAGGCAGATCTGGACACATCTAGCTCAGTGCTCAGTGGCTGTTTGTGTGTTTATGTTTTGACAGCCTCTATGTCTAAGTCTTAGACTCACGGTCACTCAATGTGTCTTATACTCCAGTGTCCTCACACACATGCGGATATATACAAATGCACGCACGCACACATGCGCGAACGGATAAGCACACACAGTGTTCACTCTTCAGTGCTAGTCTTAATCCTCTTGCCATGCAAGTACGTACATCACCACTGGAATGCACTTCTTATCTTCTAATCAGAGAACATTTCCATGGAGGTAGGCTCCTCTCCTCTAACCCTCTGTTGGCCTTGCCTGGTTTCAGAATAAATGAAAGGGACTATGGCATTGCCTTTTGACCAAAAATGTCTGGTAGACACAGAGTTCTGTGCTTATTGGTATGTCAGCCACTATAATATTCCCTGCAGGAGAGAGACAATGATGATTTTAATCATTCTGAACCGTGACACAATTTACCCAATGTTGAGAAGAGTCATGACTGGTATTTTTGCATTCACAATGTGATGCTTATAAACCGATACCAGGCTGAACTGGAAGAAGCACTAATCCTGCTATCTGTCTGTCATCGATGACGTTTGATTGTATTGTAAAAAGTAATTTAGCCATTTAGTTGTTTCAGCTCGTTTTCCAACGTCAACTCAACTTAAAAATTCTGAAGATGTTGAGATGTTGACTGAAGGAGTAATGTTGCCCAGTGAATTTAACAATAATTGTTGACTGAACTTTAATGAAATCTCTGAATATCTCACAAGTGAATGCTCAAAACTATCCGTATGTGTTATTCAAATTAGAAATTTGAGGTTATCCACCATCTTTGTTTCTCGGGATCACTATGGTCTGATTCGGTGGTGATTTAAGCATGAATTTCAGCATTTGGTGAGTACATTACCATTAACACACTTTGTGTCGTTTTTTGTTGTTGTTGAAACAGTTTCCATCAATATATGATTTTAACTGTTTCTTTGCTAACGTTGGCCAAGGCTAGCTAACATTAATGTAGTCATTGGTGGTAGTTAACCTCTTTGCGCACGGATCCCGCTAACGGGATCAAATTTCGACAACATCCGGTGAAATTGCAGAGGCTACAAAAATCGTAATATTAAACATTAATGAAAATACAAGTGTCTTACATGGTTCAAAAGCTTAGAATCTTGGTAATCCAACTGCATTGTCAGATTTCTAAAAGGCTTTACGGCGAAAACATAAATTATTATCTGAGGACAGCGGCCCACACCAAAATCATTTTTCAACCAGCACAGGCGTCACAAAAATCACAAATTGCAATAAAAGAAATCACTTACCTATGAAATCTTGCTCTGTTTGCAATCCCAGGGCTCACAGCTACACAGTGAATGGCCTTTTGTTTGATAAAATCAATTTTTATAGCCTAACACATTTTGTAAACCGCTTGTTCCGTGAATTCCGTCTCATTCACCTTTCGACGAAACATTAGATGTAAATACACACACTAAACGTCCGTTTATCCAGTCATGTTTGGTTTCATTGCAATCCTCTGGTTGTTTGTAACACAACCACACATTATGGCTTTTTTCCCAGGGACAAACTGACCGAAAGAATCCGATTTGAAGACAACAAGTAATGACCTCAAGTACACATTGGCTATACATTGTGGGTTGGGGTATTTGTATTGACCCATAATGTGTGTGTGTGTGTATATATATACACTGCTCAAAAAAATAAAGGGAACACTTAAACAACACAATGTAACTCCAAGTCAATCACACTTCTGTGAAATCAAACTGTCCACTTAGGAAGCAACACTGATTGACAATAAATTTCACATGCTGTTGTGCAAATGGAATAGACAACAGGTGGAAATTATAGGCAATTAGCAAGACACCCCCAATAAAGGAGTGGTTCTGCAGGTGGTGACCACAGACCACTTCTCAGTTCCTATGCTTCCTGGCTGATGTTTTGGTCCCTTTTGAATGCTGGCGGTGCTTTCACTCTAGTGGTAGCATGAGACGGAGTCTACAACCCACACAAGTGGCTCAGGTAGTGCAGCTCATCCAGGATGGCACATCAATGCGAGCTGTGGCAAGAAGGTTTGCTGTGTCTGTCAGCGTAGTGTCCAGAGCATGGAGGCGCTACCAGGAGACAGGCCAGTACATCAGGAGACGTGGAGGAGGCCGTGGGAGGGCAACAACCCAGCAGCAGGACCGCTACCTCCGCCTTTGTGCAAGGAGGAGCACTGCCAGAGCCCTGCAAAATGACCTCCAGCAGGCCACAAATGTGCATGTGTCTGCTCAAACGGTCAGAAACAGACTCCATGAGGGTGGTATGAGGGCCCGACGTCCACAGGTGGGGTTGTGCTTACAGCCCAACACCGTGCAGGACGTTGGCATTTGCCAGAGAACACCAAGATTGGCAAATTCGCCATTGGCGCCCTGTGCTCTTCACAGATGAAAGCAGGTTCACACTGAGCACATGTGACAGACGTCTGGAGACGCCGTGGAGAACGTTCTGCTGCCTGCAACATCCTCCAGCATGACCGGTTTGGCGGTGGGTCAGTCATGGTGTGGGGTGGCATTTCTTTGGGGGGCTGCACAGCCCTCCATGTGCTCGCCAGAGGTAGCCTGACTGCCATTTGGTACCGAGATGAGATCCTCAGACCCCTTGTGAGACCATATGCTGGTGCGGTTGGCCCTGGGTTCCTCCTAATGCAAGACAATGCTAGACCTCATGTGGCTGGAGTGTGTCAGCAGTTCTTGCAAGAGGAAGGCATTGATGCTATGGACTGGCCCGCCCGTTCCCCAGACCTGAATCCAATTGAGCACATCTGGGACATCATGTCTCGCTCCATCCACCAACGCCACGTTGCACCACAGACTGTCCAGGAGTTGGCGGATGCTTTAGTCCAGGTCTGGGAGGAGATCCCTCAGGAGACCATCCGCCACCTCATCAGGAGCATGCCCAGGCGTTGTAGGGAGGTCATACAGGCACGTGGAGGCCACACACACTACTGAGCCTCATTTTGACTTGTTTTAAGGACATTACATCAAAGTTGGATCAGCCTGTAGTGTGGTTTTCCACTTTAATTTTGAGTGTGACTCCAAATCCAGACCTCCATGGGTTGATACATTTGATTTCCATTGATAATTTTTGTGTAATTTTGTTGTCAGCACATTCAACTATGTAAAGAAAAAAAGTATTGAATAAGATTATTTCATTCATTCAGATCTAGGATGTGTTATTTTAGTGTTCCCTTTATTTTTTTTGAGCAGTGTATATTATATATATATAATTTTTTGTTATTTTTATATATATATAAAAATGCAATTGAGTAGAATGTAACAGCAAACACACACCTCAACACAGCGACCATGCTTCCTCCACTCAATAAAACATATTGTGTGGATTAGAGGGAGCATGGCCACCATGCCGAGATGCGTGTGTCTGCCGCTCCACCCCACCACCGTATGAAATTGCCATTGGAGGCTGTTGAGGGGAGGGCAGGCCCACAACAATGGCCGGAGTGGAATGGAACAGCACTTCACCATAGTGATTGTGTTCCCTCTACTCTATAAAATGCATATCTGTTTATTTTACGTGTTGATACAGGGATCATACGTAAAAGTATTCTTACTGAACTTTTGTGTTTCACAGTGCCTCTGACTCTGAATGGACCCCTGCTGTCTCCAGCTCCACACCATCTAGAGGTGTGAAGACAGCAATAAAGAAGCGGAGGTGGGGAAGTGTGCAACCTGCAGGCAAAGAGGCAGAGGGGTGTTGGCACACTGTGCTAGAAGATGATGTCAAGCCACCTCCACCAACATTTAGGCTAAAAAGGCAACCAGGACCTCAGCTGGACATGACAGCAAAATACAGCCCCCTTCAACTTTTTCAGCTGTTTTTCACCTCGTCAGTTGTTGATTCACTGGTGTCTAACACCAATACGTATGGTGCGAAGAAGCAAGCAGGCAAGAAAGAGGCATGGAAGCCCATTTCCATGTCAGACCTTTTCTGTTTCCTTTCGATGGTCATTTACATAGGGCTGGTGAAGCTGAAAACCCTGAGGGACTACTGGAAAACGTCACCTCTCTACCAACTGCCTTTCCCCATCACTGTCATGTCTTGTAAAAGGTTTCTGGCTATCTCACGGGCGCTGCATATCAGTGACCCGAAAGTTGATGAGGACAATGAGAAGAAGAGAGGCACAGCTAGGTTTGATAGGCTCTGCAAAATCAAACCTCTCTACCCCAACATGGTTGAGGCCTGCAAGACCTATTTTCAGCCTGCCCAGAACCTGTCCATAGATGAGAGGATGGTAGCCTCAAAGGCCAGAATTGGCCTCAAACATTACATGCGAAACAAACCTACAAAGTGGGGTTACAAACTGTTTGTTTTGGCTGATTCTGTGTGTGCTTACACATGCAATGTTTTTGTTTATGAGGGGAAAAGCAGTTTTGCGACTGGTAAGGGACTTAGCTATTCTGTTATGGAGTTATTGGATTTTCAACTGCTGGGGAAGGGCTACAAGCTGTTTGTGGACAACCTCTATACAAGCCCTACCCTGTTCACAGACCTGAGGAAGCTGGATGTGTGGGCTTGTGGCACCATTCGTACCAACAGACAGGGCTTTCCAAAAACGAAGGTGATGACATGCCTAAGCGGGCTGATCGGGGTACCATGCGATGGATCCGTGAAGATGGCCTGCTCTTTGTCAAGTGGATGGACACCAGAGAGCTGGTCATGTGCACGACCATGCACAAATCCTTCAGTGGCGATCACATCGTCAGGCGTGTGAAGAACGCGAATGGGGCATGGACCACAAAAAATGTCCCCATTCCAGCTGCTGTGAAGGACTACAACAAGAGCATGGGAGGTGTGGACCTGTCAGATGCGCTGATAGGCTACTACAATGTTCTTCACAAGACCATGAAATGGTACAAGACATTCTTATATCATTTCATCGACATTGCTGTGGTCAATGCATTCATCCTCCAGAGGAAATGGCTAAGAGCTGTGGACAGCCCCCAATCTCACAGCTAGCCTTCCGAGAGCTGCTCATCAGGGAGCTTGCTGCCTACAGCAAGTCCACTGCACCACCTTCTGTCCCCTCTACCCCTGTCCCTTCTGCTCCTGCCACAAGTGGTGTTCACCTGCCCAAGTTCATTTCTGCAGACATGGATGTGCCTCAGGGCAAAAAGGACACAGCATGGAGGCGTCGTTGTGTTCTTTGTAAAATGAAGTCCCCCATCACCTGCACAACTTGTTCGGTGACCCTCTGCTTCACAGCAGAAAGAGACTGCTATGGGACATGGCATCAGCAGCACAATATTGTGTAGAGGACTGAGGGTCTTCCAAATATTGAAAGTGTGTAAATAGTTTCCCTTGTTATTTTTTATTGTGTAATTTATTGTTTATTTTGGGTGTGTTTGAATAGCATTTTGGTATTTTGGATATAGTTATTGTCTTCTAAATGTATCACTTCACCAATTTGGCCACTTGGGTAACTTGTGTGGGACACCTGGGGGACTTCATGCAAAATGTCATGTAGCTAACTTTGCACAAGTACTGTTGCCCTCTTATGTTCTTCATTGAAATGATCCCCAGCATCCTATCTGAATGTTTGTCTTTTCTTGTTCATTTCAAAGATGATGCAACAACAATAAAAAACAAAAAACGTATGTTTTTTGTTTGTATTATCTTCTACCAGATCTATTGTGTTATATTATCCTACATTCAATTCACATTTCCACAAACTTCAGAGTGTTTCCTTTCAAATGGTACCAAGAATATGCATATCCTTGCTTCTGGGCCTGAGCTACAGGCAGTTAGATTAGGGTATGTCTTCAGGCGGAAATTGAGAAGAAAGGGGGGCTAGCCTTAAGAGTATAACTATCTAAACGTACCTCCGTCAGCCACGTTTAGATAGCGAACGTTAGTTAGTTCCAGATTAGTTATATGTTATACAGTCATGTGTGAAAAATATGTTGTTTTGAAATTATGTATTTATATAGATTTTATCAAATGAATGTAAACCTAACCAGGACTCAGCAGGCACAAGGCTAGTAAAGTCATGAGTCCAGGCCGGACAGTCATATCGAGGCCTGTAACTTTTTTTTTTAACTCACGGCCAAGCAGAGAGAGACACATAGAGAGAGCAAAGGAATTTCTGCCACATCACAGATCTTGAGAAATGAACAATACCCATGTTTTACAGAATGTGTACACATTCTGGGAGAATGCCGCTATGACCGGTCCATTTCATTTAATGTTTGTGAAACTCAGGAGAGACAATACAGCCACATTACCATAACCATGTTTATAAAAGAGTCTCAGTTGTGAGACTTGCATCTAATTGTTGTATAAAATGAATGAGTTACGATGAAACTATTTGTGAAATTATGGAATGTGATTTTAAACTGTTTAATGAAAGAGAATCCAATTCCCTTTAAAAGTAACTAAGCCATAGGCCCACCCCATGAGCACAGACAGTGATCTGGCATCATGGGACTGCCCTTTTCTACTGTTACGAACATAACCCCCACCTGAAGGAGTCATCTTCAGACCAAGCTTACCTCGATTACCGAGAGGGCTAAGGGTTGATTAGAGACCACAAAAATCTTAATTCTGAATTCTTAACCATACCACGTGGTTAAATTCTGAGACTATCGATCCGACAGAATAAGAGCAACTATTCGATACCAATTATTAATCTGCAGCATGTAATTATGTCGACCTGATTGAGCCTGGACCGCCGACAACCGCCGAAACATCTATTATATAAGAACATTTCTTAAGGGTACTTTGAAGTACCCATTCTAACCACGCAAGACTTCTTGGAAGAGAGAGAGAGAGGCGGATGAACTTTCCAACAGAAAGACGGACGATCCCAACAACACACTGAGCGTAAATATATATTGATTGCAATTGTTCCCGAATGAGTGAGCGTTCATGTGCAAAGGATTAGCATTTCAAGGAATATAATGATCAACTGTGTAGTGACTCATATGTGTAATTCCCACCTTTCTCAATCCACACCCACTTCCCTTTGTCCACCAAGCCGCCATACCGGCTAAGCCCACTAGGGAACATCCCCTATCATTTCCTTGTAACCATATCTACTTTGTTTTGTTTACTGTTTGTTCGTGCATTTCTGTGATTATTTAGTTAGTTAATAAATTTGTGATTTAAGACAAATGGTGTATAGATGATTCATGGTAAAGACTGGGTAAGTGCAGATAACCAACAATTTACGATGTTCTGAATGAGATTAATGTGAGGTAAAGAATAAGTCATTAATGAGAAGACTAATTGATCAGATATTAAAATATCTGAAAAGGAAAACTATAACTTTGTAATCTGAATATTTTCCTTGGTGCCCCGACTTCCTAGTTAATTACATTTACATGATCAGTAATCATGTAATAATAATTACAGAGAATTGATTTGATAGAATAAGTCTTCAATTTAATGATGCCAAAGACACGACAATGCGCGCTGCCTTTCCTGACTCCAGTCATTGTTAATGGACAGGGTTAGTGTCGCTTCAATGCGCTGCTTTGCCTAGATTGAAGTATCTTCATTGCATTAAGACGATTTCAGATTTTGCGCAGTGCGCTACGCTAAACATGTTGTGTGGGTATTGCCTGGTGTAAGCTGTGCACATTTGGGAATGTTTACATAATTTGGGGCTTGCATCCCTTGAACTAAATAAAGCTAGCTAGCTAGCAAAAACAACTAAACAAATGGACACTACAACTGCACCCCTAGTTGAAATAATGTAACAAATGTGCTATTTGGAGGGTTTGAAGAGTTAATGACAGGCAAGGCATGATTACTGGACTGTCCACTTGTCTGAAATGTCATTACCAATGAATACTTTTTACCCAGACTTTTACACAACTTGGACATTTACTTTTGCTTTGTGGACGTAGTGTGAATGGGGCTTCTCCCACCACTCAATGCCTTGGCTTCTACAAGATTAAGCTACTAACTACTCTACAACCATTCTACTTTGGTGGCTGCCCTGCTGTGTGCATGCAGAAAAAATAATGAACATGGGGTTCTTCTATGACTTCTACAACGCTGTCACCGAGAAGTTCACCAGACGAATGAAATTAACTTACAAGTAAAGGTAGGCCTAAATGTAACCCTTTGAAATGTGCGGTTTAGGCTACTTTTGAATCATGAGAATAGACAGCATCCCTTTGAATGCATTTGACTTATCAAGCAAGAATTTTGTTTTGATGAAACACTTTTCGGAAATGTCATTATGACCTTATTTATTATACACTGAGTGTACAAAACATTATTAACACCTGCTTTTGGACCCAGAGAAGGCTCAATCCGGACCGGACAACATCGCTTTTTGTTATATAAAAGTAAATTATTTTTAGACAGCTTTAAAAAATCAACCGGGCGCAGCGGCCTCTTTAACTCAGGAACCTCTTTTTCTCGCGCTCTCTCAAAGAAACGCCCACCTCTACTAGTGTTAGAATGAGGTGACTGACAGAGTCGAAAGCATTGGCCAGGTCGATGAAGAAGGCTGCACAGTACTGTCTTTTATCGATGGCGGTTACGATATCGTTTAGGACCTTGAGTGTGGCTGCACCCATGACCAACTCGGAAACCAGATTGTATAGTGGAGAAGGTACGGTGGGATTCGAAATGGTCAGTGATCTGTTTATTAACTTGGCTTTCGAAGATTTTAGAAAGGCAGGGCTGGATGGATATAGGTCTGTAACCGTTTGGGTCTAAGGTGTGTCCCCCTTTGAAGAGGGGGATGACCGCGGCAGCTTTCCAATCTTTGGGGATCTCAGACGATAGGAAAGAATAGGCTAGTAATATTGTCACGATCTTCGTATTGAACGGACCAAGATGCAGCGAGGGTTCCAGTATACATACTTTTATTATACGTATTGCAACTGGCAAAACAATAAACAATGAAAGATCGTAATACAGGTGTGGCTCAAAACAGGCACACACACAACCAGATACAAATTCAAATAATGACCCACGAACTCAGTGGGGAAATCTACAAACTTAAATATGGTCCCCAATTAGAGGTAATGAAACTCAGCTGCCTCTGATTGGGAACCGTCAACAAAACCAACAAAGAAATATACAACACGCCCTGACCAAAACCACCAAAAAGCAGCCAAAAAGGGCTATTTATGGCAAGGACTGCTCCACGCATCAGGCCCCCTGAGCGCATCGAGAGCCCGACAAATATGGGTTGCAACAATTCTGGCAGATAATGTTATAATGAGAGGGTCCAGGCCAGCTGATTTGTAGGGATCCAGATTTTGCAGCTCTTTCAGAACATCATCTGTTTGGATTTGAGATGAGCTAGGATGTTGGCCGGGGTAGGGACAACATCAGCTGAGTTGTTGGCCGGGGTAGGGGTAGCCAGGTGGAAAGCATGGCCAGTCGTGGAAAAATGCTTTTTGAATTTATCGATTATTGTCGATTTATCAGTGGTTCCTATCCTCACTGCAGTGGGCAGCTGAGAGGAGGTGCTCTTATTCTCCATGGACTTTATAGTGTCCCAAAGCTTTTTGGAATTAGTGCTACAGGAAGAAAGTTTCTGTTTCTCTTCCCTGAAGAGTTGCATATCGCTGGGGCTATTCGATGCTAATGCAGAACGTCACAGGATGATTTTGTGCTGGTCAAGGGCAGTCAAGTCTGGGGTGAACCAAGGGCTATATTTGTTCTTCGTTCTACATTTTTTGAAAGGGGCATGCTTATTTAAGTTAGAGAGGAAAGCACTTTTGAAGAGCAGCCAGGCATCCTCTACTGACGGGATGACGTTTGGCCGGGGTAGGCCGTCATTGTAAAATAAGAATTTGTTCTTAACTGACTTGCATACTCTAATAACGATAAAATAATAAATAAATAACATCAAAATCCACGAATAAATGGTTATTTGACCACAAAATCGACATTTTGCAATGTCAATCTCAGTTTCTGGACTTGAACACCATTGAAAATCTGAGGGCAGTCCATAAGAGCAGACGAAGGATATCAAGGCTTTGGAAAGATTCTGTATGGAGGAATGGTCTAAGATCATTCCCAAGGTGTCACGATCGTCATAATAAATGGACCAAGGTGCAGCGTGCATGGAATTCCACATATTTATTCTTCAGTGGAATGTACAAAACAATAAAGCGAACAACTGATCGGCCCAAACGTAGCGCTCACAGTGCACAAATAAAAACACAATATCCCACAAAACACAGGTGGGAAAAGGACTACCTAAGTATGATCCCCAATTAGAGGTAACAATAATCAGCTGCCTCTAATTGGGAACCATACACAAAACCAACATAGAAATTCCAACATAGAAAACCCCCCCTAGTCACGCCCTGACCTAAAACACCATAGAGAACCCAGAGGGCTCTCTATGGCCAGGACGTGACACAAGGTGTTCTCTAATCTCTCTTTTTTTTTTTACAAAAAGCCTCAATGCTGTTATTCTTGAAAGGGGAGGGTGGAAGTGTACTGATAAGGGTTGCCAGTAATTTTGACCCCTATCTTTTTTAGATATTTTTTTGCTCCCATGTCAAAGAGGGATGAGTGTGTGAGTGTACAGTAAAGTGAGAGTGAACTGTGCCAGGCTTTACTAGAGTGGAGAGGGAGTATGTGCTATGTGTGTCCCAGACAGACAGTGATCTGATTCTGGACACAACTGACTGGGTCTGTCACACACACACACACACACACACACACACACACACACACACACACACACACACACACACACACACACACACACACACACACACACACACACACACACACACACACACACACACACACACACACACACACACACTGAGGTGGCAGCCTGATCCTGCTGCTATGACACACATACAGCCTAATCCTCATATGGGATTATACAAAGATGATGGAAAATACAACAACAAATACATAACTCCCCCACAATGCTGGTAATACACCAGCAGATCATATTCTCAGTCACCTCAACCTCGCACTGGTGGAAAAAACCCTCTCAAAACTCCCAACACTAGGGATTTATCCATACTCCATACATAATGATAATATACACTGAACAAAAATATAAACACAACATGTAAAATGTTCGGACCATGTTTCATGAGCTGAAATAAAATATCCTAGAAATTGTCCATATGCACAAAATGTTGTGCACAAAATACCACCTTTCCAACAAGTCAGTTCGTCAAATTTCTGCCCTGCTATAGCTGCTCCAGTCAACTGTAAGTGCTGTTATTGTGAAGTGGATACGTCAAGGTTCAACAACAGCTCAGACGCGAAGTGGTAGGTCACACAAGCTCACACAACGTGGTTCACCATCTGGCAGTCCGACAGACAAATCTGGGTTTGGCGGATGCCAGGAGAATGCTACCAGCCTGTGCTAACAACTTTGTGGCAACAGTTTGGGAAAGGCCCTTTCCTGTTTTTGCATGACAATGCCCCCATGCACAAAGCAAGGTCCATACAGAAATAGTTTGTTGAGATCGGTGTGGAAGAACTTGACTGTCCTGCACAGAGCCCTGACCTTAACCCCATTGAACACCTTTGGGATGAATTGAAACGTTGACTGCGAGCCAGGCCTAATAGCCAAACATAAGTGCCCGACCTCACTAATGCTCTTGTGGCTCAATGGAAGCAAGTCCCCACAGCAATGTTCCAACAGTGGAAAGCCATCCCAGAGTGGAAAGCGTTCCCAGAAGAGTGGATTTTGGAATGAGATGTTCGAGGAGAAGGTGTCCACATACTTATGGTCATGTAGTGTAGGTATTCCTCTTGTTCAGGTGGGATAGGGCAGTTTGCAGTGCAACGGCGAGTGTGCCGTCTGTGGATCTGTTGCAGTGGTATGTCAATTGTAGTAGATCAAATTTTTGGGGTATGGTGG
The DNA here is from genome assembly GCA_030435695.1 of Brachymystax lenok tsinlingensis. Taxonomy (NCBI): domain Eukaryota; kingdom Metazoa; phylum Chordata; class Actinopteri; order Salmoniformes; family Salmonidae; genus Brachymystax; species Brachymystax lenok. Next base: position 4,986,543 of record CM059792.1, on the reverse strand, counting down.
AGATGATATGGTCCTTTCAAAGCACTTCATGATGACAGAAGTGAGTGCTACGGTGCGATAGTTATTTAGTTCAGTTACCATGTCTTGCTTGGGTACAAGAACAATGGTGGCCATCTGGAAGCAAGTAGAGACGACATTCTGGGACAGAACACTCCAGCCAGCTGGTCTGCGCATGCTCCGAGGACGCAGATTGGGATGCCGTCTGGGCCGGTAGTCTTGCGAGAGTTAACATGCTTGAATGTCTTACTCATGTTGGCTACAGAAATCGGGAGCCTGCAGTCCTCGTGAGCAGAGGGGGCCCACGGCGGCGGCTCTATGTTGTCCCTGCCACATCTCCTGTGTCTGAGCTGTTGAATTGCCTCTTTGATTGTCTTGCGGAGGTCATAGGCAGTCTGTTTGTTACACGTCCATGTTTCCAGTCACTTTATTGTGGTTAAATGTTGTGGTTTACACTTTCCATTTTGCACGAATGCTGCCATCTGACCGCTGCCATTCATCCCAAAGGTGTTCAATCGGGTTAAGGTCAGGGCTCTGTGCAGGCCAGTCAAGGATAAATGGCAAATTAAGCTTTCATCTATTCATTTCGCAATTAAAAAAAAAACGATATGTTATTTGGAACTTACCAGGTCTGGTTTAAAAGTAATGAAATAAAGTTTCTTAAATGTGATGAGAACGTACCAAAGTCAAGCAACTATCCTGAACCATTCACAGAAAGTTGTGGGAAGGTTGTATGCAAAATAACCACAGGACAACACACTCTGACACGCTCTGACCAAGAAACACATGGTTCTCAGAACGTTATGTGCTAGCTGGATTGTGAGTTTGTGTATCCTTGCTTTGTATTTAAAAAATACCAGAAACCGTAATAGATCAACCAGAGATGAACCCAGTACCCCGAGCGCTATAATTAAAATACAATGATAACTATATCATGGCATGCCATCCTCTTTCTTTTGATACCCACTGTACCACTGTCACAAAGCGCTCAGCTTCAAAAACAGATTCAGATTCAAAATAAAAATACAATTGTAATTGTACTGGAAGATTTGTCTGATGTATCAAAAATAGTGGCTGTTGATAAGTGATCCACAAGGCTCAAGGTCTTGTTCTGTGTGTGTGTGTGTGTGTGTGTGTGTGTGTGTGTGTGTGTGTGTGTGTGTGTGTGTGTGTGTGTGTGTGTGTGTGTGTGTGTGTGTGTGTGTGTGTGTGTGTGTGTGTGTGTGTGTGTGTGTGTGTGCGTGCGTGCGTGTGTTCATGTGTGAGTCTAACATGCATGTGTTGTTATGTTCAAAAGAGAAGGTCCATCCATGGAAGTGTTCAATATTTAATTCCTTTCTTCCTCCTTCCAGAGAAGTAGGCAGAGGGAGAGAGAAAGAGAGAGAGAGAGAGAGAGAGAGGAGGGCTCCTGCTGCTGGTTTTCTGACAGACACAGAAACATTTTTCCCCAAGAGAGAGTGTGTGAGTGTTCGTGTGTGTGGGGTTGTGTGTGTGTGTGTGTGTGTGTGTGTGTGTGTGTGTGTGTGTGTGTGTGTGTGTGTGTGTGTGCATGTAAAGGCAAAAAATTGTTACTGTGTTCGTCATAAATTATCATGTTAGTTCTTTCTGTTTTGATGATCTGTTTTGACTTTTGTACTAAGAGTTGTGAAAATGTATCATGTAGTTGTGAAAATTGCTTAAAAGTGAGGGGAGGCAGGTAGCCTAGTAATTTTTTATTTTTTTTATTAGGATCCCCATTAGCTAACGCCATAACGCTAGCTAATCTTCCTGGGGTCCAACAACTAGTGGTTAGAGCATTGGGCCAGTATCTGAAAGGCTGCTGGATCAAATCCCAGAGGTAATAAGGTAAGAAGCTGTTCTTCTTCCCCTGAACAAGGCAGTTAACCCACTGAGCCCCAGTAGGCTGTCATTGTAAATACAAATTTGTTCTTAACTGGCTTGCCTAATCAAAAAGGTTAAATTAAAAATGACAAAAAAAGCTGTAATCCCTCTAGCCCAGCAGACAGACAAGAGCACAGTAAGACCTCTGGTATTTGCTCTGCTTGTTGTGTGACACAGCATGCAGACAGAATCATTAGAATACATACTTGTGCACAGATTTTGTGTTTCTAGAGTTGGGAGGGTATGTGAATGTCAACAAGCTCTCACTATAAAACTAGATGATGTCTGTCCACATTTCTCCAAAAACAAATACCTACTGCAAAATTTGACTTTTGTCTATGTTTTTCCAAACGTCAAATTTCAAATTTGCTCCAAACATTACATTTTGAAGTAATTGTTGACACCAGAGTGTCACCAGGATTGAATCACTCAACCGGTTGCCACTAGATAACACAGCCACGAAGTTGGATTCCACAACCACAAAGTAAAAAATTGGCTGTTTGGTCTTAATTTAAGGTTAGAGTTAGGCATACGGTTAGCAGTGTGGTTAAGGTTAGGGTTAAGGTTATGGTTAAGTTTATTGTAGCCCTTTCCTGCAGTCAATGACCAAAAGCGCCTTCTTTGGCCTTTGTCCTCATGTAAGTAACAAAAACATTTCCCAGGACATAGACATGTCTCATATGAGCAGAAAGATTACATTATTGTTAATCTAACTGCACTGTCCAATTTACAGTAGCTATTACAGTTAATAAATACCATGCTATTGTTTGAGGACCGTGCACAACAACAACAAAAACTTTTATCACGGCAACTGGTTTGATACATTCACCTCTGAAGGTATATAAATCAAATCAAAACATATCACATTTTATTTGTCATACGAGCCGACCTTACAGTGAAAGGTCGGCTCCAACAATGCAGTTAAGAAAAATACCACAAAAAAAAATAATAAAGTAACAAATAATTAAAGAGCAGCAGTAAAAGAAAGTTACATTTTATTTCACCTTTATTTAACCAGGTAGGCCAGTTGAGAAAAAGTTCTCATTTAAAACTGCGACCTGGCCAAGATAAAGCAAAGCAGTGCGACACAAACAACACAAACGTACAGTCAATAGCACTATAGAAAAGTCTATATACTGTACAGTGTGTGCAAATGAAGTAAGATTAGGGAGGTAAGGCAATAAATAGACCAAAGTGGCAAAATAATTACAATTTAGCAATTAAACACTGGAGTGATAGATGAGCAGAAGATGAATGTGCAAGTAGAGATACTGGGGTGCAAAGGAGCAAAATAATAAATGACAATATGGGGATGAAGTAGTTGGGTGGGCTATTTACAGATGGGCTATGTACAGGTGCAATGATCTGTAAACTGCTCTGACAGCTGATGCTTAAAGTTAGTGAGGGAGATATGAGTCTCCAGCTTCAGTGATTTTTGCAATTAATTCCCATCATTGGCAGCAGAGAACTGGAAGAAAAGGTGGCCAAAGGAGGAGTTGGCTTTGGGGGTGACCAGTGAAATATACCTGCTGGAGCACGTGCTACGGGTGGGTGCTGCTATGGTGACCAGTGAGCTGAGATAAGGCGGGGCTTTACCTAGCATAGACTTATAGATGACCTGGAGCCAATGGGTTTGGCAAAGAATATGAAGCGAGGGCCAGCCAACGAGAGCATACAGGTCGCGGTGGTGGGTAGTATATGGGGCTTTGGTGACAAAAAGGGTGGCACTGTGATAGACTGCATCCAGTTTGCTGAGTAGAGTGTTGGAGTCTATTTTGTAAATGACATTGCCAAAGTCAAGGATCAGTTAGATAGTCAGTTTTACGAGGGTATGTTTGGCAGCTTGAGTGAAGGATGCTTTGTCGCGAAATAGGAAGCCGATTCTAGATTTAATTTTGGATTGGAGATGCTGGATGTGAGTCTGTAAGGAGAGTTTACAGTCTAACTAGACACATAGGTATTTGTAGTCCAAATATTCTAAGTCAGAACCTTCCAGAGTAGTGATGCTGGACGGGCGGGCAGGTGCAGGCAGCGATCGGTTGAAGAGCATGCATTTAGATTTACTTGCATTTAAGAGCAGTTGGAGGCCACGGAAGGAGAGTTGTATGGCATTGAAGCTCGTCTGGAGTTTTGTTAACACAGTGTCCAAAGAAGGGCCAGAAGTATACAGAATGGTGTCGTCTGTGTAGAGGTGGATCAGAGAATCACCAGCAGCAAGAGCGATATCATTGATATATACAGAGAAAAGATAACAATAGCGAGGCTAAAAATAGGGGATACCGGTACAGAGTCAATGTGCATGGGAAACCGGTTAGTTGAGGTAATTGAGGCAATATATACATGTGGGTAGAGTTATTAAAGTGACTTATGCATAGATAATAACAGAGAGTAGCAGCAGCGTAAAGGAAGGAGGGGGGGCAATGCAAGTAGTCTGGATAGCCATTTGATTAGTCTCATGGCTTGGAGGTAGAAGCTGTTTAGAAGCCTCTTGGACCTAGACTTGGTGCTCTAGTACCGCTTGCCCTCCGGTAGCAGAGAGAACAGTCTATGACTAGTGTGGCTGGAGTCTTTGACAATAATTTGGCCCTTCCTCTGACTCAGCCTGCTATAGAGGTCCTGGATGGAAGGAAGCTTGGCCCCAATGATGTACTGGGCCGTACGCACTACCCTCTGTAGTGGCTTGGGGTCAGAGGCCAAGCAGTTGCCATACCAGGCAGTGATACAACCAGTTAGGATGCTCTTGATGGTACTGCTATAGAACCTTTTGAGGATCTGAGGACCCATGCCGAGTCTCCTGAGGGGGAATAGGTTTCTGGCACCAAACGGCCAGGTCTCTGACCTCCTCCCTATATGTTGTCTCGTCATTGTTGTTGATCAAGCCTACCGCTGTTGTGTCATCGGCAAACTTAATGATGGTGTTGGAGTCGTACCTGGCCGTGCAGTCATGAGTGAACAGGGAGTACAGGAAGGGACTGAGTAGGTACCCCTGAGGGGCCCCCATGTTAAGGATCAGCGTGGCGGATGTGTTGTTACCTACGCTTACCACCTGGGAATGGCCCGTCAGGAAGTCCAGGATCCAGTTGCAGAGGGAGGTATTTAGTCCCAGGGTCCTTAGCTTAGTCGTGTGCTTTGAAGGGCACTATGGTGTTGAATGCTGAGCTGTAGTCAATGAATAGCATTCTCACATAAGTGTCCCTTTTGTCCAGGTGTGAAAGGGCAGTGTGGAGTGCAATAGAGATTGCATCATCTGTGGATCTGTAGGGGCAGTATGCAAATTGGAGTGGGTCTAGGGTTTCTTAGTGTTCTTGGGCACAGGGACTATGGTGGTCTACTTCAAACATGTTGGTATTACAGACTCAGACAGGGAGAGATTGAAAATGTCAGTAAAGACACTTGCCAGTTGGTCAGCGCATGCTCGGAGTACAAGTCCTGGTAATCCATGTGGCCCTGTTTAACGGTCTTACTCACATCGGCTGCGGAGAGGGTGATCACACAGTCATCTGGAACAGCTGGTGCTCTCATGCATGGTTCAGTGTTATTTGCCTCGAAGTGAGAATATACGTTTTTTAGCTCGTCTGGTAGGCTTGTGTCACTGGGCAGCTCTCGGCTGTGCTTCCCTTTGTAGGCTGTTATAGTTTGCAAGCCCTGCCACGTCCGACGGGCATCGGAGCCGGTGTAGTATGATTTGATCTTAGTCGTCTATTGATGCTTTGCCTGTTTGATGGTTCATTGGAGGGCATAGCGAGATTTCTTATAAGCTTCCGGGTTGTAATCCCACTTCTTGAAAGAGGCAGCTCTACCCATTAGCTCAGTGTGGATGTTTTCTGGAATCCATGCCTTCTGGTTGGGGTATTTCCGTAAAATCACTGTGGGGACCACGTCATTGATGCAATTATTGATGAAGCCAATGACTGATGTAGTGTAATCCTCAATGCCATCGGAAGAATCACAAAATATATTCCAGTCTGTGCTACCAAAACAGTCCTGTAGCTTAGCATCTGCTTCATCTGACCACTTTTTTATTGACCGAGTCACTGGTGCTTCCTGCTATAGTTTTTGCTTGTACGCAGGAATCAGGAGGATGGATTTATGGTCAGATTTGCCAAATGGAGGGCAAGGGAGAGCTTTGTATGCATCTCTGTGTGTGGAGTAATGGTGGTCTAGAGTTGTTTTCCCTCTGGTTGCACATTTAACTTGTTAGGGAGAGGCAGCTGAGGGGTCGGTTTTGGAGAGCCCAGAAAATAGGATATGCATATATTTGGTACCATTGGATAGGAAACACTCTGAATTTTCCAAAACTGTTAACCATTTGTCTGTGAGTAAAACAGAACGCATATAGCAGGCGAAACCCCAAGGAATTTCTGTCCTGGAAAAAGTGATTTTGACACATTGCTCATTTGGGAACCCCTCCCTAATGAAAATGACCATATAAGGGCATATGAATGCAGTACTCGTCGCTTCCTTATGATGTCAACAGTCTCGAGACAGTGTATTTTTTTCATTTTGGATGAATTAGACCAGAGAAAAAGACCAAACAAGGAAGTCCCCCCTTGATGACAACAGTACCCAGCGCGCGCGCCCGAGAAGTCATCAGTTTATATTCCGGTTGATTTATAATAGTAAATATACGTAAAAGTGTTCCTAAGGATACATTTAAAACTATGTTTGATTGTTCTTGGACAAGTTTATAGGTATAAGATGAACGAGTTTGCGTCACGTTTCAATGGACTAGTGGAGGCTGTTGTTTCTGATTATAACGCGCGAACCAAATGGAGGATTTATGGATAAAATACGTTACTTTTTCTAACAAAAGAACCATGGATTGTCTTCGTTGGACACTTAGGATGACCTCAGCAGAAGTTCTTCAACAGGTAATTGATTTGTTTTCGCTGTGAAATGTGTTACGTGTGTGCCATGATCGATACATGGCTATTGGAAAAATATGTGAGGTGCTACCATCAAACAATGAAATGTGCTGCTTTCGCCGTAAAGCCTTTTTGAAATCTGACAACGCTGTGATATTGCCAAGAAACAGAGCTTTTGATGAGTATGGAACACTTGTATATTGGTGGATGTTTAATAATTCAACTTTTGGATTTTGAATTTGGCGCTTTACATTTTACCTGGTAGTGTCGGGAGGAGCCCGCTAGCGCCCCACCTGTCCCCAAGAAGTTAACATGCTGATGGAATAGAAATTAGGTAAAACAGATTTAAGTTTCCCTGCATTTACTTCTTAGGGAGCGGCTCCCGAGGTGACGGTTTTGGAGAGTCTGGCGTGCCCAAAGTAAAAGGCCTCCCACTCAGGCCCAGAAAATAGGATATGCACATAATTAGTACTATTGGATAGGAAACACTCTGAAGTTTCTAAAAGTGTTAACATAATGTCTGTGAGTATAACATAACTGATATAGCAGGCAAAAACCCCGTGGGCATTCTGTCCAGAAAAATGTTTTTTTGTGACATGTTCTCACTTTAAATGTCTGCCTATGGGATTCTCAGTGAAATAGCTCCCAGATTGCAGTACCTATGGCTTCCACTAGATGTCAACAGTCTTTGGACAAGGTTTCATGCCTTTATCATGGAAGACAACCAAACAGAAGAAGAATTTGTAAGAGGACTGAGGAAGTCACTTCAGTTTTTGGTGCGCGAGACCGTGTGCGCGTTCCTCTTTATTTTCCTTATATATCGTTTAGGATACTATCCGTGTGAAATATAATCGTTAATATACATAAAAGTATACCTAAGGATACATTATAAATGATGTTTGATTTGTTTGAGCAAAGTTGATAGGTATAATTTGAACGCTTTCTCTTCACTGTTCAATGGGCAAGTAGACTGTGGATTTTCTGAACATAACGAGCCAACCAAACGGACATTTATGGATATAAACAATGACTTTTTCTAACAAAAGAAACATGGATTGTCTTGCTTGGACACTTTGGATTGCCCTCAGCAGAAGATCACCAAAAGGTAAGTGATTTATTTTAGCTCTTATATGTGTTTTGTGAGACCCCCGCTGGTTATGGATTTATGCTAATGCATAAAATATGTGAGGTGCTATCCTCAAACAATCAAATTTTGTGCTTTCGCCGTGAAGCCTTTTTGAAATCTGACAACGCTGTGATATTGCAACACTTGTATATTGAGGAATGTTTTATAATTAAACTTTTGGATTTTGAATTTGGCGCCTTACTTTTCCCCGGGTAGTGTCGGGAATGGGGTGCTAGCGCCCCAGTGATCCTTAAGAGGTTTTAAGCCCATAACCATGTCCATAAGGTGTACACTTTTGTTTCAAAGTAGATTTGTTAAGACTTACCAAGAATCACTCTGTTTGACCCTGATTTAGCCCACTGCAGGAAAAGGTTAAATCAGGCATTCATTCCGATTGATTGGGGTTAAGGTTTGGGATAGGGTTAATTCAATACAGGCATTCATTCCGATAGTGTTCAAAAAAACAACTCCACAATTTAGTTTAGCCATTAACTAAGACTGTCCATATTTCATTATGAGTGGATTGTGCACAGGTCTATGCACCACAATCCCATTTTATAGACCTGGGTTCAAGCCAGCTCCGGGCTAAATTTTATTTTTCCCTAGTCGACGGTTTCGACAGCATCTCCCGAAGTCTTGGGGACCTACAAAACATCTCATTGTGCCTTGAATCTTGAATTGCGCCTTGAATTCTCGCTTGTGAATGTATCTGTAGCAATTTCACATTTTGAAACAACATATTTTTGATTTACCTGCTAAGTGTGTACAGTTTGAATATCGAACTGCGATTCGCAGAAAAATTATTAGGGTAACACTTTACCTTAATGAAACAAATATTTGGGTTTCTATTGTCACATACTATTGATCTGATTTGTTAATTTCTTTGTTGTAATATTGCAGATATTGCAGAGGCAAGTTGTAGTGATAGTGGATGGCATTGCATGGAGCTCAAGGACCCTGACAAGATCGACGAAAAGCCTGAGAAAGGTGAGAGGTGCATTGTGATTGTTACAGTTGTCGATCAACACAGAATTATGGTTAATTTTGACACTCAAACAGTGTTTCCCACAGGTATTTAGGTTACTTGTCATGGTAGCAGGCCGGGAATAGCAGCATGGCGCAACTGGGGAGTCTTGCACCACTGCTGCTGTCATAATTTATTATTCTTGTGAGCCAGGCAAATTAAGTAAAAGTTACAAATGTGTTCTGAGTACTGTTTTCAAAGCTGCAACTTACAACTATTTTAATATTCAATTTGTCAGTTATTACTTTAATTACTCAAATTATTATAATTTTTAAAAGCCTGTTTTGCTGACTGGGATACAGGCTGATTGTATAATCAAATATTAAAATGTTTACATGCTTACAGTGCAAATAGCAACAACAGACAAACTCAGTTACTTTGTGACAACTTACATTAAAGTGTATTACCACATAAGACTGGAGCAGTGTCAGCTCAAGACGATTTGGGACCCTAAGTGAGATTTGATTTCGGTGCCCCTCCTATAGAAGGTGATGGTCATGCTTCCCTGGGACACTCAAGGATCATGTTTCGGGTCTTTCAACAGTATACAATTTCACCCATCAGACCTTAGCATGTGTCATAAGTGATATTATGCTAGTTCCCATGGATTTACTGATCCCCAGCCATTTCAAGGCGTGGCTAACCACTGGCCAACTCCCTGTCACAAAAGGACAATATGCACTTGCTCCTATCTTTCAGTACAATCGTGGAAGGATGGGGCCAACATGAAGACAGGGTTGGGTGTTTGGGATGACGGTGGTCAAACACAACAGACGGCGCCCAGTTCTTAAATTGTGGAAAACCGTTCACAGCAAACCTTAATCCCTATTATGTGGGAAGAGGTTCCACCATTCTGAGTGACTGCTGGAGAGCGTATGTCTGGTCTCTGAATAGGCTGGGTTACAATCACCAGACAGTCAACCACATAAACAACTTTGTGAATCCTTACACAGGATGGTTGGGTAAAGAAAATAAGGAGTACTCTCTCATCTCTTCAAAAACATCAAATTAGTATATCAGCTGTAAGATTTTCACTCTTAGCATGCACCTCCTAGAGGACATGTTTTGTCACATAAGTAGGTTCAATGTTATCTTTCAACAAAGAGCCTACTGTGATGAACTATCCTAGTTATAACTGAGACCTTTACATTTCCTTTCAATGTGATAGAATACTTACAGGTGAGTTGTTTGTTGCACAGTGCTTCAAGAAGTTCATTAAATTCCAAATATATTGTGATTTTTATAAAAACATCTACATTTAAACATCCAACCATCACTAATTTCATCCCTTGCAAGCTCTATTTTTCCGAAAACAACAGAATCTCAACTTTTCATTTATATCAACCGATACAATGTCTTTGGAACTACGATCATACAGCAAATTAATGTGTTTCATTATTTTGACAGGGTTATAAGCATGTTTTGTTGCTATCAGTGTTTTTTGGGTCACTCCACTTAAAAATGTTTGATATCACATGAAACGGGAGACTGGATTTAATTGCTTCCAAACATATCACTGTCCGATCAACAGGCTATGCACCAACCCTCAAGAAAGCGTATTACCAAACTTCACCTACTACAATCAAAAACAACTTGTAACATAGTATCTACATATTAATTACATGAGTAAATAAAATGCGTTTGACTTTACATTAGTTGCTTGTTCTTGTGTAGAAACATTGTAGTTAAAATACTTTTCTTTAAAATGTCATTGTAATAACAAATGCTGATATACTCTGCAGCATGTTTAATAAAATTCAAAGTACATAGTAATTACACTTAAAGGTGCTGTATCAAAGTTTTTCCTAGATTGAGATGGATCACCTTTGATCACAACTACAGGTACTGTATTGGAAGTCTGCCATCGTTGTGACATAGTAACTACATAGTAATAACATGAGTAATTGATGATGTGTTTCACTTTACATTAAGTTGCTTGTTCCTGTGTAGAAACATTGTAGTTACAATATTTTTTCTTTATAACAACATTGTAATAATTGATATTTTGATATATCCTGTGAAATATGTAATTGCATTGAAAGTACAGTGTAATTATACTTACAGGTGCTGTAGCAACATTTATTCTACATTGAAGCGTATTTTCCTGTGTTTCACTTTACTTGAAGCTGCTTGCTGAGTACCTACATTAGCATTATATATTATACTATTATGAACAACATTTCACTTCAAGCCAGGGTAATAAACCCTTACATCCCCTTTCAAAGGCAGGTACATAGAATTTACTATGTACTAAAACGTATATCATTATGTGTTTCACTTTACATTAGGTTGCTTGCTCCTGGGTTACATGCATATCCATTGTAAATACCTTGCTCTTACATTTCATTCAGTACATCCTTTAAAACAAATAATATGGAAAAAAGATAACTGAAGCTAAAGTTAATGATACAGTGTGCATTGTTAGAGCGGACTGAGTCCTAGCATAGCTTATTTTGGTGGTAGTGACTTACAGTATGTATTTACATGTAACAAGGTTACATATTAGGATGTATTGTTAACATGGTGCTACACAGGAGACTGCAAAAGTGTAATTACAAAACATGTTAGTTACATTTGGAACAAAACATCTTGTAAATACATATACATACATCAAGAGTAATTACACATGTGGAATAACCTCTGACAAGTTGATTTGTAATAAAATATCCTTGTTCCACTTGTGTAATAACATATACTGCTAAACCCTTATTACAGTGTAATTACATAGTATTTACATATTAATTACATGTAACTAGTATGTTATAAATACATGTATTACTAATTAGTTACATATTAATTAATGTACACTTAACTTGCCTTTAAACCACATTCTCTTCAGCCTGGAGAGACCTGCTCGCCATACCTTGCTCCACTTCTGTAATAACCTATGCCACAGAACACTAACTAACATGTAATTACTTAGCAGAGAGCCCCACACTCACCAGTACCTTGTGTATGATTGTTATGCTTAATTTTATTGGGGGCTGAAAGAGCATGGACTTTCTGTGGGTGACAGATATTAGCAAACAAAGTTTTCAATGTGTATTTTCTGACCATGGCAGGTCTACCACTAGCTCAACTATTTAATCATCAATGAAGCATGCCATTCCAGTGTAAAAACGAAACAAAACAAATGTTAGGGATTTTTGGAAGCCCTTTTGGGTAATGCAGAATCACTTTCTAACAATGTAATTATCCAAAACTATCTTAGTGTGTCAAATCCATTAACCTACCAATGAAGAAATATTACTCAATCCGTAAGTGGAACCCGAGAATGGCTAAACATTGAATCCTTCCGGATGGAGCAAGAGGGAGTCTGCTTCCTCTTGTTTCGATAAATCCTGCAAGGAAACATTCACATTTAACTCAGAAACAGGTGCGTGTTTTAGAGACCGACACTGAGTGATAATTGAAATGGAACGTATCCTAAGTATTTCTATTAATTCCATTATACTATGATTTTTTTATTTCACCTTTATTTAACCAGGTAGGCCAGTTGAGAACAAGTTTTCATTTACAACTGCGACTTGGCCACGATAAAGCAAAGCAGAGCGATAAAAAAACCCACAGAGTTACACATAAACAAACGTACAATCTGACAACGCTGTGATATTGCCAAGAATCAGAGCTTTTGATGACTATGCAACACTTGTATATTGATGAATGTTTAATAATTCAACTTTTGGATTTTGAATTTGGCGCCTTACATTTCACCGGGTAGTGTCGGGAGCGACCCGCTAGCGTGCCGTTGTCTAAAGACAGTTGACATCTAGTGGAAGCCATTGGAACTGCAATCTGGGAGCTAATTCCCTATAGACAATAGCAAGTCAATGGAAAAACTGTGACATCAAAAAAAAACATTTCTGGATGGATGGTCCTCGGGTTTTCGCCTGCCATATCAGTTCTGTTATATGCACAGACATTATTGTAACAGTTTTAGAAACTTCAGAGTGTCTTCTATCCAATACTACCAATTATATGCATATCCTAGCTTCTGGGCCTGAGTAACAGGCAGTTTACTTTGGGCACGTCAGACTCTCCGTACTTCCGAACACTGAACCCCGAGCCCTAAGAGGTTTAAGCTAAAGTGTTCAACACCCGAATATGGGCGGTGTCAGTAAACGTCTGCAAAAAAGCGTAATGAAATTGTTGCTATTAGAGCTGGTTAGGCTGTTTTCATGTTATCCATATTGTAGGTAAACAAATCATCGGCCAGAGCGTCAAGTGTGTATTCTGAATGCTCTGAGAGCAAAATGAGATGGGTGGGGCTAAAGCTTAAGATGGTGTGAATGATGCTGAATGGGTTTAGACAAAGAAGAGCTCTTCACTAGATACCAAAACATTCAAAAGCCATTTTCTCAAGAGTGAATTTACAAGTGTATCAACTTTCAAAGCAGAATTACTTTCCCATTGTTCTTCAAAAATGCAGTGTATGATATACCTTTTGTAGCTCTAAATGTCTCTACATTTATCCAATGTAAAAAACACAATTTCAAATTTTGCTACATAAGACCGAAGCCAGGTGGTGAGTCACAAGTTACCTGAGTATTAATAGTAACTACTTAGCATGAGTTAATAGATAGTAATTATGTTATTAGCAATATTTTCTTTATTGGAATTGCAACTATCTAATTACATGGCAATGTTCTTAACTTCTTAGGGAGCGGCAGCAGAGGTGACGGTTTTGGAGTGTCTGGCATGCCCAAAGCAAAATGCTTGCCACTCAGGCTCAGAAAATAGGATATGCACATAATCAGTACTATTGGATAGGAAACACTCTGAAGTTTCTCAGTGTTAACATAATGTCTGTGAGTATAACAGAACTGATATAGCAGGTGAAAACATGAGGAAAATCCATCTGGAAATGCAGTTATTGGTGACCTTTGCTCTGTTTGACACTCTCCCCATTGACTTCAAGGCAATCCAGCTCCTGGTTTGCAGTACCTATGGCTTCCACTAGATGTCAACAGTCTATATACAAAGACTGAGAGTGATTGGAGTAAGAGGAACGGATAGGAACAGGAAATGGTAAGGGGACCTGAAATGTCAACAAGTTTTCTCGGGCACGAGTCTGGGTGCGCGCCCCACTTTATTTTACTTATATAACGTTTAGGTGACCGTCCGAGTGAAGTATTATCGCTAATATTCATAAAAGGATAGCTAAGGATGCATTATAACTGGTATTTGATTTGTTTAGGAAAAGTTTATAGGTATATTTGAACGCGTTCTCTTCATGTTTCAATGGGCAATTCGACGTTGAATTTTTCTGAACATAACGCGCCAACCAAATGGAGATTTATGGATATAATAAATTACTTTTTCTAACAAAATAACCATTGGATGTCTTTGTTGGACACTTGGGAAGCCCTCAGCAGAAGTTCTTCAAAAGTTAAGGGATTTGTTTTCGCTGTGAAATGGGTTTTGTGTGAACCGCGCTGGTTTATGAATTTATGCTAATAGTTAAATATTGTAGGTGCTATCCTCAAACAATCAAATGTTGTGCTTTCGCCGTGAAGCCTTTCTGAAATTTGACAATGCTGTGATATTGCCAAGAAGCAGAGCTTTTGATGACTATGCAACAGTTGTATATTGATGTTTAATAATTCAACTTTTGGATATAACATTTTTCACATGCGTTTTTCTGGATTTCTTTGTTGTTATTCTGTCTCTCACTGTTCAAATAAACCTACCATTAAAATTAGACTGATCATTTCTTTGTCAGTGGGCAAACGTACAAAATCAGCAGAGGATCAAATACTTTTTTCCCTCACTGTATGTCTTTGCTAGGTAAAGCTCTGCCTTATCTCAGCTCACTTGTCACCATAGCAACACCTACCCGTAGCACGCGCTCCAGCAGGTATATTTCACTGGTCATCCCAAAGCCAACACCTCATTTGGCCACCTTTCCTTACAGTTCTCTGCCGCCAATGACTGTAACGAATTGCGAAAATCACTGAAGTTGGAGACTTATATCTCCCTCACTAACTTTAAGTATCAGCTGTCAGAGCAGCTTACCGATCGCTGCAGCTGTACACAGCCCATCTGTAAATAAAATGTTTCTATTGTGTTATTGACTGTACGTTTGTTTATCCCATGTGTAACTCTGTGTTGTTGTTTTTGTCGCACTGCTTTGCTTTATCTTGGCCAGGTCGCAGTTGTAAATGAGAACTTGTTCTCAACTGGCCTACCTGGTTAAATAAAGGTGAAAAAAAAAAAAATACAGTTAAAGACAATTCTAGCTAGTTATAATCATTTTAGCTCAAGGGAACAACAAACACAACAAATGTAACAAACTGCCTGGGTGTTGTGTCTGCCTGGATGTTTTTCTGTGTGCTGCTTTGAAGAGAGCGTATCACTGCATTGCAGCTCTCTCATTCTCCCATCTCTCTCTTTCCTCTTTCCTCTCTCTGGCCCCCTCAATTCTATTTTTCCTCTTTCCCCCTGTTTTCCTTCCTTTCTTTTTCCCCCCTTCTTTCATCCAGTTGAACTCGATTGCCTTCTCTTTTCATTACTCTCCAAAATCCGCAAGCCGCTTCCGTTCTTCCTCCTCCCCAGTCCCCCTCTGCCCCCTCCCCACCATGTTCTCCCAACACCCTCCCTACCTTATTCACGCCCTCCCCAAACCTCTTTAACACTTCAGAGCCCACCTATCTTTCTCTCATTACTGTACCTTTCCATCAATTCCTCCTTTTCTTCCTCTCCTGTTACTCTATACTTCCATACATGATTCCTCCTATTTCCTCCTCCTACTTCTTCTCTTCCTCATCCTCCTTGTCTCCTCTCTCGGTCTAATCATCCATGATGACAGGCCCTGCCAGTGAATTGCCCAGTGAAGTGGAAGGTCTAGGAGGGTATCATATAAAACAATGAGGTGAACTGTTTCTCTTGCAGGTACTGTAGATGCTCTTAATTAACTTCTTAAGGAGCAGCAAGGTGCGCTGGGGGGCTAGCGCACCACTCCCGACACTACCAGGTGAAATGCAAGGCGCCAAATTCAAAATCCAAAAGTTGAATTATTAAACATGCATCAATATACAAAAAGGCTTTACGGCGAAAGCACCACATTTGATTGTTTGAGGGTAGCACCTTCACTATTTTTTCCATTACCATGAATTCATTAGCCTTCACGGTTCACACAAAACACATTTCACAGCGAAAACAAATCAATTACCTGTTGAAGAACTTCTGCTGATGGCTTCCCAAGTGTCCAACGAAGACAATCCATGGTTATTTTGTTAGAAAAAGTTATGTATTAAATCCATAAATCTCAGTTTGGTTCGCGCGTTATAATCAGAAACTACAGCCTCCACTCATCCATTGAAACGTGAAGAGAACTCGTTCAACTTATACCTATAAACTTGTCCAAGAACAATCAAACATCCTTTTTAACGTATCCTTAGGAACACTTTTATGAATATTTACTATAATAATTCAACCGGAATATAAACTGGGCGATAAGAAAGGAAAAAAACCACAGAGCGCGCCTGGCGAGAGCGCGCGTCCTCTTCTATTGACATCTCTGGGGACACTTCCTGATTCCTCTTCTTCTCTGCTCTAAAAGCATCTAAAAAAAATCTGAACACTGTCTCAAGACTGTTGACATCCAGAGGAAGCAATAGGTACTGCATTCATATGCCCTTATAAGGGCATTTTCATAAGGGAGGGGTTCCAAATGAGGCAATGTGTCAAAACCACTTTTTCCAGGACAGAAATTCCTCGGGGTTTCGCCTGCCATATCCGTTCTGTTATACTCACAGACAAAATGTTAACACTTTTAGAAAATTCAGAGTGTTTCCTATCCAATGGTACTAAATATGTGCATATCCTATTTTCCTGAATGGGAGGCATTTTACTTTGGGCACGCCAGGGTCTCCAAAACGGTCACCTCATGCGCTGCTCCCTAAGAAGTTAAACACAATAAACACCTGTGCAAAAAGAGTCAACAGATGAATAGATGTAAATACACTACATGACCAAAGTCTATGGACACCTGCTTGTCGAACATCTCATTCCACAATCATGGGCATTAATATGGAGTTGATTCCCCCTCTTTTTTGCTATAACAGCCTCCACTCTTCTGGGAATGTCACGTCCAGGCCTGGGTTAGCAGGCTGGCGTGTTTAGTTTGTGTTTTGTTTAGGAGGGTTTTTTGTTCTAGGTGATATATTTCTATGTTGGGTTGATGGTTCCCAATTAGAGGCAGCTGATTGTCGTTACCTCTAATTGGGAACCATATATATGTTTGTTCTTTTCGACACTGGGGTTGTGGGTCATTGTTTACATGTTTATGGTTATATTGTCTGTATTATGTGTGTGCCTGGTTTGAGCCACACCGTAGGTACGATCTTCGTACGGGACAGACCAAGATCGTGACAGAATGTGACCCACCAAAGGACCAAGCAGCGAGATAACCGGGAGTTCTGGACATGGGAGGAAATCCTGGCTGGAAAAGGACCCTGGAGGAAGGCTGGGGAGTATCGCCGTCCCAGGGAAGGTTTGGACTGTTCCTGCTCCGCGCATCAGGCCCCCTGTGCGCATCGCGAGCCCGGCACGTCCTGTTCCTGCTCCGCGCACCAGGTCCCCTGTGCGCATCGAGAGCCCGGTGCGTCCTGTCCCTGCTCCACGCATCAGGCCCCATGTGCGCATCGAGAGCCCGGCGCGTCCTGTCCCTGCTCCACGCATCAGGCCCCCTGTGCGCATCGAGAGCCCGGCGCGTCCTGTCCCTGCTCCACGCATCAGGCCCCCTGTGCGCATCGAGAGCCCGGCGCGTCCTGTCCCTGCTCCACGCATCAGGCCCCCTGGAATGTTGTGCATACATCTACCTGTAAATTGCAAATGGGGGGTTATGCTGTGCAGTTATAATTAAGCACCAGTACTAGCCTTTCATATGTGCACACTACCGCAGTGCTGTGCGGTTATAATTAAGTACCAGTACCAGACTTGCATATGTGCAGGCTACCGCAATGCTTTTCATCGTGCCCTTTGCTAGAATGTTTTATTGCGCCATCATGTGCGAACTTCTGGAATCTTCGAGAAAGGTTTCAAGGACGGTTCTCGGGAGCTTGCATGCACAGAGTGATTTATGACTCTGTTGCACCCAGGCAGATCTGCACCAGGTCGGAGGGAGAGGGTGTCATCAATCTTCTCTTGTCTATCTCGGTAATTAGTTTCTCTCTCTTCAGCGAGATGTGAATGTTTAGGTTAATGTTTATGCTGCTGTGTTTATAGCCCTTTATTAGTTGTGTTATAACTGTAATGCCATATGCCATTAATTCATGTATATAACCTATTTATATTGCACAGTTATAACACCTTACTAATACTGTTTGTATGCTGTGCATATCTTTGTCATAAAGAACCACACCAGTTCACTACTGCTATTACAAGTCCAATTATCAATCCAATCAAGATCCATTGTGTATAACCAAAGTGTGTGTGAGTGTGTGCTTAATGTGTGGCGGTGGGGGTGAAGAAGAAAAAGGAATAAAAACCTCGAAAGGAGAAGCATCCACCTTGTTCTAATCGGATATCCTGTAGGGTCAGAACCCAAGTCAGAGTCAGCATAAGTGTACTAGCGGGTGAGGGCATATCAGTCAACCTGTTTTCATGGTCCTTCAAGATGGATTTATGACCAACTACAGGTAGTATCCATAAAATGAGCCTTCTCTCTGCCCCAGGCGGCAGAGGACTCTTCCTGCACACCTTGCAGTGTATAACCTCACAGACCAGAGGGGGAGGTCACCACCACACCAACGAAGACGCCACACTGAAGAGGACGCGGCGAACTGCCAGGTGTTGCGGAGAGCTGAGGACCGTGACTGCTTGTCATCTCCAATCAGCAAGGAACCAACCGCTAGTGGGACAACTTCCGGTGAAACTGGAGGGGGGTAAATTCAAATAAATATGGATTTTAAACATTTAGGAACATACAAGTGTCTTATATCGGTTAAAAGCTTAAATTCTTGTTAATCTAACTGCATTGTCCGATTTACAATAGGCTTTACAGCAAAAGCATGCCATGCGATTGTTTGTGGACGGCGCCCCACATCAAAATATTTTTCCACCGGCACAGGTTTCATAAATTCATAAACTTACTTTTTAAAAATCTTCCTCTGATATGTCATCAAAAGGGTCCCAGCTACAACATGTGGTGTTGTTTTGTTCGATAAAATCCTTCTTTATATCCCAAAAAAGTCTGTTTAGTTGACGCCATCGATTTAAGTAATCCACTCGTTCAACATGCAGAGAAAGGAATCCAAAAAGCTACCGCTAAACTTTGTTAAAACAAGTCAAAATATGTTTCTATTTAATCCTCAGGTAGCCTAAAATGTAATTAAACTATAATTTTCAATAACGGAAAGAAGCATGTTCAATAGGAAAGCGATATTAGCAGGTGCGCGTCCTCTTCATCGCGCACACACAGACTGATTTCCAACTCTGAGTCCCAGTACTAAAACTCATAATTCTTCCTTGTTTGCGAAGATTCAAGCCTGAAACCTCGAACAAAGACTACTGACATTCAGTGGAAGCCATAGGAATTGCATACTGGGAGATGGATAAAAAAATATATATATTTATGTTCTAATGGAAGAGCATGGGCTCTCAAAAAAAAAAAGATCAGGTTGGTTTTTCTTTGGATTTTCTCCTACCTTATCTATTGTGTTATAGTCTACTATATTATTTTAACAGTTCTACAAACTTCAGAGTGTTTCTTTCCAATGGTACCAATTATATGCATATCCTGGCTTCAGGGCCTGAGCACCAGGCACGTCAGTCAGGCGGAAATGGAGAAAAATAGACCCTAGCCCTAAGAAACAATTGCTTGCAAATATGCAGGTAGTGCAGAACAAAAGCGTGAGATAGATTATCAGGGATGTCAGAATCCCTTTGATAAAGAGATCTTACTCTGACAGGTAAGAGAGCTCCAGAAGCAATGTCAATGTCTAGAATGGCTATCTTCCCTCCAAAAAGCTCAAGAGGAGAGCGGGGAGGAGGAGAACAAGGATTGTCTGACTCATGGAGTTAATCCTCGTCTTACATTAGCAGGGCAGCGCGGGTTAACTGTCCTGTTGTATATCAATACAATTTTGGAACAGCGAACGCATTCTGACATTAAATATATTTTTAAACTCATGCTGGGGGAACCGTTAGAGATTTTTGGAACTCACACATGAAAAGGTTAAAAGTACTTTTTGTGTGTGTCTGGTGTCCCTAACATTGCCAACAGACAAAGACCTGTGAATGGATCAGTGGTTCACCAATCAGGGCCTTGATGGGCTTGGCAACAGTAACAAGGGGTGATGTGTAATAAAACTAGGGTGCCCGTGCCCTGGGTAGAATCAGCCAGGTACTAAACAAAAAATTCCAGGGGACCTTGACACAACATTCCCAGAAAGTCCTAAAATCGTCCTCAGGAACATCCCCGGACAAACCAGGAACTAAACAAAGCTTCCAGGGCCAAATTGTATCTATGATTGTTTGTTTTCCATTTATGCTTTTTATATGTTCTATTTATATCTGTAAATCAACCAATTGCATCAAGCCACACCCAGCCATGATTACAGACACCTGTGTGTCCTTCCAAACTATATAAATTGATGACCCAACGTGTTTGTCATTATACCTTGATGAAGACAGCTTGTCTGTCGAAACGTTGGTTATTAAATGATTGCATCTGAGCTCCTAGTGTGTGAGGCTCTCTTTCTTTTTCAAGTGTTCTACTCTGCTAGCCAGCACTTCGCCTAAACAGCTGTGTGATTCTTTCACCTCCAGAAAACCTCCAGGGGACCATGACACAACATCCCAGGAACATCTTAAAAACTCCCTCGGGGACATCCCTGTGACAAACCGTGAACTAGACAAAATCTCCAGGGGACCATAACACAACATCCAAAGAACATCATAAAAATGTCAGGGGGACGGCCATGGGACAAACAGGGAACTAGACAAAACCTCCAGGAAACCATGCCACAATGTCCTGACCACTTTAGGCCAACCATTTAGACAAATGTTGGTTTACAGAGATAGCCCTGCTATCTGCAACCAATCAGAGTTTTTGGAAACGCGTCTCAGGCCAGTGAGTAATTGTTTGATGAGTGAAGTCATAACTTTATCCGAAGGACTATTAGTGTAAACATTATTACGAATGCTCTGGAATGTTGTGTGTGCATCTACCTGTAAATTGCAGTGGGTTTATTATTGGGGGGGAATAAAAACTCTGAAAGGAGAAGCATCCACCTTGTTCTTATCGGCCATCTTGTAGGGTCAGAACCCAAGTCAGAGTCAGCATAAGTGTACTAGCAGGTGAAGGCATTCACAGCCGATCACTCAGACGAGTGAGGGCATACCAGCCAAAGTTTTTTCACACACATACACACACCCACGCTACCGCCCAGTCACGTATTCCAGCAACAGCCAAGAATCCAGTGGCTGAGGGATCAAGGTAAGTCCTCTGAGTAACCACGGCAGCCCTGACCACCAACAGAATGCCAGGTGTCTGAGTTCCATGCTTCAGGCCCAGCGGGGTTTCCCACCCTTCAATGAAGTGGTTCCCATGCTGCCCCATACCCCTGTAAACCTTCCCTGCCCTCCCTAGATCAGGGATTAGAGACAGAACAGGGCACGCCACTTGACCAAATTTTCACACCACTCTGGGAAGAGAAACATGCAGATGGAGAAATGTCTGGATTTAGAGAAAAAATGTAGTCTGAAGTCTGACCATACCACAATGGTTTATGTGGCGTAAAAGCATTGTCAGGTAGAAGATTATGCTTTCTCAAGATACTTCCATGAACTTTCCTGTGTATATCCCAGACTTAGTTTCCCTCTTGCCTTTGCTTCTCAAATGGCACTTTATTCCCTATTTAGTGCACTACTTTTGACCATGGCCCCAAAGAGACCGTTCCCTGGTGCTGGTCAAGGAGGGCTCTATTTGTTCTGAGGTCTTCTGCGCTGCGGTCCGTCCAACCGACCCGGGGGTCTTTTGGCCTGGCTCCACGTATCACAAAAGGGACGCGGCATTCTTGTTGTCTGCGGCTAATCTGTGGTGTCAGCTTGTGTTAACGCCGTGCAGACAAAACCTGAGGGCACGCAGGGCCGTGGAATATTAAAAACCCAACGGCATAATTCCTCCAGAGGATGGAGGAGGGCGGAGCACGGGCAGGGAGGGGAGAGGAAGGGTGAGAGGCTGGGTGTCAGCTAAGGTTGAGCGGTGGGTGGCAGGCACTGCAATGGACAAAAAGCGAGGCGAGGTAAGGAGAGAGGGAGGAGGGGCGGGGAGAGAGGGAGGAGGAAGGGAACGCACATCAAAGACAATGCATCTTCATACTTGTCTTGACTCACTGGCACTAGACTAGGACTAAATTAGCCATGTTTTAATAATTTTGTTCCTTCAGTTGATCACCCAGATTCACTGGATTCCACTTCCCAAACTATTTCTGCATGCTACCACAAAAGTGTCCCAGTCACAAGATATACATCCTGATTCATTTTAAACCTGTTACCTGCTAGTTCTATCCTTCTCTCCTTGTTTTCACAGGGCAGGTAGTGTGACAGATGGAGTGAGTGACTCATTCTTAAGGTGGTGTCACCAATGTCCGTGTCCAGATACCGATACTGGTGTACTACATACTTAAACTGCACACTATTTACTCCTTGTCACATATTATTTAGCACAAGTCATTTAGTAAAAAGTATTCAATATGTCATGGCTGCAACGCAGTAGTGGCTCCTGATTGGCTGAGTAGGTGGGGCGTCGCATTAACCAGCCTCATAGCTAATTTCCAATTTGATTAATTTCTCTAAACTGAAAATAAGAAGAATGGCGTAATATGCCTACTCTGGCTGTAGACCATATACAGTTGAAGTCGGAAGTTTACATACACTTAGGTTGGAGTTCTTGGGGATTGCTGGGGCGCTAGCGCCCCAATCCCGACACTACCAGGTGAAATGCAAGGCGCCAAATTCAAAATCCAAAAGTTGAATTATTAAACATCCACCAATATACAAGTGTTCCATACTCATCAAAAGCTCTGTTTCTTGGCAATATCCCAGCATTGTCAGATTTCAAAAAGGCTTTACGGCGAAAGCAGCACATTTGATTGTTTGAGGGTAGCACCTCACATATTTTCCCATAGCCATGAATCCATTAGCCACACACATAACACATTTCACAGCGAAAACAAATCAATTACCTGTTGAAGAACTTTTGCTGAGGTCTTCATAAGTGTCCAACGAAGACAATCCATGGTTCTTTTGTTAGAAAAAGTTATGTATTTTATCCATAAATCTCCATTTGGTTTGCGCGTTATAATCAGAAACGACAGCTTCCACTACTCCATTGAAACGTGACGAGAACTCGTTCAACTTATACCTATAAACTTGTCCAAGAACAATCAAACATAGTTTTAAATGTATCCTTAGGAACACTTTTACGTATATTTACTATTATAAATCAACCGGAATATAAACTGATCGATAAAGACGGTAAAAAACACACAGCGCGCCTTGTCGGGAGCGCGCATTCCCTTGTGTTGACATAAATGGGACACTTCCTGGTTTCCTCTTCTTCTCTGGTCTAATTCATCCAAAATGAAAATGAACACTGTCTCGAGACTGTTGACATCCAGAGGAAGCGATGGGTACTGCCTTCATATGCCCTTTTATGGGCATTTTCATGAGGGAGGGGTTCCAAATGAGCAATGTGTCAAAACCACTTTTTCCAGGACAGAAATTCCTCGGGGTTTCGCCTGCCATATGCGTTCTGTTTTACTCACAGCCAAGTGGTTAACACTTTTGGAAAATTCAGAGTGTTCCCTATCCAATGGTACTAAATATGTGCATATCCTAGTGTCTGGGCCTGAATGGGAGGTATTTTACTTTGGGCACGCCAGGCTCTCCAAAACGGTCACCTCGTGCGCCGATCCCTAAGAAGTTAACTCATTGTTCAACCACTCCACAAATGTCTTGTTAACAAACTATAGTTTTGGCAAGTCGGTTAGGACATCTACTTTGTGCATGACACAAGTAATTTTTCCAACAATTGTTTACAAACAGATTATTTCACTTATAACTCACTGTATCACAATTCCAGTGGGTCAGAAGTTTACATACGCTAAGTTGACTGTGCCTTTAAACAGCTTGGAAAACTCCAGAAAATGATTAGAAGCTTCCGATGGGATAATTGACATCATACCTGTAAACCTGTGGATGTATTTCAAGGCCTACCTTCACATACAGTGGCTCTATGCTTGACATCATGGGAAAATCAAAATACATCTAAGTCTGGTTCATCCTTGGGAGCAATTTCCAAAAGCCTGAAGGTACCACGTTCATCTGTACAAACAATAGTACGCAAGTATAAACACCATGGGACAACGCAGCCGTCATACCGCTCAGGAATGAGATGCGTTCTGTCTCCTAGAGATGAACGTACTTTGGTGCGAAAAGTGCAAATCAATCCCAGAACAACAGCAAAGGACCTTGTGAAGATGCTGGAGGAAACAGGTACAAAAGTATCTATACCCACAGTAAAACGAGTCCTATATCGACATAACCTGAATGGCCGCTCAGCAAGGAAGAAGCCACTGCTCCAAAACCGCCAATAAAAAGCCAGACTACGGTTTGCAACTGCACATGGGGACAAAGATCGTACTTTTTGGAGAAATGTCCTATGGTCTGATGAAACAAATATTGAACTGTTTGGCCATAATGACCATCATTATGTTTGGAGGAAAAAGGGGGAAGCTTGCAAGGCGAAGAACACCATCCCAACTGTGAAGCACGGGGGTGGCAGCATCATGGTGTGGGGGTGCTTTGCTGCAGGAGGGACTGGTGCACTTCACAAAATAGATGGCATCATGAGGAAGGAAAATGTGGATATATCGAAGCAACATCTCAAGGCATCAGTCAGGAAGTTAAAGCTTGGTCGCAAATGGGTCTTCCAAATGGACAATGACCCCAAACATACTTCCAAAGTTGTGGCAAAAAGGCTTAAGGACAACAAAGTCAAGGTATTGGAGTGGCCATCACAAAGCCCTGACCTCAATCCTATAGAACATTTGTGGGCAGAAGTGAAAAAGTGTGTGCGAGCAAGGAGGCCTACAAACCTGACTCAGTTACTCCAGCTCTGTCAGGAGGAATGGGCCAGAATTCACCCAACTTATTGTGGGAAGCTTGTGGAAGGCTACTCGAAACGTTTGACCCAAGTGAAACAATTTAAAGGCAATGCTACCAAATACTAATTGAGTGTATGTAAACTTCTGACCCACTGGGAATGTGATGAAAGAAATAAAAGCTGAAATATGTAATTCGCTCTACTATTATTCTGACATTTCACATTCTTAAAACAAAGTGGTGATCCTAACTGACCTAAAACAGGGACTTTTTACCAGATTAAATGACAGGAATTGTGAAAAAGTGAGT
Source organism: Brachymystax lenok tsinlingensis (assembly GCA_030435695.1). NCBI lineage: Eukaryota > Metazoa > Chordata > Actinopteri > Salmoniformes > Salmonidae > Brachymystax > Brachymystax lenok. The sequence continues at coordinate 4,961,228 of CM059792.1, read as the reverse complement.
TTAAATGTATTTAGCTAAGGTGTATGTAAACTTCGACTTCAACTGTAGCCCATCTATCCTATTTAAAAAGGACTGAAGACAGAAATATATAATTTGGTTCTATTTCAACATATGTATCAGTGAAACCAAGGTGTTGTAACATCTATAAAATAGAATCAAATAGCCTAGTACACATACCAAAACTTTTCAAATGCTAAAATCAAAAGGCTATTGCATAGAAAAACTGCAACAGTAGGGGGCATTGCAAATTCAAAACCACTGGACAGCAACATAATAAACTAATGCAATGACCATAGAGAACGAGATCAGAATGACTGCTAAGACTTGATCCATAAATTAAATTCTTAAACTGAAACAATACATATGTTCAAATCTAAAGGCCTGATAAACATGACACCACTAACGCAGCCACAGCCATGTCCCCGGTGTCGACACATTCAGAAATAAGAAAAATGGTTTAGTTTAAAAGCTCCAAAGAGGGCCAAGAGAAAAATAAACACTTTTCAGTGAGAAAACATAAAGAAAAACTTCTGTTTTCAAAGATGTTATCAAGGCTCTGGAGAAGACCCAGATGCAGACAAATGTTTATGACATAAACAGGAAGGCAGGCAAACAACAGGTCAAGGGCAGGCAGAGGTCAGTAGTCCAGAGCAGAGTCCGAAAGGTACAGAGCGGCAGGCAGGCAGAGGTCAGTAATCCAGGGTGGTGTGACAAGGTACGGAACGGCATGCAGGCTCAGGGCAGGCAGAATGGTCGAAACTAGAAAACAGGAACAAGAGTAAGACAGGAGCATGGGAAAACCACTGGTAGGCTTGACGAAATAAAGCGAACTGGCAACAGACAGAACACAGGGATAAGTACACTGGGGAAAATGGGGAAGATGGGCAAAACCTGGAGGGGGGGTGGAGACAAGCACAAAGACAGGTGAAACAGATTAGGGTGTGACAGTAGCCCACCCCCCAACCCCTCTAGGGGCGACACCTGGCGTCCTACCTGGGCACATACCTGGTTGACCGGAGTGACTGCGTTGGACCCAGCACCTCTCCTCCGGGCCATAACCTTCCCAGTCAACCAGGTACTGGAATCCCCTGCCCCACGGTCGAACCTTCAGGATGCGCCTCAACATGCACGACCAGGTGGCTGTCAATGACACGGGAAGGGGTGGGCCTAGAAACAGGAGACAAAAGGATGTGAGACATAGGTTTAATCCTAGACACATGAAAAGTGGGATATATATACGGAGGGACGGGGCGATGGGGAAAGGGACCTTCTCCCTCTCCTACCGACCGGGATCCAAGAATATCAAGCCGGATGCGCTGTCATTCCGCTATAGCCCTGCGGCTACATGGTCTCCAACCTGGGTCCTCAGTTCTCATACCGGTTCTGGAAGGCATTCTGCACACTCATTGGGTCATCGGGCCAGCCTGTCCTCCGCGTTCCAACCTCAGTCCAACGGCCAGTCGGAGCGAGCCAATCAAGACCTGGAGACGACTCATCGCCGCCTTGTCTCCGCCAACCCCACAAGCTGGAGCCAGCAACTTGTGCAGGATGAATACACCTGCAACACCCTCCCCTGCTCTGCCACTGGTCTCTCGCCTTTCGAGTGTTCCCTGGGTTTCCTGGTACTCCGGGGGAATGGTGGAGAGGTCCGGGGCAACTTCCGAGCCCACTGGAAGATGTCCCGGGGCAGTCTGCGCTGACTTCAGGCAATGGGCGTTGCTAGGGATCGGTGGGGCGCTAGCTGACATCCGGTGAAATGCAGAGCGCCAAATTCAAATTACAAACATAGTAATAATAAACATTCATGAAAATACAAGTGTTTACAATACGCTTTACGGCAAAAGCAGAACATTCGATTGTCTGAGGACAGCGCCCCACTTCCATCATATTATTCAAACTAGCACAGGCATTACAAAATTAAAAATAGCGATAAAATAAATCACTTACCTTTGAAGATTTTCCTCTGTTTGCAATCCCAAGGATCCCAGCTATACAAAGAATTGTCATTTTGTTCGATAAAGTCCTTCTTTATATCCCAAAAGTCTGTTTAGTTGGCGCCATGGAGTTCTGTAATCCAGTCGTTCAACATGCAAACAAAGAAATCAAAAAACGTACAGGTAAAGTTCGTCCAAATAAGTCCAATGATGTTTGTAATTAATCCTCAGGTTGTCTAAGATCTAAATAAACTATAATATTTCAGACGGAGAATAGTATGTTCAATAGGGAAGAAAAATAACCAAGAGCACGCACCCATTCACGCGCGCCAAAACACTAGTGTCCTAATCATGAGCCACCTGGAAAAACTACAATTTCTTGTTTGTTTTTCAAAAAACAAGCCTGAAACCATGTCTAAAGACTGTTGACATCTAGTGGAAGCCATAGAAACTGCAATCTGGGAGCTATTGTCATGTATAGTCAATAGGGAGTCATTGGAAAGACGGACCTAAAAAATTCTGGATGGATTTTCCTCGGGTTTTCGCCTGCCATATCAGTTCTGTTATACTCACAGACATTATTTTAACAGTTTTAGAAACTTCAGAGTGTTTTCTATCCAATAGTACTAATTATGTGCATATCCTAGTTTCTGGTCCTGAGTGGCAGGAATTTTACTTTGGGCACACCAGACTCTCCAAACTTCCAAATACTGCCCCAGTACCTGTAGAGGTTAAAGAATACTTGATTTTCGAAATGTCACATACTATTAAACTTTTTTTTTTCATATTCTCAAACAGGCTACTATTTAGGACACTAGTATGGGCATTTGGGCATGTCCACTGATCAGAGAAAGAGAAGGGGGAGAAGAAAGAGGGAGGAGCAGAGGTGAAAGCACAGAAAATAATTGGTATGGGGGACAGAGGGCAGTTACTGATGTCTAGTGTATGAGGCTTTGTCAGACGTCTAAGACTACAGTGTGCTCTTATTCCAGGCAAATAAGACTGGCCCCTCAACGCAGTCTTTGTACCAATAAATCGTCATTGACACTGAGGGTCAGAGCTCAGCAAACCCCAAGTTCAACTTCTCACTGTATGTAACACAGTTTTATTTACAGTATAGCAATATACATATATTGTATACAGTATAGCATACAGTACACTATTAGAGCCAGATAATACCACATGGTAGTATTGTAATATAAACAGCAAAGCACCAGCAGAGATCCCACCAGGAGAAAAGCTAGCCTAGAGGGTGGGTTGCGACTGCATGTGAGGGATAGCTTGTCTCTGGCCCTGTGGCGTGTTTGGCAGTTCACAGTACAGTATGAGACTCATGCAATACAACACAGCTTCACACACAGGAGCATGAAAGAGGTGACATGGACTTGCTGAGTGCTGCCACAATAACTGCAATTGGTGCTAGTTGACTTACCAGCGAAAGACATGACAGACCACAGGTACTATAGGCCAAGGCAGGCCTCCAACAAGAGTCTAACTCTCCCCAGTCACAGAGGGAGACGGGCAGGCAGGCAGAGAGGCAGAGTGGTGAGGCCATAGCCAGCCAGGCAGAGTTGTGGGACAAGCCAGGCAGATAGGCAGGCAGATGTGCAGGTGGACAGATGGACGGACAGACAAACAGACAGGGTACTAAGAATACTGTAAAGGAAGGGAGTCTGTAAGAATAACAGTTACTGTGAATAATAAGACACAATTTCTGATAATATAACCAGACTTATTTTCCCTTGCAGTGTAAAACCCTAAACTTTTGAGGAAACATGTTGCATTATACAGTGCATTTGGAAAGTATTCAGACCCCTTGACTTTTTACACATTTTGTTACATTACAGCCTTATTCTAAAATTGATTAAATCTTTTTTTACTCATCAATCAAAACACAATAATCCATAATGACAAAGTGTAAACAGGTTTTTACTATTTTTGCAAATGTATTGAAAATAAAGAACAGAAATACCTTATTTACATATGTATTCAGACCTTTTGCTATAAGACTCTAAATTGAGCTAAGGTGCATCCTGTTTCCATTGATCATCCTTGTGATGTTTCTACAACTTGATTGGAGTCCACCTGTGGTGAATTCAATTGATTGGACATGATTTGGAAAGGCACACCCCTGTCTATATAAGGTGACAGTACATGTCAGAGCAAAAACCAAGTCATGAGGTCGAAGGAATTGTCCAAGAGCTCCGAGACAGCATTGTGTCGAGGCACAGATTTGGTGAAGGGTATCAAAATATTTATGCAGCATTGAAGGTCCCCAAGAACACAGTGGCCTCCATCTTTCTTAAAAGGAAGTAGTTTAAAACCACCAAGACTCTCAGACCATTAGAAACAAGATTCTGTGGTCTAATGAAACAAGGATTGAACTTTTTGGCCTGAATGCCAAGTGTGACATCCGGCGGAAACGTGGCACTATCCCTATGGTAAAGCATGGTGGTGGCAGTATCATGCTGTGGGGATGTTTTCCAGCGGAAGGGACTGGGAGACTAGTCAGGATCGAGGGAAAGATGAACGGAGGAAAGTACAGAGAAATCCTTGATGAAAACCTGCTACAGAGCGATCAGGAAGTAAGACTAGAGCTAAGGTTCCAACAGGACAACAACCCTAAGCACACAGCCAAGACAATGCAGGAGTGGCTTCGTGACAAGTCTCTGAATGTCCTTGAGTAGCACAGCTAGAGCCTGGACTTGAACCCCCGATTGAGCAATTTGTTTAATCAGCTGTGTTTGCTTGGGATAGAGAAAAAGTGTGACACCACACTGGCCCCCGAGGACTGGAGTTGCCCATCCCTGGTGTAGGGAGTCCATATTTTAGATGTATCAGCTTGAAAATGTTGAGTAACGCCACCCCCCAATAAGCCATGGCTCCAATATAATTTTCCAGTACACCTTGCCTTTTCAAGTGAATTGTAGTTACCACCATGCCTGTATTTGTTAGCAACAGAGACATGGCCTTCACCAAGTGAGTTCCTAGGTGAATGTTATCATTATAATTAAACTCTTTATAACAATACATTACATATCTCACAAGGCCTTATTTTGAGTAGCCTTAAACTCATGGTTTACAGGCCACATTAGGCCTGCAAGTAGGGTTGAAAAATTCCAGTAACTTTAGCAAAATGATTTCCAGGAATGTTCCAATTGGGATTTATGGAAACCTGGTAATTTGCAAGTGAGTTTTGCAAAGTAATGTGTAATTCCTATTGGAATCCAGCCAAAGATAGGATATCAAACAGTTTGCATTTTTATTCACCCACAACCTGCATTAATAATGATTGCCAGGGTTTAGAACCGTGGAACAACCATTTCATTAACCTAAAAGTCTAAGCCGTTAAATGTGTCCTTTAATACTATAGCCCATAGAAACACATTGAATAACACAATCATAAATGGCAAAAAAAGACAGTAGAAAAATAAATCATAAGAAATACGGTTTTGAAGTGTCTGTCCTATATCTAGGAGTTCAGGAAATATTTTAGTTTTTTTAACCCCTTATTTTTGTTGCCACACAACTACCTCCGTACTTCCATTTGTTTGTATGGATTACCTTCAGACGAGTTGTAGAGCAAAATGGAGAACACCATTGTGTTCGTGAATGTGGTCATAATAGTTTGTAGGCCAAACCGTTTGGACGATACAGACCACGGTCTGACAAACACTGCTGTAGGTCAGCCACCTTTCACTGCAGACACAGAAGGCCGACATAGGTGGATGCGGAGGATTGAGACGCAGCCCATGCAAAAAAAAAAACTTAATCAGTCGGATGTTGATGGGGATTTTTTATTATGTTACTTAGATTGACACACGGGTGCAAAAGAATCTAACTAAATTATTGGATTTGTAGCATTTGTGTAGCATAAGATTAATCAATCAATCACTCAATGTACATGCAAAAACACAGATATTAAAAATGATTAAAAAAATTCTACCTGCCATAGTGCATGCTGGGGGGAAAAAAAATTATTTGTTATATTAACTTTAAAAAAAAAAATTGATTTGACTTCTCATTTAGTTTTGAGTCAGTTCCACATAAACATGTAGGTCCCCACATTTTGGTGTACAAAGCGCTCTGTGAACGCAGTAGGGTCCCGTGCCTTATAGTTCCAAAAAGCCCCATCTGTCTGTTCTCTCAGCAGTGCAGACTTGAAGTGTCAGGTTTCAGACCCTACATTTGCATAGGGAGTGACGTGTCACATTTTCTGGCATATCCAGACACATACATTATCTCTTCCTCTGAGCGAGTGAGCCCAGTCTAGGAGATAGCAAATGAATGGTGACAGGCTAACCTAAAGAGTCCAGCCATTGTGGTTTTATCTTGCTGTGATATTCTCAGCCGGATTTAAAGCTCTCAACATGAAAAAATACTAAATAATTTCATAGAACTGGTCACAGACAGACAAAAACACCTCCTGCTTAAAGCTGAAGTTGTAATGAGTCTGCACACATTTGAATGGTGTTTCTGTGCCGCTCAGTGGACATTAAGGAGAAAATTCCCTGTCGTCAGTTATATGAAAGTGCAAATATTGTACTGTCATTAAGTATGATCATATTTATTTTACAGTAATCAAATTCACTTTAGTTGAATAGGAAAAACATCATTTATGATTAGATTTTTCATATTTTCATAATATTTGTACTCTGTACTTGAGCTTGTGTCCTCAAAAGTGAGTACACCTCAGCAATTGATAACTATTTTTACCAGACAGGTGAGTTCTAGACCTTTCTAAAACTATGCAAGAGTACCAGTTATTGTTCATGGCCAATTCATGAACAATTATTACGTTTGAGTATGTCTATTTAGGCGGCAATCAAAATGTTGCCCTATCATTCAAGATGACTTTTCATTGAATTTGGGTTAAAAATGCCTTAGGGTTTACAGTGTGTTTATCCACCAGGGCATGTTTTGAGGTCAATATTACAAATCATACAACCCTGCATGAGAAGTGAAATGAGCCTGTAATGTTAACTGTGTATTGAGAGAGAGCCTACTGCCCTCCTCCCTCCTTCTCCAGCAGTGCTGGCTGTCTGGCCATACGGTATCTCGGGAAGTGGTGGCCTTCTCTGCGCTGCGTTTCAGCATTCCTCCCTCCTCCCTCCACCCTCTTCCCTCTCTCCTTCCCTCCTCCTCCCCCTCCTCCCGAGAGAGGCCCCATGGCGGTGCAGCACCGTCGGGTCAACGAGTGCAGACCATTACCCACAAGTTACCCATTACCTCTGGCGCAGACCAAATTTGAATATGCAGTGCTGCTCCTTTAAGACACTGAAACAGGAGTCAACTGAATGCACTTGGACTGAGACACAGAGGCAGCCAAGATGGAGAGAGGAAGAGAGATTGAGAGAGAGACAGAGAGAGTCCAGTAAGGGAAGGAGGGAGGAAAAAGAGAAGCTCATTCCTTCCCTGCCCCCCTGCTACAAAGCTGTTAAGTTGCCATTATTCATGTGGTAATATTATGGGTGTCGGTTTGCTCACTGCACCACTTGCAGAGAAAAGGATTATTGTTGCTAGGAGAGGAGAGGCGCAGCCTTCTCTCATTGGCCACCAGGAAGCGTTCTACGGCCCAATGAGAGCCTTCCCCGGCATCAGTAGGACAGTGGAGCAGAGCAGCCCGCACATGCAGACCTGATTAATATGTCAGACATGTTTTATGTGTTATAGTGAATCAGAGACTAGATGTATTGAAAGACTATGGTAGGGAGGGGTGGTGTGGGTGTGTGTGCGTACATGCAAGCGTATGCATGGGATGTGTAGGAGTGCATGCATGTATGTACAGTGTGCCTTGGCCTATGGATGTACATATGTGTGTGTCTACAGTTTGTAAGTGTAGGTGTGTTTGGATGTCTGTCCATGTTCCCGAGTGCTTGTGGAGACCCTGGGTTTATGTACTTCCCAAAGAGCTAACACACCTGTAGGCACACGAAGGCTGATACAAACATACATGCACCGCAGGCACGCACGCCTACACACACACACACTACTATACTGTGTCATGGCTGGGATCCTCACATGAGCTTAGTCATTAGTCTCTGCTGCACAAAGAGACACAGAAGTCAAATCATGAGCATTATGAGGTCTTGTGCTTTGTGAGTAATTACATTTTTCGTGTCATCGCACTGACAGTGCTGCTTGGCCAGATCCAGATTCCTTTGCCTAAACGAGAAATGAGGCACATGGGGTCGAAATACTTCCTTGATTATTCATCAACCTTATTTAGAAAAGTTCCATTTATACTCAAAGTTCTTTGGGTTTGGCACTTTCATCTCTGAGCCCACATCCACATCCCTCTGGGTAGCTCTGGTCTATGTCCATGGACAATTCTTTCCCACAGAATAGACCTCCGGGCCAACTGGCTGCAAGACAAGTTGGTAGGCTATAGCTCTCAGTGTGATGAAGACCTCACTCTCAACCTTGTCTGTCACTAAGGCCTGGATAGTAACAATACATCACAGACTAGTATCCTTTTGTAAGTTGTAAGTGTAAATGTACTCATTAAGCCATGTTTGCAGTTTGAAAATACACGAGACTGCCTGTGTGTATATTACAGATCCCTCCTCTACTAGGAAGCATTTTATTGCCATTTCTATATAACTCATCAAGCTGGCCCTGTTCTATTTTTCCCAACTTGATTTTTTTTGTAAAGTTACATAATGATAGTGATAGTGATATTGACCTTGGAGTGACTAGCGGTGAACGAGAGAAATCGTTCAATGCTTTTTCTCTATTCTTTTGTTCTCTCCTCTGTGGACATGTGCTTCTGTCCTGTGTGGCGAGACGTGCGTGTGTGTGTGAGGTGGTGTAAAGACGGCAGGGAGGGCTCCCAGTGCAGGTGTTTGGGGGGGATTTGCAGGGCACAAACACACACAGAGCTGTGGTTACCTCCCGCCTCACCCCCTCTATGCTTTACCGCCAGATCCTGAATCTCATTCTGCAATGCTGCTTCCTTTTATTATTATCTCTCTCTCTCTCTCTCTCTCTCTCTCTCTCTCTCTCTCTCTCTCTCTCTCTCTCTCTCTCTCTCTCTCTCTCTCTCTCTCTCTCTCTCTCTCTCTCTCTCTCTCTCTCTCTCTCTCTCTCTCTCTCTCTCTCTCTCTCTCTCTCTCTCTCTCTCTCTCTCTCTCTCTCTCTCTCTCTCTCTCTCTCTCTCTCTCTCTCTCTCTCTCTCTCTCTCTCTCTCTCTCTCTCTCTCTCTCTCTCTCTCTCTCTCTCTCTCTCTCTCTCTCTCTCTCTCTCTCTCTCTCTCTCTCTCTCTCTCTCTCTCTCAACACCATCTAGTACGGGGAATCTGTATGTTGAGCCTACTTTCTTTATCAACTTTATTTCTCATACATGAGAGAATAAAGTTTCATACTTTACGGTCAGACTTACAGGCACTGACTGATCTTCTCCACACTACGGACATCACCCCTGCACATCTGCTCACCCACCCTGACCTCTACTGGCTATACAATGAATCACACTGTGGTAATTCATATTTTTTACTGTAGGACCCTGAGCTTAGATTCAAATGGCTTTATCCATAGCCCCGTTTATTACTGGTGCTAACATGGGTCTTTTGTCTTGATTTTGTCCACATTCTGATTATGTCCAAAAATGTGGGCACAATCAGAATGTGGACCAGGACAAAGAACGCATGTTAGCACAGATATAAGTGGGTCTCATGAAAGTAATGAGTTGCCATGAGTGTTTTTTAAATCAAATCAACATCAAATCAAATTGTATTTGTCACATGCGCCGAATACAACAGGTGAAATGCTTACTTAGCAGCCTTAACCAACAATGCAGTTAAAACAAATAAAATAATAACAAATAAAAATAAATAAAATAAAACAAATAAAAAACATGAAGAATAAGAAATAAAAGTAGTAAATAATTAAAGAGCAGCAGTAAAATACCAATAGCGAGGCTATATACAGGGGATACCGGTACAGAGTCAATGTGCGGCGGCACCGGTTAAGTTGAGGTAATTGAGGTAATATGTACATGTAGGTAGAGTTATTAAAGTGACTATGCATAGATAATAACAGAGAATAGCAGCACTGTAAAAGGGAGGGGGGGCAATACAAATAGTCTGGATAGCCATTTGATTAGATGTTCAGGAGTCTAATGGCTTGGGGGAGAAGCTGTTTAGAATCCTCTTGGACCTAGCCTTGGCTCTCCGGTATATCTTGCCATGTGGTAGCAGAGAGAACAGTCTATGACTAGGGTGGCTGGAGTCTTTGATTTGTATTTATAATGTGTTGTTTGAGAATGGAAGTTGTGAATGTAAGGGGAAAAGATATGCAACGTTTTGCCAGTCGTCAACAACAGCAGCTTTCTGTCTCTGTCTGTCTGTCACTCTGTCTTTGATGATGTAGATAGATGGCAGTGTGCGACCAAGGCTCAGTTCTGACTCATCCCATCACTCTGTGTGTCTGTTTGTCTGTCTGTCTGTGTTTGTAGCCTGCATTCTGATATATGGGCGACAGTGAGAACTCAAAATAACCAGGGAAAAAAGAGAAGCACTGTGTAGAAATGGATGAACAAATACAGAATAGAGGAGAGTGACTTCAGTCCTGGGTCAGAGTGCCTTTGATATTTTAAGTAGAAATTGTGCACCAATATTGAATTTCAAAAACCTGTTATAGTAAGACCAGGCACCACACCCTCATTGCCCCCTTAAATCAAATCACAATCTCCTTTTACTAGTTGAATTATGCTGAAATATGTTATCGCTGCATTTGCATATCTGTATAACATATATTAAAAAAATATATATCAAAAAAATATTATATTAAATATGCCCATATTTGCAAATTGCACAAATCCCTTTTTCAGGACACTGGTTGAAGTCAGCCTAAATATTTTGGTTACATTTTGTTAAGACACCCCAGGATCGGACTTGTCCAGAGCAGTTTGTACTTTTTTCATCTTTCTCTCTGTCAAATACTAAAGACACATATGTAAAATAGATTTTTTTGGCACATATTTTCAAAGACAATTTTATCTAGACATTTTAGGGGGACAACATATCAACAAATACCTCTGGACAAGCCTGGAGAATATATCTAAGGATGACCACACAACATTTGGTGAATGCAGATGCTTCTGAAGCTGAGAAAAATGAGTTGGTGTGTGGGAAGAGTCCGACTTTCGGGAAACGGCATTAAAGACAAGTACACTGAATTTAGACTACCAAACCACAAATGCCTATTTAGACCCAATCACCATATCTTAAAATTAAGTTACTAAATATAGTTTAGTATGTAACACTATGAAATGGGCTTTTAAATTGTGAAATTTTATGTAGTGAGCTTTGAAATTATTGATGCATGTCCATTTTAAAGTGGTTAATATTAATTAAAATGTTGATGACCGTAAACTAAAGAAAAAAAAAATGTTAATCAATTTTTTTTATTTTTTTATGTTTAATGTTTGGAAAGACAAATATGAATGGACCAAAATACTAACAAATCTCAAAACTGATAGATAACATTTTTATTTCAGCCTGGTCAACCCAATTGTTTTAATCTGGTGAAACTATTCCTTTAAAAAATATTTTTTCAAAAGAAACACTGAACATCTAATAGTGTCTTGTTTAAATGCTCTTGGTAACTGCAGTTCTGTACAGGATCTCCAGCAATGGTAAAATAAGCTAAGCTTTATGAATGAGATACAATAGTAAAGCTATGATATTGTTCTCAAAACCATAACATAAATTACAATTTAATATGCAGTGCATTCAGAAAGTATTCATACCCCTTAACTTATTCCACATCTTGTTGTGTTACAGCCTGAATTCAAAATTATGTTATGACTGTTTATTGACAAAAAGAAGGTGTTAAATACACGTAAAAAAATATTTATAATAAGAATGCTTCTTGATCTTATATCTCTCAGATATAGACACAAGTTTGTTCTTGAGTGACTATCTGTTGTTCCATGTAATGAATCTGTTATTCATTGCGTTTGCATGGGCTGATAGCACTAAGGCCACATTCAAATTTTCATAAAATAATTTCGTAATTTTTGGGGGGGATTCTTCAAGGGGTTTGAAGCTCAATTTTACTCCTGAACTTATTTAGGTTTACCATAACAAAGAGGTTGAATACTTATTAACTCAAGACATTTCAGATTTTATGTTTTATTAATTTGTGAAATCAAAAAAAAAAAAGCCTCTTTGACATTATGGGGTATTGTGTGTAGTCCAGTGACACAAATCTCAATGTAATCCATTTTAAATACAGGCTGTAACACAACAATATGTGGAAAAAGTCAAGGGGTGTGAATACTTTCAGAAGGCTACAAGTTACAATGTGATTCGTATAGTTTTACAATAGTGTTCAATCAAAACCCCCAAATAAAATACAAAACTTCTGTTTGATCGTAAAGTTTTAGCTATCAAGGTAGGGCTGTGACGGCCATGGAATTTTGGATGATGGTAATTGGCCAGCCAAATGACCGCGGTCACCATAATAAAAGTTGGAATAGCAATTAACGACAACTTTCTAGATTAACATTTTTTCCTCTCCTCACACCCCTGGCAGCTTGTGCTGCCATAGAAATAGAATGAATTGAATGGGCGTCCCCATTTAAGTCGATGATGCCATTAATGGGTGGACTGGCGGCCATTGTGAGTGTACCCATAGGAGCAAAGAGATCAAATACGAAGGGATCAACAACATTGCATTCCCTCCATATTACTGGCCTGTATGATGAAGTGAAAATAAAGTAGCCTGTGTTAAAAAATCCACTCCAAATCATTCATTCTGTTTGCAGCAAGGCTGTTAAGTAATACTGCAAGACAACACGGCTGTGCTTTTTGCCCTAAAACTACAGGGTTGGGCCAAATCTAATACAACAGAACACAGGGTGAAAATGCCTCTATTTGCAAGTATTGTGGTGACATGTTCACTCTGTGTTCTGTTGTATTGGATTTGGCCCAGCTCTGTAGTTTTTAATTTTGGCCAAAAAGTACATGTATTAGCCATGTTATCTTGCAATATTGCCTTGTTGAAAACAGAATGAATGACATGGAGTGGATTTTTTTTAACATGTCATTTTATGGGTATGCTTGTCATTGGCAGGGACTGGATCAAAATAAATATATGAAAACCCACCTCGGTCTTCTGAAACCTAACCCTGAGATTTTATTTTATTATTTTCCATCGAGACAATACCACACATTTTAATGTGAAAGACTCACCACAATGGCTTTCAAAGAGGACTTGAGTGTTCCTGAGTGGTCTAGTCTCAGTCCTGACTTAAATTTGCTGTCCATCAATGATCCAAAACCAAATTTACTGAGCCTGAGCAAATGACAAAAACATAAGACACAATTGCCTAAGAGTTGTGCAAAGTTGGTAGAATATTAATGAAAACGATTCACAGCTGTAATGGTGGCCAAATGTGCATCCACCAAGTATTAACTCAGGGGGGTGTAGACTTATCCAGTTATGATATTTCAGTTTTTTGATTTGTTCTTAATTCTGAAAATGTCTTTCACTTTAAAAATGTGGAATAGCTTGTATAGATCTGTAAGGGAAAAACATGTAATTTATTTTAGATTTAATTTATAGCAGCAACATGTGTAGACTTACTACAGGCACTGTATGTGCTAAAATACAGGTATGTGCTGTGATTTGTTGATTAAACTCAACTGACATTACAAAGAATACATTCTATTGCATGAGCCAGTTAACATAATCTGAATGAACATTCTACATTACCATGGAAATTATTGCATCACAATACCAAGCAGCCATTGAGCCCCACAAAATCTAGCGGTCAAACACGGAAATGGTTCCAATTGTTTTTCACCTTTCATTTGATCCAATGTGGATTTTAGAAAAACTTAACTTGTTTCGTGTAGGCTTGCATTGGTGTGATGTTTTGATAACCTTGTAAATCTCACTTGGACAAGGTGACTTTTATAAACATATTTGGCTCTATTTATTTGAAAATGCTAATTAAAGTAGAATGCGACTACAAATCCCTGTAAGCTCCTGCACGTCATCTCCAGCTGACACCTTTACTGTCAGCTAGCTATCAACCTTGATCCAAAATGAAAGATATGTTGATTTTAATAAACTGTTCCATTAACTAATATTTGTTGTTTTATTTATGCATTGGGTCTTGTGTCACGTACAGAATACTATCCTAGTAGCAGTCAGATATTTATAATGTTCCATGAATACTAGGCTAGTTATTTGCAACAAAGTTATATAGCTAACTAGCTACCTACCAAACTTTAGTTGGCACTATGCATTCGAGCAGGTCGCGTTCTCCTGGCATGCGCCAAACCCAGATTAGTGCGTCGGACTGCCAGATGGTGAAGCATGATTCATCACTCCAGAGAACACATTTCCACTGCTCCAGAATTGCTGCGAGCTTTACACCACTCCAGCTGACGCTTGGCATTGCGTATGGTGATCTTAGACTTGTGTGCGGCTGCTCGGCCCTGGAAACCCATTTTATGAAGCTCCCAAGGAATATTTATTGTGCTGACGTTGCTTCCAGAGGCAGTTTTGAACTCTGTAGTGAGTGTTGCAACCAAGGACAGTGCTTCAGCACTCGACGGTCCCATTCTGTGAGCTTGTTCATTTTACAGATTTCTTATTTAACTGGGAAAGTCAGTTATGAACAAATTCTTATTTACAATGATGGCCTACCAAGAGGCAAAAGGCCTCCTGCAGGGACGGGCGCTGGGATTAAAATAAAAAAAATACATATAAATATAGGACAAAACACACCTCACGACAAGAGAGACAACACTACATAAAGAGTGACCTAAGACAACATATCAAAGCAGCAACACATGACAACACAGTATGGTAGCAACACAAGAACATGGTAGCATCACAAAACATGGTAAAAATATTATTTGGCACAGACAACAGCACAAAGGGCAAGAAGGTAGAGACAATACATCACGCGAAGCAGCCACAACTGTCAGTAAGATTGTCCATGATTGAGTTTTTGAATGAAGAGATTGAGATAAAACTGTCCAGTTTGAGTGTTTGTTGCAGCTCGTTCCAGTCAATAGCTGCAGTGAACTAAAAAGAGGAGCGACCCAGGGATGTGTGTGCTTTGGGGACCTTTAACAGAATGTGACTGGCAGAATGGGTGTTGTATGTGGAGGATGAGGGCTGCAGTAGATATCTCAGTTAGGGTGGAGTGAGGCCTAAGAGTGTTTTATAAATAAGCATCAACCAGTGGGTCTACGGGTATACAGAGATGACCAGTTTACAGAGTATAAGTGCACAAGGCGAGACCCAGATGCAGACACAGGAGGCAGATGGTTAGAGTCCAAGATGTTTATTAACAATCCAAAAGGGGTAGGTAAGAGAATGAGCGTGGACAGGCAAAAGGTCAAAACCAGTTCAGAGTTCCAGAGGTACAGAATGGCAGGCAGGCAGGCTTGAGGTCAGGGCAGGCAGAATGGTCAGGTCAGGCAGTCCAGAAAAACAGGCAAAGGTCAAAAGGACTAGTAAAGAGAATAGAAAAGCAGGGGCACGGGAAAAACACGCTGGTTGACTTAAAAATACAAGACGAAGTGGCACAGAGAGACAGGAAACACAGGGATAAATGCACCAGGGAAAATAAGCGAGGACAGGTGAAACAGATCAGGGCGTGACACAGAGTGCAATGATGTGTCCTATAAGGAGCATTGGTGGCAAATCTGATGGCCGAATGGTAAAGACATCAAGCTGTTCGAAAGCACCCTTACCTGCCGATCTATAAATTATATCTCCATAATCTACCACGGGAAGGATGGTCATCTGAATCAGGGTTAGTTTGGCAGCTGGGGTGAAAGAGGAGCGAGTACTTTAGAGGAAACCAATTCTCAATTTAACTTTAGCCTGAGAGAAGGAGAGTGTATCATCTAGCCATACTTCCAAGTACTTGTATGAGGTGACTACCTCAAGCTCTAAACCCTCAGAGGTAGTAATCACACCTGTGGGGAGAGGGGTATTCTTCTTACCAAACCACATTACCTTTGTTTTGGAGGTGTTGTTGATGTAAATTGAGAAGAGCGTGGGGCCTAGGATTGAGCCTTGGGGTATTCCCTTGGTGACAGGAAGTGGCTGAGACAGTAGATTTTCTGACTTTATGCACTGCACTCTTTGAGAGAGATAATTAGCAAACCAGGCCAAGGACCTCTCAGAGACACCAATACTCCTTAGCCGGTCCAAAAGAATGGAATGGTCTACCGTATCAAAAGCTTTGGCCAAGTCAATAAAAAAAGCAGCACAACATTGCTTAGAATCAAGGGCAATGGTGACATCATTGAAGACCTTTAAGGTTGCAGTGACACATCCATAACATTGCATACCAGAGAGAATACTATAGACATCAAGAAAGCCAGTCAGTTGATTATTGGCAAGTTGACACAAATGATAAACTAAGCAATAGGATGCAACAAACTACTACATATATGAAAGACTGTACCACACAGGCTTGTACAATAGCCTACATATGGAGATGGCACATACAATAGGCACATACAATACCAATATTATTCACGCAACAGACAGGGCATGTGTGGAACACTGCTGCCTTGGCTGCAGTCTTCTAGTTCGCAGCTGCTCCCTTCTTAGCAGCCGCCGCCATAGCCTCAGACAACAAGTTCAAGTTCAACTTAAAAGTGGAGCATGCGTTATATATCAATACCACATGTTTGATTATGTGTGTGTGCGAGTGTGAGAGTTAGGCTACATGGAGGTGATTATTAAGTAGTTTGGTTCATCAGGGGAACCCCAGTCTTCAATTGAAGTTATTGAGGGATGATGAGGTTTTAGCAATGTGAAAATAAGAATGCCAGAGTATGGTACCTCTGTATCTGTTAGAGATTTGACTATGTGAGGTGCGGCAGTGAGGAGGGGGAAGGTTATTGCAGTGTCTTGTGTTATATAGATGGATTTCAGAATTAACCTGGAAAAATCCATTGAAGGGTTTAGGTAAACTGTCTGGGATGTATGAGTATTTGTAGATGAAAGTACATCATTGGCATACATTGTCGTAAATAGACAAGATATTGAGTTTCTTAAACAAAGGTGCAGATGTAGCCAGGTAATTAGAGGAGGTGGCTAGTCTTCAAATTTATTTTGTATGATGAGTAATGTGTAGGCAGGAGGCATATGTACTGGCTCAGACAATATTACAGTAAATTAGATATGGGTAAAATGAAGCTATAGTATAACAAGCCTGATGAACACCACCACTAATCTGTCTGATGATACCAACAGATTATCACTTTGCTACAGACAAATTTAATATGATCTTTCCAGGATAACTTTCATCAACTACAATAACTCTTATTCTTACTAGTGAATAAAATAAGGTTGGATTTTTTTTAACATTTAAAAATAATTTGTTTCTCTGGAACCATTCATAAAATGTGGCCATACCAGAGTTGGCTTCATTAATTAGTGAATCAAAATTATTGTGTGATAAAATCAAATTGGTATCATCAGCAAAGATAATGGAAAGTACGGTAGAAGACACAGCAGCAAGGTCATTGATATGAATTAGGAATAACAAAGGTCCAATTATCGAACCGTGTGGCACACCACAGGATATCTTGGCCCTGGTTGAGGCACAGCCGTTTGCATAAACACATTTTTCTCTATTATTAACATAACTATATAACCAATTATATGTATAATCATGAAGACATAATAATGCAATTTAGAAATTCATATTTCATGGTTTGGATAAATCTAAAAAGACGCCAAGAGCGTATTCATTGTTATTAAGGGCTGTAAAGATTTTGTCCACAAGTTGCAAAAGAGCCATATCTGTGGAGTAGTTTTTACGAAAGCCATATTGGTTCTCATATAGAATATAGTGTTGATTTAAATGTTTCACATTCTTATACACCAATTTTTGTAGGATTTTTGAAAAACATGGTAGTACAGATATTGGGCGATAATTAACTTTGGCAATTTTCAAATCTTTAGGAAATACAATTTTAAATAGATTGGGTATATATACTACATTAGAGGTAATCAAGGAAGACATTGATGTTTCAAAGAGGCAACAATCTCATCAAGACCTGCTGCTGATATCTTTGTTACAAATGACCTCCATCACAATAAAATCGGAAAGTATTCAAAATCCTCATCAATCTACACACAATACCCCATAATGACTTAGCGAAAACAGGGTTTTTGAAATTTTTGCACATTTATTAAAAATAATACAACTGAAATACCTTACTTACATAAGTTTTCAGACCCTGTGCAATGACACTCGAAATTGAGCTCAGGTGTATGCTGTTTCCATTGATCATCCTTGAGATGTTTCTACAACTTGGAGTCCACCTGTGGTAAATTCAATTGATTGGACATGATTTGGAAAGGCACACACCTGTCTATTTAAAGTCCCACAGTTGACAGTGCATGTCAGAGCGGAAACCAAGCCATGAGGTCGAAGGAATTGTCCGTAGAGCTCCGAGACAGGATTGTGTTGAGGCACAGAAGGTTGAAGGTCCCCAAGACCACAGTGGCCTCCATCATTCTTAAATGGAAGAAGTTTGGAACCACCAAGACTCTTCCTAGAATGGCTTCCCGGTCAAACTGAGCAATCAGGGAAGAAGGGCCTTAGTCAAGGAGGTGACCAAAAATCCGACGGTAACTCTGACAGAGCTCCAGAGTTCCTCTGTGGAGCTGGGAGAAACTTCCAGAAGGGAAAACATCTTTGCAGCGCTACAACAATCAGGCCTTTATGGTAGAGTGGCCAGACGGAAGCAACTCCGCAGTAAAAGTCACAACAGCCCGCTTGGAGTTTGCCAAAAGGCACCTAAATGACTCTCAGACCAAACCAAAATTGAACTCTTTGGCCTATATGCCAAGCGTCACGAAACCTGGCTCCATCCCTACGGTGAAGCATGGTGGTGGCAGCATCATGCCGGGGGGATGTTTTCCAGCGGCAGGGACTGGGAGATCGAGGGAAAGATGAACGGAGCAAAGTACAGAGAGATGCTTCATGAAAACCTGCTCCAGACTCCTCAGGACCTCAGACAGGACAACGACACTAAGCACACAGCCAAGACAATGCAGAAGTGGCTTCGGGACAGGTCTCTGAATGTCCTTGAGTGGCCCAGTCAGAGTCCGGACTTGAACACGATTGAACATCTCTGGAGAGACTTAAAAATAGCTGTGCAGCGACACTCCCCATCCAACCTGACAGAGCTTGAGAGGATCTGCAGAGAAGAATGGGAGAAACTCCCCAAATCCAGGTGTGCCAAGTTTGTAGCGTCATACCCAAGAAGACTCGAGGCTGTAATAGCAGCCAATGATGCTTCAACAAAGTACTGGGTAAAGGGTCAGAATACTTATGTAAATGTGCTATTTCAGTTTTTTGTTTTTATATCAGTTCTGTTATACTCACAGACAATATTTTAACACTCTTAGAAACCTCAGCGTGTTTCCTATCCAATAGTACTAATTATGTGCATATCCTAGTTTCTGGGCCTGAGTGGCAGGACTTTTACTTTGGGCACGCCAGACTCTCCAAAACCGTCACCTCGGGAGCCGCTCCCTAAGAAGTTAACCCAGGCCCTGCGTGTCCCCAGGCACTCATTTGTTGACTTCTGTAACCGAAAAAGCCTTGCTTTCATGCATGTCAACATCAGAAGACTCCTCCCTAAGTTTGTTTTACTCACTGCTTTAGCACACTCCGCCAACCCGGATGTCCTTGCCTTGTCTGAATCCTGGCTTAGGAAGGCCACCAAAAATCCTGAGATTTCCATCCCCAACTACAACATTTTCCATCAAAATAAAACTGCCAAAGGGAGAGGAGTTGCAATCTACTGCAGAGATATTTTGCAAAGTTCTGTCATACTTTCCAGGTCCATGCCCAAACAGTTCGAGCTTCTAATTTTAATAATTAACTTCTTAGGGAGCGGTGGGGCGCTAGCGAAACCTCTCGTATTGTCGTAGATCCGAGAACTAGCCTACCTGGTTAAATAAAGGTGAAATACTTTTTTTAAAGTATCGTGGGATCTGGGTGTTTGAGCAATAGGGCAGAGGTGAAATGTCCCTTCAGTAGGTGGAAGGCCTCATCAGCTGCTGGACTCCACACCAACCTACAGGGACCACCCTTGAGGAGAGAGGTGAGAGGAGGGGCGATGGAGCTAAAAGTTCCTGATGAAACGGCGGTAGAAGTTGGCAAATGCCAAAAACCGTTGTAACCCCTTTATGGTGGTTGGGACTGGCCATGACCTGACCGCATCTACCCTTCTTGACGTCCATCTTCACTCCTTGCGGGCTGATTATGTGGCCTTGGAAGGAGACATCCTCCTGACGAAACTGGCACTGCTCAGCCTTGACAGTTGGTTAGCCAGGAGGCGTTCCAGGACCACTCGGATGTGAGCGATATGTCCCTCCAAGGTAGCCGAGTAGACCAGGATGTCGTCGATATACACGACCACCTGGCATCCAAGCATGTCCCAGGATACCTCATTGACGAATGCCTGGAACACTGACGGAGCATTGGCTACGCCAAATGGCATCACCAAGTACTCGTAGTGACCAGACATTGTGCTAAAATTGTCTTCCATTCATCCCCCTCCCGGATGCGGATGAGATTATATGCACTCCGCAGGTCTGATTTGGTAAAGAACCGTGCCCCGCAGAGCTGTTCGATGGCTGCCGGCACCAACGGGAGAGGGTAACGGTACTTGGTGGTGATCTCATTGAGTCCTCTGTAATTAATACACAGGCGTAACCCTCCATCCTTCTTGGACACGAAGAAGAAGACTGCAGCCGCAGGAGTGGACGTGCAGATGTGTTCCTACATGGCCTTGGTTTCAGCCACCGACAGAGGGTAGATGCGTCTGCGTGGGGGCACAGAGCCTGCAAGCAGGTCAATGGCACAGTCCCAGGGGCGATGAGGAGGGAGACAGGTGGGCTGATCGGCAACCACAGGAGTCTCAACCGACGTGGGACCACAGGGGACGGAAAAGCAGGTCTTCCGGCATTCGGGTGCACAGTCCGTGATTTTTATCTTCGACCATGAGGTGGTAGGGTTATGGCATTGAAGCCAAGGGAGGCCGAGGATGATCTTGTGAGCTAGTGCACTGGTGATTGATCCAAAGTGTTCACTGAGTAGCGTTCTCCTGAATAGCGTACGAAGCGCCGGCTCATTCCATCCACTGGATGCTGCTACTGTCCGGAAGGTGCGTTGCGTACTCGGCAGTAGTCTGGTCCTCCTGCCGTAGTTGGAGTAGGCGCTCACCGCCGTCTCTGCCCTCCGGTGGATGATCAAAGATACCTCTGAACAGTGCCATGAACCCCTCATACGAATCCAGCTCATCCTCTTCTCTCTCCCAGACAGCTGTGGCCCATTCCAATCCCTGCCCAGTGTCGTGTCTTTGCTATGCCGGATTAAGTGATATGACATGCTATTTTATAAAATCATTTCTCTGTAATTAATATTACCTGATTAAAGTAATCAGGTAAATGTAATTAACTAGAAAGTCGGGGGCACCACAGAATAATGTTTATAGAGCTGTTGTCTTCCGAATAAACTCTTAAAGACCTGGTAATCTTTTATATCAATAGCAGTCAATTATTAATATTCACCTTATTCAGTCTCTTCTGAATGGCTAACAAGTTGAATCAGCAATACAACACTTAGTTTAATTATTTATTTACTAAATACCTAAATAATCACACAGAATTACATATACACAGGATGGATCATACATTGATTACTAATTATGTCATACAAGAAAATGTCCCTAATGCACGGAACCGATATGAAGGCTGGTTACACAAAGAAAGGGGGTTGGGTTTGAATGAAAGTGCAGGAAGACTGAGGAACAAAAGGATTGGGTCTCTATCGGACCTCATGAAGCTATGCTATCGTAAATAGGGAATCTTATGCATTCTAAATAACCGTCCATATGGAAAAGGAAAATGCAAGAAATATTTACTCTGAGCTGCGCTTTGATAGATTGGTTGTAGATGGAAGGCTGGGTTGCCCAACAGAGATCTCCCTTGTCCTTTGAATAATATGTCTTGTGGTAGAATAGGTACGTTGTAGTACCGTCGTGTGGTAGAATGGATACGTTGTAGTACCCTGTCTTTCTGAAGAGATTGTCTGTCCTTTCCTAGCCTACGTTTACAGCTGCTGCTGCTAACTCGACGTCTAGGATGTATCACTTCTTTAGTGAATAAGAGTTCAAAGTTCATACCAAGTTGCCATACTATATTCTGGCTGGTATAGTCGAAATTCGTCCTTCCAGCGTGTTGATCGTCACCTCCACGTTGAAATTCGCCCTTTAACTACAATGGGAGCAGTGGGGCGCTGGCGCAGTGGCTCAATCAACCTTGTCATCTTGACTACTTTCTCAAGTCATTCATGCTGGCACCAAAAGTTAAAAAAGGCAGCAAACGGTTGAAAAGCATGCATTTAGTTTTACTAGCGTTTAAGAGCAGTTGGAGGCCACGGAAGGAGTGTTGTATGGCATTGAAGCTTGTTTGGAGGTTTGTTAAAACCTCTTAGGGATAAACGGGGCGCTAGCGAGCCGTTCCCGACACTACCCGGTGAAATGCTAGGCGCCAAATTCAAAATCCAAAAGTTGAATTAATAAACATTCATCAATATACAAGTGTTGCAGAGTCATCAAAAGCTCTGATTCTTGGCAATATCACAGCGTTGTCAGATTTCAAAAAGGCTTTACTGCAAAAGCACAACATTTGATTGTTTGAGGGTAGCACCTCCAATATTTATCTATTAGCATAAATTCATAAACCATCGCGGTTCACACAAAACACATTTCACAGTGAAAACAAAACCCTTACCTTTTGAAGAACTTCTGCTGAGGGCTTCCCAAGTGTCCAACGAAGACATCCAATGGTTCTTTTGTTAGAAAAAGTCATTTATTATATCCATAAATCTCTGTTTGGTTGGCGCATTATGTTCATAAAATACAGCGTCCACTCGCCCATTGAACCGTGAAGAGAACGCGTTCAACCTATACACTTGTCCAAGAACAATCAAACATCATTGATAATGTATCCTTAGGAACACTTTTATGTATACTTACTATAATATTTCAACCGGATTATAAACTGGACGATAGGAAAGGAAAAAAACACAGTGCGCGCAAGTCCGTGAACGCGCTTCCTCTTCTGTTTACATCCGATGACCACTTCGAAATTCTTCTTCTATTACCATCCAGAGTAGTGTTAATTTTGTCACCTATTTTTTATTTAGTCTTAGTCTTAGTCTTGTGCCAAATGTCCTTGTTAGTTTTAGTCATATTTAGTCATTCACATATCTTTTTTTGTTAGTCAAGTTTTAGTCGACTAAAAGTCTCGTAATTTTAGTCTAGGTTTAGTCAAAAGAGAACTCAAGGTATCTTAGTCAAGTTTTAGTCGACTAAAAGTATTTTCATTTTAGTCTAGTTTTAGTCAAAAAATAACTCAATATATTTTAGTCAAGTTTTAGTCAAAAAATGTTAGTCTGTTTTTTTTAAATAACACATTATTACTGAGATTATTTCTGATAAACATTTCAGTAAAAAAGTGTTTCACATATCTCAAATATTGGTTATATGTCATAATTACCTGACAAAATACACTTGTTGAATGATTTTTGTTGAATGCAACTGTTAAATGTGTCTGGTTTTCAATTTCTGATTTAAGCGACACATTTACAAATGATGAACCTGTTCTGAAGAGTATTTTATTTTAACCAACACAATTCAAAAGCTGGGGCCCAACAGACTCCGACTGACAAGTTACAAAGGTTTTTAAAACTCTTTTGGTTGCCTTGTGTCTCATGTTTCTGTTCAAAGCAGAAATAAAATAAATATACCCAGAAAAACTGAAAAGAATAGGCCTACTTTACTGTGGGTCTAAAATACAACCTATTTACAGTCTAGGTTGATCTTGAGAAATAACAAATAAGATTTAACAAGGCTTTAACAAGGCTCAACAATTAACAGTTCTGCTGTTACTACAGCTGCTGATACTAAAGCTTACTACAGCTGCTGAAACTTCAACTTTAGGAATGAATTAAACAATCAAGTTCAAAGGCAATATTTGCAACAGTAAGCAAAATCCATTACAAGGTAGAGTGCTAGAATTATTTTTTGTGTGCTGTTTAATTGAGGGTTATTAAAAGTAAAAAAAAAAAACTATAACCAAACTTTAACCAGAGCAGTATGCAGTTATCACTCTAGACTTTGTTAAGTTTTAGAAAAGCACTTCTTTCTAATGTAACTCTTGCTCTGTTGCGGCGGCCACTTGAAAGGTCTCCAGTTAAACTAAAGACCCGCTCTGCAAACGCTTCGGAAGCTGGTATTGCCAGAAGGTCTAATGCCAGAGGTTTCAGCAGTGGATACATGGTGGAGCTTTGAGAAAACCAGAAATCCATGCCGGATTCTTCTGGGTTTGCATGGGACAGGGCTTCTTTGAATTTTTGGACCTCTTGTCTGATGGAGGCCTTGGAGGTCTTTGGCTTTGATAATGGCCGATGGGCACTAAAAAACCTGAATCTAGGCCGCTTTTGCAGAGGCGCCTCTGAGACCTCTGCATTTCCAATGTCCTCATCATCTGTCACCTCTTCCTGGTATGGTACACTGCGAGTGATGTACTCTTCAGCTTTACTGAGGAGATTCTGTATGTCGTCATTATCATTGTCAATCAGGGTCTCTGCTGACACACTAGCGTCAACAAAACAAGCCGCTGCAGCAAGAGGAGAGAACTTGCTTGCCGACACATCCAGAAAACAGCTGAAGCGTAAATCCATGTTTGCAGACATCTTCTGTGCCAGTGTAGCTACATCCCTGTAGCTCCTGGCATGAGCAAGGGAGAAGTCTGAAAGGTGGCTCCTCAAGTCCAGTAGTGCAGGGACAACCAGGGAGAAACAACACGTGTCACTTTCAAGCACCTTTGTGTGTTCTGCAAACGGAAGGAGCAAATCTTTGAGGATGGCCACCTTCTGCCATTCACTGGGCAGTAGGCAGTCCCAGCCCATGGTGTCAGCCACTGATGTCACATGGTCCTTTACTTTGAGTAAACGAGACAACATCAAAAAGAACTGGACCATCTGGTTTCACAGTCTTTGATGAGAATGAGTCCACATTGTTCCAGCAACCGTTCTGTGGCAACAGATGATTTGAAAACTGTCTCACCAGATGCCGGACCTTGTCCAGTAGACGTTTGATTGCTTGTTCCTTCTTGACCATGTTGACGACAAGCTGAAGGGTATGGACCACACATGGGGTCCTCTCCAAGGTTCCATATCTGATAGAAAGTTTAACACAAAACAACAATTATTTTCATTAATCCTACAATAACTATTAATCTATACAATAGCACTTTATCACTACATGAAATTAATTAAACATATTTATTTCAGATTCTTTTTAGATTCAATATCAAATATCTATTACAGTGAATAAGCTCTCTATAATAACAAACATCATTCACAGACTGACCTTTCGTCTGCCTCTTCCTCTTCATCACTATCCTTGGAATCGTTCTCATCAGAACTGGTGTCCTCTTCTTCGACGTGAAATGCAGAAACCATGTTGCTTCCATTATCAGTTATTATCATGATAATTTTTTCGTTTGGAATCCCCCATTCTTCTGTGCACTCCTCCACAAGAGTGACAATAGAATTAGCAGTGTGTGGGTGAACCATTTGCTTTAGGTTTAGTAGTATGTGTTCAGCTTTACTGTCCTGAACATTGAAATAGCAAGCACTGACAGCCAGGAAGGAGGCTGTGAGCCCCTTTTTAGTCCATATGTCAATGCCAATGGTTACTTTGCGGGCCATAGCCAGTCTGTTTTTGAATTTGATCTTTTCAGCTAGATACATTTGGTCCACTAGATTTGTAATTTTGGTATTTTTTGGC
The DNA here is from genome assembly GCA_030435695.1 of Brachymystax lenok tsinlingensis. Taxonomy (NCBI): domain Eukaryota; kingdom Metazoa; phylum Chordata; class Actinopteri; order Salmoniformes; family Salmonidae; genus Brachymystax; species Brachymystax lenok. The sequence continues at coordinate 4,935,425 of CM059792.1, read as the reverse complement.
ACAGTCAGTCTTTTATCTATTTTCTCCATCATGTTGATGAATTCCTCATCTTCTACTGTCCGTGGAGGGTGGGCTGTCCGGGCTACCCGTTTAGCTATAGCCTCCTCTTTAATGCGTTGTTCCTGGGAGTCTGGCTTGTACTTGATGTGAGAAAAGAGTGCACCTGACATAGATAGCCTCTCCTCTTTCCTGGCTGGTTGCTTGACCACATCTGGAATCTATGGTAAGAATAAATACAATGAGGCCTCATTAAATGCAATAATATCAGGAACACAAGTGTTATAGTGGAAATAAATAACTTAATAGAAAACCTAAGATCAAAACTGTAGGTGGATATATATTTTTATATATTATGTAAATGACCAACTGAATGCAAGTTATACATGGTATTGCACACACCATTATTGATGATATTTGGAGCAATATTACATGTAATTGTTAAACTTGATTCCCTTACATATAAATTTGCTTTTATGCCTAATTACGTTCATTTTGATTATGATGTGATTGTGACAGGGGCGCGGGAAGAGGTTTCAGGTTGGGAGTGCTGAGTTTTTTTCAGTCACCACTTTTGAATAAGAAACAATATCAAGACTATAAAACTTGTCAAAACTCTGCGAATCACAACAAGTGTATCAGTGAGAACACTCGTTTAAACAGCGCATACACTCGAACTTGACTGCACATCACATTTTTGACTTTATTGATACTGCTTTTAATCGTAATGCAACGGACCGGTCAACGGGACATAAATGAAGCCTTTAAAGAAAAGGGTTATTAGGCTGTCATGTACAATAAAAGAGCCTGCGCAGCGACAGGAAATAGAATTTAACACAAAAAGCCTGCCTTGTGCTAGACGGTGGACTTGCGCTCAGGATTTTTTTCTTTTTTTAGCGGCGTGTGGACGAATTCTTTCTACGCACACACCATTTTATGTAACACTGATGTTTTTTTTTTAAATTACTACATGGCTTGGTTAAATTCTAATGTAGAATGCGGTGGTCTGTTATTTCTTGATATATATATATAAGCATTCCTAGCAACATATGCTGGTGAGTACAGTACAACTCCGACAGGTCTGATTTCTTACCAACTTAACGTCATGATAGAAATGTAGTGGATATGTTACAATGCATATCAAGTTATTCATAGTCTGGTGGATTTGTATTTCTTGATAACAGACCGCTGCTAAGTATAACACACCGTTGCCATGAAAAACAGAGCATTGCCATGGACACACAGGATTCTAACCGTAGAGACGGAGCGCACTATTTTCTTTTTTCAAATTATTGATTTATTTGGTAGGTAGGTAGCCATGTAATAAGCGGGATTCGCTTCGCGTCGGGGTCCTAATCAGCCTGTCGGGGTTGTATTCGCTATAACAACCGCCTTGCTCTACATTATCCCTTACATAATTTAACATAAAAATAAAACTTTTGAAATAGCCAACTCAAAGTGTTTATTACAAATAAATGAATAAATGTTAATGAACAAACATGCATTTACAGCACTTTCCGCGCCCGTGTGATGTGAAGACCCACACATGCATGTGGCAAAATAACACATTATGCAGGTTATATATATTTTATGTGCCAAAACACCATAGCTAACTTGTTGATTTACAGCGTAGATGCCTAAAATCAGCATTAACTTATGAGACGTTAATTTAGGTTAACTTACCTGAATGTGTGCGTGGTTAGCCTTTAGATGTCGTTTAAGGTTGGTGGTGTTTTTCCCTGATATTTTTTGTCCGCAGTGTTTTCCGTCAGTTATGATGACACATTCTGACTTTTTGTCAGTATCATTGTACTTAAAATGCGACCAAATATCGAGCCTCTTCCTTCGTCGTCGCTCGTCACTCGTGTTCGCTGTGTTCTGCAGTTTCGTGTTGCAGCCACAGGCTGGCAGCAACAGGAGTATGAAACCTGTACTTGAGCAACAGCGCAAACTCATTCTGAATATTTTAAAGGCGTAACAGCTGATGAAAAAGCAGAGACGATTGTAGACGAAAATGAAGAGAGATTTTATCTTAGTTTTTATTTTATGCAAAACATTTTCGTCTCGTCTTTTTTCGTCAAACATAATGCATGTTAATTTAGTCTTAGTCAGCGTTTTTGAACAGTGGTGCAGTCTCGTCATCGTCTCGTCTTAGTCATGGAAAAAAAGGTCGTTGACGAACATATTTTGTCTCGTCTGATGAAATTAACACTAATCCAGAGCAACTAAACATCATCAAACACTGTCTAGAGACTGTTGACATCCAGTGGAAGCAATAGGTACTGCAATCTTACTTCTATATATGTCTGTTTTCAATAGGGAGGCAATGTGTCAAAAACACTTTTTCCAGGACAGAAATTCCTCGGGTTTTCGCCTGTTATATCAATTCTGTTATACTCACAGACAATATTTTAACACTCTTAGAAACTTCAGAGTGTTTCCTATCCAATAGTACTAATTATGTGCACATCCTATTTTCTGGGCCTGAGTGGGAGGCATTTTACTTTGGGCACGCCAGACTCTCCAAAACCGTCACCTCGGGAGCCGCTCCCTAAGAAGTTAAAAGTATGGACATCAGTCCTCACATCACCGGGAACACAATGTTAATTTTGTTAGGTTGTAGTCGTTCAACCATTCGCAACCAGAGCTCACGCTGAGGTTGGCTTAGTTCTGTAGTTGATATTAGCCCTTTTAAACGTATGGACAGCAGTCCTCACGTCATCGGGAACCAAGTTGACTTTCGTCAAATGGCTTTTGTAGTGGTAGAGAGAAGGGCGTGTTTCATAGTTCACAATGTCTGTTCACTTAGACGGGGACACTGAGTGAGCAGAGTTTAATTGATGAAAACAATTCTCTTATTTAGAAGCTAAAATTACATTTCATCTTTTCACAAATAAGTACCAACAGAGATTTTCAACTGGTTGGATTACCGAAATATGGTTCCGTTCCCCACTCTTGATGTTACCAGACACTATGTTAACAAAGGGCTTTCCAAGAGTCAAATCTCCCATCTGGTGCGGAAAGTAGAGGGAGCACTGTAGTAGGAAGCCACAGCATTTAGATGGGGTGCCGTCATATTTATCCGGGAGGGACAAAAGGGCATCGCTGACCTGGGTGGGTTGTTGAATGGGCTGGTGTGCTGAGTCAACTGGTGATAGAGTATCCTCCGCTAGATGAAAGCAACGCCTCTCGGGTATGTTCGAGATCTTGAACACTGTGAAGAACCTCTTTCATAGCTATTCCCAGTTGCGCCAGCTGGTCATAGTGTTGACAAACTAGGTATCCCTGCTCATCTGGGAGATGTTCTGATTTCCTGCTGCTTACATTTTGTGAGGCAGTATTTTGTAACGTGGACACTGGGAGATGAGAAGCAGGTGCAGGTGGTAAGTTTAATTTAACAAAGAACATGGAACAATATAACATAGGAGTAGCGTCTTGACATGAAACATAGAAACAATACAGCCAGGAGAAAGAACATAAGGGAGTGCCAGATAAAGGGGAGGTAAAGAGTGAGGTAATGGAGTCCAGGTATGTCTCATGATGAAGCACAGGTTTGCGTAATGACTGATGCCAGGTGCACATAATGATGGTTGCCAGGACTGGTGGGAAGGAGCGGGAGTAGACGTGACAACCCTATACCCTAGACACCCGCCTGAACGACCCATACACTGAAAAGTCCTTATCTGTTTTATAGGCTTACTGCAAGTAGCCTATACGCAGCCAAGACAAAAATATGAATGCAATCAGAGACCCACTAAAGCAGCACTGCTCCATCAAGATTCTGAGCCTGCCTGGCAGGATTGGTCCTACAAAACCAAAGCCCTCAGATAGGTGAGCATAATATACAAGGAATTTCTCAATGCTGCTAATGAGAACCTTGATGATCTCGTACCTAGGCGATTCTGGTGGAGATTCCAGTGGGGTGCCCCCATCCAGGTAGTGGCAGTGCTGGCAACACTAGCTGCAGTAAACCCTGGGGAAGGGGTCACACTCGAACAATCAGAGAGGGGCCCTGAGGGCGTTGGAAATGCTTTTGGCGGTGGATCTGCTTCTGTTTTCCGGGTAGCACTGCGCTCTTTTTGAAGGATGCGTGCCGGTCTCACGGGGCCCTGGGATCTGGGGAGATGGGGGTGGTTTGCAAATCACTGGGGTGACAACCCAACTTGGGATGGTGGGAGGTTTAACGCGTGGAATAGAGGAGAACAATTGGAGGATTACTTAGGAGCAATACAAAATATCATGGTACAGCTATATGGACACTCAATCATTATGGTATTTTTTTTATAATATTATGATAAATAGAATTGAAACTTGTATCTCATTATTGTAAATGGTGAAATAAATATAGCCAGTTATAATTGTATTGGTTTAGCAGATAAGAAAATATGATCAGTACTTACCTGGCTAAAAGAGAAGGAATATAATATATATTGTTTTACAGGAAACTCCTTCAACAATCTTAGATGAAGTTGTGTGGAAAAAAAGACTAGGGGGAGGGAGTGAAATATACTTCTCCCATGGGCAAAGAAACTAAAAAGGGGTGATGATTAACAATAATTTTGTTCCGAATGTGCAAATTCTCCAAACAGATCTGCAAGGTAGATGGAATATTTTAAATATTGTATTGGACCATACACAGATTTGGCTCATTAATCTATACGGTCCAAATAATGATGATCCACTCTTCTTTGAAAATACAGTGGGGCAAAAAAAGTATTTAGTCAGCCACCAATTGTGCAAGTTCTCTCACTTAAAAAGATGAGAGAGGCCTGTAATTTTCATCATAGGTACACATGACAGACAAAATGAGGGAATAAAATCCAGAAAATCACATTGTAGGATTTTTAATTAATTTATTTGCAAATTATGGTGGAAAATAAGTATTTGGTCACATACAAACAAGCAAGATTTCTGGCTCTCACAGACCTGTAACTTCTTCTTTAAGAGGCTCCTCTGTCCTCCACTCGTTACCTGTATTAATGGCACCTGTTTGAACTTGTTATCAGTATAAAGACACCTGTCCACAACCTCAAACAGTCACACTCCAAACTCCACTATGGCCAAGACCAAAGAGCTGTCAAAGGACACCAGAAACAAAATTGTAGACCTGCACCAGGTTGGGAAGACTGAATCTGCAATAGGTAAGCAGCTTGGTTTGAAGAAATCAACTGTGGGAGCAATTATTAGGAAATGGAAGACATACAAGACCACTGATAATCTTCCTCGATCTGGGGCTCCACGCAAGATCTCACCCCGTGGGGTCAAAATGATCACAAGAACGGTGAGCAAAAATCCCAGAACCACACGGGGACCTAGTGAATGACCTGCAGAGAGCTGGGACCAAAGTAACAAAGCCTACCATCAGTAACACACTACGCCGCCAGGGACTCAAATCCTGCAGTGCCAGACGTGTCCCCCTGCTTAACCAAGTACATGTTCAGGCCCGTCTAAAGTTTGCTAGAGAGCATTTGGATGATCCAGATGAGGATTGGGAGAATGTCAGATGAAACCAAAATAGAACTTTTTGGTAAAAACTCAACTCGTCGTGTTTGGAGGACAAAGAATGCTGAGTTGCATCCAAAGAACACCATACCTACTGTGAAGCATGGGGGTGGAAACATCATGCTTTGTGGCTGTTTTTCTGCAAAGGGACCAGGACGACTGATCCGTGTAAAGGAAAGAATGAATGGGGCCATGTATCGTGAGATTTTGAGTGAAAACCTCCTTCCATCAGCAAGGGCATTGAAGATGAAACGTGGCTGGGTCTTTCAGCATGACAATGATCCCAAACACACCGCCTGGCAACAAAGGAGTGGCTTCAGAAGAAGCATTTCAAGGTCCTGGAGTGGCCTAGCCAGTCTCCAGATCTCAACCCCATAGAAAATCTTTGGAGGGAGTTGAAAGTCTGTGTTGCCCAGCGACAGCCGAAAACATCACTGCTCTAGAGGAGATCTGCATGGAGGAATGGGCCAAAATACCAGCAACAGTGTGTGAAAACCTTGTGAAGACTTACAGAAAACGTTTGACCTCTGTCATTGCCAACAAAGGGTATATAACAAAGTATTGAGATAAACTTTTGTTATTGACCAAATACTTATTTTCCACCATAATTTGCAAATAAATAAATAAAAAATCCTACAATGTGATTTTCTGGATTTCTTTTTCTCATTTCGTCTGTCATAGTTGAAGTGTACCTATGATGAAAATTACAGGCCTCTCTCATCTTTTTAAGTTGGAGAACTTGCACAATTGGTGGCTGACTAAATACCTTTTTGCCCCACTGTATATATACTAATTTATCAAACCTACAAGCAATATAAAAGTATATTATTATGGTGGGATATTGTAATAAATACCTCAATGGTATGAAATAACTCATATGTAGCATTCCAGGTGAAGCTGGTTGAGAGAATGCCAAGAGTGTGAAAAGCTGTCATCAAGGCAAAGGGTGGCTACTTTGAAGAAACTCAAATAAAATATATTTGGATTTAAAACTTTATTGGGTACTACATGATTCCATATGTGTAATTTCATAGTTTTGAAGTCTTCACTATTATTCTACAATGTTGAAAATATTACAAATAAAGATAAACCTTTGAATGAGGAGATTCAAACTTTTGACTGGTACTGTAGATTTCACCTTGTTCATGTAGTTGGCAGAAATGATAAGTGATTAAATATAGACGACTGGCTGAAGGAGAAGACGATCTGGTAAAATAAGGGTGTGTTGCTAAACATCATCTCGGTAAGTAGCTATTGTAACTAGCTAGCTAGCTAGCTAGCTTCTTTGCAACAAGGTAGCGTAGTATTCATTGCAAATATCTGACTGCTACTAGGATAGTATTCTGTACCAGACCAAATGCATAAAAAGCCCAAAAATACAAGTTAAATCAAATATGGAACAAATTAAAATATTCAATATCTTTTTGGGGGGGATCAAGGTAGATAGTAGCTAGTTAGCTGACAGCAAAGATGTGCAGGAGCTTGCAGGGATTTGTAGTCATGCATAGCATTTTCCAATCGGAGAGTAAATACAGTGCCTTGCAAAAGTATTCATCCTCCTTGGCATTTCTCCTATTTTGCTGCATTACAACATGTAATTTAAATACATTTTTATTTGGATTTCATGTAATGGACATACACAAAAAAGTCCAAATATATCGATAAAAGTCTCAGAGAGAGATTAAAACTACTGAGGGATGAGCAGCAGTGGTGTTGGCTAATGTGGAAAATAGGAGAGGTGCTATCCTCAAACAATCAAATGTTGTGCTTTCGCCGACAAGCCTTTTTGAAATCTGACAACGTTGTGATATTGCCAAGAATCAGAGCTTTGATGACTATGCAACACTTGTATATTGATGAATATTTAATTATTTAACTTTTGGATTTTGAATTTGGTGCCTTACATTTCACCGGGTAGTATCGGGAACGGAGCGCTAGCGCCCCAGCGCTCCTTAATTATCAAAATATCACGCCAAGGAAAGCCTACATGAAACACACATTTTTTGAAGTGGTTTTAAAATCCCCTATGAGAAAACTTATGAAAAAATAATTGGGACCATTTTCGTGTTTGACCGCCAGGTTTTTGGGTATTATGATGCATCCACTGTGGGGTTCTATGGTAAATTAAATTAAAAGCCAATTTATGCTTGATCTGAAAATGTGGTCGGAGGCTTTGTACGAAAGCCCTGATGTCTGCGGAGGCTTTTTCGCAGTAAATTCTGTTCGGCCACTTCAGACATTGGATTAAACATGCCTTTTAGCTGGAGATTTCATCCTGGTCTTTGCACCCACAGAACTGCAGTACCACATTACACCAGTAGAAATCACTCATAAAACATGAAAACATGAAAAACAAATAATTTTGGAGAAAGTCATCACTTACAGAGACAATAATAACCCTGTTACACCTGGACCACTAAGACTCCTTCAAGGCTTCTCATAATGCCTGAGAAGTCTAGAAGAAATATGATTGCTTTCATTTACATGGGACATGCATATAGGTTGATTGGCAGAACATTCAGCACTGTACAATAATACAGCCACTGGAACTCAAGGCAGGAACATAGAATGACAGAAAACCGAGCAGAACTGACAGATTTTTTTAAACCACTTTTATGTATATGTTTATTGGATTGGATAGAGAGAGAGAGACAGGAGAGGCAAGAAGAGTGTGCTGAAAGACCCTTAGTCAGATTTCAATTCATGCTCTCAGACTCGCAGTGGTACATAACGTTCTGGAGGAAGCAGCTTAGACCGTTAGAGCGGCTAGACCACCCCAGGCCACTGGTGGCTTTACTATCAATTACATCAATGACTGATAAAGGTCAGAAAAAGAATTAGAAACGTTTATAGTACATTTGTTTTAATTAAAAATGTACCACAGAACATAGTGAAACAATTTGTATAAAATGTACAAAAATACAAAAGATTGATAGTGGTTAAAGATGCATCCTTGGGATATGCATGTGTAACTTAATGTAAAGTAAGGCATCAGATACTGCACTGTAAAAAGTAACTAGTTCTGCTAAGATTTTTTGGGGTGAAAACCAGTTGCCTAGAACCATTTGAGTAACCCAACTCAGAGTATTTCAGTGTTCAATACATAAAGTAATACAGTGACATCACCACCCATATGGTCTTCTTAAGTTGTAAATACTTAACAGTTTTATGTTTTATTCACTTAAAATCACTAAATTGCATGATGTGTTCTGATCTATAACAATTGAAGTTACTTGAACATGGATATTTGTTGTAGTGAATGTACACACTTACAGGCTCTTAAATGATTAACCTTCATTATTAAATTTTTTTAGTGTAAGTAGTTCTATTTAGTAATTTTCAGTGGTTGTGTTTTTGACGATTTGTAATTTTAAACCACTTTTGCAGGCATTGTTGAGCACTGTGCTCATTCCTCTAGCTTAGTGGAGGTAGGGTTCTAAGCATTATAGGATGCTGCATCAGTTTATGCCATTAAGAATGGTGCACATGGCTTTGTTGATGGTGGGAATGGCTTGTTTCGTTATTGAACGTCAATTTGTCCAACGGTTTTGATGTCAATTCATCATGATCAATTACACCTCATGGCACAAAAAACTGCTTAATACTATTTCAGAAATATATACTTTCTTCAAGCATGCATACAGTAGTGTGTAAAAGTATCGGTTGAAAAATGTTGAATTACCCACAATCCTCTGAAAACAAAGCCACGTGGAACTATTAAGTATTCATAACTTGTAATTTATCTGTGTTGTGCTAATATAGATTTAAGTATTTTTTACTCAAATATCAATGTGTCTGACTACTACTTTATTATTTAAAGTAAAGAAGTAAAATCAAGTAAGAACAACTTATTTAATAAATGTTAATGGACTTCACAATATTAAATAATCATAACTTGTAAAAACGCTAACTTAAGATTACCAGAACACAAATAAAGTTATATTTACTCAACCTAATATTTGTTAACAGTACTCAAACAAGAAATCTTATTGACATATGATGGCAAGAAATCTTATTGACATATGAGTTAGTCCCACGTTTATGATTTGAGTTCTACTGAGCATTGGATATATTTGAGTATCCACTCCTCAATTTATTTAATGAGTTAGGCAGTTACTTTTTACAGTGTGTTGATCTCAATGAGAGACAGTAGTTAAGAATGAGACAAAGCAAGGATATTGGTATCCTCAATAGTCTGTTGAGAAGCGAATAGGCAGTTGTAACTCTTGCTTCTTAAAACCAAGCGGACATTCTGGTTATAACTGAATCTTCATTAAAGTGACGGAGTCATCCATGATTCACCAAATTATATTTTGAAAGAGGAAGCAAAATATTTTAAGCATAAGTTTTATTTTCAGTCTCCAACATCTCCAATGAATGATGTTAACTGTAAGTATTTATTTCCAAATAATAATCATGTAAAATTAACAGAAAGACCTGTGTGAAGGCCAATTTACAGAGGAGGAACTTTTTGAGGCAATTAAATATTTTCAGTCTGGAAACCACCAGGGACTGATGGTATACCAGTAGAGGTATATCATATCTTTTTTTGCTCCTATAAAAATGGTATACTTTCAGGTACTCAACAAGGCCTGATTTCATTACTACTGAAACAGGACCCAGGTGGAAAGTATAAAGATCCAGTCCATTTAAAAAACTGGAGGCCTCTTACACTTCAACGTTGTGATGAGAAAATCCTGGCGAAATGCATAGCACATACAGTAAAAAAAGTTTTACCATGTATTGTTAATCCTGATCAGACAGGTTTTTTTACATGGACGATATATTGGAGATAATATACGACAATTACTTGAAACAATTGAACATTATGAAACATCAAAGATACCAGGCCTGGTCTTCATAGCAGATTTCGACAAGGAGATTGATTAAGTACAATTAGAATTTATATATAAATGCCTGGATTACTTACATTTTGGTGAATCTCTAATACAATGGGTTAAAGTTCTGTACAGCAACCCCAGGTGTAAAATAGTAAATAATGGTTACTTAGAAAGTATTGAGCTTTTAAGAGGAGTAAAAGGCTGTCCGTTGTCTCCATATCTATTTATTATGGCCATCGAAATGCTAGTTATTAAAATTAGATCCAACAAGAACATCAAGGGGTTAGAAATCCAGGGGTTAAAAACAAAAAAGTGTCAATGTATGCCGATGACTCGTTTTTTCTTAAGTCTGCAATCTGGATCCTTGCACAGTCTCATTGAAGATCTTGATCACTTTTCTAGCCTCTCTGGACTAAAACCTAATTATGACAAGTGTATTACGTATTGGATCGTTAAAAGTCAGTGTTTACACTACCTTGTAGTTTACCAATAAAATGGGCGGAAGGTGAAGTAGACATACTTGGTATTCATATCTCAAAAAATATAAATTCACTTACCACAACCAATTTCAATAGAAAGTTTGCAAAAATAGATACGATTCTACAACCATGGAGAGGTAAATACTTGTCTCTTTATGGAAAAATCACATTTATTAACTCTTTGGTCCTATCACAGTTTACTTACTAATGGTATTGCCTACTCCAGATGACTGAGCAAAAATATTTAAACTTAATTTGGAACGCTAAACCAGACAAAATAATGAATATGTGTTTTGGGGGATAAATATATTCAATATTAAAGCATTAAACCTCTCACTAAAAGCTTCACTCATACATAGATTATACTTAACCGAAATGGTTCTCCAGTAGATTATTAAGAAAGGTTCATCCTTTATTCAGAAATTGCCTTTGTACAGATTACAACTTCTCATTTCCGACTAATTGAAAATGAAACTTTGTTTAAAGTAAACAAGCCATACAAAGCTGGTTACAATTTCAATTTTACCTTCCAGAAAAGATAGAACAAATATTATGGTTAAACTCAAATACTGATTAATAAAAAAAAAAATCTTTATGCAAGAAATTGTATTATATTTATTATTGATATTATGAATAGAAATAGTGGAGTTAAGTAACATATGCACCTATCAAAAATATATGGGAATGTCTGCTCAATCCAAAGTTACAACCAATTGATTGCAGCATTACCAAGGGCAAGGGGAAGAGGGAGAATGTTTGGAACTTGTTTGTCTGCTATATATTAAATAAACAAATTGGCTGAAAATGATTGGCATAAATAGAAAAATATACCAGTTTCATTTGAGGACAAAAATGTTGACAGCTGCGCCATACAGGTTGCAAAATAAATGGGAAGAGATTTTTGATGTACCGATTCCATGAAACATGGTATATGAACTGATACAAAAAAAATGTTGATTCAACACTGACATTTTCAATTAAAATTATTATTCAAAATTCTTGCCACCAATTTCATGCTATATATATATATATATAGGGCATACAACAATCTCAGCACTGTAGATTGTTCTGCAAAGAGATCATTTATTATGGTATTGCCCCTGCGTACAGTAGCTTGTTTCCAATCCCAACATCGATTTAACATTAATCTTACATATAGCAGTGTTGGGCAATTTGGAAAGCCATTGTCAATCAATCAATAATATAAGAATAATCATAGGAAAGGTTTTCATCTTTAGCTCACAATCTGTGGATAATATGCGATTAGAAAGGTTCAAGATGTATGTAAAACATCACAGCACAATTGAAAAATATACGGCAGTTGGAAACCAAACGAGGGTGGTCTATGGTGATAGGCGGAATGGGCTGAGAGTGGCTGACTGGTGGGATTAAATAGTTTATGTTTGGTAATGTATTATTATTATTATTATTATTATTATTATTATGTGATTGCTCTATATAAAAGTACCATGTGTGTAAAATGTAAATGTAAAATGTGTTTATACAGCGTATTCAGACCCCTTGACTTGAATGGTAAATAATGTATTGTCATTTTGGAGTCACTTTTTTTGTAAATACGAATAGAATGTTTCTAAACACTTCTATTGTACATTATTGTGGATGCTACCATGACTATGGAAAATCCTGAATAATGACGAGTAAGAAAGTTATAGACGCACAAATATCTGTACCCCCAAGACATGCTAACCTCTCACCATTACAATAACAGAGGAGGTCATACTCATCATTATTCACAATTCATTCAGAATTATCTGTAATCATGGTAGCATCCACATTAACGTATAACGTAGAAGTGATTAGAAACATATTCTATTCTTATTTACAATAAAAGTGACTCCATAATGACACAATACATTATTTACCATTCATTTCTATTGGGCACAAAATAATCTGAGGGAGGGAGGGGAGGGGTGATTGTTAGGTCAGTAATGCTGATCTAGGCAGTGGGGTTGAAGGTACCATGGAAACCGTAGGGAATATTGACAGGCACCTCGGCTCTCCCCAGCTCCTCCCATGTCTTGGCATCGAGAACCAGGAGGAATGTACTCTTATCCTGCACAGAGAGATAGAAGCTTCCAGATTAATCTACATCAACACTGTAGAACATTCTAGATTAACCTCTATCAACACTCTAAAACATTACAAATTAATCTCTATTAATACCATATCAGTATGGAAAGTTTCTGAAATGCTGAACTTGTGTCTAAAATAACTGAGGTTGCTACCCAGTGAATATCGCCATTTGACCCTAATGAGTGGATGAGAAAGGTGAACAACCTGAACAGGCTCGTTGTGTGAATATTATTGATTACGTTTTTTTTGTATATTGTACGTTGACAATGGTTGTCAAAACCACCCTGTTTAAACATTTTTCACATTTTCTGTAGCCCTTCACACTTGTACCCGTATGCGGATAAAAAAAATGGCAGATTTGGACACTGATAAGCACCTTCATTGGAACGCAGCAGCTGTACAGTAACATGCTTTACAGGATGTTAGAGCTCAGAGTCTCCGCTTCACAGCACTGTATATATATGAAATACAGTGGGGCAAAAAAGTATTTAGTCAGCCACCAATTGTGCAAGTTCTCTCACTTAAAAAGATGAGAGAGGCCTGTAATTTCAACTATGACAGACAAAATGAGGAAATAAAATCCAGAAAATCACATTGTAGGATTTTTAATGAATTTATTTGCAAATTATGGTGGAAAATAAGTATTTGGTCACATACAAACAAGCAAGATTTCTGGCTCTCACAGACCTGTAACTTCTTCTTTAAGAGGCTCCTCTGTCCTCCACTCGTTACCTGTATTAATGGCACCTGTTTGAACTTGTTATCAGTATAAAAGACACCTGTCCACAACCTCAAACAGTCACACTCCAAACTCCACTATGGCCAAGACCAAAGAGCTGTCAAAGGACACCAGAAACAAAATTGTAGACCTGCACCAGGTTGGGAAGACTGAATCTGCAATAGGTAAGCAGCTTGGTTTGAAGAAATCAACTGTGGGAGCAATTATTAGGAAATGGAAGACATACAAGACCACTGATAATCTTCCTCGATCTGGGGCTCCACGCAAGATCTCACCCGTGGGGTCAAAATGATCACAAGAACGGTGAGCAAAAATCCCAGAACCACACGGGGACCTAGTGAATGACCTGCAGAGAGCTGGGACCAAAGTAACAAAGCCTACCATCAGTTACACACTACGCCGCCAGGGACTCAAATCCTGCAGTGCCAGACGTGTCCCCCTGCTTAAGCCAGTACATGTTCAGGCCCGTCTAAAGTTTGCTAGAGAGCATTTGGATGATCCAGATGAGGATTGGGAGAATGTCAGATGAAACCAAAATAGAACTTTTTGGTAAAAACTCAACTCGTCGTGTTTGGAGGACAAAGAATGCTGAGTTGCATCCAAAGAACACCATACCTACTGTGAAGCATGGGGGTGGAAACATCATGCTTTGGGGCTGTTTTTCTGCAAAGGGACCAGGACGACTGATCCGTGTAAAGGAAAGAATGAATGGGGCCATGTATCGTGAGATTTTGAGTGAAAACCTCCTTCCATCAGCAAGGGCATTGAAGATGAAACGTGGCTGGGTCTTTTTCAGCATGACAATGATCCCAAACACACCGCCTGGCAACGAAGGAGTGGCTTCAGAAGAAGCATTTCAAGGTCCTGGAGTGGCCTAGCCAGTCTCCAGATCTCAACCCCATAGAAAATCTTTGGAGGGAGTTGAAAGTCCGTGTTGCCCAGCGACAGCCCCAAAACATCACTGCTCTAGAGGAGATCTGCAGGGAGGAATGGGCCAAAATACCAGCAACAGTGTGTGAAAACCTTGTGAAGACTTACAGAAAACGTTTGACCTCTGTCATTGCCAACAAAGGGTATATAACAAAGTACTGAGATAAACTTTTGTTATTGACCAAATACTTATTTTCCACCATAATTTGCAAATAAATTCATTAAAAATCCTACAATGTGATTTTCTGGATTTTTTTTCCTCATTTTGTCTGTCATAGTTGAAGTGTACCTATGATGAAAATTACAGGCCTCTCTCATCTTTTTAAGTTGGAGAACTTGCACAATTGGTGGCTGACTAAATACTTTTTTGCCCCACTGTATATAGCCAATACATGTTGTATTGAATAACAGTGTAATTTACACTATGATTTCAGTAAGAAAACATTTTCATAATGAACAGTTAGCCTGTGCTTGTCATAACAAGCTGTTGTTGCAAGGTTGCCATAAAGTGTTTCTTTACATGACCTTTGACTGTTGTAAAGCACTGTACTGAATCTACTCAATAAAAATGATGATGACATCTAGTGGTGACATTAGGAACTGCATGTTACTGCATAGTTTGAACTTGGTGCAGTTTCAGATTTACTTTGAGACAAAGTTAAATTCATTCAGCCCTTCATGTTTATTAGTGTGCTTGTGGTGCTTCAGCATAAACACTTCTGCATTCTTATCCACTGCCAAAAATAGGTACAACTTAAAAATGTGTCTAAGAAGGTCAACTGAACAAGTGTTTTGTATTTATATATAAAGTTAATTCTTATTCCACATTGTGTTGTAACAGCTTTAATTCAAAATGGATTGAATAGATCTCACCCATCTACACACAATACCCCATAATGACAAAGTGAAAACATGTTGTTGTTTTTTTACATTTTTGCAAATGTGTTATTTTAAATAAAGACATCTAATTTACTTCTGTATTCACACCCCTGAGTCAATAAATACAGCTTTGGCAGCGATTACAACTGTGAGTCTTTATCGGCAAGTCTCTAAGAGCTTTGCACACCTGGATTGTACAATATTTGCATATTATTATTTTTTTAATTCTTCAAGCTCTGTCAAGTTGGTTAGATTTTCAAGCCGATTTAAGTCAATATTGTAACTAGGCCACTCAGAAACATTCAATGTCATCTTGGTAAGCAACTCCAGTGTATGGTTATGGTCCTACTGAAAGGTGAATTTGTCTCCCAGAAAAGCAGACTGAACCAGGAATATCCTCTAGGATTTTGTCCGTGCGTAGCTCTATTCCTTTTATTTTTATCCTGAAAAACTCCCTAGTCCTTGCTGATGATAATCATTCCCATAACATTATGCAGCCACCACCATGATTGAAAATATGAAGAGTGGTACTCAGTAACGTGTTGTGTTGGATTTGCCCCAAACATAACACTTTGTATTCAGGAAATTAAGTTAATATTTTTTTGCTGTTTTACTTTAGTTCCTTATTGCAAATATATTTGTATTCTGTACAGGCTTCCTCCTTTTCACTGTGTCATTTAGGTTGGTATTGTGGAGTAACTACTACAATGTTGTATATCCATCCTAATTTTTCTCCTATCACAGCCATTAAACTCTGTTTTAAAGTCAACATTGGTTTCATGGTGAAATCCCTGAGCGGTTTCATTCCTCTCCAGCAACAGAGTTAGGAAGGACACCTATATCTTTGAAGTGACTGGGTGTATTGATACACCCTCCAAAGTGTAATTAATAACTTCACCATGCTCAAAGGGATATTCAATGTCTGCTTTTTTTTTATTTTTATCCATCTACAAATAGGTGCCCTTCTCTGCGAGGCATTGGAAAATCTCCCTGGTCTTTGTGGGTGAATCAGTGTTTGCAATTCACTGCTCGACTGGCGGACCTTACAGATTGCAAATATACAGATTGCAAGTATGTGTGGGATACAGAGATGAAGTAGTCATTCAAAATCATGTTAAACACTATAAGTGCACACAGTGTGAGTCCATGCAACCTATTATGTGACTTGTTAAGCGCATTTTTACTCCTGAACTTATTTAGTCTTGCTGTCACAAAGGGGTTGAATACTTACTGACTGAAGACATTTCAGCTTTTCATTGTTAATTAATTTGTAAAACATTTCTAAAAACAGAATTGCACTACAACATTATGGGGTATTGTGTGTAGGCCAGTGACACAACCTCTCCGGCTGTAACACATCAAAATGTTGAAAAGGTCAAGGACCTGAATACGTTCTGAAGGCACTATAGTTGCTTTTTGGTGGTTATCATGTAAACCACAAATAAAATATTCTTAAATTTAAATTAGAATATTTAGTTAATAAATTATCATTTGGAGCACATTGTGTAATAAAAACGGCTTGTGTTTTATTCCATTTCTAAAAAAGTAATATAAATCGGTGGATATATTGGTAATTGGTGACTTTTGCCTCCCTAAAATCCCATATTGGTTGGACTGAATTTTGTTGTCTGATTGAAGACAATGCTGTAAATTACAAGGGCTCTGTGCATTTTGGAAGATAAAATGTTGAGGATTACAATAAATACAGATTTGATGATACAAGCATGAGTCCAAATGTGCACTTCACATTTCCATATCATAAAACTTATGTAACGTTTATGATCACTACCTTTCATGTACAGTTACAAGATGACATGATGTTATACCCTGGGTTGTCCTGAACAGAACAGCCTGTTTGTTTTATTGTGAAGAAAATTTGCTATGGACCACACATCAGAATGCACTCATGACTCCCTTCTATGCACACCAAAATTACGATCTGCTTCTCTGAATTTCCTTGTGAAAGCCTAACACTGTAAGATCATATTTTATAATTTACCTCAGTGGGCGTGACCACCACAGACAGGATGACCCCATCGTCCTCCTCCACCGCATCCGGCGAGGGAACGAACACAGGCTCTGAGGGGAACAAACCCTTCTGGTACCACACCTTGAGACAGAGAGAGCAGGGATGCAAACTGGTGAAGACCCAAAAAGATAAACATGGAAAATCTTTGAAAAGTGAAAGATTTTTTTTGTTCTTCAGAGAACAAGTACATAATATACATTTTATTTAGTCTCATTACTCCTAACTTTCCAAACCACAAAAGACAGAGAAAATAGTGTCCCGGGTTACGGGGGAGTTGGGATCTTTGGTCTGCGTTTAAGGTTTATCATGACATGCCACGATAACCTCAGTCTTCCCAGAGAGGAATACATAAGGCACAATCACATTTTATCTTTTTTTTTTGCCAAATTACCTTTTGTCGGTTTTGTTTTTCCAGGTTTGGGATTTCTTCAGATTTTCACTCTCGTGATCAGACTTTTTTTGTAGAAACAAAACAAAATTGGATGTTCTAAGTCCACAACAATGCTTAAACCATAGAGATTAAAATTACTAGAGGGGATTGGTCATAAACCCTCAAAGTTCAATAATGGGGCTAAAATGGCAGCCATCTTGGTCAGAGAGAAATCCAAAAACTAATCTAATTGGAATGTATGGCAGTAACGCATAGGTAAAGCATTTCCTGCTTTTACGTATGCAGGAAAATAAAAGTAAGGCATGTGCTTTATCAGAAATTGTGTATTAGAATTATAGTTAACCTAAAAAATGGTCATTTCATTTTAAATTCAGTTTATATGGGTTTTATACACATTTCCTGTATAAATTGCCTCTACAATACATGTAAACAGACCATAAATGTCTCAGATTTTGTTTTCTTGAAAAGCTGTGAATGCTATTATATGATACAATGTTAGTATTCTAAGTCCTATCATCAACTGATTTCAGATAGCAGTGCTGCCATCTCTCATACACTGTCCATGAGATACATATTTAACCCTCTTTACACGCTCACACGCATTGATCTTTATCCAGTGCTACATACTGCTATATCGGTCCGCTAATACAGAACAAGTAAAAGGCCCATTGATATTTCATGGTTTTGATTGCTTCACTATGATTCTACAATGTAGAATATAGTAAAAAGAAAAGACAAATCATTGAATGAGTAGGTGTCCAAACTTTTGACTGGTACTGTGTATATATACACTACTGTTCAAAAGTTAAGGGTCACTTAGAAATGTCTTTCAAAAGGGACACTTAGAAATGTCTTTCTTTAAAAAATGTTCTTTTTGAAAGAAAAGCACATTTTGTGTCCATTAAAATAACATTAAATAGATCAGAAATACAGTGTAGACATTGTTAGTATTGTAAATGACTATTGTAGCATGGATACGGCTGATTTTTCATGGAATATCTATATAGGCATACAGAGGCCCATTATCAGCAACCATCACTCCTGTTTTCCAATGGCACGTTGTGTTAGCTAATCCAAGTTTATAATTTTAAAAGGCTAATTGATCATGATCATTAGAAAAAGCCTTTTGCAATTATGTTAGCACAGCTGAAAACTGTTGTCCTGATTAAAGAAGCAATACAACTGTCTTTCTTTAGACTATTTGAGTATCTGGAGCATCAGCATTTGTGGGTTCGAATACAGGTTTAAAATAGACAGAAACAAAGAACTTTCTTCTGAAACTCTTCAGTCTATTCTTGTTCTGAGAAATGAAGGCTATTCCATGCGAGAAATTGCCAAGAAATCGAAGATCTCGTACAACGCTGTGTACTACTCCCTTCACAGAGCAGCGCAAACTGGCTCTAACCAGAATAGAAAGAGGAGTGGGAGGCCCCCGGTGCACAACTGAGCAAGAGGACAAGTACATTAGAGTTTCTAGTTTGAGAAACAGATGCCTCACAAGTCCTCAATTGCAGCTTCATTAAATAGTACCCGCAAAACACCAGTCTCAACATCAACAGTGAAGAGGCGACTCCGGAATGCTGGCCTTCTAGGCAGAGTTGCAAAGAAAAAGCCATATCTCAGACTGGCCAATAAAAAGAAAGGATTATGATGGGCAAAATAACAGAGAAACTGGGCAGAGGAAGATTGGAAAAAAGTGTTATGGACAGACAAATCTAAGTTTGAGGTGTTCAGATCAAAGAAAAACATTTGTGAGATGCAGAATTTTTTTTTAAGATGCTGTAGGAGTGCTTGATGCCATCTGTCAAGCATGGTGGAGGTAATGTGATGGTCTGAGGGTGCTTTGGTGGTGGTAAAGTGGGAGATTTGTAAACAGGATCTTGAAGAAGGAAGGCTATCATTCCCTTTTGCAACTCCATGCCATACCCTTTGGACGGCGCTTAATTGGAGCCAATTTCCTCCTACAACAGGACAATGCCCCAAAGCATAGCTCCAAAGCATGCAATAACTATTTAGGGAGTAAGCAGTCAGCTGGTACTCTGTCTATAATAGAGTGACCAGCACAGTCACCGGATCTCAACCCTATTGAGCTGTTGTGGGAGCAGCTTCACCGTAAGAAGTGTCTATCAAGCCAATCCAACTTGTGGGAGGTGCTTCAGGAAGCATGGGGTGAAATCTCTTCAGATAACCTGAAGAGATTCTGAAAGCTGTAATTTCTGCAAATGGAGGATTCTTTGACGAAAGCAAAGTTTGAAGGACACAATTATTATTTCAATAAAAAAATCATTATTTATAACCTTGTCAACATCTTGACTATATTTCCTATTCATTTTGCAACTAATTTCATGTATGCTTTCATGGAAAACAAGGACATTTCTATGTGACCCCAAACTTTTGAACGGTAGTGTATGTATATATTTCCTGAGTTTTTTATATCTCCTTAATTTAGGACAGACACTTCAAAACCTTGTTTCTTATGATTTATTTTTGAATGTCCTTTTTGCCATTCATGAATGTGTTATTCAATGCACTTCTATAGGCTTTAGTAGTAAAGGCCAAAATCAATATTTGTTCAAATTATGGTGTTTTTTGGGGATACCTTAAGGGGTCTTAAAATTCAAAATCAAATAGTCATACTGGATCATTTAGCCATCTTAAAACAATTCCATATGTCAGATTAGCACTCCACCTCCCTCCCCTAATGGTTTAGACTCAAAAGAATTAATACAAGTTAAGGAATTAGAATTTAAGATACACAAAACTAAGTTTAAGGCTATCTAGGTTGAACGGTTCAAGAGCAACTGTTGGTGAGATATATTATTCTAATTTATGCAAATATATAATCTCCACCAGGCACAGCTAGAAAAGAACTGGCCACCCCTCAGAGCCTCATTCCTCTCTAAGTTTCTTCCAAGGTTCTTGCCTTTCTAGGGAGTTTTTCCTAGCCACCATGCTTCTACATCTGCATTGCTTGCTGTTTGGGGTTTTAGGCTGGGTTTCTGTATAAACACTTTGTGACATCTGCTGATGTAAAAAGGGCTTTATAAATACATTTGATTGATATAGTTATACTTAGTTTTTTTTAAGTTTTAAAGAATTTGAAGTTAGGTTAGCATGAACCTGTGACAGTTGGTTTGGTGTTTCTAGCTTGAAAGGATAAATTATTGTTGCTATTATATGCGAACTTATTCACATTTGAGTAGTTATAATTTATAGCACAGACCAGAGCTAGACCAGAGCTAGTGCGAGCCAGAGCTAATGTAGCTAGCTACACCCAGTACCTGAGCTGGACCAGAGCTTGGGCAGACCAGAGCAGTAGTTGTGTGGTTGTGATCAGTAGTTGTGGTTAGTATTTGTGGTCTGTAGTTATCTTCAGCAGTGGTCAGTAGTTGTTGTCAGTAGTTGGGTGGTCAGTAATTGTGACCAGGTGGTTGTGGTGGTCAGTAGTTATGGTGATTCGATGTGTTGTCAGCAGTTGTGTGGTCAGAAGTTGTGTGGTTGTGGTCAGTAGTTGTGTGGTTGTGGTCACTAGGTGTGGTCAGCAGTTTTGTGGTTGTGGTCAGAAGTTGTGTGGTTGTGGTCAGTAGCTAAGTGGTCATTAGTTGAGTAGTCAGAAGTTGTGTGGTTGTGGTCAGTAGCGGTCAGCAGTTTTGTGGTTCAGTAGTTGAATGGTCAGTAGTTATGTGGTCAGAAGTTGTGTGGTTGTGGTCAGTAGTTGAATGGTCGGTAGTTGTGTGGTTAGAAGTTGTGTGGTTTGGTCTGTAATTGTGGTCAGTAGTTTTGTTCAGGTTTTGTGTGGTTGTGGTCAGTAGTTGTGTGGTTGTGGTCAGTAGTTGTGTGGTTGTGGTCTGTAGTTGTGTGGTTCAGTTGTGTGGTTGTGGTGAGTAATTGTGGTCCCTCTTCACCCTTGTCATCATTTTTGCTCTCTTGCGTCTGTGAGTACCCTTAGCAAACGGCTCCGTTGGGCTGTTTGAAAATTCACTGGCTATCTACTCAGATTTCAGAGTACTCTCATCTGAGTGTGCCAGAGCGCAGAATAACTGATGAATTTACGAACAATCAACATCCATTGAATATGGCCAGTGTTCGTAAACTTCAGCAAAAAAGCATAATTAAATTGTTGCCAGCTGCACAGTTAGTCACCAATGCTCTGGATAACATGAAAACAGCCTAATCAGCTATGCTTGGGCGAGTAAATTGGTCAGAGTGAGGTGTTCTCTGATTTGTACTGGAAGTAGCTAGCCAACGTTAGCTTGGGTGCTTGACTGCCATTGTGAGGTCTGAACGCTCGGATCAACCCTACTCCTTGGCCAGAGCGTCCAGTGTGCACTCTGAATGCGGAGCGAATCACTCGAACTGACAATCTGACAACGCTCTGAGAGCGCACTCTGGCACTCCAGATTGAATTTACAAACGCACTCGAAGTCGTAACATTTCTAGCTAGTCATTTGTTATGCTAACATGCTAGCAAGAGGTTGCATAGCAACATCATCAACTTCCGGTAGACAGGCATAGCGCTAGTACGCGCAACTGAAATGATACGTTGGTTTACAGTATACTAAAATGAACTACTAGTATATAGTATATACTCATTAAGTATGTAGTATACAATATCTTAGTATGGGTATTCGAACAGCTATTCTCTACTGCGAGTCAAGTGTTGCTAAGCAACAGTAGCCTTGGCAACACTGCTCCCTTATGGCTAAATTCAAGTGTGAGAAACATCCCAGTCAACACACTGGGTTCGGGCCTATTCAGTTTGAGACTCAGGGGACTCGGAATCGACTCAGACACGGGGGGGGGCTTCATACGGGCCAAGCTCTTCCCAAGTCCAGCAGAATCATATTACTCTGGGTTTCGGCTAATGGTACTCGGGCCGAGTCCACCTCAGCATATCTGGCCCGATTTACTTTTTCAAAAGTAGGGCCATATGATGTTTTTATTGTGCAGGTGATGAAAGAATAAAAAAAGGAATTAATGTAATAATTTCACCTCGAATTTGCAAGCTAAAATTCAACCTATTAGGCTGTTAGATGGAGAAGGACCCTAGAGAATCTATGCTAAAAATGATTTAGATTTGACAACTGATTTTGTTTGGAACCCCACTCACACTAATTCTATTAATTTTAGTCCCACGGCAAATCCTGGCTGAAGGAGTGATGCAGCCTACAACCATGAATGTTGAATTAGTGCAATAGCCTATTAAACTGTTACAAATTTTGTCTGTTTCCTATTAAAATAGCTAAATAAATAACGACCTTGACACTCAATGGAAAAAATCATGGTGCTCGAAAGGTCATGATTGAAGGTCATGATAGGGTTCGATTTCCGGGGCAACGAACAGAAACTGAATGCATGTATACTGTCGCTTTGGATAAAAGTGTCTGCTTAATGTCACATTTATTATTTTTGCACACCTCTTATTTGTGAGACATTGAAAATTTTTCTGCATGGAACATTTGACAGTAGCTATGGGCTGCCTGCGCATTCTGAGAAGACAGGAGAAAATAAAACAGTGTTTCTAAAGCAGGTAAGCTATATGACCAACAGTGCAACTTTGCCATAAAGTTTCTTTGTCATAACACAAGGTTGTATGCCAAATTTCTGCTGAACCTAAACATAGACGAGGTCTATTTCAAGATTGACACCTCACATCAAGTCAAAAATAGGCTACTATTTCCTGTCTGTTTTATAAATCTGTGATTGTAATTTTCAACATTGCAAATAGCAGCATACGGTACATGTATCGTCAATTGCCAACATCAATGCTTGCTGAAGTATCCTTAATAGGGAGCTAGCATTACCTCTGAAGATACCAAAAACACATGATCCAGCAGCGGTGGCCTCTGCTGCTCGAGCCGTCTGCTTTGCAGCTCGAGCTGGACTGACTTTCCAACTGTCGTTGTGAGAGTCAGTCAGTTGGTTAACAGTCGAGGCCAGCCGGAGGAGATACCAGAAATAGGTAATTGTAGCTATTGTATTTGTAGTAGTGTATTTCGTCACAGTCGCTAATTAGTTTGTGACATTGTAGATAGCTTAATTTCTGGACTGGTCATGGTTGTTGTCAAAGTTTCTCCATTAATGTCAACAAACGTTAATGTTAGCTAGCTATCTCAGCTAACTGTTAGAGCAGAGGTAGCTAGCTAAGTCAATATGTTTAGGTTCTATCCTATGTGATATTAGGTATCTAATCCAGTGTTTTTGTTTGTAAAACATCGGTAGTCTAGCTAAGAATAGGCAAGAAAGCACCCGGTTAACAAAGCTAGCTAGCTAGCAGTCACAGTTAGCTATGCTATCTAGCTAACGTTAGCTAGCTATGTCCAGTAGTCACAAAGGACTCGCGCGACCCCAACTGGTCTCGAGTGGAGATGGCAAAGAGCGTTCCACGATGCGATGATGATGGTTTACTTCATTTGATGTGTACTATGGAAGCTATTTTTTATATACGGTCCCGGTGGTTCTGTGCAACGTTAGCTACCTGCATTATTTGTACGTAGTTAGTTTTGCAAAACTATTCATGGTTGACCCTATATAGTCAATGGGTCAATCAGCTCCTGTCTTCTTTCATTGAAAAGCAAATCTATAAAAAAAGATAAGTATAATGTAAAACAACATTCTATAGGTTGAATGATTAGTTTCCAGCTGATCCCATTCCTTACTTGAACCCCATGTAAAGCGATGTGCTCGACAATACATGTCTTCTTGTTAGTCTTCCTGCCAGCAGACTATCTCCACCCTCAGCCTCTCTGGGACTGTCTCCACCTTCCACCACCATGCCCTAAATAAATACTGTTCACGTATCTGTGACAACAGTCATCACTCATAATAACATATTATTTGTTGAACAACAATTACAGTCCATCCATTCTGGTTTAAAATACATTTGAACTTTCCACTAATAATAACTAAGTATAATATAAAACATTCTATAGGTTGAATGATTAATTTCCAGCGGACCCTATTCTTCACTTGAACCCTATGTAAACTGATGTGCTCTACAATATACACAACCGGTCAAAAGTTTTAGAACACCTACTCATTCAAGGGTTTTTCTATATGTTACTATTTTCCACATTGTAAAATAATTGTGAAGATTTCAAAACTATGAAATAACACAAATAGAATCATGTTGTAACCCAAAAAGTGTTAAACAAATAAAATATATTTTAGATTTTAGATTCAAACAGCACTTCCTGTGCCTTGATGACAGCTTTGCACACTCTTGGCATTCTCTCAACCAGTTTCACCTGGAATGCTTTTCCAACAGTCTTGAAGGAGTTCCCATATATTCTGAGCACTTGTTTGCTGCTTTTCCTTCACTCTGCGGTCCAACTCATCCCAAACCATCTCAATTTAGTTGAGGTTGGGGGATTGTATAGGCCAGGTCATCTGAAGCAGCACTCCATCACTCTCCTTCTTGGTAAAATAGCCCTTACACAGCCTGGAGGGGTGTTGGGTCATTGTCCAGTTTAAAAACTAATTATATTCCCACTAAGCACAACCCAGATGGGATGGCGTATTGCATGCTTTGCAGTGGGAAATACACATGCAGAGATCATCTGTTCACCCACACCGCGTCTCATACAACTCTCCTTCCGTGGCCTACAACTGCTCTTAAATGCAAGTAAAACCAAATGCATGCTCTTCAACCGATCGCTGCCCGCACCTGCCCGCCCGTCCAGCATCACTACTCTGGACGGTTCTATCTTAGATTATGTGGACAACTACAAATACCTAGGTGTCTGGTTAGATTGTAAACTCCTTCCAGACTCACATCAAACATCCAATCCAAAATTAAATTAGAATTGGCTTCCTATTTCGCAACAAAGCATCCTTCACTCATGCTGCCAAAAAAACCCTCGTAAAACTGACCATCCTACCGATCCTCGACTTCGGTGATGTCATTTACAAAATAGCCTTCAATACTCTACTCAACAAATTGGATGCAGTCTATCACAGTGCCATCCATTTGTCACCAAAGCCCCATATGCTACCCACCACTGCGACCTGTACGCTGTCGTTGGCTGGCCCTCGCTTCACACTCGTCGCCAAACCCACTGGCTCCAGGTCATCTACAAGTCCCTACTAGGTATAAAGCCCCGCCTTATCTCAGCTCGCTAGTCACCATAGCAGCACCCACCCGTAGCTCCAGCAGGTATATCTCACTGGTCACCCCCAAGGCCAATTCCTCCTTTGGCTGACTTTCCTTCCAGTTCTCTGCTGCCAATGACTGGAACGAACTACAAAAATCTCTGAAACTGGAGACACATCTCCCTCACCAGCTTTAAGCACCAGCTGTCAGAGCAGCTCACAGACCCCTGCACCTGTATTTAGCCCATCTGTAAATAGCCCAACCAACTACCTCATCCCCTACCGTATTTATTTATTTATCTTGCTCCTTTGCACCCCAGTCTTTCTACATTGCACATTCATCTACTGCACATCTGCACATCTACCGTTCCAGTGTTTAAATGCTATATTGTAATTACTTTGCCACCATTACCTATTTATTGCCTTACCTTCCTTACCTTATCTCATTTGCACACATTGTATATAGATTTGTTTTTCTTCTGTATAATTGACTGTATGTTTGTTTTACTCCATGTGTAATTCTGTGTTGTTGCATGTGTCAAACTGCTTTGCTTTATCTTGGCCAGGTCGCAGTTGTAAATGAGAACTTGTTCTCAACTTGCCTACCTGGTTAAATAAAGGTGAAAAAAAGGCATGGCGGTTGGAACCAAAAATCTCCAATTTGGACTGCAGACCAACGGACAAATTTCCACCGGTATAATGTCTATTGCTGATGTTTCTTGGCCCAAGTAAGTCTCTTCTTATTATTGTGGTCCTTTGGTAGTGGTTTCTTTGCAGCAATTCGACCATGAAGGCCTGATTCACACAGTCTTGTCTGAACAGTTGAACTCTGTGAATCATTTATTTGGGCTGCAATTTCTGAGGCTAGTAACTAATGAACTTATCCTCTGCAGCAGAGGTAACTCTAGGTCTTACATTCCTGTGGCAGTCCTCATGACAGCCAGTTTCTTCATAGCTCTTGATGGTTTTTGCGACTGCACTTGAAGAAACTTTCATAGTTCTTGAAATTTTCCATATTGACTAACCTTCATGTCTTAAAGTAATGATGGACCGTCGTTTCTCTTTGCTTATTTGAGCCGTTCTTGCCATAATGACTTGTTTTTTTTTTACCAAATAGGGCTATCTTCTGTATACACCCCCTACCCTGTCACAACACAACTGATTGGCTCAAACCCATTAAGAAGGAAAGAAATTACACAAATGAACTTTTAAGAAGGCACACCTGTTAATTGAAATGCATTCCAGGTGATTACCCCATGAAGCTGGTTGAGAGAATGCCAAGAGTGTGCAAAGCTGTCATCAAGTTAAAGGGTGTCTAGTTGAAGAATCTGAAATATAAAATATATTTATTTACAGTATAGAAAATAGTAAAAATAAAGAAAAACCCTTGAATGAGTAGGTGTTCTAAAAACTTTGACCGGTAGTGTATGTCTTCTTTTTTTTCTCCCTACGAGCAGACTCTGTCTTTCCAACCTCAGCCTCTCTGATGGACTGTCTCCACCTTCCACCACTGTGCGCCAAATGCTCAAAATGTGAATCTGATGGCAGGGACCCTGAACCTTAGCTGGTGTGATCGGACAGGAAAGGAGTCAATCTAAAATGTGAAAACTGTTTTAAGGGTGTGTAGACTTTCAATAGGCCATTGAAGAAAATAAGTTATCTTGTTAGGGCTAGTGTCCTTTTTTATAAATTTCCGCCTGACTGACGTGCCCAAAGTAAACTGCCTGTTGCTCAGGCCTTGAAGCCAGGATATGCATATAATTGGTACCATTGGAAAGAAGACACTTTGAAGTTTGTAGAAATGTTAAAATAATGTAGGAGACTATAACACAATAGATATGGTAGGAGAAAATCAAATGAAAGACCAACCAGATCTTTTTTTTTGAGAGAGCCCATGCTCTTACAATGGAAAGTATAGGAGCATTCTGAAATCTAGCTCTCAGGATGCAATTCCTATGGCTTCCACTGGGTGTCAGCACTCAATGTTCAAGGTTTCAGGCTTGTTTCTTCCAAAACGAGGAAGAATTGAGTTTTAGTACAAGGACACAGACTTAAAAATGTGTATGCGCGCGCGAGAAAGAGAACACACACCTGCTAATATCGTTTTCCTATTGAACATACTTTTGTCTATATGAAATATTATAGTTTAATTACATTTTAGGGTATCTGAGGATTAGATAGAAACTTATTTTGACTTGTTGAAACAAAGTTTTTAAGGGTAGATTTTCGGATTCCTATCTTGGTATGTTGAACGAGTGGATTACTCAAATCGATGGCGCCAAGTAAACAGACCTTTTGGGATATAAAGAAGGATTTTATGAAACAAAACAACACTACATGTTATAGCTGGGACCCTTTGGATGACAAATCAGAGGACGATTTTCAAAAAGTAAGTGAATATTTAATCGCTGTGGAAAATATTTGGATGTGGGGCACCGCCCTCAAACAATCGCATGGCATGCTTTCGCTGTAAAGCCTACAGTAAATCGGACAGTACAGTTAGATTAACAAGAATTTAAGCTTTTAAACGATATAAGACACTTGTATGTTCCTAAATGTTTAATATCCATAATTTGTATGATTATTTATTTGAATTGCACGCCCTCCAGTTTCACCGGAAGTTGTCCCGCTAGCGGGACGCCTCAAGCTTAGTTTAACTGTTCTTCCCCATCAGAACCAAATAAAGGCCTGTTTATCTGAATGCACTGTATAGACTCCAAACATGGTTAAAATGTTAAGTCCTTGCATTCATAGCTCCTATATGTTTATGGTCAGTGCTAACACGGATACTTGGGACATCCCTACCCTAAACCATAACCCTAACCTTAACTCTTACCGTAATCTTACACATAGCCAAATCCCTTACTAAATGAAGGAGAAGCAAGAGAAATACAGAGTATTTTCAGTTTCACTTACTTAGCTAGTTTAGCCTACTGAAACACCCCACTCAAACAGAGGGATGCTATGTTAGCTAGCTGGCTATGATTATCCAACACAACACAAACTATTCTAAGTCAAGGTAAGCTTTTCGTTTTACAAATTTATTGTCACCGGGACCCGGCAGTGTAACTGCTTACTTACTGTACACTGTAACGTTACTGCATGATTGTAGTGGGTTTACTAACGCGTTAGTTCTATTAGCTATGCTGACTATGATGTTACTTTAGCTAATATGGTAACCGATGTAGGCTGTGTGTAGGAGTTTGGCTTGGAAAGTTATTTTTGCCTGGTCACATACAGCTGAAGTGTTGTGCATTGAAGTCCACAAATGAAGGGAAGAGGTGAAAGGAGGAGGGCGCATAATGTAGATGCGAGAAGGAATACAACGTGGCTGCTATGAAACTTAACTGTGTTTACGGGTGATCAGAGGTGTATTCATTTTGTCGATTCTCTTGAAAAACAGAAGTGAACTGAAAAAATAAACAAACATACCTGAATTTGTCCAAAAGAAACTCTCTCTGTGACAGAGTAGCATCAAAAGAGAAGCACACATAAGTATACTGTTGTTACAAAACTAACCTTGACTTTCTTTCCCTCCAGGTCAATCTTGAGGAGTGAGTCTCCCACCAGGTGCCTGAAGCCACAGCCGTAAAAGTAGCGATAGGGCCGCGTGTTGAACTTGCTGTAGTTGATCTGGGGGAACTCCAGACCTCCGTACTCATAAAGGTCCTCACCATGGAGATCCTCAAACTTGCACACCACCTGACCAGGACACAAAGAGACCAAACCTATTAATGGCTGAAAAAGAGTTGATAAAAGGTAAAAGCCAGCAATTTAATTCCCTTCAATGATTTAAAGAAAGCCACTCAATCACTGATGAAGGAGCTATGTACGGTTCCCACAGAAGTGTACATGTACTGTAATGGTAATTGACAAAATAAAGGAAACACTTGAGTAAATGTGCAGATCAAATACATCACTGGAACGCCCATTAAGGTGTTTACATGTCCTAATAATTTTAAAGATTGCTCAGAAAACCAGGTGTTTTAATCGATGTATGCTTACTTTGATTTTGACCTTACACTGATTAAGATAAGCAGAGTAAGGTGTTTACATTACTATTGTATAATCTTCCTACAGCCATAATCAGTTTAATATAGAATTATTAGTGTGCATGTAAATGTACTCAGTGACTTTGAAAGAAGGGTCTCAAAGGAGAATAGGGGGTTTAAAGCGTGTGTGTCTCAGTCGCCAGAGTTGTATACTATGAGCAAGCTAGATCTACTCAGGCTTTTATAAAGCTAGACCGCTTCAGTTAGCTTCACATTCCAGGTCAGGCTTCAGTGGATATTGTAGTGGATATTGCTCGCCCGCCTGCCACTAACTCTAGCAGGCTTGTAACTGTGTGTGCATGTCACACATGGCTAGTCAAACGCCAAACTCTTCATTGAGACAATTAATCCATGAGGGAGTCAGTGCCATATTTTTGCAAATTCAGCAGGCTGTGGTGTGAAATAAGAAATAAAATAAAGACGCAACTTCTAAAAGCTTATCATTATTGCAGTCATTGATGTGCTTATCACTGCACAAGCACCTTTTTTTTCCCTATTGCTCCTTCTATCTGTGGAACAGCTTGTTGTGTTGTGGCCCTAGACATATAATCCATAGAAGGGTTTTGGAACCTCTTCTTTGAGTCGTGGAAAACTTCCCAAAGTTGTGTCAAGTTGGCTGGATGTCCTTTGGGTAGTGGACCAATGTTGATACAAATGGGAAACTGTTGAGCGTGAAAAACCCAGCAGCATTGCAGTTCTTGACACACACATAATCTCCACCCGGCACAGCCAGAAGAGGACTGGCCACCCCTCATAGCCTGGTTCCTCTAGGTTTCTTCCTAGGTTCTGGCCTTTCTAGGGAGTTTTTTTTTTTTTGCCACCGTGCTTCTACACCTGCATTGCTTGCTGTTTGGGGTTTTAGGCTGGGTTTCTGTACAGCACTTTGTGACATCAGCTGATGTAAGAAGGGATTTATAAATACTTTTGAATGATTGATTGAGTACGCTTGGCACCATCTTTTGTCTTGCCCATTCACTCTCTGAATGGCACACATACACAATCCATGTCTCAAGGCTTAAAAACCCTTATTTATTCTGTCCTCTCCTTCATCTATACTGATTGAAGTGGATTTAACAGGTGACATCAATAAGGGATGATAGCGTTCACCTGGCCAGTCTGTCATGAAAAGAGCAGGTGTTCCTAATGTTTGGTCACTCAGTGAGTACTTTTACATGCACACAATACTATGAGTATTGTGGATAGTCCGATTAATATAATAGTTTGTTTAAAATGTTTACATGCTTTGCAAGAAGAACGATTTCCATAATAGCCCTGTTTACATGGACACATCTGAAAACAGGCAACCTGATGGGACTTAAATAAATGCTGAAAATCACCAATCAAAATAAACTTTCTGCCACAGTGACTATGCTATTTTTGCAAAGCGTATTTTATTCTGAATTCTGAGTTTATTCTGAGTAAAGTTTGTATGTGAAAACTATTTATAATATGCACAAGCGCGCACATAAGAAGGAGGCTTACTCTGCTTGTGCTGGCAGATATGCAGATCAAATACACCACTGGAACGCTAATTAAGCTGTTTACATGTACTAATCATTTGAAAGAAAATTAGGTGTTTTAATCAACGTATGCTTACTTCGATTTTGAATTGAAACCGATTAAGATAAAGAGTTAAGTATTTACATGACTATTGCCATACTCAGCCTACTGCCATAATCAGTTTATTATAAAATGATTAGTGTGCATGTAAACATACTCAGTGTATGGCTATGGTTGGTTGCGGTTGTCAGTTTGCCTTTCACAGATTTCTAAATACAATCGTTTGAAAAATGTACTGCTTGGAAAGCAAATGCAGTCATTACTAAATGTGTAAAGTGATAGTTATTTTAACATTACTATTATTTTACACACCAAAAAACGTGATTAAATATTTTATTAATCAGTCGTCGTCCTCAAATTAAGGGGATGATGACACAATCTTTGCGCTAGAGGGCGGGTATCTGATTTAATTGTCTCACTCACTCAAATCAGAATAAAGGGAGTTAGCCTTGAGTTCGGAACTAACCTGCTTCGGGTAGGCTAAGGTTTCTTTGCCATAGAAATGTACCTGGCTAAAAGGTGAGCAACTTTTGTGGTACCGGTTATCCCGAGTTGTACTCAAGAGTTGACCGAAGTTACCTCGCTAACTCCTTAAACCTGATTCATAGTATAGGGATCTGATCTCATCCCAATTGAACACTTTATGGGAGATTCTGGAGTGGCACCTGAGATAGCATTTTCCACCACCATCAGTAAAATACCAAATGTGGGAATTACTCTTGAAAGAATGGTGTTGCATCCCTCCAATAGAGTTCCAGACACATCTATACCAAGGTGCATTGAAGATGTTCTGGCGGCTCGTGATGGTCCAACACCCAATTAAGACACTTGGCAGTAACTTATTTTGGCAGTAACCTGTATATCATAACTGTCTCCATACTAGGGTTGAATGGCAGGAACCTGGTTACCGAGATTTATCGGGATTTACCCCCCCTCAAACGTTCTCCCTTTTCCTGGGATAAATAATTCAGAGAAACAGGTAAATTATAATAAATTAGTATAACACCTGTGCTCCTCATGCCTCTCCTTAGAAAACTCTCCTTTCTTATACCAATAGACTATGCGAAGAGGGATTTAAGCTCTTTTTTTGCTGAATGTTAAAAACAGCAGCCCAATAGAACTCACAGGTAATTTGAAAGAAGAGTGAACGCGCGATGGCGGTAGGCTATATCATTTATTTATTCAGACCCATAACCATTCAATCTTCGTGAAGTGAAGCATCTAATTGTAGTCCTATATTATTCGACAATGTTGTTAGAATGATAAGATAAGACAAAACTTGGAAGGAATGAAGCAACAATATAGAGAGAAAGAGGAGGCAGGCTAATAACATTAGGGAAAATATTATAAAAGTTATATATGCATCAGCCTACTAATTATACAAAAAGACCCTGTATGTCAACATTTAAAATCAAATTCGCTAGCCTATACTTGTAACTTTGTAGGCCGCATTGCACCATGTTCTCTTCTGCTGTACCATGGTTTGAACGAGGTGCGTAATTCCAGTCCATATAATACAGTAGGCTATAATATAATACAGTACAGTAATACAGTTCACACTCAGAAATATAGCTAGCTACAGCTATGGCCTTTTATGTTTTTCTGTCATGCGTAAGATGCAGTAGCATATATCATATATGTATTGGATAATGGCACAGTCAGATGGGATTTTTGGGCTTGGGCTGATTAAAAGATTAATGTAGGGCTCATAAAATGTATTTAATGTATGTCATCAGGCTCAGGTAGCATCAAGTTTGAATTATCATGCTGATCAAAGCTCTAATCAAATCCAGTCATATTTATATGCTTTATATTAATTTGAATGACATTTACGGTTTTGGTGGGAAATACCGGGATACTAAGGAGAAAAGTGATTTATTCTCGGGATTGAACACTTGTAAAATAACAGGAAAATATTCAACCATATTCCATATAGCCCTATCACATGACTGACTTGGCATGATGTGTCATATATATATATATACACACACACACACACACAGTTGAAGTCGGAAGTTTACATACACTTGGGTTGGAGTCATTAAAACTCGTTTTTCAACCACCCCACAAATTTCTTGTTAACAAACTATAGTTTTGGCAAGTCGGTTAGGACATCTACGTTGTGCATGACACAAGTACTTTTTCCAACAATTGTTTACAGACAGATTATTTCACTTATCATTCACTGTATCACAATTCCAGTGGGTCAAAAGTTTACATACACTAAGTTGACTGTGCCTTTAAACAGCTTGGGAAATTACAGAAAATTATGTCATGGCTTTAGAAGCTTCTGATAGGCTAATTGATATCATTTGAGTCAATTGGAGGTGTACCTGTGGATGTATTTCAAGGCCTACCTTCAAACTCAGTGCCTCTTT
The DNA here is from genome assembly GCA_030435695.1 of Brachymystax lenok tsinlingensis. Taxonomy (NCBI): domain Eukaryota; kingdom Metazoa; phylum Chordata; class Actinopteri; order Salmoniformes; family Salmonidae; genus Brachymystax; species Brachymystax lenok. Next base: position 4,901,463 of record CM059792.1, on the reverse strand, counting down.
GCTTGACATCATGGGAAAATCAAAAGAAATCAGCCAAGACCTCAGAAAAAGAATTGTAGACCTCCACTAGTCTGGTTCATCCTTGGGAGCAATTTCCAAATGCCTCAAGGTACCACGTTCATCTGCACAAACAATAGTATGCAAGTATAAACACCATGGGACCACACAGCCATCATACCGCTCAGGAAGGAGACGCGTTCAGTCTCCTAGAGATGAACGTACTTTGGTGCGAAAAGTGCAAATCAATCCCAGAACAAAAGCAAAGGACCTTGTGATGATGCTGGAGGAAACAGGTACAAAAGTATCTATATCCACAGTAAAACAAGTCCTATATCGACATAACCTGAAATTCCGCTCAGCAAGGAAGAAGCCACTGCTCCAAAACCGCCATCAAAAAGCCAGACTACGGTTTGCAACTGCACATTGGGACAAAGATCGTACTTTTTGGAGAAATGTCCTCTGGTCTGATGAAACAAAAATAGAACTGTTTGGCCATAATGACCATTGTTATGTTTGGAGGAAAAAAGGGGACGCTTGCAAGCCCGAAGAACACCATCCCAACCGTGAAGCACGGGGGTGGCAGCATCATGTTGTGGGTGCTTTGCTGCAGGAGGGACTGGTACACTTCACAAAATAGATGGCATCATGAGGAAGGGAAATTATGTGGAGATATATATATATACACACAGTACTGTCACGTTTACCCCCGCTCCCCCTCTCCGGCACTCGACGTTACCAGTTGTCTCATCATTATGCACACCTGCCACCATCGTTACGTGAACCTGCGCCTCATGACACTCACAGTCGCTGACCACACGACTGAACAGTAGTCCAGGTGCGACAAAACCAGGGCATGTAGGACCTGCCTTGTTGATAGTGTTGTTAAGAAGGCAGAGCAGTGCTTTATTATGGACAGAATTCTCCCCATCTGAGATACTGTTGTATCAATATGCTTTGACCATGACAGTTTACAATCCAGAGTTACTCCAAGCAGTTTAGTCACCTCAACTTGCTCAATTTCCACATTATTCATTACGAGATGTATTTGAGGTTTAGTGAGTGATTTATCCCAAATACAATGCTTTTAGTTTTGGAAATATTTAGGACTAGCTTACTCCTTGCTAAGCATTCCGAAACAAACTCTTGTTGCAGTCATTTCAGTCGCTGTAGTAGCTGACGTGTATAGTGTTGAATCATCCGCACACAGACACACTGGCCTTACTTAAAGCCAGTGGCATGTTGTTAGTAAAGATTGAAAAAAGCAAGGGGCATAAACAGTTACCCTGGGGAATTCCTGCTTCTACCTGGAATATGTATGAGAGGCTTCCATTAAAGAACACCCCCTGTGTTCTGTTAGACAAGTAACTCTTTATTCACATTATAGCAGTGGGTGTAAAGCCATAACACTTACGTTTTCCCAGCAGCAGACTTTGATCGATAATGTCAAAGCTGCACTGAAGTCTAACAAGACAGCCCCCACAATCATTTTGTCATCAATTTCTCTCAGCCAATCATCAGTCATTTGTGTAAGTGCCGTGCTTGTTGAGTGTCCTTCCCTATATGCGTGCTGAAAGTATGTTGTCAATTTGTTTACTGTGAAACAGCATTGTATCTGGTCAAACACTTTTTCCCCCATAAGTTTACTAAGGGGTGGTAACAGGCAAGAGTGTGCAAAGCTGTCATCAAGGCAAAGGGTGGCTACTTTGAAGAATCTAAAATCAAAAATATATTTTGTTTAACACTTTTTTGCTTACTGCATGATTCCATATGTGTCATTTTATAGTTTTGATGTCTTAACTATTATTCTACAATGTAGAAATCTGTATAAATAAAGAAAAACCCTTAATCGAGTATGTGTCCAAACTTTTGACTGGTACTGTATATATATACATATATGTGTATGTATGTATCTATGTATGTATGTATGTATGTGTATATATATATATGTTTGTCTGTAGGTCATATATGTTATGGAGCTATAGTACTTGGAATAAGTACAAACTTACAACTGTAATGTTGAGAACAACTATCATGTTGCAAAAAACTGTAATCAACAACCAGACTTGGCAGGGGAAAGGTTCCAGAGCATGTAGATAGGTTGCACTACAATCACCACAGTACGATAACAAGTACACTGGAACTCTCCACAAACACTTATTTTGTTGTCACACTTGAGGTCGAAAACATATACAAAAATAAGAAAAATAAATTACTTTGACAGTTAAGTACAGTAAATCTACCCCACCCTGATCGTTCTCACACATGAGCAAAAGGTGATAAAAACTCATCCCCCCTGGCCTTATCTTTCTCACACAAAATATCACAGAAAAACAAAGACACAATCAAGAGTACAGAAACATGCACATGTCTAAAATACCAAACTAGCACTAACATCAACACGTATAGATAACAGAAACTTGCACATTTTCAACATACCTTATCTTTGGCTGTTTTGAAAGCAGTGGCAGAGCTGGCGGGACGTGTGTTGAGGTTCACACCTGTCGGTGTGTCGTTGGTCACATTGAGGGGCAGAACAAAGCGCCGTGGGAATGCTCTGTACGTGGTGTTGTACACCTGAGGAACAAATACAGAGCACGTAAACATCACAATGTCACAGTATAAATGTGTGGTATCAATGGGTGTGTTTTGAGTTTGTGTGTTTAGGTTTCTGTGTGTTGTGTGTGTTTGCATATGTTCGTGCATGCATGCGTTGGTGTGTGTGTACCCTCTTCGAAAAAAAGGTGCTATCTAGAACCTTAAAGGGTTCTTTGGCTGTCCCCATATGAGAACCGTTGTGAACACAGTGCCCCATGGTGGCTGTGGTGTTACGGTATGGGCAGGCATAAGCTATGGATAACAAACACAATTGCATTTTATGGATGAAAATGTGATTGCACAGAGATGCCCTGACAAGATCCTGAGGCTCATTGTCGTGCCATTCATCCGCCGCCATCACCTCATGTTTTAGCATGATAATACACGGCCCCAAGTCACAAGGATCAGTACACAATACCTGGAAGCTGAAAATGTCCCAGCTCTTCCATTGACTGCCAGCTCACCAGACATGTCACCCATTGAGCACATTTGGAATGCTCTGTATCGACATGTATGACAGCGTGTTCCAGTTCCAAACAATATCCAGCAACTTCGCACAGCCATTAAAGAGGAGTGGGACAACATTCCACAGGTCACAATCAACAGCCTGATCAACTCCATGCAAAAGAGATGTATCGCGCTGCATGAGGCAAATGGTGGTCACACCAGATACTGACTGGTTTTCTATTCCGCTCCCCTATCCTTTTTTTAAGGTATCTGTGACCAATGGATGCATATCTGTATTCCCAGTCATGTGAAATCCATAGATTAGGGCCTAATGAATTCATTTCAAATGACTAATTTCCTTGTATAAACTGTAACTCAGTAAAATCTTTGAAATTGTTGTATGTTGCGTTTTATATTTTTGTTCAGTGTACTATAGATTTGGTTCAAGGTAGAACCCTTTTCGGTTCCATATAGAAACAGAAAGGGTTCTCCTTTGGAACCCTTTTTTCTAAGAGTGAATGTATTTGTGCCTGTGTGTGTGTTTGTGTGTGTGTTTACTTGTGTGTGTGCTGTGCCTTCAGAAAGTATTCATACCCCTTGACTTAATCTACAGTTTGCTGTGTTACAGCCTGAATTTAAAATGTATTTTTTTTCTCTCACCCATCTACACACAATACCCCATAATGACAAAGTGAAGACATGTTTTTAGAATTTTTTGCAAAAGTATAGAAATAACTAACTGATCAACAACCAATTGGACAGAGCTTGAATCATTTTGAAATAAGCTCTTACAGATTTACCCAGGAAGACTCACAGCTTCAATCGCTTCTAAAAGGTACTTCTACAAAGTATTCACTCTCACATAGGTACGTGGTTGCAAAGAGCATCAGTGTCTTAACAGCTCGATTTGCCAAGGCAAGTAACTCTGAGCGCAGCCCTATCCAGAAATCTGGCAGTGGCTTCTGATTAAATAACATTTTCACAGAACCGCTTGTTGCAATTTCAATGAGGCTCTCTTGTTCAGATATCAGTAAGTGGACTGGAGGCAGGGCATGAAAGGGATAACGAGTTGTTTGTGTCGTCCGTTTCGGGAAAGTACCTGCGCAATTACGCACCTAGCTCACTCAGGTGCTTCGCTATTTCACATTTGACATTGTCCGTAAGCTTGAGTTCATTTGCACACAAAAAATCATACAATAATGGGAAGACCTGTGTGTTGTCCTTGTTAATGCAGACATAGCCTCAATTTTGTCCCACACATTGAACATAGTTGTGGAGAGTCCCTGTAATCCTAGATTCAGATCATTCAGGCGAGAAAAAACATCACCCAGATAGGCCAGTCGTGTGAGAAAATCGTCATCATGCAAGCGATCAGACAAGTAAAAATTATGGTCAGAAGAAAACTTTAAGCTTGTCTCTCAATTTAAAATGTGTCAATATTTTGCCCGTCGATAACCAGCGCACTTCTTCTGTATGTTGTAACATGGTCGCTGCCCATATCATTGCATAATGCAGAAAATACACAAGAGTTCAGGAGCCTTGCTTTACCAAAGGTAACCATTGTCACTGTAGTGTCCAAAACGTCTTTCAAGCTGTCAGGCATTCCCTTGGCAGCAAGAGCCTCTCGATGGATGCTGCAGTGTACCCAAGTGGCGTCGGGAGCAACTGCTTGCACACGCGTTACCACTCCACTATGTCTCCCTGTCATGGCTTTTGTGCCATCAGTACAGATACCAACACATCTTGACCACCATTTGATGTCACAAAGCTGTCCAGTACTTTAAAAAATATCCTCTCATGTTCTCCTGGTTTCCAGTGGTTTGCAGAAGAGGATGTCTTCCTTAACTTCTTTGGAAGCAGCGCACGAGGTGACGGTTTTGGAGAGCCTGGCGTGCCCAAAGTAAAATGCCTCCCATTCAGGCCCAGAAAATAGGATATGCACACATTTAGTACCATTGGATAGGAAACATTTTGTCTGTGAGTATAACAGAACGGATATGGCAGGTGAAAACCCGAGGAATTTCTGTCCTGGAAAAAGTGGTTTTGACACATTGCCTCATTTGGAACCTCTCCCTTATGAAAATGCCCATATAAGGACATATGAATGCAGTACCTATTGCTTCCTCTGGATGTCAACAGTCTCGAGACAGTGTTTTGATTCTTTTTAGCTGCTTTAGAGGATAGAAGAAGAAGATTTAGGAAGTGGCCACACAGATGTCAATAGAAGAAAATGCGCGTTCCCAGCTGGCGCGCTCTGTGGTTTTTTCCTTTCTTATCGCCCAGTTTATATTCCGGTTGAAATATTATACTATATATACACATAAAAGTGTTCCTAAGGATACATTTACAATTATGTTTGATTGTTCTTGGACAAGTTTATAGGTATAACTTGAACGAGTTCTCTTCACGTTTCAATGGACGAGTGGAGGCTGTATTTTCTCATTATAATGCGCCAACCAAACTGAGATTTATGGATATAATACATTACTTTTTCTAACAAAAGAACCATGGATTGTCTTCGTTGGACACTTGGGAAGCCCTCAGCAGAAGTTCTTCAAAAGGTAATTGATTTGTTTTCGCTGTGAAATGTGTGAACCGTGATGGCTTATGAGTTTATGGTAATGGGAAAAATATTGAAGGTGCTACCCTCAAACAATCTGTAGTGCTTTCGCCGTAAAGCCTTTTTGAAATCTGACAACGCTGTGATATTGCCAAGAAGCAGAGCTTTTGATGACTATGCAACACTTGTATATTGATGCATGTTTAATAATTCAACTTTTGGATTTTGAATGAGCAGTTTTCTTCCTCTCCGGAAACTGAGTTAGGAAGGACGCCTGTATATTTGTAGTGACTGTTGTATTGATACTTGATACTCCATCTAAAGTGTAATTAATAACTTCACCATTCTCAAAGGGATATTCAATGTCTGCTTTTCTTTTTTTTTACATGTTTATCCATCTACCAATAGGTGCCCTTCTTTGCAAGGCACTGGACAACCTACCTGGTCTTTGTATTTGAATCTGTGTTTGAAATTCACTGCTCGACTGAGGGTCCATTCATCTTATTTTGTGACTTTACTCCAACGTCTTTATACTTGCCATAACAAAGGGGTTGAATACTTGTTGACTCAAGTCATTTCACCTTTACATTTTGTATTAATTTGTAAACAAAAATCTAAAAATTAAATCCACTGTGACATTATGGGGTATTGTATGTAAGCCTGTAACAAAGCATCTCAATTTAATACATTTTAAATCCAGGCTGTTACACAACAAAGTGTGGAAAGAGTCAAGGGATGTGAATACTTTAAGGCACTGTATTTCCATGCTGACCTGATCGAGAGCCTCCCCTGACTTGCGTAGGTTCTGGATGAGATAGTTGTTGATGGCCTCTCCATTATCAGAGCAACACATGTCCAGCATCAGGAAGCCGTCTTCCTCATAAGCATTGATCTGGTGGAACACTGACAGAGCCTTGGTGTGGAACTTTACTGAGCTGGTCTAGAGACAGAGGAGAGAGGAACAAACATTACTGAGCTGGTCTGGTGGAGACAGAGGAGAGAAAGCAAGACAAATTACTTCACTGAGTTGGTCTAGAGGAGATAATAGAGCATGGGACTAAGATTAGATTAAATAAATAGATAATTTACTGGTCATTTACAAATTTAATAAGTAGCTTAGTTACTACTGTATCACTGATTCAGTGTTATACTCACTGGTGAACATGACTGCTATATGTGCTACTTTTATGATAAATTAGACAAATTATGATACACTATCATAGATTAGAGCTTTTGTATTTCCCATACAGTGAAGCAATTATCTTTTTATATTAAAAATAACAAAGCCCAAGACCAACACATTTAAGAAATGCAGACTCTTGGAATTATCTCGTTTGAACAACTTGGTATCTTGTTTGAACGACTTAGTGTCTCGTTCAAATGACTTAGTATCTCATTTGAACGACTTAGTATCTAGTTTTAACGGCTTAGAAAAAATACAAATGTCTTTCAAACAATATACTAAGTTGTTTGAATTACTTATTATCTTGTTAGAGCGACTTACAGTGCCGTGAAAAAGTGTTTGCCCCCTTTCTGATTTTCTCAATTTTTGCATGTGTTTGATACTGAATGTTATCAGATCTTCAACCAAAACCATATATTAGATAATGGGAACCTGAGTTTACAAATAACAGAAAATAGATGCTTTTTTTATTTATTTAATTCACAAAGTTATGCAACACCCAATTCCCCTGTGTGAATAAGTAATTGGTTGTGCCACCTTTAGCTGGTTGTGCCACCAATAACTGGTTTTGCCACCTTTAGCTGGAATGTAGTTGTAGATTTTTATTTTACTTAACTGACTTGCCTAGTTAAATAAAGGTTAAGAACAATTTCTTATTTACAATGATGGCCTAGGAACAGTGCTTTGTTCAGGGACAGAATGACAGATTTTTCCCTTGTCAGCTCAGGGATTCGACCTAGCAGCTTTTCGGTTGCTAGTCCAATGCTATAACTACTAGGCTACTTGCCGCCCCTACAAGAGATCAGTCTCTCACAACGCTGTGGAGAAATGCTGTCCCACTCTTGCATGCAGAACTCCTTTAACTAAGTGACATGTGTGTTTTCAAGTCCTGCCACATCTCAATTGGTATTAGGTCTGGACTAATGACTGGGCCATTCCAAAACTTCAAATTTGTTGCATTTGAACCATTTTCATGTCGACTTGATTGTGTGTTTTGGATCATTTTTTTGTTGCATCACCCAGCTGTGCTTCAGCTTCAGCTCACAGACGGATGGCCTGACATTCTCCTGTAGAATTATCTGATACAGAGCTGAATTCATGATTCCTTTTATCAAGACAAGTTGTCCAGGTCCTGAGGCAGCAAAGCACCCCCAAACCATCACATTATCAGCACCATGCTTGACCGTTGGTATGAGGTTCTTGTTTGGTTTTCGCCATACATAATGGGACCCATCTCATCCAAAAGGTTGACCAAAGCTTGCCAGGATGCACCTGGATGATCATCAAGACTCTTGGAATAATGTTCTATGGACAGATGAGACAAAAGTATAACTTTTATCTTAATTACATTTATTTATATTGTTTTTATTCCCCCAAAAAATAAAGTAGCCTATGTATTGCCAACCTACAACATCTGTTAATACATTTGAAGTCCTTCAAAATAGAAACTACATATCCTACTTTTAGAAAGTAGAATATCAAATATAAAACAATATAAATGTATTTAAGCTAAAATATCATAAATAAATTGTAAATAACAGGCCAATATTAGCTTCCTTTCATAAATAAAAGTGAAGAAATATTCTCAAACTGTCAAATGAATTGAGCACACCTGTGTGTGGATGCTATTTCTACACAAAAAATCCTATTTCTTACAGCGTTTTAAAATTTTGATTGGAGAAAGAAAACCAAAAATGAAAGTACGTTTTACAGTAGCCTATCTAAAACGTATGTTAATACATTTGAAGTCCTTCAAAATAGAAACTACATATCCTACTTTTAGAAAGTAGAATATCAACTAGATATGGGCTACTGTGGGTGGGGTCACAGTAAGAAAAATAATTGTGATAAAGAATAGTGAGGAAAGGAAACCAAAATAGCTAGGCAGAGCATGACCAGGGCTTGTAGATGAGCAGTACTAGAGCAAAATTGGAGCGGGAGAGAAGGCCGACACACTTAAAAAAAAAAAAAAAATGATGCTGAATTTATGCTCTGCTCCTCACTCCACACTCACCCACTTACATGCTCTGGCATTCAAAAGCAGCCCTGCTTAGACTATCAAAACACTCAATGAATAATAATATCAATGGAGTCAGTGAATGAATGGGTGCAGCAACCTTGCACGGTCTGACAAGCTGCATAACGAATGAGGCCTAATTAGACAAAAGAACAATTAAGTAGTTCAAATGAGAAGTAGTTGAAACGACTTAGGAATTGTGACATTTTTTGTAGGCTTTTTTTAACTAAGTTGTTCAAACGAGATACTGAGTCGTTTCGAACTAGATACTAAGATGTTCAAACGAGAGAATTAAAACTACGTTTGTATATATATATATATATATATTTTGCTTTGGGCTTCAGGGCTTCGTAATAGAACCACGTTAGTTAGTTATTTTCATCATAAAAGCCTTGTCCTGTCCACCTCTCACCTGTCCCGTGTGTTTTTCTACCAGGTGGAAGACAGTATCTTGTTTGGGGTCCCAGTAGACCCCCTCACTGATCCCCTTTCCCCTCAGCTTGGCTGTGACAATCTTCAGTAGGTCCATCTTGATAGGCTGCTCTATGAACACCACATAGTTCTCTGACATTGCTACAGGAAGAAGGGAAAATATATGTCAAATACATCGTTTTCATCAGGGTTGGGGTTGATTTGAATTGAAGATTTTTACATTTTTCTAGTCAAATCACTTCCTGAATTGACTTTCATAGATAATTTTTTTGCTACAGAAAGAGATACATATACCTGTAAATACACAGTTATGTAGTGACATTGTGAGATTGTGTGTACATGGGTACAGGGAGGGTTAACCTTTTAACACTTAAGTTCTAAATATTAATAACTGCCCTTACATCGTGAGTTATATATTTCTTATCAAATACGATGAGTATTATGGCTTGGATAGGTTTTAGCCTGGCAAAGACGGAGAATGAGGACAGGGTGGTGGACAAAGTAATGTAAACAACAAAGTGAAATAATTTGTGCGGGTGATCAGATTGAATGGTGCGTGCGTGTAATCAGCTATATTGTATGCAGAGACCGTGGCATGAGGGAAGCGAGGTTGTAGATATTGTGGTAAACCGTGGGGTGTTGGGTTGAGCATGCAGAGATTGACACAGAGACAGGGAGGCTTTAGTCCAAAAAAACCAACTTGTACTAAGACAGAAAATAAACATAAAAGAAAATCAAGCTCTGTCCTTCTTCTCTACTGGTGCTTGGTGTCGGTCTCTCCCCCTTCTCCCTCACGGTGTGCCATTGTGCTCCTTTTATTTAGCCTCCACGGATGGTTGGCACTTTCCTCTAATTACCTCCACTTAGAGCTGTCCGTGTCGGGGTGCCCAGCTCCCGTATCTCCAGCAGAGGGAGCCAACGTCACCTCACGTACCTCCCCTCTATTAACATCCCCCTGGGTAAACCTCCTGGGATACCACACAATAAAGGGTTATCATAAACTATGGCGCTAAACAGGATTATCTAGGTTTATGCTTTGGTGCCATCTACGGGCTGAATGATACGTGGGTGGACCAGTTATCGCTCTTCTTCCAATTTTTTTAAACATTTTTATAAACTTCAAGTATTACTAACTATACAGTATATTTCTAGGACAACTCGATGTAATGTAACAACTCAAATCATTCTCTTTTGTTTACAGTCGTGGCCAAAAGTTGAGAATGACACAAATATACATTTTCAAAGTCTGCTGCCTCAGTTTGCATGATGGCAATTTGCATATACTCCAGAATGTCATGAAGAGTGATCAGATGAATTGCACTTAATTGCAAAGTCCCTTTTTGCCATGCAAATGAACTGAATCCCCCAAAAACATTTCCACTGCATTTCAGCCCTGCCACAAAAGGACCAGCTGACATCATGTCAGTGATTCTCTGGTTAACACAGGTGTGAGTGTTGACGAGTACAAGGCTGGAGATCACTCAGTCATGCTGATTGAGTTCGAATAACAAACTGGAAGCTTCAAAAGGAGGGTGGTGCTTGGAATCATTGTTCTTTCTCTGTCAAACATGGTTACCTGCAAGGAAACACGTGTCGTCATCATTGCTTTGCACAAAAAGGGCTTCACAGGCAAGGATATTGCTGCCAGTAAGATTGCACCTAAATCAACCATTTATCGGGTCATCAAGAACTTCAAGGAGAGCGGTTTAATTGTTGTGAAGAAGGCTTCAGGGCGCCCAAGAAAGTCCAGCAAGCGCCGTCTCCTAAAGCTGCTTCGGCTGCGGGATCGGGGCACCACCAGTACAGAGCTTGCTCAGGAATGGCAGCAGGCAGGTGTGAGTGCATCTGTGAGGCGAAGACTTTTGGAGGATGGCCTGGTGTCAAGAAGGGCAGCAAAGACGGTACCAACACATCCTCCAAGAGCAACTACTCCCAACCATCCAGGAACAGTTTGGTGATGAACAATGCCTTTTCCCGCATAATGGAGCACCTTGCCATAAGGCAAAAGTGATAACTAAGTGGCTCTGGGGAACAAAACATCGATATTTTGGGTCCATGGCCAGGAAACTCCCCAGATCTTAATCCCACCCAGAAATTCTGACAAACTCCAAGCATTGATTATGGAAGAATGAGCTGCCATCAGTCAGGATGTGGCCCAGAAGTTAATTGACAGCATAACAGGGCGGATTGCAGAGGTCTTGGAAAAAAAAGGGTCAACACTGCAAACATTGACTCTTTTCATCAACTTCATGTAATTGTCAATAAAAGCCTGTGACTTATGAAATGCTTGTAATTATACTTCAGTATTCCATAGTAACATCTGACAAAAATATCTAAAGACACTGAAGCAGCAAACCTTGTGGAAATTCATTTTTGTGTCATTCTCAAAACTTTTGGCCACGACTGTACAGTAGTCTACAGGTTAGGCTAAAGGTTGTTTTCTAGGGAAGATATGATTTGTTTTAAATAATCAAATCATATTTTCCCTAGCCAACAACTATTTGGCAAAATTATAAAACATAATTGCGAGAATGCAATACAAATCAAGGAATAACAAAAGTTGATTACGTACTTGTCCTTTTCTGTTTTATTTCAGAAATGGAGCCCAGAGAAAAAAGACAAAAAAGAGAAGAATGTAACATCTGTGTTTACTTTGTTTGACTCAAACAAAGTAAACACAGATGTTACATTCCTCTCTTTTTTGTCTTTTTTCTCCAATCCCCCCTCACCCACTACACATCAAATGCATAAAGTCATACATTTCAACATTTTACAATTGTTGATTACATACTTTTGTTGCTCTGTTTTATTTCAGAAATAGAACCCAGGAGTCCAACAAAATATTTCAGTTCTGGTAAACAAACATATGTTAATGTTAACATTTCCCCAATCCTCCCTGTCAAACACCTCAAGTCATACATTGCAATACATTATACAATGATATATTTTTAAATATCAGCATAAAGCAACAATTGATCAGCCACTATAAGCCTACTTTCCACTTAGTAGTGCTTCAGGGTGTGGTACTCGACAAAGCAAGGAACTGCACACAAGGCTGTGTCACATGGCTCACACATTTACTTGGTCAACTTCCTTTGTTTCTGTCGTCGGGTAGATGTTAGACAGACCTTGCAATGCCTCCTTGTGCTTTTTCCTTGCAGGGTGGTCTGCGGGACATCACTAGGAAAGTGGTGTTCAGTGAGGCATAGAGGATTGTCAGAGGCAGGCCGGCCCCCAGCAGATGGACAACGAGGAGTGTGGTGGTCCTCAAGGAGCTGCCGCATCAGGTTTATCCTGTACAGCTGGTATAAGATCACCTGTCCTGTGACATGCCAGTGGACAATGTGGCTGTTGAGGAGGGCTATGTCTATTAGGTGAAAAAATTGCTTCTTGTACTTTAAGGTATTTTCTGGCACACTCAACAAAACACTTCTGCATGTCCACTTTGTCAACTGCTCCCATCTTCTTGTTGTACTCCAAGACACAGTCTGCTTTCATTTTCCTCTCTCAGGTGACATAGTTCAGTTTTCCTGTGTTTGACATTTTGGCGGTCTGTACAGTGGACAGAACATGGCCATTGCGTTTGTCATGCTCTTTCACTGCCATCCTCTCCCCGTTCATATGGAACGTCACCTCCCCCTTGCTCATTTTCTTTTTGAATAGTAGAATCCCCTTCCTGTTGGATCTCACTGTGCCACAGGCCCCTGTGTTCTCCCTCAAAAGGTACTGTAAAAGGGTAGGGCTGCTGTACTAGTTGTCCACAAATACAGTGTGCCCCTTTGAGGTAAGGCTGCAGCATGGTGATCACCACTGATCCAGATATGCCAAGACCCTCAAAATGCCTTATCTGCGGTGGTGCCGGTTGTAGATGATCAGGTCCTGTTCATATCCCGTCAGATGGTCACATAAAACAAAGAACTTGACTCCAAATCTGTGGGGCTTTGATGGGATGTATTGGCATAATGAAAGTCTTTCTTTCCAAGCCATAAGAGATTAATCAATGCACAAGTCCTGTGAGGCACAAACACTCTTCTAAATAAACTGGTGAAACTGCCCAGGACATTCCTAATTTTGTGATGGGTGTCAGCAAGGTTGGCAGTGGCATTGTTCACAAAGTGGAGAGCTCTCAGCAAGACAAGGAAGTGGTCCTGGGAGAAAAAGTTTTGGAAAAAATGGGTCTGCAGCATGGGGTCAGTGGTCCAGTAGTCCCTCACAGAGCCCTTTTTCACTAGCCCCATCAGCAGCACCGTGACCAGGAAGGTATACATTACACTGATGGTAGTGTTCACCCATTTTGAGAGCGTCCCCTTTATATTCCTCGTCACTATCTGATCCGACTCACTCGCATATACAGATTCTTCATCAGAATGACAAAATATTTATTGAATCTCCTCTTCAGTGAAGCGTTTCCTTTTGAAATCGGACATTATCTCTATACTCAATGGCTGTCCGTGTCTATCAAGAGTTCCATTTTTCTGTCAAGACAGATCATAACTATGTTTACCCTGGGTTGCCAGTTCAGACCCCTTTTCAGGGGTTTTATTTGTATTCATCTTATAAACCCCCATTTATTGATATATTCCCCATCATAGTAATATTTCCTCGATCCTATCCCCCCATGATACCTTCCCCCATTTCCACCCCCATGCACTTGAAAACCCTCCACAAATGAAATTAACCCCTCCACAAACACCCCTAAAATGTTTTCAACCAAATCTGGCAACCCTGTTCGCGCTATGGTTAGGCTAGGCATGTGGCTTGTATTTGGGTGATGATCTGTGAGGTGATTAAAGTTTATACAGCAAATAAAATGTTAACAACTTGTCAAGTCATGTGCTCCGGTTCTTGTATACACTGTAACAAGCACATGCAGATTTGTGGCATGCTGAAAAGTGACCAAAGTAAGTTGATATTTTTTGGGCATTGGGCTCAGCCATCTTTGACTTTGTTTATTTGCGTCTAATGCCGCGTTCAAAACACCTGGTAACTCTGAAAAATAAAAGGTAAAATCATGACATCAGTGATCTTCAGGTCGGAAAGTCGGAGCTCTATAAAGTGGCCCGAGTTCCCGAGTTGGAATTTCGAGTTGGTTGACCGCTCAAATCGATTTTCCCAGTCGGAGCAATTTTTTTTCCAGAGTTCCCAGTTGTTTTGAACGCAACATTATAGTGAATGGCATTCTGGGATTAGGACGTTTTTCACTTATCAAACATGGCTGTGGATGTGTTCCATGTAATGCTTGGATGATGAAGTTCACATTTATCTTTTACAATCAAGGGTAAAATTGAGTAATAAAGTTTAAGACATTTATTTTCCATCAGTACAAAAAAATGGAAATACTGTTCAGACAACAATGGTGTTTAGTCGCATTTGTTGCGTCATAAGTTCTGTTGCTGCTGTTCCAATCACATATTTGTGATGGTACGCTGCAGGGACCACGCAACAATGATCACAAATATGTGATCATACACGACAAAGGGTTAAGGCCCCCCCTAGAGTTGGCATGTCAATGTAAATTACACAACAACAAAAATCCCCATCAAAATATGTCAGTTTGAACTAGTGATGCAGTACCAGTCAAACATTTTGACACCTACTCATTCAAGGGTTTTTCTTTATTTTTTTAAGATTTTCTATATTGTAAGATACTAGTGAAGACATCCAAACTATAAAATAACACATATGGAATCATGTAATAACCAAACAAGTGGTTAGTAAATATGAGTAGATATGTCCAAACTTTTGACTGGTACTGTATGTTTTTTTGCACTGGATTCATCTCAATCCACCACATCCTCCAGACTCACACTTCCGCATCTGCAGTGAAAGGTTGCTGAGCTAGAGCGGTGTTTGTCAGACCATGAGACACCCTGAAAATCAGTATTCTGAAAAAGTCTGTAGCGTCCGATCGGTTTGACCTTATATAGTGCACTACTTCTGACCAGCCCAGGTCAAAATAAGTGCACTATAAAGGGACAAGGGTGCTATTTGGGACACAGGCATGATTATGTTTTGGCTCTTATTGCATGAAGTGTTTGATAGGTTTACCGAAGCTGTGGTAGTAGGATGGCCTGGCCTTGTCTGCAGGGACAATAGAGCAGAGCACTTTGGCGCCCTCCAGGGTTTCCTCAGGGTTGTTCTTCATAGGGGGCACTTTGATTATGTTATACAAGGCACCTAAAATGACAGGGACATAGTTAGTACACAACCTCTCACAGTGTTGTAATAATGTGTCACAACACTGGTGTGTACAATAAATAATCACCTAAACTCACAGGAACACTTTCTACACAACCTGTCACCCTGTGATATTGTGTCAGAGCCACGTAAAACACACTTGTATTTAAACAATAAATACTTGTATTTAAATACAATTAATTTATTGTATATAAGTATCTCACAGAGATTACAGTAAGTAATATGTTGTCAGAAATTAACACCCAGTGTGTGCTACTTGTTCTACACGAAAACCACTGTTGTCTATGGGGTTGTCATGACAGCTGGGTTTGTTTGAGGAAGATAATTACCCCCTCACCCATTTGAGATAGGCAAAACGTAAATAAAGCTTGTAAAATATATCTTACCGGTTTAAATCCACACTTAAGTCTCAAGTCGCACTGAGGTTTAAGGTGTAATAATAGACCAGCCTTATGTATATTACAATATTTGCATTAAAGGGACACTTCAACATTTTATGTCTCCTGCACCATACCAGTGTCTTCATATGTGAAAACAGTAATTTTCTACATTCTGAAGAAAAGGTCCCAAGAAAATGACCTATGTTGTCAAAGTTAAGAAGTGGTGAAGTGCCCCCTTGCAGTGAGCTTGATTTTGGTCGCATATGCTCCTAAATATTTGCTGTGCTACCTGGAATTTTTATTTGGGAGCACCAGTGCCACTAGAAAAAAGAAGAAAAAAAAATCCCACAACATTTAGTAGCTCCTTCACAAAAATGAATTTGTTGCTGGAAACTTCCCGCCACGTGTGTGGGAAATTTGCTGCAAACTAAATAGTGTGCCACAAAATAAGTTTGCCAACTTTTGCCACTAGTCGTGAATCTGCGGCATACCTTTTTCAACTATAATATTTATTGCCACTAGTTGCAAAAAGTTCACCAGTGATTTTTCTGGCAGACAATTCTCTCAAGATTATATTTATATCTGTGGCAAACCTGTGGAAACAACATGTATTTGCACTAGTCGCAAACAGTATACCAGAAGCCGTTTCTGGTGAACACATGAGGCGATGAAGAGAGTTGAAGAGAGTTGAGTTGAAGGGGAAAGAGGCCACAGTGCTGAAGAAGATATGGCGGTGGATGCACTGCAACCATTGGTTGCAAATGTTATACGTCTGAATACACTTATTGTGAAGGTGGATTTTTTTGCATTTATAGCCACAGTTATTAAGAAGTCCAAGAAGCTGGACATCATTATATTTGAAGCCAAGAAGTTCAAAACTCCAAGACACAGCAGAAGCACTGCAAGGACTACTGTCGCCAGAAAGTGTCCCGCCCTCACAGGATCCTTCGCAGCCTGTGTAGGGACCTGATTGGAATGTTGTTAGAAAAGCAGGCTGATTTAGTTGAATTTAAATGTCATTATTGATAGTTGTTATGGATGTGTATGCATGTATGTGTTTGTTTTGACCCTGCAATATTATATTTTGGGGATCCTTACTATCCACCCGCACAGTGAGTGGGGGAATGCACATACTGTATAATTGTTGCGAACAAAGAAGAAGACCAATCAACGGAATTAGAATCAACTGTTGTAAAATGGAAACAAAGCTATCTAGCTAGCTACAGTACCTACTAAAGTTCTCTGGTGAGTGTCTAACATATTAAATAAACATATCTACATGATGCCTAGTTAGCAATGTCATGTTTTATGGGATGAAACATATTTTGTTGATACAATTTTCTATCTGTCTGACTGACTGACTGGCTAGCGCTTAGCTAGCTAATGTTAGCTATCATATTTGCATGCCAATATGCTAGTGTCATGCTTCCATAGCATGTTAGCTAGCACAACAGCTAAGGTAGCTAGCTAGAAACAATATGAGTATATTTGACATCAAAGCAAAACTTTACTTTAGCAGATGGATACCCTTCCTGTGGTGTTGGAAGAGGTTGTATTGGGAGGAGAATGCATCAACACCCTGGAAATATGTTCGTGGTAAACTCACTCATAACACTTTTTTGCATGATGAATGTATCCTCTTCAAGATTGCTATGGTAATTAAATGGATGTATTCTCATAAATGTAGCCCATACATCCATTGTTTGTAACAATTAGATATTTTATTGTTTTAAACTAGTAGCTAGCTTATCTTAATCATGTGTTGTTCTTTCACTCTTTCTAGTTTGCAATCAGTTAGTTACAAGGCAAACATACAGATTGAGGTTTTCAATCAAACTGAGGACACCAGACAGGTCAAGACTTCTTCCATGCATAGATTTGAGATGTAAGGTACACTCTAAAACATGTTGGGGTGTTTGGATGAGCCAATTGATTGGTTGCAGGCATTGGGTCAATTGTTGGGTGGTTTTCTGCAAATACAGAAAGGTTGGGTTGCTGGTGCGTGGTTTTTAAGGTTGGGCTATGAATATTTGACCCAGCCAGTGGGTTAATTCTTCCGCCACCAGCGTATGAAGTCTACCAGAATACTTGCAAGTATTGTAGTTCTAGTGCGACTGATTGACTGACCAGTGAAAAACGGCTAACTTTATTTTGTCCGATCAGAATTATGGTAGCTAGCTAACCATTTTCTGTACAAATATCGCTAATGTTAAAATACTTTGTGAATTTCACCAGGTTCATATATTAATATAGCATGTGGATGTGTTATTATTAATGCCTGCGTCCTGGGAATAGGGGAGTGTGTACTTGCATTTTGTCCTGCGTGCTCGTGCTCAGAATTTTGATGCACTGAGGTAGGCACGCTTTTTCTATCATCTTCAGAAAAGTTAGATTCCTTTAAGCACAAAGTCATGACACAATTGTAAATTGTACTTTAGGATGATATTAACATTCTGAATTAAACATGCGGTTACTAGCTAGCTAAGGTATTTTATGTGCGAACGATGGCTAGCTCCTCAACTGATCCCAGTCCTTTGTATTGTGCGTCTGTTGTAGTAAGAGGCGACAATTGGCAGAACGTATTTGTACTCTACAAATGTTTTGTCTTATGGATGCAGGTATGTGGTTTTATCAATGTAAAATGTGTTGATACATTATAAGGAGAGGTTGTACTCATTTTTGTATTATAAAATCATTTTGATTCACTACGAGAGAAAGAGGCGACAATTGGCAGAACATATTTGTGCTCTACAAATGTTTTGTCTTTTCTTTTGGACGCCGAGAGAGAATTCTGATTCATTTAAACAACCTGATCTCTGAAGTCCACGTCTATAGTCTCAATCAATCACACACAACGCAGAGTTACAGCGGTGCAGTATAGCACCGGTTACATTGGTGCCTTCTAGACCTGGATTCATCGTTCATCGACGTCAGCGCAATCACCGCGGCGCTGCTGCTCTACAGACTCTGTTTACATCATTGAGGTACTCCTCTCGCCTTGTGGCAAAAAGCGTACTCCACATGTTCACATTTAAAAAAAAAAATGAGCAGAACATTAACGATGTGTGTTTGCTTGTTTTGTATTGTTCTGTAGTTTCGACCCAATGATTCGTCTGACAAACAAAGAACTTTGCATCCGGCAGGCCCAGGCATGGATCAAAGCTGGCGAGACATTCAATAATGTCATCTTCACAGACAAATCAACCGTGGCCCTTGAGCAATTTGCTCAAAGATGAACTTGTCAAGGCCATCAAGATGTTTTGTCTAGAGAATTTGACAATACAACAAATACATTGATCATCTCAGCAAGTTTTTACCTGTGGTCGTGGAGCTGTGCGACTAAAATGTAGTTTATATAAACATCCACATTTGAATGTCTTTTTCTGGTTATTTTATTTTATTAACAAAAGCATAAAGATGTTGCTGAATAAATACTGTACTGCTGTTTTGAGTTAGAAATGTAACACTTTAGAGTACTTAAGCATATATTGCATGAGATGAAGGGCACAGACAAATACTGGAAGCTAGTCAACAACATGGATGGCCAGACTCACTCACCAGAGGTGTGTTACAAGATGGAAGGGACAGGAAGTTGATGGCAAGATTTAGACTGTGAAGCTCACTCAAGCTGTGACTCTTTTTCCCCAAGACTGAACACTTAGTTTGGGCTAAACTTCCTAAAAATGTGGCATTGTCTCCAGGCAGCACTGTAATAGTCGAGCCTACCAGGTCAAAGGTCATGCCCAGAAACATACTTGTGGGTAGAGTTATTACACTCATGACAGCGTGAGAGGAGAAATTAAGATGGCGCCGACAGAGATGGTCACCTCGCTTCGCGTTCTTAGGAAACTATGCAGTATTTCATTTTTTTAATGTATTACTTCTTACATTGTTACCCCCGGGAAATCTTACGTTACATACAGCCGGGAATAACTATTGGATATAAGAGCAACGTCAACTTACCAACATTACGACAAGGAATACGACTTTCCCAAAGCAGATCCTCTCTTCGGACCACCACCCAGGACAATGGTTCTAATCCCAGCAGCTGACCGAAAACAACAGCGACGCAGAAGGGTCAGACGGAGCGGTCTTCTGGTCAGGCTTCGTAAATGGAAACGTCGCTCACCTCTCCCGAGTATACTACTCGCCAATGTCCAGTCTCTTGACAACAAGGTAGACGAAATTCAAGCAAGAGTTTCCTTCCAGAGAGACATCAGAGACTGTAACATTCTCTGTTTCAAAGAAACATGGCTCTCTCGGGATATGTTGTCGAGAATCGGTCCAGCCACCGGGCTTCTCCATGCATCACGCCGACAGAGATAAACACCTCTCTGGGAAGAGGAAGGGCGGGGGTGTATGCTTCATGATTTTGACAAAGCAAATTTGAGATGTTACCTAAATTTGATCAGCATATTGATTGCACGACACGTAGGGCTAATAGGCTTGACCACTGCTACTCT
Source organism: Brachymystax lenok tsinlingensis (assembly GCA_030435695.1). Classification (NCBI taxonomy): domain Eukaryota; kingdom Metazoa; phylum Chordata; class Actinopteri; order Salmoniformes; family Salmonidae; genus Brachymystax; species Brachymystax lenok. Next base: position 4,881,188 of record CM059792.1, on the reverse strand, counting down.
AACTTCCGCAATGCATACAAAGCCCTCCCCCCGCCCTCCCTTTGGCAAATCCGACCACGATGCCATCTTGCTCTTCCCGGCTAATAGGCAGAAACTCAAACAGGATGTATACCAGTGACGAGACTCATTCAATGCTGGACAGACCAATCGTAAGCCATGCTCCAAGATTGTTTTGATCATGCGGACTGGAATATATTCCAGTTAGCCTCAGAGAACGAAATTGATCTATACGCTGACTCGTGAGTGCGTTTATAAATAAGTGCATTGGAGATTTCGTAACAACTGTGATTATTAAAACCTACCCTAACCAGAAACCGGGGATGGATGGAATTCGCCGCGAAAAGCTGAAAGCGTGATCCACCGCATTAAACCATGGGAAGAGATCTGGCGATATGGCTGAATATAAACAGTGTAGTTATTCCCTCCGCAAGGCAATCAAACAAGTGAAACGTATGTGGCAGGGTCTACAGGAAATCACGGACTACAAAATCAAAAACAGCCAAGTCACGGATACCGACGTCACGCATCCAGACAAACTAAACACCTTCTTTGACCGCTTTGAGGATAATACAGTGCCACCATCGCGGCTCGCTAATAAAGTCTGCAGCCCTCCCATATTTAATCGCTCCCTATCGCTGTCTGTTGTCCCCAGATGCTTCAAGATGGCTACCGTTGTTCCTGTACCAAAGAAGGCAAAGATAACTAAATGACTACCGCCCTGTAGTACTCACTTCTGTCATCATGAAGTGCTTTGAGAGTCAAGGATCATAACACCGCCACCATACCGGCCACCGTAGACCCACTTCAGTTTGCATACCGCCCCAACAGGTCCACAGATGACGCAATCGCCATGGCACTGCACACTGCCCTATCCCATCTGGACAAAAATAATACCTATGTAAGAATGATGTTCATTGACTACAGCTCAGTATTCAACATCATTAGTACCCTCCAAGCTCATCATAAAGCTGGAGGCCCTGGGACTCAACCCCTCCCTGTGCAACTGGGTCCTGGACTTTGACGGGCCGCCCCCCAGGTGGTGAAGGTAGGAAACAACATCTCAACTTCACTGACCCTCCACAATGGGGCCTGGGGCCTACAAGGAGGAGATGAGGGCACTCGGAGTGTGGTGTCAGGAAAACAACCTCTCACTCAACATCAACAAAACAAAAGAGATGATCGTGGACTTCAAGAAACAGCAGAGGGAGCACCCTATCCACATCGAAGGGTCAGCAGTGGAGAAGGTGGAAGGTTTTAAGTTCCTGGGCGTACACATCACAGACAAACTGAAATGGTCCACCCACACAGACGGTGTGGTGAAGAAGGCGCAACAGCGCCTCTTCAACTTCAGGAGGCTGAAGAAATTTGGCTTGTCACCCAAAACCCCGACAAACTTCTACAGATGCGCAATCGAGAGCATCCTGTCGGGCTGTATCACAGCCTGGTATGACAACTGCACCATCCTCAACCGCAAGGCTCTCCAGAAGGTTGTGCGGTCGGCACAACGCATCACTGGGGGCAAACTACCTGCCCTCCATGACACCTACAGCACTCAATGTCACAGGAAGACCAAAAAGATCATCAAGGACAACAACCACCTGAGCCACTGCCTGTTCACACCTCTATCATCCAGAAGGTGAGGTCAGTACAGGTACATCAAAGCTGGGACTGAGAGATTAAGAAACAGCTTCTATCTCAAGGCCATCAGACTGCTAAAGAGAAATTACTAACTCAGAGAGGTTGCTATCTACATTGAGACCCGATCACTGGACACTAACTTCTTAGGGAGCGGCTCTCGAGGTGACGGTTTTGGAGAGTCTGGCGTGCCCAAGGTAAAATGCCTCCAACTCAGGCCCAGAAAATAGGATATGCACATAATTAGTACTATTGGATAGGAAACAATCTGAAGTTTAAGAGTGTTAACATAATGTCTGTGAGTATAACAGAACGGATATAGCAGGCAAAAACCTGAGGAATTTCTGTCCTGGAAAAAGTGTTTGACACATTGCCTCATTTTGAACCCCTCCCTATTGAAAACAGCCATTTCTGGGAGTAAGATTGCAGTACCTATTGCTTCCACTGGATGTTAACAGTCTTTAGACAGTGTTTGATGATGTTATAGTTGCTCTGGATGGTAATAGAAGAAGAATTTTGAACTAGTCACAGGATGTAAACAGAAGAGGAAGCGTGTTCACGGGCTCACGCGCGCTGTGGTTAACTACTTAGGGAGCAGCGGTGAAATGCAAGGTGAGTTGAATTATTAAACAATCATCAATATACAAGTGTTTCATAGTCATCAAAAGCTCTGCTTCTTGGCAATATCACAGCGTTGTCAGATTTCAAAAAAGGCTTTACGGCGAAAGCACAACATTTGATTGTTTGAGGGTAGCACCACCAATATTTTTAATTTAGCATAAATTCATAAACCGTCGCGGTTCACACAAAACACATTTCACAGTGAAAACAAAACCCTTACCTTTTGAAGAACTTCTGCTGAGGGCTTCCCAAGTGTCCAACGAAGACATCCAATGGTTCTTTTGTTAGAAAAAGTCATTTATTATATCCATACATCTCCGTTTGGTTGGCGCGTTATGTTCATACCTATACACTTGTCCAAGTTAATAAATGGATCACTAGTCACTTTCAACAATGCCACTCTAAATAATGACACTTTAATAATGTCTACATATCTTACATTACTCATATCACATGTACATTTGAAGTCGGAAGTTTACATACACCTTAGCCAAATACATTTAAACTTTTTCACAATTCCTGACATTTAATACTGGTAAAAAGTCGCAGTCTTAAGTCAGTTAGGATCACCACATTATTTTAAGAATGTGAAATGTCAGAATAATAGTAGAGAGAATGATTAATTTCAGCTTTCATTTTATTTCATTACTTTCCCAGTGGGTCAAAAGTTTACATACTTTGTTGTCCTTAAGTCATTTGCCACAACTTTGGGAGTATGCTTGGGGTCATTGTCCATTTGGAAGACCCATTTGCAACCAAACTTCCTGACTGATGTCTTGAGATGTTGCTTCAATATATCCACATAATTTTCCTTCCTCATGATGCCATCTACTTTGTGAAGTGCACCAGTCCCTCCTGCAGCAAAGCACCCGCACAACATAAATCTGCCACCCCGTGCTTCACGGTTGGGATGATGCTCTTCAGCTTGCAAGCCTCCCCCTTTTTCCTCCAAACATAACAACGGTCATTATGGCTAAACAGTTCAAATTTTGTTTCATCAGACCAGAGGAAATTTCTTCAAAAAGTACGATATTTGTCCACATGTGCAGTTGCAAACCGTAGTCTGGATTTTTGATGGCAGTTTTGGAGCAGTGGCGTCTTCCTTGCTGAGCGGCCTTTTAAGTTATGTCGATATAGGACTTTTACTGTGGACATAGATACTTTTGTACCCGTTTCCTCCAGCATCTTCACAACGTCCTAAAAAAAAATTCTGAGGTCTTGGCTGATTTCTTTTGATTTTCCCATGATGTCAATCAAAGAGGCGCTGAGTTTGAAGGGAGACCTTGAAATACATCCACAGGTACACCTCCAATTGAGTCAAATGATGTCAATTAGCCGATCAGAAGCTTCTAAAGCCATGACATAACTTTCTGTAATTTTCCAAGCTGTTTAAAACTCATTTTTCAACCACTCCACAAATTTCTTGTTAACAAACTATAGTTTTGGCAAGTCGGTTGCATGCATTCAACAAAGTTTGGCGAAAGATTTCCACAGGGTTGTCATCTCCAAAGTTCACTCAAAAAGGCAATAGTTCTTAACTGGGTTTGATTGTAGTTTTTTTTTATTATTAAAGTGTTAATTATTTAAAACTTCCATTGGTTAATCTATTGCTCAGTTATCACTTGGCTCATGTAAATCATTTTGTAGTTGTCCCTTTAAACATCCTAAGGTTAACATCCCCATAGTGTTTACATTTCTCTCATGTAAATGTTGTATCTACATAAAAAGATTAAACAATTTATTTGGGAAATATCTAGTCTTTGCTATTTTCTTCATTACCATGCTGATGATTTCAAGTTGTATTGAATTTATTTTGATATGTTAAAGACATTGAATACATGTTGTTTAGCATATTTATTACATTTAGTATGTTCAGTTTTTTTTCTCTGAAGTAAGTTCATTTAAAGTTGTTGTTTGTTTTATGTAGATAAATGTCAATGTTGTTTATCACACAGTAACCAAAAACCTAATTTCATTTTCATATTCTCCATGAGTTTGCAGTTAACAGAATGTTAACAGAATGTTTCCCCAGAATTGTTTGCCTGAAGTTGACAACTTGCCTCAAAAGTTTGCTTAATTTGAAAAAATGAGCTTGAGGCAAATTGGCCACAACTGTTTGCTAGAAGCCAGTTTTATCGGTGATGGAGAAAAGAAAGAAAGGAAAAGGGAGAGCTTCTCTAGAAGATAATATATATAACCAATTTGCCTCAAGCTCATATTTTCAAATTAAGCAAACTTTTGAGGCAAGTTGTCAACTTCAGGCAAACATTCTGTATATATATATATATATATATATATATATATATATATATAGGCCAGGTGTAAGCTACATCTTGATCTTAAAAATGCAATTTCATGGTGCTCCTTAACCCTATAATTTGTAATTGCTGGCAATTCTTACCATTTAATATGATTCAAATTTTTCATTGTCCTCCTACATTTGTTTGTGCTCCTACATTTCTCAACTTAGGAGCATGTGGGCCCAGTGGAGCTTCTATGTAGACTGACCTTTTCTGCCATAAGAGTTGCCCATGTTGTACGTAGTGCCGTCTGGTTCAGTGTGGGGATGGGCAGTGGCCATATTCACAGCAATAAACTTTGTCCAGTCCACCTGTAGTAGAAGAACAGGTCAGATAAAGTACACAGCTGTTACCAATATATATGTCAGGTCAGGTGTCTGGGCACTCACAATAATCAATGTATATTTCAAACGGGGCATCATTTACGTAAGTCAGTACATTTGTGCAAGGGTATGATTGTAAAATGTGTCTGCTCACTGAGCTTATTGTTTTCTTTGGCTGTCTCTTATCTCCTATTATTATGTCATCACTGTACCTTATTCTGTGTCTCCAGGCTCTCTGGGTCCACCCTGTACATGTAGTTGGTCTCAGTGCTGACAAAGCAGTCTCCCTTGTACTTTACAAAGCTAACACTGGCATTGTCTGTTGCCTCTGCAGGAGAAAACATAACTAGAATGTAGAAATGAATCATTCTATTTCGATGGGGGCAAATGCATGTTGTTGCTGTTCATACTTCTTAATTTTCTTTTCTGATTTAGACGTGCACAAAAGGAATGAGTGAATAACATTAGATTTTTGGACAAACTCTTTATAAACCTTGGTAAATGACTATAGCCTGTGCATGGCTTGCATGGTCAATTAAAGATTAAAGTTGCTTGCAAACAGTCATATTTCTTAAAGTTATATTTCTTGCAAAGTTGTGTTGCTTGCAAAGAGTCATATTACTTTCAAAGAGTTGTGCTGCATGCTAAGACTCCTGTTGCGGCTTGCAAACCCTTGAGGAGAGGAAAAGCATCCCTTCTTTCCTCCAGTCCCCACTTATAAATGTTACATAACCTTCAACTGTAGCCAAGCCCCGGAGGCCTCAACCCAATTTCACGGGCAACAGACCAGCTTGAGTTACAGTTTGAAGAGAGGCACTCATTGCATTGAGTTTACTTTCTCTGAAATAGTCTTATAAAAAAACCTGATCTTGAATAAAGTCCTTTCTTTGTCACATTCCTCACTGTTAGACAGAAAAGATCAGCATAATCTGGAAACCACACTAGAACTGACTCCACAAGGATATTTTTTAGATTACACCGTGAAATAGCACTGCAGCATTGACAATAGGCAGCTTTACATTGCTACAGGTTTATTTAATGCAATGTTGCAAAAAATATAATTGTGACATGTGTAATGGAAATGGCAGATACATACTGAACAAAAATATAAACCCAACAAAAGTTGTGGTCCCATGTTTCATGACCTGAAATAAAAGATCCCAGAAATGTTCCATATGCACAAATAGCTTATTTCTCTCAGATGTCATGCACAGATTTGTTTACATCACTGTTAGTGAGCATTTCGCCAAGATAATACATTCAACTGACAGCTGTGGCATATTAACTTCTTAGAGAGCAGCTCCCGAGGTGACGGTTTTGGAGAGTCTGGCGTGCCCAAAGTAAAATGCCTCCCACTCAGGCCCAGAAAATAGCATATGCACGTAATTATTACTATTGGATAGGAAACACAGAAGTTTCTAAGAGTGTTAAAATATTGTCTGTGAGTATAACAGAACGGATATAGCAGGCGAAAACCCTAGGAATTTCTGTCCTGGAAAAAGTGTATTTGACACATTGCTTAATTTTTAACCCCTCCCTATTGAAAATGACAATATAAGGGAGTAAGATTTCAGTACCTATTGCTTCCACTGGATGTCAACAGTCTCTAGACAGTGTTTTGATTATGTTTAGTTGCTCTGGATGGTAATAGAAGAAGAATTGGGAAGTGGTCACCAGATGTAAACAGAAGAGGATGCGCATTCACAGGCTTGCGTGCGCTGTGGTTTTTTCCTTTCCTATCGCCTAGTTTATAATCAGTGAAATATTATCGCTCATATTCATACAAGGATAGCTAAGGATGCATTTTAACTGGTATTTGATTTGTTTAGGAAAAGTTTATAGGTATATTTGAACGCGTTCTCTTCACGTTTCAATGGGCGATTCGACGTTGGATTTTCTGAACATAAAGCACCAACCAAACGGAGATTTATGGATATAATAAATGACTTTTTCTAACAAAAGAACCATGGATTGTCTTCGTTGGACACTTGGGAAGCCCTCAGCAGAAGTTCTTCAAAAGGTAATTGATTTGTTTTCGCTGTGAAATGTGTGAACCGTGATGGTTTATGAATTTATGCTAATGAAAAAATATTGGAGGTGCTACCCTCAAACAATCAAATGTAGTGCTTTCGCCGTAAATCCTTTTTGAAATCTGACAACGCTGTGATATTGCCAAGAAGCAGAGCTTTTGATGACTATGCAACACTTGTATATTGATGAATGTTTAATAATTCAACTTTTGGATTTTGAATTTGGCGCCTTGCATTTCACCGGGTAGTGTCGGGAGTTCCCTAAGTAGTTAAGAAGCTGATTAAACAGTATGATCATTACACAGGGGCACCTTGTGCTGTGGACAATAAAAGGCCATTCTAAAATGTGCAATTTTGTCACACAACACAAAGCCACAGATGTTTCAAGTTTTGAGGAAGAGTGCAATTGGCATGCTCACTGCAGGAATGTCAACCAGAGCTGTTGCCAGAGAATTGAATAATAATTTCTCTACCATAAGCCACCTCCAACATTGTTTGAGAGAATTTAGGTCCAACCGGCCTCACAATCGCAGACCACGTGTAACCATGCCAGCCCAGGACCTCCATATCCAGCTTCTTCACCTGCGGGATCGTCTGAAACCAGCCACCCGGACGGCTGATGAAAGTGAGGAGTATTTATGTCTGTAATAAAGCCCTTTTGTGGGGTAGAACTCATTCTGATTGGCTGGGCCTGGCTCCCAAGTATGTGGGCTTTTTAGCTGCACCCCTACCCAGTCATGAAAAATCCATAGATTAGGGCCAAATAATTGACTGATGTCCTTACTGTAACTAATGTCCTTACTGTATTTTTGTTCAGTATAGAATAAATTATTTAAATAACATTCTCTAAACAACATTTTTTTCCGTTCCACAGGGGTGGATTTTTCTTTTGTCTAACTTTCTTAATTGCGACAAATTATGGAAACTGTGTTGGCTGGCTTTCGCAGGCCCCTGAGAAATGAAATGGATAGATGGGAGGGCAAACAGGCTGTCGCCAATTTATTAATGCGCAATTTGCCTAAACAGGTAATGAACATCATAAAAAAAATAACTGGACATGTTAATGTAAACATAGCTAGTTTGATAGCTGTTAAAATCAGATCCAACAATAATATAAAGGGGTTAGAAGTCCAGGGCTTAAAAACAAAGGTCATTGTATGCTGATGTACAATTTGGATCCTTTCAAAGCCTCATACAGGATCTAGATACTTTTTCTAATCTCACTGGATTACAACGAAATTATGATAAATGTACTATATTAGTATTGGATCACTAAAAAAATACAACTTTTACATTACCGTGTAGTTTACCAATAAAATGGTCTGACGGTGATGTGGACATATTCGGTATACATATCCCGAAATAAATAAAATGACCTCGCCAATACCCGTCAAAAGTTTGGACACACCTACTCATTCAAGGGTTTTTATTTCTTTTTACTATTTCCTACATTGTAGAATAATAGTGAAGACATCAAAACTATGAAATAAAGCATATGGAATCTTGTAGTAACCAAAAAAGTGTTAAACAAATTAAAATATATTTTATATTTGAGATTCTTCAAAGTAGCCACCCTTTGCACACTCTTGGCATTCTCTCAACCAGCTTCATGAGGTAGTCACCTGGATAGCATTTCAATTAACATGTGTGCCTTGTTAAAAGTTAATTTGTGGAATTTCTTTCCTTTTTAGTGCGTTTGTGCCAATCATTTGTGTTGTGACAAGGTAGGCTTGGTATACAGAAGATAGCCCTATTTGGTAAAAGACCAAATCCATATTATGGCAAGAACAGCTCGAATAAGTAAAGATAAACGACAGTCCATCATTACTTTAAGACATGAAGGTCAGTCAATCCGGAAAATGTCAAGAACTTTGAATGTTTCTACAAGTGCAGTCGCAAAAACCATCAAACGATATGATAAAACTAGCTCTCATGAGGACCGCCACAGGAAAGGAAGACCCAAAACTCTGCTGCAGAGGATAAGTTCATTAGAGTTAACTGCACGTCAGATTGCAGCCCAAAGCAAGCCCTGAATTACATAAATTACAGAAAAACACATCAAAATATAATATATAGAAATCGCAAGCAGAAAAAAAGTCATACAAAAAAATACATTAATCAGTAATAAGGTACTCAATCAGCTTTCTGGATTGTCATAGAGGCACAATTTTGAAGATAATGTGCAAGGAATCTAAAAACTGATCTACGTAGAGACCAAAGGAATTTCCAGAGTTACCACACCCGGTCTCAGGGATGGCTAACTTGTATGTCTAATATTTAGTAATGATGTTAGTGGGACTTTTTGTAAAAGTGCTTTATAAATGAAAACATAGTAATGTATCAACCTACATGACATCAAAGAGGACCAACCAACTTTCTGGTAGAGAATGCAGCGATAAGTACTAAAATTGCCACCCGTAATAATCGCAGTGTGCTATGATAAACTGCATCTAACGGCTTTAATGAAGTGGCAGCTGCGTTTATATAGGTGATGTCGCCATAGTCTAGGACCGATAGCAGATTATTCAGTCAACGTTCCTATCTACTATTTAGCAAGAAGCAGGACCTATTTCTATAGAATAAGCACTTTTCTTCACCACTTTCTTAACTCATCAATATGATTTTTAACTATCCAAATGCCCAGATATTTATAGCACAGTAACGATCAATATGGACAACATCCAAAGTACATATGCTTAAATCATCAGACTTCTTTTTATGTGCTCTAGAGAACAACATATACTTAGTTTTACCTGCCTTCAGTACTGTTTTCAGGTAAATAATGTTATTCTTAAATACAATGAAGGCATACTGTAGTTCATATACAGCTTGGTCAATCGTGGGGGTGAAGGCATAGACAACAGTATCATCAGCATACAAGTGCAGGTAAAAAAATTGACAGACAAGTCGATATTGTTTATGTAAAGGAAACCTGATTTAACTCCATCAGTAGATATACATTGAGTTCTGTCATGTAATTTTTACCTCCAGACATAAAAGAGCACGTATGTATAGATTGTTTGCATGTAGGTAGGCCTATCTTTCACACTTCAATCCTCTATTTTGTCCCGACTGGGTTTAAATGCTTCTTCTGTTTCATTTATTTGTATTTATTCATCAGTATTTATTTATTTTTGCTGCTTGAGGGTAATTGTTATTGCTTGGATAACCATTTCTACTATTATGTATTGATTTTTGTATTTCTTAATATGCGGTGTGCACTGCGCAGAACACTAGAAGAATAATTGTAAGAATCATTGTAATGTTTGTTTAACAATGTGAGGAGAGGCTAGACAGTATACGTAATATCTGCATGATCCACATGGTCTAGTTTCTGAAGTCTGGTGTGGAGTTAACTCAGTCTAGACAGAGTATGTGCATCCTGTACTTGTTATTGTACAATGACCCTGACATCCCCCTGGGCTGCAATGCATGCATAGCCTACATTTACTTTAGGAGTGAAGACAAGGACACTGAATGGTACAACAACACACTGAGTAAGTTATGTTTCAGTCTAAAAGCTAGAATCTTTTAGGAAATCAGGAACCGGTCAACTACTATGCAATTGCAAAACTATGATGAAATGTATAATGACAATGCTGTTACCGTAGTAATTAAAGTTACTAGGTGTAAGTGCAACTGTAAAGTGTTGCTCAAAATATAATTCGTAAAGCTGCTTGGTTTATATCCACCCACTCTCCACTCTCTCTGTGACTGTGACTCACCTATCATCTCGAAGCGAGAGAGGAAACGCAGGAAGAAGTTCTTGCAGGGGTCAGGCATGGCCACCGTGCCGAACTCTGACACCATGATGCGGTCCCTCTCACTGTTCTTCTTGTAGGCATCACTCTGCAGGAAGCGACTCCTATAGGTCACTTTGCCATCCTCAATCTTAAACTGGTGCAGCATGGCCATCCCATCAAACCAGTGGTTGTAGCTGAAGAATTAAGGACAGTGGGGATAGGTAAGGGCAAGGGAAAGTGTTACAACCCCATAAGATCAATGTCGGCATCCCAACGGAAATCTAATTAGCATAATGAAAATATCCCCATAAAAATCTGTCAATTTAAGTTAGAGACATCTGTTTTTTGCATTGGATGCATCTCAATCTACCACATCTGCTTAGTTAAATAAAGGTTAAATAAAATAAAAAAAGGTGACAGCGCTAGAGCAGTGTTTGTCAGACCAAGAGACATCCTGAAAATCGGTATTCTCACAAAATTGTTTGTAGCATCCGAATTGTTTAGCCTACAAACTAGTATGACACCTTTATGGAAGGATGAGACTCTCATGAACATGATGGTGTTCTCCGTATTGCTCTACACTTTGTCTGAAGTGGGACTAGTCTGAAGTCGGTACAGCTGATCTACCAACTTCTGTCTATATTGTCCGAACTGTTTGGGATACAAACTAATATGATCCCTCAGTGTAAGGTGAGACTCTCACGAACATGTCAGTTGTTTTGCTTTAGAACGCCCACAGGCCACACAAAACTTGTCTGAAGGTCCCCAATTACCCGTCCCAAAAAAAATGTATGGAAGGATATATGGAGTCTGTTTAGTGAAAAAAATAAAATATTGTAATAAAAGTAAAATGTTTCTTCTATCTCTCAGATATAGGACAGACACTTCAGAACAATCTTCCTTTAGATTTTTTGGGGGGACTATCTGTTGTTCAATGTAGTGAATGTGTTATTCAATGTGTTTGTATGGGCTAATAACAGGGGATCTTCAAGGGGTCTTAAAATTCAAAATCAAATAGCAAATTGATCCTTGGCATGACCATCATAAAACAATTCCATATAGCTTTGTAGTAAACCCCCCCTAGACATGGCTTAGACTCTAATGGGTTAAAGGTTAGGGATAGGTTCAGGGTTAGTGGATAGAAAAGGACAATGAAGATAGATTATGTTAGTCATTAATAAAGTGGAGGTGGATTCATCATGCATCTGTATAGCATGGTTCTAGATCTGTTTGTATTGTCTTGCCAACTCCTATGGTTGTTGTCCTTAGCACTACAGGAGTTCGCAAGACACCACAAACAGGTCTGGGAACAGGCTAACGTCCTTATATTTTTGTTGTTAAATGTAAAATAGTGCTAAATGCTAAAAAGGATATGTGTTATGTCTCTGAACCCCATCCTTGTTATTCCAATGTGTAGCCTACTCATTTTTGTTTTATTCTACTGGTCTAATGGCTGCTGGTCTAAGTTGTTCCAAAAAATGTGGCTAAAGGGGTGACTCACTATTGGTTTCCGAACTCAAACTTCCCTGGGCCGTTGCGGAGGAGGCTGCCTCGGATCCAGGTTGGGATGGTCCCACACACCTCTGTGGCGATGGGCTCTGGTGTCTCCTCCACAGACCGCACCAGAGGGGCGATACACTCCAGACCCTTCAGCTCTATCTGGTTACACTTATTGAGCTCCTTTGTCTTGGCATCACTAGACGGTGGGATGGTAGCATCTGCAAAAAATTATAGATACAAAAATGTATAATAAAGTATCTCTTGAACCTCTAGGATGCTGTGTGTCCCACGACACACAAACCAAACCAAACCAGCACATTCAGTAACCTGCAGTAGGCTGGTTGTAAACCAGACCATGCTCACACACCATGAAGAAACATTCTGTTTTTAGAAAATAGGTCATGAATATGAACTTTGGAAATGTCAAATTCTTCATTCATGGTTAGATATATCCTGGTTTTACAAACAGCTGTGGTTTCGGATGTTGTTTTATCCAGTATATAGGTAAAGGCAAAGCCTAATAGCCCATTAATTACATATCTGCCCTACACCGTACATACTGTACATACAGGACCAGTCACAAGTTTGGACCCACCTACTCATTCCAGGGTTTTCTTTATTTTTACTATTTTATACATTGTAGAATAATAGTGAAGACATCAAAACTATGAAATAACACAACATATATTTTACATTTGAGATTCTTTAAAGTAGACACCCTTTGCCTTGATGACAGCTTTGCACACTTGGCATCTCTCAACCGGCTAAAGAAAAACCCTTGAATGAGTAGGTGTGTCCAAACTTTGGACTGGTACTGTAGCCTTACTCAATTATTGTTCCCACTTTACTACAACAACAAAAATGTTGAATGCTGTATCAGCACATATGCCAAAAGTATTAATATTGGAAATGTTTTTAAATGACATTTGTTTAGTCAACTGGTTTTAGTTTTTTGCATACAATGTGTAATGCTTGCTACACATGTCTCACCTTCTCTTTCCTATGATTCCCACCCTGATCTGTTTCACCTGTCTTTGTGCTTGTCTCCACCTTCCTCCAGGTGTCGCCCATCTTCCCCATCATCCCCAGTGTATTTATACCTGTGTTCTCTGTTTGTCTGTTACCAGTTAGTTTTGTTTCGACAAGCCTACTAGTGGTTTTTCCCTGTGCTCCTGTCTTTCTCTAGTTCCGGTTTTCAAGTTTACCCGGTTTTGACCATTCTGCCTGCCCTGACCCTGCCTGCCGTTCTGTACCTTGTCACACCACCCTGGATTACTGACCTCTGCCTGCACTGACCCTGCCTGCCATTCTGTACCTTTCGGACTCTGCTCTGGATTACTGATATTACTGTATATCACAAGTATGACAAAACATGTATTTTTACTGCTCTAATTACGTTGGTAACCAGTTTGGCCATATACCACACCCCCTCGTGCCTTATTACTTAATTATAAAATGTAATTATGAAGACTGTTTGGACTTGGCAAGAGATCTTTCCTCTGATTAACCTCAGTAAATACATCTTAGTTCTCCACACAAGGCCTCAGTCACAGTGAACTGTTTATACACCAAGCAGATGCATAGTCTTACCACCAGAAAAATCCCCACCACAAAATACTTTCACAAATCCTGTTGGGGCCTCATGCTTGCCTTGCAAAAAACTTAAATGACTGAGATTGAGCTCTCTTTTGTTGCTCTTGAATAAACCAACAAAAAGGTTATGGTCGTTCTGCATGGTAACCTTTTATTCAGCCCACTGGAATAAAATATAGCTATTCTACTAGGGATGGGGGTTTGAAAGAATTTCACTATTAGAATAGTATCATGAATTTGATATGGCTATATTAAATACATGTGGGTAACCTGAACACTGCTGCGCAAGAGGCTGGCGCTGCAGCTGCTGAAGGCAATAGAGAGCAACTGCAGCCCGCAATTCAGGGTGTTCCTGAATGTAAGCATTCCCGCCCCCATCCCACCCTCGAGCGTCCCATTGGTGCCCGCATGAACCCCGAGCACCCCATTGGTTCCTGCGTGAACAGTAGGCTGATACTCCATTTCACGGACCTAAGATCCATAGGTAAGGTTCTACATTGCAATATGAATGTCAATACGCACAATAGGCTGTAGGTCTATAGTGAGGTGATTTCCCATAGTTAAAGTTCCCGATTATTAGCTACGATGCAAATATTTGTGTAAACTCTTCAGAACTGTAATCTGTGGATGTCATTGAGTAGACTGATACCCTATTTCATGGATCCAAGATCCATACGTAAGGCTGTACATTGCAATATGCATTTTCAATACATAGACTGACTGGTGAGCTTAATGTGACTCATTTCACAACAGTTTCAAAGTTCCACAATAAGTGCTATGAAGCTAATATTTGAGAAAACTCTTCACAGTTGTGTTCTATGGGTATCACTGAGTAGGCTGATAACCCATTTCATGGGTGCACAATCTCTAGCTTAGGCTGTACAGTCGAATATCTATGTTCAATAGGTTATATAGTGAGCTGTTTTCCCACAGCTAAAGTTCTCTAATAAGAGCTAAGATGCTAATATGTGTAAACTCTACATAGTTGTGTTCTGTGGGTGCACTGGATAGGCTGATACCCCATTTCATGCGTGCACAATCTTTAGCTTGTACAGTCCAATATGTATGTTCAATGCGTATAATAGGCTGAATGCTTAATGCTGCTAACTTCACAATTGTATTTAGAGTCCCACAATAAGAGCTCAGACACTAATATGTGTTAACGAGTGTTTTCCACTAGCTCTTTCTGTCTGCTATACAGCAGGTTACACACACATTTTCAGCCGGGTAGCCAATTTTTTTCCACTTAATTTAATTAGGCTACTCTTCAATTCGCAATTCAGAAAAAAAAGGTCAGCCGAGCCTTCTCCCACTAGAACAGGGATTGGCAACTCCAGTCCTCGGGGGCCTGGTTGGTGTCAGCCCCAGCTAACACACCAGAATCCAATAATCAACTAATCATGATCTTCAGTTTAGAATGCAATTAGTTTAAATCAGCTGTGTTTGCTAGGGATGAGAAAAAAGTGTGACACCACTCCGGCCCCTGAGGACTGGAGTTGCCCATCCTTGCGCTAGAATGAACAATGTGCATCTCCTAGTGATCTATTGATAGGACAGGCGCCTGTCAGTCACAAAGTTAACGATGACAGGGTAACTGCTGGTTTCACAATCTCCTGTCTGTCCTGCCTCCCGGTAACTGTGTGTGTGTTACGTAGGCTGTGGTTGCAGTAGAGAGGAAGAGATATGTTCATTTTAACAGTGGCCAAGTAAGCTACTATGGCTATTTGATCATAATGTAGACCTACCAGAGTGGCATACCATCGAAAACGATGGAGAAAATGCATAACATGGAAATAGCTGTTCTATCATTCAGCCTACAGTAGCAGCCAATGTGTGGAGTTCAATGTAGGCCTACATTCCATTAGACTTTGGGGTGAAAAAAAAACATGCAGGGCTTGACATTAACCGGTTTAACCACTTGTCCTTCAAACAAGGTTGTCACACCCTGATTTGTTTCACCTGTATTTGTGATTGTCTCCACCCTCCTCCAGGTGTCGCCTATATTCCCCATTATCCCTGTGTATTTATACCTCTGTTCTCTGTGGCCAGTTTGTCTTGTTTGTTCAAGTCAACCAGTAGTTTGGGTCTCAGCTCTTTCCAGTCTCTCTTGTCTCACCCTCCTGATTTCGTCCCTTGCCTGTCCTGACTCTGAGCCCGCCTGCCTGACCACTCTGCCTGCCCCTGACCCTGTCGACCTGTACTATTGGCCCCCTCTGGATTACTGACCTCTGCTGCCTGAGCCTGCCTGCAGCCCGGTACTGTTGCCCCACCTCTGGTTTACTGACCCCTGCCTGTCTATTGCCTGCCCCTGTTGGAATATTAAACTATTGTTTATTCAACGTGGTCTGCATCTGGGTCTTACCTTCATACCTGAGAGGTGACAGAATATTTTTTATGTCGCAAGAAACCACTTTACAAAATAAAATGTTACCCTCTACTTATTGGCTACTTAGCTTATTCAAGCCCATCTGAAAATACACTGCTCAAAAAAATAAAGGGAACACTAAAATAACACATCCTAGATCTGAATGAATGAAATAATCTTATTAAATACTTTTTTCTTTACATAGTTGAATGTGCTGATAACAAAATCACACAAATTATCAATGGAAATCAAATTTATCAACCCATGGAGGTCTGGATTTGGAGTCACACTCAAAATTAAAGTGGAAAACCACACTACAGGCTGATCCAACTTTGATGTAATGTCCTTAAAACAAGTCAAAATGAGGCTCAGTAGTGTGTGTGGCCTCCACGTGCCTGAATGACCTCACTACAACGCCTGGGCATGCTCCTGATGAGGTGGCGGATGGTCTCCTGAGGGATCTCCTCCCAGACCTGGACTAAAGCATCCGCCAACTCCTGGACAGTCTGTGGTGCAACGTGGCGTTGGTGGATGGAGGGAGACATGATGTCCCAGATGTGCTCAATTGGATTCAGGTCTGGGGAACGGGCGGGCCAGTCCTTAGCATCAATGCCTTCCTCTTGCAGGAACTGCTGACACACTCCAGCCACATGAGGTCTAGCATTGTCTTGCATTAGGAGGAACCCAGGGCCAACCGCACCAGCATATGGTCTCACAAGGGGTCTGAGGATCTCATCTCGGTACCTAATGGCAGTCAGGCTACCTCTGGCGAGCACATGGAGGGCTGTGCGGCCCCCAAAGAAATGCCACTCCACACCATGACTGACCCACCGCCAAACCGGTCATGCTGGAGGATGTTGCAGGCAGCAGAACGTTCTCCACGGCGTCTCCAGACTCTGTCACGTCTGTCATGTGCTCAGTGTGAACCTGCTTTCATCTGTGAAGAGCACAGGGCGCCAGTGGCAAATTTGCCAATCTTGGTGTTCACTGGCAAATGCCAAATGTCCTGCACGGTGTTGGGCTGTAAGCACAACCCCCACCTGTGGACGTTGGGCCCTCATACCACCCTCATGGAGTCTGTTTCTGACTGTTTGAGCAGACACATGCACATTTGTGGCCTGCTGGAGGTCATTTTGCAGGGCTCTGGCAGTGCTCCTCCTTGCACAAAGGCGGAGGTAGTGGTCCTGCTGCTGGGTTGTTGCCCTCCTATGGCCTCCTCCACGTCTCCTGATGTACTGGCCTGTCTCCTGGTAGCGCCTCCATGCTCTGGACACTACGCTGACAGACACAGCAAACCTTCTTGCCACAGCTCGCATTGATGTGCCATCCTGGATGAGCTGCACTACCTGAGCCACTTGTGTGGGTTGTAGACTCCGTCTCATGCTACCACTAGAGTGAAAGCACCGCCAGCATTCAAAAGTGACCAAAACATCAGCCAGGAAGCATAGGAACTGAGAAGTGGTCTGTCGTCACCACCTTCAGAACCACTCCTTTATTGGGGGTGTCTTGCTAATTGCCTATAATTTCCACCTGTTGTCTATTCCATTTGCACAACAGCATGTGACATTTATTGTCAATCAGTGTTGCTTCCTAAGTGGACAGTTTGATTTCACAGAAGTGTGATTGACTTGGAGTTACATTGTGTTGTTTAAGTGTTCCCTTTATTTTTTTGAGCAGTGTACAACACTGCCCCTTTAAGACATTTTTTTTTTTACCTGACTTGCTTTTCAAAAATGTCTTGAAATGTACACATTTTGTGCTGTTGTAGGAAGCAATCACTCCCTTATTGCTGACTACACACGGTCTAATAACTCACTAACTAGCAAAGGATATGAACAAAATGTGCACACTTGGCTACATGCAGCTCTTGCTTTGATCTCAAAACAAGTGCATCTACTCATGATCACAACTGTTAACACAGTCCTGTTCAAAGTAAATGGCACAGATCCATATGTAGCAATGATCTATTTGCATATAGGGCTCCCGAGTGGCATAGTGGTCTACGGCACTTCATCTCAGTGCTAAAGGTGTCACTAGAGACCCTGATTTGATTCCAGGCTGTATCACAACCGGCCATGATTGGGAGTCCCATAGGGCGGCGCACAATTGGCCCAGCGTCGTTCGGGTTTGGCCATCATTGTAAATAAGAATTTGTTCTTATCTCACTTGCCTAGTTAAAGATTAAAATAAAATACTGCAGCTCTGACTGGTTATGCCACACAGGTCTGTAGAGTATGGGCTGACTCATGCGCAATTGAATTCTACTGGGATGCGTTCTGCCTACAGCAAAATCTCTTGCATAGTTTGTGTCGGTATGTTGCATTAAAAGTGGCTAATAGTGTTGTTTCGATCACAATTGACATAGTAAAGGGAAACATGAATAGTGTTAACTAAAAGGGAAAACACTAGAATGTTGAGTGAAGTTCAATCTCGTGCTTCTTAGTGGGCTGATATTTCTTCTGTGTACTGCATGGCAGTCCCAGGGAGCTACTGGTGGCAGTCTCTGGCTACTGCGTGCCCGCACACAACACAGCTTAGAGGGAACATTGATGTAGGCTATCTTGTCAGAATATACATAAGCTTTGGTTGCAGTCAAATGTCTCTCCCTTCCTGTGAGCCAATTTGTACGTCCCATATAATGTGATAACAATGAGTCAAAATCTACTTAGCCTATTCCCAGTGGGCAAAGCCTGGTTGAAAAATGTCTTATTCTGGTCGCAAACTGGTTGAAAAACGTTCTTATAAAAAAAAATTCTGACCAGGGTATGTTGTATTTTTTGACCACCATACAACCAGTGAGCAAAAAAACCTTGTTGAAAATACATCTTTTTTTTAACGTATTTTTACTGACCAGAATATTAAATTTTTCTGACCACAAAAAGGCTTCTCCCTGGATGGTTATTCTACGAGGACAGCGGAAGACCCCTTTTTGGTTCCAGGAAGAAGCCTTTTTAGTTCCACATTAAACTCTTTTGGTTTCCATGTAGAACCATCTGTGGAAAGGGTTCTACCTGAAACCAAAAGGGTTCTAGCTGTAAACAAAAAGGGTTCTTCAAAACAGTTCTCCTATGGGGACAACCGAATACCATTTAGGTTGTAGATAGCAAAAGAGTACTGTAAAAAGTATTGCAGAAGATAAAGTTGAATATTGAAAACATTGCTCATTACATTTGTATTGGTTTCCATAGTCACCAATTAAAGTTAATCTCCAACATATTTTTACATTTAAAATAGATCAAGCAATGGCAAAAACAAATCTACATCACAATACAGTAATTGTTGTATAATTCACCCACAGAAATTACATGCATAGAAATACTGGGATTATATAAAAGCCCATTGTTTTATTTGAGTAACGATTAATAAGACTGGAGTAAATCATCAAGGACCTCTGAGAACAGAAGGCGTTCTGGAGCACAGTGGTCCTCTCGAAGAGTCATATGATGAAGAGAATCAGCACATTACAACTTTATGAATTTTAGATGTTATAAGCAAACTAGAAAATTTATTTTTTTGAAGAAACTCAGCTGCCTAAAAGTATTTCCATGCTACTAGTTGAATGTTTTGGGGGGGCAGTTATAGCTTAGAGATAGATGTCTTTAAAAAATAGCAACTTGCTCATATACATACTGTACATTGTAATGAACACGATGGGAGACAGAGAGCTGGTTTCAAGCGCAGGGAGCAGCAAGTGTTTAGTGTAAAGGACCACAGGAGGAGGCAGGTAGCTGGGTCCAGGGGCAGGCAGAAGATCATACACAGAGGGTCCAAAAAGGCAACAGTAACAGGCAGGGAAAAGGCTAGTAACGTCATCCGGGAGACTATAGTTTGTTAACAAGAAATTTGTGGAGTGGTTGAAAAACGAGTTTTAATGACTCCAACCTAAGTGTATGTAAACTTCCGACTTCAACTGTATGTAGTAGTTCTGTCCTTGAGCTGTTCTTGTCTAAAGATGTTCTGTATTGTCATTCTGTATTATGTTTCATGTTTTGTGTGGACCCCAGGAAGAGTAGCTGCTGCTTTTGCAACAGCTATTTGGGGATCCTAATAGAATACCAAATAGGAAAGGTCGCAATTTACGCAATAAATTGGTCCATGCCAATTGCCAGCCACAAAATAAAAATCAGCCAGGCTCTTTTACACCTTCTCCCGAATGGTAGCTATAAGTGCAGAGGTTGCGCACAGTATGATTAATAACAATATGATTAAGTGTGAATATTTCTGCCACCCACATACAGGAAAATGGTTCCAAATAAATTACATGCTCCACCACCCATGTCACATACATGATTAAATGTACATGTGGGCTGTGTTATATAGGTAAAACCTCTGGTTCTCTCAAACAGAGAATTTGTGAACATTAAAGTTCCATCAGGAGAAAGGGATTATCCAGTCGCAGTACATTTTAATGACCTACAACATTACATTTCTACCTTTTAGATTTTGTGGCATAGAGAAAGTTAAGATATCAGACTGGGGAGGTGATATAAATAATAGGCCTACTCTGAGTAAAATATAATATTTTTGGAATTTCACCCTCCAGACATTATTTCTTAGAGGTCTAAATGATGAAATGCCTATGTATGTTATGTTGTAAATGTGAACATGAATTATGCCCTCATTTCAGATTACTCTGAAATTTTTCTTGCAGTGGGTACCAATGATTTAAGAAAACTTGCTTGGTAGGTCGATGTCCTCATTGTGGTTTTACAGATGTGTTTAATACGTTTTATGTACACACTTTGAATATTGTTATATTTGGTAGCACTTATTTGTTTTCTCTTGACTCCAACCCCATTCGATGCGTGGAACAGATGTGGTTGGGGCTATGTCTACACAATGCTGCTAATGTAAAAAAACTCGCTGACAAGGCTGTGTGGCCGATATGTAAAGCTTATTAAAGAACAGTGATACCATCAAGATCGGTGTGCGGGTTTCTTATTTTTTCTCACTTTATTCAACTGTTACCATGCACCTGCAAAAAAGATAGCTCAGATGTGCGAGTGCCTTTTCAATTAAAAAAAAAAAAAGAGGATATCAAAATTACTTCAACTCATCTCTAAATGGTCAAGTTTTGCTTAATCCTAATACATGTTGTAATTTTCAAAAACTTTTTATAAACACACCGCTCCATAATCCTGAGGACATTGTCCCGGACAGAGGTTCCCCAATTGAGGATAGCTTGGCAGTTTTTAAAAATATTACGTTAAATGCAAAAATGTAAGTATGTGTAAAGAGGCAGTAAAGAGACAATACATTATTATATTGTTCAAAAGTTGTCTGTCATATTCTTGCAACAAAGTGTTAGAATTGGGTAATTGGCAAATCTCTTCCTCTTTTCTGCAACTCAAATTAGCTAGCTAACAGTTACTGTTACTTAGCTAGCTACAGTAGCTAGATAGCAAATATTTTCAAAGTCTTTTGCAAACATTTTGAGAAGCTGTGTTGTAGCTTACCGTGCGCTCTGTCTAAACTTCCATCTGGAATGGATCTGCTCAAGCAGGCTGCCTTTGCGCAGAGATCTATTGCTGCGTGTGAAGCACAGATACCAATCCAAGTTAAGGTTTTATGGCCTCCTGGGAAGACCGACACATGTTGGAAGACCGACACATTAAGTCTTCTGACAAAAGTTGAGTGGCTACCCCAAACTGCATAGCAGTGACTAAAACTAGTTGATTCATCACCACAGTCATTTTCTGTGGCGTATTTGGCTGCTCTAACAAGGCATGAAAGAAAATGGGGAAAAATATAAATTTACAGATGTCCCACAATCATGAAACACCATTGGTGACACCAATGAGAAAAGACTCAAGAACTGTCAGAAAAGCTAAGAAACCTTTTTGCCCATCAAGACCTGAACCCAGACAGCTGTCAATACAGGGTTTGCTATGATTATTTAATCACTGGTAAGTCAAGTCTGATTGGTTTCAAGTTTAATTTAACTGTTATGCTGACCAGGTGTTAACAACTACCCTAAATTAACCAAAATTAACTAGCTAGCTTGTTGTCTAGCTATTAGCATGTGTCGACTTTGTTTCAAGTTTTGTGGAAGAATGTGGCCTTTGATAAACTTTTAATGTAATTTTACTACACTTTATATGACATTATCAGAATCTTTTTAAATACGATGTTAGTCCAGGCCTACTCTTCTGACACTGACAACAGATAAATAAAAACGACCTTGTCTTGAAAGCAACCATGTGCTCTAGGCCGAAAAGGGGTCTTGACTAAAAGGGATCCAGATTTGGTGAAATTAATGTAAACAGTTATTTTTTGCATTTGAGATAACCTAACTAACCCTTAACCTAATTCTCCTATCCTGCTATCTACATTTTCCTAATCTGCTATGAAATGTCAAGTATTATGTTAATTTTACAAAAGCTGGATCCCTTCTAGCCCTGACCATGAAAAGGGGAGATGCAAAATTGTATAATATGATGTCTATATACAGTAGTCTGGTGTACATTATTGTCCAAAAAAACTCCAGTGGTTATCATACATTCATATGATGACTCAATTATACTTTTTGAGAACTCTATACATAAGTGGAGGGAAAATGTAAGGACATGACATTATAGGACAAAGGCCGCAATGGGATAGGTGTCACGATCTTCATAAGGGACAGACCAAGGCGCAGCGAGGCATCCAGTATACATGTTTATTATACAAAACGAAACTCGCGTAACTGGGTAAAACAACAAAAAGTAAACGTAACGAAGATCGTGACGACGAACACACTAAACACAAACAAGCTATGTCCAAACAATCACCCACAAAACCTAAATGAAAACCCCAAATATATATATGGTTCCCAATTAGAGACAACGACACACAGCTGCCTCTAATTGGGAACCATTACCCCAACATAGATATATAACCCCTAGAACATAAAACCCTACACCAAAACCAAAGCCAAAAACACGCCAGCCTGTCTTTTCAGGCCTGGACGTGACAATAGGACAACTTGATGTGTTGACTATTGGTTGTTCCTGCCCAACAATATATTTAATATTTATATGACAATTTAACACCTGAATTAATTAAAACAACCAAACACTTCAAAGCCCTGATGGTATAGGTAACTTGAAGAAGTGATATTCTAACATCAGGTGTGCTTCTCATATCAAGACACCCATGTCAACTGGATTCCCACTGTGAAAATGAGCAATGCTGCGACAGCATCCGTTTCTACTTCTACTTTGTCCTTTTCCAGATATGAAAGGAGACATCCCTCAGTTATATGAGATGGTTGTCATATGCTGTGCTTTGGACAATCTGAATGGTTCTGTTGTGCCAGTTAAGTAGAGATTACCTTCACCTTGGTGTCAAGACAAAAGTGCCCCCTTAAACTGTATGAATATATACAATGTAATTTGGAACTTGTAAAATACTATTGTTGATATTGTACATATACGGTACTTTAATAATAGGCTATATTGTTGTATGGGTGAAATAAAAAGTATAGTCATCTCTGCTTTGCCTAGCCCCATTGAATAAAAAGTATTTCTTATAGCCCAACTATTGTCTTTCTTTTACAATTTTTACATATTTAGCATAGGCAATGGAGTTGTTGTAGTAGTCTTGGTAGTTGTATGTTTTAAGCTAATGATCCCATCATCTCCTCTTTCCAGACATTTCACCACCTAGATTACAAGGGTTGGATTAGCACTGAACAATTTAATGTCAGCACAAGGCATGTACAAAATGTATTATAATGATTAGCTTCATACATTGACTACTGGTATCATTTTTAAATTGAACACACAGCTGACCAATGTAAATCATGTGTGAGTAAAACTATTCTCTGCTTCAGATGCACAATGTCAAGGGGTAGGGCTGTTACGGTGACTATATTACCGCCACACCGGCAGTCATGAAGGCAGTCAAATTACACATGACCATTTAGTCATGGTAATTAGGCTTCTCCATGCTCTGATGCTGCTGATGGTCATTAGTGGCCCATCAAACTTGCTCTCTGCCTGGTACTCAGCACTCTATTGTCCCTCTAATCACTCTGACGTCAATGCAAATGTAATTACAAATCGAATCAAACACTTAATGAGAGCCCATGAGCTCATGTTGTGCAAAATTTCTCTAGGCTATGCAATTGTGTGAGAAAACAGAGTGATTGCCTCTATTAAAAAGAGGATGCCATCAGCTTTCTATAGGCTAGGCCTACTATATTTACGTCTCAACTTTTTTAATATTAAGCACATTGCTTCTCTTTACAACAGGAGTCCTTTACAACAGGAGTCCAGGCCCTTCTGCTAGCCGCGGCCCGCTAAATCACATGGCTAGCAGATGTTAATGCGAGTGTAGCGAAATGCTTGTGCTTCTAGTTCCGACTGTGCAGTAATATCTAACGAGTAATCTAACAATTTCACAACAACTATCTTATGCACACAAGTGTAAAGGAAGGAATACGAGTATGTACATATAAATATATGGATGAGCGATGGCTGACCGGCATAGGCAAGATGCAGTAGATGGTATAGAGTACAGTATGTACATATGAGATGAGTAATGTAGGATATGTAAACATTATATAAATGGCATCGTTTAAAGTGGCTAGTGATACATTTATTACATACACTTTTTAATTTTTAAAGTGGCTAGAGATTTGAGTCGATGACCAAACGGCAAGATTCAGTAGATGGTTTAGAGTACAGTGTATACATTTGATATGAGTAATGTCGGCTATGTAAACATTATATACAAAATTGTTTAAAGTGGCTAGTGATACATTTGTTACATCCAATTTTCTATTATTTAAAGTGGCTAGAGATTTAAGTCAGTATGTTGGCAGCAGCCACTCAATGTTAGTGATGGCTGTTTAGTCTGATGGCCTTGAGATAGAAGCTGTTTTTCAGTCTCTCGGTCCCAGCTTTGATGCACCTGTACTGACCTCGCCTTCTGGATGATAGCGGGGTGAACAGGCAGTGGCTCGGGTGGTTGTTGTCCTTGATGATCTTTTTGGCCTTCCTGTGACAGCGGGTGGTGTAGGTGTCCTGGAGGGCAGGTAGCTTACCCCCGGTGATGCGTTGTGCAGTCCTCACTACCCTCTGGTGAGCCTTACGGTTGTGGGCGGAGCAGTTGCGGTACCAGGAGGTGATACAGCCAGACAGGATGCTCTCGATTGTGCATCTGTAAAGTTTGTGAGTGTTTTTGGTGACAAGCCACATTTCTTCAGCCTCCTGAGGTTGAAGAGGCTCTGTTGCGCCTTCTTCACCACGCTGTGTGGGTGGACCATTTCAGTTTGTCCGTGATGTGTACGTCGAGGAACTTAAAACTTTCCACCTTCTCCACTACTGTCCCATCGATGTGGATAGGGGGGTGCTCCCTCTGCTGTTTCCTGAAGTCCACGATCATCTCCTTAGTTTTGTTGACATTGAGTGAGAGGTTATTTTCCTGACACCACACCTCCTCCCTGTAGGCCATCTCGTCGTTGTTGGTAATCAAGCCTACTACTGTAGTGTCGTCAGCAAACTTGATGATTGAGTTGGAGGCGTGCTTGGCCACGCAGTCATGGGTGAACAGGGAGTACAGGAGAGGGCTGAGAACGCACCCTTGTGGGGCCCCAGTGTTGAGG
The DNA here is from genome assembly GCA_030435695.1 of Brachymystax lenok tsinlingensis. Classification (NCBI taxonomy): domain Eukaryota; kingdom Metazoa; phylum Chordata; class Actinopteri; order Salmoniformes; family Salmonidae; genus Brachymystax; species Brachymystax lenok. The sequence goes on along the minus strand of CM059792.1, from coordinate 4,855,489 downwards.
ATCAGCGGGGTGGAGATGTTGTTTCCTACCCTCACCACCTGGGGCCGGGCCCGTCAGGAAGTCCAGGACCCAGTTGCACATGGCTGGGTCGAGACCTAGGTTCTCGAGCTTAATGACGAGTTTGGAGGGTACTATGGTGTTAAATGCTGAGCTGTAGTCGATGAACAGCATTCTTACATAGGTATTCCTCTTGTCCAAATGGGTTAGGGCAGTGTGCAGTGTGATTGCGATTGCGTCGTCTGTGGACCTATTGGGACGGTAAGCAAATTGGAGTGGGTCTAGGGTGTCGGGTAGGATGGAGGTGATGTGATCCTTGACTAGTCTCTCAAAGCACTTCATGATGACGGAAGTGAGTGCTACGGGGGCGATAGTCATTTAGCTCAGTTACCTTAGCTTTCTTGGGAACAGGAACAATGGTGGCCCTCTTGAAGCATGTGGGAACAGCAGACTGGGATAAGGATTGATTAAATATGTCTGTAAACACACCAGCCAGCTGGTCTGCGCATGCTCTGAGGACACGGCCAGGGATGCCATCTGGGCTGGCAGTCTTGCGAGGGTTAACACGCTTAAATGTTTTACTCACATTGGCTGCGGTGAAGGTGAGCCTGCAGGTTTTGGTAGTGGGCCGTGTCGGTGGCACTGTATTGTCCTCAAAGCGAGCAAAGAAGTTGTTTAGTTTGTCTGGGAGCAGGACATCGTGGTCCACGACAGGGCTGGTTTTCTTTTTGTAGTCCGTGATTGACTGTAGACCCTGCCACATTCCTCTCGTGTCTGAGCCATTGAATTGTGACTACGTTGTCTTTGCTAGCTCTCTGAATCGCCGTGTCTCCAGCTCACCTAGCTACTCACTGGTCCCTATGATGAATCTGCTCCACATGCTTCTCCCTAATGTCAATATGCCTTGTCCATTGCTGTTTTGGTTAGTGATTATTGTCTTATTTCACTTTCAAACCTCCAGCCCTGCTCAATATGCCTTAGCTAGCCCCTTTGTTCCACCTCCCACACATGCGGTGACATCACCTGGTTTAAATGGTGTCTCTAGAGACAAAACCTCTCTCATCGTCACTCAATGCCTAGGTTTACCTCCACTGTAATCACATCCTACCATACCCTTGTCTGTACATTATGCCTTGAATCTATCCTACCTCGCCCAGAAACCTGCTCCTTTTACTCTCTGTTCCGAATGCACTAGACAACCAATTCTTATAGCATTTAGTCGTACCGTTATCCTACTCCTCCTCTGTTCCTCTAGCGATATAGAGGTTAATCCAGGCCCTGCAGCGCCTAGCTCCACTACCATTCCCCAGGCGCTCTCATGTTGACTTCTGTAACCGTAAAAGCCTTGGTTTCATGCATGTTAACATTAGAAGCCTCTTCCCTAAGTTTGTTTTATTCACTGCATTAGCACACCCTGCTAACCCGGATTCCCTAGCTGTGTCTGAATTCTGGCTTAGGAAGGCCACCAAAAATCCTGAAATTTCCATCCCTAACTATAACATTTTCTGACAACATAGAACTGCCAAAGGGGGTGGAGTTAGCCTGCAGAGTTCTGTCATACTATCCAGGTCTGTGCCCAAACAATTCGAGCTTCTACTTTTTTTTAAATCCACCTTTCCAGAAACAAGTCTCTCACCGTTTCCGCTTTTTAGAGACCTCCTTCAGCCCCCAGCTGTACCCTGGACGCCATATGTGAATTGATTGCCCCCCATCTATCTTCAGAGCTCGTAATGTTAGATGACCTAAACTGGGACATGCTTACCACCCCGGCCGTCCTACAATCTAAGCTAGATGCCCTCAATCTCACACAAAAAATCAATGAACCTACCAGGTACAACCCCAAATCCGTAAAGACGGGCACCCTCATAGATATCATCCTGACAAACCTGCCCTCTAAATACACCTCTGCTGTCTTCAACCAGGATCTCAGCAATCACTGCCTCATTGCCTGCGCCTGTAATGGGTCTGCAGTCAAACGACCACCCCTCATCACTTTCAAACGCTCCCTAAAACACATCAGCGAGCAGGCCTTTCTAATCAACCTGGCCCGGGTATCCTGGAAGGATATTGACCTCATTCCGTCAATAGAGGATGCCTGGTTATTCTTTAAAAGTACTTTCCTCACCATCTTAAATAAGCATGCCCCAATCAAAAAATGTTGAACCAGGAACAGATATAGCCCTTGGTTCACTCCAGACCTGACTGCTCTTGACCAGGACAAAAACGTCCTGTGGCGTACCGCATTAGCATTGAATAGCCTCCGCAATACACAACTTTTCAGGGAAGTTAGGAACCAATATAGACAGGCAGTAAGGAAAGCAAAGGCTAGCTTTTTCAAACAGAAATTTGCATCCTGTAGCACAAACTCCAAAAAGTTCAGGGACACTGTAAAGTCCATGGAGAATAAGAGCACCACCTCCCAGCTGCCCACTGCACTGAGGCTAGGAAACACTGTTTCCCCAAAATTGTTTACAGACGGATTATTACAGTTAATTTTAAGTGAAATAATCCATCACAATTCCACTTGGTCAGAAGTTTACATACACTAAGTTGACTGTGCCTTTAAGCAGCTTGGAAAATTACAGAAAATTATGTCATGGCTTTAGAAGCTTCTGATAGGCTAATTGACATAATTTGAGTCAATTGGAGGTGTACCTGTGTATGTATTTCAAGGCCTACCTTCAAACCCAGTTCCTCTTTGCTTAACATCATGGGAAAATCAAAAGAAATCAGCCAAGACCTCAGAAAAAAAATTGGAGACCTCCACAAGTCTGGTTCATACTTGGGACAATTTCCAAACGTCTGAAGGTACCATGTTCATCTGTACAAACAATAGTACGCAAGTATAAAGACCATGGGACCACGCAGCCGTCATACCGCTCAGGAAGGAGATGCGTTCTGCCTCCTAGAGATGAACGTACTTTGGTGCGAAAAGTGCAAATCAATCCAGAACAACAGCAAAGGACCTTGTGAAGATGCTGGAGGAAACAGGTACAAAAGTATCTATATCCACAGTAAAACAAGTCCTATATCGACATAACCTGAAAGGCCGCTCAGCAAGGAAGAAGCCACTGCTCCAAAACCACCATAGAAAATCCAGACTATGGTTTGCAACTGCACATGGAGACAAAGATCATACCTTTTGGAAAAATGTCCTCTGGTTGGATGAAACAAAAATAGAACTGTTTGGTCATAATGACCATCGTTATGTTTGGAGGAAAAAGGGGAACCTTGCAAGCTGAAGAACACCATCCCAACCATGAAGCATGGGGTGGCAGCATCATGTTGTGGGGGTGCTTTGCTGCGGGACGGACTGGTGCACTTCACAAAATAGATGGCATCATGAGGCAGGAAAATGATGTGGATATATTGAAGCAGCATCTCAAGACATCAGTCAAGAAGTTAAAACATTGGTCGCAAGTGGGTCTTCCAAATGGACAATGACCCCAAGCATACTTCCAAAGTTTTGGCAAAATGGCTTAAGGACAATAAAGTCAAGGTATTGGAGTGGCCATCACAAAGCCCTGACCTCAATCCTATATAAAATGTGTGGGCAGACCTGAAAAAGCATGTGCGAGCAAGGAGGCCTACAAACCTGACTCGGTTACACGACCTCTGTCAGGATGAATGGGCCAAAATTCACCCAACTTATTGTGGGAAGCTTGTGGAAGGCAACCCGAAACGTTTGACCCAAGTGAAACAATTTAATGGCAATGCTACCAAATACTAATTGAGTGCATGTAAACTTCTGACCCACTGGGAATGTGATGAAATAAATAAAAGCTGAAATAAATCATTCTCTCTATATATATCTCTATTATTTCACATTCTTAAAATGAAGTGGTGATCCTAACTGACCTAAGACAGGGAATATTTACTAGGATTAAATGTCAGGAATTGTGAAAAACTGAGTTTAAATGTATTTGGCTGAGGTGTATGTAAACTTCCGACTTCAACTGTAGGTGATGTTCTGAAAGATTTGCAAAATCTGGACCCCTATAAATCAGCCGGGCTAGACAATCTGGACCCTCTCTTTCTAAAATTATCCGTCGCAATTGTTGCAACCCCTATTACTAGCCTATTCAACCTCTCTTTCGTATCGTCTGAGATCCCCAAAGATTGGAAAGCTGCCGCGGTGATCCCCCTCTTCAAAGGGGGAGAAACTCTAGACCCAAACTGTTACAGACCTATATCTATCCTACACTGCCTTTCTAAGGTCTTCGAAAGCCAAATTAACAAACAGATTATAGACCATTTAGAATCCCACTGTACCTTCTCCGCTATGCAATCTGGTTTCCGAGCTGGTCAAGGGTGCACCTCAGACACGCTCAAGGTCCTAAACGATATCATAACCGCCATTGATAAAAGACAATACCATGCAGCCATATTCATTGACCTGGCCAAGGCTTTCGACTGTCAATCACCACATTCTTATCGGCAGACTCAAGTATTTGTTTCTCAAATGATTGGTTTACCAACTACTTCTCTGTTAGAGTTCAGTGTGTCAAATCGGAGGGCCTGTTGTCCGGACCTCTGGCAGTCTCTATGGGGGTGCCACAGGGTTCAATTCTCGGGCCGATTATTTTCTCTGTATACATCAATGATGTCGCTCTTGCTGCTGCTGGATTCTCTGATCCACCTCTACGCAGACGACACCATTCTGTATACTTCTATAACTTTTTTGGACACTCTGTTAACTAACCTCCAGACGAGCTTCAATGCCATACAACTCTCCTTCCATGGCCTCCAACTGCTCGTAAATGCAAGTAAAACTTAATGCATGCTCTTCAACCGACCGCTGCCCGCACCTGCCCGCCCGTCCAGCATCACTACTCTGGACGGTTCTGACTTAGAATATGTGGACAACTACAAATACCTAGGTGTCTGGTTAGACTGTAAACTCTCCTTCCAGACTCACATTAAGCATCTCCAATCCAAAATTAAATCTAGAATCGGCTTCCTATTTCGCAACAAATAATCCTTCACTCATGCTGCCAATCATACCCTCTTAAAACTGACTATCCTACCGATCCTTGACTTCAGCGATGTCATTTACAAAATAGCCTCCAACACTCTACTCAGCAAATTGGATGCAGTCTATCACAGTGCCATCCGTTTTGTCACCAAAGCCCCATATACTACTCACCACTGCGACTTGTATGCTCTCGTTGGCTGGCACCCGCTTCATATTCGTCGCCAAACCCACTGGCTCCAGGTCATCGCTAGGTAAAGCCCCGCCTTATCTCAGCTCACTGGTCACCATAGCAGCACCCACCCGTAGCAGGCGCTCCTGAAGGTATACCCCCAAATTCAATACCTCCTTTGACGGCTTTTCCTTCCAGTTCTCTGCTGCCAATGACTGTAACGAATTGCAAAAATCACTGAAGCTGGAGACTAATTTCCCCCTCACTAACTTTAAGTACTTCACACCACTGGATCTAGGCATGCTGAAAGTGAAAGAAAACATGTACCAAAAACATCCAGTTTTACTCTGGGTTAGTTGTAACATTTTCTCACAAGTTGTTACAACTAACCCTTGCAGCCATTACCTAGCTTCACTTCTACATAAATGTAAAAATTGTAACATTGCTAACCTGCATCAAATATCACTACAGACTTTTTATAAACCTGATATACAATACCAGTCAAAGGTTCCGACACACCTACTCATTCAAGAGCTTTTCTTTCTTTTTTTTACTATTTTCTACATTGTAGAATAATAGTGAAGATGTCAAAACTATGAAATAACACATATGGAATCATGTAGTAAACAAGAAAGTGTTAAACAAATCAAAATATATTTTACATTCTTAAAAGTAGCCACCCTTTGTCTTGATGAGAGCTTTGCACACAGCTTTGAACCAATGTTTTTTTTGTTTGTATTATCTTTTACCAGATCTAATGTGTTATATTCTCCAACATTAATTTCACATTTCCACAAACTTCAAAGAGTTTCCTTTCAAATGGTATCAAGAATATGCATATCCTTGCTTCAGGTCCTGAGCTACAGGCAGTTAGATTTGGGTATGTCATTTGAGAAAAAAAAAAAAAGGGTACGATTCTTTAGACATTTTAAACAGGTTTTTTTTAATAAAAAAATGACATACTGCAATTTACAAAGATAATTAAAAACATGTTGAAATTCTTTCACTAATTTAACTGATGTGGTTCTATGACGTCTTAACAGTTAGGGACACAGAACTGAATTGAGCATCTGTTGTTTATTTTAGAGACCCATGTTCCATTTGAATAAGTGCCCATCACACAATTTGTTTTGTAACCTTTAATTAATTTCTTCAAGATAATTTGGGCAATTTACTTTATTTCTTTTTTAATAAAATACAATTTGAAAAACAAACAATTGTGGCAATTCATATCTTGCAGTAAAATACTTTAATCTCAAGAGAAGACACGTTAAATGTTTAAAGAGAACATTTAACGTGTCTTCTAGAACATAGAAGCCTAGACCAGTGTTTCCAAAACTCAGGACTCCAAGGAGTGCACATTTCATTTTTTGCTGTAACACTATACAGCTGATTCAGATCATCAAAGTAATGTACATTTATATTAAATGGTTTGTAAGGATGGTAAAATAGTGCTGCAAAAAAGTGCTTGTTTTCTATGTTATTTGGTCAAGAAAGACATTGCATTTGATGTGGATGTTTTGGGTCTTTCTTTTGGGTCTTTGGGATGAACTGAAAGCATGTATATCCTACCAACGGGACATTTAAAAACTGTAATATCTTATGTTTCACAGAGTCGTGGCTGAACGACGACATTAAGAACTTACAGCTGGCGGGTTATACACTCTATCGGCAGGATAGAACAGCAGCCTCTGGTAAGACACGGGGCCGGGGCCTATGCATATATGTAAACAACAGATATCTAAGGAGGTCTTGAGGTTTTGCTCACCTGAGGTAGAGTATCTCATGATAAGCTGTGGCCACACTATCTACCTAGAGAGTTTTCATCTGTATTTTTTGTAGCTGTCTACATACCACCACAGACCGATGCTGACACTAAAACCAAACTCAATGAGCTGTATACCGCCATAAGCAAACAGGAAAACGCTCATCCAGAGGCGGCGCTCCTAGTGGCCGGGGACTTTAATACAGGGAAACTTAAATACGTTTTAAATCAAATCAAATCACATTTTATTTGTCACTACACATGGTTAGCAGATGTTAAAGCGAGTGTTGCGAAATGCTTGTGCTTCTAGTTCCGACCATGCAGTAGTATCTAGCACGTAATCTAACAATTTCACAGCAACTACCTTATACACACAAGTGTAAAGGAATGAATACGAGTATGTACATATAAATCTATAGATGAGCGATGGCCGAACGGCATTGGCAAGATGCAGTAGATGGTATAGAGTACAGTATATACATATGAGATGAGTAATGTAGGATATGTAAACACTATTTTACCTCTTTTCTGTCAGCATCTGCAACCAGAGGAAAAATTATTCAAGACCACCTTTACTCCACACACAGAGACAAAACTCTCCCTCGTCCTCCATTTGGCAAATCTGACCATAATTCTATCCAACCTGATTCCTGCTTACAAGCTCAAATTAAAGCTGGAAAACCAGTGACTGTCTATAAAAAAGTGGTCAGATGAAGCAGATGCTAAACTACAGGACTTTTTTGCGAGCACAGACTGAAATATGTTCTGGGATTCTTCCAATGGCATTGAGGAGTACACCACATCAGTCACTGGCTTTATCAATAAGTGCATTGAGGAAGTTGTCCCCACAGTGACTGTACATACATACCCCAACCAGAGGCCATGGATTACAGGCAACATTCGCACTGAGCTAAAGGCTAGAGCTGCCGCTTTCAAGGAGCGGGACTCTAACCCGGAAGCTTATAAGAAATCACACCGTGCCCTCTGACGAACCATCAAACAGGCAAGGCGTCAATACAGGACTAAAATCAAATCGTACTACACCGGCTCCAACGCTCGTCGGATGTGGCAGAGCTTGAAAACTATTACAGACTACAAAGGGAAGCACAGCCGAGAGCTGCCCAGTGACACGAGCCTACCAGAAAAGCTGAATAACTTCTATGTTCGCTTTGAGTCAAGTAACACTGAAACATGCATGAGAGTGTCAGCTGTTCCGGACGACTGTGTGATCACGCTCTCCGCAGCCGATGTGAGTAAGACCTTTAAACAATCACAATGCCGCAGGGCCAGACGAATTACCAGGACGTGTACTCTGAGCATGCGCTGACCAACTGGCAAGCGTCTTCACTGACATTTTCAACCTCTCCCTGTCTGAGTCTGTAACACCAACTTGTTTCAAGCAGACCACTATAGTCCCTGTGCCCAAGAACACTAAGGTAACCTGCCTAAATGACTACCGACCATTAGCACTCACGTCTGTAGCCATGAAAGGCTGGTAGTGGCTCACATCAACACCCTTATCCCAGAAACCCTAGACCCACTCCAACTGGCATACCGCACCAACAGATCCACAGATGATGCAATCTCTATTGCACTCCACACTGCCCTTTCACACCTGGAAAAAAGGAACACCTATGTGAGAATGCTAATCATTGACTACAGCTCAGCGTTCAACACCATAGTGCCCTCAAAGCTCATCACTAAGCTAAGGACCCTGGGACTAAACACCTCCCTCTGCAACTGGATCCTGGACTTCCTGACGGGGTACCCCCAGGTGGTAAGAGTAGGTAACAGCACATCCGCCACGCTGATCCTCAACACGGGGCCCCTCAGGGGAGCATGCTCAGTCCCCTCCTGTACTCCCCGTTCACTCATGACTGCACGGCCAGGCACGACTCCAACAACATTATTAAGTTTGCTGATGACAGAACAGTGGTAGGCCTGATCACCGACAACAATGAGACAGCCTATAGGGTGGAGGTCAGAGACCTGACAGTGTAGTGCAAGGACACCAAACTCTCCCTCAACGTGATCAAGACAAAAGAGATGATTGTGGACTACAGGAAAAGGGGGACCGAGCACGCCCCCATTCTCATCGACGGGGCTGTAGTGGAGCAGGTTGAGAGCTTCAATTTCCTTGGCGTCCACATCACCAACAAACTAACATGGTCCAAGCACACCAAGACAGTCATGAAGAGGGCACGATAAATCCTATTCCCCCTCAGGAGACAGAAAAGTTTTGGCATGGGTCCTCAGATCCTCAAAAGGTTTTACAGCTGCACCATCGAGAGCATCCTGACGAGTTGCATCACTGCCTGGTATGGTATGCTCGGCCCACGACCGGAAGGCACTACAGAGAGTAGTGCGTACAGCCTAGTACATTACGAGGCCAAGCTTCCTGCCATCCTGAACCTCTATATTAGGCGGTGTCAGAGGAAGGCCTTAAAAGTTGTCAAAGACTCCAGCCACCCTAGTCATAGACTGTTCTCTCTGCTACCGCACGGCAAGTGGTAGCGGAGCGCCAAGTCTAGGTTCAAGAGGCTTCTAAACAGCTTCTACCCCCAAGCCATAAGACTCCTGAACAGCTAGTCAGATGGCTACCAAGACCATTTTCAGTTTTCCTCTTCCACGCTGCTGCTACTCTTTGTTATTATCTATGCATTGTCACTTTAATAACTCTACCTACATGTACATATTACCTCGACACCGGTGCCCCCGCACATTGACTCTGTACCGGTACCCCCTATATATAGCCCGCTATTGTTATTTACTGCTGCTCTTTAATTATTTGTTATTCGTATCTCTTACTTTTTGGAGGTATTTTCTTAAAACTGCATTGTTGGTTAAGGGCTTGTAAGTAAGCATTTCACTATAAGGTCTACACCTGTTGTATATGGCGCACGTGACATATTTGATTTGATTTACACAAATATTAGCATCTTAGCTCTTATTTTGGGAATCTAAAAACCAGTGTGGAATTAACCACATTAAGCATTCAGCCTATTTTATGTATTGAACATACATATGGGACTTTACAGCCTAAGCTATGAAATAGGGTATAAAGTATCAGCCTACTTGGTGACACCCACAGAACCACTATCCTTGCACAAAAATTAATTCTCACACAAGGTTTCGAATACCAATGTCCATTCCGATATTCTAATATTCCTATAATGTACCTATCCCTATATTCTATTGTATCAACATATGTTTCTGCATTAAAGCATACTGTAAAACAGTGTTTACAACATATACTTTGCCTTCAGAAGGTATTCATACCCCTTGACTTATTCCATATTTTTTTTGCATTACAGCCCGAATTCAAAATAGATTAAAAAAAATTATAATAATCACATGTACACATAATACCCCATAATGACAAAGTGAAAACAGTTTTTTATTTTTATACAGTGGGGCAAAAAAGTATTTAGTCAGCCACCAATTGTGCAAGTTCTCTCACTTAAAAAGATGAGAGAGGCCAAGACCAAAGAGCTGTCAAAGGACACCAGAAACAAAATTGTAGACCTGCACCAGGTTGGGAAGACTGAATCTGCAATAGGTAAGCAGCTTGGTTTGAAGAAATCAACTGTGGGAGCAATTATTAGGAAATGGAAGACATACAAGACCACTGATAATCTTCCTCGATCTGGGGCTCCACGCAAGATCTCACCCGTGGGGTCAAAATGATCACAAGAACGGTGAGCAAAATCCCAGAACCACACGGGGACCTAGTGAATGACCTGCAGAGAGCTGGGACCAAAGTAACAAAGCCTACCATCAGTAACACACTCGCCGCCAGGGACTCAAATCCTGCAGTGCCAGGCGTGTCCCCCTGCTTAAGCCAGTACATGTTCAGGCCCGTCTGAAGTTTGCTAGAGAGCATTTGGATGATCCAGATGAGGATTGGGAGAATGTCATATGGTCAGATGAAACCAAAATAGAACTTTTTGGTAAAAACTCAACTCGTCATGTTTGGAGGACAAAGAATGCTGAGTTGCATCCAAAGAACACCATACCTACTGTGAAGCATGGGGGTGGAAACATCATGCTTTGGGGCTGTTTTTCTGCAAAGGGACCAGGACGACTGATCCGTGTAAAGGAAAGAATGAATGGGGCCATGTATCGTGAGATTTTGAGTGAAAACCTCCTTCCATCAGCAAGGGCATTGAAGATGAAACGTGGCTGGGTCTTTCAGCATGACAATGATCCCAAACACACCGCCTCGGGCAACTTGAAGGAGTGGCTTCAGAAGAAGCATTTCAAGGTCCTGGAGTGGCCTAGCCAGTCTCCAGATCTCAACCCCATAGAAAATCTTTGGAGGGAGTTGAAAGTCCGTGTTGCCCAGCGACAGCCCCAAAACATCACTGCTCTAGAGGAGATCTGCATGGAGGAATGGGCCAAAATACCAGCAACAGTGTGTGAAAACCTTGTGAAGACTTACAGAAAACGTTTGACCTCTGTCATTGCCAACAAAGGGTATATAACAAAGTATTGAGATAAACTTTTGTTATTGACCAAATACTTATTTTCCACCATAATTTGCAAATAAATAAATTAAAAATCCTACAATGTGATTTTCTGGATTTCTTTTTCTCATTTCGTCTGTCAAGTGTACCTATGATGAAAATTACAGGCCTCTCTCATCTTTTTAAGTTGGAGAACTTGCACAATTGGTGGCTGACTAAATACTTTTTTGCCCCACTGTATATTATGCACATTTACTGAAAACGAAATATCTAATTTACATAAGTATTCACATCCCTGAATCAATACATGTTAGAATCACATTTGGCTGCGTTTATAATTCTGGGTCTTTCTGGGTAACTCTAAGAGATTTACAAACCTGCGTTGTACTATGTTTTTCAAAGTGGTTGTTGATAATAGCTAGACAGCCATTTTCAAGCAGATTGAGATCAAAACAGTAACTCGGCCACTCAGGAACGTTCACTGTCTTCTTGGTAAAGAACTCCAGTGTAGATTTGGACTTGTGTTTTAGGTTATTGACCTGCTGAAAGGTGAATTCATCTCCCAGTGTCTGGTGGAAAGCAGACAACCAGGTTTTCCTCTAGGATTTTGCTTGTGCTTAGCTCCATTCCTTATATTTTTTACCCATAACATGTTGCAGCCACCACTATGCTTGAAAATATGGAGAGTGGTGCTCAGTAAACACTTTGTCTTTAGGACAATGGATTTGCTTTACCACATTTTATGCAGTATTATATTAGTGCCTTGTTGCAAACGCGATGCATGTTTTGGAATATTTGTATTTTGTACAGGCACTTTTCACTCTGTCAATTCGGTTAATATTGTGGAGTAACTACAATGTTGTTGATCCATCCTCAGTTTTCTCCTATCACAGCCATTAAACTCTGTAACTGTTTTAAAGTCACCATTGGCCTCATTGTGAAATCCCTGCGTGGTTTCCTTCCTTTCCAGCAACTGAGTTAGGAAGGATCCCTGTATCTTTGTAGTGACTGGGTGTTTTGATACATCATCCAAAGTGTAATTAAAGGGATATTCAAGGTATACTTTTTTATTCATACCCTTCTACCACTAGGTGCCCTTATTTGCGAGGCATTGGAAAACCTCCCTGATCTTTGTGGTTGAATCTGTGTTTGAAATTCACTGCTCGACTGCGGGAACTTACAGATAATTGTATGTAAGGGGTACAGAGATGAGGTAGTCATTCAGAAATCGTGTTAAAAACAATTAATGCACACAGTATGAGTCCACGTAACTTATTTGACTTGTTAATCACATTTTTTACTCCTGAAGTTAAGGCTTGTCAAAACAAAGTGCCTGAATACTTATTGACTCAAGACATTTCAGCTTTTAGTTTTTAATGAATTTGTAAAAAGAAAATAGAAAAACATAATTTCACTTTGACATTGTGGGGTATTGTGTGTAGGCCAGTGACACACAATTCCAATTTAATCAATTTAAAATGTGGAAAAATAAATAATTTCTGAAGACACTGTCTGCTCCCATTGCAAACAAGAAAGTAAACATACATTACAGCCAGCAGGCATTATTATAGTCTCTATGACCAACATGTCTTGTCTTTCAGTCAAACAGGTTATTCCAGACTGCTGTGTCAAATCGCTATGCAATCTGGTGTAGACTGCTGGTGTAGCTATACCATTTGTATTTGTTATTCCAGACTGCTGTGTCAAATCGCTATGCAATCTGGTGTAGACTGCTGGTGTAGCTATACCATTTGTATATACAGTCACGTGCAGCTATAATATGCAGTAATATAGCATAGGAAACAATAGTAAAATGCAGATATAATAAGCAGTAATATACAGCCTAGGAAAAAACCGTAAAACAGCTATATGCTGTAAAATGTAGCCATGGAAACAACTGTAAAATGCAGCTATAATATGCAGTAATATAGCATAGGAAACAACAGTAAAATGCAGCTATAATATGCAGTAATATAGCATAGGAAACAACAGTAAAATGCAGATATATGCTGTAAAATGTAGCCTAGGAAAAACTGTAAAATGCAGCTATAATATGCAGTAATATAGCATAGGAAACAACAGTATAATGCAGATATAATAAGCAGTAATATGTAGCCTAGGAAACAACAGTAATATGCAGTTAAATGCTGTAAAATGTAGCCTAGGAAACAACCGTAAAATGCAGCTATAATATGCAGTAATATATAGCCTAGAAAACAGCAATCACATGCAGCTTTAATATGCAGTAATATGTAGACTATGAAACAAGTTTTTATTTGTTTTTATTTTACCTTTATTTAACCAGGTAGGCTAGTTGAGAACAAGTTCTCATTTACAACTGCGACCTGGCCAAGATAAAGCAAAGCAGTCCGACACATACAACAACAAAGAGTTACACATGGAATAAACAAACATACAGTCAATAATACAGTAGAAACAAAGTAATATGCCAACAGCTGTAGCCTATAAAGAAACGGTCATATTCAGCTGTAGCCTAGGATACAAAAGTAATATGTGGCTGTAGGTTGTAGATAAAGAGAATAACAAGATATAGGATTAACCTTTTAAAGAGGAGAATAACCTTACCTGATACCTCAAGCTTTACTGGTGGCATGGCTTGACTTAGAACACTGCTGCTGCTATGTGAGGAATTATGTGTGTGGAATTCAGTTAGCTACAGTAGTCTACTGTCCTTTAATGGAGATATCTTTTTGCTGCTTGCGCTCTACCCTACACGCTAGTGAGCTACACACTGTACTGGCAGTCAATATGGAGGCGGTGCATTATATAATCCTGGTATATAACCCATTGCTGACGAACAAAATGGACAGGGAGCGGGAGGGAGAGTGGAAAGAGAGCCAGCATCATTCAGGGAGGAGAATACAGGGACAGTTATAGAACAGCCCCTTTTCTGGCCTTCATTTGGGGGTTCATTTCAATGTAGAGAGGCAGAGAAGCATTGCGATGGGTCCTATTTCACTGTAGTGCTTTTTTTGTTTTACTTCCTGAATTGAATGAAATGACTGCTTCTCACAGGCAATACTTGTAGTTTTAAGCATTTTTTTCGCATGGTGTTTCTTAGGATGTGTAGTACTTTTAGGCTTGAACGTGAACCTTTAGGCTAAGTCATCTTGTAGTGGGAAGTGATTTTTACCTTAGTTGGGCTATTTGTACAGCTTACCTCATAGGGGCAAGGGGCAAATGAGTTTCATTGCTTTTATCCCAAACACATCTCTACTATTAGTATTCAACTACTCCCTAATGGCACTATAATGAACATTACATAATAGTTCTCTGTATCTATACATGCACTGGACATTTAAACCAATATATTGTGTATTTTTTTTATCAGTTAGAAGGATGCTGGCCTGTTCAAATCATGGATATCTGAAAAATATAAATACTTGTGTAATAAAATAACTAAATGGATATAGAGAATAGACCAGTGGCAGTCAATGTGCACCGGGGTCTTCACTTTCCCTGGTTCAGTCAGTGGGTCAAACATATATGGCCGGAATAAAGGCTACACACAAAGACAGTGTAAACCAGTTCCACGTTCAGATCATCTCTGATATACTAGCAATCAGCTCCCCCTTGTGGCTATTCAGATGAAGGCTACACAGTGTAGTATAGTAGCACCTTGGACATTTATTACCACTCCTTGAAAACCAATGCATAAATGTAAAAAAATATTACTTAGAATGAAATAATGAAAAGAAAAATCCCTTATTAGGCTATACAGTCATTCTACAGGGCCTTTGAATTCAGTTTTAGAAACACAATTTTGGTCAGTCTGTGAATTGAGGATCATGCGGCGAGCCACGCATGCCTAGTTTGTTAATTTCCCTAGCAGATGCTCTTATATTCCCATGCCCTAATCACAGTCAAAACAAATATATTTTTAATAACAACATCATGAAATAAAATAAACTTGAAAATGATACTTTCCCAAATGAACAAAAGTTACAAGTGCATATAGGCCTAACTGATGATATGCAGTTGCTGTGTTAGAAAAATCAAATGGCTTTTTCTCGAATTCATTGATGATCAGATACTTTTTAAAATGTATTTGTATTTCACCTTTATTTAACCAGGTAGGCCAGTTGAGAACAAGTTCTCATTTACAACTGCGACCTGGACAAGATAAAGCAAAGCAGTGCGACAAAAACAACAACACACATGGAATAAACAAACGTACAGTCAATAACACAATACAAACATCTATATACAGTGTGTGCAGATGTAGGGAGGTAAGGCAATAAATATGCCATGGAGGCGAAATAATTGCAATTTAGCATTAACACTGGAGTGATGCAGATGATGATGTGAAAGTAGAGATACTGGGGTGCAAAAGAGCAAGAGGATAAGTAACAATATGAGGATGAGATAGTTGGGTGTGCTATTTACCGATTGGCTGTGTACAGCTATAATGATTAGTAAGCTGCTAAGACAGCTGATGCTTAAAGTTAGAGAGGGAGATATAAGACTCCAGCTTCAGTGATTTTTGCAATTCGTTCCAGTCATTGGCAGCAGAGAACTGGAAGGAAAGGCGGCCAAAGGAAGTGTTGGCTTTGGGAATGACCAGTGAAATATACCTTCTGGAGCGCCTGCTATGGGTGGGTGTTGCTATGCTGACCAGTGAGCTGAGATAAGGCGGGGCTTTACCTAGCAGAGACTTGTAGATAACCTGGAGCCAGTGGGATTGGCGACGATTATGAAGCGAGGGCCAGAAAATGAGAGCGTACACGTCGCAGTGGTGGGTAGTATATGGGGCTTTGGTGACAAAACAGACGGCACTGTGATAGACTGCATCCAATTTGTTGAGTAGAGTGTTGGAGGCTATTTCGTAAATGACATCGCCGAAGTCGAGGATCGGTAGGATGGTCAGTTTAACCAGGGTATGTTTGGCAACATGAGTGAAAGATGCTTTGTTGCGAAATAGGAAGCTGATTCTAGATTTAATTTTGGATTGGAGATGCTTAATGTGAGTCTGGAAGGAGAGTTTACAGTCTAACCAAACACCTAGGTATTTGTAGTTGTCCACATATTCTAAGTCAGAACCGTCCAGAGTAGTGATGCTGGACGAGCGGGCAGGTGCGGGCAGCGGTCGGTTGAAGAGCATGCATTTAGTTTTACTTGCATTTAAGAGCAGTTGGAGGCCATGGAAGGAGAGTTGTATAGCATTGAAGCTCGTCTGGAGGTTAGTTAACTTCTTTGGGAGCAGCGCACGAGGTGACCGTTTTGGAGAGCCTGGCGTGCCCAAAGTAAAATGCCTCCCATTCAGGCCCAGAAAATAGGATATGCACATATTTAGTACCATTGGATAGGAAACACTCTGAAGTTTCTAAAAGTGTTAACATTTTGTCTGTGAGTATAACAGAACGGATATGGCAGGCAAAAACCCGAGGAATTCCTGTCCTGGAAAAAATGGTTTTGACACATTGCCTCATTTGGAACATCTCCCTTATGAAAATGCCCATATAAGGGCATATGAATGCAGTACCTATTGCTTCCTCTGGAAGTCAACAGTCTTGAGAAAGTGTTTTGATTCTGTTTAGCTGCTTTTAGATTGTAGAAGAAGACGAATAAGGAAGTGGCCACACAGATGTCAATAGAAGAAAATGCGCGTTCCCGGCTGGCGCGCTCTGTGTTTTTTTCCTTTCTTATCGCCCAGTTTATATTCCGGTTGAAATATTATACTATATATGCATAAAAGTGTTTCTAAGGATACATTTACAATTATGTTTGATTGTTCTTGGACAAGTTTATAGGTGTAAGTTGAACGAGTTCTCTTCACGTTTCAATGGACGAGTGGAGGCTGTATTTTCTCATTATAACGCGCCAACCAAACTGAGATTTATGGATATAATACATTACTTTTTCTAACAAAAGAACCATGGATTGTCTTCGTTGGACACTTGGGAAGCCATCAGCAGAAGTTCTTCAACAGGTAATTGATTTGTTTTCGCTGTGAAATGTGTTTTGTGTGAACCGTGAAGGCTAATGAATTCATGGTAATGGAAAAAATTGTGAAGGTGCTACCCTCAAACAATCAAATGTGGTGCTTTCGCCGTAAAACCTTTTTGAAATCTGACAACGCTGTGATATTGCCAAGAAGCAGAGCTTTTGATGACTATGAAACACTTGTATATTGATGAATGTTTAATAATTAATCTTTTGGATTTTGAATTTGGCGCCTTGCATTTCACCGGGTAGTGTCGGGAGTGGGGCGCCCCACCACTCCGTAAGAAGTTAACACAGTGTCCAAAGAAGGGCCAGAGGTATACAGAATGGTGTCGTCTGCATAGAGGTGGATCAGAGAATCACCAGCAGCAAGAGCGACGTCATTGATGTATACAGAGAAGAGAGTCGGTCCGAGAATTTAACCCTGAGGCACCCCCATAGAGACTGCCAGAGGTCCGGACAACAGGCCCTCCGATTTGACACACTGAACTCTATCAAAGAAGTAGGTGATGAACCAGGCGAGGCAATCATTTGAGAAACCAAGGCTGTCAAGTCTGCCTATAAGAATGCGGTGATTGAGTCGAAAGCCTTGGCCAGGTCCATGAATATGGCTGCACAGTAATGTCTGTTATCGATGGCGGTTATGATATCGTTTAGGACCTTGAGCGTGGCTGAGGTGCACCCATGACCAACTCTGAAACCAGATTGCATAGCGGAGAAGGTACATTGGGAATCTAAATGGTCGGTGATCTGTTTGTTAACTTGGCTTTCGAAGACCTTAGAAAGGCAGGGTAGGATATATATAGGTCTGTAGCAGTTTGGGTCTAGAGTGTCTCCCCCTTTGAAGAGGGGGATGACCGCAGCAGCTTTCCAATCTTTGGGAATCTCAGACAATACGAAAGAGAGGTTGAACCGGCTAGTAATAGGGGTTGCAACAATTTCGGCAGATAATTTTAGAAAGAGAGGGTCCAGATTGTCTAGCCCGGCTGATTTGTAGGGGCCCAGATTTTGCAGCTCTTTCAGAACATCAGCTGTCTGGATTTGGGTGAAGGAGAAATGGGGGAGGCTTGGGCGAGTTGCTGTGGGGGGTGGAGGGCTGTTGATTGGGGTGGGGGTAGCCAGGTGGAAAGCATGGCCAGCCGTAGAAAAATGCTTATTGAAATTCTCCATTATCGTGACTTTATCGGTGGTTACAGTGTTTCCTAGCCTCAGTGCAGTGGGCAGCTAGGTGGAGGTGCTCTTATTCTCCATGGACTTTACAGTGTCCCAGAACTTCTTTGAGTTTGTGCTACAGGATGCAAATTTCTGCTTCAAAAATCCAGCCTTAGCTTTCCTAACTGCCTGTGTATATTGGTTCCTAACTTCCCTGAAAAGTTGCATATCACGAGGGCTATTCGATGCTAGTGCAGAACGCCACAGGATGTTTTTGTGCTGGTCAAGGGCAGTCAGGTCTGGAGTGAACCAAGGACTATATCTGTTCCTGGTAATTTTTTTGGTAAAGAAGGCACTTTTAAAGAATAACCAGGCATCCTCTACTAACGGGATGAGATCAATATCCTTTCAGGATACCCGGGCCAGGTCGATTAGAAAGGCCTGCTCGCTGAAGTGTTTTAGGGAGTTGATAATGCAGGCCTGTGTCTACATTAGACAAACTTTACCTGTCTCCCGTGGTTCTCTCCCGACCACCACCTTTTTGTCTTTGCTAGGCAGCACTCTGAACCTTATCCCATTATTCTCCCTTTCCTGGGGAGCATAGAGCAGTGCCTCCTGGTCCTTTAAAAAGCATTCCAGACCAGACAGATCAAGGAACAATTGCTCAAGTAGACCAGAGCATAAAGATAAATTAGTGAATGAGTGAGTGACAGATAAATGAAACTCTGATGGTTAACTTACGGTGCTCCCTTCATTGAAGCAGTTTCAAGTACAGTATTTTGAGAGTAGGGTCGACTTTACTGGAGAACCTCAGCCGGACACACCTGGCATGACAAACAACAATAAAAAACACATTACACATAACAAGATAGCCAAAGATTTTCAGTATCATATCTCTCTTGAAATACTTTAATACATTTTGTAAAGCCCTATGTAGTTATCAATTTATGTGAGAAATTGAAAGTTCCGTCAAGAAAAGTAACGTTATTCTAAGTCTACCGTTGTTTGGTAACTAAAATAGACAGAACGAGAGAGAGGTAAGAGAGAGAAAGAAGAGAGCGAGAAAGACTCCCACCTCTTCCTTCTCGGTCATTCCTCCCCTTCAGCAGGCTCTGTATCCAGGTCATCCTCAGCATGAGGGAAGGCTGTCTTAAGAGTATCTACAGCGTTCGCCATCATCTACAGCAGTAACCAGGCACAGGATAGGAGGATGCAGCGCATAAACACAGCACCATGGTTAGTTTTAGAAAAAAATGGTAACCAAAAACCACATCTCCATTATCACTCTCTCTCACTTGACATGTTTTTTGCTCAAGTTATCATGCACTGCTTTTTTAACTGTGAAAGTTGCGAAGCTGTACATGGAAGGTCACCTTATCAATCCTGGACAACAACAAAAAAAATTATTATCAAAGGCTGTGCTGGTGTCTGTGTGAAGAGCAGGGAACTCTTGCAACTCGTCGCTGTTGACGTCTCAGGAATGGTGCACAGTTGCTGGTGGAAAACAAAGAGAAAAAGTGATCCCATTACTATGCCGCAGTCATATTTGAATACAGGAAGTTATTCATCAATTCAATCCATAATTTAAGAACCGTTTCCAGCTGGCCTTTCCGAACCTCCACCTTGTCAATATTTTGATTTCCAAATGGAAGATCTGGGAAAGTTTTCTTGGATACCTTGACATCTGAAATGGAAACCATACACAACCTTTAGTGAGCATTGTAGCAATCACATGATGGCTTCCACTTCTATAGCCCTACTCTGTTCTTGCTGAGGATGTAGTCTGGTCACAGATCTGCTTGTACTGTCTTGCCATGGGATTCAGTTTTCTAATGATCAATTAGCCTTTTATATTAGCCTTTTAAAATTATTGGATTAGCTAACACAACGTGCCATTGGAACACAGGAGTGATGGTTGCTGATAATGGGCCTCTGTACGCCTATGTAGGTATTCCAGCTACAATAGAGATTTACAACATTAACAATGTCTAGACTGTATTTCTGATCAATTTGATGTTATTTTAATAGACAAACAATTAGCTTTTCTTTCAAAAACAATTCAATTTCTCAGTGCTTTTCCAACAGTCTTGAAGAAGTTCCCACATATGCTGAGCACTTGTTGGTTGCTTTTCCTTCACTCTGAGGTCCAACTCATCCCAAACCATCTCAATTGGGTTGAGGTCGGGTGATTGCGGAGATCAGGTCATCTAATGCAGCACTTCCTCACTCTCCTTCTTGGTCAAATAGCCCTTACACAGCCTGGAGGTGTGTTGTGTCATTGTCCTGTTGAAAAACAAATGATAGTCCCACTAAGCGCAAACCAGATAGGATGGCGTATCGCTGTAGAATGCTGTGGTAGCAATCCACCTCCTCCATGCTTCACGGAGGAAATCACACATGTGGGGATCATCCGTTCACCTACTCTGCGTCTCACAAACACAAGGCAGTTGGAACCAAAAATCGCACATTTGGACTCATCAGACAAAGGACAGATTTCCACCGGTCTAATGTCCATTGCTCATGTTTCTTGGCCAAGCAAGTGTCTAATTATTATTGGTGTCCTTCAGTAGTGAATTCTTTGCTGCAATTTGACCATGAAGGCCTGATTCACGCAGTCTCCTCTGAACAGTCTATGTTGAGATGTGTCTGTTACTTGAAATCTGTGAAGCATTTATTTGGGCTGCAATCTGAGGTGTAGTTAACTCGAATTAACTTATCCTCTGCAGCAGAGGTAACTAACTTTGGGTCTTCCTTTCCTGTGGCGGTTGTCATGAGAGCCAGTTTCATCATAGCGCCTGATGGTTTTTGCGACTGCACTTAAAAACTTCATGTCTTAAAGTATTGATGGACTGTCGTTTCTCTTTGCTTATTTGAGATGTTCTTGCCAAAATATGAACTTGTTCTTTTACCAAATAGGAGTATCTTCTGTATACCACCCCAACCTTGTCACAACACAACTGATTGGCTCAAACGCATTAACAAGGAAAGAAATTCCACAAATTAACTTTTAACAAAGCACTGAAATGCATACCAGGTGTCTACCTCATTGTCACGGATTCCACCGGAAATGCTGCTTATTCCGTTCACCAGATCCGGAATTCAACGTCATCGGCCTTCTAGGCGTCACTGAACTGGATCATTACCACCAACCCCAGACTGTCTTGTCTCATTACGCACACTTGGTTCCCATTCCCCCTGATTAGTATTTGTATATATGTGCCCTCTGTTCCCCGTTGTCCTTGTTGATTATTGTTCCATGTCCGTTGGTCTTGTGAGTACCTGTGCTCTGTTGTATCGGCTTGTGTGTTAGTGTGCACTTGTTATTACGGGTCTCGTCCCATGTATTTGTTAGAGGTTTACACCGCACTCTTTGTTTGGGTTACATCCGTGTGTGTGTGTGTGTTGGGCTTCGTCCCTGTCATGTTCATGACATACGCTATTTTGGGTAGAGAAATATAAAAACACTATTTTCGTATTCCTGCGCCTGTCTCCTATCATTATACAATGTGAACTGGTTGAGAGAATGCCTTGACAGCTTTGCACACACTTGGAAAAGGGCTACTTTGAAGAATCTCAAATATAAAATATTTTTGGATTTTACGCTCTTTGCTTACAAGATTCAATATGTGTATAGCATGGCATAGGCATAGTAGCATGGCATAGTATTGGCATAGTAACATGGCATAGCATAGTATTGATGTCTTCACTGTTCTACAATGTAGAAAATAGTGATGTAATACCCTGGTTAAAACCAAGTATTGAGTTATTTGTATAATTAATTAGTATTATATTTTAATAGCCGATTTAAATTGATTATTCATTGTAATATTGTTAATGCTTTTATGTTGAAGAAATATTTAGTTAAAGTATAAGTTGGTTTACTTTCAAATTCATGTTGTGACCAATAAGGTCACTTGTTAAGTTGTGGCCAATGGGAGAGTTGACCTGGTTAACGGGAGGCCTGGGATATAAAAAAGAGAGGGAAAAAGACGTTAAGACCGTTGCTAGACCGTTGGTTGGTTGGTTGGTTGGTAGACTGTTGGTTGAGAAGAGATGCTGTGATTATGATCGTTGGTGAAGAGGAATAATTTAGAGAAGACACAAAAAGTATAGCCATAGCTACCTTTTAAGACATTAAGGGAAATACCTATTTTATTTTATAGGAGAGTTATTGTATATTTTGTTGAGAGGGGACTCTGAAGACTGAAGCTACGGTGTCATTATGGAGGTTGACTAGCATCGTGAGACGCCAGGAGAGAATTTCTTCGGAGGGCTCGACGAGTTCATGTTCCCATGGAGCGTCGGTTGCTGTGGACCATGTGAGGAAAACCTGCAAGGAATTGTCATGCTTCGCTGGAGAATTATCTACATTCGTGAGTAACCACAACGTGAGGTGCTTCTGGACTTTGTGTGTCGACATTATTTTTTTGAGCTCCAATGCGCGCCAACGGGTAAAACAAGCAAGCTTGAAATAATTTGGACATGGGTTGTGCACACTCATTGGGTTTTATTATTTTAATTTCTGTTAATGTTGTGATATAAAAATTGTAATAATACACATTTGAACTGTATTTAAGTTGTCTTGGTGGAGTCATTGAATGTTTTAATTTAATTGAATGCATGGGATAGATCCTGAAACAATAACATAAATCTATAATCATTTCAACTGAAGTTTAGACCCTATTGTCATAACCCTAGATAGTTCGCAATAGGAATTCTTATTGGAGATGTCCTTCTCACCTAGCATCCCATGCTGTTGAAATACTCTACGTAAGCTAATATCGTGAGAGTCAAACTCGAGCCTGGTGAGTGGGTACAGCAAAAATAAAGAAAATTCCTTGAATGAGTAGGTGTCCAAACTTTTGACTGGTACTGTTAACGTGGTGTTTACATCCCTAGGTAGCTGGCATTGCAACATGGCGGAATCCCAGCAAGGCACTCAGAAAACTAGATAGCCAATTCTGCCTAATACCATTTGTATGTGTTTTTGATGATCTCATTTATGTACAGCTTTGGCAATGGATATTTGTAATGGTAGGCTCAATAATTCCAGTTTAGATATCCTTTTTCTGATGTGTTCAGTCATTCCTTTGGATTTAATCTCACTCAAGTATCTAATGTCACCCGCCATATAGCAACAGAACAATGAGAAACATCTTTCAAATAGCTTTGAATGTCACACTTTGCATTCATCCTAGCTACTGTAATATCACCTGACTTGCTATAGTAGGCAGCTCCAGATGCAAGGGGACATCTATTTATATTATCTATAACGATTATAAAATGGCCATTAGGTAGCTAGCTAGATTAAACACTGTCTGGTCTATGCTTCACTGCAGTTTAAGCCTTTTGGCTCAGCTAGCTTGATAACTCTTCCCCAGCCGTTTCAATTTAACTTCAGCTAAGTTCATCAATGTAGCTAGATAATGATTTTAGGAAGTAAAACTATGTGCTTGCTATATTTTATAGACTTGCTACTAACCCATGAATACATTTTTTACCAAACGAGTTAGCTGGTTCCCCTGACTGTTTATTGATGAATTGGTAAATGAAAAAGTAGCAAAGAGGCTGTTGTGGTACAATTTGTCTGATAAAGAATAAATGTGTACATGTACACATTAGTGTTTCATTAGGTACCTAGGGTACTGACTAGTTACACACATTGTTGTTCATGTTTTTGTTACTGCATTTGTGGTGGAGAGGGAAGATCACTAGAAAAGAGCAAGCTGACAAACCAGTAAGAAAGCTGTTGTTGCACAGCAAAGGTATTACAGTCAATGCAATATTGTGTGAATTGCCCATTTATATCATTGGTTCTCACAAAATGGTTGGATTGTTCAGCAACATGAGCAGTAAAAGCTAACACGGCTTTGGGGCTAAAAGGTATGTCACAAAGGTGACTATGAATATATTAGAAGCTGCCCCCATAAATTGCATTACATGCCCAGAACCTAATTCACCTGATATGGGTTTCACCCAGACAGTGTGCACCTCTTTCACCCTTCCCAAAGCTAAGTACCTCTCCATAGTTAATTTCCAACATTTCACCTGATAGCACTGCCAGCCTAAATTCTCTAGTGCTTTGTGCTACACTCGTTAATGCACATTCACAATTCCCTAAGTTAAGTAGCGTACCCCTCTTTCCATTCGCACCAGTATAGACTAACAACTGGTGCAAATTCCTTTCACTCACTCGACCAGTCACTGTGCATTAGATTTTCTGTCTGAACACTCCAAGCTCACATCTGAACTATTCGCTAGTGCCCTCCCACTGGGTCTTACTACAAAGACCACTGAAAACCTGAACTTTATTGAGTAGACATTGGCCTTTATTGATACAGATAACATTATTTGAGCCACCATTCCATTTATTTTAGTTTAAATTACTGTATCAAGCCTTGTTGACCCCTGTAAGTTTGTTTAAATCTATTTATTATTTTCCCATTAGTTATTTTTTGCTTTTACATTATTATACTCGTTTACTTAGTTCTATTGTGGCTTCATTGTGATTTAGTTGAAACATTTTCCTCAGTACAACACCATCAAGGAGAGGCCTGCTGCAAACACTGGATTGGATCCCTTAGTGTGCCTGCTGTGGGGGGACCACAGAACTTTCCTCAAGGACTTTTATATTTAATTTTTGGACTTCCAGTTGGTGTTCCACAAAGATTGTGTTTGGAAGGTCTACACATTTTGTAACTACTCATTCATACAAACTGAAAGAAATGCAATAAATGACATTCACTTATCTGTCCTATTTTTCAATCTTTGATATACAGAGTGCACAAAACATTAGGAACACTTTCAGTTTGCTTGAACTGCTGCAAGTCCTATCTTATCATTGTATCAACTTTCACCAGCACCATCTGTAGTCTAGGACCCTATAAATGTAAGGAGGGAGGGGTCTTATAACCCATCCCCTTCTATTAATACAACATAAGCATAATCAATTATTATAATACATCAAACATTTGGTACAGCCCCTATCATGACCCCTAGGTGAACCTCTAACAGGCACTAGCCAACCTTGAGTGTATACTTTTTAATTACAGCATCCTTTATTCTGTAGTTATTCCATTGCTATTTATTCTGTTGGCAAGAAAATGTACATGTTAACATTATCTTCTGATTAAAATTTTAATTTTAATGAAATGCTATCTATTACCTTCCAAAATGTAAGTAGACATATCTAGGTGTCCGATAACAACACATTCTTATGGAATGGCTTGTCCTGCACTTTGTAAAAACCCACAGTGCATTGAGTGAATGTTGGGAAAAGATCTTGGTTCCTTTCTAAATAATGTAAATGCAAAGAGGACTCGGCCCACAAAATAGTGAACTGGAAAAACAGTTGAGTGCTCATTCAAAGATAGGGGCAGTGTTTTACCCTGGTTCACTTTAAATAGGACAGAGGCTATATGTGAAAACACCCTAAAACATTCTCCATTCAGGCTGCATAGGCTTCGATTTCCTCCTTCACTTAATGGCAAAAAAATTGGGAAAGTATGCAGACTTTCTTTATGAAACACTTTTTCACCACCATGCTCAAGTAGTTTATGTTGTGTATCACGTTCAGCCAATCAAGTTGCAACACTCTGTTCTCAGGACGGATCTGCCGGTTTTGACTAGCAGAAGTGACTTATGTTGGCAGTTTATGAGAATTTACGCAGAAGGTTAGGATAATAAACCTAATTCTCCTAACCTGCCACGTTAACCTCAGGGATTGCTGGGGCGCTAGCGGGCTGCTCCAGACACTACCAGGTAAAATGTAAGGCGCCAAATTCAAAATCCCAAAGTTGAATTATTAAACATCCACCAATATATAAGTGTTCCATACTCATCAAAAGCTCTGTTTCTTGGTAATATCACAGCGTTGTCAGATTTCAAAAAGGCTTTACGGCGAAAGCAGCACATTTGATTGTTTGAGGGTAGCACCTCACATATTTTTCCCATAGCCATGAATCGATTAGCCATCATGGCACACACATAACACATTTCACAGCGAAAACAAATCAATTACCTGTTGAAGAACTTCTGCTGAGGTCATCCTAAGTGTCCAGCGAAGACAATCCATGGTTCTTTTGTTAGAAAAAGTAATGTATTTTATCCATAAATCCTCCATTTGGTTCGCGCGTTATAATCAGAAACGACAGCCTCCACTAGTCCATTGAAACGTGACGCAAACCCGTTCATCTTATACCTAATAAACTTGTCCAAGAACAATCAAACATAGTTTTAAATGTATCCTTAGGAACACTTTTACGTATATTTACTATTATAAATCAACCGGAATATAAACTGATCGATAAAGACGGTAAAAAAGACACTGCGCACTTTGTCGGGAGCGCGCGCTGGGTACTGTTGACATAAAAGATACACTTCCTGGTTTGCTCTTATTCTCTGGTCTAATTCATCCAAAATGAAAACTTACACTGTCTCGAGACTGTTGACATCTAAAGGAAGCGATGGGTACTGCATTCATATGCCCTTATATGGTCATTTTCATGAGGGAGGGGTTCCCAAATGAGCAATGTGTAAAAATCACTTTTTCCAGGACAGAAATTCCTTGGGGTTTCGCCTGCCATATGCGTTCTGGTTCACTCACAGACAAATGGTTAACACTTTTGGAAAATTCAGAGTGTTTCCTATCCAATGGTACTGAATATGTGCATATCCTATTTTCTGGGCCTGAATGGGAGGCATTTTACTTTGGGCACGCCAGGCTCTCCAAAACCGACCCCTCAACTGCCACTCCCTAACAAGTTAACTAAAATGCTAAACATTTCCCTCGACGTGACTCGAACATATCTAGCTACAACCAGGTCTGCCCAAGAACAGTCTTGGTTTCCACTAATGCAATGCTGCTAAAGCAGCAGGCGTTTCTCTTTAAAAAAAATGGAACCCTTGGTCTGAGTTTCAATCTGATTGCTTGAACGCGATACACATCATCCGGGATTGGCATTTAGCCACTCTAGCATGGTCTTGGAAATGGTGTTTCGTAAGAAAAGTATGCATATTTCGAGGGAGGAGAGGAGGTATTTTCCCCACCTTCTCGCCATCAAATAAAGTTAAGGAGGAAATCGAACCCTATTGAGTACCACAGTATGAGTCCTAATACCATAAAACCTAAGCGGTAAACCCCAGAAATGGTTCCAATCAATTTTTTTCACCCATTCACTTTTCCGTCTGGGATTTTAGAACTACTTCATATGTGTTTCGTGTAGGCTTACCCTGACGTGACATTTTGATAACTGCGCAAAATCTCTCTTGGACAAGGTAATATTTATCAATATATTTGCCTGTAATTACCCCTCAAATGAAATGCTAATTAGACGATAATGTGGCTATTATATAAGACTACACATCCTGTCGCAAACTAGTTTGACACCATCCCTCTGGCTTTTGTAGTGAACTAGCCTACCGAATGGCATTTGATGTATGATTGATGAGGATCTCCATATGGCAAATGTACGGTCCCTTACTAGACGTCCGCAAATGTTTTCAAAATAGGCCGACGGCCTCGGGCCGTGCCCCAGGGCCAGATCTTCCGGGAAGTCATTGAACGAAATCTCTCGGGCATTCGGTGTCCGTTTTATAAAATAAATGTATCATTTTCCCGCCCTCAAAAATTCCACCAGATGGCGAATGGCTTCTTATTGCAAATATACAAAACATACATCAAAATGACATGGCCATTTCTCCTAAACAGAAAAGACTTCGAAGACGAAACCCGGTGAGCATAGGTTTGGCTAAATGGGCTTTTGGCCCCGAAACAAGATGGCGTCGAGGACTCACGGTTTTTGAGTTAACCTGTTTAGGCTAGGGGGCATTATTTTGAAGTTCGGATAAAAAATGTGCCCATAGTAAACTGCCTGTTACTCAGGCCCAGAAGCTAGGATATGCATATAATTAGTAGCTTTGGATAGAAAACACTGTTACAATAACGTCTGGGACTATAACAGAACTGATATGGCAGGCAAAAATCCATCCGGAAAATCTGAATCTGTCATGTCACACTGTTTTCAATTGGCATCCTATTCAATCCATTGTATTTGAGCTCCCAGATTGCAGTTCCTATGGCTTCCACTAGATGTCAACAGTCTTTAGAAAAGGTTTCAAGCTTTTATCTTGAATAACCATGGAGTAAGAGATGTTTTTTTCTGAGTTGTCGTCAAGTGTCCTGTTATGGATTGAGCGCGTAACAGTGAGTGCGCTCTTAGCTCTTTTTCTCTTCTATTTAACAGGCTGTATTCCGTCTGAAATATTATCATTTATATTCATTTTAGGGTATCTGAGTATTGAATAGAAACGCTGTTTGACTTGTTTCGACGAACTTTACCGGTACTTTTGGGATATTGTTTGTCTACATGGATGAATGCCTTTGGGCAGGTGGATTACTGAACAAAACGCGCCAACCAAACGGAGCTTTATCGAACAAAAGGACCTTTTATTTTAACCGGGACACTTGGGTATGCCATCAGATGAAGATCTTCAAAGGTAAGCGATTTATTTTATCGCTATTTTTGAGTTTTGTGACACCTCTGCTGGTTATGCTATTATGCTAATTGAATATGTGTGCGGGCGCTGTCCTCAGACAATCAAATGTTCTGCTTTCGCCGTAAAGGCTTTTTGAAATCTGACAACGCTGTTAGATTACCAAGATTCTAAGCTTTTGAATAGTGCGCAACACTTGTATTTTCATGAATGTTTAAAATTAGTATTTTTGTAATTCTGCATTTCACCGGATGTTGTCGCCCTAAGAAGTTAAGGCCCATTTTCTGGGATTAAAGGTCAAAAATGGTAATAGAACGCTAATTTGACAGCTTCACGTCAAAGTACATGAACCTACGGTGTAAGGAAAAATAGAACAAGCCATTTATCTATTGTAATTTTCGAGAAATCGTAAAATGTTCAATTGGTAATGCTGAAAGAAATGTTTTTTTCCCCAAAAAGTTATAGATCCAGTTGTGGCGTGTTCAGAAGAATCCGTTAACTTCTCATGGATCACTGGGGCGCTAGCGGGCTGCTCCCGACACTACCAGGTGAAATTCAAGAAAAAATTCCAAAATTGAATTATTAAAAATGCACCAATATACAAGTGTTCCATACTCATCAAAAGCTCTGCTTCTTGGCAATATCACAGCGTTGTCGGATTTAAAAAAGGCTTTACGACGAAAGCACTACATTTGATTGTTTGAGGCTAGCACCTCACATATTGTGATAATCTTTCACTTGGATGGTCACCTAAACGTTATATAAGTCAAATAAAGTGGACCGCTCAGCAAAATGTGCGCCGAAAAACGTGCAACTGAAAAAGAGGTCCCCCGGCTAAATTTTCTCCCAATAGAATGCATTAGTTCCGATTTCCATTAAACTTTGCCTATACACTGCTGACATCCAGTGGAAGCAGTAGGTACTACATTCAGGGTCCTGGTATAAATACTTTTTTATAGGCACTGTCTCAAAGTGAGCTATAAACCACAAGAATGAGATTTCCGGATGGAAAAATCTCTGGTTTTTGAATGCACATTTTGCTGAGCGGTCCACTTTATTTGACTTATATAACGTTTAGGTGACCATCCAAGTGAAAGATTATCACTTTTATTCATAAAAGATAAGCTAAGGAAGCATTTTAATTGGTTTTTGTTTTGTTGAGGGAAAGTTTATAGGTATAGTTGAACGCGTTCTCGTCACATTGGATTTTCTGAACACAAGGCGCCAACCAAACGGAGATTTAAGGATATAATAAATTACTTTTTCTAACCAAATACCCATGGATTGTCTTCGTTGGATACTTAGGAAGCCCTCTGCAGACGTTCTACAAAAGGTAAGGCACAGGTTTTCCCTGTGAAATGCATTTTCTATCGACCGCGCTGGTATGGTTATGGAAAATATGTGAGGTGCTAGCCTCAAATGTAGTGCTTTCACCGTAAAGCCTTTTTGAAATCCGACAACGCTGTGATATTGCCAAGAAGCAGAGCTTTTGATGAGTATGGGACACTTGTATATTGGTGCATTTTTAATAATTCAATTTTGGAATTTTGCATTTCACCTGGTAGTGTCGGGTGCAGCCTGCTAGCGCCCCAGTGATCCCTGAGAAGTTAAAACCGTTGAACCCGGCTATCCCGAGTTCAACGGGCCAGTCAATTGGGCATTTCTGCAGTATATTAGAACATGTCAAATTCGTAATGGTAAATGCCCATTGAAACATATTGCAAATGTACTGTGCATTTGCAATGTGCTTCAATGGAAATTTACCATCACCAAATTGACATGCTGAAATCAACACGAACAAGCGATGGAGAGGAACCACGATCACTGCCCGGCCAGCCCAGTTCAACGGGCCAGTCAATCGGGCACTTCTGCAGTATTTTAGAGCCTGTCAAATTCGTGATGGTAAATGCCCATTGTAAGACATTGTAAATTGACAGCTGGTGATTGGAACAGGTTACCATGAGCACCTTTTAAATATGTTTTTTAATGCCTTTAGGAGGGTGCAAGGGGTCCATGGCTGGGTAGGGAGCATGGTTCATTGACTTTTGACTTCCTATGGTAACATATTGCAAATGGACAAAACATAGGCCTTATGGACAAACTCAATAAAATAAGACAAATGTATCTTCATATGGTTGTTATATACGTGTTATTAACAAAACAAATCAATGGAATTTTCAAAATTTGACCCTTGGGTCTTGACTTTTGTTAGGTTTTGCGTAGGTTCAACTGAGATAGGAACGATAGTAAACCTGAATTTGGTTAAAACAATTGTTTAATACAAAAGTTAATGAATGGCAAATACAATTTCCGTATATACGGGTTCACTGTAACATCACGCAGGACGAAACAATGAACTGCCTTTCTGCTGATAACATGGGTATATGTTCTGACAGAGTTAGTTCCTGCTTCGTGAGCCGGCCTATCAGAACAGTGCCTGGGCGTGGTTTAGACTTGCCGGGCCAATCAGTGTCACACAGGCTGGTCCCCCTTTTGGCGCTCTGTTTGATTTATCTTCCTTCTTGACATTTCAGTACTTTTCCACTAGCCAGGGTCCTGTCGTAAATACCTCACACCCCCCACTTAACCACAGGTCAGCAACTTTCTCAAGATGTCCGCACAGGGGTTACACATACACAAGTCCCTACTGACTAACCCCCAATATGATTATTAGCAATTAGCAATACTATAATGGTATAAAAATTATCTTCCTTACAAGTCAAAAAAAATGAAAAAAAACACCTAGATGGCGGACTGAACACAGCTATGTAGACCACCAAGATAAAAACGTAATATTTAATATCGGTAAGTTAGACTAAATATTAGCACTACACAATCTGATGGGTGATAACCTTCAATCTGGATAAGAAAACAAATCATAAGAAGAAATACATTTATCGACAAATATTACAAAAACAAGCAACACCCAAACAAGAAGGAGAGTAAGAACCTATTTCAAAAAGTGACTCTTCTACAGACACAGATTTTTACCACCGGGAATGTAAATGTCGAAACCGATCTGTTAAAATCAATAAATGACAAACTGGGTTTAAGGATATAAGAGTTGAAGGCAAGCCTTGAGATGAGTGACAAAAAAGCTGTGAAATTTGAGAAAGACACAGTAAGATTGAAACTGAAGTTAATGAACTTAAAAAGAACATCGTTCTGAGAGAAGCCTTACTTGACATACAGTCAGGGGAAGGGGTCACACTCGGCCATTCAGAGAGGTCTATTATTGTGGCCCTGGTGGCACAAAATCAAAGGTCTGTCTCGACGGAGATGCTTGGGAATATGGTCAATACGGGGGACCATGTTGTGGGTGTTTCAGGGGAAGGGGGTATATCTGACCTCGATCCAGGACGTGACAATGGTTAATAAAATCCTTTTTTTACACTGTTTTGCAGGCCTTCTCATACAGCTGCAACTGTATAGATTCGTAAATCAAGACCTTACTTGAGTTGGGCTCTGGGATGGTGCAACTGTTGAGAATGTGAGTCTATGGTTGTTGTGGGGGAAAGGGGTTGAGTGTGTGGGTGGGTGTGTATCCCACAACTGTTGCGAGGGAGTAAAATATGTTAGCGATGATATAGGATGATTCACAATAATTGTTTGCTAATATAATAATTGCTTGCCATAATGTAATTTGGAAATGGCGAGACTAGTGAGAGGTAAAATATTAATAGCTAGTTATGGAAAATAAACAGGATTTAAAATGTATATATTATAAATCCTGTTTATCTTATCATACATAATATATTTATTTTGAATGGCTATATATAATACAGATCGAGATGAGGGCGATGGAAATGCATTTGGTGGTTGATCTGCTTCTGTTCTGTGGGTGGCACTGTGTGCTCCTTTCGAAGGATGGATCCCGGTCTCCGGGGCTATGGGATCCGCGGGGTCGGGGGTTGTCTGCCGGACATTGGGATGACAACCCAACTTGGGATGAGGAGGGCTTTTAGCGGGTGGAATAGTGGGGACCAATTGGAGGTTTACTTAGTAGCAATGCAAATATCATGGTACAGCTATATATACACTCAATGGTACGTTTAAAAACATATATTTTGATAAATAGAATTGAAACTTGTCTCATGTTAAGTGGTGAAATAAGTATAGCCAGTTATAATTTTATTGGCTTAGCAGATAAGAAAATAGATGATCAGTACTTACCTGGCTAAAAGAGAAGGAATGTAATATCTATTTACAGGAAACTCAACAATTTTAGATGAAGTTGTGGAAAAAGGACTGGGGGGGTGAAATATATTTATCCCATGGGCAAAGAAATTCAAATAGGGTGACAATATTAATTGACAGTAATATTGATCCAATTGTGCAAACAGATCATCAAGGTAGATGGATAATTTTAAATATGTTATTGGACAATAAACAAATTTGGCTTATTAACCTATATGGTCCAAATAATGATGATCCAAGCTTCTTAGAAAATATAAGAATTTAGCAACTCTACAAGCAACACTAGACTCTGTTATTATGGTGGGGGATTTTAATACATTTTAAATACCTCTATGGACCATAAAGGAAATCACCCTACAAACTATCTGTCACATCTGCTCCTGCTACGCCCTCTGGTGTTCATCCGGTGTCGTCTTAACCTGCAGTCACTCCCCCAGTACTCTCCCTCCCTCTGTGTGATTGTGTGGTTGGAGACAGGTGCTGGAGTCAGAGCAAATCCATTTTTCAGATGCAACCATATCAAGACCTCTACAAATACTCAGTACTGCCAGTTCGTAATCTCTGCTCAGTCAGTCACTATTCTAGCCTTTCATTATTACTCAGATCTGTTACTCTGCTTTACCCGTTTTCCTGCCTGACACCGTTTATATTCTCATTGCAGTTACCGCTCTGTCTCTGGCTCCTGTCTCCTGTTTCACATTTGCACCACCACTACCTTGGATGACCTCATGACCTGTTTACCTGGGCCAACTCCAACCTCAGTCTCCACATCTGGTTTTCCTCCAACTACTCTGAGCTTCCCCTGATCTGCACTCCATATCTCTCAGATTCAATAAACATTTTGGTTCATTGATCCC
Source organism: Brachymystax lenok tsinlingensis (assembly GCA_030435695.1). NCBI lineage: Eukaryota > Metazoa > Chordata > Actinopteri > Salmoniformes > Salmonidae > Brachymystax > Brachymystax lenok. Next base: position 4,821,453 of record CM059792.1, on the reverse strand, counting down.
TGTTTCTTCATCTGAGTCCGCTCTTGGGTTCCCCTGTTTGCTCCGCGTAACAGTACGATCTGGCCAAGAGATGAACCCAGCAGACTCCACTACTCTTCACCAAATTCTTGTTGGGCAAGGCACACTTCTTGAGCAACATGGCCAAGCCCTGAAAACCCTGCTGGAGAACATCAATGATTTTTCACAGAGCCTGTCTAACCTACAGGTCCGAACCTCCTCCCAGAGTTCACAACCAGTCTCAAGTCTCTCTGCTCTGCTCCGGGACCTTTATGTTCCGACTCCTGAGCACTATGATGGTAATCTTGGCACTTGCAGAGCCTTTCTTGTGCAATGTTCATTAGTATTTGAGCAACAGCCCTACTCTTATGCTAGTGAACGAGACAAGATTTATTTTTTGATTGGCTGCCTTCGGGGAGCAGCGCTTTCCTGGGCTACTGCGGTGTGGGAGAGACAGTCACTTATCTGCGTCTCCTACAGTGGATTTACAGATGAGATGAGGAAGGTCTTCGACCACCCGGTCTGTGGAAAGGATGCTGATAAACGACTTCTGTCCCTTCATCAAGGCCCCCAGAGTGTGGCTGAAATGGCATGTGAGTTCCGTACCCTCGCCGCAGAGAGTGGATGGAATGACGAGGCTCTTCAGGGAGCATTCCGGAACTCACTCAATGAGACCCTCAAGGACGAGTTGGTGTCCAGAGAGGAGCCTGATGGACTTGACAAACTCATTTCTCTCACTATCCGCATTGACAATCGTCTCCGTGAGCGTCGGAGGGAGAGGGGTGGCATGTCCCATAATCCCATAACATCTGCTTCAGTGCCTTGCTCACTTTCTTTGACTGCATCACATCTCCAGGCATGTTCTAATCCTGAACCAATGCAGCTCGGCCAGACCCGTCTATCTCCAGAGGAGAGGCAGTGGCGTATCAGTACTAGGAGCTGACTATATTGTGGCCAGGTTGGTCACCTAGACTCCACTTGTTCCCTGTGTCCAGCAAAAGAGGAGGCTCAGCAGAAGTGGGGGATATACTGTCTGCACCCCAGTCCATTCCTGAACCCCCAGACCTGTCTTCTGCTCCTCCTGAGTATCACAGTCTAGCTCCTGTATTCAGTAAGCACCATACCCCATCTCTGCCACCTCATCGGCCATACGACTGTGCTATCGAGCTTCAGCCTGGAGCTCCTCTTCCTAGTAGCAGGTTGTATAACCTCTCTTGCCCAGAGCAAGAGGCCATGGAAGAATACATCCAGGACTCCTTGGCTGTCGGACATGTCAGGCCTTCTTCCTCAACCGGTGGGAGCTGGGTTTTTCTTTGTCAAGAAAAAAGATGGATCACTGAGGCCATGCATAGACTTCCATGGGTTAAATAGTATCACTATAAGGAACAAGTATCCCTTGCCACTCATCAGTTCTGTTTTTTCCCCCCTCCATGGGGCCACAGTGTTTACTAAACTGGACCTTGGGAATGCCTACCACCTTGTCCGCATCAGAGAAGGGGACGAGTGGAATACGGCGTTCAACCCACCACTGGGACATTTCAAATATTTGGTCATGCCTTTTGGCCTCTCTAATGCCCCTGCTGTTTTTCAGAACCTTGTTAATGATTTCCTGAGGGATGTCATTGGGCGTTTTGTTTTTGTCTATGTGGATGACATTCTTATTTTTTCGAAGGACCTTGAGGCTCACAAGCAACACGTCCACCAAGTTTTCCAAAGGCTGTTGGAGAATAAGCTGTTGGTTAAGGTGGAGAAATGTGCGCTTCATGTTCCCTCTGTGTCCTTCTTGGGTTACATTATTGCTCAAGGACAGCTACGAATTGACTCTGCCATGGTTAGGGCAGTCACAGAGTGGCCTGTACCCGCTAATCTGAAGCAGTTACAGCGTTTCCTGGTGTTTGCCAATTTTTATAGATGATTCATCGGTGACTACAGTCGTTTGGCAGCTCCTCTCACCACTCTCACCTCCACCTCCACTCCATTCCACTGGTCCCCTGAGGCAGAGGCAGTGTTCCAGGGATTCAAGCACCGCTTCACTTCTGCTCCAATCCTTACCCAGCCAGACCCAGAGCTCCAGTTCGTCCTTGAGATGGACGCTACACTGGAGTAGGTGCAGTCCTGTCTCAACGTTCTTCCTCGGATCAGAAGCTCCATCCTAGTGCCTTCCTGTCCCGCAAGCTCTCACCTGCAGAGAGACATTTTGACATAAGTAACCGGGAACGTCTGGCTGTTAAATTGGCCCTTGAGGAGTGGCATCACTGGTTAGAGGGTTCAATCCTTCCCTTCATTGTGTGGACGGATCACAAAAATCTAGCTTACATCCAGACCGCCAAACGTCTGAACTCTTGGCAGGCCAAGTGGGCATTGTTATTTGAAAGATTCAACTTCACACTCACTTATCGCCCCGGATCTAAGAATAAGCCTGACGCCCTCTCCTGTCAGTTCACCGCAGACAACACAGGTTCTAAGCCAGAAACCATTATGCTTTCCTCCTGCATCGTTGCTGCTGTCTCCTGGGAGATTGAGTCCCGTATTTGTCAGGCTCAGATAAACTAGCCTGATCCTAGAAAGGGTCCTTGTAAGGCTACATTTGTGCCAGATTCAGTTCGTTCTGATGTTCTTCAATGGGCCCATTCTACTCACCTCACCTGTCACCCTGGCATGAACCGGACTGTCGCTTTTCTATGTAAGGGATTTTGGTGGCCCACCATGGAGAAAGATGCTCGGGAATTCCTCTCAGCCTGCTCGGTCTGTGCCCGGAACAAAACCTCCACCAAACCCACATCTGGTCTGCTTCGCCCTCTCCCCATACCCAGTCACCCCTGGTCACACATTGCTCTGGACTTCGTCACTGGCCTTCCCCCATCGAATGGTTACTCAGTCATCCTCACTATTGTTGACCGATTTTCCAATGCGGCGCAATTCCTCTCCAAGCTTCCTTCCTCCTGGGAAACTGTGGACCTGCTGGTATCCCATGTTTTGAGGCTACTTGTTTATAACTAGGACATTTAAAGCTGACTTTTTCTGAAATAACAGGTACAGCAGACCCCCTTATTGTATAGGACACTTTTAAATGTGCCTTTAGAGGCCATGCAGTTCAGTATTCATCTATAAAACAAAAGCAATTTAGATCAAGAGTCCATAGTGTCACACTACGGCCTGTCCAGCAGAGGGAGACTGAGCACAAGACCTTCTACATCATCCTCCTAATCCACTGCTCATTATTGGTTCAAGGTTACCACCTGTGCCTAGTTAGTCAGGGTGTACAGGTGGATATTTAAGGACCTTCCTTTGCCTGTATCTGTGCTCAGTCTTGAAGTTATCTTGCCTAGCCTATGCGTTGGTGTTTTCTTAGTTTGTTTATTCTATGATACTTTTTGACCAGCCTCTTTGGTACTTTTTGTCATTGGACTCTTTTGCCTGCAACAATCCAGTGTGGATTTGTACATTATTCAACCCAGTATTTATACTGGAACCTCGTTGTTTGCTCAGGAGGAATATCTAGTAATATCTAGTTCCCTCCTAACCTGCCTCTTGTGATTACCTGCCAATTGGATCCACATTGCCTATAGGACAGTGGTTATTACCTAGGGTTTACCAGCAACACTCCCTGGGTTCGTATCACGGATGTGATACATAGGGATAAATGGTGCGCTAGCGGGCCATTCCTGACACTACCTGGTGAAATGTAAGGCGCCAAATTCAAAATCCAAAAGTTGAATTATTAAACATTCATCAATATACAAGTGTTGCACAGTCATCAAAAAGCTCTGATTCTTGGCAATATCACAGCGTTGTCAGATTTCAAAAAGGCTTGATGGCGAAAGCACAACATTTGATTGTTTGAGGATAGCATCTCTAATATTTATTCATTAGCATAAATTCATATCCAGCGCGGGTCACACAAAACCCATATAAGAGCTAAAATAAATCACTTACCTTTCAAAGTTAGATAGCAATATAAACTGTACCATAGAGGCACAGAATAAGTTAGATCTTATTCACGAAAGTGCAATATATTATAGTTCAATATATTTTAAAAAATTAAGTAAACTGGATGGAAAATGGGGAAACATGCACAATTACCAGACTTGTGGAGGTCAACCATTACCAGACTTGTGGAGGTCTTGGCTGATGTCAAGCAAAGAGGCACTGAGTTTCAAGGTAGACTTTGAAATACATCCACAGGTACACCTTCAATTTTCTCAAATTATGTCAATTAGCCGATCAGAAGCTTCTAAAGCCATGACATAATTTTCTGCGATTTTCCAAGCTGTTTAAAGGCACAGTCAACTTAGTGTATGTAAACTTCTGACCCACTGGAATTGTGAAACAGTGAATTATAAGTGAAATAATCTGCCCGAAACAATTGTTTGAAAAATTACTTGTCATGCACAAAGTAGATGTCCTAACCAACTTGCCAAAACTTTGTTGGGCCCCCTGCGGGATGGTTGAGCTAACGTAGGCTAATGCGATTAGCATGAGGTTGTAAGTAACAAGAACATTTCCCAGGACATAGACATATCTGATATTGGCAGAAAGATTAAACTCTTGGTAATCTAACTGCACTGTCCAATGTACAGTAGCTATTATAGTGAAATAATACCACGCTATTGTTTGAGGAGAGTGCACAGTTCTAAACATGAAAAGTTATTAATAAACAAATTGGGCACATTTGGGCAGTCTTGATACCACATTTTAAACAGAAATGAAATGGTTCATTGGATCAGTCTGAAACTTTGTGCATACACTGTTGCCATCTACTGGCCAAAATCTAAATTGCAACTGGGATGGAATAATACATTATGACCTTTCTCTTGCATTTCAAAGATGATGGTACAAAAATAATACAAAAAACAGTTGGTATATATATTGTATATATATTGACTACACATATGACTACATACATACATACATACATACAGTTGTAGTCATTAAAACTCATTTTTCAACCACTCCACAAATGTCCACAAATGTCTTTTTGGAGTGGCGTAATGACTGTTGTGACACCTTATTATTGACAAGTCCTTTGTGAGGTAGCCAGCTAAATAACGTTAGCTCAGGGTTTGTGTAGTCATACTTTACATGGTGACTAGCTAGCTAATGTTAGCCCACCAGGGAAAGGGTATACACTATATATACAAAGTATGTAGACACCCCTTCAAATTGGTGGTTTCGGCTATTACAATGACATTCTAGACGATTCTGTGCTTCCACATTTTTGGCAACAATTTGGGGACGGCCCTTTCCTGTTTCAGGAGGACAATGGCCCTGTGCACAAAGCGAGGTCCATACAGAAATGGTTTGTTGAGATTGTTGTGGAAGAACTTGACTGGCCTGCACAGAGCCCTGACCTCAACTCCATGAAACACCTTTGGGATGAATTGGAATGCTAGCTAAATATGACCTGGAGGGCTAGCTAGTTAGGCACCTTGGTTGGCTAGTTTGCTACATTAGTTAAATTTACACCACAGACAGGTTTATTTATACAAATCTCACTGTGGTGTAGTCAGACTTTCCCGACAGGCGGTGATACGCTAACAAATGTGCCTAACGTTATTGAGATTAGCACTAACTAGATAACATTGAATATCCCTACCCTCGTGGACTAGTTAGCATGCCACCACCCATGGGGTATGTGGAAAAGTCTGACTACACAAACAATGAGCAAACCTAACTAGGCAGCTACATGTTAGGGAAATATTCCTGCCCTGATGCGCTAACATTAGCTAGCATTTCACCATGTGGAAAAGTGACTGCACAAACGATGAGCTAATGTTAACTAGCTGGCTAGCTAGTTCACAAAGGACTTGTGGACTCAAGTGTTTTCCCAAACAAAATACAAACCGTTTTGATCCATGGGTGCTGTTGTACATAACTAATTAAATGACCTGTGAAGTCAGTTATACAGCTACCTCAAGTCCAGTACTTTTCAGATTTGGATAATGTGCCAAACTAGCCTGACACAGGATTGAAATGGCTAGCAGCCTGACACAGCAAACATTTCATCCCCAGATGTAGGACCTGAATGTAGAAATTGTGGTCTGCTGGCCAATGCCTAAAATCCTTATTTCATCCCTGCATGTCAGTCCCTTTCTGACGATCCCCCTCAGTGACCTCAAGGCTGAGGGTTTTAACTTTCCTCTTGATAATTAGAATCAGAAGTACAGTCATATAGCTCATACTACACCTCTTCGGGCATATAGTACCCTAGACTGTCCTGATCATCTAGTTCCATCCCAGCAGAAGTGTCCCATCCACATAGTGATGTTAGATGTGCAGATAGACCAAAGCCCAGTTTTGGACCCAGTGACAACACTTGGTCTGCAGCTGCCATTTTCAAATTAGGAAAAAGAAACGGCCCTGCATTTACCAGAAAAGAAAGCTCCACACAACAAAGGATGTGAGAAATAATTTTTACATCACATACAGTATATAAACTCCCACTGTGCCCATAATAAAATGCAATGTGAATAGTGTTGTATTACTGAATAAAACTGAGGAGATGCACTCAGAACAGCCTTTGTGATGGAACTTAGGTAAAGGCAGGGATGACTGGGGCTTTGAGCAAAACTTGAATGTAATATAACCTATTCTGGGAGCCTAGTTTGTGTGTATGAACTATGTGGAATATTTTTGGACCATTGGCTTCCCTGAAAACAGGTAGTGACAGGAGGCGAGACGAGATCGCTGATCCATTGCCCCCCATTTACAGATGTTCACTGTTGCAGTGCCAACTTACCTGGTCCTTCAAAAACTTCAAAAACTCCTCTAGTCCAGCAATATGAGTCTGCCAGAGGTCGTCACGCTGAATGGAGATGGAGGCTTTGGTGGTCCACACAATGAAGCAAGTGTTCTTTCCAGTCATGTGGAGCTGACCTTGGGCCTGGTGCCAGTAAGAATGGTCTTCACAAAGGCGGTAAGACCCTCCCTCCCTCCTGGATATTGAAGTCCGTCCCTGCGGTGGTGCCCACCAGACCATCCTGTGAGGGATCCTGGATCTAAGACCCTGTGACCCAAAGCCCTGATTCGTGCACATCCATCGCTGTAGCCATTTTTAATGCCTTGATGCCCTCCAATTTATCTGTGCCCCACTTTTCAGACAACACCCCATCCAACAACTGATCTGAGGACCCTTTTTAGCAGCAACAGAGTAACGTGCTAGGCCCTATCTACTGCACCAGCCAGGATGCCTGCAGCATACCCGAGGGAACCTTTTTTTTTCTCCAATGTCCGGTACAGACAGGGATGACATGGAGGGTAGCAGTTTTTCTGTCTCAGGTTCAAGGACACATGCCATTCCACTGAACCTGCCCCGGACACGGTTCCTTAGACACTGAAGATCCTTCTCTGGGGGCTCTCAGGACAGGTTTGTAGCCTTCGTCCGGGTACAGACTCTCCACTGACTGCACCTGGTTGGGCACCGCTGGCTTCATCCACTCGCATTCCACATCCGTACAGCCGATATTGTGATCCTTAAAAATAGCCAATGCACTCGCATAGTTATACTTATGAGCTCCACAGAGGCATTCACATGTGGTAGAGAGAATCCCCTGGTCACCTATATAGACCTGCCAATTGGAAGGATGTTAAGTGCCAAATGCCTTTCCATGCATGACTTTGAATAACTTGAAATCCATTTGTCATCAGAAATATGCTATATAAATAAAGTTTGATTTGATTGACATTACAGCTGTACAATATTTAAAAAACACATTTTCACATGAGGACAAGTGCAGTTTTTCCATAACTTTGAATTGATAACTTTTTATCACTTGACATATCAATTTGTAGATGCATCAACATTTTGACATGTATGTCCCCTTTTACCCATGTTTTAGACATGATCCGTGACATGTGAAACTATAGTTACTGGAGTGTAACTCCAGTTCTATGAGTGGAGCGGAGCCCCATAGGGGGAGCTCTGCTCCTAGTGGTTTATCCCGCTGCCTAGGCAGCGAACAGCCTGAGAGAAAATTATGCACACACCTGCAGCCAATAGGAGTACAGGTGTCCTTATATAAGGGGACGCTTCCCCTCAATCAGCCTCCCGAAAAATTATCTTCAGCGAGACTGGGGGTCGGCAGGGCCTTAAGCCCTATGGGGCTCCGCTCCACTCATAGAACTGGAGTTACACTCCGGTAACTATCGTTCTACATCGTAGAGCTCCGCCCCATAGGGGGAGCTTTGCTCCTAGTGGTTCAAGGCGGAGCGAAACGCTCCCAAATGTACTCCCTGCCGGGCCAAAACACTTTCCATTTAAGAAAAGGTCAGCTCAGCAATGGCTGCGACCAAATCCCACAGTACTGTAACTTAATCTGAACAGACTATGTTACAATGTACTGTGTCATTGATCCAATCCGCTCACTCAGTCTAAAGGCAAAGCCGATGACTGGTGGGCAGATAACAGAATATGAGTCATACTAACTGCACCACAGCTAGATGACCTCAACTCTATTGATATTCAGATTGGTCTAATAGCACTGTAATATCAATTACAGAACTATATCCCTAATCCATTCGCCCAACACAGTCATAAATTTGTGGGCAGGATTAAACACATGACCCTACTGGCCACCCAGCCAGGAGTCATGTCCTACAATTCTTCTAATGAAGGAAAAAACGGACCTGATGGAAACTGTCCATGAATCCTGTGTTTTCCCACCTTAATTCTAGCCCTCACGTCAGCAACGCTGAGTATAGGCTGAACCAATATAGAAGATATGCTCACTGCTTCCTCAGTGTAGCCACCACACTCAATCCATGGGCATAGCCGAGGATTCGTGGGTAGACGATAGAATACAGGTTCACTATTCTGCCTCAGCAGATAGATGGTGCCTCAATATCCCATCAACTTTAATGACCGGTCTAATAGTCAAGTAACACTTGGTTACAGCACTATTTCCCAGCACAATGACACACTGGTGGCAGTCTAGACATTCCCTGTTGTGTATTGACAGTGTCAAACAAAGGTCATGTTACACGTGTCTCTCTCTTCTGTCAAAAAGTGCGGACCTAATTGGAACACCGCCCATTAGTCCTGCAACCTTTCTTAACTCAAGTTCTGCCCTCAGCCACGCTGAGTACAGGACGAGCTAGAGAGTTAGACGACATGTCCAACAGGTAGAATCGGATAAATGGAGACGGTGACGACCACGACGCCGCTGCACAAATATCCTCTACCCCAATTCCTCTGAAAAGTGCCGTAGATGCCGCTACTCCACGAGTGGAGTGGGCTCTTACGCCATGAGGCATTGGTCGTCCTGCCGCCTCATAAGCCGTCTCAATGCCTTCACAAAGCCAATGAGACAGCCGCTGTTTTGAGAGTGGTCTAGCCAGTGCGTTAGCACCGTGACACACAAACAATTGAGGCGATGACCTAATCATCGCCGTGCGCTGCACGTAGCACGCCAAGGCGCGCACCGGGCACAGGCGATGAAGTCTCTCCTCTCTCCGCTCCACATGAGGAGGGGGGGAGAAAGCCCATAGCTCAACAGTCTGCGACCTGTATGAGCTCTTAATAACCTTCGGGCATAAATGCCGGGTTAGGACGTAACACCGCTCTGCTCAAGTCGCCATTTATGGCAAGGCAGTCGGGTCTCGTCGAAAGAGCACACAAATCACTGACACGCTTGGCTGTAGTCAAGGCAAGCAACAGTGCCGTCTTCAGAGACAACATCTTGAGGGGTACCAAAGTTAAATCCCAATGTGGTAGCGTGGCTTTAGCTGCTGGTCTAAGCCGCCGCGTTCCCAATAGAAACCGTTTCACTAAAGGGTGACTGAAGACAGTGTCTCTGCCAAACCCCTCATGACAAGCTGAAATCGCTGCCGCGAACACCTTAATGGTGGCGGGTGAGCGCTGCTTGTCAAACATGAACTGTAGGAAAGAGAGCACACTCTCAACCTGACAGCACACGGAGTCCACATTCTCTTTGGCGCACCATTGTGAAAACATGTTCCAACTACTGGCATAAGTCCTGTATGTGGAACTGCTACGTGAGCCCTGTATGGTTCTGATTACTGAATCAGATAACCCACGGCGCTCTAACCGGTCCCTCTCAGGAGCCAGACCTTCAGTGGCTGGCCGATTAGAGGCAATTGCTCTATCATGCCTGCCGCCTGAGACATCGCATCCTGTCTGTGGAATTGGCCATGATGGCGCAATCAACATTTGAATCATCTCCGCGTACCACGGAGCCCCTGGGCAGTCGGGGGCTATCAATATGATTGACAGCCCTCCTGTTCTCACACGGGCTAGCAGTGGGAGAATGCAGGACAGCGGTGGAAAAGCGTACAGGAGAACATCTGGCCACTGGTGTGCAAAAGCGTCCTAGTGGCGGCTCCTCCTGGGCTCGTAGAGAAAACCATAGGGGACATTGCGCGTTTACACGTGACGCCGACAGGTCCACCTCGGCTCTCCCGAAACGTTCCCATATTTGGAGAACAACATCAGGGTGCAGTCGCCACTCGTCGTCTCGGGGAACCCCTCGAGACATGAGATCTGCTCCGATGGTCTGACAGCCTGGAATGTGTGCTGCTGTCAACGAGCGAAGGTGCTCGTGAGCCCACAGCCACAATTCCTCCGCCAACCGGTGGAATGCAGGAGACCTGACTCCCCCTTGGCGATTTATATAGGCTACTGTTGTTCTGTTGTCTGACCAGACCCGCACGTCGTGTCCCCGTAGGGTGGACATGAAGTGGGTCAGAACCAGTAGAACCGTCTCCAATTCCAGGAGGTTGATGTGACGTCCCGTTTGGGACCACACACCTCCGACTGCCCGAGCCTGACATGTCCCTCCCCATCCAGTCAGACAGGCATCTGTGTACACTGGAATGTAGGATGACACTCTGCCTATCGGAACCCCTTGCGTCATTACGCACGGGTCTCTCCAATAGTTCAGATCCGCTCTGAGCGAGAGGGGAACTGTCAACAACCGACGACGGTGCCTCACTGGGTCCAGTCGTAGTTGAGCAAACCATCGCTGTGTTTTGCGCATGTGCAAAAGTCCCAGCGGAACCACGGAGTTGGCAGACGACATGAGACCCAAAAGTGTCATGACGGAATGCGCCGTCACCATGTGATTCGGATAAAACCTTCTTAGGGCTAACAACAAGGCAGCCCGCCAAGGATCCGAAATTCGAGCCCTCATAGTCACAGTGTCTATCTGTAATCCCAGATAGACAATCTGCTGACTGGGCCAAGGCGCACTCTTTTTCCAATTCACAGCTAACCCCAGACGTGTGAGGTGAATCACTGTCTGTGTCGTGTGTGTGATCGCCAGCTCTGCTGACGGGGCCAAAACCAGTAGGTCGTCTAGGTAGGCTAATAGCCTTATCCCTTGACGGCGCAACGGCTCCAATGCCGCCTCCACACATTTGGAAAACGTGCGAGGTGCCAGGGCGTACCCGAATGGCATTCTCGCATACTCGTATGCCACCCCTTGAAAGGCGAAACGCAGAAACTTCCTGTGACGCGGAAGCACCAGCACATAAAAGTATGCATCCTTTAGGTCTATGCTTACACAAAAGTCTCTGCTGTGAATACATTCCAGTAGACGTTTTGTCGTGAGCATTCGGAACAGCCGTTTGGCTACGCTCTCGTTGAGAATGCGTAAATCCAATATCGGCCTCATCCCCCCCGTCTTTTTGGGCACTAGGAAATAGGGCGAATATAGCCCGTTGTTCCTTTGCTCCTGGGGAACTACTGTGACTGCCTCTTTCGCCAAAAGTTCCGTAATCTCTTTCACAAGAGCGGCTACTTTCTCTGGCGTCTTCATCACCGTCTCTACCACTCTACCAAGGGGGAGGGGTTTGATGGAATTGAATGGCATAACCCTTCTCCAGCGTCCGACTTAGCCAGGAGGAGAGGGTGCAGCTTTGCCGCCACTCCCAATAGTGATCTGAGAGCGGGAGAGCGCGAAGCTGTGGTACAGACAGTAGGAAGGACCTGTATTCCTCTATGGCCCAAACCGCCGCTGTCTCCCAGCACTGAAGTGGTGGGACAGCCCAAGGTGGGCCCCCTTCGAAAGGGGGAGGGAATACTAACGCGTTCTGTGAGAAACGGGGGCGCCGACACTTCAGTTATACATGTAACCTTGTGGTTCCAGCCCTCCTTGAATTCAGCACGGGTCTGCGCTACACTAACTGAGGCGCCAGCCTGAATTAGTGCGCCGTCTCCCAACAGCGATTGCTTCATCGGCCCACTATGGGGCTGTGTACGCAGGCTGTTCTTAAATCCCTCATCTACTTCACTCCCAAGAGTGTGTAGTGTAGGGTTTTCATGAGGTATAGCATGACGGCTCATTGCGAGCGTCCGTCTTGCTTTCCTCATGTCATTCCCACTCACAACGTCCCTCTGTGTGTGCTCAGCTCCGCACTGGGCTGTGCTGCACACAGAGTGGTGAGAGGAAGAGAGAGAGATAGAGAGAGAAGGAATCTGAGCGGTCTCGGTTTTGTTATGGAAAAGAGGTTCTCTTGTGACAAAGTCAAATGGAACACATTCTTTATTTACCACAGACACGGTGACTCCTCCATCCCTTTGCAGGGGTGGGGGATGAACAGTGGGCGCTCTCACAACAAGTGCTGCGCTCTCTCCCGTCCTCTCCCCCTCGTCCCGTCATGGCCGTCGTCTCTTCTGACTGCCTCTCGGCTGCCAGGGCGACGAAATAAACGAGACCTTCTTTTCTCTCGTCGGCCTCACTGCCGCCTTCTCTGGTGCCGCCGGAGGGGCCGGGCCCGCTCTCAGTACTCCAGGTGCAGCTGCTCGATGGGCTCTCCGTCTGGCCGTAGACCCGGGTCGACTGACGCAGGTGGAGCGATGGGGATCATTCGTAGCTGTCTTGGACCCTCCTGCCATTGGCAGGTGTCTAGCCAGCTGCTTTCTCTCCTCCTCAAGCTTCCCAAAACGCGCCGTCGCATCTGTGACGGCGGCTCCAAAGAGACCGCTGTTAGAGATGGGGGCGTTCAATAGGGCGGCTTTGTTGGTCTCCTTCATAGCCGTCAAAGACAGTCAGAGGTGTCGTTCCAGTACCACCGAAGTGGCCATGGATCTCCCCGCACATACAGCCGATGCCTGTGTGAGATGGAGAATGGCGCCGGAAATCCTCGACACTTCCTCCATCTCCTCTCCTGACAGCCCCTCTCTTCCCGTGGTGAGACGGGATAGAGAGGCTGTCAAGAGGGCAATATTATTAGCTGCTGCTACAGCTTGTGCACCTAGAACATAGGACTTCTCAGCCAGCTGTGCTGTGAGGCGGTCCCTAGTCGTAGGTAGTGTGGGTCTCTTGGACGACGGCCAAGAGCTCGAGCCTGGTACGAGGTACGCAGCTAGTGCGTCCTCGAGCCTAGGGATCTCTTGAGGCTGTTCCCCGTCCACTTTGGTGAATGGGATATACGCCTTCGCTGGCGCTTGGGCCATCAAAGGCGTTTCCCATGCACCCTCCACATATTTAGCGAGTGAGGGCATGGTCGGTGCCAACGGCACAGCTGCCCGTCTTGGTCTGGAATAGGGGCCTCCCACCATCATATCCACCTCCAGAACGGAGGGCATGGGGAAAAGTGTAATATCCAGCCTTCTCGCAGCCCGCTCAATGAGCCTTGTAAAATCAGAGCGCAGAGAGGCCACTGCGTAGGAGGGGGCTGCTGAAATTTCAGAGCCCGTCTCTTCCTCGCATAAGGATGTGAAAATCCCCTCGCTCTCCCTGGGGAGGGGGGTCTTTTCAGCCTCGGTCGGTAGACTAGATTCTTTCGGGGAGAAAAACCCAGACACTTCCCAACATCCTCATCCTCTCCAGAGGCACCGTCATCATATGATGCCTCAGAGCCTCAGGCTATCATAGATATGGCATCCTCTAGAGGGAAATCCTCACTGAAAAAAGCCCACCGCTGCTTTCTCTCCTTTAGAGAAAGGAGTGAGCAGCTATGGCATTCCGGAGGATCTGTGAGGCCGCCCCTAGCGTGCTTTGAACCTAAGCACACAAAACATAGTTTGTGCGGGTCCAAAGCCGCCATAGAGGAGCAGCGACACTGAGCTCTTAAAAGAGCTTTTGGGGGTGGAAAATTCGTGCTCATTTAGGTCGACGCCGACAACAGGAAATCGACGACGGGTTCGTCCTGTTACTACTTCTCTTCTCTTCTCTTCTAGGCTTCTTCAGTCCAGTCCTGTCGCTGAAGATAATGGGAGGCTGATTGAGGGGAAGCGTCCCCTTATATAGGGACACCTGTACTCCTATTGGCTGCAGGTGTGTGCATAATTTTCTCTCAGGCTGTTCGCTGCCTAGGCAGCGGGGTAAACCACTAGGAGCAGAGCTCCCCTATAGGGCGGAACATCAGGCTCACCCCACGAGAAGCAGTGCATGATCAACACCACCCGCAGCAAGGAGATCAGCTGGAAGTGATGTACTCTCTCTGTCTGGGGGTAAGACATCATTTAACTTCTTTGGGAGCAGCGCACGATGTGACCGTTTTGGAGACCCTGGCGTGCCCAAAGTAAAATGCATCCCATTCAGGCCCAGAAAATAGGATATGCACATTTAGTACCATTGGATAGGAAACACTCTGAATTTTCTAAAAGTGTTAATATTTTGTCTGTGAGTAAAACAGAACGGATATGGCAGGCGAAACCCCGAGGATTTTCTGTCCTGGAAAAAGTGGTTTTGACACATTGCCTCATTTAGAGCACCTCCCTTATGAAAATGCCCTTATAAGGGCATATGAATGCAGTACCTATCGCTTCCTCTGGATGTCAACAGTCTCGAGAAAGTGTTCTGATTCATTTTAGATGCTTTTAGGGCAGAGAAGAAGAGGAATAAGGAAGTGTCCACGCAGGTCTCAATACAAGTGAATGCGCGCTCCCGGCTGGCACGCTCTGTGTTTTTTTCCTTTCTTATCGCCTAGTTTATATTCCGGTTGAAATATTATGCTATTTATACATAAAAGTGTTCCTAAGGATACATTTACAATTATGTTTGATTGTTCTTCGACAAGTTTATAGGTATAAGTTGAACGAGTTCTCTTCACTTTTCAATGGAGTAGTCAACGCAGTTTTTTCTGATTATAACGCGCCAACCAAACGGAGATTTATGGATATAATACATTACTTTTTCTAACAAAAGAACCATGGATTGTCTTCGTTGGACACTTGGGAAGCCCTCAGCAGAAGTTCTTCTTGTTTTCGCTGTGAAATGTGTTATGTGTGAACCGTGATAGCTTATGAATTCATGGTAATGGAAAAATATGTTAGGTGCTACCCTCAAACAATCAAATGTGGTGCTTTCGCCGTAAAGCCTTTTTGAAATCAACGCTATGATATTGCCAAGAAGCAGAGCTTTTGATGACTATGAAACACTTGTATATTGGTGCATGTTTAATAATACCATCCAGAGCAACTATAACATCACCAAACACTGTCTAGCGACTGTTGACATCCAGTGGAAGCAATAGGTACTGCAATCTTACTCCCAGAAATGGCTGTTTTCAATAGGGAGGGGTTCAAAATGAGGCAATGTGTCAAAAACACTTTTTCCAGGACAGAAATTCCTCTGGTTTTCGCCTGCTATATCCGTTCTGTTATACTCACAGACATTATGTTAACACTTTTAGAAACTTCAGAGTGTTTCCTATCCAATAGTACTAATTATGTGCATATCATATTTTCTGGGCCTGAGTGGGAGGCATTTTACTTTGGGCACGCCAGACTCTCCAAAACCGTCACCTCGGGAGCCGCTCCCTAAGAAGTTAACTACATAGCTTTTGCTGGCTATCTTGAGCAAAGCTTGAATGTAATATAACATATTCTAGGAGTCTATTGCTTGTGTATGATATTTATTCATTGTTCACTTGTTTTTCAACAATGTCAAGTACAGGCAGGGATGAATGGGGCCTTTAGCATGTAAGAAAGAGGGTAAGAAATCATTTCAACATCGCAGATGTAAATTCCCAATGTGCCCATGATGAAGTTAACTCCATTACTTTAGTTGGCTGCTTTAAAAAAAACTTGTATGTATTATAACCTATTCTGGGAACCTAATGTATGTGGAATAATACTGTATGTGGCATATTTTTTTTACCATTGGCTTCCCTGAAAACAGGAACTAACAGGCGGAGCAATATGAGTCTGCCAGAGGTTGTCGCCCTGAATGGGTATGGTAATAATGGCTTTGGCGGTCCACACAACAAATAAGCAGGTGTCCTTTCCAGTGATGTGGAGCTGCCCTTACTGCCTTACCTGGTACCATTAAGAATGGTCTTCACGGGGGCTGTAACACTCTCTTTCTGACTTTACTGCCTCTTCAAACATAAGGTCCCTTGCACCAATGGGACACCGCTACCACTGCTGTGTTGCCCACCAGGCCATCCGGTGAGGCACCCAGGATCCCATACCCCATGACCCAAAGCCCTGACTCCTGCACATCCATCCCTGTAGCCATTTTGAATGCCTTGATGCCCTCCTCTTTGTTATCTGTGCCCCACTATCCAGAAAACACCCCATCGAACGACTGATCACCTTGAAATGCATTTGTGCTATATAATGTGTTTTATAAATAGTTTGATTTGATTGATGACATTACAGCTGTCAGTGCAGATTTTTCATAAACTTTTAATTAAGAACTTTGGATTTTAATACTTATACATATGTATCAATTATATAGTGGAAAGGATCCTATAAATCAAGAATAAATGCATGTACTACTCCGAATAAATAAATACTGTGCCTTTTGAAGATTTGTCTCTTGTCATGAAACTACAATATAGGCTGGGTGTCTAAACAAAGTCAAAAACCAGCACGGGTGTCACAAAACACATACAAATTGCTGAATTAAATTGCTTACCTTTGAAGATCTTCTGCTGATGGCAATCCGAAGTGTCCAAGCAAGACAATCAATGTTCCTTTTGTTCCAAAAATCCCCCTTTATATCCATAAAGCTGTTTGGTTGGCGCGTTCTGTTCAGAAAATCCACCGTCCATTATACAAGACATGGAGTGTTCAAATATACCTATAAACTTTGTCCAAACAAATCAAACAATGTTACTAATCGATCCTTAGGTACACTATTATGTATATTAACAGTTTTACTTCAGAGTGTTTTCTATCCAATACTACTAATTATGTGCATATCCTAGCTTCTGGGCCTGAGTAACAGGCAGTTTACTTTGAGCACGTTTTTCATCCGAACTTCAAAATACTACCACCTAGCTCAAACAGGTTAATTGTTGCCTGTAAGCAGGAATCGGGAGGATATTATGGTCAGATTTGCCAAATGGAGGGCGAGGGAGAGCTTTGTATGCATCTCTGTGTGTGGAGTAAAGGTGGTCCAGAGTTTTTTTCAATCTGGTTGCACATTTAACATGATGATAGAAATTTGGTTAGACCGATTTAAGTTTCCAGGCATTAAAGTCCCCGGACACTAGGAGTGCTGCTTCTGGGTGAGCATTTTCCTGTTTTCTTATGGCGGAATACAGCTCATTGAGTGCGGTCTTAGTGCCAGCCTCCGTCTGTGGTGGTATGTAGACGGCTACAAAAAATACAGATGAAAACTCTCTAGGTAGATAGTGTGGTCTACAGCTTATCATGAGATACTCTACCTCAGGCGAGCAAAACCTTGAGACTTCCTTATTGTGCACCAGCAGTTATTTACAAAAATAAATAGTCCGCCGGCCCTTGTCTTACGAGATGCCACTGTTCTATCCTGCCGATACAGCGTATAACCAGCCAGCTGTATGTTGATAATGTCGTCGTTCAGCCACGACTCCGTGAAGCAGTTTGGATGTCCCATTGGTAGTTTAATCTTCTGCGTAGGTCATCAATTTTATTTTCCAAAGATTGCATGTTTGCTAACAGAATGGAAGGCAGTGACGATTTATTCCATCGCCTGTGAAATCTCAGAAGGCAGCCGGCCCTTTTTCCTCCTCGTTCTCTTCACGCAAATGACGGGGATCTGGGCCTGTTCCCGGGAAAGCAGTATGTCATTCACGTCGGGCTCGTCGTACTCGTTAAAGGAAATAAAGGATTCTGCCAGTTCGTTGTGAGTAATCACAGTTCTGATGTCCAGAAGTTATTTTCGGTCATTCGAGATGGTAGCAGCAACATTATGTACAAAATAAGTACATAAACAAGTTACAAACAATGCAAAGAAACAAACAAAAAAACTATTGGATAGGAACACGTAAAACGTCAGCTTTCTTCTCCAGCGCCAGTTTATATTTTGATGTGTAATTTGTAATTCAGGGCTCATCTGTAAAAGAGAAGAAGAAATGTAAAGAGCAGGTATACAGTGGGGGAAAAAAGTATTTAGTCAGCCACCAATTGTGCAAGTTCTCCAACTTAAAAAGATGAGAGAGGCCTGTAATTTTCATCATAGGTACACTTTAACTATAACAGACAAAATTAGGAAAAGAAATCCAGAAAATCACATTGTAGGATTTTTTATGAATTTATTTGCAAATTATGGTGGAAAATAAGTATTTGGTCAATAACAAAAGTTTATCTCAATACTTTGTTATATACCCTTTGTTGGCAATGACAGAGGTCAAACGTTTTCTGTAAGTCTTCACAAGGTTTTCACACACTGTTGCTGGTATTTTGGCCCATTCCTCCATGCAGATCTCCTCTAGAGCAGTGATGTTTTGGGGCTGTCGCTGGGCAACACAGACTTTACACTCCCTCCAAAGATTTTCTATAGTGTTGAGATCTGGAGACTGGCTAGGCCACTCCAGGACCTTGAAATGCTTCTTACGAAGCCACTCCTTCGTTGCCGGGGCGGTGTGTTTGGGATCATTGTCATGCTGAAAGACCCAGCCACGTTTCATCTTCAATGCCCTTGCTGATGGAAGGAGGTTTTCACTCAAAATCTCACGATACATGGCCCCATTCATTCTTTCCTTTACACGGATCAGTCGTCCTGGTCCCTTTGCAGAAAAACAGCCCCAAAGCATGATGTTTCCACCCCCATGCTTCACAGTAGGTATGGTGTTCTTTGGATGCAACTCAGCATTCTTTGTCCTGACATTCTCCCAATCCTCATCTGGATCATCCAAATGCTCTCTAGCAAACTTTAGACGGGCCTGAACATGTACTGGCTTAAGCAGGGGGACACGTCTGGCACTGCAGGATTTGAGTCCCTGGCGGCGTAGTGTGTTACTGATGGTAGGCTTTGTTACTTTGGTCCCAGCTCTCTGCAGGTCATTCACTAGGTCCCCCCGTGTGGTTCTGGGATTTTTGCTCATCGTTCTTGTGATCATTTTGACCCCACGGGTGAGATCTTGCGTGGAGCCCCAGATCGAGGAAGATTATCAGTGGTCTTGTATGTCTTCCATTTCCTAATAATTGCTCCCACAGTTGATTTCTTCAAACCAAGCTGCTTACCTATTGCAGATTCAGTCTTCCCAACCTGGTGCAGGTCTACAATTTTGTTTCTGGTGTCCTTTGACAGCTCTTTGGTCTTGGCCATAGTGGAGTTTGGAGTGTGACTGTTTGAGGTTGTGGACAGGTGTCTTTTATACTGATAACAAGTTCAAACAGGTGCCATTAATACAGGTAACGAGTGGAGGACAGAGGAGCCTCTTAAAGAAGAAGTTACAGGTCTGTGAGAGCCAGAAATCTTGCTTGTTTGTATGTGACCAAATACTTATTTTCCACTATAATTTGCAAATAAATTCATTAAAAATCCTACAATGTGATTTTCAGGATTTTTTTTCCTCATTTTGTCTGTCACAGTTGAAGTGTACCTATGATGAAAATTACAGGCCTCTCTAATTTTTTTTAAGTGAGAGAACTTGCACAATTGGTGGCTGACTAAATACTTTTTTCCCCCACTGTATATCAGTGTATAACGCATGTTGATTTTCACCAATCTACAGTATTGATATATAACGCATGCTCCACTCAAGTTGAAGTTGAACTTGTTGACTGATGTAAAGGCGGTGGCTACTAAGGGAGCAGCTGCAGACCAGAAATCTGCAGCCAAGGCAGCACTGGTCCATACCTGCCCTGTCTGTCAGGTGAGTAGTATTGGTTGGTACTGTATATGCTTTTAGGTTCCTTTCCATCTGTAGGCTATTGTACTGGCCTGTGTAGTACAGTCTTTCATGTGTAGTACTTTATTGCATCGTTTTGCATTATATTTAAACGACAGATTAACTTCCTCCATGTTGTATTTGACCTTTATAGACATGGACCCGAAAACAATCAAACTGCTCTTTGAGAGCAAGCATTCCGAGTCTCCAATGGTCCCAGTACTGGTTGATGTACAGTCCTAAGTGACCACACACACTCAAATCGATCTACAGCTGGCATAAGATTCTTCCATCATTCACACAGTAGACATAGCCTAAACCACCATGTTGTCAACAAAATTCTGTCGTCAATGCTTAAGTTGTATTGTGTATGGCTCAGTTTGTGGAAATGCTGAATCAAAACATCTTTAATGTTTTGATTCAGACGGTGACCATGATTTGAATGCTGCAACAGACAGAATTACATCGAGGAACACAAAAAGATGGACAAGGGCAGGATATTTGATAACAACCTAAAAGGTGAGTAAAAGGACATCAGCACCCCATTGTATGTTTATTCCAAGGCCAACCGTTCCTCTAGCTACCCCATATTCCACACTAAGGCTGTCCCCGACTAAAAACTATCTTGGTCGACCTTTTGTCTGTTCTTTCGACCAATTGATTGGTCACACATTTTTAACGTGTAGTTTTCCATATGTAGACACCCGATGTGTTTTAATAAGATCATCTATATGCTTGTCTGATGCTTTAAGTGAACTGTTTGATGAAATAAGACACAAATAAGAGAGACCAGAGATGAAGATAACCCGAGGATTATTTTTTTTTACCCAAGTGACCATTCTCCTCCCGCTCTTGCTCCAGGTCCTGTTTTCGCAGATTCTGCTATTACTCTCCTGAAGTTGGTGGTAATAGGCTACCCGAGGAGTCTGCAACCTTTCTCATATGGAATGCCAGTTTATCAATTTATCATGCCAGTTATGTTTTTCATATGCACCTTTTCTTGGAACAGTTGAATTTAGTTTATAATAACGTCTTTGGTAACAACATTACAATGATTGAGATACAATCTAAACGAAAGTGATACATTTAAAAAGTATCTTCTATTGCCATTGCCAACTACTGTATGTAAAATTTGCCTACATAAAGCCAAGAAATAAAAACATTGCAGCCTGCAGGTAAGAACATATCCTGATAAAAATACATATCCTCTAAATCACATTTGCTATGCATGTCCTGTCTGCAATGAACTTGAAACAGTGTATCAACTATCAACGCAAAATGTTATTCAGCATTGATGCAATGACGCAGTTGGTGTGTTTGAAGCGTAAATGCTGTATGGCCACTTCAGACGCCCATTGACCGTGCAGAGACTTTTATTTGTATTTATTTTACCGTTATTTAACTAGGCAAGTGTAACGCCCAGGCCCGAGATTACAGGCTGGAGCGTTTTGGTTTCATTTTGGTGTAGGGTTTGTGTGTTCTAGGGTGTACATTTCTATGTTGGGATAATGGTTCCCAATTAGAGGCAGCTGAGTCCCGTTGTCTCTAATTGGGAACCATATATATATTTGGGAGTTGCACTTTTGTTGTGTGGGTTATTGTTTATGTCACGTTCAGTTGGGTTCTTGTCTAGTTAGGTTTCTCCTCTCCGCTCATGTCTAGTTAGGTTTCTCCGTTCGTGGTTAGGTTAGGTTTCGTCAGTCGTGGTTAGGTTAGATCTTTGTGTTTAGTTTAGTATTTAGCGTTAGGGCTCGTCTTGTTCATCGTTTTCTTGTTTTGTTCCGTCTCGTCCCGTTTTTGAATAAATCACGTATTCTGGCTACATCGCTGCGTCTTGGTCTGTCCCTTCGGGAAGAGAATCGTGACAGCAAGTCAGTTAAGAACAAATTCTTATTCATAATGACAGCCTAGGAACAGTGGGTTAACTGCCTTGTTCAGGGGTTGAACGACAGATTTGTACCTTGTCAGCTCGGGGATTCCATCTAGCAACCTCTCGGTTACTGGCCCAATGCGCTTACCACTAGGCTGCTTGGAGTTTGCAAAGACCAGGCTGTAACCACCAAACTGCAGTACCATATTACACCAGTAGAGGTCAGTCATAACACACATTTTGGAGAAAGGTTGCTAGATGGGATCCCCGAGCTGACAAGGTAAAAATCAGTCGTTCTGCCTGTTACATCTGGACCACCAGGAGTCTGTCAAGGCTTTTATGAATTATTTTTTTAAACCAATTGTATTTGTATGTTTATTGGATAGGATAGAGAGAGACAGGAGAGGCAAGAAGAGTGTGCTGAAAGACCACTTGGTCAGATTTCAATTCATGCTCTGACACAGTGGTACATAGTTTTCTAGAGGAAGCAGCTTAGACCGTTAGAGCGGCTAGACCTTCCCAGGCCACTGGTGGCTTTACTATCTCTAACATTTAATTCAATTTATATATCAATATCAATGACTGATAAAAGGTCAAAAATAATTAGGACCTTTTTATAGTAACACCTTTTATTAAAACGTTCCACAGAACATAGTAAAATAATTTGTATAAAAAGAATGTACAAAAAAAAAACATTGTCAGTGGTTAAAGCTTTAAGGGATGAACTCTTGACCTTGAGAAATGCATGCATAACATCATGTTTATTTATTTATTTAACTAGGCAAGTCAGAACAAATTCTTATTTACAATGACGGTCTATCAAAAGGCAAAAGGTCTGTGGGGACGGGGATAATTTATTTTTTATACAATATAAATATAGGACAAAACATACATCACAAGAGAGACACACCATAACAGCAACATGACAACATAGCATGGTAGCAACACAACATGTACAGCAAGGCATGAGATACTGCATTGTTAAAAGTTATTCATTTTGCTAACAATGTTTTGGGGATACCTGTTGCCTTGAACCATTCGAGTAACCCAACTCAGTCTTTTAGTGTTCAATACTTAAAGTATTAAAGTGACATCCACCCATATGGTAATCTTTTTAAGTTGTAAATACTTGTTTTGTGTTTAATTACCTTTTTGAAACTAAATTGCATGATGTATTCAGAACTATAATGATTGAAGTTACTTGAACATACAGTAGATATTTGTGTGGTAGTGAACGTGCAAACTGACGATTCCTTGTACTTAAATGATTAACCTTCATTACTAATGTTCGTTAGCGTAAGTAGTTATAATTATTAATTTTCAGTGGTCTTGTCTTAGTATTTGACATTGTTTTATGTAGTTGACAATTTGTCATTTTAACCCACCTTTGCAGGCACTGTTGAGCGCAGTGCTCTCCCCAGAAGTAAATGGAAGTTAGGTTCAAAGTATTATAGAATGCAGCATTTACCTACCATTATGATCATTACACAGGTGCACCTTGTGCTGGGGACAATAAAGGGCCACTTTAAAATGTGCAGTTTTGTCACACAATGCCACAGATAGCTCAAGTTTAGAGGGAGCGTGCAATTGGAATGCTGACTGCAGGAATGTCCAGGAGGTGACCATAAGTCACCTCCAACGTTGTTTTAGAGAATTTGTCAGTACATCCAACCAGCCTCACAACCACAGAACACATGTAACTACGCCAGACCAGGACCTCCACATCCGGCTTCTTCACCTGCGGGATTGTTTGGGGAGGGGGGTGCTGATGAGTATTTATTTTTAGGGTAAAACTCATTCTGATTGGCTGGTCCTGGCTCACCAGTGGCTGTGCCCCTGCCCAGTCATGTGAAATCCATAGATTAGGGCCTAATGAATTCATTTAAATGACTGATTTCCTTCTGTGAGCTGTAACTCAGTAAGTCTTTGACATTGTGTTGCATGTTTCATTTATATTTTTGTTCAGCATAATTTGGCTGCTCTAACTTCTTTTGACCAGCAGGTGCCACTAGTGTACACTGCGCTAATCAAAGCGTCCATTTATATTTTCCAATGGAGCTATACATTTGGGTGAGATTTTTTTCTTGCCTGAGTAGCCTCGTTTCATTGCCAAAAACAAAATTAAACCAAGTGTTCAGCAAAATAACAACACAATGTCAAATACAGGTAGCCTAGTCAAATAATTAACATCACATTAACCGTTACTCTCGTGGGAATTCCACTAACGGTCCGTATGTTGCCAAACGTAGCCGCTGCTCTTTCCGTTTGCTCGAAAATAGATAAATGGTTAAAAAAAAGTAAGGCCATAGAGACACATGCCAGCTCTACTGGTAGTACTGCTACTTCCAGCAGTACTACACCTGCACCTGTCAACGACACAAGTTGGTCTGCTTCCACGAGCACATCCAATGCTAGCATCAGTAATTCTACATTTGTTGTTAGCCCAGCTAGGATGGACACTGACAGTTGTGAATATGATGCAGCCGAAGAGCTACTGCCCTCTTACCTGGGAAAGCACCGAACAACAGACACTTACCGATATCTGAACAAGAGAGCCTCATCGAAATTGCAACAAGCGGTTCTGTGAAAATGCTATTTCATCAGAAGCCACTGACAGATTCTGGATTGGGCTGCGCTCAGAGTATCCTGGCTTGGCAAATCGAGCTGTTCAGACACTGATGCCCTTTGCAACCACGTACCTATGTGAGAGTGGATTCTCGGCCCTCACTAGCATGAAAACTAAAAACAGGCACAGACTGTGTGGAAAATGATTTAAGACTGAGACTCTCTCCAATACAACCTAACATTGCAGAGTTATGTACATCCTTTCAATCACACCCTTCTCATTAACCTGTGGTGAGTTATTCACAATTTTCGATGAACAAATAAAGTTTTATATGTAAGATTTATATGTAAGATGCAATTATTGATCATTGTATTATTATTTGTGCCCTGGTTCTATAAGATCTCTTTGTCACTTCCCACAAGCAGGGTTGTGACAAACTCACTCATTCTTATGTTTAATAAATGTATCGTATAGTGTGTGTGTGTGGCAGGCTTACAATAATGGAAAAAAACTACATTTAAGAGTGCGCTGACCCTGGTGCTAGAGGGGTACGCAGCTGGAGGTTGAATGTTTGAAGGGGTACGGGACTATAAAAAGTTTGGGAACCACTGTGTTAGGGTATAACTATGCCCTCAATGATTTATGTAATATATTGTCATAAATAATAACAAAGGCTAATACGTTCATAGAGGGTTCTATGAAGAACTGTCCAAAAATAAAAGGGTTCTCGGTTGAATCCTTCATAGACGGTTCTAGGAAGAACCTTTTAGGTTATAAAATGGTTATTGGTAGAACCCTTTTATAGAGGTTTCAAGGCAGAAACATTCATAGAGGGTTCTAGGCAGTACCATATAAAAGTGGTTCTTTAAAGAACCTTACATAGAGGGTTCTAGAAAGCATAATCTGCAAAGGGTTCTACCCAGCACCAAAAAGTTACCTTATGGGGACAAACCGAAGAACCCTGTATGGTTCTACTTAGAATCTTTTTTTCTGAGTGTACATGATAGACTGTCAGACAGTTGATTGTATCTATGAGGACTGCCTCTGCAAACCAGATGTCAATATTAACTTTCTAAATTAGATAATCTAAAATGAGCATATGCCACTCAGTTATGTCCAGAAGGTGGTGTAACCTTGCCCAGCCTCTGGAGGGCAGCATCATACCACTGTTTTGAGGATGCAGTGTTTATCTATTTAAGGTTATCTATCCATTAGCCTTTATTCTTGTTTCAGAACCATGGCCCAGTATTTGTATCATCTAACAAAACAGATATAAAATGTCCATCTGTTGCTTGCATGCGTGACTGTATATGTGAATCTGAATCTGACTGTTGCGTGCATGCATGTGCGAATCTGACTGACTCTGTGTATGTGTGACGGTGCTGCAGACACGGCCGTGGCAGACGTACCTCTGAACATCCTGTGTCTGCTGATGAAGGACCAATGGATCTTGCTGTGCACTGAGAACATCCAGAAGACCTTCAGACTGCTGTTTGGTACCTTCGTTGAGAGGTAGCACACCATATCATACTGTCATCTTCAACAGTAAAGAACAGTTTAAAATCCGTTATATCGGTGCAGATGTACCTGTGGCCCTTTGCTCCATAGTACCAGTCAAAAGTTTTGATCCATCTACTCATTCAAGGGTTTTTCTTTATTTTTACTATTTTCTACATTGTAGAATAATAGCGAAGACATCAAACTATGAAATAACACATATGGAATCAAATAACCAAAAAAGTGTTAAACAAATCAAAATATATTTTCTATTTGAGATTCTTCAAAGTAGCCACCCTTTGCCTTGATGATAGCTTTGCACACTCTTGGCATTCTCTCAACCAGCTTCACCTGGAATGCTTTTCCAACAGTCTTGAAGGAGTTCCCACATATGCGGAGCACTTGTTGGCTGCTTTTCCTTCACTCTGCTTCCCAACTCATAACAAACCATCTCCATTAGGTTGAGGTTGGGTGATTGTGGAGGCCAGGTCATCTGATGCAGCACTTCATCACTCTCCTTATTGGTCAAATAGCCCTTACACAGCCTGGAGGTGTGTTGGGTCATTGTCCTGTGAAAAACAAATGATAGTCCCACTAAGCGCAAACCAGATGGGATGGCGTATCGCTGTAGAATGCTGTGGTAGCCATGCTGGTTAAGTGTGCCTTGAATTCTAAATAAATCACAGACAGTGTCACCAGCAAAACACCCCCACACCATCACAACTCCTTCTCCACGCTTTCCTGTAGGAATCACACATGCAGAGATCATCCGTTCACCTACTCTGCATCTCACAAAGACACGGCAGTTGGAACCAAAAATCGAAACAGGTCTAATGTCCATTGCTCGTGTTTCTTGGCCCAAGCAAGTCTCTTTTTCTTATTGGTGTCCTTTAGTAGTGGTTTCTTTGCAGCAAATTGACCATGAAGGCCTAATTTCACGCAGTCTCCTCTGAACAGTTGATGTTGAGATGTGTCTGTCACTTGAACTATTTGAAGCATTAATTTGGTCTGCAATCTGAGGTGCAGTTAACTCTAATGAAGTTACCCTCCGCAGCAGCAGAGGTAACTCTGGGTATTCCTTTCCTGTGGCTGTCCTCATGAGAGCCAATTTCATCATAGCGCTTAATGGTTTTTGCGTCTGCACTTGAAGAAACTTTCAAATTAGTAGTACTGCTACATTTTCCAGATTGACTGACCTTCATGTCTTAAATGAATGATGGACTGTCGTTTCTCTGCTTATTTGAGCTGTTATGTGTTATTTCATAATTTTGATTTCTTCACTATTATTCTACTATGTAGAAAATAGTAAATATAAAGAAAAACCCTTCAATGAGTAGGTGTGTCCAAACCTTTGACTGGTACTGTATGTTATACACATAATATGTGTAGTTACGTGTAGTTATTACAAGGGTCATATAAAATATGAAGGACCACATCTGTCTAGGGAAGTCTTGCTCCTGAGAGTGTAAAGTTGATTGTATGGGGTTAGCAGTCACTTATCTTAGTAATTAAGTGCACGTTCTCCTGTCACATAATCAACTTTACACTGTCAGGAGCAATACTTCCCAAAAGAGATGTGGTCCTTCATACTTCATATGACCCTTGTAATAACTAAACATTTTGGTTAGTGTGGCAAGAAGATTTAACACTATTTGACCCATACAGCAATGTATGTTAGCTAGTTGGCTAGAAGATGAGGCTGTGGTGAGGTTTCCTACCGCTCTTTCCTTAAAGCAGCAGAACATTCAGACATTTGCTTTTTTCTCTCCGTATTTCCAGGAATGGTTTTCTGAGGGATTAAGAGGGTTTATCAGCAGTTGAATAATGCTGTGTTTAAATTTCGCTACAAAAACAACAGTTCTCTCCCTGTAATATGGAAGTGATTAAATATTTGGTTGAATAATTTTAAACAAAGGTCCTTGGCTTGGACGCAAGCCTCTGTCTGTTCATTCAGAAGGGATCATTTGCCTCCGTAACTTGGTATGTTAAATGCTATGAAATGAAGTTTCATGTCAGGAGGGGAAAAAAAGTATTGATTGTTGAGCTTAGTTTAGTATCAGGCTTGATCACTGTTCATATAACTTTTGATTGATTGAGATATGTCATGGAAAAGACAATAACATGGTTTAGGCCACAGTTGATAATAAGTATTACATGTACAGTGCATTCGGAAAGTATTCAGACCTCTTCCCCTTTTACACTACAGCCTTATTCTAAAATGGATGAAATCAAAAAAAATCCTCATCAATCTACACACAATACCCCATAATGACATAGCGAAAACAGGTTTTTAGAAATGTTTGCAAATGTCTTCACAAAAAAAACTTAAATATCTGATTTACACACAGTTGAAGTTTGAAGTTTACATACACTTAGGTTGGAGTCATTAAAACTCGTTTTTCAACCACTCCACAAATTTATTGGTAACAAACTACAGTTTTGGCAAGTCGGTTAGGACATCTACTTTGTGCAGGACACACATAATTTTTCCAACAACTGTTTACAGACAGATTATTTCACTTTTAATTCACTGCATCACAATTCCTGTGGGTCAGAAGTTTACATACACTAAGTTGACTGTGCCTTTAAACAGCTTGTAAAATTCCAGAAAATTATGTAATGGCTTCTGATGGGCTAATCAACATAATTTGAGTCAATTGGAAGTGTACCTGTGGATGTATTTCAAGGCCTACCTTCAAACTCAGTGCCTCTTGGCTTGACATCCCAGGAAAATCTAAAGAAATCAGCCAAGACGTCAGAAAAAAACTGTAAACCTCCAAGTCTGGTTCATCCTTGGGAGCAATTTCCAAACGCCTGAAGGTACCACGTTCATCTGTACAAACAATAGTACGCAAGTATAAACACCATGGGACAACGCAGCTGTCATACCGCTCAGGAAGGAGAAGCATACTGTATCCTAGAGATTTGGTAGGAAAAAGTGTGAAAAGTGCAAATCAATCCCAGAACAACAGCAAAGGATCTTGTGAAGATGCTGGAGGAAACAGGTACAAAAGTATCTATAGCCACAATAAAACAAGTCCTATATCGACATAACCTGAAAGGCCGCTCAGCAAGGAAGAAGTCACTGCTCCAAACCGCCATAAAAAAGCCAGACTATGGTTTGCAACTGCACATGGGGACAAAGATCGTACTTTTTGGAGAAATGTCCTCTGGTCTGATGAAACAAAAATAGAACTGTTTGGCCATAATCACCATTGTTATGTTTGGAGGATAAGGGGGAGGCTTGCAAGCCGAAGAACCCCATCCCAGCTGTGAAGCACGGGGGTGGCAGCATCATGTTGTGGGGGTGCTTTGCTGCAGGAGGGACTGGTGCACTTCTCAAAATAGAGGGCGTCATGAGGAAGCAAAATTATGTGGATATATTGAAGCAACATCTCAAGACATCATCAGGAAGTTAAAGCTTGGTCGCAAATGGGTCTTCCAAATGGACAATGACCCCAAGCATACTTCCAAAGTTGTGTCAAAATGGCTTAAGGACAACAAAGTCAAGGTATTGGAGTGGCCATCACAAATCCCTGACCTCAATCACATAGAACATTTGTGGACAGAACTGAAAAAGCGTGTGCGAGCAAGGAGGCCTACAAACGTCACTCAGTTACACCAGCTCTGTCAGGAGGAATGGGCCAAAATTCACCCAACTTATTGTGGAAGGCTACCCGAAACGTTTGACCCAAGTTAAACAATTTAAAGTCAATGCTACTAAATACTAATTGAGTGTATGTAAACTTCTGACCCACTGGGAATGTGATGAAAGAAATACAAGTTGATATAAATCAATCTCTCTACTATTATTCTGACATTTCACATTCTTAAAATAAAGTGGTGATCCTTACTGTCCTAAGACAGGGAATTTTTACTAGGACTAAATGTCAGGAATTGTGAAAAACTGAGTTTAAATGTATTTGGCTAAGGTGTATGTAAACTTCCGACTTCCACTGTAGCTATATATTTATTAGTCTACTAGGTCCAATTAAATGAGAGATTCACTTGGCAATTTGTTGTATGGCTACTTCAAGAATATGAACCCATCACATTCAGAAAAGGTGAGGAATTTACTATACAATGGTTTTGAAAATAATATACACTACCGTTCAAAGGTTTGGGGTCACTGAGAAATTTCCTTATTTTTTAAACAAAAGCAAATTTTTTGGCCCATTAAAATAACATCAAATTGATCAGAAATACAGTGTAGACATTGTTAATGTTGTAAATGACTATTTTAGATGGAAACGGAAGATTTTTTTATGGAATATCTACATAGGTGCATACAGAGGCCTATTGTCAGCAACCATCACTCCTGTGTTCCAATGGCACGTTGTGTTAGCTAATCCAAGTTCATAATTCTAAAAGGCTAATTGATCATTAGAAAACCCTTTTGCATTTATGGTAGCACAGCTAGAAAACTGCTGTCCTTATTAAAGAAGCAATAAAACTGGCCTTCCTTAGACTATTTGAGGATCTGGAGCATCAGCATTTGTGGGTTTGATTACAGGCTCAAAATGACCAGAAACAAAGAACTTTCTCCTGAAATTTGTCAGTCTATTTTTGTTCTGAAAAATGAATGCTATTCCATGCAAGACATTGCCAAGAAACTGAAGATCTCGTACAACGCTGTGTACTACTCCCTTCACAGAACAGCGCAAAATGGATCTAACCAGAATAGATAGAGGAGTGGGAGGCCCCCCGGTGCACAACTGAGCAAGAGGACAAGTACATTAGAGTGTCTAGTGACACCTCACAAGTCCTCAACTGGCAGCTTCATTAAATAGTACCCGCGAAACACCAGTCTTAACATCAACAGTGAAGAGGCGACTCCGGGACGCTGGCCTTCTAGGCAGAGTTCCTTAGTCTTAATCCTTTGTCTCATCTTAATCTTTTCTTTTTATTGGCCAGTCTGAGATATGGCTTGTGCCTTGCAACTCTGCCTAGAAGGCCAGCATCCCGGAGACACCTCTTCACTGTTGATGTTGAGATTGGTGTTTTGCAGAGCCCCTCAAGCTCTGTTATGTTGGATGGGGAGCGTCGCTGCACAGCTATTTTCAGGTCTCTCCAGAGACGCTCGATCGGGATCATGTTCAGGCTCTGACTGGGCCACTCAAGGACATTGAGACTTTTCCCAAAGCCACTCCTGCATTGTCTTGGCTGTGTGCTTAGAGTCGTTGTCCTGTTGGAAGGTGAACATTTGCCATGTTTGAGGGCCTGAGAGCTCTGAAGCAGGTTTTCATCAAGGATCTCTCTATACTTTGCTCTGTTAATCTTTTACTCAATCCAGACTAGTCTCCCAGTCCCTGCCGCTGAAACACATCCCCACAGCATGATGCTGCCACCACCATGCTTTACCGTAGGGATGGCTGTCGTGCCTTTTACTGAGGAGTGACTCCCGTCTGGCTGCTCTACCATAAAGGCCTGATTGCTGATGCTGCAGAGAAGGAACTCTGGAGCTCTGTCAGAGTGATTATCAGGTTCTTGGTCACCTCCCTGACCAAGGCCCTTCTCCCCGATTGCTCAGTTTGGCCGGGTGGCCAGCTCTTGGAAGAGACATGGGTGTTCCAAATTCTTCCATTTAAGAATGATGGAGGCCACTGTGTTCTTGGGGACCTTCAATGCTGTAGAAATGTTTTGGTACCCTTCCCCAGATCTGTGCCTTTCCAAATCACGTTCAATTTATTGACTTTACCACAGATAGACTCCAATCAAGTTGTAGAAACACCTCAAGGATGATCAATGGAAACAGGATGCACTTAAGCTAAATTTCGATTCACATAGTAAAGGGTCTAAATACTTAGTTAAAGTTGGAAGTTTACATACACCTTAGCCAAATACATTTAAACTCAGTTTTTCACAATTCCTGACATTTAGTCCTAGTAAAAAGTCCCTGTCTAAGGTCAATTAGGATGACCACTTTATATTAAGAATGTGAAATGTCAGAATAATAGTAGAGAGAAGATTTATTTAAGCTTTTATATCTTTTATCACATTCCCAGTGGGTCAGAAGTTTACATACACTCAATTAGTATTTGGTAGCATTGTTTAACTTGGGTCAAACGTTTTGGGTAGCCTTCCACAAGCTTCCCACAATAAGTTGGGTGAATTTTGGCCCATTCCTCCTGACAGAGCTGGTGTAACTGAGTGACGTTTGTAGGCCTCCTTGCTCGCACACGCTTTTTCAGTTCTGTCCACAAATGTTCTATGTGATTGAGGTCAGGGATTTGTGATGGCCACTCCAATACCTTGACTTTGTTGTCCTTAAGCCATTTTGACACAACTTTGGAAGTATGCTTGGGGTCATTGTCCATTTGGAAGACCCATTTGCGACCAAGCTTTGACTTCCTGTCTGATGTATTGATTTGTTGCTTCAATATATCCACATAATTTTGCTTCCTCATGATGCATTCTACTTTGTGAAGTGCACCAGTCCCTCCTGCAGCAAAGCACCCCCTCAACATGATGCTGCCACCCCCGTGCTTCACGGTTGGGATGGTGTTCTTCGGCCTGCAAGCCCCCTTTCCCCATATTTAGGTTGGGGAAAAGTCGATGCAAAACCTTGTTGAATTCTAACATTCTGCTGACAGTTCCACAACGATTTGCCACTGTTTTCTCCTGCAGAAATTGATGGTCCTTTGCCAGATACAGCATAAATTACTGCAAAAGATTAAACAGGCAATCATGTTGTGTTCCTAACCCACAAATGCTGATGCTCCAGATACTCAACTAGTCTAAAGAAGGCCAGTTGTATTGCTTCTTTAATCAGGACAGCAGTTTTCAGCTGTGCTGACATAATTGCAAAAGGTTTTTCTAATGATCAATTCGCCTTTTAAAATGATAAACTTGGATTACCTGACACCACTTGCCATTGGAACACAGGACTGATGGTTTCTGATAATGGGCCTCTCTACATATTCCACAAGAAATCTGCCGTTTCCAGCAACAATAGTCATTTACAAAATAACAATGTCTACACTATATTTTTGATCAATTTGATGTTATTTTAATGGATAAACTATTAGCTTTTCTTTCAAAAACAAGGACATTTCTAAGTGACCCCAAACTTTTGAACGGTAGTGTCTATACAATCGATCTTTCAGAATGTGGGGACAGGCACTTGTTATATAGGCAGCATGCATGTTTAATTTGAAAATGTCACTGCAAATTATCGCAACATTCTTTCTGCCCACATCTTGACAGAAATGTGATAATAATTGCTATAAAACTGATTACTATTACACTCAACAACAAAAAATCTGGTTTACCCAATTTGGGTTAGTTGGTAATCCAACGTTGGGTAAATATTGGACAGAGCACATGCTTGGTTATTTGGACTTAGCCAGTTGGGTTGTTTGGATTACCCAAACATGGGTTAATTTAACCATGAGTTTGGGTTTTTATTCAGTTTCATGCTGGTTTGACCCAGCAGCTGGGTCTTTTTTTAATGCAATCCATATGTAATATTCAGGGGTGTGGATTTCAGATATGCATTTCTTGTTCATCATGTTCATTTTGTACACAATTTTACTTGCATATTTTTGCACATTACATATTCTAATACAACATGAATAACATTATATTGTAACAAAGTTGTAACTATCTCAACATGCATAGACTCTTGAGGAACTCATACACTTGTATAAGCCTCATCAAACCCATATCTACAAAGTGTCAGTCTTCTACCTCAATGTGATAACAACATAACTGAACAGATTAATCGGAATGCCATTTACGCTCACGGGTGGCCAAAAATAACTATCTGAAAGGCACGCCCCTACTAAGCGACACCTCCAGTCTTCTGATCTGACACGCTGGGTCATATCTTAATAACCCAGCATTGACAACCCAACCTGGCTCTTTTTAAAGAAAACGGGCCCAAACCATGACTTAGTAGGGGTGTGGCTTTCACCCATGAGGGTAAATGTCATTCCTGATAATTTGTTGTATTATCATCATATGTTAAGTTTGGACACTGACAGGTTTGTAGTGTTAATGAGGCTTACAGATGTGATTAGTTCCCAATGTTGTATTACTTAACTTCACCGGCTCCAGCAGCAAAACTGACTGTTTTGGAGAGCCTGGCGTGCCCAAAGTAAAATGCCTCCCATTTAGGCCCAGAAAATGGGATATGCATATATTTAGAATTTTCCAAAACTGTTAACCATTTGTCTGTGGGTCGATCAGAACGCATTTGGCAGGCAAAACCCTGAGGAATCTCTGTCCTGAAAAAAAGTCATTTTGACACATTGCTCATTTTTTGAGCCCCTCCCTATCCAAAATGACCATATATAGGCATGTGAACTCAGTGCACGTCGCTTCCTTATGATGTCATCAACCACGAGACGGTGTTTTACTCCATCTTAGGGGAATTTCGGCCATTGAAAAACAGCATGGAACGAGAGACCACTTTATGAAAACTCTTCAGAGTGCGCGTGCATGAGAAGGCGCGCTGTGCCTTATTTATCGTTTTTAGCGTTCAGTTTATATTCCGTCTGATTTATAATAGTACATATACGTAAAAGGGTTCCTAAGGATACATTTAAAACTATGTTTGATTGTTTTTGGACAAGTTTATAGGTATAATTTTAACGAGTCGGCGCCGAAGTTTCAAAGGAGTAATGGAGGCTGTCGTTTCTGATTATAACGCATGAACCAAATGGAGGATTTATGGATAAAAGACGCGTTACTTTTTCTAACAAAAGAACCATGGATTGTCTTCGTTGGACACTTAGGAAGACCTCAGCAGAAGTTCTTCAACAGGTAATTACTTTGTTTTCGCTGTGAAATGTGTTATGTGTGTGCCATGATTGCTAATCGATACATGGCTATTGGAAAATATGTGAGGTGCTACCCTCAAACAAATGAATGTGCTGCTTTCGCCGTAAAGCCTTTTTGAAATCTGACAACGCTGTGATATTGCCTAGAAACAGAGCTTTTGATGAGTATGGAACACTTGTATATAGCTGGATGTTTAATAATTCAATTTTCGGATTTTAAATCTGGCGCTACAGGTTTTTGCTAGTGGTGTCGGGATGATCCCGCTAGCGACCCACTGGTATTTGAGTCGTTAATACTTTATTACCATATGTAATCATCAATGTGATATTCAACAATATTCAAGGAAAGGGGAATTTGCAGTGAACAAACTTAACATGATGATCAGGAATGACATTTACTCTCACTGGTGGCCAAAAATAACTATCTGAAAGCCACGCCTCCAATCTTATGATAGGCTTTGGCTGCTATAATATGTTAGTAAATAGGTTCAAAATATAACCCCATCACAAAAATTTTCCTGTTTGAACCGTTACACCGGGGGTTCCTCGAGGAACCTTTTTGAACTGAAAAAGTTCCCTCATAGTGGTAATCTTTTGAACCCCAATGTTATTCAAGACACTTTTACTTCTAAGAGTGTAGCCATTTTGCAAGAATCACAGTGATTCTTGGCTATTTCTTTTCTGCGAATTTACTATTGGGAGGCTGCGTCTGGGCAGTATCCAGCTACGGTTTGACGTCAAGGTCTGGGGAACACTGGACATTTTCAGTAATATGGAAAGAGGTAGAAGTATGCACCATGCATGAACTAAACCCCAGCCCTCTCACAGGAGTCTCTTTACAAGCCAAGACTTTATCTGGCCAGACACACTGAATCAACAGCATGACACGTTAAAAGATTTAGAAATGCAGAGTAATCTCCAGTTCACATGTGAAGACATTTACGTAGCTATTTGACCTAAAATGACATGGGCAGATCTTATATTGGAGAGGGATGACCGGGACGTTGATAATATCTGTCAACGAAGGTAGTCAGTCAGACTCCATTAGAATGTGGTGGTGCTTTGCTAATTGATTATGAAAATTAAGATGATTATGAAGATGATTATAATGATCGCATTCATGGCATTTAAGTACCATTTCAGTACGAACTTTAACCTCAAGTCTGAAACTAATGTAAACCTGTGATGTAAAACGCAGCTCATAGTTCTTGTTCACTATTATGTAATATCAGCAGCCAGAACCAAATCTTGTGTGCACACTGGTCTGGCCAGCTACGTCTGTCATGAGAGATGAACCATTAGGAAATGACTGTGAAAACAAGACAATACTCCATCTCATGTAGTTGGGAAACGTTACATGTTGTTCCAACTTTATGGGTTATCCCTCTCTTTCCGCCCCTTAAATTATAAGTCCCTAAACTGCGATTCTTGGTTCTGGTCTGAGAACAGTGTTGGGCTCTGTGTGGAGACTGTCTTTCCCAGGATGTTCTGCACAGGATACTGTGTGTGTGTGTGTGTGTGTGTGTGTGTGCGTATCTGCGTGTGTCTGTGTGTCTCAGCAAGTGCTTGGTCCAAGTCCTCCAGCACCGTTCACAATTCGACATGTATCTATTTTATGTTTATTTGGCGTGGTGGCCAGGGAATGTTTTTAAAACAGCAGAGCTATTACTCAATGGTGCTGGTCCATTTTATTACTGTGGAGATTTTCAGCAATGAGTACACACTGTACTGTGCCTAAATGGAACAAGAACAAGACCGAACAAGGCCAGTGGACGCTCCCTAGTCCTCCTCCTCTTCCTTCTCCTCCCCCAACTATTTTAATTGGCGAGGGAATACGTTCTCGAACCAGAGCGACGTTTGTGAAGTCAATCAAAGAGAATGGCATAAGGTTTTGGTGAAGATGCAGTTTGATGAAGATTTAGTTAGTATGGAATATGACCTCTCCCGCCTTCTTCATTCTCTCATACTTCCCCACCGCCACCCATGATAGTAAACACTCAACAGATGAAGTCAGGCTCCCTGTAAACATTGTGGTTCAGTGTAAATAGCATTATGTTCCCAAAACAGTGCCTGAGCAAGACACCTAACCCCTAGAGGGGTTAATATTAGAGGTAATTCTGTGGACAGGTTAATATTAGCAGTGATTGCGGTATGCACTCTCACCCGTAAACTGTCAATGACATGAAGTCACCAGTTAATGTGGATGGTATTAAAATGTACACGTATCATCTCTCCATCCAAAATGTGAGGCAGTGGAGGGAGGCTACAGTAACCTCTCTCTGATTCTCTATACGAGTCTCTTTCTCGCTCTCTACATCACCACTTACTTGGCTGAATGATGGTATTGGTGCCTTGGCCCAGTTCAAACAGAGGGCATGGTGGTGAGGTTCTCTGACTTAAAATAGTAGCAGTCTGTCCGTTTGTGTGTGTGTGTTTGCGTGTGCGTGTAACAGAGCAGTGTGGTCCTGTCCTAATGACTACTTTTGGGCTGATCTCCTGTGTTAGTAACGCCCAGCCCGTTTCTCAGTAAGTCAGATTCCTGAATGTTTGTGGAAGGTTCCTGTTACCCAGGCAGCCCAAGCTTGGAGTGTCAGTATGCTGACGGGAGAGCTGAGGCCTATTAGCTGGGCTAGACTATGGCTATGTGTAAAATAACACCCTTTTCCACATAAGGCTTTTGACAAAAGTAGTAACTATTTACACTGAAAAAAAATAAGGTTCTTAAATGGTCCTTCCTCAGCTCTTAAGGTTCCTTGGAGAACTCTTGACTGATAAAGAACCTTTGAGTTAAGTGTGGGGTTTTTGACGTAGCATCTACGGTTCTTCAGAATTCTACAAAGTTGTATGGAAGCATGCAGATGTGTCCCTTTCATAGCACACAGCAAATTGGCAAATTAATATTTTTTTGTTTAACATTTCTAATGTTGATTCAGGAGTTAAATGAAAACTGTAAAGAAAGAAATGAACACTCAGTGGTGTTAACAACCAGAGTTGAACCAAAACCACATCCATCATTATCATATTTCCCAGCATGCTCTATTGCAGGTTGATTTATAGAATTGTTTGTTTCAATATCTACACTACCGGTCAAAACTTTTAGAACACCTACTCATTCAAGGGTTTTTCTTTATTTTTACTATTTTCTACATTGTAGAATAACAGTGAAGACATCACAACTTTGAAATAACACATATATATGGAATCATGTAGTAACCAAACAAGTGTTAAACAAATCCAAATATAGTCTATATTTGAGATTCTTCAAATAGCCACCCTTTGCCTTGATGACATCTTTGCACACGCTTGGTATTCTCTCAACCAGCTTCATGAGGGAGTCACATGGATTGCATTTCAATCAGCAGGTGTGCATTCTTAAAAGTTAATTTGTGGAAATTCTTTCCTTCTTAATTTGTTTGAGCCAATCGGTTGTGTTGTGACAAGGTAGGGGGGTATACAGAAGATAGCCCTATTTGGTAAAATACCATGTCCATATTATGGCAAGAACAGCTCAAATAAGCAAAGAGAAATGACAGTCCATCATTAATTTAAGACATGAAGGTCACCTGGAATGCTTTCCCAACAGTCTTGAAGGAGTTCCCACACATACTGAGCACTTGTTGGCTGCTTTTCCTTCACTCTGAGGTCCGACTCATCTCAAACCATCTCAATTTGGTTGAGGTTGGGGGATTGTGGAAGCCAGGTCAGCTGATGCAGCACTCCATCACTCTCCTTCTTGGTAAAATGGCCCTTACACAGCCTGGAGGTGTATTGGGCCATTGTCCTGTTGAAAAACAAATGATAGTGCCACTAAGCGCAAACCAGATGGGATAGCGTATCGCTGCAGAATCCTGCGGTAGCCATGCTGGTTAAGTGTGCCTTGAATTCTAAATAAATCACAGACAGTGTCACCAGCAAAGCACCCCCACACCATAACACCTCCTCCTCCATGCTTTACGGTGGGAAATACACATGCAGAGATCATCCGTTCACAAACATGACGTCTGTTACTTGAAC
This sequence comes from Brachymystax lenok tsinlingensis, assembly GCA_030435695.1. Taxonomy (NCBI): domain Eukaryota; kingdom Metazoa; phylum Chordata; class Actinopteri; order Salmoniformes; family Salmonidae; genus Brachymystax; species Brachymystax lenok. The sequence goes on along the minus strand of CM059792.1, from coordinate 4,782,716 downwards.
TGTGAAGCATTTTTTGGGCTACAATTTCTGAGGCTGGTAACTCTAATGAACGTATCCTCTGCAGCAGAGGTAACACTGGGTCTTCCATTCCTGTGGCGGTCCTCATGAGAGCCAGTTTCAACATAGCGCTTGATGGTTTTTGCGACTGCACTTGAAGACATTTTCAAAGTTCTTGAAATGTTCCATATTGACTGACCTTCATGTCTTAAATTAATGATGGACTGTCCTTTCTCTTTGCTTATTTGAGCTATTCTTGCCATAATATAGACTTGGTCTTTTACCAAATAGGGCTATCTTCTGTATACCCCTCTACCTTGTCACAACACAACTGATTAGCTCAGATGCATTAAGAAGGAAAGACATTCAACAAATTAACTTTTAAGAAGGCACACCTGTTAATTGAAATGCATTCCAGGTGACTCCCTCATGAAGCTGGTTTGTGAGAATGCCAAGAGTGTGCAAAGATGTCATCAAGGCAAAGGATGGCTATTTGAAGAATCTCAAATATAAAATATATTTTGATTTGTTTAACACTTGTTTTGTTACTACATGATTCCATATATATGTGTTATTTCATAGTTTTGATGTCTTCACTATTATTGTACAATGTAGAAAATAGTAAAATAAATAAAAACCCTTGAATGAGTAGGTGTTCTAAAACATTTGACTGTTAGTGTATGTTTTTTCATGTACATTGATTGATTAATTGATATTATGCAACTCAAATATAAATATTATACATTTTGGTAAACTATTCCAATCGGTTATTAGGACTTATGACAGTTGTAGAAAAATTACCCAAAGGTCATAATGGAGTAAAAGTAAAGATACCTAAATAGAAAGTGACTCAAGTAAAAGTGAAAGGCATCAAGTAAAAATGGCCTAATCAAAGCCCAGACCTTAATCCAATTGAGAATCTGTGGTATGACTTACAGATTGCTGTACACCAGCGGAACCCATCCAACTTAAAGGAGCTGGAGCAGTTTTGCCTTGAATAATAGGCAAAAATCTCAGTGGCTAGATGTGCCAAGCTTATAGAGAGATACCCCAAGAGACTTGCAGCTGTAATTGCTGCAAAAGCTGGGGGGGGAATAGTTACGCACACTCAAGTTTTCTGTTTTTTTTCTCTTATTTCTTGTTTTTTTTCACAATAAAACAATATTTTGGATCTTCAAAGTGGTAGGTATGTTGTGTAAATCAAATGATCTATCTATTTTAATTCCAGCTTGTAAGGAAACAAAATAGGAAAAATGCCAAGGGGATTGAATACTTTTGCATGCCACTGTAAATCATTTGAAATTCCTTATATTAAGCAAACCAGATGAAATAATTTTATTTTGATTAATTGTATTTACGGATAGACAGAGGCACACTCCAACACTCAGACATCATTTACAAACAAAGCATTTGTGTTTAGTGAGTCCACCAGTACATTATGTTATTTAGGAATGTAGTACAGTAAAATTTGCCAAGATATAAATAGTAAAGTCAAGTACAGATTCCCCCAAAAATGACTTAGGTAGTAATTTAAAATATTTTTACTGCTTATTGCACCATTATTAAAAATGTTGTTCCAGTTCATATGTTTAAGGTAGTCTCATAGCTTGGTCTTCCCAATGCTAGCAGTCATTCTGAATGCAGGTTGGGGGAGAATACAAATTCAAAATCAATCAATCAATCAAATGTATTTATAAAGCCCTTCTTACATCAGCTAATGTCACAGAGTGCTGTACAGAAACCCAGCCTAAAACCCCAAACAGCAAGCAATGCAGGTGTAAAAGCACGGTGGCTAGGAAAAACTCCCTAGAAAGGCCAAAACCTAGGAAGAAACCTAGAGAGGAACCAGGCTGTGAGGGGTGGCCAGTCCTCTTCTGGCTGTGCCGGGTGCAGATTATAACAGAACATGGACAAGATTTTAAAATGTTAATAAAACAGGCAGAACAGTGAATGACTGATATCCCTACTCTGGCTGGAATCTTATAGGAATTACACATAACTTTGCAAGCCAGCATAATGTGACTTGCAGGCTTGATGTGTTGTATTGAATAATTTAATTTGAATGACAACTTGATCTCACTTGATGAAGCCCATGTGGACTGAAAATGGATGAATGCAAAAAACATGTCTTTGTCACTAGAAAACACAGTCATGATTGGTACTGGTAACTCTAAAATTCACTCGAAAGGCACCCTGAGAAATAGCAATTAAGGCTGAAAACCCAACAGAAGGGCTATTCAATTCCTGTCCTGGAGGGCAGAAACATTTCTGGTTTGGGATTTTTGTATGGTTCTTCAAAGAACCTTCCCATGTTTTGTTCTCCAAAGACCCACAAAATGGTTATCCTATGGCATCACTCTCAAGAACCTTATTTGGTTCCAACTTGCACCTCTATTTTTAAGAGTGTAGGCTGTAGTGAATAGGGGGGCATTTTGGATATAGCCTACAGTATAGTATGTCTGCCTTGCCTGGAAGCAGGAAGATAGTGTTTGTTCATTACACACTGACATGTGCTGAGCAGGTGCTTTATTGTATTGTCTGGCAGTAACAACTGTGCTGGAGTCTCAATGAAGCAAAGAGGAGAAAGAAGAGCTCTACATTGGTTTCGCCCATGCTAGAATAGCTGTTACAGTGGGGCAAAAAAGTATTTAGTCAGCCACCAATTGTGCAAGTTCTCCAACTTAAAAAGATGAGAGAGGCCTGTAATTTTCATCATAGGTACACTTCAACTATGACAGACGAAATGAGAAAAAGAAATCCAGAAAATCACATTGTAGGATTTTTAATTTATTTATTTGCAAATTATGGTGGAAAATAAGTATTTGGTCAATAACAAAAGTTTATCTCAATACTTTGTTATATACCCTTTGTTGGCAATGACAGAGGTCAAACGTTTTCTGTAAGTCTTCACAAGGTTTTCACACACTGTTGCTGGTATTTTGGCCCATTCCTCCATGCAGATCTCCTCTAGAGCAGTGATGTTTTGGGGCTGTCGCTGGGCAACACGGACTTTCAACTCCCTCCAAAGATTTTCTATGGGGTTGAGCTCTGGAGACTGGCTAGGCCACTCCAGGACCTTGAAATGCTTCTTACGAAGCCACTCCTTCGTTGCCCGGGCGGTGTGTTTGGGATCATTGTCATGCTGAAAGACCCAGCCACGTTTCATCTTCAATGCCCTTGCTGATGGAAGGAGGTTTTCACTCAAAATCTCACGATACATGGCCCCATTCATTCTTTCCTTTACACGGATCAGTCATCCTGGTCCCTTTGCAGAAAAACAGCCCCAAAGCATGATGTTTCCACCCCCATGCTTCACAGTAGGTATGGTGTTCTTTGGATGCAACACGACGAGTTTTTACCAAAAAGTTCTATTTTGGTTTCATCTGACCATATGACATTCTCCCAATCCTCATCTGGATCATCCAAATGCTCTCTAGCAAACTTCAGACGGGCCTGAACATGTACTGGCTTAAGCAGGGGGACACGTCTGGCACTGCAGGATTTGAGTCCCTGGCGGCGTAGTGTGTTACTGATGGTAGGCTTTGTTACTTTGGTCCCAGCTCTCTGCAGGTCATTCACTAGGTCCCCGTGTGGTTCTGGGATTTTTGCTCACCGTTCTTGTGATCATTTTGACCCCACGGGTGAGATCTTGCGTGGAGCCCCAGATCGAGGAAGATTATCAGTGGTCTTGTATGTCTTCCATTTCCTAATAATTGCTCCCACAGTTGATTTCTTCAAACCAAGCTGCTTACCTATTGCAGATTCAGTCTTCCCAACCTGGTGCAGGTCTACAATTTGGTTTCTGGTGTCCTTTGACAGCTCTTTGGTCTTGGCCATAGTGGAGTTTGGAGTGTGACTGTTTGAGGTTGTGGACAGGTGTCTTTATACTGATAACAAGTTCAAACAGGTGCCATTAATACAGGTAACGAGTGGAGGACAGAGGAGCCTCTTAAAGAAGAAGTTACAGGTCTGTAAGAGCCAGAAATCTTGCTTGTTTGTATGTGACCAAATACTTATTTTCCACCATAATTTGCAAATAAATTCATTAAAAATCCTACAATGTGGTTTTCTGGATTTTTTTCCTCATTTTGTCTGTCATAGTTGAAGTGTACCTATGATGAAAATTACAGGCCTCTCTCATCTTTTTAAGTGAGAGAACTTGCACAATTGGTGGCTGACTAAATACTTTTTTGCCCCACTGTATTCTACACTTGATGGCATAATCCGAATACACCGGTACCTGCACAAGGAATGGCAGGCCTGATGGTGGATAAAATATTACTTTTTTTCATGAATTAAATGATTCATCAGGGGACTGTCACGATCGTCGTGTAAAGAACTGGACCAAGGTACAACACGGACTGAGTTCCACATCTTTTAATTACTGTGTGGAACATACAAAACAATAAACCACAACCTTACCGTAACGACAGTGTAGCGCGCACGCACGCACAGACACACAGACACTCCTACACAAACAATGACCCACACCACAAGTGTGGAAAAGAACAAACATATATATGGTCCCCAATTAGAGGTAACGACACTCAGCTGCCTCTAATTGGGAACCATCAACAAACCAACCTAGAAAATAAAACATAGAACAAAAAACACCCCTGCTCACGTCCTGACCAAAACCACCATAGAGCAGCCAAAAGGGCTATCTATGGCCAGGACGTGACAGGGACAGAGAAAGACAGTCTAACCTCAGATGTGCCGGCAAGGAACTGTATCTGCCAGCGGTAGTAATATGGCTGGATAACGCCGTGAAGCTGTTTGGAGATCATCTCTGGAAAATCTTTGACACGATCACACGTATATTAGGTGTAAAACATGAAATAATTTGTTTGGAGTTGTGTGGTTGTGTGTCCTGTATGAGTGTTTTATTAGATATATAATATTTGGATGGGAAGGAGCAGAGGTTGGAGGAGCTGTTGTCCTTGTAACAGCTGTATGGTACAGACCAAGGTTATTATAATTAAGCTATAACTAATCATGAAAAAACTATTCTGTAAACTGAAATGAAACCTTTAACAAACCCATTTGAAAAACTACAACTACAACTTTTATCTTTGCCTCCAAAATGAACAGATTTTTTTTTAACCAAAAACGAATGGAAATAAAAAGAATATGAATACCCAAAACCATAATACCTTTGGTACAGACTGCCATCTGCACTACTATCACTGGGATCCATAAAGTTCCGTTCCAACTTTCTACCGCTAGCAGGCAACACACCTGTAGAAGCATGGTCACAGAACTTGAGGAGGATTCAGAGTTGCTGAATGAAATTACTTCATATTTTAATATTGAATGGCATAGAAGGCATTACCCTTTTAATTGTAATTGCTTTTATGTCAACATTTCCCTCATATAAGCCGTGCCATAGGCCTAGTCCAAGCAATGACAACATAAATACATTTTTGTGGCACCATTCCACTGGCTTCTGTGACTGGATATGAAATTAGAGAACAGGCCATTGTATCTGGGTGTGAGATGAGCAGGTGGGTTGGGTCTGCCTGGGGTTGGGTTGGGTTGGGTTGGGTTCATAATTCCATCACACAGGGCAGGGCTCCATTTGATTCGTTCTTACATCTGGCCCCTGCGTCATCAGCGGGGCAACTTTGTGGAGCCAAAAGGCATTGCACACAATGGGCTGGCCCACAGGTGGCTTGGACTTTTCAAGGTACTTTCCACATACAGGCTGCCTGGGTTGTGTCTCTCTATCTGCCAACCCCATTCCCCAGTGTGAGCAGTCTGTCCAGTTCTTAAATGCCAAAAACTTGGAAAATTGGGCCAGGGGCCAGGTTTCATCTTCAGTCTAAGCCAGACCACAGTGCTCCTGGGAAAAGTCCTGACTGTCCTGTGATCTGGAACAGTGAGCTGCTGAGCTGTGTCTATTCACACAATCAGTGGGAGGGAGGCAGGGTAGAGATGAGACAGATGGCACAGAGACAATTACATAGACTGCAGGATGACTACTACTACCAGTATATCTCATCCACAGTCTGTACAGTTTTATCAGACCGAGGCAATGACAAAACACCTTTACCAGTGCCAATGGATGTGTGGAAAGACATAATCATGAAAATAACCTCTTGTTTACAACCGAGACATTAACACCTGGTATCTTCTGGTACTCATCCTGGCTGCAGACCGGCTTAGGCTGGAGTTACATGAAGGAACTTTCACGCAATTTTAGTTGCAGTTGCAGGTTGCAAGTGACATAATTTCAAGCAACTTGGCTGATACATGAAGCAACTCAAACGCAATTGAAATTGTATGCAACAGCCAATCAAATTGAAGCTGCTTTTGTTTTGTCATATCATTCCATATGGTTTGAGAATTCTAAACTCACCCAATGTCATCTTGCATTACATCGTGATTTCACAAATTATTTGTTTATCCAACGGTTTGGTATTTGTATAAGTTTCAATTTAGACAAAATGCTGGCTGTACATTTTAGCTAGCTATCCAAAATTAAATTGCTAGCACTGTTTTATCAAGCTATGTAGATAGTTTGTTGTTAGCTCTTTGCTAACTAACTTAGCTAGCTAGCTAGTGCAGTTCCTGTTGAACAATATCAGTTGAAACTGGTCAGAGAGGGTTCACTTAAGGGTTCAATTAAAAATAACATTTATTGACTGCCAAAGCATGTACATAAACCTTTAATAACCCTGATTCCCATTTTTTATTATACAGCTCCTGTTTGGCAAATGTCTCTTCTGTCTACCTTGATCACGGTTCCTGCAGCACTGACTGTGTTGTTGACATAATAACTGGGTCAGAGTTCTGAACCTTCGAATGGATCGTGTGATAAAAGCATTTGTTTTGATTGGCTGTTGCTTGCAACTAGTTGCAAAAAGTTTAAAAAAAAGTTGCAACTGGATGCAACCAAGTTGCAGATGAGTTGCTTATTAGATGCATGGAAGTGTTTCACGAAGCAATCAAGAAACAACTCAGTTGCAAGCTACCAAAGTTGTGTGGAAGTAGCTTTGTGTAACTGCAGCCTTACACCCGCAGCAACTTGAAGCACATAGCTGTGTTATCAGAGAGATACAAACTGACTTTATTGTGAACACCTTTACCTGTATGGCCAAATGGATGTGCACTGTAAAGAATTGGTGGCATCTCAGCTGCCACTAGTTTTAGGGTTACACACAAGTACATTTTAACAGTGTAATGACAAGTATTTCTGTTGACAAAATGTGTAATTGTGGTGTAAAGAACAGCATCTGAAAGATAATGTTATGTGTTGCTAGGCAGCATATCCTAACATTATGAAGCATTTCACCATCATGGAAAATCCAATATTGAGAGAGAACATTTTAAGGAATATTTTCTTATCTGAAAGTGAATAGACTTTACATCACATTTAATTATTGTCTTGTATTCAGTTGGTTGATATACAGTATATTGGAGGATTGAGTCAAAATGTGTGATGGGGATATTTATTCTCAGACCGCTATTTGTAAAGACCTATTAAAAACATACTTACAGTGCTTTCCGAAAGTATTCATACTTGACTTACTACACGTTTTGTTGTGTTACAGCCTGAATAAAAAATGAATACAGCGTCAGCAAACTAATATACAAACAAAAGACAATTTAAGCAGCAGTGAGGAACAGAGCTAGGGAACAGACAAATATAGGGGAGGTAATAAACAGGTGAAGAGTGAGTCCAGGTGAGTCAAATATCGCTGATGCGCATGACGAGGGATGGCAGGAGTGCGTGATGCACCAGGGGGAGGAAAGAGCTGGAGCAGTCCCCCCCCCCCCTCTTGGGGCCTCACCCAGCATCCCACCTGGGCGAACCGGCCGAGACATGGGCACTGGGCAAGCCGGTTGGGACGTGACAGCCCGTCGAACCGGCAGGAGCGTGAGTGCCTGGCGAGCCGGCTGAGGTATGGGAGCCCGACAATCCGGCTGAGGCAAGACGCCTGTCGATCCCACTGCAGAGAGGGAGCCCGATGATCCGTTGGAGAGTGACATGGAATGGGAAGCCGCCGAGCCAACCAAAGCAAGGAAACCTCTTGAGCCAGCCAGGGCGTGGAAGCCCGACGGGCCGACTTAGGCACCCCCCGGTTCCATCGGCAGGATGACCCCGACGTCACCAAAAAAAAAGAAAATCCTTGACCGGCTGGGCAAACAAGAACTGACGATCCGGCTGAGGCCCGATGTGGGATGGGCGCCATCCGAGCCAACCAGGGCAAGGAAACCTTTTGAGCCAGCTAGGGCGTGGAAGCCTGACGAGCTGACTAGGCACCTCCGGTTCCATCGGTGGCGACCCAGAGCCGATGCCACCATATCAACCGGAACGCCAGTACTCCCCGATGCTTCGTATATTGGCTGCTGCATTCTGTCACATGGAATGACACTAGAGAGACGAAGCAGGTACGGGGGAGTAAACATTTAATAAATAACGGACATGGCACGAGACAGAAACAGCGTCAGCATTAACACAAACAAAAGACAATTAATGCAGCAGTGGGAAACAGAGGTAGGGAACAGACAAATATAGGGTAGGTAATAAACAGATGATAAGTGAGTCCAGCTGAGTCCAATATAGCTGATGCGAGTGACGAGGGAAGGCAGGTGTGCGTGATGGATGGCAGGAGTGTGTGATGCAGGGTAACCTGGCGCCCTCAAGCACCAGGGGGAGGGAAGAGCGGGAACAGACGTGACACAAGCTCTGTTAAGTTAGATGAGGAGCAGCAGTGAACACCAATCTTCAAGTCTTTCCACAGATTTTCTGAAGCCATTCCAGCATTGCCTTGGCTGTGTGCATAGGGTCATTGCCATAGCGGATTTGCTAACGCATTAGTTCTATTAGCTATGCTGACTATGACGTTACCTTTGCTCACATGGTGACAACGATGTAGGCTGTTTGTAGAGTTTTGGTTTGGAAAAGTTTTTTCACCTGGTCACAAACAGCTGATTTGTTGTGCATTGAAGTCCACAAACGAAGGGAAGAGAAGGAATAGAACGTGGCTGTTATGAGAGTGAACTCTGTTTACACGTGATCAGGGGTTTATTCATTCCGCCGATTCTGTTGAAAAACATTTCTTAAACGGAAGCAAACAGAACAAAACGGGATAAACATACCTGAATTTTTCCAATAGAAACTCTCATTTGCAACTGTTGGACTAATGATTACACCCTATATCAGCTAGATGCAGGCAAGAGTGTGCAAGGCAGTATTGAATGTCACTCTCTGTCACCTCAAATTTGTCTCTTGACCTGTGTGCACCTACTTTGTAAACTTTCATAGGCTAGGTTGTAGCAACCTCATGATGGGTATAGGGAACATTTGAGTATCATGTAGTAGCCTACACCTATCGCTGTTACATTGAAATGGGTGAATGGAATATCATTAGAAATAGAAATAAGGCAAGGCTCATGAAAAATAAATTGTCCTCCCTCATCTTAAACGGCACTGACCGCCATTGGTTGTAATGTAAGTCTTCGCCCCCCAGTCTACGGTCATTTGCACTTTGAACAGGTTCTCATCAAGGATTTGCCTGTATTTCGCTCCATTCGTTGTTTCCTCTATCCTTACCAGTCTCCCAGTCTCAAAACATGATGCTGCCACCACCATGCCTCACGGTAGGGATGGTGCTAGACAGATGATGAGTTTTTCCTGGTTTTCTCCAGATGTAGCACTTTCCATTCAGGTCAAATAGTTACATTTTTGTCTCATCAAACCACAGAATATTTTCCCTTATGATCTCAGTCTTTCAGATGCCTTTTTTTCAAACCCCAGGCTTGCTGTCATGTGCCTTTTTCCCAGGAGTGGCTTCCGTCTGGCCACTCACCCTATAAACCCAGATTGGTGAAGTGCTGTAGAGACTGTTGTCTTTCTGTCAGGTTCTCCCATAGAACTCTGTAGTTCTGTCAGAGTGGTCATTGGGTTCTTGGTCACCTCCCTGACCAAGGTCCTTCTTACCCGGTTGCTCAGTTTGGTCAGACGGCCAGCTCTAGGCAAAGTCTGGGTAGTTAATTCTTTTTCCCAATGTTGGAGACGGCTGTGCTCTTGGAAACTTTCAACACTCTAGTTTTATACCCTTCCCCAGGTATTTGCCTCATCACAATTCTTGGCAATCTATGGACTTTATGGTATAGTTTCTGCTCTGACATGCACTGTCAACTGTGGGACCTTAAATAGACAGGTGTGTTTCTTTCTAAATCATTGAATTGTCCAGGTGGATTCTAATCAAGGAAGGTCAAAAGAAAATTGGATGCAACTGAGCTCAATTTGGAGCATCATAGCAACATGGTGTGAATATTTCTCTATTTCATTTACAATAAATTTGTAACATTTTCTCAAAACAAGTTTTCACTTTGTCATTATGGAGTATTGTGTGTAAATGGGTGAGAGAATAACATTCATTTTGATTTCAGGCTGCAACACAACCAAATGTGGAATAATTCAAGGAGTATGAATAATTTCTGAAGGGACTGAATTCAGATTTTGTGTGTCTGGGAACCCACAATATAATATTTTTATGGGATTGGCAAAACGTTTCCTACTATGGGTCCGAACGCATTGACAACCAATAAAATATATTGTCAGTTTTAGGCAACAGCACAACAAGCACAATTTCACAGTTTACACCATTCTGCCCACCTCACGTGCACATGTAGCCTATCTATTGACAACCAATAGCAGTTTGTAGCAATCTCACAGCAGCTAATCATAGATACTCATATCCTCGCCTTATGAAATGTCAAATAGAAAACTACACAATGTCCTAAGATGTCCTCTTCTTTAGGAAATGAACAGAATGTCCAATAACAGGAATCTCTAACCTGTTGGTGGCTGTGAGACGCACCCGCATTGCACCCCAAATTGCACTATATCACCACCCCAAAACTACTTCTTAAAGTGTGCCTCTGTAATGGTGGTGACCTATGACACAGTATCAAGCAAACATCTCGTCTTAACGCCTGTGATTTTCACCTCCAATATCAGGCAGCTACCATAAGATTTAGTGGTCTGACCAGCATGGTTTACTTCCACAGAGTTGTAACAAATGGACTGGGGAATCCCAATGGCGAAATGACAGTCAGTAGATGGTATGGAACAATCGTCTTCCAGGACCAGCATGTCCTCTTTCTCCAACAAAACCCCGACTTAGGCTACATTTTGAATTCGTCTCCCTTTTACTCATTACCGCCTTCTCACTCTCTCCTCCAGTCACGCACATGTATAACCTGCACATTCACTTGTGCCTTCTCTTTCGGGTCCTTCCAAAGAAGCTGTGACATCACCTGACTAACAGTGGACTTGGACAATCCCTGAGAGTAATAGCGAAAGTAACATCTCTCATCTCTACCACATATAGATGGAATGGCCTTCTATGCTCAGAACATTCTTGTAAAGTGTGCCGGAATATTGAAAATGTAAAGGGTTGTTTCAATAGTTGCCTTTTACCATGTGTCACAGATTTATACAGGTTTATACAGCCATGGACCAGCAAGCTGCATTGAGTCTGTCAGTCTGTGTCTGTCTCTGTGTCTGTCTGTCTGTCTGTCTGTCAGTGTGCCCCATTGCAGGCCATGTGCCTGTCCACAACTCTCACATACAGACCACCTGCCATAGAGATACACAGCAATTTAGATACTTATCGATTACCTTAAAGAAACACAGCCATTCAGACACATAACGGTGACCCGTAGAGTACTTATTAGAATGCCATGGGCATGATGTCACAGAGCCTGCTAGCTTGTATTAGTGTCCCTCTCCCCTCTCAGTGACTGAGTGGGAGTTACAGTAAGAGTCCTGACTGAGCCTCAGGCACAAGCCACGAGACTGCAGATGCAGTTCTGGAACTGGAAGGTTCCGAGAAACAAGTAGAATTCGTGGAATGGAGATTTTAGTTGCAGGGTTTCCTGTTTCAGAGCTTTGCTCTGCTCTACGCTAAATCCCACAGCTCAAGCAACATGTAGGCTCCCAAGTACAGTGCTGTACACCCAAACTCCCAGTCACTACAATAAATATCTATGGTCAATGGCTGTGGTGCTGAAATGTCTATACTTGTAGCACACAACTCCAGAGGCCTTTGAACCATCCAGCTACTAGTCTAGTCATGGTGTGTGCAACTGCATATCAAACATGCTGATATCAGATCAGCTAAAGTGTAAGGATGTAGTGATGAGGTAAAATGAAGGTTAACTCAGGCCAGACTTGAGGTTAGAGAGAGGCTCCTGGTACAACCATTGACATATGGTACATCAGGTTCTGAGGGTCAGAGACCATCTCAGCCCGGTCCAAGCTGTTCTCTGTCCTGGCATACCAATGGTGGAACCAGCTTTCCCCTGAAGCTAGGATAGCAGAGTCCCTGCCCATCTTCTGAAAACATATGAAACCCCCTTGCTTTATTTATTTATTTTTTATTTAACTAGGCAAAATCGGTTAAGAACTAATTCTTATTTACAATGATGTCCTACCCCGGCCAAACTCTAACCCGGACAACGCTTGGCCAATTGAGCGCCGCCCTATGGGACTCCCAATCACGGTCGGTGGTGATACAGCCTGGAATCAAACCAGGGTCTGTAGTGACACCTCTATCACTGAGATGCAGTTCCTTAGACCGCTGCACCACTCGGAAGTGAACCAACACTCACACTTTACCCCCCCTTACTAGATCTGACTACTTTGCAGCTACTTTATTGAGGAAAACTATACTTACTTTGACTGTGATGTGGTTGTCCCACCTAGCTACTGTATTTTAAAATGAATGCACTAACTGAAAGTTGCTCTGGATAACAGTGTCTGCAAAATGACTAAAATGTAAATATAGTAGATCAGGTTCTAAGGGTTAGAAAGCGTTGCCTAGTACAACCATTGACATATGTGACTCGTTTCAGGAAGCTAGGCGTATGTCACACATCATTACTTCACAGGAGAGGCATTTGAAGACACAGTACCAGTCAAAAGTTGGGGGGGTTTTCTTTATTTTTACTATTTTCTACATTCTAGAATAATAGTGAAGACAACACTATGAAATAACACATGGAATCATATAGTAACCAAAAAGGTGTTGAACAAATCAAAATATATTTTATATTCTTCAAAGTAGGAACCCTATGCCTTGATGACAGCTTTGCACATTCTTGGTATTCTCTCAACCAGTTTCATCTGAAATGCTTCCCACATATGCTGAGCACTTGTGGGCTGCTTTTCCTTCACTCTGCGGTCCAACTCATCCCAATTGGGTTAAGGTCATGGGCTGCAATTTCTGAGGCTGGTAACTCTAAGGAATGTATCTGCAGAGGTAACTCTGGGTCTTGCTTTCCTGTGGTGGTCTTCATGATAGCCAGTTTCATCATGGCACTTGTGTCAGAGCTGGGACTCGAACCCGGGTCTCTGGCGTGAGAGTCAGGCTCTCAATCCTTGAGCAACAGGAGGTGGTGAACCCAACAGTAAGACGCACTCGGAAGAAGATGAGATACAGAATAGTTTTAATACAAAAACAAGAAATCCATAGCTGGAGCAAAAATCATCAAAAGGTAATCCTCAAAAACCAAAACCAGTCCATTGGGGCTTTTCAAAAAAATAGTCAAAATTGTTACCAAGGAAATTCAGCAAAAAACTCCAGAGGAGAAAATCCACATAAAATAAAACAGAGAAGGGAATAATCCACAGTCAAGGGAAAATAAAATGAAATGTAAATAAAATGTAGCGAACACTTACTTGGGCAACCGGCTAAAGAACAACTAAACACCAAGCAAAGAGGCTCTGAGACAGAGTGACTTAAATACACACATCTGAATGAGACACATGTGAACCTAATAACACTAATTACAAATTGAATAAGCAGGGCACGATAGCCCCATGAGGACCTCTAGAGGCCAAAACATGACATAACAAGCAAAACACTGACAGCTTGATGTTTTTTGCGACTGCACTTGTAGAAACATTCAAAGTTCTTGAAATTTTCCGCATTGACTGACCTTCATATCTTAAAGTAATGATGGACTGTCATTTCTCTTTGCTTATTTGAGCTGTTCTTGCCATAATATGGACTTGGTATTTTTCCAAATAGGGCTATCTTCTGTATACCCCCTACCTTGTCACAACACAACTGATATGCTCAAACACATTAAGATGGAAAGAAATTCCACAAATTAACTTTTAAGAAGGCACACCTGTTAATTGAAATTCATTCCAGGTTACTACCTCATGAAGGTGGTTGAGAGAATTCCAACTCCATGCTGTGTAAGGCTATTTGACCAATAAGGAGAGTGACCTCAACCCAATTGAGATGGTTTGTGATGAGTTGGACCGCAGAGTGAAGAAAAAGAAGCCAACAAGTGCTCAGCATATGTGGGAACTCCTTCAAGACTGTTGGAAAAGCATTCCAGGTGAAGCTGGTTGAGAGAATGTCAAGAGTGTGCAAAGCTCTCATCAAGGCAAAGGGTGGCTACTATGAAGAATTTCAAATATAAAATATATTTTGATTTGTTTAACACTTTTTTTGGTTACTACAGGATTCCATATGTGTTATTTCATAGTTTTGATGTCTTCACTATTATTATATGATGTAAAAACAAAGAAAAATCCTTGAATGAGTAGGTGTGTCCAAACATTTGACTGGTACTGTATACAGTGGGGCAAAAAAGTATTTAGTCAGCCACAAATTGTGCAAGTTCTCCAACTTAAAAAGATGAGAGAGGCCTGTAATTTTCATCATAGGTACACTTCAACTATGACAGACGAAATGAGAAAAAGAAATCCAGAAAATCACATTGTAGGATTTTTAATTTATTTATTTGCAAATTATGGTGGAAAATAAGTATTTGGTCAATAACAAAAGTTTATCTCAATACTTTGTTATATACCCTTTGTTGGCAATGACAGAGGTCAAACGTTTTCTGTAAGTCTTCACAAGGTTTTCACACACTGTTGCTGGTATTTTGGCCCATTCCTCCATGCAGATCTCCTCTAGAGCAGTGATGTTTTGGGGCTGTTGCTGGGCAACACGGACTTTCAACTCCCTCCAAAGATTTTCTATGGGGTTGAGATCTGGAGACTGGCTAGGCCACTCCAGGACCTTGAAATGCTTCTTCTGAAGCCACTCCTTCGTTCGGGCGGTGTGTTTGGGATCATTGTCATGCTGAAAGACCCAGCCACGTTTCATCTTCAATGCCCTTGCTGATGGAAGGAGGTTTTCACTCAAAATCTCACGATACATGGCCCCATTCATTCTTTCCTTTACACGGATCAGTCGTCCTGGTCCCTTTGCAGAAACACAGCCCCAAAGCATGATGTTTCCACCCCATGCTTCACAGTAGGTATGGTGTTCTTTGGATGCAACTCAGCATTCTTTGTCCTCCAAACACGACGAGTTGAGTTTTTACCAAAATGTTCTATTTTGGTTTCATCTGACCATATGACATTCTCCCAATCCTCATCTGGATCATCCAAATGCTCTCTAGCAAACTTCAGACGGGCCTGAACATGTACTGGCTTAAGCAGGGGGACACGTCTGGCACTGCAGGATTTGAGTCCCTGGCGTAGTGTGTTACTGATGGTAGGCTTTGTTACTTTGGTCCCAGCTCTCTGCAGGTCATTCACTAGGTCCCCCCGTGTGGTTCTGGGATTTTTGCTCACCGTTCTTGTGCTCATTTTGACCCCACGGGGTGAGATCTTGCGTGGAGCCCCAGATCGAGGAAGATTATCAGTGGTCTTGTATGTCTTCCATTTCCTAATAATTGCTCCCACAGTTGATTTCTTCAAACCAAGCTGCTTACCTATTGCAGATTCAGTCTTCCCAACCTGGTGCAGGTCTACAATTTTGTTTCTGGTGTCCTTTGACAGCTCTTTGGTCTTGGTCATAGTGGAGTTTGGAGTGTGACTGTTTGAGGTTGTGGACAGGTGTCTTTTATACTGATAACAAGTTCAAACAGGTGCCATTAATACAGGTAACGAGTGGAGGACAGATGAGCCTCTTAAAGAAGAAGTTACAGGTCTGTGAGAGCCAGAAATCTTGCTTGTTTGTATGTGACCAAATACTTATTTTCCACCATAATTTGCAAATAAATTCATTAAAAATCCTACAATGTGATTTTCTGGATTTCTTTTCCTCATTTTGTCTGTCATAGTTGAAGTGTACCTATGATGAAAATTACAGGCCTCTCTCATCTTTTTAAGTGAGAGAACTTGCACAATTGGTGGCTGACTAAATACTTTTTTGCCCCACTGTATATATCTTTTTTTAATCAAAATTCATCTTTGGGGTAGAAATGCCTTCTGGAAAATGTGAACTTTCATTTGCGTTAATAACAAACTTGAATGCCATCAGTAAATGTAAAAAAAAATAAAACATACAAGCTTAGTTTGTTTAGCCACGGAAAAAGTGAGGAACCTTCTCGCTAACCATGGTTGGCTGAGATAATGGATGGGCTGGACATGCCTGGAGAGGAGTTAAGATTGGTCTGCAATGTAGCATGTTTCTGTCTATAATGTGAGCTGCTCAGTATGTGTAGATAGTCCTTGCTTCCGCGATATGTTAGACATGTAGTCCTGCAAAAGTGTTGCTACTGCTCTCAACAACATTGCTGCCCTGAATTTAGCAGGTTCCATCTACAAAGATTAGTGCCAAAAAGTTGAGACGGGCTACTTTCTGTACACGGTCAGTGTGAACCGGAGTAACTTGACACAAAGCGGGCCAAACAAGATGTATCTACAAACAAAATGGAATTAAAGGGTTCCAGTTTGCCGTGAAGCAATAATCTATGTATACGGGTAAGAGTCTAGCAATTTGTTTTTATATTATACGTTTCTAATTTTGGCAATGTCGTTTTCATTGCAAGTTAAGCATAGTGTTCGCTAGCTAGCGAATGTTAGCCTTCTGGCTAGATAGCTTACATTACATGTATGATCTGTGTAGTAATATTATTTGTATCAGAAATCCATTTGCATTCCTAGTTATAGCCTAATGTCAGATAGCTAGCTAACATAGAACCTAGTTGGTTAGCTTTAGCTACCTGCAGATTGATACTACAGCTATGACAATCAATCAGTTTGTATTGCTAGTAGTAGTGGTTTGGGATTATCATTCATTGTTTAGCTAGCTAGCTATCTACATGTCTAAACAAAAGACTCCACATCGGCAGATAATTACATGACCCAACAAGTTAGCCAGGTGTGTCTGTGGGTGATTACGGCCATCTATTGAATTTCATGAACATGTGTACATATCTAGACAATATTGACCCATCCACTTAGCTAGATGTTGCTGGGGGTGTTTATAGCATTTCTTTCATATGACCCATCAATTTAGACAAGTGTGTCTGAGTGAGCACCATCAAATAGTTATAAAATATTTATAAATATTTATTTTTATCTGGACACGTTCTTTTTTATATATTGCTACTATGCAAATATGCAAGTAACAATTTCACTGTATAGTTTACACCAGCTTTATCCTGTTGATGTGACAAATGAACAAAATGTCATTTGATATATAGTGTGTGTTTACCAGAGACGGCATTAATATTCAAGAGCCATTTTCTCAAAAGTGGGGTTACGAACTGAACTTTCAAAGCAGAATGACTTTCCCATTGTTCCTCAACTGGAGTGTATGATAAACTATTTTGTATATCTGAGACTCTACTGTTAGGGTTGCGAAAATCAAATCTGGTATCAGGACAACAGGTGACACAGAGTCACCAAGTAAGTTCTAATTATTTTTATTCACTCAAGCAATAAATGGTAAATGCAATTTTCATATATACGGGTTCACTGTAACACCACGCAGGGCAAACAGAGGACTGCCCTTTCTGCTAAATGCATTGGTATAAGTATGTTCTGACAGAGTTAGTTCCCACCTCGGGATGGGCCTATCAGAACAGTGGCTGGGCGTGGTTTAGACTTGCCTAGCCAATAGTAGGCGCACAGGCTGGTCCCAGCCTCTTGGCGCTTGTTGTCCGGGGTTACTGAGGCCACAGGCTCAGTCCTGTTTGTGTCTCAATATCTTTCTATTCATGTGTTCCTAGCTCAACATACTGTTATCTCCCAAGGTTATACTGCCCCTTAGCCAGACACCAGGTGTTTGCACAATTCACTGTATTGTTCCACAATTTATCAGCCTTAGCTCAAACATATTCCTGTGTAGCAAAGAAACATATTCTCAAACCTAACAATTAGCAAAGAAACATATTCTCAAACCCAACACTACTTTTATCCAATGTAAAAAAAATCACAATTTCAAATTTTGCTACATAAGACTGAATCGAGGCAGTCGGTCACATGCAATGTTGCCAACTTCTCAGTAAGGAAAGTAGCTATTGGCTGTGCTAAAAGTCGCTAATAGGCACTAAATGATGTCATTACCTAATTGGACATGTGCATGAAATTGTGATAGACGCTGTAGGAGAGAGGAAGAAAGTTCATTTGTAGTTCTAACCATATTGAGGGTGTTTTTAACTCACTTTTTGTCTCTCCCACAATGTTATTCCTCTCTCCTAGATCACATGCCAGCATGGAACAGTGTTCAGCGATAGCTAATGCCATGGTGGCCTCTTTGCAGAGTATTTTTTTTTAACCAGAAATGGCAGCTTGTTTTGGGTGGAACTGTTATGAGGCTTTGCGTTTTGAGTAGTCATGTGTTTTTACATCACTAAGTTTGGCGTAGAAATCAGCCTTACAATACAGGCAGTATATCATCTCCAATAAATGGCTTCAACCAGCCTTTGAATTCAGGGTTTGATTCCCACTCCTTTCTGTATTTTTGAGTGTACAGTTTAGACTGAGACATGATGAGCTAGATGTTTAGCTTATGTCACAGAGAGGCACACACACAGTGGACAAGGTGAGTAAGTGACTGAGGCTGTGTGAGTGAAATGCAGTGATTTATTTTTGTGCAGTGATTTATTTTATATAAAGAACATTTTACATTTACAGCCAGCGGCGGCTTCCCGCATGCGCGATTCATTTGCAGTCTGGACACGGAGGGGTGAACAGCTTCTGCTCTGACTGCAGCTGGGAGGGACTGCAGCGCGAGGACTGGGCTGCCTGTGAGTGCTTTGGGACTGGGGTGGGGCCCACGGCAGCACCCGCTGCTCGTTGAGAAGAGTAAGAACGATACGTGCTTTCACGTCAGTCTCCAATAACACCAGAAAAAGTCGCTAGATTTGTCGCTAGTCACTTTTTTGAAAATGTGTCGCTAGAGGGGTCTGAATACTCGCTAAATATAGCGACAAAGTCGCTAAATTGGCAACACTGATCACTAAACTAAATGATTGGATTAGTGTGGCATAAGATAAATCATGGAAAAACAGAGATTAAAAACATTTCCCTAAAATCAACTTGGAGTAGAGCATGCTAGGAAAAAAGTTCAGTTAAAAATAGAGTTGATGTGACTTTCCATTAAGTTTTGAGTCAGTGGCACAAACATTTTAAGTAATTATTACTTTTCATTGACTTATTTGAGTTAAAAATGCCTTGGGGTTTACAGTGTGGAAACAAGAACAGAGCAGAGGGAGAGAGCAGAGGGAGAGAGCGGTGGAGCGAGAGAGAGCAGAGTGATAGAGAGAGTGAGTGGAAAGAGGGAGAAAGAGATGTTCTTCTCTTCCTCTTTCTGTACTGAACATCTCAAAGAGCAGCGGCAGCTTCTGCAGGCTTTAATACTGAGGCTGAGAGGCTTGTGTTATGGCCAGATGAACATGAAGTCTAAACAGCTTTAACACGTAATTAAATCAGTCATTCACAATCCATGAAATGCTTTGAAAGGCTGTTCATGGCTCACATCAACAGCATCATCCCAGAAACCCTGGACCCACTCCAATTCGAATACCGTCCCAAAAGATCCATTGATGACGCAATCTCTATTGCACTCCACACTGCCCTCTCCCACCTGGACAAGAGGAACATCTATGTGAAAATCATGTTCATTGACTTCAGCTCAGCGTTCAACACCATAGGGCCCTCAAAGCTCAACACTAAGCTAAGGACCCTGGGACTAAATACCTCCCTCTGCAACTGGATTCTGGACTTCCTGACAGGCCGCCACCAGGTGGTAAGGGTAGGTAACAAAACATCTGCCACGCTGCTCCTCAACACGGGGGCCCCTCAGGGGTTTGTGCTCAATCCCGTCCTGTTCACTCATGACTGCATGGCCAGGCACGACTCCAACACCATCATTAAGTTTGCAGATGACACAACAGTGGTAGGCCTGAACTCCGACAACGACGAGACAGCCTATAGGGAGGTCAGAGACCTGGCCATGTGGTGCCAGGACAACAACCTCTCCCTCAACGTGATCAAGACAAAGGAGATGATTGTGGACTACAGGAAAAGGACCGAGCACGCCCCCATTCTCATCAACGGGGCTGTAGTGGAGCAGGTTGAGAGATTCAAGTTCCTTGGTGTCCACATCACCAACAAACTAGCACGGTCCAAGCACACCAAGACAGTCGTGAAGAAGGCATGACAAAACCTATTCCCAGTCAGGAGACTGAAAAGATCTGGCATGGGTCCTCAGATCCTTAAAAGGTCCTACAGCTGCACCATCGAGAACATCCTGACTGGTTGCATCACTGCCTGGTATGGCAACTGACCGCAAGACACTACAGAGGGTAGTGCGTACGACCCAGTATATCACTGGAGCCAAACTTCCTGCCAAGTTTCAACCGTAGCTAACGCCTCATGTTTCCTGGTCTAAAGGTTTACTTATCTTCCAAGCCTTTATGCACTCAAATGGGGCGTTCTGTCATGCTGACAAGCTCTCTGACCTCACACGGGGGTGGCTAGTTACTGTGCAAAGTATTATCAAAAACTATTGTCTCATTAGAAAATGTAAATCACATTCCTATCTTAACACAAATACCTTCATCACGTTTCATATTATACGCTCAATGCATCGGATGAATACCTGTAATAGCCAACTTTCCAAGTTATAGTATTTCCTCCATAACATTTTTAATGACATCACAAAATAATCAATCATATGAGATTAGTTTCCCATATCTCCCCACTGACCATTCCTCACATTCTTTATGTTAGAATTATTGTTCCAATTATCCACTTTTTGGACGTTAGAGTTTTGGGCGGGCAAAAGTCTTGGAGAAAAAGGGACTTTCCTTTAGCCAATACTGAAGGGTAAAGAGAGTCCTCTCCTGCTTAATTTAGAACTGGGTGTTGCAGTGTCAAAACCCACACCAGTTCCATCCCTTAAATATTTAAACATCATCAAATCAACAAGGCTATATATACTTAGTTTAATACACTGAAAACAAACTTAAAGATACCAAAAAAAAAAATCCAATCAATGTTGCTAAATATCACGTGGCTGTCCATGGCACTGATTTCTGTCTGTGAGGAGTGTGTGTGTGCAAGTAAAAATAAAAACTTGACTCACCCTACTTGCAGACAGGTTGAAATCCAATGCCATCCTCCTTTCTTTCATGTTAGCAAAATGGTCTATGGCTCTGTCATACAGTACGCTTCTAGTTTTTGTTGTCAGTCTACCTAGCTAAAATGCTTGCTAGCCTAACTTCCTGGCATGGGCAACAATGAACCAGCTAAGTTAGCTAGCTAGTTAACGTGAGCCTACATCTAGGTGACATATTGAACTTCAATCTTCTCAGGCCAGTGGCACAATATATACATTTATGGTTAGATCAGAATCACCATCATAATATTTTTTTGTAATAAAGTCAAAACCACAAGTCCAAATATCCATCAATGGCTTAGGAATGGGTCCGATTTAACAAGCTAGCTACTGCAGGATATCAACACAAATAGACCAGAAACAGACACGTTTTTCTGACCAACATGACGTTTTGCTTGATTGGTGTGAAGCCAAATCCAAACTTGCCTCCCTTTGGGGGCATTTTGCTGTGCCAGGACAACCCACAGTTGATCTCAGCTCAACGCTGACACATGGGATAGACATACTTAGACAGAGGGGCGCTGTTTCCCTCACACTGATGATCTCTCCCATGAGATTCAGCCACTTGCAAATAGACTGAAAATTGTGAAAACCCAGAGAGATGAAAGAGACATTATTTTATAATTCAATTTTTTTATTGGTCAAATATTTGTGGAAACCTGGCTTCCCATAGGATTCATGAATACACAACAATGATGGGGAGTATTTAATGGTATCTGAGTCAAAGTGACTAACAAAATCAATAGGGGTCCCCTGGAGTTCAGGGCCTCTGGGCACATGCCCTGCGAGTCCGGCCGGAATTCGGCCATGATTACTACAAATTTAAGTAACTGGTTAGACTAACTTAGTAGTCTAAAAATTGTTAGCTGACATGGCTAATTGAGTGACTGTCCATGACTGACATAACAAGAGAAAATGCTGATGCACAACCAAAGTTCGAAATTGCACCTTGTGTATTCTACTATTTTAAAGCTCAAATATAAATTGAGACCCCCACTGAGTTTCTCGGCTGCTTATGTCACTTATGCCTGGAGCCAGCCCTGGATCTCGTTCGTGGTGGTCGGCAAACCCTCAACCTTCTGGCCCTGCATGGCATTAATTGTGCCACAAAAACAACAAAAGCATGCTGAAGTCAATTTCCACGTTTATAAACACAGGGTCTCTTCAGTTATTATTATTTGTGGTTGTAAACATTATTGAGTTCAGGGTGCAATGGTGTACAATGGGAGGGTCATGTGAAAATATTTGTGCTGTTGGGGAGGGGGGTGCATTTTTTTTAATGACACCTCGAGTTGGACCACCAGAGGGAATGGCAGAGACTCTCCTCTTAGGGCACTGTTTCAGACTACTGTCGAGGTGTGGTGGTCTTTTCTGCCGCTTTTACAGTTGCCGAAGCATCACCCAGGTGGGTGCTACACATTGATAGTGGATGATACAGCCTACCTACAGAGGAGGAGGAGGAAGAGCAGAAGCAGGAGAAGACACCGTGCCTGATTAAAAGCTCCGGGACTGTCTATTATCTGATTGACGTTTCTCCCTGCCTGTCTGTATCATCGATTCTCCCTCTGCTCCAGCTACTGCTACTGACTGCTTTTCTGAATTGCCTAAAGACATCTGAAACTGTGGAAGATCATCAACCATGAACTGTCAGATCCGCACATTTGTTTTTGTTTTTCGAAGCAACTTTGAGATTGTTTGTAATGAAAAGCACTATATAAAATACATGTATTATCCAATACATTTTTACTAAATGACGCATTAGCTTTGACCACCTGTCGACCACCTCTTGGGGACTAACAAAATGTCCCCAGTTGGTAAAATGTTTGACTGTTTACTATTCTGGTGGGGACTTCTGGTCCCCACCAGAATAGTTAAACTTGTCCACATACACACAAACAGTGATACATCTCTGTAATAAAAACAGACGGGTTTACAACCATTTGTGATTCTTAACGATCCTCAGACTGGTCCTATGTAACGTTCTGTCTCCACTGAGGCCGTAGGAGTGTATTGTGGTTCATTTGTTTACACATTTTATTGTCTTGCTGTACCTGCTGTAGAGGCTTTGGACCCTAAATTGGATGCGGTTTAAGCTATGTGTCAAACCTGCATGTTTGAGCCAAGACTATGAGAGAATCGAATGGAATTGAATTAAATAAATGTTTTTATTTTAATTATGGAAGGTCCTCAAAAGTCTTGGAGGATAATCAAGTCCGTCGGTCGTTTAATAGCGTAATTTACATATGGGTGCATGCATGTGCACACAACAGTGACGTGCAATTAGGATAGGCAGTGCTTATCCTGTGATAATGTAATAGCGCCTGTGTGTAGCTTGTGTAGAGGAGTCAGGCGCAGGACAGCAGATATGAGTAATAAACGTATTTAACTCAATAAAACAAGCCCACAATAACGGACTGTATTACAAACAAACAATCACTCACAAACAACCATGGGGGAACAGAGGGTTAAATAATGAACAAGTAATTGGGGGATAGAAACCAGGTGTGTAAGACAAGGACAAAACAAATGGAAAATGAAAAATGGATTGGCGATGGCTAGAAGGCCCGGTGACGTCGACCGCCGAACGCCGCCCGAACAAGGAGAGGGACTGACTTCGGAG
Organism: Brachymystax lenok tsinlingensis; assembly: GCA_030435695.1. Classification (NCBI taxonomy): domain Eukaryota; kingdom Metazoa; phylum Chordata; class Actinopteri; order Salmoniformes; family Salmonidae; genus Brachymystax; species Brachymystax lenok. The sequence continues at coordinate 4,758,701 of CM059792.1, read as the reverse complement.
GAAGTCGTGACAGATAATATAATACAAAAAGCTGTTACGAAAATTATATAAAGAATTGTCATTAGCTTTAATGTTTTTTCTCAATGATCTCATGGTTTTTACTTTCAAAATCTAAATATTTGCTAAAATTGCATTAAAACCTCTGGAAAGGTGACAGGGTATTCATACCTTCCTTTTCATCCATTCAAATTGTTGACACGCACGGCCGTTCCTGTCTCCAGTCACACTTAATGCTTTACCTACAGTAGCTTGAAGTAGCTTCATTTGTTGCATTGAGACGCTTTCATATTTTGCACATGGGTATTGCTTAAAAACCTCTTGCGGATCGGATCCCGCTAGCGATTTGACAACATCCGCGCCAAATTCAAATAAATAAATCGTCATATTAAACATTCATGAAAATAGAAGTGTCTTACATCATTCAAAAGCTTAGAATCTTGGGTAATCGAACTGCCTTGTCTGATTTCAAGAAGGCTTTACGGCGAAAGCATAACATTAGATTGTCTGAGGACACCGCCCCACTACAACATATTTTTCAAACCAGCACAGGCGTCATAAAAATCTAAAATAGCGATAAAATAAATCACTTATCTTTGAATATCTTCCTCTGTTTGCAATCCCAAGGGTCCCAGCAACACAAAGAATGGTCGTTTTGTTCGATAAAGTCCTTCTTTATATCCCAAAAAAGTCAGTTTAGTAGTCGCCGTCAATTTCTGTAATCCACTCGTTCAACATGCAGACAAAGGAATCCAAAACGTTGCCGGTAAAGTCTGTTAATTAATCCTCAGGTTGTCTAATATCTGAATAAACTATAATATTTCAGACGGAGAATAGTATGCTCAATAGGGAGAAGAAATAACGAAGAGCGCGCACCTCATTCACGCACGCCAAAACACTTGTGTTCTAATGAGGGACACCTTGGAAAAACTACAATTTCTTGTTTGTTTTTTTTAAAACAAGCCTGAAACCATTTCTAAAGACTGTTGACATCTACTGGAAGCCATAGGAACTGCAATCTGGGAGCTGTTTTCTTGTTTATTTAATAGGTACTCATTGGAATGACCTGTGACCACAAAAAAAAAAACTAATTCCGGATGGATTTTCCTTGGGTTTTAACCTGTTATACTCACAGACATTATTTGAACAGTTTTAGAAACTTCTGAGTGTTTTCTTTCCAATACTACCAATTATATGCATATCTTAGCTTCTGCGCCTGAGTAACAGGCAGTTTACTTTGGGCACGTCAGACTCTCCGTGCTTCCGAACACTGCCCCCTAGCCTCAAGAGGTTTGTGTGGGTAAGCCTGGGTAAGCTCTGCACATTTGGAAGTGCCTACATAATTTGGAGCTCACATACCTTGAACTGAAGGAAGCTAGCTAGCTAGCAAAAACAACTTGACAAATGGACACTAAACTGCACTCAAACTATTTTCCAAATGGGAATAAGGTAACATGCTGTTTGGAGCTTTCGAAGAGTGGAATGTGAACTATAATGAAAGTTAAGACCAGACACCATACAGCATACAAGAAGTGACTTCATTCATGACAGGCAACCACCATCTCCCTCACTGCTTGATTTCTTTCATCCCGTCCTTTCCCTTCCGCTCAACTATGTTTCCAGAGTTATAAGTCAAAGTTTGAGATTGGATGAAAGGAATAGTATGTGATTGGATGAAAGGTGAATTGTGGTGCTGCTTTCTTGGTAAGATGTAAGTACATAACAGGGAGGTGTTATGTAGTAAGCCTCTGATCAGGCCAGGTTTGATTTGGATAACATGTTGGCCTCTTAACTCTCTCTTTCAATCTCTCTCTCCCTCTCACTCTCTCAGAGAGACAGTGCTAGGAGATAATAGCATGTTAATGACTATCTGTCACGTTTCTGTCTGCTGCAATATATGTATTAGCTAGGGGAAAATACATTGAGCGTGTATTTGTGTTAGATATGATATGAAGTCCTTTATGGCCTTGGGCTGTGAGTCATTGGTAGCCCTATGTAGGCTTTCCATCTGTATTATTTTGTTATGTTTAGTTAGCAAAGAGAAGGCCTTGTGAACACAGTTTGAATGAGATTCCTATGCTGGTTGTACCTAAACTTCCAAGGAGACTTGTCTTGAGGAAGGCCTTGTGCTGAAATGTTTTCATTGTTTTTATGTTGTATCAGTCAATTGAAAAGAAACAAGGATATAACATACAGTAGACGCTTTCACAGACTCCAAAACAATCTATAAACAATGTTCTCAGCTCAGAGAAGCCTGATGAAGAAAATCTACAGTTGTGAGTGCTACACTATTTTTGTGAAAATAGATCATTTGTCTTGTCCAAAGACATGCTTTCTTCTCTGCGTACTCAGACTACCATTGAGCACGCACTGGTTGAATCACGTTGTTTCCACATAATTTCAACAAAATTACATTGAACCAACTTGGAATAGACATTCAATTGGGGGATTGAAACCAGGTGTGAAAAAAAAAGACAAAACAAATGGAAAATGAAAAATGGATCGGCAATGGCTAGTAGACCGGTGACGTCGACCGCCGAACGCCGCCCGAACAAGGAGAGGGACCGACTTCGGCGGAAGTCGTGACAATTGATTTGACTTCTGTGCCCAGTGGGTACGATAAATCTTTCAGACTCCAAAACTATTTCTACGCAATATTCTCAGTTTAGAGAAGCCTGATGATGACATTATACAGTAATGAAATTATATATATTTTTTAATGGATTATCTGTAAAAAAAAATCTGGGTACTTAGACAAGGCTGTAACATACATGTATTTCTCGTATATATTTTTTATATTTTAATCTTACTTTCCACCTACAATCTAAATATACACTCCTGCAACGCGCCCCGCCCAATGTGGTACAAATCTGCTATTTTTATACGTTATAACTGGAACCTCCATCAGAAGCTAGTAGTCACTGTTAGCCACGGCTAGCGGTCTTCACCTTTAGCTCGGTCACCAGCCAGCTTTAGTTTGGTCAATACCTGCCAGTCTGCACAGCGTGATATCGGACTGCTTTTCTCCACCACATCACCGGATTCCTGCCGCAAGCTCTGGGCCATTACACCGGATCATCGCAGATAGCTAGCTGCAATCGAGTGGCTATCGCTGGCTAACGCCTCTGTCCCGAAGCAAGCACCAACGAGCTAGCCTTGAGCTAGGCCCATCTCCCTGGTTGCCGAAGAGGTAAACCCGCTAATTTGTGGGCTATAATACCTATTTTGCCAATTGGCCTCGACCCTTTATTGCCGACCCTGAGCCCCGCTGATCCATCACGACTGGTCTGCCGATGTAATCGTCCGATGTGGTTTCAACAGGCTTTTCCGTTGCGTTGTCACCGAAGACCCATCTGCTAGCCCTGGCCCACTAGCTTTCTGCTAGCCCCGGCCCGATAGCTTCCCGCTCGCCTAGCATAGTAGCGTCTACCGAACGGCTCCCAGACTCACCTATTGCTTCTCATTGGACCCTATGATGACTCGGCTACACATGCCTCTAATGTCAATATGCCTTGTCTTCTGCTGTTTCAGTTAGTTATTGTTTTATTTCACTGTAGAGCCTCTAGTCCAGCTCAACATGCCTTAGATAGCTCTTTTGTCACCCACCCCACACATGGGGAGACCTACCATACCCTTGTCTGTACATTATGCCCTGAATCTATTCTACTACGCCCAGGAATCTGCCCCTTTTATTATCTTTTCCCAGCGCGCTAGACAACCAGTTCTTATAGCCTTTAGTCGTACCCTTATCATACTCCTCCTCTGTTCCTCAGGTGATGTAGAGGTTAACCCTGGCCTTGTAGCCCCCAGAATCACACCTATTCCCCAGGCGCTCTCATTTGTTGACTTCTGTAACCTTGAAAGCCTTGGTTTCATGCATGTTAACATTAGAAGCCTCCTCCCTAAATGTGTTTTATTCACTGCTTTAGCACACTCCACCAACCCTGATTGCCTAGCCGTGTCTGAATCCTGGCTTAGGAAGGCCACCAACGACAACATTTTTTGTCAAGATAGAACTGCCAAAGTGGGCAGAGTTGCAATCTACTGCAGAGAGAGCCTGCAGAGTTATGTCATACTATCCAGGTCTGTGCCCAAACAGTTTGAGCTTCTACTTTTAAAAATCCACCTTTACAGAAATAAGTCTCTCACTGTTGACCAGCTGTGCCCTGGACACCATATGTTAAACTTCAAAATGTTTTTTGTTTGGCATACATTTTAAAGTACAAAAATCGAAGTCAAGGCTTAAAACTACTTAGGGAGTGGTGGTGCGCTAGCGCCCCACTGGTGGTGCGCTAGCGCCCCGTTACTCCTGAAATGAAAGGCGCCAAATTCAAAATCTAAAAGTTTAATTATTAAACATTCATCAATATACAAGTGTTGCATTGTCATCAAAAGCTCTGGTTCTTGGCAATATCACAGCGTTGTCAAATTTCAAAAAGGCTTTACGGCGAAAGCACTACATTTGATTGTTTGAGGGTAGCACCTCCAATATTTTTCCATTAGCATACATTCATAAACCATCGCGGTTCACACAAAACACATTTCACAGCGAAAACAAATCAATTACCTTTTGAAGAACTTCTGCTGAGGGCTTCCCAAGTGTCCCACAAAGACAATCCATGATTCTTTTGTTAGAAAAAGTAATTAATTATATCCATAAATCTCCGTTTGGTTGGTGCGTTATGATGAGAAAATACAGCGTCCACTCTCCCACTGAACGTGAAGAGAACTCGTTCAATCTATACCTATAAACTTGTCCAAGAACAATCAAACATCATTGATAATGTATCCTTAGGAACACTTTTATGTATATTTAGTATAATATTTCAACCGGAATATGAACTGGGCGATAGGAAAGGAAAAAACCACAGCGCGCGCAAGCCTGTGAACGCGCATCCTCTTCTGTTTACTTCTTGTGACCACTTCCTAATTCTTCTTCTATTACCATCCAGACCAACTAAACAAAATCAAAACACTGTCTAGAGACTATTGACATCAAGTGGAAGCAATAGGTACTGAAATCTTACTCCCTTATATGGTCATTTTCAATAGGGAGGGGTTCAAAATGAGGCAATGTGTCAAAATCACTTTTTCCAGGACAGAAATTCCCCGTTCTGTTATACTCACAGACAATATTGTAACACTCTTAGAAACTTCAGAGTGTTTCCTATCCAATAGTACTAATTATGTGCATATCCTATTTTCTGGGCCTGAGTGGGAGGCATTTTACTTAGGGCACGCCAGACTCTCCAAAACCGTCACCTCGGGGAGCTGCTCCCTAAGAAGTTACAGTTTTTGCCTATTGCTTACACACTTTTTGCAGAATTTGGCTCGTTATGTCAAAACTCAACACACAAGCCAATCAGACATAGTACTTGGAGATTACAGTTTTTGCCCATTGCTTACACACTAAAACCGAATGCGTAGATGAACTCATGCGGCAGTTCGGCGGCATCAAACTCCAGAACTGTCTGTAACAGAAAATCTTGAATAGTGTTACTGAAAACACATACAGTAACTACAATGTCTATATTTTCACACAAGTAGGGGCTGGGTTGGCTGAGTATAGACAAAAACTACAAGCTACAGGCAGGGCAGGTGGCAGCATAAACCCTCATTCCCACATCACAATATATAGTATGTAAAGTAAAGTGACACATACCTGCACATAATCATGGTGCAGATCCTTGACCCTGACACTGTTCCTCTCAAATGGCACCCTGTACAGCTGCTTCATTCTGAAGTTATGTTTCTGTAGGATGCGACTTAGTGTAGAAATGCTGACCCTGTTGATATTGTTGAATTCATTTCCATTTGCAATTATTTGCACGAAGTCGGATTGCATTATTTTCTCGCACCATTTCAATGATGGCAAGCTCTTGTTGTTGAGTGAAGAGCCGTTCCCTTCCACCTTGAGGAGGTCGTCCAACCATTCTGTAGAAAATGCCACCACAAGATGTCATTGGTTAGGTTATTTTTCACATACTGTACTTTCAAACTGTACACAGTACTGCAACATCACAATGGTATTCCTTTACATATACAGTACTTCACAGCACTACCCATTTTTGTATAGTATAGTTAGTACAGTAATACTGTAATATGATACAGAATCATGTGACACATACAGTAGGTACAGTCTGGAGTAGAAACTTGAAGATATACCTGTTCTCCAGTTGGAATGTCCTTATTATCGATGCTACTGTGTAGCGACTGAGGTTAGGGTGGACTCTTTGCCCAGCCTCCCTCATGGACAGGCCATGATTTATCACATGGTCCACCAGAGTAGCCCTGATGTCATCTGATATACGTCTCCGCACTGGTCCTCGTCCTCTTCCACGTCCTCTTCCACATCCGACTCCTCTCTCTCTTTGTCCTCCTCTTACTCTGACTCTCATTGCCTCCATGCTTGCAAAGTTCTAAAATGGCTTACCTGAGGCCTATTTGTAGTGCTAAGGCTCAGACTGATTGGTGTTCTGTTTTCTGTGCAAGTGTTTTCAGGTGTGTATGTAAGTGCATACAATTGCCAGATGAGTTTTGCATTTTGAACAGAGTGTTTTCCCAATGATAACAGGTGATTTCGTTTTTGAACAAAGTGTCTAATGTAAGAAAACGTGTGTAGTGTTTCGCAATAAGTGTGTTACAGAATTGCAAACAAAGTGCAAAGTTGACATTGTGTTTAAGCTATGGTTACACTGTGTTTAAAGGTATGCTACAAGAAGTTTAGGTATTGAGGCTTTGGTCTAAGCATTCGGTTTTAGTGTGTAAGCAATGGGCAAAAACTGTAATTGATTGCCCCCCAGGTGACCTAAACTGGGACATGTTTAGCACCCTGGCCGTCCTACAATCTAAGCTAGATGCACTCAATCTCACACAAATTATCAAGGAACCTACCAGGTACAACCCTAAATCAGTAAACATAGATATCATCCTGACCAACTTTCCCTCTAAATACAGATCTGCTGTCTTCAACCAGGATCTCCGCGATCACTGCCTCATTGCCTGCGTCCGTAAGGGGCCCGTGGTCAAACGACCACCCCTCATCACTGTCAAACACTCCCTAAAACACTTCAGCGAGCAGGCCTTTCTAATCAATCTGGCCTGGGTATCCTGGAAGCATATTGACCTCATCCCATCAGTAGAGGATGCCTGGTTGTTCTTTAAAAGTGCTTTCCTCACCATCTTAAATAAGCATGCCCCATTCAAAAAACTAAGAACAGATAGAGCCCTTGGTTCACTCCAGACTTGATTGCCCTTGACCAGCACAAAAACATCCTGTGGCATACTGCATTAGCATCGAATAGCCCCCGCGATATGCAGGGAAGGGAAGTCAGGAACCAATATAGACAGTCAGTTAGGAAAGCTAAGTCTAGCTTTTTCAAACAGAAATTTGCGTCATGTAGCACTAATTCCAAAAAGTTTTTGGACACCATAAAGTCCATGGAGAATAAGAGCACCTTCTCCCAGCTGCTCACTTTAGTGAGGCTAGGAAATACTGTCACCACCGATAAGTCTACAATAATCGAGAATTTCAATACGCATTTTTCTACGACTGGCCATGCTTTCCACCTGGCTACCTCTACCCCGGCCAACAGCTCTGCACCCCCCACAGCAACTTGTTCATAGATGACCAGCAGGGTCAAATAATAATTATCACAGTGGTTGTCGAGGGTGCAACAGGTCAGCACCTCAAGAGTAAATGTCAGTTGGCATTTACTACTCTGAACGGTTCTGACTTAGAATTACTACAAATACCTAGGTTTCTGGTTAGACTGTAAACTCTCCTTCCAAACTCACATTAAGCATCTCCAATCCAAAATTAAATCTAGAATCGGCTTCCTATTTCGCAACAAACCCTCCTTCACTCATGCTGTCAAACATACCCTCGTAAAACTGACTATCCTACCGATCCTTGACTTCGGCAATGTCATTTACAAAATAGCCTCCAACACTCTACTCAGCAAATTGGATGTAGTCTATCACAGTGCCATCCATTTAGTCACCAAAGCCCCATATACTACCCACCACTGCGACCTGTATGCTTTTGTTGGCTGGCCCTTGCTACATATTCGGCGCCAAACCCACTGGCTCCAGGTCATCTATAAGTCTTTGCTAGGTAAAGCCCCGCCTTATCTCAGCTCACTGGTCTCCGTAGCACGTGCTCCAGCAGGAATATTTCACTGGTCATCCCCAAAGCCAACACCTATTTTGGCCGCTTTTCCTTCAAGTTCTCTGCTGCCATTGACTGGAACTAATTGCAAAAATAACTGAAGCTGGAGACTTATATCTCCCTCATTAACTTTAAGCATCAGCTGTCAGAGCAGCTTACTGATCACTGTACCTGTACACAGCCCATCTGTAAATAGCACATCCAACTACCTTTTCCCCATATTGTTTTTTTATTACTCTTTAGCACCCCAGTATCTCTACTTCACATTATCATCTGCACATCCATCACTCCTGTGTTAATGCTAAATTGTAATTATTTCGCCACTATGGCCTATTTATTGACTTACCTCCCTAACCTTACTACATTTGCACACACTGTACATAGATTTTTCTATTATGTTTTTGACTGTACGTTTGTTTATCCCATGTGTAACTCTGTGTTGCTGTTTTTGTCGCACTGCTTTGCTTTATCTTGGCCAGGTCGCAGTTGTAAATGTCAACTTTTTCTCAACTGGCCTACCTGGTTAAATAAAGGTCAAATATAAAAAATAAATTAAATACACACTTGCTAAGGTAATGTATTAATCAAACAAAAGAGACTATAGCTGCCAGCTGTCTGACCATCATCTGTGATTGTTGATGTAATAAGGCCTGAGGCTCTGCTCTGTCTATGCTGGCTTTATGTCATCTCTCTCTCTCTGACCATCATCTCAATTATCTCAGATTTTCTTCCCTAATGCTGCTGTGGCCCTGAGGCCTTATGTCATTGTGAGATCAATGTGGTGAACCCACGTGGTCAGAGTACTTTGGCCACTTTCTAACTGGCTAATCAGAGGCGGGGCGATAATTGAGCGATCGGGAATGCTCATGCATCCCTGACTGCTGACACACAGACTTCCTGGATTCCACAAACAGCAGTAGCAACATTCCGGTAGGACTGCTTTTTTAGAACAATTAGGTTTTTAATCAAGAACAGGAGCAAGTGATGACTTTACCACATCCACAATGTTAATGCTGATGACGGTGAGGTGTGCTGCAGTGATTGTTGTCAGCTGTGGTGCATTATTTGTATATTAGTGTAACTTATGGTAAACTTACTACTACTGTGAGCAATGAGCATGCAGTAGATAAGTGCTGGACAGAGACCACAGAAATCTGTCTAGGTTGTTAATAGGTGACAAACCCCAATATGACGCTTTGTTTTAGAGTAGGCCTGAAAGTCTGTCTGTGATTCATCCAATTGATCTCCATCCTATAGAGCTTTTCAAGCTACAGCATGGCCAGCGTCAACAGAACCATGGATGGATTATAAGAGAGCTCCGGAGAGATGTGGAATAAGTAAGATCAGCTCCAAATTCAAGGCCCATCAATCAGCACGGGGATGACGGAGCGTCGAGCTCTGGCCCATCGACTGGTCGTTAGTGTAAAGGATACCGTGTTGAAGATAAAGAGGAGAGCGTGCCCAGACTTGTCGGAGAGGTAATAACCCGTATCCGTCACTGTCCGTCCACGATCACCACGGCTTGGTTATTATGTAAAACAACATGCCCAATGACTCTGGACCAAAGACTTTCTAGTATTTTCTTTGCCTATCCCTCTCTGTCTGGACTGGACCAGATGCTAGTTATTTAAATGTTGTAATTCAGTTACGTAACACAAATATGAAGGCATGCTCATTCAATTGAGCTCAGATGAGGATGATGGGAAAAATATTTACCCTCCTCACTGCATGTGCTGTTTGTGTTTTCAACACACTAGAATCGAGAGGGTTTTGGAGGGAAAGTCTTTCATGAACAAACTAGGACATGTGATGAGATATTTGTTCTTGTTTCTCAAAGAAGCCTACAACTAGCTTACTTCCAATACGTGTCATGCATACTTGCCTACTTTTTTTAATTCCAAAGTCAAGACTGAAATCAAGTGTCAACATTAGCAACATAACAAGGGGTTCTAGGGATCTGAAAAACACAACACAAGCAAACTCTCACAAAGTCTTTCTCTTCCGGAAAACAGACATCTGTCAAATAATCTCTGTGAAATGAACCTACCAGGAAGACCTTCTCCCTCAGAGAGCCCTGTAAGTCCTCTCGCACCTATCAAGAATAACCTAACCCTCTAACCACAATCAGTCACAGTCCGGTCATATTGGTCCCACTGGTCATTTGTTTATATTTGATACAATCTCAGGTTCTTGCCGAGGATATGTCCTCCCTTCCATAAGAGCCTAGATGGATATTTTGGGAACAGTCTGTCCGCAGGGGCCTGCGGGAAAAAACATTTGGGGTCATGGGATGAGAGAGCGAGGGGGAGAGAGTAAATAGTGACATTATGTAGAGAGCATTGGCTTTGGCCGAGCTTTGGCAAAAAGCTTTGGCAGTCTTTCCAGGGCTGTGTTGTTGCTAAGACACAGGTCATTTCCCAATCAAACTTGGAGCAGCCTTAATGTGCAAGGCACCCCTGTGCCCCCACTAATAATGAGAAGACTGTTTGTGTGTGTTTTGTGTGTGTGTGTGCGTTTTTGTGTGCGTGCGTGCACACACGTGCAAGCATGTGTGTGTGTGAGAGACGTGTATGCTGCTGGTCAGGCTGGTGCCCTTAGAAACACCATAGGTGGTAATACAGTTGACCTTTTGTGCAAAGGGAGGCTCTATTATATTTCCAGTACGACCACATTGGTGGAGTGATCACAGCATGCTAAGAGACATGATTAGGATAGGCTAGACGGTCGTACTTCCAGTAACAGCCAATGGGTATTATTCATTGAAATGATGCCCTTTGAAACACACTGCAGGTGGTAATAAAGCTGACGTCGGTGCCAGGGGAAGCGCTATGGTCAGGTTATCATTCCCAGTAACCACACATAAGTGGAGCTGGCACAGCCTGCAGAGAGACACTGTAGATATTCGACAGTTGTACTGTAAGTCATTGTCGTTAAGTATTATTAATTGAAATGTTGTCCTTTGTAACACACTGCAGGTGACCTCACTGCCAGGGGGGGGAGGCTCTATGACGGAGACATCATTTCCAGAAAGAGAACATCAGTGGAGCTGGTATGGCATGATGATAGGGTCCCCCTGCAGCTGCCCAGTGTTTCTCTCAAAGGCCCTTTGGTTACCTGAGCCTGCAGCGGATATATAAATGTGCGTCACTCAGGGATGGTGCTGCCTCTTATTGTGAGGGGCTGAAATTTCCCTCTGTTACAATGATCTCAATGTGGTCAATTCCCAAAGGGCCATCATAGTACCCTGAGATAGTTTTTGAAGGATGGATCTCAGTAATTTAACAATTGATGTCTCCTCTTCTCAGACAAAAGATGGAGAGAGCGTATGGGAAGTGAGGAGAAGAAGGGAGGAGAGAAGAAGTATAACTGATTAGTTCTAGAGGCCTCTATTTAATTTGTTTGATGGCTCGTTGTGACATGGTTCCCTATGTGCTATGTGACATGGAAATAAACCTCGCTCCGGTTTTAACATAAATACAATTTTGATTTGTTAATTGACAGTGAAATCTTCAGCCAGAGTTTCACTGCATCCTTCAAAGGTCTGTTTTTTAAATTGAATAGGGCCTTGATTTCGGTGACAGTTCTTGCTTTTGTGGAGCTTCCAAGGGTCACATGTCAGCGTCCCAAATGTCACCCTATTCCCTATATAGTGCACTACTTGGTCTTTTTAAAGGGCCACACAAGATGGACAGACAGACAGACAGACAGTTGTAGGGACATCAATTAGGAGGAATGGTACCAGACTCAATCCATCCATCCATCACCCTTGCAGGTCTTTGTATTTTGTATTTGTATTCATTAAAGATCCCCATTAACTGCTGCCAAGGCAGCAGCTACTCTTCCTGGGGTCCAGCAACATTAAGGCAGTTATATACAATTTAAAATATTACGTGACATTACATTTCATAACACTTTAAGTATGTTCCCTCAGGCAACTACTCTACTACCACATATCTACAATACAAAATCAATGTGTATGTATGTGTAGAGTGCGTGTCTTATCATGTGTATGTGTAGATGTGTGTCTCTGCCTGTGTGTGTCTATTCACAGTCCCTGCTGTTCCATAATGGGTATTTTTGTTAGTTTTTTCAAATCTGATTCTACTGTTTGCATCAGTTACCTGATGTAGAATATAATTCCATGTAGCCATGGCTCTACGTAGTAGTGTACGGCTCCCATAGTCTGTTCTTGACTTGGGGATTGTGAAGAGACCTCTGGTGGCATGTCTTGTGGGGTATGCATGGGTGTCCGAGCTGTGTGCGAGTAGTTTATACAGACACCTCGGTGCATTTCTTACAAAAACAAGTAATGATGAAGTCAATCTCTCCTCCACTTTGAACCATGAGAGATTGACGTGCATATTTTTTATGTTTGCTCTCCATGTACATTTAAGGGCCAGCCGTACTGCCCTGTTCTGAGCCAATTGTAATTTTGAGAGGTCCCTCTGTGGCACCTGACCACATGACTGAACAGTAGTCCAGGTGCGACAAAACTAGGGCCAGTAGGACCTGCCTTGTTGATAGTTTTGTTAAAAAGGAGAGAGCAGCACTTCATTATGGACAGACTTCTCCCCACTGGTTACAGTTTGAAGCTTTTTCTTGAGTGGGCAGCTTAATGAAAGCCAGTCAATATTTATTTTCACCCAGAAAATATATGTCTCTGTTGATATCACATACATTATCAAGCATTTCACACGTTATCCAGATACTGACTGTTAGCACTTGGTGGTCTATAGCAGTTTCCCACAATAATGGGCTTTAGGTGAGGAAGATAAACCTGTAGCCATATTATTTCAACAGTATTTTACATTAGATCCTCTCTAAGAGTTACAGGAATGTGGTTCTGAATATAAACAGCAACATTTCCACCATTGGCATTTCTGTCTTTTCTGTAGATGTTATAACCATGTATTGCTACTATTGTATCATCAAAGGTACTATCTAAGTGAGTTTCAGAGAGAGTCAGAATATGAATGTCATCTGTTACCAGCAAGTTATTCATTTCATGAACCTTGTTTCTTAAGCTACATACGTAAAAGTGGGCTATTTTTAGCACTTTTCTGGGATGCTTGATTGTTTTCATTGCTTTACTGGGAAGCTTAGCAGTAGTAGACATGCTCATGTTATTTATGTTAGTGCAGGGTGAGCTACACACAGTGGACTTCCTACTAGGACACACCACCTCAGTGATAACAGTATAACTCTGGTTCATAGGCACATGATTACTGCATACAATAGCTGTAGGATCAGCAGAGGCAATCAGGGCAGTTAAGAGGGACATACATTAGGCTACTTACATTGTCTACCAATGCCCCTGGGATAATGTACATTTTCTGAAGCATTATGAAAAATCAACGATATAATGGTAGGGATTAACTGAGCTGGGCTTGGGTCATAGATAAGTCATTGTCTCAACGCAGCCTTATAATGCTGTGAAAATTATGTGGGTGGATCCCATCTTCCTTTATAAAATGTGTTTTGTTTCAAAAAGGTTTCAAAATTGTCAAAAAAATGTACACCATTGAGCTACAATAATTACGCAGCCAGTTGTGGAGAGAAAGAATCCTGCTAAAACGTTCAACGCCATGATTTTGAGAGGTCACAGGGCCAGACATGATGAGTATTTTATTAGTGTCTAGTAGAGAATTAATCAGCATTTTAAAATCCAGTTTCAACTGTTCAGAGCTGTGTACACGGAAAACACATGCCCGGTCTTTTAGGGTTGCGTAATAGCCACAGTAAACACTGATATTCCAAAGCTATTCTGAAACTCTCTGTTTCTATGGCAGTGGCCAGCTGAAATGTTTACATTCGCATTTCTTTCTTTTTTAAATATATTTTTTGTCTTCCACATCATCCTCTATAATCTGCAGACTGAAAGAGAACATGTGTTGGGTCTACAGAGGCAAGCTCCCCAGAGAGGGAGCAGGTCTTTAACTTCTTAGGGAGCGGCAGCAGAGGTGACGGTTTTGGAGAGTCTGGCGTGCCCAAAGTATAATGCCTGCCACTCAGGCCCAGAAAATAGGATATGCACATAATTAGTACTATTGGATAGGAAACACTCTGAAGTTTCTAAAACCGTTAAGATAATGGCTGTGAGTATAACAGAACTGATATGTAGGACTGAGACTGCAGTACCTATGGCTTCCACTAGATGTCAACAGTCTTTATACAAAGTCTGGAAGCTGTAGCTCTAAGCAGAACGGATAGAAAGAGGAAGTAGTCAGGGGACCACTTTTGTTTACAATTTGACGGGTGCGAGATTGTGAGCGCGCACCACTTTATTTTCCTTTCCTATTGTTCATGTTATCGTCCAGTTCATGTTATCGTCCGGTAAATATACATCAAAGGATACCTAAGGATACATAAAAAATGATGTTTGATTTGTTTGTAGAACATTTTTAGGTATAATTTGAACATGTTCTCTTCACGGTTCAATGGGCGACTCATCGGTGGATTTTCTGATCATACGCGCGCCAAACAAACTGAGATTTATGGATATAATAAATGACTTTTTCTAACAAAAGAACCATTGGATGTCTTAGTTGGACACTTGGGAAGCCCTCAGCAGAAGTTCTTCGAAAGGTAAGTGATATTTTTTTAGCTCTTATATGGGTTTTGTGTGACCCACGCTGGATATGAATTTATGCTAATGTGGAAAATATGTGGGGTGCTATCCTCAAACAATCAAATGTTGTGCTTTCGCCGTAAAGCCTTTTTGAAATCTGACAATGCTGTGATATTGCCAAGAAGCAGAGCTTTTGATGACTATGCAACACTTGTATATTTATGAATGTTTAATAATTAAACTTTTGGATTTCGAATTTGGCGCCTACATTTCACCGGGTAGTGTCGGGAGTGGCCCTCTAGCGCGTCGCTACTCCCTAAGTAGGTTTAACACTGTATTATTAGTATTTTACTGGAAGACACACAGGGACTGACTGAATGACAGTGTCCTAAATCTGGCTACATTCCTCTCTACTGGAAGACACAAAGGATGTGTGTCCACAACGGTAACCTATTTCCTATTTTGTGCAGTACTTTAGACCAGAGCATGCATAGGTAGTGCACAAATTAGTGAATAGGGTGTCATTTCAGACAGGTCTTGAGCTTGACTTCCTTCCTCCTCACACAATATCCTCCCTTGTGGTACACATACATATTGATGCCCCCCCTCGCCCCCTCTCCTTTTTATTTGCTATTCAAGAACTTCTGAATGTTTTCGTTCCGGTGTGCATGTTCTCAGAGCCTGTTCTGTTCCACCTCTGGTTCCACCTCTTCTCTGCCGAGGCACTGAACTCTTGGACGAGGTGAAGGGAACACCCAAGTGGTCCCCCAGCCGTTAAGTTAGGCTCACATCATGTGAGTTCTGTGTTTTTCAAGAAATTAGAGGCCAACGTGGGGTGAGGGGGAATTTACAATGTTGGATGCTGAGCGTCTTTGAGTTGACCCAGGGAAACATGGGATGTGTGTGTGTGCGTATGTGTGTTTGCATGCATGTATGTTCATAGGGACCCTCCTCAGAGATGGATGAACTTGTTCTGACTGGTTCATAGACATTGTTACCTGCCAATAACCCCATGGAGCACCAGGCAGACAATATTTTTGTGGGGATGTTGCTCTGTGATCTATTGTCAGAACAGTGACACTGAAATATCTAGATATTTTAGAGTGGACAGTATATTTTTGTCAGTTCACTTTGCACTTTGTACTTTGTACTTTGTGTAAATTCTGGTTGTTATTTTAAAAATGTATGTACAGTGCTGGGGAAAAGTATTTGATCCCCTGCTGATTTTGTACGTTTGCCCACTGACAAAGAAATTATCAGTCTATAATTTTAATGGTAGGTTTATTTGAACAGTGAGAGACAGAATAACAACCAAAAAATACAGAAAAACATGTTATGAATTGATTTGCATTTTAATGAGGGAAATAAGTATTTGACCCTTCTCAATCAGAAAGATTTCTGGCTCCCAGGTGTCTTTTATACAGGTAACGAGCTGAGCTTGTTTTGGGTCTAAACGAAAGAGACCTCTGGTCTCTCTCTCTCTAGCTACATGTCTTCAGCTTGTTACCTGTATAAAAGACACCTGTCCACAGAAGCAATCAATCAATCAGATTCCAAACTTTCCACCATGGCCAAGACCAAAGAGCTCTCCAAGGATGTCAGGGACAAGATTGTAGACCTACAAAACCATCGCCAAGCAGCTTGGTGAGAAGGTGACAACAGTTGGTGCGATTATTCGCAAATGGAAGAAACACAAAAGAACTGTCAATCTCCCTCGGCCTGGGGCTCCATGCAAGATCTCACCTCGTGGAGTTGCAATGATCATGAGAACGGTGAGGAATCAGCCCGGAACTACACGGGAGGATCTTGTCAATGATCTCAAGGCAGCTGGGACCATAGTCACCAAGAAAACAATTGGTAACACTACGCCGTGAAGGACTGAAATCCTGCAGCGCCTGCAAGGTCCCCGTGCTCAAGAAAGCACATATACATGCCCGTCTGAAGTTTGCCAATGAACATCAGAATGATTCAGAGGACAACTGGGTGAAAGTGTTGTTGTCAGATGAGACCAAAATGGAACTCTTTGGCATCAACTCAACTCGCTGTGTTTGGAGGAGGAGGAATGCTGCCTATGACCCCAAGAACACCATCCCCACCGTCAAACATGGAGGTGGAAACATTATGCTTTGGGGGTGTTTTTCTGCTAAGGGACAGGACAACTTCACCGCATCAAAGGGACAATGGACGGGCCATGTACCGTCAAATCTTGGGTGAGAACCTCCTTCCCTCAGCCAGGGCATTGAAAATGGGTCGTGGATGGGTATTCCAGCATGACAATGACCCAAAACACACGGCCAAGGCAACAAAGGAGTGGCTCAAGAAGAAGCATATTAAGGTCCTGGAGTGGCCTAGCCAGTCTCCAGACCTTAATCCCATAGAAAATCTGTGGAGGGAGCTGAAGGTTGAGTTGCCAAACATCAGCCTCGAAACCTTAATGACTCGGGAAGATCTGCAAAGAGGAGTGGGACAAAATCCCTCCTGAGATGTGTGCAAACCTGGTGGCCAACTACAAGAAACGTCTGACCTCTGATTGCCAACAAGGGTTTTGTCACCAAGTACTAAGTCATGTTTTGCATAGGGGTCAAATACTTATTTCCCTCATTAAAATGCAAATCAATTTATACAATTTTTTCACATGCGTTCTTTGGATTTTTTTGTTGTTATTCTGTCTCTCACTGTTCAAATAAACCTACCATTAAAATTATAGACGGATCATTTCTTTGTCAGTGGGCAAAAGTACAAAATCAGCAGGGGATCAAATACTTTTTTCCTTCACTGTATATGACCCCAGTACTTCAGTAGTGAGTCTGTCAGCTTTGAAGCATGTTATTGGGAGTAAAAACAGTGTGATTTGTATTGCATGACATTCATGATAAGAGGCAGTATAAGGGAGTCTTTCATTCAATGTGAAGAATTCACAGAGGAGTAACACAGAGATGTCAAGGGTCCTGTGTTGCTCAGTTTGTAGAGAGTGGCGCTTGCAACGCCAGGGTTGTGGGATTCGATTCCCACGGGGGACCAGTACGGAAATGTAAACACTCAGTACTGTATGTCGCTCTGGATAAGCACATCTGCTAAATGACTCAAATGTAAAAATAAGGATTTTGGGGATTGTTTGGTGTGTAGTGGAGGTCTCTTTTTAGTATGTAGACTTGATGGAGTATGTTAAGTATAAGTGGTTGTATAAGTGACATGAATGATGAACTAGAAGCACGCACGCACACACACTAAGTCAGGACAGACAACTGTAAATAGATGTTTAGATACATAAACTAGGTTATAACTTGAAGGACCCTGTAATAATAAATAATGGATTTGCTTTTATGCAGTTGAAAGATCAGTGTTAACGTAGGCCAGTTATAGTGGAAGTCAGGCTGCTGTCCAGATCTGGAGGCGGGTGTGTGGATCTGGAGGCTACAGTTCATAGCTCACTGACCTCATACATTTATTTATACTGGTCTAGACTCTAGAGCTAAAGGAGGTCTGAATCTGATGTGGCCTTTTCCATACTCACATACTAAGAAACCTTTTGGGAGAGTGCAATGGTTTTTCCATAGAAAACCACCATCCACAGGTCAACTACTTTATGTGGCAAAATGCCTCTAAAATGTCTCAGATTTTCTCAGATCATGTGTTGTGACTCAGTCGTGTTTGTGTGAGTCGACCTCATCTCTAAGGAAATGTTCTAGTTCTAGAATATGTGGGTGTAAAATGTGAATGTCCACACGTCTGCAGTTACCAATATGTTATTTCTACCAGAAGGGAGTGAGTATAAGAGCCTGTACTATGATCTCCCACCCAACAGAGGGCGCTGTAGACTAATCTTTACTCCATCTATGGTCATTAGCAGGTAAGAGTACCTACCAGGAGGGGGCAGTACAAGCTAATATTAGGTCCACCACATGTTGAAACCTCTGATTTACAATTGTTATTCAATATCTGTTATTGGCAGAAGTAAATTAAAAACAGCCCAACATGAAAGCTTCCACATGCCCAAGATAAAATAACACTGTTTGAAAACCCAATTGTGTGAATCAGGAATGTGACTTGAAGGTGAAGAAGTTAACCACCGTCTCACTCAGTTCACATGACAGTCAGGTATTTGTAGACACTTGTCAGGCAATAGTAATCAATGATCGTCCATTTCAATCTGCACATGTTCTCTACTACACAATGAATGTGTCTCTGCATTCTTCCTGTTTCTTCCCTTCCCTGTTGGTGGGAGAGCTGTCCACACTGGAGATGTGGAATGTTGGCTGGCCATTGGATGGAGAATTCAGCTCCTCCAGAGAGCATCCATGACCTGTGTTGGATATCACTTTACATGTTAATGTTCAGGAGGGATTTTACTAAACTGACAAACGGTGTGCGAACGCCAAAAAATGCTCTACTACATAGAGCAGTGATTGGAAAGGTTGGACTGACCAGAGAGTTCAATCTCAAAGTCAGGGGGAATGGCAGGGACCATTCTCCCTGCATGCGCTGCAGAAATATGTGTAGTGTAGTGGTTTGGGTCTAAACGTAAGAGACCTCTGGTCTCTTTCTCTCTCTCTCTCTAGCTACATGTCTTCTATACTCTTCTGAAGAGACAGGGATATATCTCTTTTTTCATTTTTCCACGGTTCTGTCAGCACTGTGTGGAGAAAGCTTAGCATTGAAAAACAAATATGATGTGGTTTAGTGAAGACGGCACATGACTTCTGACAGGATGATTGAGCGGGCCAAGAACAAAGTTAGAGAGGAGCGTCTGTCTTTGTGTGTTCTCCAAAGTGTAGACAGAGACAGCGGCTGAAAATGAAACAGAGCGTGCAGAGCTACAAATGTTTTCATCTGATGAAGATGGGTCTGATCTTTGAGTTCTGGGAAAAAGTGCTTTGTTCTTTAAACAGTGTTGGTTGCCCACATTGTAGAACTGTCTTTGGTCTTTGAGCTCTGGTGAGGGAAAAATATATATTTGTTCTAAAAACAGTGTCTGCCTTTGGTGTACGTGTCTGGACTCTGGAGGACTTTTTTCCACCAGTGAACGTTGTGTTTTAATATTACATGAGACAGAACCATGTCTGGTTTATACAAGCTAGGAGTCAAAGGTCAGGGATCAGGAAACAGGCTTGTGTCTCTGGACTGGACCACTCAGACAGGGAGGAAGGGCAGTTACTGTGCTACATTAAATATCATCCTCCACGTCATTAACTCTCTCTGGTCATCATCCCTCTTTTTCTCCCTATCTTTTACTGCCTTCCCTCTGTTCTCTTGACAGTGGTCATGATCCCTCACCCCCCCTCTTTTTTTTTTACCGAGATGCACTTCTCAGAGCTTCAAAATTAGCTGGTCATGACACTCTAATAGTATTTTCCAGTGCGAAGGATGACTCAGCTATTTAAAAAGGGAGTATTAGGTAGTGGCTAGTCAGTCACTATCACAGGATATCCACCTACACTGCAGCATCCTCCACAACTCCACAATTGAAAACACAGGTTCCCACAACCACCATCCTCCAGACATGACTTACTGGATCATGACTTACTCCTGATCCAGTAAGTCATGTCTGGAGGATGGTGGTTGTGGGAACCTATGTTTTCCATTGTGGAGTTGTGGAGGATGCTGCACTGTAGGTGGATATCCTGTGATAGAAACAGAGAACCTAAGACAGTCCAAACGTAATATATGGTACTCCTGCTAGCTTGTACATTACAGTATGTAACTCAGTTCCAACTTCATAGGTTTCCCAATGTAGACTGTTTTGATGTAGCCAGATCTTTTTTGTTTGTCTGTCAGCTTTATATCAGGTTTTATCTCTGGCCAACTGTCAGAGATACTCACCAGCCACTTGTATAATAATTTGTTTGTTCTATTTCACACATTAAAGGTCATGGACAGGGTCAGCCATTATAAACAGCGTCTTTTGAGCAATTAAGATTAAGTACCTTACTCAAGGACATATCGACAGATTTTTCACCTTGGAGATTTGAACTAGTGACCTTTAAGTTACTGCTGCAACTGCTAGGTTACCTACCACCCTTTGCCATTACTGAGAATAGTTAGAAAGAAGTGTTCTTTTTTAGAAAAACACAGCACACAACTGCTATCTGAGATATTATCTTTGTGGAGATATGTGACCAACTGGCTCAAATCGGTCCTATGTAGAAACATTTGAAATTGTGTTTTTTACATTGGATAAAAGTAGAGATTCAGAGCAACAAAATGGTATGTCATACACTGCAGATTAGGTACAATGGGAAAGTCATTTTGCTTTGAAAGTTGATAAACTTGTAAACTCACTTTTGAGAAAATGGCCTTTGAATCTTTTGCTACTACTACTGGAGAGCCCTTCTTTGTGTACACAACTTTCAGCATCGTTCACACCCTCTTAAGCTTTAGCCCCATCCATCTCTTTAAGGGTTGATCAGAGCGTTCTGTACGAACAGAAGTCAAGCACCCAAGCTAACAAATGACAGAACACCTCACTGAACATTACTCGCCCTAGCAGAGCTGGTTAGGCTGTTATGTTTTCCAGAGTGTTGGTGACTGCGACCGTGCTGTCAGATTGTCTGTTTGTAGATCCAAAACATGTTGCTATGGGAGTGTTTAGAGCGCGCACCGGACACTCTGGCCAATGAGTAGGGTTGATCTGAACGTTCTGACCTCACAACGGCAGTCAAGCACCCAAGATAACTGGCTAACATTGGCTAGCCATTGGCTAGCCTGCTAGCTACTTCCAGACACATAATGAGAGAACTCCCCACTCTGACCATTTTACTCACCCTAGCAGAGCTGGTTAGGCTGTTTTCATGTTATATAGAGCGTTTGTGACTGTAACTGTGCTGCTGGCAACAATTTAATTAAGCTTTTTTGCCGACGTTTACTGACACCGGCCATATTCAACAGGTGCTGATTGTTTGTAAATTCATCAGACGAGAGTGCTCTGAAATTGGAGTAGATGGCCAGACTAAATTTATGAACGCACCCGAAAAGGTGGCTTTTCTGTGACTAAACCATTTAGGCTAGTAATTTAACAATTGTATTCATATTTACAGATGGCATACAAGTTTGTTATTAAGGCACATGAAAGTTCACATGGTCGAGAAGGCATTTCTGCCAAAAAACGCATTTTGATAAAAAAAATATTTACGTTCAAACGGCTCTCCTGTGAACTAGTGACCCGTGACATATGCCTAGTTTCCTGAAACGGGTCACATATGTTCTGCAGTACATCATGTTGTACTAGTAGGCTCTTGTGCAAAAATGCTGCTAACTTTAGTCTTATGGGAACTTTGGTGACCTCTGCAATAGATGTTCTCTTGTAGTATTATTGTAGTAGTATATGATGTATTAGGCTCTGATGGTGGATAACTACTCACTGCTGTCCAATGTAGAGATCTTCGGTGAACTTTGGTGACTTCAATCTAGTCTGGTTTGCTATCAAACTTGAGACCATGGGAAAGGAATCAGAGGTCAGGAGTGACCGAGACAGCGACCAAACCTGAAGATGTCCAGTTGGCTGGGTGTGGTTGTCAGACAGACTGACAGACAGACACCAGTCCAGTAAAGGGGTGAGTAGCAGGCCACGTGGCATAGAGTTATTTTCAGTTACTCACAATCACACATCCATCCACTCCACTCACAGGCCACACCAGGACAATATCCAGTCTGGGTGACACCCCCCCTTATCAGCGCCTCCACTTCATCCATCCCTCCCTCCTTTTAAAATATGTCCATCCCCGCTTTTAACGAGGACACATCGATAGATCACGGCAGCTGTTGTCCAAAACCAGCAAGGAGTAAAAAAAGGACATGGAAAGAAAAAGAGAAGCTATAATTGGATAAAGGCATTTAGTAATTAAAATGTGTCCTTGCTTTCCAGACATCCTGGCTGTTTGTCCAATGTAAGCAGCTGGAAATAAGGCAGGCACTGCAGTATGGAGGGGTGTCCAGGCAGGACTCTCCCTGAAGGCCTCTTCTCCACACATACGTGTGCACGCACGCACACACACACACCCCCCGCACCCCGCACACACAAACACACAGTCCAACGCAGGACACTGGTAACATGAACCAGATGCAAGTTGCTCTGATGGAGTATTTATCTATGGTAATTATTCTGTGCACATTCTTGTCACATCAAATCAAATTGTATTTGTCACATGCGCCGAATACAACAGGTGTAGACCTTAGTGAAATACTTACTTAAAAGCCCTTAACCAACAATGCATGTTTAAGAAAAAGTAGCCTGGGTAGCCATTTGATGTTCAGTGGTCTCATGGCTTGGGGGTAGAAGCTGTTTAGAAGCCTCTTGGACCTAGACTTGGCACTCCGGTACCGCTTGCTGTGCGGTAGCAGAGAGAACAGTCTATGACTAGGGTGGCTGGAGTATTTGACAATTTTTAGGGCCTTCCTCTGACACCGCCAGGTATAGAGGTCCTGGATGGCAGGAAGCTTGGCCCCAGTGATGTACTGGGCCGTACGCACTACCCTCTGTAGTGCCTTGCGGTCAGAGGCCACATTCTGTTATTGCGGCGGGGGAGAAGTGTGCGCGGTTGTTGTTGATGTAAGCAAGCGCCTGTATACAAGGTCTCAAGCTTAGTGACTTTTGCCCTTGCAAATGGACCTCACCCTTCAATCAAAAGTTTGGGTGTAAATCTAAGTTAAAGGATTCCAAGGATGTGTCCCAAATGGCATCCTATTCCCTACATAGTGCACTACTGTTGACCTGAGCCATATAGGCCCTGGAGAATAGGTTTCCAAATTTTGGATGCAGACCAGGCTGTGAAAGAGAAAACATTCCAACTATCAAATCACTAAGAAGGTCTATTACCTTTTACTTTCTTGTAAATATATTACTCAAGGATAAAGACACCAAAAAGGAGGTTTAAACTACTTAGGGGAGTAGCGGTGCGCTAGCGGGCCACTCCCGACACTACCCGGTGAAATGTAAGGCGCCAAATTCAAAATCCAAAAGTTGAATTATGAAACATTCATCAATATACAAGTGTTGCATAGTCATCAAAAGCTCTGATTCTTGGCAATATCACAGCGTTGTCAGATTTCAAAAAGGCTTTAGGGCGAAAGCACAACATTTGATTGTTTGAGGATAGCTAATATTTTCAACATTAGCATAAATTCATATCCAGCATGGGTCACACAAAACCCATATCACAGCTAAAATACATCTCTTACCTTATCGAAGGGCTTCCCAAGTGTCCAACGAAGACATCCAATGGTTCTTTTGTTAGAAAAAGTCATTTATTATATCCATAAATCTTCAGTTTGGTTGGCGCGCGCGTTACGATCAGAAAATCCAACGTCGAATCGCCCATTGAACCATGAAGAGAACGTGTTCAAATATACCTATCAACTTTTCCTAAACAAATCATAGATAATTTATAATGCATCCTTAGCTATCCTTTTATGAATATTAGCGATAATATTTAACTCGGATGGTAACCTAAACGTTATGAAAGGAAAATACAGTGGGGCGCGCACTCGGTCTCGCGCCCGTAAAATCTTGTTGACATCTGAGCTACCTTGACTATTTCCTGTTCCTATCCGTTCTGCTCAGGGCTACAGCCTCCAGACTCTGTATAAAGACTGTTGACATCTAGTGGAAGCCATAGGTACTGCAGGTCACACAAAAAAAAATATCCGGACAGAAGATTCTCGGGTTTTCGCCTGCTATATCAGTTCTGTTATACTCATATACACTTTTAGAAACTTCAGAGTGTTTCCTATCCAATAGTACTAATTATGTGCATATCCTATTTTCTGGGCCTGAGTGGCAGGCATTTTACTTTGGGCACGCCAGACTCTCCAAAACCGTCACCTATGCTGCCGCTCCCTAAAAAGTTAACCAGAGAAAAAGGGTTCATCAAAGGTTCTCCTATGGGGACATCAGACAATCTGTTTTAGGTTCTACATAGCACTTTTTTCTAATGTTAAAAACAGGCTTTGGTGTAACTCAAACCCTGCTTGAGACTGCTCGAGTACATCATCTGGGGTCCTGTCTGTGTGCAGCAGATGCAATGTCCATACACACTTATATGCATATACAACCCTGGCAAGTGTCCTTGAGGTGTGTGTGTGCGTGCATCTGTGTGTTTATGTTTATGGAATTCCCTAGTTCATTTCAGATCGTCAGTGATGTGTACGCCGAGGAACTTTAAGTTTTCCACCTTCTCCACTGTGGTCCAGTCGATGTGGATAGGGGCGTGCTCCATCTGCTGTTTCCTGAAGTTCACGATCAGCTTCTTTGTTTTGTTGACGTTGAGTGAGAGGATATTTTCCTGGAACCACTCTCCGAGGGCACTCACCTCCTTCCTGTAGGCTGTCTCGTCATTGTTGGTAATCAGGCCTACTACTGTTGTGTCGTCTGCAAACTTGATGATTGAGTTGGAGCGTGGCTGTGCAGTCATGGCTGAACAGGGAGTACAGGAGGGGGCTGAGCACGCACCCTTGTGGGGCCCATGTGTTGAGGATCAGTGAATGGTGTTGTTTCCTACCTTCAACTCCTGGGGGCGGACCATCAGGATGTCCAGGACTCAGTTGCACATTCTTACATAGGTATTCCTCTTGTCCAGATGGGATAGGGCAGTGTGCAGTGTGATGGCGATTGCATCGTCTGTGGATCTATTGGGGCGGTAAGCAAATTGAAGTGGGTCTAGGGTGTCAGGTAAGGAAGAGGTGATATGATCCTTAACTAGCCTTTTAAAGCACTTCATGATGACAGAAGTGAGTGCTATGGGACATAGTCATTTAGTTCAGTTACCTTTGCTTTCTTTGGTACAGGAACAATGGTGGACATCTTGAAGTAAGTCGGGACAGCAGACTGGGATAGGGAGAGATTGTATATGTCCGTGAACACTCCAGCCAGCTGATCTGCGCATGCTCTGAGGACGAGACTAGGGATGCAGTCTGTGCCGGCAGCCTTGCGATTGTTAACACGCTTAAATGTCTTACTCACGTCGGCCACAGAGAAGGAGAACCCACAGTCCTTGGTAGCGGGCCGCGTCTGTGGCACTGTGTTATCCTCAAAGCGGGCAAAGAAGGTGTTTAGCTTGTACAGAAACAAGACCTCGGTGTCCGCGATGTGGCTGGTTTTCCCTTTGTAGTCTGTGATTATCTGTAGACCCTGCCACATATAAAGTTGATGTCGGAAGTTTACATACACTTAGGTTGGAGTCATTAAAACTCGTTTTTCAACCACTCCACAAATTTCTTGTTAACCTCTTAGCGCGCCGATCCCTTTAGCGGGATCGTTTTCAGAGCAAACATAACGCGCCAAATTCAAAATACATATTCGTAATACATATTCGTAATATTTAACTTCGATATACAAGTGTTGCATAGTGTTGCATAGCCATCAAAAGCTCTGCTTCTTGGCAATATCACTGCGTTGTCAGATTTTAAAAAGGCTTTACGGCGAAAGCACTACATTTGATTGTTTGAGGCTAGTACCTCACATATTTTCCACATTAGCATAAATTCATATCCAGCTCGGTTCTCAAAATATCCATATCACAGCTAATATAAATCGCTTACCTTTCAAATAACTTCTTCTGAGGTCTTCCCAAGTGTCCAAACAAGATAATCCATGGTTCTTTTGTTAGAAAAAGTAAATAATTATATCCATAAATATCCGTTGTTTTTGGCACGTTACGTTCAGCTACTCCACCAAGCATTGTCAGTCTACTCGCCCGTTTTACAGTGAAGGGATCGCGTTCAAATTATACCTCTCATCTTTTCACAAACAAATCAAATATCATTAATAATGCATCCTTATGTATTCTTTTTATGAATAATAGCGATCATATTTTACAAGAACGGTAAGTGAAAGCGTTAAAAGACGAAAAGAAAGTTGGTCGCGCTGCGTTCACGTTCGTGAGCGAACGCACGTCTGTTTACCTATTTTCCCTACCCGTAGTAATTCTCTCTCTCTAAGGATCTGGTCAGAGCTTTTTCCTCCATACCCTTTCCAGAGACTGTTGACATCTAGTGGAAGCCATAAGTACTGCAACCTCGGTCCTATTCCCCATAGAAAAATATTACATGGGCTTCAAAATGAGAGGAGAGCCAAAGAAAAATAAATTCCGGACAGAAATTTCTCTGGTTTTTGCCTGCTAAATCTGTTCTGGAATAGCCACAGACTATATCTTAATGGTTTTATAAACTTCAGAGTGTTTCCTATCCAATAGTACTAAATATGTAAATATCCTAGTTTCTGGCCATGAGTGGTAGGCATTTAACTTTGGGCACGTCAGACAGGCGAAAATTCGGAAAATGGGACCCTAGCTGGAAGAAGTTAACAAACTATAGTTTTGGCAAGTCGGTTAAGACATCCACTTTGTGCATCACACAAGTAATTTTTCCAACAATTGTTTACAGACAGATTATTTCACTTATAATTCACTGTATCACAATTCCAGTGGGTCAGAAGTTTACATACACTAAGTTGACTGTGCCTTTAAACAGCTTGGAAAATTCCAGTAAATTATGTCATGGCTTTAGAAGCTTCTGATATGTTAATTGACATCATTTGAGTCAATTGGAGGTACTTGCAAGGCCTACCTGGATGCAAGGCCTACCTTCAAACTCAGTGCCTCTTTGCTTGAAATCATGGGAAAATCTAAAGAAATCAGCCAAGACATCAGAATAAAAAATGGAGACCTTCACAAGACTGATTCATCCTTGGGAGCAATTTACAAACGCCTGAAGGCGTTGACATCACCGAATGACATCACCAATCAATCAATCAAATGTATTTATAAAGCCCTTCTTACATCAGCTTATGTCACAGAGTACTGTACAGAAACCCAGCCTAAAACCCCAAACAGCAAGCAATGCAGGTGTAAAAGCACAGTGGTTAGGAAAAACTCCCTACAAAGGCCAGAACCTAGGAAGAAACCAGGCTGTGAGGGGTGGCCAGTCCTCTTCTGGCTGTGCCGGGTGCAGATTATAACAGAACATGGACAAGATTTTAAAATGTTCATAGAACAGGCAGAACGGTTGAAACTGGAGGAGCAGCACGGCCAGGTGGACTGGGGACAGCAAGGAGTCATCAGGACAGGTAGGCTTTGAGGAATGGTCCTAATGCTCAGATCCTCAGAGAGAGAGAAAGAAAGAAAGTTAGAAAAAGAGTGATAATTAGAGAGAGCATACTTAAATTCACACAGGACACCG
This sequence comes from Brachymystax lenok tsinlingensis, assembly GCA_030435695.1. Classification (NCBI taxonomy): domain Eukaryota; kingdom Metazoa; phylum Chordata; class Actinopteri; order Salmoniformes; family Salmonidae; genus Brachymystax; species Brachymystax lenok. The sequence continues at coordinate 4,730,796 of CM059792.1, read as the reverse complement.
GATAAGAGAGGAGAAATACTCCAGATATAACAGTCGGACCCTAGCCCCCCGACACATAAACTACTGCAGCATAAATACTGGCGGCTGAGACAGGAGGGGTCGGGAGACACTGTGGCCCCGTCCGACGATACCCCCGGACAGGGATATAACCCCGCCCACTCTGCCGAAGCACAGCCCCCACACCACTAGAGGGATATCTCCAACCACCAACTTACCATCCTGAGACAAGGCCGAGTATTGCCCACAAAGATCTCTGCCACGGCACAACCCAAGGGGGGAACAACCCGGACAGGAAGATCACGTCAGTGACTCAACCCACTCAAGCGATGCACCCCCCCAGGGAAGGCATGGAAGAGCACCAGTAAGCCAGTGACTCAGCCCCTGTAATAGGGTTAGAGGCAGAGAATCCCAGTGGAGAGGGGAACCGGCCAGGCAGAGACAGCAAGGGTGGTTCGTTGCTACAGTGCCTTTCCGTTTCCAGGCTACACTCAATCATAGGACCTACTGAAGAGATGAGTCTTCAATAGAAACTTCAAAGTTGAGACAGAGTCTGTGTCTCTCACATGGATAGGCAGACCATTCCATAAAAATTGAGCTGTATAGGAGAAAGCCCTGCCTCCTGTTTGCTTAGAAATTCTAGGGACAGTAAGGAGGCCTGCGTCTTGTGAGCATAGCATACGTGTAGGTATGTACGGCAGGACCAAACCGGAAAGATAGGTAAGAGCAAGCCCATGTAATGCTTTGTAGTTTAGCAGTAAAACCTTGAAATCAGCCCTTGCCTTGACAGGATACCAGTGTAGAGAGGCTAGCACTGGAGTAATATGATCAAATCTTTTGGTTCTAGTCAAGATTCTAGCAGCCGTGTTTAGCACTAACTGTTTATTTATTTAGTGCTTTATCCGGTTAGCCGGAAAGTAGAGCATTGCAGTAGTCTAACCTAGAAGTGACTAAAGCATGGATTAATTTTTCGGCATCATTTTTGGCACGAAAGTTTATGATTTTTGCAATGTTACGTAGATGGAAAAAAGCTGTCCTTGAAGCAGTCTTGATATGTTTGTCAAAAGAGAGATCAGGGTCCAGAGTAACGCCAAGGTCCTTCACAGTTTTATTTGAGACGACTGTACAACCATCAAGATTAATTGTCAGATTCAACAGAAGATCTCTTAGAATTTTGGAACCTAGAACAAGCATCTCTTTTTTGTCCGAGTTGAAAAGTAGAACATTTGCCGCCATCCACTTCCTTATGACTGAAACACAGGCTTCCAGGGAGGGCAATTTTGGGGCTTCACCATGTTTCATCGAAATGTACAGCTGTGTGTCATCCGCATAGCAGTGAAAGTTAACATTATGTTTCCGAATAACATCACCAAGAGGTAAAATATATAGTGAAAACAATAGTGGTCCTAAAACAGAGCCTTGAGGAACACCGAAATGTACAGTTGATTTGTCAGAGGACAAACCATTCACAGAGACAAAATGATATCTTTCCAACAGATAAGATCTAAACCAGGCCAGAACTTGTCCGTGTAGACCAATTTGGGTTTCCAATCTCTCCAAAAGAATGTGGTGATCGATGGTATCAAAAGCAGCACTAAGGTCTAGGAGCACGAGGACAGTTGCAGAGCCTCGGTTTGACGCCATTAAAAGGTCATTTACCACCTTCACAAGTGCAGTCTCAGTGCTATGATGGGGTCTAAAACCAGACTGAAGCGTTTCGTATACATTGTTTGTCTTCAGTAATGCAGTAAGTTGCTGAGCAACAGCCTTTTCTAACATTTTTGAGAGGAATGGAGATTCGATATAGGCCAATAGTTTTTATATTTTCTGGGTCAAGGTTTGTCTTTTTTAAGAGAGGCTTTATTACTGCCACGTTTAGTGAGTTTGGTACACATCCGGTGGATAGAGAGACGTTTATTATGTTCAACATAGGAGGGCCAAGCACAGGAAGCAGCTCTTTCAGTAGTTTAGTTGGAATAGGGTCCTGTATGCAGCTTGAAGGTTTAGAGGACATGATTATTTTCATCAATGTGTCAAGAGATATGGTACTAAAAAACTTGAGTGTCTCCCTTGATCCTATGTCCTGGCAAAGTTGTGAAGACTCAGGACAACTGAGCTTTGGAGGAATATGCAGATTTAAAGAGGAGTCCGTAATTTGCTTTCTAATGATCATGATCTTTTCCTCAAAGAAGTTCATGAATTTATCACTGCTGAAGTGAAAGCCATCCTCTCTTGGGGAATGCTGCTTTTTAGTTAGCTTTGCGACAGTATCAAAAATAAACTTATTTTCCTCAATTAACTTGGAAAAATAGGATGATCGAGCAGCAGTGAGGGCTCTTTGATACTGCACGGTACTGTCTTTCCAAGCTAGTCGGAAGACTTCCAGTTTGGTGTAGCGCCATTTCCGTTCAAATTTTCTGGAAGCTTGCTTCAGAGCTCAGGTATTTTCTGTATACCAGGGAGCTAGTTTATTATGGCAAATGTTTTTCCTCAGTTAGGTGGTTAACAGATTTTTGTACTCTGACGTCCTTGAGTAGGCGGAGGGATTCTGGAAGGGCATCTAGGAATCTTTGGGTTGTCCGAGAATTTATAGCACGACTTTTGATGATCCTTGGTTGGGGTCTGAGCAGATTATTTGTTGCGATTGCAAACGTAATAAAATGGTGGTCCGATAGTCCAGGATTATGAGGAAAAACATTAAGATCCACAACATTTATTCCACGGAACAAAACTAGGTCCAGAGTATGACTGTGGCAGTGAGTAGGTCCGGAAACATGTTGGACCAAACCCACTGAGTCGATGATGGCTCCGAAACCCTTTTGGAGTGGGTCTGTGGACTTTTCCATGTGAATATTAAAGTCACCTAAAATGTGACTATTTCCTGTTCCTATCCGTTCTGCTCAGGGCTACAGCCTCCAGACTCTGTATAAAGACTGTTGACATCTAGTGGAAGCCATAGGTACTGCAGGTCACACAAAAAGATATCCGGACAGAAAATTCTCGGGTTTTCGCCTGCTATATCAGTTCTGTTATACTCACATACACTTTTAGAAACTTCCTATCCAATAGTACTAATTATGTGCATATCCTATTTTCTGGACCTGAGTGGGAGGCATTTTACTTTGGGCACCCAGACTCCTCTGCTGCCGTTCCCTAAGAAGTTAATGGGGTGAATCGATTGAACGTTTCTGTCGGCTGAGTGAGCGACACCGGTTGAGCATTCCCTACAGCATTTCCCACCGGAAACCATGAATAAATTGTACAGCTGCGGGGACTGTGCGAGGGGATTTATACTACTAGCTGTACTTACTGGTGGCACAGACGCTGTTTTATCCTTTCCTACACTTAAATTTCCCTTGCCTAACAATTGCGTCTGAAGCTGGGCTTGCACAACAGCTATTCTCATTATAAGGCGATCATTCTCCTGTATATTATGAGTACAGCGACTGCAATTAGAAGGCATCATGTTAATGTTACTACTTAGCTTCGGCTGGTGGAGGTCCTGACGAAACATGAAGGTACCTCGTTCATCTGTACAAACAATAGTTCGCAAGATTAAACACCATGGGACCACGCAGCCGTCATACCGCTCAGGAAGGAGACGCGTTCTGTCTCCTAGAGATGAACGTGCTTTGGTGCGAAAAGTGCAAATCAATCACAGGACCTTGTGAAGATGCTAGAGGAAACAGATACAAAAGTATCTATATCAACATAACCTGAAAGGCCGCTCAGCAAGGAAGATGCGACTGCTCCAAAGGCAGTGTTTGGACTTGGGGACAAAGATCGTACTTTTTGGATAAATGTCCTCTGGTCTGATGAAACAAAAATATATCTGTTTGGCCATAATGACCATCATCATGTTTGGAGGAAAAAGGGGATGGCTTGCAAGCCGAAGAACACCATTCCAACCGTGAAGCACTGGGGTGGCAGCATCATGTTGTGGGGGTGTTTTGCTGCATGAGGGGCTGGTGCACTTCACAAAATAGATGGAATCATGAGGGAGAAAAATGATGTGGATATATTAAAGCAACATCTCAAGACATCAGTCAGGAAGTTAAAGCTTGGTCGCAAATGGGTCTTCCAAATGGACAATGACCCCAAGCAAACTTCCAAAGGTGTGGCAATATGGCTTAAGGACAACAAAGTCAAGGTATTGGAGTGGCCATCACAAAGGCTTCACCTCAATCCTATAAAAGATTTGTAGGCAGAACTGAAAATGCGGAGGATTGGCCAAAATTCACCCAACTTATGGGAAGCTTGAGGGAAGGCTACCCAAAACGTTTGACCTAAGTTAAACAATTTAAAGGCAATGCTATCAAATACTAATTGAGTGTATGTAAACTTCCGACCCAGTGGGAATGTGATGAACGAAATAAAAGCTGAAATAAATCATTCTCTCTACTATTATTCTGACATTTCACACTCTTAAAATAAAGTGGGGAATTTTGGAAAACTGAGTTTAAATGTATCACTAGCCACTTTAAACAATGCCACTTTATGTAATGTTTACATAACCTACATTACTCATATCATATGTATATACTGTACTCTATACCATCTACTGCATCTTGCCTATGCCGTTCGGCCATCGCTCATCCATATATTTATATATACATATTCTTATTCATTCCTTTACACTTGTGTGTATAAGGTAGCTGTGAAATTGTTAGATTACTTGTTAGATATATCTGCATGGTCGGTATGGTCTACTGTTGACATCTAGTGGAAGCCATAGGAACCATAGGAACTGCAATCTGGGAGCTAATTCCCTCTAAAGTCAATGGAAAGACAGTGACCTAAAAAAAGCAAATTTTCCGGGTGGATTCTTCTCAGGTTTTCGCCTGCCATATCAGTTCTGTTATACTCACATACATTATTTTAACCATTTTAGAAACTTCAGAGTGTTTTCTATCCAATACCATCCAATTATATGCATATCTATCCAATTACAGTGGGGCAAAAAAGTATTTAGTCAGCCACCAATTGTGCAAGTTCTCTCACTTAAAAAGATGAGAGAGGCCTGTAATTTTGATGAAAATTCGAAAGTCCGTGTTGCCCAGCGACAGCCCCAAAACATCACTGCTCTAGAGGAGATCTGCATGGAGGAATGGGCCAAAATACCAGCAACAGTGTGTGAAAACCTTGTGAAGACTTACAGAAAACGTTTGACCTCTGTCATTGCCAACAAAGGGTATATAACAAAGTATTGAGATAAACTTTTGTTATTGACCAAATACTTATTTTCCACCATAATTTGCAAATAAATTCATAAAAAATCCTACAATGTGATTTTCTGGATTTCTTTTTCTCATTGCGTCTGTCATAGTTGAAGTGTACCTATGATGAAAATTACAGGCCTCTCTCATCTTTTTAAGTTGGAGAACTTGCACAATTGGTGGCTGACTAAATACTTTTTTGCCCCACTGTATATGCATATCCTAGCTTCTGGGCCTGAGTAACAGGCAGTTTACTTTGGGCACGTCAGACTCTCCGTACTTCCGAACACTGCCCCCTAGCCTGAAGAGGTTAATAGGATCCCCATTAGCTGTTGCAAAAGCAGCAGCTACTCTTCCTGGGCTCCACACAAATCATGAAACATAATACAGAATGGCATAATACAGAACATCAATAGACAAGAACAGCTTAAGGACAGAACTACATAAAAAAAATGTCAAGGCACACGTAGCCTACATATCAATGCATACACACAAACTATCTAGGTCAAATAGGAGAGAGGTGTTGTGCCGTGAGGTGTTGCTTTATCTGTTTTTTTTTAAACCAGGTTTGCTGTTTATTTGAGCAATATGAGATGGAAGGAAGTTCCATGCAATAAGGGCTCTATATAATACTGTACACTTTCTTGAATTTGGGGACTGTGAAAGACCCCTGGTGGCATGTCTGGTGGGATAAGTGTGTGTGTCAGAGCTGTGTGTAAGTTGACTATTCAAAAAATTTGGGATTTTCAACATTAATGTTTCTTATAAAAATAGATGCAGTCAGTCTCTCCTCAAATCTTAGCCAAGAGAGACTGGCATGCATAATACTTATATCAGCCCTCTGATTACAATGAAGAGCCAGCTGCAGATTAACTAGGTCTTTCCTGCAGCACTGGACCACACGACTGGACAATAATCAAGATTAGACAAAACTAGAGCCTGCAGAACCTGCTTTTTGGAGTGTGGTGTCAAAAAAGCAGAGCATCTTCATTACGGTCAGACTTTTCCCCATCTTTACAACCATTGAATCTATATGTTTTGACCATGACAGTTTACAATCTAAGGTAACGCCAAGTCATTTAATTTAGTCTCCTCACTTATTCAACAGCCACTCCATTCATTAACAGATTAAGCTGAGTTCCAGAACTTAAGGAATTATTTGTACAAAATACAATGCTCTTAGTTTTAGAGATGTTCAGAGATGACCACTTTATTATTGGTCACCCATTCCAAAACAGACCAACTCTTTGTTAAGGGTTTCAGTGACTTCATTAGCTGTGGTTGCTGATGTGTATATGGTTGAATCGTCAGCACACATGGACACACATGCTGTGTTTAATGCCAATGGCAGGTCATTGGTAAAAATAGAAAAGAGGACCTAGAGAGCTGCCTTGCTGTACACCACACTTTACATGTGGTGAACGCAGAGACATCAGGAACCATGATAGGCCACCAAAAACGTTGTCAGTTTCCTATTCCCCAGCTGAATGCCGTCACCAGGCATGAGGTAGGAAGGATGGTCTCGGGTTACGGGGGTGTAGCTCCGGGGCTATAGCGGCAGGTTGGCGCATCCTGCTTCACATTCTTGGATCCCGGTCAGTATGAGAGGGAGAAGTTGAACCAGGTGAAAAGCTCTGCCCACCTAGCTTGCCTGGAATTGAGACGGTTGGTGGTTAGGAGATATTGCAGATTCTTTTGGTTTGTCCACACAATGTATGGATGTTCTGCCCCTCCAGCCAGTGCCTAAACTCCTCCATCTTCACCACGAAGCTCATGATTCCCCACATTGCAATTCCTCTCCGTGGCGTTGAAGCGATGGGAGAAGAAGGCGCAGGGATGTATCTTGAGGTCCACTGCAAAACGCTGGGACAGGACAGCCCCCACTCCGACATTTGAAGCATCGGCCTCCACCACGAACTGGCGGGACAGGTCAGGATGAACCAAGGTTGACACACGTAGGTTGATGGGGGTGGTATTGTGGGTGACCGGCCTTTAGAGCGCAAGTCCAGCGATCTAACGTCCATGGGAATGGAGAGGGGCTGAGTGGGGATGCCCAGCTCGGACGCCAGGGTAGCGTCCATAAAGCTTTCATCGGTCTCAGTGTCTATGAGTACCTGGAGAGATTTTGACTGGTTCCAGCACAGCACGATGGCATGAAAAGGGTGTGAGTAAGGGGAGAGGAAAAGTTATCCGTATGGCCCACCAGAGTACTCGCTCCTACTGGTGAGCCTGGTCTTTTCATGGACAGGTGGCCACAAAATGACCAGTAGTCCCGCAAAACAGGCAACTCTTTGTGTGAAGCCTGTATAGCCGTTCGGTTGGGGACAGCCTAGCTCTGCCTAGTTGCATCGGCTAGGGAAGAGGTGAATTGACAGACTTCGAAGATTCTCGGGGGAACTCGGTCAGTATGAGAGGGAGAAGTTGAACCAGGTGAAAAGCTCTGCCCACCTAGCTTGCCTGGAATTGAGACGGTTGGTGGTTAGGAGATATTGCAGATTCTTTTGGTTTGTCCACACAATGTATGGATGTTCTGCCCCCTCCAGCCAGTGCCTAAACTCCTCCATCTTCACCACGAGAAGCTCATGATTCCCCACATTGCAATTCCTCTCCGTGGCGTTGAAGCGATGGGAGAAGAAGGCGCAGGGATGTATCTTGAGGTCCACTGCAAAACGCTGGGACAGGACAGCCCCCACTCCGACATTTGAAGCATCGGCCTCCACCACGAACTGGCGGGACAGGTCAGGATGAACCAAGATGGGAACTGTGGTGAAACAGTGTTTTAGATCCCGAAATGGACCACGTGAACTGAACCTTGGGAGAGGTGAGTGCAGACAGGGGGGAAGCTATTCTGCTGTAACCCCGGATAAAGCGAAAAAAGTTGCCGAATCCCAGGAAACGTTGCAGTTGCACTCTGGATGTAGGCTGGGGCCAATCCACCACCTCTCTCACCTTCCCGGGATCCATCTGTACGCTCCCTGTAGTGATGATGTAACCCTGGAAGGGGGTGGTGGAGTGATGGAATTCGAACTTCTCTGCTTTCACAAAAAGCTGTTTCTCCAGGAGGTGTTGGAGAACCTATCAGACATGGAGCACGTGTTCTTGGGCGAAGCGGCACTAAACAAGGATGTCGTCGAGGTAGACTAAGACAAACAGGTTCAACATGTCGCAGAGAACATCATTCATCAGAGCCTGGAAGATATCAGGGGCGTTGGTAATGCCAAATGGCATGACCAGATACTCGTTGTGACCGCTGGCCGTGTTGAAGGCAGTCTTCCACTCGTCCCATTCCGGTGGCCCCCTGGAGCGTCTCAAAGGCCGTGGAGATGAGTGGTAGTGGGTAGCGGTTCTTCACCGTGATGTCGTTGAGGCCCCGGTAGTCGATGCACGGGTGCAGGGTTTTGTCCTTCTACACAAAGAAGAACCCTGTGCCAGCAAGGGGAGGCAGAAGGACGAATGAACCCTGCAGCTAGGGAGTCCTCAATGTAGGTCTCCATAGCCTTGGTCTCCGGACCCGACAGAGAGTACAGTCGTCCCCAGGGTGGAGTCGTGCCTGGGAGAACGTGGATCCTGGTCCTCCATGGGAATGGCGGAGAATTCCGGGGCAACTTCCAAGTCCCCAGGAAGATGTCCCGGGGCAGGCTGTGCTGACTTCAGGCAATGAGTGAGTCAGAATGGGCTCCAGCCCATGATGGCACCAGCAGGCCAGTCAATAAGGGGATTGTGTCGCTGGAGCCAAGAGAATCCCAAATCCATGGGAACCTGAGGAGACTTAATAAGCAGGAATTGGATAGTCTCGCTGTGGTTCCCTGACACACGTAGGTTGATGGGGGTGGTATTGTGGGTGACCGGCCTTTAGAGCGCAAGTCCAGCGATCTAACGTCCATGGGAATGGAGAGGGGCTGAGTGGGGATGCCCAGCTCGGACGCCAGGGTAGCGTCCATAAAGCTTTCATCGGTCTCAGTGTCTATGAGTACCTGGAGAGATTTTGACTGGTTCCAGCACAGCACGATGGCATGAAAAGGGTGTGAGTAAGGGGAGAGGAAAAGTTATCCGTATGGCCCACCAGAGTACTCGCTCCTACTGGTGAGCCTGGTCTTTTCATGGACAGGTGGCCACAAAATGACCAGTAGTCCCGCAAAACAGGCAACTCTTTGTGTGAAGCCTGTATAGCCGTTCGGTTGGGGACAGCCTAGCTCTGCCTAGTTGCATCGGCTAGGGAAGAGGTGAATTGACAGACTTCGAAGATTCTCGGGGGAACTCGGGTAGCCTCAGGTTCTCTCGGCAAAGGAGCCGTCGGGGATGTCTCAGTGGCAAGGTGGAAGCCTAGGACGGGCGAGTTACATCGAACCTCCTCTCCTCTCCTTCCTTCGCTCCCGTAGTCGCCTAGTGATCCGAATGGTCAAGGCAATGAGCAAGTCGAGATCCGGTAGTTCCCGGGCTGCAAGCTAGTCCTTTACTTCCTCCGATACTCTGTGCAGGAACATGTCGAACATAAATCCACTGCATAGTCTGCCACACTGCGGAAATCTTGCCGAAGCTGGAGTAACTTCTGGGCAGCCTCTCTCCCGGACAATGGAGAATCAAAAACCTTCTTCACACCTGACTCTCCATCGAATTGTTCCTTTGGGATGTAAGCGGGGTTCCCGGGAAATCGGGGTGGCCGGGGAGGCGGCACTGCTAACAGCCGGGTTACTGAGGGGCTGGGAAGTTACCGCCGTGAAAGGCTGCCTAAAAAACAACCCGTGGAATTGCTCCAACAATGTGTTCAACGCTTGGTCATGGTGTTCGGCCAAGGTCTGGAACCCTTCCATAAGACCACGAAGCAACTCCTTGTGCGTTCCAATGGTGGTTCCTTGAGAGGAGATGGCGTTGCGGAATTGGTCGTAGTCTGCTGGGTCAATCATGGCCAGTTCATACTATCACGTTTCAGGAGAAGATAAGGAGAAGACAAGTGTCGAAGTAACAAAAGTGTATTACTAGAACAGGGGGCAGGCCAAACAACAGGTCAAGCAAGAGCAGGCATAATGGTTGAAACTCGGAAAAGTAGGAACTAGAAAAAGACAGAAGCAAGGAGAAAACCGCTTGTAGGCCTGACAAACAATACGAACTGGCAACATACAAACAGAGAACACAGGTATAAAGACACTGGGGATAATGAGGAAGATGGGTGACACATCAGGATGTGACAAATAGTGATGAAAACCATGTTTCATTTTAATTTGTTCAAGATTAAACATGATTTATTCCACCCATTTCTCGATTATAATTGATTTTTCTTTACCAAAATCACATTTAGAGAAACGAATAGAGCTTTTATTGATAATTGTGATCTAGCGGAGGTAAATGGCAAATATTAACCATGTATTTTGTCTATCTTTCTTGAAATTGATATAAGTCAACATCTATAGTACCAGTCAAAAGTTTGGACACTAGTTTTTCTTTATTTTTACTATTTTTGACATTGTAGGATAATGTCGAAGACATCAAAACTATGAAATAACACATATGGAATCATAAAGTAACCAAAAAAGTGTTAAGCTCTCTGGGATTGCTGGGGCGCTAGCGCCCCAATCCCGACACTACCAGGTGAAATGCAAGGCGCCAAATTCATAATCCAAAAGTTGAATTATTAAACATCCACCAATATACAAGTGTTCCATACTCATCAAAAGCTCTGTTTCTTGGCAATATCACAGCATTGTCAGATTTCAAAAATGCTTTACGGCGAAAGCAGCACATTTGATTGTTTGAGGGTAGCACCTCACATATTTTTCCCATAGCCATGAATCCATTAGCCATCACGGCACACACATAACACATTTCACAGCGAAAACAAATCAATTACCTGTTGAAGAACTTCTGCTGAGGTCATCCTAAGTGTCCAACGAAGACAATCCATGGTTCTTTTGTTAGAAAAAGTAATGTATTTTATCCATAAATCCTCCATTTGGTTTGCGCGTTATAATCAGAAACGACAGCCTCCACTCCTCCATTGAAACGTGACGAGAACTCGTTCATCTTATACCTATAAACTTGTCCAAGAACAATCAAACATAGTTTTAAATGTATCCTTAGGAACACTTTTACGTATATTTACTATTCTAAATCAACCGGAATATAAACTGATCGATAAAGACGGTAAAAAACACACAGCGCGCCTTGTCGGGAGCTGGGTACTTTTGACATAAAAAGGATACTTCCTGGTTTGCTCTTATTCTCTGGTCTAAAGCATCCAAAATGAAAATGTAAACTGTCTCGAGACTGTTGACATCTAAAGGAAGCGATGGGTACTGCATTCATATGCGCTTATATGGTCATTTTCATGAGGGAGGGGTTCCAAATGAGCAATGTGTCCAAATCACTTTTTCCTGGACAGAAATTCCTCGGGGTTTCGCCTGCCATATGCGTTGTTTTACTCACAGACAAATGGTTAACACTTTTGGACAATTCAGAGTGTTTCCTATCCAATGGTACTAAATATGTGCATATCCTATTTTCTGGGCCTGAATGGGAGGCATTTTACTTTGGGCACGCCAGGCTCTCCAAAACGGTCACCTCATGAGCCGATCCCTAAGAAGTTAAACAAATCAAAATATATTTCATATTTGAGATTCTTCAAAGTGGCCAACCTTTGCTTTGATGACAGCTTTACACACTCTTGGCATTATCTTAACCAGCTTCATGAGGAATGCTTTTCCAACAGTCTTGAAGGCGTTCCCACATATGCTGAGCACTTGTTGGCTGCTATTCCTTCACTCTGCGGTCAAACTCTCATCCCAAACCATCTCAATTGGGTTGAGGTCCGGTGATTATGAAGGCCAGGTCATCTAATGCAGCACTATCACTCTCCTTTTTGGTCAAATAGCCCTGGAGGTGTTTTGGGTCATGAAAAACAAATAATAGTCCTACTAAGTGCAAACCAGATTTGATGGTGTATCACTGCAGAATGCTTTGGTAGACATGCTGGTTAAGTATGCCTTGAATGCTAAATAAATCACTGACAGTGTCACCAGCAAAGCACCCCCACACCATCACACCTCCTACATGCTTGGGAAACACACGCAGAGATCATTCGTTCAACTACTCTGCGTCTCTCAAAGACATTGGAACCAAAAATCTCAAATTTGGACTCATCAGACCGAAGAACAGATTTCCACTGGTCTAATGTTCATTTCTCGTATTTCTTGGCCCAAGCAAGTCTCTTCTTATTATTGGTGTCCTTCAGTATTGGTTTCTTTGCAGCAATTCGACCATGTCTTAAAGTAATGATGGACTGTCATTTCTCTTTGCTTATTTGAGCTGTTTCCTGAAATAATATGGACTTGGTTTTTTACCAAACAGGGTTATCTTCTGTATGCCACCCCTACCTTGTCACAACACACCTAATTTGCTCAAATGCATTAAGAAGGAAAGAAATTCCACAAATTAACTTTTAACAAGCGACACCTGTTAATGAATTGAAATGCATTCCAGGTGACTACCTCATGAAGCTGGTTGAGAGAATGCCAACAGTGTGCAAAGTTCTCATCAAGGCAATTGGTGGTTACTTTGAAGAATCTCAAATATAAAACATATTTTGAATTGTTTAACACTTTTTTGGTTTACTACATGATTCCATGTGTTATTTCATAGTTTTGATGTCTTGAATGAATAGGTGTGTCCAAACTTTTGACTGGTATTAAATATTTTTGTAAGTATTAAGTAAATTGTTATGGCTGTCTTGTTTCAAAAAACCAATAAGGTTGTGGGTCCATCAAATCCGCGAACATTGGGTGAATAACAAAAACACGAACACCACACAAGGGTTAATTAGCATACTGTATTATGTTACCATACCAAACGTAACATACAGTATCATACTAATTTGAGTGTCCCAAATGAATATTTACTATGTTACGTCTAGTCTATGAGACCAGGCTGTGTGCTTAGTTTGGCCTGGTCAGGGAGGACAGACGCATGTGTCCTACATCGTACAGTGGCCCAGATCGTTCATATTTAGCGACCCGTTAATCTCCACCATGTCCAGCCAACCACATGTCCTCCACAGCCTCCACACACACAGCGACACAATTATTTCCATCAACCTTTGCTCCACTGGCTCTGCATTTCAGTCCAACCAAGCCCATGACAGACAGGAAGCAGCTGTTCCACAGACAGAATGTTGGTTAGCTTCAGCTAGACTGGCCTTCGCATGATGTAGCTCCATCGGCCTTCAGTGTGGTGCTACACAGACTGTTGGTTAGAATTGTCTCAGCTCCAGCCACCACTAGCCTTCAGTATACAGAGCTATAGCTCAGATCACTACACCGACTGTTGGTTAGTCTCATGCACTGGCCTTCAGTACAGACTCTCAACAGATCCACTGACCTTCAGTACTACAGGCTGTTGGTTAGCCCAGTGGGGGAAAAATTACCTAATTGTCATACTTGTGTAAAAGTAAAGTACCTTAAAAACTTGTTAGGGATCAGCTCAGTTTTTTCAATTTTCTCCTAAAATAACATACCCAAAGGATATGCATATTCTTGGTACCATTTGAAAGGAAACACTTTGACGTTTGTGGAAATGTGAAATGAATGTAGGAGAATACAACACAATAAATCTGGTAGAACAAAATATAAAAAAAATAATGTTTTGTATTTTTGTTCTACCATCATCACTGAAATGCAAGAGAAAGGTCACATTTTTAGCCAGGAATATGGATGTAATGTAGATGGTGTCCACAAGAGGGCAACAGTGTATGTGCAAAGTATCAGACTGATAGTTTCAGACTTGAAGAATGAGCAAGCTACATGACATTTAGTATGAAGTCACCCAGGAGTCCTTCACGATTTGCCCAAATGTACCCAAGTGGCCGAATTGGTAAATGTATGCATTTTCAAGAACATAACTATAGAAAACATACAAAAAATGCTATGGTAATAAAAGTTGACACACTCCCAGGAATGTCATACATTATGGATCATTAGCTTCCTTACATAAAATATACTAACAGGAGACCAGACAAGAATGCTGATCCAATGTCTCCAAACACAGAGGCAAAATATTTAAGGGCCAAGTTAGCAGCCAACACTGATCTAATGTCATGACTGAACACATCACAAACACAAAGTAAAAAAAATAATTGACACATTATTTACAATGACTGTACTTACAACACAAGATTGGTCCCAAGTCCCAAGTCCCTTTCAGCTGTAAAGCACTTACCATCCTCTACTTGTAGGCTGGCTGGGTATTCACACCTAGATGGGGGTTTGTTGTGGAGCCAGAGAGAGCAGCAGTCAGACTAAGTGGGGGATGGAGGACTTGAATGTGGTCTCTTTGAAGTCAGTCTTTACCACAAAATCAGTAAGAACTCAAGTTTATTACATATTATATTGAACCATTATTTAGGCAATACATCAAATAAACAACAAAATATCTATAAACATATATTATATTGAGTGGAGAACACTGTGGTGAAGGTTGTGTACCAATTATTATATATATATCTATATTTTTTTTTTTAATGAACCTTTATTTAACTAGGCAAGTCAGTACAAATTCTTATTTACAATGACGCCTACATCGGCCAAACCCGGACGACGCTGGGCCAATTGTGCACCTCCCTGTGGGACTCCCAATCACGGCCGGATGTGATGCAGCCTGGATTCAAACCAGGTACTGCAGTGTTTTAGACGACTGTGCCAGTCGGGTGCCCAATCTGTATTGTATGTTGACTTTGAAATGTTGTGGCTTTCGGATTTACAATATAAAACAATATAAAGACTCGTATTTCACTTACCAGTTTAACGTTAGCGTCCTCTCCTTTAGCTGTTGTCTATTACATTTTTCTGGAAGAATATCATCCAAAATCTGTATACTTCAAGGAAGTTGGGCCATTGATTTAGCTTTTCCAGTATTAGTAGCCATATTGTAAGTTCAATATTTGCAAAACACTTCGTTTTCATAACTTTCATAACTCACAGATATGCGTAACGCGCTTCTCCATATTCTTGCATAAATGCCTCCCCAGCTTTTACTTCACCCAAATCCAGATAACAGATGTTCTGAAAGAGCTGAAAAACCTGGACCCGTACAAATCAGCTGGGCTAGACAATCTGGACCCTCTCTTTCTAAAAAGAGAGGGTCCGCCATTGTTGCAACTCCTATTACCAGTCTGCTCAACTTCTCTTTCGTGTCGTCCGAGATCCCTAAAGATTGGAAAGCAGCCGCGGTCATCCCCCTCTTCAAAGGGGGTGCCACTCTAGACCCTATATCCATCCTGCCCTGTGTCTCTAAAGTCTTCGAAAGCCTAGTTAATAAACAGATCAACAGATCAATCCCACCGTACCTACTCCGCTGTGCAATCCGGTTTCCGAGCTGGTCACGGGTACAACTCAGCCACGCTCAAGGTACTAAACGATATCATAACCGCCATCGATAAGAGACATTACTGTGCAGCCGTATTCATTGACCTGGCCAAGGCTTTCGAATTTGTCAATCACCACATCCTTATCGGCAGACTCAACAGCCTTGGTTTCTCAAATGATTGCCTCGCCTGGTTCACCAACAACTTTGCAGACAGAGTTCAGTGTGTTAAATCGGAGGGCCTGTTGTCCGGACCTCTGGCAGTCTCTATGGGGGTGCCACAGGGTTCAATTCTTGGGCCGACTCTCTTCTCTGTATACATCAATGATGTCGCTCTTGCTGCTGGTGATTCTCTGATCCACCTCTATGCAGACGACACCATTCTGTATACTTCTGGCCCTTCTTTGGACACTGTATTAACTTCTTAGGGCTAGGGGGCAGTAAACGTATCCAACGTAACGTATTTTTCCCCAACTGTATTATTGACTGTATGTTTGTTTACTCCAATGTGTAACTCTGTGTTGTTGTATGTGTCGAACTGCTTTGCTTTATCTTGGCCAGGTCGCAGTTGTAAATGAGAACTTGTTCTCAACTTGCCTACCTGGTTAAATAAATGTGAAATAAAATAAAAATAAAATAAAAAACCTGGTGTGCAAGGTTAGCTGGACGATTGTGCGACGAATACAGAATTTCCACATACTGTCGTGAAGCCCAGCTCATTGGCTATCTAGCTAGCTTGGTTGTAACATGATTGGTGCTCATTTGACAAAGTTACAGTCAATCAAGTGAACACCGCCCGTGTCATTGGCGCGCCATGATGGCGTCACTCCCTTACTAAAGTTGGTGTTCTATTGGCCATACTAAATGCCGAACGATATAGTAAAGTCTGGTTACATTTTAGGGTGTCTGAGGAATAAATACGAATGTAATTTGATAGGTTGAAACAATTTTTTGCATTAGATTTTCACAGATTCCTTTCTTTGCAAGTTGAACGAGTGGAAATACAAAATCTATCATGCATGCTATATGGACCATTTTAGGAAATGTAAAATGATTTTATCTGACAAAACAACACTACATGTTATCTCTGGGACCCTTAGGATGACAAATCAGAGCAAGATTTCAGAATGTTGTGAATGTATCAAAACTGTCGCGGTGAAATTTTTTGTTGTTGTTTTGTGCTCTCCTCAAACAAAGCTATTCGCTGTAATAGCTACTGTAAATTGGACAATGCAGTTAGATTAACAATAATTTAAGCTTTCTGCCCATATACACTTATATGTACCCCATTTTTTTTTTTGCTGTTTTTTCTTTGCATCGTCAAGACCAGACCGCAAACTCGGTTGAGACGAATGGAGGAGGGTTGTGTCTCTTTGTTAACTACTTATGGAGTAGCAACGCGCTAGCGGGCCGCTCCCGACACTTCCCGGTGAAATGTAAGGCACCAAATTCAAAATCCAAAAGTTTAATTATTAACTAATTATGGAGTGGTGGGGCGCTAGCAATATTTTCCATTAGCATAAATTCATAAACCATCGCGGTTCACACAAAACACAAAGGTTCTTTTGTTAGAAAAAGTCATTTATTATATCCATAAATCTCCGTTTGGTTGGCGCGTTATGATCATAAAATACAGTGTCCACTCGCCCACTGAACCGTGAAGAGAACGCGTTCAACCTATACCTATACACTTGTACAAGAACAATCAAACATCATTGATAATGTATCCTTAGGAACACTTTTATGTATATTTACTATAATATTTAAACCGGATTATAAACTGGACGATAGGAAAGGAAAAAATCACAGCGTGCGCGAGCCCGTGAACGCGCATCCTCTTCTGTTTACATCCGATGACCAGTTTGAAATTTTTCTTCTATTACCATCCAGAGCAACTATCACCAAACACTGTCTAGAGACTGTTGACATCCAGTGGAAGCAATAGGTACTGCAATCTTACTCCCAGAAATGTCTGTTTTCAATAGGGAGGGGTTCAAAATGAGGCAATGTGTCAAAAACACTTTTTCCAGGACAGAAATTCCTCGGGTTTTCGCCTGCTATATCCATTCTGTTATACTCACAGACATTATGTTAACACTTTTAGAAACTTCAGAGTGTTTCCTATCCAATACTACTAATTATGTGCATATCCTATTTTCTGGGCCTGAGTGGGAGGCATTTTACTTTGGGCACGCCAGACTCTCCAAAACCGTCACCTCGGGAGCTGCTCCCTAAGAAGTTAAACATTCATCAATATACAAGTGTTGCATAGTCATCAAAAGCTCTGCTTCTTGGCAATATCACAGCGTTGTCAGATTTCAAAAAGGCAACATTTGATTGTTTGAGGATAGCATCTCATATATTTTCAACATCAGCATAAATTCATATCCAGCGCGGGTCACACAAAACCCATATAAGAGCTAAAAAATATCACTTACCTTTCGAAGAACTTCTGCTGAGGGCTTCACAAGTGTCCAAGGTTCTTTTGTTAGAAAAAGTCATTTATTATATCCATAAATCTCTGTTTAGTTGGCGCGTTATGATCAGAAAATCCACCGTTGAGTCGCCCATTGAACCGTGAAGAGAACACGTTCAAATTATACCTATAAACTTTCTACAAACAAATCAATCATTTTTTATGTATCCTTAGGTATCCTTTGATGTATATTTACTGTAATATTTCAACCGGACGATAACGTGAACAATAGGAAAGTAAAATAAAGTGGGGCGCGCTCACAATCTCAAGCCCGTCAAACGTTGTTGACAAAAGTGGTCGCTTCACTACTTTCTCTTCCTATCTGTTCTGCTTAGTGCTATAGCTTCCAGACTCTGTATAAAGACTGTTGACATCTAGTGGAAGCCATGGGTCTCAGTCCTAGTTAAAACAGAAATGAAGAGGCAGCCTGGAGAAGGTCATGTACAAAAAAAACTGCAAATCCGGATGGATTTTCCTCGGATTTTCGCCTGCTATATCAGTTCTGTTATACTCACATACATTATTTTAACACTTTTAGAAACTTCAGAGTGTTTCCTATCCAATAGTACTAATTATGTGCATATCTTATTTTCTGGGCCTGAGTGGCAGGCATTTTACTTTGGGCACGCCAGACTCTCCAAAACCGTCACCTCTGCTGCCGCTCCCTTAAAAGTTAACAACAGCTGGTGCGCTCTAATCTCTAATGTTAAGGAAGTCTCAAGTTTTTGCTCACCTGAGCTAGAATACCTCATGATAAGTTGCAGACCATACTATTTACCAAGAGAGTTTTCACCTTTATTTTTCATAGCTGTCTATTTACCACCACAAACTGATGCTGGCACTAAGATCGCACTCAACTAGCTGTATAGTCAAGAAAGAAAGAAAATGCACATTCAGAGGACGGCGTTTCTCGTGGCAGGTGATTTTAATGTAGGGAAATTTAAATCCATTTTAACACATTTTTACCAGCATGTCACATGTGCATCTACTCCACACACAGAAACACATACAAGGCCCTCTCCCTCCCAGACAATAACTCTATCCTCCTGCTTACAAGCAACAACTACCAGTGACCCTCTCAAAACAGAAGAGGTCTGATGAAGCGGATGCTAAGTTACAGGACTGTTTCGCTAGCTCAAAATGGAATATATTCCCTGATTCATCCGATAACATTATTAACCACATCAATCATCGGCTTCATTATTAAGAGCATCGACGACATCGTCCGCACAGTGACATTTTAAACTTACATTTTACAGTAGTCATTTAGCAGATGCTCTTTTTCAGAGCATTTTACAGCAGCAATTAGGGTAAAGTGCCTTGCTCAAGCGCAAAGACAGATTTTTAACCTTGTCGGCCCAGGGATTCAAACCAGAATGGCTAAATGCTTTTAAATGCTTGGCTACTTGCCTCCGAGTGACTGTACACACATACCCCAACCAAAAGCCATGGATTACAGGCAACATCTGCATTGAGCTAAAGGCTAGATCTAATGCTTTCAAGGAACGGGACACTAATCCGGACGTTTAGAAGAAATCCCACTACTACCCCCATCAAACAGGCAAAGCATCATTACAGGACTAAGATCGAATCCTTCTATACCAGCTCTGACACTCAATGGATGTGGGAGGGCTTGCAAACTAACATAGATAATAAAGGGAAACCCAGCTGCGAGCTGCCCAGCAACACGAGCTTACCAAACAAGCTAAATGCCTTTGAATCAAGCAAGATTGAACCATGCATTAGAGAACCAGCGGTTCCTGATGAATGTGTGATCTCGCTCTCCATAGCCGATGTGAGTAAGACCTTTAAACAGGGTAACATTTGCAAAGCCATCGGGCCAGACAGAATACCAGGATGCGTACTCGGGCATGTGCTGACCTGCTGGCAAGTGTCTTCACTGGCATTTTCAACCTATTCCTAGCCTATCACTAACCCGGTCTGTAATACCAACTTGTTACAACCAGACCACAATAGTCCCCAAGGTAACCTGCCTAAATGACTACCGGCCCGTAGCACTCACATCTATAGGCATGAAATGCTTTGAAAGGCTCGTCATGGCTCACAACACCAGCATCACAGAGACCCTGGACCCACTCCAATTCGCATACAGGTCCACAGATGAGTCAATCGCTATCGCACTCCACACTGCCCACCCACCCGGACATAAAGCATACTTATGTAAGAATGCTGTTGATTGACTACAGCTCAACATTCAACACCATAGTCCCCTCCAAGCTCATCACCAAGCTCAGGACCCTGGGACTGAATACCTCTCTCTGCAACTGGATCCTGGACTTCCTGACGGGCCGCCCCCAGGCAGTGAGGGTAGGTAACAACATATCCGCCACGCCAACCATCAATACGGGGATCTCTCAGGGGTGTGTGCTTAGTCCCCTCCTGTGCTCCCTGTTTACCCACGAATGTGGACGCGCATGACTCCAACACCATCATCAAGTTTGCTGATGACACGTGGTGGTAGGATTGATCACCGATGAGACCTGGCAGTGTGGTGCAAGGACAACAACCTCTCCCTCAACGTCAGCAAGACAAAAGAGCTAATCATCGAATACAGAAAACAGAGGGGCGAGAAGGCCCCCATCCACATCGATTGAGCTGTGGTGGAGCGGGTCGAGAGCTTCAAGGTCCTCGGTGACCACATAACTAAGGAATTAACATGGTCCACACACATCCACACAGTTGTGAAAACAGCACCTCTTCCCCATCAGGAGGCTGAAAAGATTTGGCATGGGACATCAGATCCTCAAAAAGTTGTACAGCTGCATCATTAATAGCATCTTGATTGGTTGTTTCACAGCTTGGTACGGGAACTGCAAGGCTACAGAGGGTGGTGAGTACGGCCCAGTACATCACTGGACCTCTATATATCAGGTGGTGTCAGAGTAAGGCCCATTTTTTTCCAAACAGGACCCTGAACAGTTTCTACCCCCATGCCATAAGACTGCTAAATACAGTGCCTTCAGAAAGTTTTCAGCATTTTGTTGTGTTACAGCCTGAATTTTAATTGAGATTTTGTGTCACTGGCCTACACACAATACCCCATAATGTCAAAGTGGAATTATGTTTTTATAAATTTTTACAAATACATTTTAATTAAAATCTGAAAAGTCTTGAGTCAAAAAGTATTCAACCCATTTGTTATGGTAAGTCACATAATACATTACATGACCAAAAGTATGTGGACATCTGCTCGCCGAACATCTCATTCCAAAATCATGGGTCGGTCCCCCCTTTGCTGCTATAACAGCCTCCACTCTTCTGTGAAGGCTTTCCACTAAATGTTGGAACATTGTTGCGGGGACTTGCTTCCTTCCATTCAGCCACAAGAGCATCAGTGAGGTCGGGCACTGATGTTAGGAAATTAGGCCTGGCTCGCATTCGGCGTTCCAATTCATCCCAAAGGTGTTCGATGGGGTTGAGGTCAGGGCTCTGTGCAGGCCAGTCAAGTTCTTCCACTCCGATCTCGACAAACCATTTCTGTATGGACCTCGCTTTGAGCACGGGGTCATTGTTATGTTGAAACAGGAAAGCGCCTTCCCCAAACTGTTGTCAAAATTTTAAAGCACAGAATTGTCTCCTTGTTCGGGTGGCGTTCAGCGGTCGACATCACCGGCCTTCTAGCCATCGGCGATCCACTTTTCATTTTATACATACCTGGTTTCAATTCCCCAATTACATGTTCATTATTTAACCCTCTGTTTTCCCCATGTTTGTGTGCGTTATTGTTCAAATATTATGTCAGTCCATTTGGTGGGCTTGGTATTTCTTACTACTTCGGAAATCTTTTAGTAAACTACGTTGTGTTGCTGTCCTGCGCCTGACTCTTTTTTTCCTTCACTCAAACTAGGGGGCCTAGCCTGAACCATGGAAAACAGCCCCAGACCATTATTCTTCATCCGCCAAACCTTACAGTTGGCACTATGCATTGGGACCGGTAGTATTCTTCTGGTATCCGCCCAAACCCAGATACGTCTGTCGGACTGCCAGATGGTGAAGCTTAATTTATCTCTCTATAGAACGCTTTTCCACTGCAACAGAGTCTAATGGCGTCGAGCTTTACACCACTCCAGCCAACGCTTGGCATTACACATGGTGATCTTAGGCTTGTGTGCGGCTGCTCGGCCATGGAAACCCATGTCATAAAGTTCCCGATTAACAATTATTGTGCTGACATTGCTTCCAGAGGCAGTTCGGAAGTACTGAGTGTTGCAACCGAGGACAGACAATTTTTACGCGCTATGTGCTACAGCACTCTGTGGTCCCATTCTGTGAGCTTGTGTGACCTACCACTTCGCGGCTGAGCCGTTGTTGCTCCGAGATGTCTCCACTTTACAATAACAGCATATTTGACGAACTGACTAGTTTGATAGGTGGCATCCTATGATGGTGCCTCGTTGAAATTCACAGAGCTCTTTAGTAAGGGCATTATTTTGTATATATATAATGTAAGTTGCATGGATTCACTCTGTGTGCAAAAATAATGTTTAACATTGCTCCGGCATTTCCTGGTTGCTAAAATTCAAATAGTTCGCCTAATTTAAGTTTTTGTGACAAATCAAGCAATCTTTATGTAGAGTCATTGTATTATCTGAACCGCTGTGATATATATTTTCCATAACCACAAATATTGTATTTTCAGCTGTTTGAAGGTTATGTTCGCTACAAAACCGAACATAAAAGACGCAAAAATGAAACTTAAGAATGGGAAGCATACAAATAGAGCAACACTGTAGAACAGATCTACCGCTTCTTAGACTTGCTTTCAATGAGAATGAAAGATCTATAACTCACATTTCTATGTGAATTTGGTCGGGTCGCCCAAAAAAAGTTACATATAGTAGCTTTAATCCATTTTGAATCCAGTCTGTAATACAGCACTGTGGAATAAGTCAAGGGGTATGAATACTTTCTGAAGGCACTGTAAATAACCAAATGGCTACCCGTACTACCTGCATTTAGCTTTTTTTTTACTAACTCTCTTGCACACACACTGGACTCTACCCACACACTCACATTTACTTACACACACACACTCACATATACTTACACTGGCACCCAACACACACACACATACACACACACACACACACATTATATTTGCATACTGACGTGCATACTAACGCCACACACACACACTTTCACATACTCTGCTGCTACTGCTCCACATATGCTGCTATTATCTATCCTGTTGCCTAGTCACTATACCCCTTCGTATATGTTACAGCGCCTTAAGAAAGTATTCATAATCCTTGACTTTTTCCACATTTTGTTGCATTACAGCTTGAATTCTAAATTGATTAAACTTTTATTTGTTATCACCCATACCCCATAATGACAAAGTGAAAACATGTTTTTAGACATTTTAGCAAATGTATTAAAAAAGAAATACAGAAAATTATTTCATCTACATAAGTATACACACCCTTGAGTTAGAACTTTGTAGAAGCACCTTTGGCAGTGATTACATATGTGAGTCTTTCTGGGTAAGTCTCCAAGAGTTTTCCAAACATGGATTGTGCAACATTAAGACCATTATTCTTGTCAAAATTCTTCAAGCTCTGTCAAATTGGATGTTGATCATTGCTAGACAATCAGTTTCAGGTCTTGCCATAGATTTTCAAGCAGACTTAAGTCAAAAGTGTAACTCAGCCACTCAGGAACACCCACAGTCTTCTTGGTAAGCAACTCCAGTGTATATTTGTTCTTGTGTTTTAGGTTATTGTCCTGTTGAAAGGGAATTCATCTCCAAGTGTCTGGTGGAAAGCAGACTGAATCAGGTTTTCCTCTAGGATTTTGCTAGGGCTTAGCTCTATTCCCATAAAAAGAATTCCCCTGAAAAACTCCCCAGTCCTTAACATTTACAAGCATACCCATAACGTGATGCAGCCACCACTATACTTGAAAATATGGAGAGTGGTACTCAGTAATGTGTTGCTTTGGATTTGCCCCAAACAAAACACCTGTATTCAGGACGAAAAGTGAATTGCTTTACCACATTTTTGCAGTTTTACTTTCATGCCTTGTTGCAAATATGATGCATGTTTTGGGATATTTTTGTTCTGTACTGGTGTGGTTAGCTTGCTTTCCAACAAGCTATTCAAGTTAGCTTCAGCCTTGCAGCATGGGTTAGCTAGGTCTTGATAGATTGCCGTTTGATGCTAGCTACCACCGGTGACTGAAAAGTAGAATAAACAAATTTGACTTGAAGCAAAGGCTTTCCTTTTAGGTCAGTAATCAACACTATTGACACGTAGCTCTCCTACGTTCAGCAGCGTTAACCTCAAGTTTCACCTGAGAAGAGTTAAATATGAAGACAGGTATCCAGGAGCGCTAAAGAGCATAGTGATTCTTTACAAGGAAGAGATCAGGAATGATCATCGTCACTCAACAACCTGTCTGTCTCTGACAGACGCTGTGTGATTGGTTCTTCGTCTTTGTTGTAAATCCTGACAAATTCCCATAGTGATACATCGAAACGAGTATTTAAAATAGAACCACTGAAGTCCTACATGGTTCACCAGATTATGTTTATCATATGGGTCGTCGTATCAAAAGCTTGCTTGACCATAATGAGTTACCCATGGAGAGGAGAGTGAGAAACACATGGGCTACACTACAGTAGCAATGATTAAGAAACAGATTTCACTGCACCTATCCGGCGTATGTGACAATAAAACATATATTAGTAAGGTGGTTTGGGCTGGGTCAAGGTTATGGTCTAGTCTAAAGCATGCTTCTCCGTATGTGGTAGGTTAGGTTGAAACCACGTAATGGCTGCTTTCCTAGGTAGAGATTATGCTTTTTTTGTCATTATAGATGCTTTACTCCCACAGACTGAGTATATGTACATTCATTCTTGCATCAGTGAAATCAGGGGGAAGGCCCTGGGGCGTAACCTTTCAGATGCACACTTATGGCTCAAGGAAATATCTGTGTTTAAGGCATTATAATCAGGATCATACTTTAGGTAATGCATGTTGAAACCTATTTATGGTCTCTCTCTCTCTCTCTCTCTTTATAAACTCAAGTATGCCTACAGGATCTCTTGAATTGCAGAAACCAATGCTATACTGATGATCAGCAGGTTGTTTCGACATGAAACATTATACATTCAATGGCCTCACCCTTAGCAGTATTGCACTCTCACTGTCACGGCCATGTTAAATGTTCTTTTGTGAAACTGCACAGATGTCCATTATGCACACTCATGCAGTAAAATAAGACGGCTCTGAGATGGAGATGTATACAGGCCACCATCATCGCAGGCAGCCGGTGCTTTTGGACTCTCGACTGATCTCCAGTTACATCACATGGTGTGAGGTGGGAAAATGGAGAGAGAGAGAGGGAGAGGGAGAGGTAAAAATGGAGATGGAGAGAGGGAGAAAGGGAGGGAGGGAGCAGTTCGGCCAGTGTCAGCCCATGAGACAGGAGAGAGAGGGATCTGAGAGAGGGAGAAAAGGAGAGAGGGGAGTAATGGAGAGAGAAAGAGGAGCGGGTCGGTCGGCAAATGTCCGCCCATGATGTCATGGGAAAGGAAGCAAGCTGAGTTAAATGTTCCTGAGGTCCAATTTATGGAGTGTTTACGTTGGATGTCCACTGTTCGCACAATGTGTAACAAATGGGGAGAAAGGGAGGGCAGAGCAGTTCACGCACCAGACAATTGATGAGGTATTCTATTGTTACTGTAAGATTTTTAGGGGTTTAGTGTGCAGAAGACGGTAATAAAAACATTGATAGGAAAGCCTGGTTCAACCAGACTGAATGATTAGCTCACGATTGTTACACTTCACTTCAGTCTGGTTAAATCAGGCTACTTTTCCCTTATTCACTCAGAGAATGACAGGAGGCAAATCCCCCTTTACTCCAAGCTTTCATACTAACACAATGTACTTCCTATAACTATGCCCACTGCTGCCACGCATACTTTCCAGGAGGAAGTTCTATTGTCATGGCAGTTTTTGTTACTGTATGCCCATGGCAGCATGTACATAGAGGAACATTCTTGTCACTTGGAATATTTCAGCTAATGAGCGCATACAGTGACATCATAAGAGAAGGCACATGGCTTTGTTTAACGTTTGAGAGGACCCAGCCTTTTGTCATGTACTGTACATGTGTTTTGGGAACATTTTGAATCATTCCTTGATGATTTCTGATGATCTACTTCTGATTAAGTGGCTGACTGAGGTCATATTATTCTGAACAGGCTGTACAATGGCTGAGCTAACATATTACAGTAGTAGGCCTAAAGTGGATATCCTCCAGATTAGAATTTATTATTGAGTTAAATACTGAAGCGCTGCATTGGGCCTACATAAGAGCTGGTGTGTGTGCCAATGTTAATTTCGTCAACAATAACCATGAAGAAAATACTCATCAATGACCTACTATGATGATGAGACGAGTTGCTATTAAAAATTATTTATAATTTTAGTCAATGAAAATGTGACGAAACGAGAATTCCACATGAGACTAATGGATATTAAATTTGACAGTAGCTCATTTTCATCTGTTTTGTCCAATCATAAGCATGCATCCCTGTGCAGAATATATAATGCAATCCTCTCATTGGCAGAATTTACATCTTTCAGTTGCGCAATCTGATTGATCTGATCTGCACGGCTCTCCCACACAGCTCCCAGGCGGTCTCTTCAGTCTCTCGTCAATCTTTTGAACTGATGCAAAGCCAAGACACTTTACTTGTAACTAACCTCAACTAGAAATAATAATGTTTACTCTCGCTAACTTTCATGTAGGCTATTTTTGCTTTGATCTCATCAGAAGTTTTATTTTCCAATGTGCGCTGTTATTCATTCCTCTGTGTTGATGTCTGCAACCCAGATGCGGTCTCGCGGTCCGCAAATGCGAGTTGCAGTTACCTTTTTCGATGGGAAAAACAAATGCTATTTGTTGAATATGGAGTACACTAATACTTCTGGCATTTCTCGAAAGCTCAAATTCTCCCTACTGTTATTTACCCCCTTGACGGCATTGATCCAGAGAAAATCAGAGCTCTAAATTGTTTAACCTGTAGCCAAGGCGTTATAGTATATGGTTAATTATGGTTGGCATTGGTTACAATCCGTCACAATATCACTGTCGCCAGCTAAGGTGTATGAGGGGATAGTAGGCCTAGTTGGACAAGGCTATCTGAATGTGCACATGATGGAAGTGAGGTGCTTTTAGCAAAGCGGTGTATTTACATACACTAGTGTTACACAAAAACAGTCCATGGGAAGCCATAAGTTAATGCTATTACTCACTTACTATGCCGGTGGGCTGGATGGTTTGTCATATGACTGGGGGAATTTGAGACAAAATATCTAAAGGATCATATTTATAACCAGGCTTTCCAAAGGTGGGTCTGTTGTAGACCCACTTCCTCTCTGCTTACCTCATGTCAAAATAGATGTCCTGCACGGGTACCATATGTGAACAAAAAATGTATAACTTGTGGGGGACTTGAGGTAAGCTGAGAGGAAGTGTATACTTCTGGCTTCCCAAGGACTGTGTGGTAGGCAGAGAGGAAGTGTAAACTTCTTGCTTCCCACAGACTGTTTTTGTGAAACCCAGTAGAATTGAAAGCAACGTGAGTGTATGTAAATAAAAGCAGCGAGACGGAAGTTAGCGGTAGCCGAAATATAAATTATTTAATACAAAAAAATGCACCATCTATTTTGTGACTAAAATGTCTGACTAAAACTAGACTAAAATTGTCTAGAGTTTTAGTTGACTGATAACTAAAAGTAGTGAACTATGAAATTACTTAAATGTTACTAAGGCTAAACGGTATTATAAGTCTTGAAAACAAAATCTAAAATAGCTGCCAAAATTAACACTGTTGTGTGTGCGGGCATGCGTGTGTGTATATGCAGTCATCAGAAACATCAGACGAATCCTGGCCGGGCCGTTGCCACTGTAGGTGGGTGTTTGTTTTGGGCTACGTCATCGTTGAGTTAATGCCCTTCTTTCTGCTATGAACTCACACTGGGTGGAAACAGCTTGTAGTCAGTCACCTGGGCTGGATGCCCAACATGGCCGACTGACAGGATACTTCAGAGAAAACAGCTGAGCATCATCCTGTGTAACCTTCTTCTCTGTTTCCGTTTGTCATTTCTAGAGGATTTTCAGTGGCTGGAGATGTTGACTAAATGAGCGTGTGTGTGTGTGTGTGTGTGTGTGTGTGTGTGTGTGTGTGTGTACGCACGTGAGTGTGTGTTCTTTCCTGTAGGATTGTGTTGCTGGTGAAGGCATCATCTCACATTGTCTAGACTTGTCACATTCCATATAAAAAAAGCCTCTTCGGTGTTAAAAAGGAAAATCCATATCATGCATCAATGTGTGTGGACAGGAAAAGACCATGCAGGAGGAGGGAAAAGTGTGTGTGCATGTCAAAAACAAGTTCTGAGATCGCAGGCCACCACAAGGTTATACAGGTTTCAATGGTTTTTAATTAAACAATAGTCCCGGGTTCACACCAACCATACTTTCAGTCCCAGATAGGGATGGAGTTATGGGCCTGCCCTACCATACCTCCTTCCCTGTCCAAATAAAATATAAAAATGTTGATCAGTTATTTGACCGAGAAGCGTGCTGACAGATAGACGCTTCAATCTCAGATAAATCATCAGAGTGAGCGAAACAGCACCCTTCTGTCTCAGTATATGTAGCCCATGTATCCGATGCTGTCTGGACAAAAAAAAAGTATGGCATTTCGTACTCTTTTTAGTTTGGGCCAGACAACATCAGGTTCATGGGATAAATATATACTGAATGTTATGTTAATTTCTCTACAATAAACTGCCTCCAACGTCGTTTTAGAGAATTTGGCAGTACGTCCAACCGGCCTCACAATCGCAGACCACACGTAACCACGCCAGCCTAGAATCTCCACATCCGGCTTCTTCACCTGTGGGATCATCTGAGACCAGCCACCCGGACAGCTGATGAAACTGAAGAGTATTTCTGTTTGCAATAAAGCCGTTTTGTTTGGAAAAACTCATTCTGATTGGGTGGGCCTGGCTCCCCAGTGGGTGGCTCTACGCCCTCCCAGGCTCACCCATTGCTGCGCCCCTGTCCAGTCATGTGGAATCCATAGATTAGGGCCTAAAGATTTTATTTCAATTGACGGATTTCCTTATATGAACTGTAGTTCAATAAAATCATTGAAATTGTTGTATGTTGAGTTTATATTTTTGTTCAGTAGTAACTGTCTTAGTACTGAACAAAAATATGAACGCAACATGCAACAATTTCAACGCTTTACAGTGGGTTACAGTGGGGGTGCCATTTTGTGGGGGTGCCGTTTGGCTCGCTTGAATGCTTTCTCTGGTGAGATAATAGTTTCACCCACTTGCGAATTGAAGGAAAATTGGCAGGTGCACAGTGCACTGTTCTGATGCTGGAATTATTTTGGATGAATGTGAAGGTAACCTACTTTTTGAAGTGATTTGTTTGACAATAAGATGAAAACATCATGACTGGTTGTGTTTATGCCACATTAAAGGGTGAATACATTTTTACAGTTAAATTACATGTCTTTATATATAAAACTCACAGAACCACTAAAGTAGTCATTTGGACTGCTAATGAATTTTCTGTTTTTTCTGAAATGTTTAAGGTCATGCCCCCCTTCGTCCTTGACTTTCCCTAAAAAGTCTAAAAAACAAACTGTCGTTGTTAGAATCTTAATATCACAAACGTAACTGGTGTTATAACCAGTTTTAAGAGGGCATGTCATATTTTTATGGTATCCCCCCGTTTCTCCTCCTTCTCCCAACAATAGGGCCTGCTCCCCTCCTTCTCCTGATAGTTGAAGGTGTCATAACCAGTTGATAATCACCCCGATAATTGCCTTGAAGCTGAACAAAAACTATACTGAAACTAATTTCACACATACAGTGCATTCGGAATGTATTCAGACCCCTTTACTTTATCAACATTTTGTTACGTTCCAGCCTCATTCCAAAATGAATGAGAGAATTTTTTCCCTCATCAATCTACACACAATACCCCATAATGACGAACTGAAAACAGGTTTTTAGAAATCCTTGCACATTTATCAAAAAGAAAAAACAGAAATACCTTATTTACATAAGTATTCAGACCCTTTGCTATGAGACTCGAAAATCAGCTCAGGTGCATCCTGTTTCCAATGATTATCCTTGATATGTTTATAGCAGTGGAGGCTCCTCAGAGGAGGAAGGGGAGGACCAACCTCAGTAAATTTCATAAAAATGTAAATGGTAAAACATTTAAAAAGTGTGCCTTTTTAGATAAAACTATACTAAAAAACAATTGATTAAAACACAATATTTTGCAAAGACAGCTATTTTGCAAAGACAGCTACCTTCCGTCCTCCTCTGGGTTCATTGACTTCAATACAAAACCTAGGAGGCTCATGGTTCTCACACCCTTTCCATGGACACAGTAATTATGACTTCCACATGACGTCCTCCAGCCTATCAGAGCTCTTGCAGCATGAGCTGACATGTTGTCCACTAATCAAAGGATCAGAGAATTAATCTAGTACTGAAAGCATAAACTACAGCTAGCTAGCACTGCAGTGTATAAAATGTGGTGCTTAGTTGACTCAAAGAGACAGAAAGACAATAGTTAATTTATTGAACCTTTATTGAACTAGGCAATTTAACTAGGTAGTTGAACAGTTTTGAACTAATACATCCTTTCACTTGGTTACTTACAGATGTTGTGTTGTGCATTGAAGTCCACAAGCGAAAGGACAAGGTGAGAGGAGGAGAGCCCGTAGAAGGAATACAACGTGGCTGCTATGAAAGTGAACTGTGTTTACACGTATTTAGGGATGTATTCATTCTACTGATTCTGCTGAAAACGTTTCTTAAACGGAAGCAAACGGAACAAAACGGGGGATAAACATACCTGAATTTGTCCAATAGAAACTTGTTTGCAACTGTTGGACTAGTGATTACACCCTATATCAGCTAGTTGCAGGCAAGAGTGTGCAAGGCGTTATTGAATGTCACTGTCTGTCCATGTGTTACTGTCTGTCGCCTCAGATCTGTGTGCACCTACGTTGTAAATTTGCATTCATAGGCTAGGTTGTAGCAACCTAATGATGGGTATAGGGAAAATGTGAGTATCATGAAGTAGCCTAACACTGTTACATTAAACTGGGTGAATGAAATATGAATGAGAGTCATCCAATATGATGTATTTGTAAAGGAGCACACCTGTCTATATAAGGTCCCACTGTTGACAGCATATTTCAGAGCAAAAATCATTCCATGAGTTCGAAGGAATTGTTCGTAGAGCTCCGAGACAGGATTGTGTTGAGGCAAAGATCTAGGGAAGGGTACCAAAACATTTCTGCAGCATTGAAAGTCCCCAAGAACAGTGGCCTCCATCATTCTTAAATGGAAGAAGTTTGGAATCACCAAGACTCTTCCTAGAGCTTGCCGCCCAGCCAAACTGAACAATCGGGTGAGAAGGGCCTTGGAAGGTGACCAAGAACCTGATGGTCACTGACAGAGCTCCAGAGTTCCTCTGTGGAGATGGGAGAAGGACAACCATCTCTGCAGCACTCCACCAATCAGGCCTTTATGGAAGAGTGGCTAGACGGAAGCAACTCCTCAGTAAAAGGCACATGACAGCCCTCTTGGAGTTTGCCAAAAGGCACCTAAAGGATTCCACGATCATGAGAAACAAGATTCTCTGGTCTGATGAAACCAAATTTGAACTCTTTGGCCTGAATGCTAAGCAAGAATACCAAGATGAATGGCTGCACATGCTGCGTTAGCGTTGCTACAAAATCTGAATTTTAAACGACTCAGATGGTGGGGAAGATAATAATCATGATTATTACTCTGATTTTGAGTCTTAGCCTGAACCTACACCTCCGAGGACTAAGCTAAAAAAAAGCCAAAACGGTGAGCACTGAGCAGGTGCCCGAGTTACCACCATACATCTCAAGCAAAAAACCTCAGCAACACGCTCAGCTTTCGTTGTTTATGTGACAGGGACATTCTCCAACTGATGCCATTGCGGGAAGACGCACACTATATATTGCATTCAGAAAGTATTCAGACCCCTTCCATTTTTCCACATTTTGTTACATTACAGGCTTTGTTCTGGCCCCAGTAGTTGTGTTTGAGTTCCTTTAGGCTGTTGTGTAATTCCATTGTTGACCACTTGGGGCCACTGTCCTGGGTTGACGTGTGCTGTTTGTTTAATATGCTAAATCCTGTTATCAAACTCCATCCTTCTTGCTATCATTTTGTAGAAGCATTGTCTGTAAGTAAAATTAATAATAACATATTTGGCATTTAATTCATGATTACATTTTGTACAAATCAAATCAAAAATCGAATAAAATGTTATTAGTCACATGCGCCGGAAATACAACAGCTGTAGACCTTATAGTGAAATGCTTACTTATGAGCCCCTAACCAACAATGCAGTTAAAAAATAAATAAGAGTAAGAATAAGAAATAAAAGTAACAAGAGCAGCAGTAAAATAACAATAGCGAGACTATACACAGGGGGGGTACCGTTACAGTCAATGTGTTGACGTAATATGTACATGTAGGTAGAGTTATTAAGGTGACTATGCATAGATGATAACAACAGAGAGTAGTAGCAGTGTAAAAGAGAGGTGGCAATGCAAATAGTTTGGGGAGCCATTTGATTGTTTTAATGAGATTTATGAATCTTCTTGATAGCCACATGGATATCTGTTCAGTGCATTTGATGGGAATTACTTACATCCAATTTAATGCATAATGCTGCATATTCCTGTGTTTATGAATGTATTCATGCAAATACATGCAGTGTTATTATTGAGAATTAAGCCTAGTAATCATCTAGCACACATTAAGTCATACTCATTACTCTTTTCTTTCTGTATTTCAGTTTTACTCATTTCTGTCACTATTACTGGACGGACGAAGCGGTGGCAATAAATCCTCATTCAACACTACAGTAGCTGTACCGGGTTTATCTATCTGCTAAGCTTAAGAAGGGGACTCTTTTCCGAGGGAAGAATAGTCTTATTCTAAAATGGATTCATAAAAAAAATTATCTAATCAATCTACAGACAGTACCCCATAATGACAAAGCCAAAACAGGTTTGTACACATTTTTGCTAATTAATAAAACATGTGCACAGTAAATAAGGTATTTCAGTTTTATAAGTATTCAGACCCTTTGGAATGAGACTCGAAATTGAGCTCAGGCTCATTCTGCTTCCATTGATCATCCTTGAGATGTTTCTAAAACTTGACTGGAGTCCAGCTGTGGTAAATTCAATTGATTGGACATGATTTGGAAAGGTACACACCAGGTCCCACAGTTGAAAGTGCATGTCAGAGCAAAAACAAAGCCATGAGGTCGAAGGAATTCTCCGTAAAGCTTGGATACAGGATTGTATCGAGGCACAGATCTGGGGAAGGGTACCAACACATTTCTGCAGCTTTGAAGGTCCCAAAGAACACAGTAGCCTCCATCATCATTAAATGGAAGAAGTTTGGAACCACCAAGACTCTTCCTAGAGCTGGCCGCACGGCCAAACTGAGCAATCGGGGTAGAAGGGCCTTGGTCAGGGAGGTGACCAAGACCCCAATGGTCACTCTGACAGAGCTCCAGAGTTCCTCTGTGGAGATGGGAGAACCTTCCAGAATGACAACCATCTCTGCAGCACTCCACCATTCAAGCCACTCCGCAGTAAAAGGCACATGATTGGAGTTTGCCAAAAGGCACCTAATGGACTCTCAGACCATGAGAAACAAGATTCTCTGGTCTGATGAAACCAAGATTGAACTCTTTGGCCTGAATGCCAAGCATCACGTCTGGAGGAAAGCTGGCACCATCCCTACGGTGAAGCATGGTGGAGGGAGAATCATGCTGTGGGGATGTTTTTCAGCAGCAGGGACTAACAGAGTAAAGTACAGAGAGATCCTTGATGAAACCCTGCTCCAGAGTGCTCAGGAACTCGGACTAGGGCGAAGGTTCACCTTCCAACAGAACAACGACCCTAAGCACACAGCCAAGACAACGCAGGAGTGGTTTCGGGACAAGTCTATGAATGCCCTTGATGGGCCCATCCAGAGTACGACTTGAACCAGATCAAACATCTCTGTAAAAAAACTGAAAATAGCTGTGCAGCGTAGTTTCCCATCCAACCTGACAGAGCTTGAGAGGATATTCAGAGAAGAATGGGATAAACTTCCCACACGTGCCAAGCATGTAGCGTCATACCCAAGATGGTGTAGCAGTGCAGAAGTTGTTTGTCGTTCTCCCGTGTACATTTTTGTTTTTTCGTCTTTCTTTGTATATATTAAAATATATTTCAATCTCTTTTTCCATTTTTATTTATTGCCTTACCTCCTTACGCCATTTGCACACACTGTATACTTGTTTTTCTATTATTATTGACTGTACGTTTGTTTATTCCATGTGTAACTCTGTGTTGTTGTTTGTGTCGCACTGCTTTGCTTTATCTTGGCCAGGTCACAGTTGTAAATGAGAACTTGTTCTCAACTGGCATACCTGGTTAAATAAAGGTGAAATAAATAAACATGTTAAATACCCAAGAAGACTCGAGGCTGTAATCACTCCCACACGTGCTTCAACAAAGTTCTGAATACTTATGTAAATGTGATATTTCAGTTTTTAATACATTTGCAAAAAATGTCTACCAACCTGTTTTTGCTTGTAATTATGGGGTATTGTATGTAGATTGATGTGGGAAAAAAACTGTTTCATCCATTTTAGAATAAGGCTGTAACGTAACAAAATGTGGGAAAAAGTCAAGGGGTATGAATACATCCCGAATGCACTGTATATGCACGAGCTGACAATAATAACTATTTTTAACTGCAGTAATATCGACACATATTATTTATAATGCCATTATTGCTTTTTTTAAACTATGTATCAAACACACTTGGCACTTACAGTGCCTTCTGAAAGTATTCATACCCCTTGACTTAATACACATTTTTGTTGTGTTACAGCCTGAATTCAAAATGGATTACATTTATATTTTTTCTCACCAATCTACACACCATTATGATGAAGTGAATTTTAATTATATTTTTTGTAAATATATCTAATTTACATAAGTATTCACACCCCTGAGTCAATACATGTTACCTTTGGCAATGATTACAGCTGTAAGTCTTTCTGGGTAAGTCTTTAAGAGTTTCGCACACCTGGATTGTGCAATATTTGCACATTATTCTTAAAAAATATTCTAGCTTTGTCAAGTTGGTTGTTGATCATTGCTAGACAGCCAAATCTTGCAATAGATTTTCAAGCCGATTTAAGACAAAAATGTAACTAGGCCACTCAGGAACATTCAATGTCGTATTGGTAAACAACTCCAGTGAATATTTGGCCTTGTGTTTTAGATTATTGTCCTGCTGAAAGGTGAATTCGTCTCCCAGTGTCTGTTGGAAAGCAGACTGAACCATGTTTTCCTCTGGGATTTTGCCTGTGCTTAGCTCTCTTCCTTTTCTTTGTATCCTAAAAAACTCCCTAGTCCTTGCCGATTACAAGCATACCCATAACATGATGCATCCACAACCATGCTTGAAAATATGAAGTGTGGTCCTCAGTTATGTGTTATGTTGGATTTGCCCCAAACATAACACTTTTTACTCAGGACATTAAGTACATTTCTTTGCCACATTTTTTGCAGTTTCTTATTGCAAATAGGATGCATGTTTTTGAATATTTTATTTTGCACGGGCATCTTTCTTTTCACACTGTCATTTAGGTTATTATTGTGGAGTAACTACAATATTGTTGATCCATCCTCAGTTTTCTCCTATCACAGCCATTCAACTCTGTAACTGTTTTAAAGTCACCATTGGCCTCACAATGAAATCCCTGAGTGGCTACCTTCCTCTCTTGCAACTGAGTTAGGAAGGAAGCCTGTATCTTTGCAGTGACTGGGTGAGTTGATAGACCATCCAAAGTGCAATTAATAACTTCACCAAAGGGATATTCAAAGTCTGCTTTTTGTTACCCATCTACCAATAGGTGCCCTACTTTGCAACATTTTGTAAAATCTCCCTTGTCTTTGCGGTTAAATCTGTGTTAGAAATTCACTGCTCGACTGAGGAACCTTACAGATAACTGTATGTGTGAGGTACAGAGATGAGGTAGTCATAAAAAAATAATCTTAAACACTATTATTGCACAGAGAGTGAGTCCATGCAACTTATTTTGTGACTTGTTAAGCAAATGTTTACTCCTGAACTTATTCAGGCTTGCCATAACAAATCCGTTGATTACTGATTGACTCAAGACATTTCAGCTTAATTTTTTTAAATAATTTGTAAAAATGTCTAAAAACATAATTCCACTTTGACATTATGGGGTATTGTGTGTAGCCAAAATCCCAATTTAATATATTTTGAACTCAGGCTGTAACAGAACAAAATGTGGAAAAAGTCAAGAAGGATGAATACTTTCTGAAGGCAATGTGCAATGATATTTAGGCTACTGATGTTTTCATAATTTGACCACGCATCTTTCCGTCATGGTGGTTGGGTTTTTATTTTGTCATTATATAATGTAGTTACCACGTTCCAACTCATATGCTTTCCGTGTCATAGTTGTAAGAAAGGCACTCCACAAATAAAATTGTGTGTCATACAGAGTGTACAAAACATTAGATACAACTGCTCTTTCCATGGCACACTGACCAGGTGAATCCAGGTGAAAGCTATGATCCCTTATTGATGTCACTTGTTAAATCCATTTCAATCAGTGTATATGAAGGGGAGGAGACATGTTAAAGAATAATTTTTAAACCTTGAGACAATTGAGACATTGATTGTGTATGTGAGCCATTCAGAGGGTGAATGGGCAAGACAAAATATTTAAGTGCTTTTGAACGAGGAAGGTGCCAGGCGCACCGTTTTGTGTCAAGAACTGCAACGCTGCTGGGTTTTTCACGCTTTCACGCTTCCCCGTGTGTATCAAGAATGGTCATCCACCCAAAGGACATCCAGCCAACTTGACACAACTGTGGGAAGCATTGGGAGTCAACATCCCTGTCGAACACTTTCGACACATTGTAGAGTCCATGCCCAGATGAATTGAGGCTGTTCTGTGGGCAAAAATGGGTGCAACTCAATATTAGGAAGGTGTTCCTGTTTGGAACATTCAATGTATATCCTACAGTAACAAACTAATAAATGCTTTTGTGTTATTTGAAATATATATATTTTCGTATTCTAATGTTATGAAAGACCGTCATAAACACAATCAAATTATTATTTTTGTGATAGCATATATGAAATGTATTAACTACACTGTTAGAATTTTGCAGTCAGAATGACTGCTCATTAGCTTAAAAGTAGCATCCCTCGAGGCCCAGCAAACCTAGAGTTAATAATGATTGTGCACGTGCTGTGAAAAGAATGTAAACCTCTATGGAAATCAATTGCCCATCCAACTGATATTCCATGCTGGTGGGTAGTTAAGCTTTTACTGCAGTGGGCTGAATCCGGGTGTCATTACTGTCTAGTGAGGATCCAAATAGGTCAGATCAGCTTGGCAATGGATGACTTCAACCAGACCCTCTCTCACCCACAGAGGGGGGAGAAGGGATCTGGTCGAAAGTTGACAGCCCACACCCTGTTGTAAATCAAGGAGAGAACATGACTCTCCAAATTCACACAGGAATGTGCCTTTGTTTCACAGACAGTTTCTAACATTTTCTAAACTGTAACATGTTCTAAAGCGAATAATGGAACAATATTTCTAACATAGAACGTGGGGAATGGTCAAAGGCGATCTAAAGAATAATAATGTCATTTTGGTTGTTATTTTGTGATGTCATGGAAAAAATTATAAAGGAAATACTGTAACTTGAAAAGTCTACACAATACAAGTACAACGTTTCCATCCTCTACATTGTGTATCAAATATGAAAAATTATGAAACTGTTTCAGTTAAGAGAGGGATGTGATTTTAGAAACTATAAGAGGAAATAAAAAAGAAACATCCTCTCACTGTCAACTGCGTTTATTTTCAGCAAACTTAACATGTGTAAATATGTGTATGAACATAACAAGATTCAACAACTGAGACAAACTAAACAAGTTCCACAGACATGTGACTAACAGAAATGAATAGTTTCCCTGAACAAAGGGGGGGTTCAAAATCAAAAGTAACAGTCAGTATCTGGTGTGGCCACCAGCTGCATTAAGTACAGCAGTGCATCTCCTCCTCATGGACTGAACCAGATTTGCCAGTTCTTGCTGTGAGATGTTACCCCACTCTTCCACCAAGGCACCTGCAAGTTCCCGGACATTGCTGGGGGGAATGGCCCTAGCCCTCACCCTCCGATCCAACAGGTCCCAGACGTGCTCAATGGGACTGAGATCCGGGCTCTTCGCTGGCCATGGCAGAACACTGACATTCCTGTCTTGCAGGAAATCACGCACAGAACGAGCAGTATGGCTGGTGGCATTGTCATGCTGGAGGGTCATGTCAGGATGAGCTTGCAAGAAGGGTACCACATGAGGGAGCAGGATGTCTTCCCTGTAACGCACAGCGTTGAGATTGCCTGCAATGACAACAAGCTGCTGTGACACACCGCCCCAGAGCATGACGGACCCTCCACCTCCAAATCGATTCCGCTCCAGAGTACAGGCCTCGGTGTAACACTCATTCCTTCGACGATAAACGCGAATCCGACCATCACCCCTGGTGAGACAAAACTGCGACTCGTCAGTGAAGAGCACTTTTTGCCAGTCCTGTCTGGTCCAGCGATGGTGGGTTTGTGCCAATAGGCAACGTCTTTGCCGGTGATGTCTAGTGAGGACCTGCCTTACAACAGGCCTACAAGCCCTCAGTCCAGCCTCTCTCAGCCTATTGCGGACAGTCTGAGCACTGATGGAGTGATTGTGCATTCCTGGTGTAACTCGGGCAGTTGTTGTTGCCATCCTGTACCTGTCCCGCAGGTGTGATGTTCGGATGTATCGATCCTGTGCAGGTGTTGTTACACGTGATCTGCCACTGCGAGGACGATCAGCTGTCTGTCCTGTCTCACAGTACGGACATTGCAATTTATTGCCGTGGCCACATCTGCAGTCCTCATGCCTCCTTGCAGCATGCCTAAGGCACGTTCACACAGATGAGCAGGGACCCTGGGCATCTTTCTTTTGGTGTTTTTCAGAGTCAGTAGAAAGACCTCTTTAGTGTCATAAGTTTTCATAACTGTGACCTTAATTGCCTACCGTCTGTAAGCTGTTAGTGTCTTAACGACCGTTCCACAGGTGCATGTTCATTAATTGTTTATAGTGTTTAAACCCTTTACAATGAAGATCTGAGAAGTTATTTGGATTTTTAGGAATTATCTTTGAAAGACAGGGTCCCTTTTTTCTGAGTTTAGTATTCACCACCCCCTTGAGTGAGGTCAGAGAGCGTGTCAGCCTGGTGGAACCACCCTTTTGAATGGACTGTATTAAATGATGGGTTAAGAATGAACATATCAGACCAGAGAGACGTTAAGCTGCAGCTCACGTCCAAAGTGGTTTGAACTCTGAATATCAACACGAGGTAGAGGCGAAAAGTCCACCTCCCGGGCAATCACTGGTACGGCTGATTAGCTGTCCTATCTAGAAAGCGAATTTAAGTGGGACCATTCTACCACTCTTCCCAAATCACCATAGTACGCTACTCTCATCACTCTACTGAGAACCATCGACACGGCATGCTAGCCTATCTTCCAGAGCAAGTGGAAGGAGTGTGAGCTCTGTAGTTCTGTTCAGGACTACACAATGGGTCGCCGGATGCCGGGCAACGGCAGAGGAGAGCAACAGTAGGAGACGGGTAGGGACCCCTTATTGACAATCAGAGCCTTACAAGCATGCCACAAAAAGGCCCAACATCCTTTCTAAGGTGGCCTGGTTCCGACAGAGATACACAGCGAACCAAGACATTTATTCGTAAATACATTCATGATTTCTTACTCCAAACGGGCGGCCGTTCGTGTGCAAAGTATATGATTACGGCAAGAGTCAATTCTAAATATGGCAAAATATTATGTCTCTGTCCCTCTCTCTCTCTCGTCTTTTGTAACAAGCCGCCATATTGTGTCAGTCCTCTAGGGACCTGTTTCTAATGTATTATGTGTATATGTTTAACCTGTGTTACCATTTAGTTAGCGAGTAAATAAATAATTAAACCAATTTGTGTAGTACTGAATCATAAGTAAGGCTGAGGTTTTTGCAGATGCCGGAGGTTAAGACTGTTCAGAATTATATGTGACTCACCACCTGGATTCTGTCTTATGTAGCAACATTTGAATTTCTGTTCTTTTACATTGGATAAAAGTAGAGACTTAGAGCTACAACATGGATATCATACACTGCATTTGAGGAAACATTGGGAAAGTAATTCTGCTTTGAAAGTTGATCAACTTGTAAACTCACTTTTGAAAACTGTCTTTCAATGTTTTGGTACTACTATTGGAGAGCCCTTCTTTGTCTACACCCATTCAGCATTGTTCACACACTCTTAACTTCTTAGGGAGCGGCTCCCGAGGTGACGGTTTTGGAGAGTCTGGCGTGCCCAAAGTAAAATGCCTCCCACTCAGGCCCAGAAAATAGGATATGCACATAATTGGTACTATTGGATAGGAAACACTCTGAAGTTTCTAAAAGTGTTAACATAATGTCTGTGAGTATAACAGAACGGATATAGCAGGCGAAAACCCGAGGAATTTCTGTCCTGGAAAAAGTGTTTTTGACACATTGCCTCATTTTGAACCCCTCCCTATTGAAAACAGACATTTCTGGGAGTAAGATTGCAGTACCTATTGCTTCCACTGGATGTCAACAGTCTCTAGACAGTGTTTGGTGATGTTATAGTTGCTCTGGATGGTAATAGAAGAAGAATTTCGAACTGGTCATCGGATGTAAACAGAAGAGGATGCGCGTTCACGGGCTCGCGCACGCTGTGGTTTTTCCTTTCCTATCGTCCAGTTTATAATCTGGTTGAAATATTATAGTAAATATACATAAAAGTGTTCCTAAGGATACATTATCAATGATGTTTGATTGTTCTTGGACAAGTGTATAGGTATAGGTTGAACGCGTTCTCTTCAAGGTTCAGTGGGCGAGTGGACGCTGTATTTTCTCATCATAACGCGCCAACCAAACAGATGTTTATGGATATAATAAATTACTTTTTCTAACAAAAGAACCATTGGATGTCTTCGTTGGACACTTGGGAAGCCCTCAGCAGAAGTTCTTCAAAAGGTAAGGGATTTGTTTTCGCTGTGAAATGTGTTTTGTGGGAACCGCGATGGTTTATGAATTTATGCTAATGGAAAAATATTGGAGGTGCTACCCTCAAACAATCAAATGTTGTGCTTTCGCCGTGAAGCCTTTTTGAAATCTGACAACGCTGTGATATTACCAAGAAGCAGAGCTTTTGATGACTATGCAACACTTGTATATTGATGAATGTTTAATAATTCAACTTTTGGATTTAGAATTTGACGCCTTGCATTTCACCACTCAGTAAGTAGTTAAGCCTTAGCCCCACCCATCTCTTTAAGGGTTGATCCGTGAGTTCTGTACCAACTTGCCAGCTACTTCCAGACATCTAAGAGAGAGAGAACAGCTCACTGAACATTACTCACCCTAGCAGAGCTGGTTAGACTGTTACAGCATGTTATCCAGAGCGTTGGTGACTGCAACTGTCAGATTGTCCGTTTCGTAAATTCTGAGCATTCAGAGCACACACTGGACGTTCTGTAGGGTTGTTCCAAATGCTCTGACCTCACACAACAGTCAAGCACCCAAGCTAACATTGGCTAGCTACTTCTAGACATATAATGAGAGAACACCCCACTCTAACCATTTTACTCCCCCGTAGCAGAGCTGGTTAGACAGTTTTCATGTTATCCAGAGCGTTGCTGCTGGCAACAATTGAATTACGCTTTGTTGCCGAAGTTTAATGACACCAGCCATATTCAACGGGTCAAAGTCAAAGCGTTCAAAAATTCATCAGTTATTCTGCCCTCTGGCACACCAACACGGGAGTCTTTTGTTTATCAATGTAGCCAGCTAGGTAAACAATGAATTCCA
The DNA here is from genome assembly GCA_030435695.1 of Brachymystax lenok tsinlingensis. Classification (NCBI taxonomy): domain Eukaryota; kingdom Metazoa; phylum Chordata; class Actinopteri; order Salmoniformes; family Salmonidae; genus Brachymystax; species Brachymystax lenok. The sequence continues at coordinate 4,688,647 of CM059792.1, read as the reverse complement.
ACGCATGACGTAACGTTAGTTAGCGAGCCATCTAGCTAACGTTAGCTAGCTAACAGTACACTAACTTGAAATTAAAATACTTTGTCAAAATTAGAGTCAAGTCTTTTGTTAAGACATGTAGCTAGCTGGCTAGCTAGCTAAACAATGGACTATAATCACAACTCATGACGTTGAATCTGCAGGTAGCTAACCAACCAGGTTCTATGGTTATAACTAGTCAAGCAAATGTGTCTGAGATAGGAAGAATAAGATCATACACATAACATTAGCTATTGACCCAGCCAGCTAACATTAGCTAGCTAACAGTACACTTGAAATGAAACCACTTTCTGTCTAAATTAGAAACATGTAATATCTGAAAATGTAGCTAGCTAGACTATCTTACCAGTATATATCATGGTTTGATTTGTCTCCTGTCTGATGCCATGCATGGTTGCCCTTAGTTTGACTATGTAATCCAGACTGGTGATTTCTCCATCTCCTTAGCTATCATACCAAATTCCACTGACTTCAAAACTCGGTCCTCCAGAAAGTGGAGAGCATACACATAACGTTAGCTAGCGATCCAGCCAGCTAACGTTAGCTAGCTAACATTACACTTTAACTTGACATTAGGTTGATGCAGTTTTACTACGCGATACATAAAAAAAATCTGCGTTTGACACAATAACCTAGACATATTGACTAGCTCCAATGGACAGACGCGTGCCAAACTCATCTCTTGGCATGTCAGTGGACATTATCTCAGCCAATCATGTCAAGCGGGAAGGTTGCTCGCTTTTTCTGTGGCTAAACCAACTAGGCTCGAAATTTAACGATTGTATTCTTATTTACAGATAGCATACAAGTTTGATATTAAGGCACATGAAATTTCACATGTTCGAGAAGACATTTCTGCCAAAAATGAATTTTGATAAAAAACATTTTTTACGTTCAAACAGCTCTCCTGTGAAATCGTGACTTGCGACATACGTCTAGTTTCCTGAATCAGGTCACATATGATACAAGTTTATGATTAATAAGTTGACAGTTTATGGATGTTATAAGTTAAGACCTTTAGAGTTTAATTCGGGAGATGGTAACTCTATAAAGAACTGCTCTGGTGGTGCCCCAAATGCTAATTGAGTTAATTGTTACAATATTAATTTAATCGGGTAAAAATTTAAACATAGTTAGTTGATTAGATAAATGAGTCATTGGACTAATGAAAGTAAAGTCACAACAAGGGTCATGCAGATTGTTTCTTGGTAGTCTTAACTTCTCTGGGAGCAGTGCATGAGGTGACCATTTTGGAGAGCCTGGCGTGCCCAAAGTAAAATGCCTCCCATTTAGGCCCAGAAAATAGGATATGCATATATTTAGTACCAGTGGATAGGAAACACTCTGAATTTTCCAAAACTGTTAACCATTTGTCTGTGAGTGAATCAGAACGCATATAACAGGCAAAACCCTGAGGAATCTCTGTCCTGGAAAAAGTGATTTTGACACATTGCTCATTTGGGAACCCCTCCCTTTTGAAAATGACCATATATAGGCATATGAATGCAGTACATGTCGCTTCCTTATGATGTCAACAGCCTCGAGACGGTGTTTCCCTCCATTTTGGATGAATTTAGAGCAGAGAAAAACAGCAAACAATGAAGACCCCTCGTTCTGAGAAAAGTTCCGTGGCGCATTGCGAGAAGTCACGGAGTGTCTTTTGTAGCCTCGTTATTGATCAGTTTATATTCCGGCTGATTTATAATAGTAAATATACGTAAAAGTGTTCCTAAGGATACATTTAAAACTATGTTTGATTTTTCTTGGACAAGTTTATAGGTATAATTTGAACGAGTTCGTGCCGCGTTTCATGGACTAGTGGAGGCTGTCGTTTCTGATTATAACGCGTGAACCAAATGGAGGATTTATGGATAAAAGACGTTACTTTTTCTAACAAAAGAACCATGGATTGTCTTCGTTGGACACTTAGGATGACCTCAGCAGAAGTTCTTCAACAGGTAATTGATTTGTTTTTGCTGTGAAATGTGTTATGTGTGTGCCATGATGGCTAATCGATACATGGCTATTGGAAACATATGTGAGGTGCTAGCCTCAAACAATGAAATGTGCTGCTTTCGCCGTAAAGCCTTTTTGAAATCTGACAACACTGTGATATTGCCAAGAAACATAGCTTTTGATGAGTATGGAACACTTGCATATTGGTGGATGTTTAATAATTCCATTTTGGGATTTTGAATTTGGCGCTTTAGATTTTCGCTGGTAGTGTCGGGACGAGCCCGCTAACGACCCAGCAATCCCTGACTGGTTTTAAACAAATCTATTTGCAAACAAAAGTATACACCTCACTTAAAAATGAAGACACCTGTACCATGTCAGATATAGAGTTTGCATCCCAATATTACACTTTATATACATCACAGAAGACTGAAATATAACAGAACACTGGATAATAGAAACACCACATTTTCTGTGAGTTAAAAAAAATTATGTTTATTAATTATGACATTCCGCCCATGAGGCCACTAGAGGGCAATTTGGTCATTTGACTGCAGGAAAGAGGTCAATCGCCACCACCTGTCAGTTGCTCATCTGCCATTTGTACGTTTGTTTGTTAATTTGTCGGTAGTTCTGTGGCAGTCATTCTTTGTCGACAGTTGACATTAAGCCTCTGTGGCACCCAGCCCGTGGTCCCATCCAGTGCAGGTGACAGAGGGGGGAGAGGAAAACATGCATGAGCAGGGAGCCATTCTGAGCAGCTGTATTTTACCACACTCACAAATGGTTACAGGGTCATTGGTGACAGGGTGTGACATTGTCCCGATGACAGTACCGGCGGTAGCGCCAGTGACAACAGTTCGATGTGGTCTTCCTCCTCCAGCAGCTGCCCAGAAGTGAGCTGGGCACACCATTATAAGGATATCAGGTAGCTCGTTAGTCAATCAGGCCCAGGTGTAGCAGACCTGGGCCAACTACTGTCTCTATGGAGACCAGCCAAGGGGAGGAGTCTAGAATAAATGAATTAGGAAACACAGGAGGGAGAAATACAGAAACCAGAGGAGGCTGGTGGGAGGAGCTATAGGAAGACGGGCTCATCATAATGGCTGGAATTGAATAAATGGAAAGGTATCAAACACATCAAACATATGGAAACCACATGTTTGACTCCGTTCCATTGACTCCATTCCAGCCATTACAACAAGACTATCCTCTTGTAGCTCCTCTGACAGCAACCCATAGAAAATCATGTAAAACACTATCTTAAAAAAAAGAAGGAAATTGCATACCAAAGTTAACAACAAAATGCACACAAGGGCCAGTATTCCAAGAGGAAAATATAACAGAGCCCAACAGGTGACCATTACACAGAGAGAAAAGAACTGGGCCAGTTGGTGGTCAGTCAGGCCAAACCACTGGAGACATGAGCAGAGTAGTGTAACACATTTTTTTTAAAGTGTCATTTAGTAGACGCTCTTTTTCAGAGTGACTTACAGGAGCAATTAGTAATCACTCTAACACACGCACCAGAGCCCAGTTTCCCAAAAGCTTCTTAAGGTTAGAATCGCTAGAATCTTATGGTTCTAATATTAATTAAGATTAAGATGCTTTTGGGAAACCGGGCACAGACCAATTGAAGCTGAGGGCTCCACGCCTCAGTGGAGGAGAGAGGGAAAGAGAGGGAGTGGCTTTGCTGAAGGTGTAGAGGCCTCAGCTGTTCTGGACTGTGTGTGCAGCTCTGCCAACAGCTGTTTGTGTGCGTCTACATTGAGTGAAGAAACTCCCATAGAACGGAAGAAGGGAGGGAGGCGGTAACTAATGACTCCCGAGGGAATTACTAGAGGCCCTAACCTTATAGAGAGGAGTAGAGAGGAGCCCCTCTCTATATATCTCACTCTCTGTTTCTCTGGCTGTGTCTGAATGCCGTTTCTTGCATTCTAAATAGTAATAATTTTGGGTATAAGAAGAAAATGTGTTTTATACTATGTGAAATGTTTTAATTAAATTGAGTATGTTTTAAATGCCACGCTGCCATACTAATTTTGGCATTTCATCTAGTAGAATTCATTGCACACTTTTCAGGGGTTTCACATACCACACAAAGCATTGGAACCGGATAAGAGGCAGACTTCGTTTTTTGATAGATCTTCAAGTCAACAAAATAACTACTTGGAAGATGGTGGTGTTCAAATCTAAGTAGATTTAAAATGATCAACTATTTCATCATACAGATATGTAGCCTGCTGCCTGCCGTGCCTTTAGCTACATGCTTTAGCTAGCTAGTAGGACTAGAAGTTATACTGACTGTTTGAACAGTAACGTTAGTAGTTAGGGTTACTTGCTGTTGAGTGACAGCTTCATATTTAAAGTTAGCCTAGTTATCTAGCTATCTGCTTGTTGTAAATTCCAGGAAATGTGTTCAAACTGTTGCAGGGTCTGATGGCAATACAAGGCATTTAAAAGTAAAATGCCCTTGAAAACCGACTTCTCTTTTTGAAAATGGCCTATGTGCCATAGATATGTCAGAAACATTTATTCTAGTGTCAAAATTGACACTAGAATAAATGTCAGTCAGTCTTGTCCAAAACAGAGTTCTGTAAGTGAGTTTGTCACAATTTACTGTAGGGTTGGGTATGGATTACTTACGTGTCCACTTTTGCCAATAATGCCCATGCCCCCAGCTGCCAGGTGGACATGTGTTGTAAAGTCTGCATACGGGTGCAAAACACACACAGAAAATAGGAGTGAAGATTACATAAAGTTGGTGCAAACGTACAATGCATTTCAACAATATTGCCAGATGGCCAGGAATGGATTACATCTGACACAATAACTTCTGCTGCCTGTCAACCGTCAAACCACTGGTGTTGGTGAGTACGCTAGTTAACTGATACTAGCTAAGTAGTAGCTACTTTTGGTGATACAACATTATTTGATAATGAGAGTGAGCCAGGCTAGCTATGATAACACAGACGAAAGGGGAATGACACTGTAACTGTCTAAATACATTAGCTAATGTGTGATGTAGTATGTCAAAGGAAGATGTGCATGGCTCACTTTAGCTAGCTACATTGCTAATGACAACTAATTGTAGCTACTAGTGTGCTAATGTTGGATTCTAGCTTGAAATACATGTATTCATGTTACTTATTGTTTACTTTACTGTATAATGAATGTAAATGTTGGGGTCAATGGAGGGTGGATAAGAACTAGGTGTATGGAAAGTTACTGAGTGGGACAATGGGGGGAGGCAGGAAGTTTACATTCTGTAGAACATGTTATTGTCAAATCTCATGGATCCTATGGAGCGAGGCAAAGGGCAACAGTCTGGTTTCCGTCACTGTTAAGGTAGGACAGCCGTGGATTAGGGAGGAGTGAGGTCTGAGGTCAGATGAAGTGAGAAAGAACAGTCCTATCCCGCACACATATATGTCCACGCCCACAAAGGTTCCAACAGGAGGCAGGGCCATGACTACACCAGTGAAAGGAACCAATTAAGTTCCTGACTAGCAACAGAGATGTATTGGCTGTCTATATGTGCCAAGTGTTGACTCCGCCTAGTAGGAAGGTATAACTATATGTGCTTGGGTAAACATGTCTTAATCTTTGCAGCTGTTTGACCCCATGGGGGAATAAACCTGGTTTGAGCTTTTCCTAGTCATCTGTTTGAGTTTTTTCTCTGTTTGTTTAGAACCTAGCTAATCATTGGATGCAGCCAACTAGCTTCCAATAATGTCTCACCTCAAACTGGCTAGCTAACGTTAGCTACCTAGCCAACTCATTTCAACTTGGACGAAGATATGGTAACTAACCTGGATTTGTAAGTTAGGTAGGTAGCTATCTAGCATTCTGGGCTTCATCTTCTAACCCAAAACAACGTGCCTGTTCTCATAAAGGTTTATAGTGTGTTTTCTAGGGCAAAAATGAATGAAGGATGGTACTTGTCCACTACAAATATAGCCATGGCCCCGGCAGAAAATAGCTAAATGTGTCAGCAACTATTCAGTTATGTGCACAGCTGATTGCATAGTAACGGCTTCAGGGTCACTGGCCTGAATCTAGTCTGCAGTTACAGTCCCTCTATTAGCATTTAAATGACTTCCAAACTAAAGAAAGTAATTTTTCTTGCTATATGTTTATATATGGTGATATTTAATTTCATTTCACAGGCTACGTACAAAACCTGGTGGATTTGTTGTTCAGCAGCGTAATGGGAACCCCCCCCCTACCATCAGGAGCTGTTACAGAAAACTGATGCAGCACTTGAATCAGGTTGGTCTCATTTGATCTGGTCAATGGTCAAAATATTATAAAAAATTAAGTGAACTGGATAGAATATTGGGAAAAATGCACCAAATTATTTTTCAATCTTCAACATAGAAATGCTACCAAAAATGTTTTATTGAAACTTGTTTCAAATTATGGACCTTATATAGACAGGTGTGTGCTTTTCCAAATCATGTCCAATCAATTCAATTCACTGCAGGTGGACTCCAATCAAGTTATAGAAACATCTCTAGGATGATCAATGGAAACAAGATGCACCTGAGCTCAATTTGAGTCTCATAGCAAAGGGTCTGAATACTTATATAAATAAGGTATTTCTGTTTTAAAATTTTTATAAATTTGCAAACATTTCTAAAAACCTGTTGTCATTATGGGGTCTAGATTGATGAGGAACATTTTTATTTAACCAATTTTAGAATAAGGCTGTAACGTAACAAAATGTGGAAAAGGGGAATGGGTCTGAATACTTTACAAATGCACTGTGTGCCTGCCAAAACCATAACCCCACCGCTGTTACGATGTCTGTTACGATGCCGAACGGCAGTCAGGTCAAGTCCCTGCTGAGGGCAACGAGCACGCAGATAGACGGTTTCTGACAGTTTGTGCAGGAATTATTTTGTTGTGCAAACCCAAAATTTCATCAGCTGCCTGGGTGGCTGGTCTCAGACTATCCCGCTGGTAAAGAAGTCAGATGTGGAGGTCCTGGGCTGGCGTGGTTACACTTGGTCTGCGGTTGTGAGGCCTGTTGGACGTATTGCCAAATGATCTAAAATGACGTTGGAGGCAGCTTATGGTAGGGAAATTACCATTCAATTCTCTGGCAACAGCTCTGGGGGACATTTCTGCAGTCAGCATGACAATTGCATGCTCCCTCAACCTGAGACTGTGGCATTATGTTCTGTGACAAAACAACATTTAGAGTGACCTTTTATTGTCCCTAGCACAAGGTGCACCTGTGTGCATCATGCTGCTTAATCAGCTTCTTGATATGTCACACCCGTCAGGTGGATCAATTACCTTGGCAAATGAGAAATGCTCACTAACAGGGATGTAAACAAATGTGTGCCCAAATGTTGAGAGATATTAGATTTTTGTGCGTATGGAACATTTCAGGGATCTTTTATTTCAGCTCATGAAACATGGGACAAACACTTTACATGTTTCGTTTATATTTTCGTTCAGTATACATGGAACTGTTACACTTGAAAGTTGTCAAAACACTTTGTTTATAATATCGACATAAGTTGAGCGATTGCATTCTTCTCATATTACTCTGTAGGCTACTCTGTATGAGAAGAGTGCCATCCTCCTTAATCTCACATCAGTTATTGAACTCTGCCTGCTGGACCCATAAGGTAAACACGATTATTTCCATGATGGAGTTTCATGCACTCCACCCCTCTTACCATCTGACTGCACATGCCCATAACCTGTAATACTTTACATACAGTAGATGGAAGAGACTTCATCACCCACTGGAGACAAAGACAGAACCTCGCCCAGAGAACTGTGCATGTCAGTATGTTGGACAGCCAAATCCTTAGATTTGGGTAAATAGACCATAGAAATGCCATTCTAGTTCTGGTTAGATAGCTGAAGTTATAATCTACACACAACAGATTTGTATTTGTAAAGTAAAGTGTATTCCTACTTTCTTTATAAAAAATGTTTTTGTCTTTGTAACACGAACACATCCATACAATTTTTTGTTGATGTATCTACACTCAAGTTGGGTGATGTTTGTTCAATGTCTACATGTAGCCTACACCTGTAGGAATATTAGTTCTGGGATTTGTCTCCCGGGAAAGATCTAACAGCGGACAAAAGGAGAGACGAGACAAAACTAGCCAATTATGGAATATTGTGTTGTAGGACAGCTGATCTGACTAAAGACCTGGCATTCAACTCACAGTTGATACTGTTTCCATGGTAATATGTAGTTACATGGTGTAATGAAACATTGAAACTAAGTTACAAGCTACTTTGGTAGCAAGGTGTTGTAGAATGAGTGTCTTATGAAACACATTCCAGATACTAGCTCTTGCTATCATGCCATAACTGATTTGACAGAGAAATATCAACTAGATAGGATAGCCAGCTGCAGCATTCACCCAGCTATGCTAGCTAGCCTCTTTCAGCTCGGCTAAACACAAGGGAAGTGCAGGCTTTAGCCTACACATAGAACTGAAATAGCTGACCATCTTGAGATGGCGAATCAGTCAGGAGGGGAGAACATTAGAACTTTGCTCTCTCCATAGCAAAAATAGCTTAGCTTACCACTCTGTACTCACTACTGCACTACACTACTGTTTGTTGTGATTGAATGGCAAAGACATCCAAGAAACACATCAAATCATACCCCCAAGACAACTCTTGTTTGCCTTCAGTCATGGTCACTAGCATTTCTTAATGAGCATTGATGAAAAACGAGGCCAAATCAGGAAGTGCAGTGGCCCTTTAAGTAAGTAGTAGGCAAGCCAGATTTCGTACATGACCTCTCTCTCTGTTTCTGTGTTTGTTTCTCTCTCCTCTCTCTCTCGCTCTCTCTGTCTCTCCACTATCTTTCTCATTCACAGCCCTCAAGACAGGAGGGTGGGAATAACTAAGGGCCTCCACCTTCCCCATGCTCTTCTCTGACGTAAGAGGAGGAGGCTCACAAATCCTGGCCAGGAGTCTCTCTCCTATACTGGCGTCATGCGTTCTGGACGTTCAATGTCAGACCTGGGTTCAAGATTTGGACAAATGAGTTTAATGGTGCAGCAATTTGTAAAAGAATGGCCTATAATATTTTATTAATGTATCTTCTTGGAATGGGATTCTACTGCCAATGTATTGCTCCCACTCAGGGCATCCATCATAGCTGGATGGGCAGCATGTTCCCATAGCTGGATGGGAAGCATGTTCCCAGGGTCCAGGAGGCTTTGTTTTTATAGCTGTCTACAGGCTGCTCTGCTCCAGGAGAACCCAGAACCACTCTGTGGACTATACAGTATGTTCCACACACAGGGCCAGCTCACAACTTAGGAATAGCTGCTGTCTGTTTTGGGCTGGGCTAAGTTATGAGTAACACTCCAATTCTAGTTAGAAGACGTCTAGGGAACAGCCAGGACAAAGAAATAAAAAGGTTCAGTCATGACCCAGCCTTTTGGGCTTCAACCAAAAAAAGAGGTGAAGCAGGTGATGGTGCTGGATGTCATAAAGTGGTTGCATCTCAATCGTCTACAGTATCTTCCTCCTCTAATCTGCTCTCTTTCATCTGTTCCATTCAGAGAACACTTCATCTTTCCAGCTCTTCATCTCAGTACAGACACCACATGAGACTATGGAGACGCAGCCTTTACTGTGTTTGCTTTTTGAGTATGTGTCAACCCCCCTATTGGTTGATTAGGGGAAGTGAGAGGGCCCGACATGATATACTGTAGTAATATACTTATTACTCCACTGTTTCCTGCTGAAGGAAATCCCCATCAAAGGGAATTCACATCTTACTTAATTTGTTTTCATCATGACATGTCTTTGTTATTTTTGGAACTATGATGACTCCTCCTCTTCCTGGTAGTTTCAGTTTACCTCATCCTCTTGTTATTCTCCTGTTCCTTTTTTTCTTTAACTTCTTTTTGCTTTTGCTCTTTAGAGAGCAGACATGACCCACATGGTCTTTGTTGTGTCCTACATTTGCTCTCTAATACTGTATATTGGCACCCTTGCTCTTTACAATGGAGTGCAATGGAGCAGAATGTTCTGTTTTCTCTGTTCAAAACTGTTTGAATTGCTATTTTTTACCCTGTAGGTACCTAACAACTTACCACAAGTGAAATAAATTAAAGCAATTGTACTTGAGAGGGCGTGCTAAATGATAAGGTTGTTTTGCACAACCTCAAGTATACAATTGCTTTTCTACAACGGGTTACCACTTAAATTAAAAACATTATTTTGATAAATGTGTTCATAGGCTATTTCATCCCGCAATTAAAATATAGGCGTAGTACCAACACATCTATGGTTGCAAGCCAAGCTGGCTGGCCATTCATTCTATCAGTTAGGTTTCCAGAGACCCGACCCAGTCGTTTGTTCCAAATGTTCTGTTGCCATACTGGCTGGCGAAGTTTTTATCCTTTTATTGTGTTAGCTGTGTAGGCAACTACACAGCTAACACAACCACAGGTCAAGCAGTGCAGCTATTATAACAGCGAAGTATCTGCATGTGTTTGTTTAAGCTGTTTTGGATACATCCATAACAATGAGCTAATTATGCACAATTTCACCTAGCATAGAACATGTGCTCACTCATCAGGCCAGTGTTCAGAGGAGCTAGCCAACTACACAGCTAACACAATCACAAATTAGCTGCATATCATTTGACCAGTTTTTCTACTTTAATTATTTGTGTGTGTATATATATATATATATATATAAATAAAAATGATGCTGATACATGATTTCGACTGGCTGCGAAAAGATGTCCGTACATTCTATCAGTTAGGTTGCCAGAGACGCTACCCAGTCGTAAAGTCTTTTTGTTCTTTATCTATGGACGCAACCCAGTTGTTCATTCTAAATGTTCTGTTGGCATGATGGCTGGCAATGCTCTTATCATTTGCTTGCTAGTTAGCCAACTACGGCTAACACAGTCACGTCAAACAATGCAGCTAGAATAACAAACACTTATCTGTACCTAAATGTGTCACGATCTCCTGAAGGGACAGACCAAGACGCAGCGATGCTTCCAGTATACATATTTATTACGAACGTAACTGGGCAAAAATAACAAAATGAAAACGAAGAGCGTGAAGTTGAACACAACTGACAACAAGCTATGTACAAACAATAACCCACAAAATACTATAGAAAACCCCCAAACATATATATATTTCCCAATTAGAATCAATGACACACAGCTGCCTCTAATTGGGAACCATTACCCCAACATAGATATACAACACTAAACACACCAGCCTGTCAAAATCAGGCCTGAACGTGACAAAATGTTTAAAATCCATCATATTTATGATTATTTATTTGAATTGCGCGCCCTCCAGTTTCACCGGAAGTTGTCCCGCTAGCGGGACCCATAGCCCTAAGAAGTCAGCGGAGACCAAGAAAAAAAAACATTTGTTGTTATATGGCTTAGAACATGTCTCAACCAATCACAATAATTGACCAACCAATTGTAGAATTCACAGTAAACAAAATATGAATTCTGAATAATTTAGTCCAGGCAATTTTTTGACTGAAAAATCTCAATTTCAGTTTTGATGGGATTTTTTCTTGGTCCTGTGCAGTGTAAATCAAACAATACACGTATGAACACCAACAGTTTGTTCAATTTCAACTTATTTTAGAAGGACTAGTGAATTGTGCAAGGGTGCCAACATATTAGAGCGCAGAGGTACAATTGAAGTCAGAAGTTTACATACACTTAGGTTTGGGTGATTAACTCGTTTTTCAACCACTCCACAAATTTCTTGTTAACAAACTATAGTTTTGTCAAGTTGGTTAGGACATCTACTTTGTGCATGACACAAGTAATTTTCCCAACAATTGTTTACAGACAGATTTCACTTATAATTCACTGTCATAATTCCAATGGGTCAGAGGTTTACATACACTAAGTTGACTGTGCCATTAAACAGCTTGGAAAATTCCAGAAAATTATGTCATGGTTTTAGAAGCTTCTGATAGGCTAATTGACCTGATTTGAGTCAATTGGAGGTGTACTTGTGGATGTATTTCAATACCTACCTTCACTCAGTGACTCTCTAACTTTGCAATAGTTTAGAACGTCTCAAAGGCCTTTTTGCTTTATGGAGGAATGCTTTGTGTGTTCAGACCCTGCCTTTGAGAGTCATATAATTACTGTAGTCATGTCACACCTTGATCTGCTTCACCTGTCTTGTGCTGAGTCTATACAGTTTATGCTCGTCTCCTCAGGTTCCCATGGTATTGGGGTTTTCTTGGCTCCAGCAACACAATCCCCTTATCAACTGGACCGCTGGTACTATCAGACCTCAGGATACGACCCAGATGCAGACAGTTCAAAGTAACAAAAGTTTGTTACAAAAACAGGGGTCAGGCAAACGACAGGTCAAGGTCAGGCAGAAGTCAGTAATCCAGAGCAGAGTCTGAAAGGTACAGAACGGCAGGCAGGGTCAGGGCAGGCAGAGGTCAGTAATCTAGGGCAGTGTCACAAGGTACAGAACGACAGGGTCAGGGCAGGCAGAATGGTCAAAACCGGGAAAACTAGAGAGAAAAAAACAGGAGTACGGGGAAAACGCTGGTACGCTTGACGAGACAAGACGAATTGGCAACAGCCAAACAGAAAACACAGGGGAAAATGGGTGACACCTGGAGGGGGGTGGAGACCAGCACAAGGCAGGTGAAACAGATTAGGTTGTGACACATGAGTTAGAGTAAAGAAAGTAAGCTGTTTTTTCTGTCTTATTAGATTGCCTTATAGCAAAACCTCCTCTAAAGGTACAACTTTATATACATCCTCCAATGCATTATCTAATGTAATGTTGCAGGGTCATACTGCATATCTATCAATCAATTATGAATCTATCTAAGATATGTTTTATTAGCATCTTGCTGCGCACATGCATTACTGTTGTCATGGGTCTCTTACTCCCTATACACTCATTATTTCCTGCCACAATATCGTTTAGTGTTACTCTCACTGGTTCAGTGATGGTTGACATCTTACATATCTAGCATCCAAAAATATTGTTAATGCGTAACACCCAGACACATATTTCAGGCATGAATCCTCCCCCACTGTGTTTTAACAGTATTACTGTCTTTCTGGGTGATAAAACATGATGAAACAAACCACCCATCTCTGTACAAAAACCCTCCTCCACTTTTACACAGATGAGAAGAGAGATCTGCATCCCAAATGGCACCCTATCCCATATGGGCCCTGATCAAACAGTGCACATTATAGGGAATATGGTGCCATATTTCAGAGAGTATTACCCTACCCTATCCAGTAAAGCTCTTCTTCCTCCCCCAGGTACCCCATAGACATGACTGCAGTTATGGGTTGCATCTCAAAAGGAAGTGTAAAAACTGTCATTTTTAATAACTAGCCACTGTGGGGCCTGAGGCGGAGAGGGAGGAACACGCTGGGCGTCTTGGTCCTCATGTCTCCACCAACATGGAGGCAGAAGGGTGGCTAGGCTGTTATTACACCTGATAAATTAATGTACAACCCTGTGATTAGAGAGGCGTAGAGTGGTAGTGATACTACACACACACACACGGGGCTCTATTTTCAACAAACCTAACTCAATGGTCAATTTAAGCACTGGCGTTAGCGCTATAGGTACAGGGTGTGTCAGAAATATTTGTTCTATTTTCACAAGCATTATTATGAGCACAATAGCTGGCAGTAATGCGAAAGGGTTGGGTTTTGATGAATATACAAGTTATAGGTGTGATAAGTGCTTGGCCATTCACTGGCAAATCAAGGCGCTACTCCATAATACTGCATGCGCTTTTCACAAGTTCTGTAGGTTGTTGCCAGTCTTTGCGTCGGATCATAGGGGCATAGGCTCATAGGCTACAGTAAGGAGTGATTGCAACAGTAAAAAAATGGACATCCAGTGTTTGCTGAATATGTTTGGAGAATTGACAGTCAAAATTTGCTTCAAGGAGTTAAGGTCTTTACGCATCACACTTCTGTACATCACTCTGTCACATAAGCTGATGTAAGAAGGGCTTTATAAATAAAATAAATACATTTGAAAAAAATAAATAATACATTCTATTTTGATTTGATTCTCCTCAAATAAAAAAATACTAGGCTCACTTAAATTGTATTGTATGTTTAAGGCACGTTCTCAATAAGCAGGATATAGCCTTGGCCTTCTGTTTTTTTATTTTTTTATTTAGGGGGTAGATCAGCTTTTATATTGCAGATAGATGTGACTTCTATCAATGTAATTGTCTTATAATTTTGTATATAGTTTCCTTCTTTATTATTTTCCCCTAACCCTACCACCCATCCCCTAATTGGAGTAAACTAATGGACCACAATACTTAGACTTCCACTTCCAGCTTATACATACAACATTCATTTCACGGACAGTATATTTTACATTAGTTATCTTTTGTTTGTTTTTAGTCCCAGCCTTCAGCTACCCTCAACCCCTCCCATCTATCTCTGAAGACCATCCAGTTTTGATTGCTAGCTGCCATATTTTTTCGCTGTGATGTTTCACAAAACTTCTGAACCTTTCTATTCTCATAGTTTCTACAGATTGTAAATTAAAGATAAACACCTTTGCTAAGAGTATTATTATACTATTGATTGATTGAATATGACTTAAACATTTAAGATAAATCACCCAGCAGTGCTATTTTCAGAGTTAGCTGCATTTTTCAGCCATTCCTGAACCTGCGACAAAAACAAGCTACATATGGGCAGTACCAAAACAAGTGATCTAATGATTCTGTCTTTTCGCAGCAAAATCTGCAGAGCTGGGATAACATTGATTTGGTTGCAAGAATTCTGTATTAAATGAAACTGGTATACTTTTTTATTTATCACAATATTCTTTAGCAAATTTTGGTCTTTAATAAAGGGCAAACAGGCAAGTTCCAAATGATTGCAGCATTACTGCAAAAATGGAGGAGGCAAGTGGAAAGGGGGAGAAGGTAATTCCGAGGCCTTTACTCTGGAGCGGGATCGATTTGGAGGTCGAGGATCCGTCATGGTCTGGGGCGGTGTGTCACAATATCATCGGACTGCGCTTGTTGTCATTGCAGGCAATCTCAACGCAATCTCAACGTGTGTTACAGGGAAGACATCCTCCTCCCTCATGTGGTACCCTTCCTGCAGGCTCATCCTGACATGACCTTCCAGCATGACAATGTCACCAGCCATACTGCCCGTTCCGTGTGCAATTTCCTGCAAAACAGGAATGTCAGTGTTCTGTCATGGCCAGCGAAGAGCCCGGATCTCAATCCCATTGAGCACGTCTGGGACCTGTTGGATCGGAGGGTGAGGGCTAGGGCCATTCCCCCCAGAAATGTCCGGGGAACTTGCAGGTGCCTTGGTGGAATAGTGGGGTAACTTCTCACAGCAAGAACTGGCAAATCTGGTGCAGTCCATGAGGAGGAGATGCACTGCAGTGAGGGGGGAAAAAAGTATTTGATCCCCTGCTGATTTTGTACGTTTGCCCACTGACAAAGAAATGATCAGTCTAATTTTAATGGTAGGTTTATGTGAACAGTGAGAGTCAGAATAACAAAATCCAGAAAAACGCATGTGAAAAATGCTATAAATAGATTTGCATTTTAATGCGGGAAATAAGTATTTGACCCCTCTGCAAAACATGACTTAGTACTTGGTGGCAAAACCCTTGTTGGCAATCAGAGGTCAGATGTTTTTTGTAGTTGGCCACCAGGTTTGCACACATCTCAGAAGGGATTTTGTCCCACTCCTCTTTGCAGATCTTCTCCAAGTCATTAAGGTTTCGAGGCTGACGTTTGGCAACTTGAACCTTCAGCTCCCTCCACAGATTTTCTATGGGATTAAGGTCTGGAGACTGGCTAGGCCACTCCAGGACCTTAATGTGCTTCTCCTTGAGCCACTATGGCCGTGTGTTTTGGGTCATTGTCATGCTGGAATACCCATCCACGACACATTTTCAATGCCCTGGCTGAGGGAAAGAGGTTCTCACCCAAGATTTGATGGTACATGGCCCCATCCATCGTCCCTTTGATGTGGTGAAGTTGTCCTGTCCCCTTAGAAAAACACCCCCAAAGCATAATGTTTCCACCTCCATGTTTGACAGTGGGGATGGTGTTCTTGGGGTCATAGGCAGCATTCCTCCTCCTCCAAACACGGCGAATTTAGTTGATGCAAAAGAGCTCCATTTTGGTCTCATCTGACCACAACACTTTCACCCAGTTGTCCTCTGAATCATTCAGATGTTCATTGGCATTGAGAGGTGGTCAAATACTTATTTCCCTCATTAAAATGCTAATCAATTTAACATTTTTTACATGTGTTTGTCTGGATTTTTTTTGTTGTTATTCTGTCTTTCACTGTTCAAATAAACCTACCATTAAAATTATAGACTGAAAATTATAAAAAATTATTAAAATTATTAAAATTATAGACTTTCTTTGTCAGTGGGCAAGCGTACAAAATCAGCAGGGGATCAAATAATTTTTTCCCTCACTGTAATGCAGCTTGTGGCCACACCAGGTACTGACTGCCCCCCCCCTTTGTTTAGGGACACATTATTCAATTTCTGTTAGTCACATGTCTGTGGAACTTGTCTCAATTGTTGAATCTTGTCATGTTCATACACAGTTACACATGTTAA
This sequence comes from Brachymystax lenok tsinlingensis, assembly GCA_030435695.1. Classification (NCBI taxonomy): domain Eukaryota; kingdom Metazoa; phylum Chordata; class Actinopteri; order Salmoniformes; family Salmonidae; genus Brachymystax; species Brachymystax lenok. The sequence continues at coordinate 4,672,028 of CM059792.1, read as the reverse complement.
GTTTGATGAAAATAAACGCAGTTGACAGTGAGAGGATGTTTCTTTTTTTGCTCAGTTTAATAGCCAACTGTTGACATCCTATGCCACGTCGTGATTAGTTTAAATTTACAAAAAAGTGGTCTGTTCCCTTTTCTGTGATGGCAGCCTCCCAAAATCAACATCCGACATCATTTTCCTCTTACGTTTTTAGGAATATAAATGTAACTTTCAACATTAATTTCCAATGGCATTGTACGGGAGCAGTGGGACGACAACATCCGGAAAAATGCAGAGTGCCAAATTCAAATGACAAAAGTAGTAATAAAACATTCATGAAAATACAAGTGTTGCACACTCTTCAAAATCTTGGTAATCTCACAGCGTTGTCAGATTTCAAAAAGGCTTTACGGCGAAAGCAGAACATTTGATTGTCTGAGGACAGCGCCCCGCACTTTGGGCACGCCAGACTCTCCAAAACCGTCACCTCGGGAGCTGCTCCCTAAGAAGTTAATAAACTGTTGTAAATTCGACGTTGTCTGCATCTGGGTCTTATCTTGAAACGTGACAGTACGAACTGGCCATGACTGACCCAACGCCATCTCCTCCCAAGGAGCCACCATCGGTAGGCACGAGGAATTGCTTTCTGGCCTTATGGAGGGGGTCCAAACGTTGGCTGAACGCCATGACCGGGCGTTGGACATTTGGAGGCAGCCTACCATGGTGGTAACCCCACAGACCCTCAGTGACTCTGCTGTTAGCAGCAGAGTCACTCCACCTTCTCGGGAGCCCCGCTTCAATGGAGAGCCGAGCACCTGTCGGGCTTTTCTAGCTCAGTGTGCCTTTGTCTTCGAGCCTCCTTCCCCTCGAATCGCTCCAAGATAGCCTACCTCATAACGCTGATGTTCAGGAGGGCTCTCACCTGGGCTACTGTTGTATGGGAACAACAGCCGGCCATATACGTTAGTCTGGGGGGGTTTGTGGGAGAGGTGAAGGTTTTTGATGCCCTGTTCTCCGGGAGAGAAGCTACCCGGAAGATAATCCAGCTTTGGCTGGACTCCCTCAGTGTGACAGACTATGCTGTGGATTTCCGCATGTTGGCAGCAGAGAGTGCCTGGAACCAAGGACTAGCTTGCTGCTCAGGAGTTACCAAGGATCTCGATTCCCTCATCGCGTTCACCATCCGACTCGATGGGCGATTACGGGAACAATGAAGGGAGAGGTAATTCGATTTTGCTCGCACGTCCAGGGATTCCACTTGGCCTCCGAGTCGTCCCCGACAGTTCCATTGCCGAGAGAACCCGAGGCTTCCTGACCTTCCCCGAGAGGCGCTGAAGATGGCCGAGTCACCGCTTGCCGGGCCTATGCAACTAGGCAGAGCTGGGCTGTCGCCAGCGGAACGGCAATACAGGATCAACACGAAGAGTATTGCGGGACTCTTGGTCATTTTGTGTCCTCGTCCTTTAACTACTTACGGAGTGGTGGGGCGCTAGCACTCCCGACACTACCCGGTGAAATGCAAGGCGCCAAATTCAAAATCCAAAAGTTGAATTATTAAACATTCATCAATATACAAGTGTTGCATAGTGATCAAAAGCTCTGCTTCTTGGCAATATCACAGCGTTGTCAGATTTCAAAGGCTTTACGGCGAAAAGCACAACATTTGATTGTTTGATGGTAGCACCTACAATATTTTCCCATTAGCATAAATTCATAAACCATCAAGGTTCACACAACACATTTCACAGCGAAAACAAATGCCTGTTACTCAGGCCCAGAGGCTAGGATATGCATAGAAGTAGTATTATTTGATAATTTTTTTTCTAAAGCGGTTAAAATAATGCCTGTGAGTAACAGAGTTGATATGGCAGGTGAAAACCAGAGGAAAATCAATCTGGAAAAATTGCTTTTTTGAGCTCCCATGCAATTGGTATGGTTTCCTATTGCACAATGAAAATAATAGCTCCCAGTTGCAGTACCTATGGCTTCCACTGGACGTCAACAGTCTTTAAACATGGTTTCAGGCTTGTTCTTTGAAAAATGAACAAGTAGCTGTAGTTTATCGTTGGGTTCCTCCTTGGGTCTGTAGTCCTGTAGCGCGCGTGACTCTTTGTTATTTATCTCCGGTATTGAACATGCTACATTCTGTCTTATATTGTATCATTTATTTACATATTAGGGTACCTGAGGATTTGATTAGAAACGTTGTTTGACTTGTTTGTAGGAAGTTTATCAGTAACATTTTGGATTATTTTGTCTATGTTGAACGAGTTACTGAACAAAACGCGCCAACCAAACTGAGTTTCTGGGATATAAAGAGGGACTTTATCGAACAAAACAACCATGTATTGTGTTGCTGGGACCCTTGGGATTGCAAACAGAGGAAGATCTTCAAAGGTAAGTGCTTTATTTTATCGCTATTTTTGATTTTTGTGACACCTGTGCTGTTTTGAAATATGTTTATATGCAGGAAGTATGCGGGGCACTGTCCTCAGATAATCAAATGCTTTGCTTTCACCGTAAAGCCTATTGTAAATCAGACAAAGCGGTTCGATTACCAAGATTCTAAGCTTTTGAATGGTGTACAACACTTGTATTTTCATGAATGTTTAATATTACTATTTTTGTAATTTGAATTTGGCGCTCTGCATTTCACTGGATGTTGTCGTAGCGGGACCGCTAGATGTTCGGTGATCCCAAACAGGTGAAAAGACCGGGCCATATGGAAAACTTTTCTGCTTCCTTTGCTCGCACACTTTTTCATGCCATTCTGCTGTGGGGAAACCGGTCTTAATCTCTCCGCGTCCTCATTGACTCTTGGGCCGATGCGAGCTTTTTGGATGCTACCCTGGCTTCCGAGCTGAACATCCCCACTCAGCCCCTCTCCATTCCCATGGATGTTAGAGAACTGGACAGACGCTCTATAGGCCAGGTCACTCATAATACCACTCCCATCAACCTACGGTGTCAATCACAGCGAAACTATTTAACTCTCCTCGGATTCCCATGGTTTTGGGATATTCCTTGCTCCAGTGACACAATCCCCTCAACAACTGGTCTAAGGGTGCCATCATGGAATGGTGTCCGTTCCCGCCACACCCATTGTCTGTCAGCACAACTTTCCCCCGGGATGTCTCCCTGGGGGCTTGGAAGGTGCCCCGGATCTCTCCACCACCCCTGCGGAGTACCAGGAACTCCGAGGTGTTCAGCAAGGCCTGGGCCACTTCTCTTCTGCCCCACCGACTCTATGACCGCGGGATTGAGCCTCTCCTTATAGCACCATGCCACCCCGGGGACCTCTGTACTCTCTGTCGGGACCGGAGACCAAGGCTATGGAGACCTACATTGGGGATTCCCTAGCTTCAGGATTTATCCGTCTCTCTTCCTCTCCCGCTGGCGCAGGGTTCTTCTTCGTGGAGAAAAAGGACAAGAACCTGCGCCCGTGCATTGACTTCCGGGGACTCAATGACATTACTGTTACCGGCTACCACTAATTTCCTCTGCCTTCGAGCCGCTCCAGGGATCCACTGTGTTTTCCAAGCTGGATGTACGGAATGCCTACCACCTGGTGCAGATATGATGGGGGACGAGTGGAAGGCCCCCTTTAACACGGCCAGCGGCCTCTACAAGTATCTGGTCATGCCTTTTGGCCTCACCAACGCCGCTGCTGTGTTCCAGGCTCTGGTAATAATGTTCTCCGTGACATGTTGAACCGATTCGTCTTTGTCTACATTGATGACGTCTTCTCCCGCTCCCCCCAAGAACACGTGCTCCACGTCCGGAAGATTCTTCAACGCCTTCTGGAGAATCAGCTGTTTGTGAAGGCAGAGAAGTGCGAGTTCCATCGCACCACCACCCCTTTCTGGGTTACATCAGTGTCCAGATGGATCCCTGGAAGGTGAGAGCGGTGGATTGGCCTCAGCCTACATCCAGGGTGCAGCTGCAACGTTTCCTGGGGTTTGCCAACTTTTATCGCCACTTTACCTGAGGTTACAGCATCCTGGAGTATCTCTGCACTGCCAAGCACCTCATCCAGGCAAGCGAGATAAGCCCTTCTTTTTACCCGGTTCAACTTTTCCCTCTCTTACCAGCCGGGGTCCAAGAACGTCAAGCCGGATTCCCTGTTACGCCGCTATAGCCCCCCGGTTACCACCTCGGAGCCCGAGACCATCCTTCCCACCTCGTGCCTGGTGATGACACTCAGCTGGGGTTTAGGGAAACAGGTCCAGGAGGCACAGCGGTCCCAGCCGAACCCTGGGGGGGGCCCAGATAACCAAATGTTTGTGCCTGACGCTGTCCTCTCAGCGGTCCTGGAGTGGACCCATTCCTCCAGACTTGCCTGCCACACGGGCTCCCATTGGACCCTGGCCTTCGTGCGACAACGCTTTTGGTGGCGTACTATGGTTCCGGATGTCGCCTCATTTGGTGCCGCCTGCACGATCTGTGCTCAGAACAGTTGGAGCTTGCCTCGTCTTGGTCTTTTGCAACAACTGTCTGCCCCTCACCGTCCCTGGTCCCACATATCCCTGGATTTCGTCACAGGTTTCCCCCATCAGAGGGCAACAAATCAAATTTTATTTGTCACCTACACATGGTTAGCAGATGTTAATGCGAGTGTAGCGAAATGCTTGTGCTTCTAGTTCCGACCATGCAGTAGTATCTAACAAGTAATCTAACAAATTCACAACAACTACCTTATACACACGAGCAAAGGAATGAATACGAGTATGTACATATAAATATATGGATGAGCGATGGCTGATCGGCGTAGGCAACACTGCCATCCTGACTATGGTCAACCGGTTTTCCATAGCCGCCCACTTCATTCCTCTCCCCAAACTACCCTCGGCCAAGGAGCGGCCCAGCTCATGGTGCAGCACGTCTTCCGGATCCATGGACTGCCCGGGTCCTCAGTTCTCGTCCCGGTTCTGGAAGGCGTTCTGCACCCTCATTAGGTCATCGGCCAGCCTGTCCTCTGGGTTCCACCCCCAGTCCAATGGCCAGTTGGAGTGAGCCAACCAGGACCTTGAGACTATTCTACACTGCCTGGTCTCCGCCAACCCCACCACCTGGAGCCAGCAGCTTGTGTTGTTGGAATACACCCGCAACACCCTTCCCTGCTCTGCCACAGGCCTATCGAAATTTGAGTGTTCCCTGGGGTATCAGCCCTCGCTGATACCGCAGAGGTCGGCTTTCCTTCTGCCCAGATGTTTGTCCGCCGATGTCGTCATTCCTGGAGGAGAGCCCGGTCGGCCCACCTCAAGACCACCTCCAGGTATCGACGACAAGCGGATCTCCAATCGGACTTTGGCTCCCCTTGACGACACAATTGTTGTATACCTGATCACCGATAATGATGAGACGGCCTACAGGGAGGAAGTCGGAGACCTGGCAGTGTAGTGTTGGGACAACAACCTTTCCGTCAACGTCAGCAAGACGAAGCTGATCGTGGAGTACAGGAAATGGAGGGCAAAGCACGCCCCCATCCACATGGAACAGGCCTAGTGCAGGTTGAGAGCTTCCAAGTTCCTCACCATCCATATCATTAAGGAACTATCATGGTCCACACACATCAACACAGTCGTGAAGAGGGCACAACAACGTCTTCTCCTTCAGGAGGCTGTAGGGTTTGTCGTGGAAATTCAGTACTGAGAGGGACTTGGTCTTGGTCATTTCTTCAAACAAGATATACATTATTTGTTTTAACTAAGTATGACAAATGTGTTGCCTGCGCTATCTTTATGAACCGCATAGCATATCATTGTATCGAGTTAGTATATTAACTATATGCTATTCAAAGTCATTCTTAGTGTACCTAAATGTGTTCTAAATGGACATTGTTAAAATGGTATTTGGTAAATTCACTCAGGCTATTTTGTTTGGATTTCAGAGCACTGGTTTGGATGTACCAGAGCGCAGAATAACTGAATTCACAAATGCTCAACGCTGGTTGAATATGGCTGGTGTTAGTAAATGTTATTTCCCTAACGTAATTTGAATTATTGCCAGCAGCACAGTTAGTCACCAATGTTTTGAATACACATGGAAAAGCCTGACCAGCTCTGCTAGGTGAGTAGAATGGAGAGTGAAGATCTATACTCTTCTTTGTGTCTGGAAGTAACGTTAGCTAGCAAGCTAGCCAACTTTAGCCAGTTAGCTTGGGGGTGAGGCAAGAAAAGTATTAAAGTATATTTTGTGAGGTCAGAGAGTTTGGATCAACCCTGCCCCTTAGCAGAGGTTGGGGTTGGGTAATCCTTGTGAGAATCAAGGACAGTGGATATTACGTACCATATTAAAATTGGAGATATAACGTTATATGGGCAAGAGCACAAATTATGTTTACAAATAGTCAAGCTTTGTTTCATGCCGGTGAGTGTGTAGGTTTGGGGGTTCTGTGTTTATACGATATGTAAGTTAGTGCATTTGTTATTTGCGTAAAAAGACGAAGAAACTCGTATGACAAACGTTTCCACATTATTAAACTATGTGGTAGAGTAGTTTCTCAAGGAATTATTCAACGGTAAAGTACAACCGACGAAACGAGAACATATTTGGGGTTTCGAGAACAATGCGACTCAGGAAAACCATAGGAGTTTTAATCTCGCGAGACACTTTATTTAGTTTTATTTTAAAATATATTTATTGAATTGATGAAAGGGAGGAAGAGAACAGAGTAATTAAAGTGACCTCCCTGTTAAAAGTAGTTTTGACTATAATACACACACACACACACACACACACACACACACACACACACACACACACACACACACACACACAGCTTACTGGTTATGAATATGGGTTAGTGCCTAGGTATCTTAAAGGGGCACACACACATATGGACTTTTCAGAAGTTTTTTTTTCTTCTTAATTTTAATTGAACATGTGAATTATTTTGATAATGTACTGAAGAAACTTACTGTAAATCTGGGATATGAATTGTATGACATGTTTGACTGTTTTTTAGATAATTGGTCTAATAGAGAAAGTAAGACTTTCTAGTGTGGTTTGATCACCCTCACTGGAATGCCGATAGACATTGAATGATTTAAAGGTCTATTTTTACCATGAAGTTATAGGTACAAGTTTTATGGAGTTATTAACTTCTTAGGGAGCAGCTCCCGAGGTGACGGTTTTGGAGAGTCTGGCGTGCCCAGAGTAAAATGCCTACCACTCAGGCCCAGAAAATAGGATATGCACATATTTAGTACCATTGGATAGGAAGCACTCTGAAGTTTCTAAGAGTGTTAAAATATTGTCTGAGTATAACAGAACGGATATGGCAGGCAAAAACCCGAGGAATGTCTGTCCTGGAAAAAGTGATTTTTGACACATTGCCTCATTGTGAACCCCTCCCTATTGAAAATGACCATATAAGGGAGTAAGATTTCAGTACCTATTGCTTCCACTGGATGTCAACAGTCTCTAGACAGTGTTTTGATTTAGTTTAGTTCTGGATGGTAATAGAAGAATTAGGAAGTGGTCACAAGAAGTAAACAGGATGCGCGTTCCCAGGCTTGCGCGCGCGGTGTTTTTTTCCTTTCCTATCGCCCAGTTTATATTCCGGTTGAAATATTATACTAAATATACATAAGTCTTCCTAAGGATACATTATCAATGATGTTTGATTGTTCTTGGACAAGTGTATAGGTTGAACGAGTTCTCTTCACGGTTCAATGGGCGAGTGGACGCTGTATTTTCTCATAACGCACCAACCAAACAGAGATTTATGGATATAATAAAAAAAAAAAAAAACATGGATTGTCTTCGTTGCACACTCGGGAAGCCCTCAGCAGAATTTCTTCAAAAAGTAATTGATTTGTTTTTGCTGTGAAATGTGTTTTGATGACTATGCAACACTTGTATATTGATGAATGTTTAATAATTCAACTTTTGGATTTTGAATTTGGCACCTTGCATTTTACCGGGTAGTGTCAGGAGTGGGGCGCTAGCCCCACTGCTCCGTAAGAGGTTAATCAAATCTCTTGTAATCGATTATACACACATACAATTGATCATCATTCTTCACAGAATAAATATATAACGTAGGAAATCTTAGGTACTCACATTAATGAATCACTCCGTTTCCAATGACTCATCTATACACTCTCAGTGGAACCCAAAAACGTTAGTTTCTCGGACGCTGCCCTATGGGAATAATTCTCACCATTGGCTAATTAACAATCATGTCCAAGGATACCTCACTTAAGAACACTTATCAACTCAACTCAGTCCTGCTAGTTACCTCAGCTGTGGCCCTCTTAAGGAAGACCTCACTCTGAGTGTACCCTCAAACAGGGGCTTTAATTTGTGTACTTATTTTTCTTTATAATTTCATCACGTATTGATAGATTGTCCAAGCCTACCTCTCTCAGTACTCTGTCCGAGATCTGGTATTTATCCATGCCTGTTACCTCTCAGATCATAGGCGGGTCCAGCTGCTCAATAATAAGTGTGGTTTTCCCTGAGATCCAAATTTATGAACCCCTGTGCACAGTTTACCCAGCTCTTCAGGAGCGGTCAACAGGTGAAGTTGCAGATCCCATCCTTGTCGCCAAAAATGTTGTGGAAATTCAGTACTGAGAGACTTGGTCTTGGTAATTTTCTCAAACAATCATCTTTATTTAAAATCGATTAACTTCTTAGGGCTAGGGGGCAGTATTTTGAAGTTCGGATGAAAAACGTGCCCAAAGTAAACTGCCTGTTACTCAGGCCCAGAAAACACTCTGAAGTTTGTGTTAAAATAATGTCTGTGGGCATAACAGAACTGATATGGCAGGCAAAAACCCGAGCAAAATCCATCCGGGATGTCTGAATCAGTCATGTCACACTGTTTTCAATAGGCCAGCTATTCAAAGCCTCATAGTTTTAAGAACATACCCAGAATTTAGTTCAAATATGACATTCAATAGAACTACATCGGAACTTGTGTGTAATGTTCTGTAGAAGTACTGAAATTCACACAGAATAACGTTGTTTCTTAACGATCTCGGGACAATTTGAGAACATGACTTGAAAAACAACCATGACGAAACCTGTAGGAAACGTAATGCTGAAGTACTGCATCTCCCATAGAAGAACATTGTTTCTTATGGTTCTCAGAACTATTTTAGAACCATCCCAATGTAAAACAAGTTGTAGAAGGTTCCTATAACATTAACATAATGTAAATTAAATGTAACCATGATTGAACTTAACATTCTATTAAAGTAATGAAATACCAAGAAAATAACTTTTTATGTGCTGAAAATGTTCCAAAGCCAAGCAACTATCCTGCACTATTCCCCGAAAGTTGTGGGAAGGTTGTACACAAAATAACCATAGGACAACCATGCTCTTACCACGCTCTAAGAAACATGTGATTCTCAGAATGTTATGTGCTAACTGGGTTATGTAATATATCAAACGCCAGACATCCATGTTCTCTTTTCTGTTACCAACATCGATCAAGTCAAACCCGAACCACAGGTAAGCAGTCACTCATTTCCCTGCCAATTACAGCGTTTTCCCAGAGGCCTGAGCAGCGCAAAAAGACGTGGAGCCCCCAGAGCAGAGCCACCACAAGGCCGACTTTCACTTCATATTCCAGTCACACCGGCCACTTCACAACCAAATCCCCACATAGAGAACGATACGACTGGGGGAGCCGCTGGGGAAACAAATCTTGTGCGTAAGGGGTAGACACACATGATTCAGATTCTGTGAAGATACAGTATACTGTACAGTGCATTCGGAAAGTAATCAGACCCCTTGACTTTTCCACGTTTTGTTAAGTTACAGCCTTATTCTATAATTTATAAAATAGTTTTTTCCCCTCATCAATCTCCACACAATACCCCATAATGACAAAGCAAAAACAGGTTTTTAGACATTTTGCAAATATATTAAAAATAAAAAATTTACATAAGTATTCAGACCCTTTACTCAATACTTTGTTGAAGCACCTTTGGCAGTGATTACAGCCTAGAGTCTTCTTGGCACACCTATATTTGGGGAGTTTCTCCCATTCCTCTCTGCAGATCCTCTCAAGCTCTGTCAAGTTGGATGGGGAGCGTTGCTGCACCGCTATTTTCAGGTCTCTGCAGAGATGCTCGATCGGGTTCAGGCTCTGGCTGGGCCACTCAAGGAAATTCAGAAACTTGTCCCGAAGCCACTCCTACATTGTATTGGCTGTGTGCTTAAGGTCATTGTCCTGTTGGAAGGTGAACCTTCACCCCAGTCTGAGGTCCTGAGCGCTCTGGAGCACGTTTTCATCAAGGATCTCTCAGTACTTTGCTCCGTTCATCTTTACCTCGATCCTGACTAGTCTCCCAATCCCTGCCACTGAAAAACATCTCCACAGCATGATTCTGTAACCACACTTGCATTCAGGCCAAATATTCCAATCTTGGTTTCATCATGGTCTGAGAGTCTTTAGGTGCCTTTTGGCAAACTCCAAGCGGGCTGTCATATGCCAATTATTAAGGAGTGGCTTCGGTCTGGCCACTCTACCATAAAAGCCTGATTGCTGGAGTGCTGCAAAGATGGGAGAACCTTCCAGAAGGACAACCATCTCCACAGAGGAACTCTAGAGCTTTGTCAGAGTGATCATCAGGTTCTTGGTCACCCCCCTGACCAAGGCCCTTCTCTCCCGATTGCTCAGTTTGGCCAGGCGGCCAGCACTAGGAAGAGTCTTGTTGGTTCCAACTTCTTCCATTAAGAATGATGACGCCACTGTGGTCTTGGTGACCTTCAATGCTGCAGAAATGTCTTTGTACCCTTCCCCAGATCTGCGCCTTGACACAATCCTGTCTGAGAACTACGGACAATTCCTTCAACCTCATGGCTTGGTTTTTGCTCTGACATTATATAGAAGAATGTTTCCCTTTCCAAATCATGTCAAATCAATTGAATTTACCACAGGTGGACTCCAAACTGTAGAAACATCTCAAGGATGATCAATGGACACAGGATGCACTTTAGCTTAATTTCGAGTCACATAGCAAATGGTCTGAAGTGTTTTTTATTGTTAATACATTTGCAAGCATTTATAGAAACCTGTTTTTGCTTTGTGGGGTATTGTGTGTAGATTGCTGAGGAAATTGTTTTATTGAATCCCTTTTAGAATAAGACTAACGTAACAAAATGTGGAAAAAGCCAAGGGGTCTGAATACTTTCCGAAGGTACTGTAGATGCACAGGGCTTTGCTTAATGGATGAACTGGTGACTTGATGAACTGGTGTGGAATGTGGAAAAAGTCAAGGGGTCTGAATACTTTCCGAAGGCACTGTATATATTTCCACATTTTGTTACATTACAATATGTGGACTGGTTTCCAAGTCACAGATTTGTTTTATGGATGTCCATTACCGTGTGAATCGGGCCAAATGAATAAAGCTCTTTCTTCAACAAGCAGGAAACAATTTGAGTGTTGACTTTAGACTCATGCCTCAATTACAAGTCACAACAGAGTCAATGAATAAGACCCTGATTCCTCAGAGAGCGAGGCCACTGCTCCAAGCCAAGACAGAGAAAAGCAGACCATGTCCAAATTCTCAATGACAACTTCATACATTCAAATTAAATTAACAAGATAAGTTATGTACATCTACAGATAATGTTTGTATATGCATGCTATGAATAAACTGGCATGCATTCTTTGCATGATAATTTATTCTACAAAATTGTTATTGTGAAGAATCAAAACAATAGTCTGTTCACAATGGGTGTGAAAAGAAAGAGGAAGTGTATCTGAATGCCTGTGTGTTTGTGCGTGCGTGAGATTCTTGTGTGCATTATAGGCATTCAGAGGTGCGTACTTAATCATAATGAACACTGACACAATCAATCAAGCAACCACAGATTAATGGAGAACATAAAACCAACTGGGAGGCTTTGTTGAGCTGTGTTTCTGAATTCCTTGTCATTTTTGTACAGATTACCCTCTCTTTCTGGTATGCATGTTTCACTCTTAATAGGCCCTGTTTTCTGGAGGGAGTGTTACAAGAGACCTTGACTCTACTGGGACTCACTACCAAATATGGCGGGCATGCACTTCAGGGAGCAATAGATTCACAAGCAACCATTTCATTCACATTTTGATAGACCTTATGGGGGCTACAACATCGTGTTTGAGAAACCTGTAGTGTGGTATTGTATGAAACCATTCATTATGTGGGGCTAGCTCCACCCACTGCTCTTAAACTGCCAGCCAACGTTTTGTTTTTCTTACATGCCCTCTCTTCATGACTGCACCTTCAACACACTTGAGTATGTATGAAAACTGGTAAAACGTAACCTTTCTCCATTTATCACACAAAACAGAGTACATTACCATCTTACATACATCATGCTGTTGCATATCCACCAATCCTAACAGGCAATGAACCTCAATAACCCCTGGTCTGCTATTGTAGCATACCAGTTCTCTTACTCAGACACTTCTGTGGGCCATTCATCATAGCAACAGTTCCTTGGCTCATCATGGTGGTGTACTGTAAGGCTTCACTGTTAGGATCTGCCAGTGCTTTGCGAAACTCAGCAGGGTGTGAGAGAGCTGCCACTGATCAACACATACTGTAAGATAAATAAGCATAGCTAACCAATAACCATGTCCCGATCTGCCTTTGTACTGGGGTACTGATTAATGACAAAGTTGCTGCTTGGCAGAGAGAGAGAAATAACCCACCGTTGTCCCCATGAAGGATTCAAGTACAGAACAGAGACAGCATGCTGGAAAGCCAGGAAGTTGTCTATCTCCACTTCTTGTTGTTGCTCTAATGTCCAGGGTGGAGGTATCAACTAGCTATGGCCTCGCAACACCTCGTCTGACTTCATTAATCATGCCATTTACATTCACAATCATAACAATATGCAGCATGATTAGGACTGGTGTCTCTGTCATGTGCGCCATAGCCTAGATTTCTCCCTTTCCCTAAATTGTACATTATTTTTATTTACATTCTAGAAGTGCCTCACATTTATTTTATTTCACCTTTTTAACTAGGCAAGTTAGTTAAGAACAAATTTTCAATGACGGCCTAGGAACAGTGGGTTAACTACCTTGTTTAGGGGCAGAACAACATATTTTTACCTTGTCACCTCGGGGATTCAATCTTGCAACCTTTCGGTCCCTAGTACAACGCTCTAAACACTAGGCTACCTGCTGCCCCCGTAGTAGTTTTGCATTACACCTATCACTTCTTGAGTATATTATTTATTAATATATTATTTCTGGCTTGAACTTTTTAACCTCTTTTTGAGTGTTTGTCTAGTCAAGTGACTGAAGGAATGAGGGACTCAACTCTCCGCTGCACCTGATCAGCATTTGGTTAACGATCTTTCATCTGCATGAAGGTAGTTCGTCAGCCAATGACCAGACAGATGATGGAGGGCAGGCCTCACGCAGACTGCAGTCAGTAGAGGGAAGCTGCTACCGGAGTGAATGAGCCCCTTCTCGGGAAGAGCCAAACAACCCTGCTCGGAGAGAGCCAAACTAACATAATCCTCTGCTCTCTTCTGGTGGGAGTGAAGAACTGTGGCGTTTTGAATGAATGTATCACTGATCCAGCTCTCTCCAGTCGAACCAACCCGGACGAGATGCGATGGCAGAGACAACCACGATTAACGAATGTATGGAGCCAACCAGTGGGCTAAAATGAGCCTTGGAGTGCGGAAAAGTACTTTAGGATTCCTTTAGGATTATTATAGGAGATTACTATGCAAATATCACACCATTTTATTATTTTTATTTTATGGGACATACTATAGAATAACTAACAGCAATAATTATGGTAATCTTACACTTTAATTTACTATAATAACACTAAAGTAATACTATAGTCTTCTTTTTTATAGTTATTTCTATAGTTCATAGATTATACTATTTACAAGTACATTTCCCTATTTAAAGTCCCCCATATTTTGGCTGCAAGCTATTGCTCTGTTGTTGCTAGGCCACCAGTTATAGTGCTTATAGTTTGCAGTTTTCGCGCACCTTTTATGCAGAGGGGAATACACAATTGCAGCTAGTGCCTGAAAGAATAGTATGGATTTAATAGTTGTTAAATTATATATCCTCAAATAAGCATAAGAAATTGTCCTAATTTAGCATATCAAAAAGCATATCAAGATCCTGATATGGACCTCAGTCAAGAGCATATGTATTGTTTGTGCTGAGAGAATATACTATGTACAGTGTATTCGGAAAGTATTCAGACCGCTTAACTTTTTCCACATTTTGTTACATTACAGTCTTATTCTAAAATTTATTAAATTGTTTTTTTCCTTCATAAACCTACACACAGTCAATGACCAAGCAAAAACAGGTTTTTAGACATTTATGCAACTTTAATTAAAATAAAAAACTGATCACATTTACATAAGTATTCAGGCCATTTACTCAGTACTTTGTTGAAGCACCCTTGGCAGCGATTACAGCCTTCAATACTCTTGGGTATTTTCTTTACATTTATTTAACTAGGCAAGTCAGTTAAAAATAACTTATTTTCAATGACGGCCTAGGAACACTGGGTTAACTGCCTTGTTCAGGGGCAGAACGACAGATTTTTACCTTGTCAGCTCGGGGATTCGATCTTGCAAACTTTCGGTTACAAGTCCAACACGCTAACCACTAGGCTACCTGCCAGGTATGATGATACAAACTTTTTCCACATTTTGTAACGTTATAGTCTTATTCTAAAATTGATAAAATCATCAGCAATCTACACACAATACCCCATAATGAAAACAGGTTATTTATTTATTGCACTTTTATTTAAAAAAAAAATACTGAAATACCTTATTTACGCAAGTATTCAAACCCTTTACTATGAGACTCGAAATTGAGCTCAGGAGCATCCTGTTTCCATTAATCATCCTTGAGATGTTTCTACAATTTGATTGGAGTCCACCTGTGGTAAATTCAATTGATTGGACATGATTTGGAAAGGCACACACCTGTCTATGAGGTCCCACAGTTGGCAGTGCATGTCAGAGAAAAAACCAAGCCATGTTTTTTACAATACATTCTAACACCCTTTTTAAAACAAATGAAGAGGTCAAATAAATATTAATGAACCATAACTGACTATCTGCCTCCTGTCTGTGGTTATGGGATCCCAAAGAACCTTTCTTTTTAACATCTCCATGATGAAATACAGGACGTTTACTCCCAGCCAGGCATCCCAGTGTAGAGGTATAAGACTGCTATGGGGGAGAGGATTAACCTTTCACCTCCATAGTTAAGAAGGTCAACATGAGAGGTAAGAGTGACATGCGAGATGGTGCTGAACTACATAGTAGGACAGCCCACTGTGCAGTTAATAAGACTGTCTTTCACCTCCTTGGAACGTAAAGATCCCAGAATGGGGGAGAGGATTAATCTCTTACCCCCTAAATGGTAAACATGAGGGGCCACAAAAGGTAACAGCCAGGCTATAGGAAATGACAGCCCAGTGTGGAGTGGCAGTATGTTTGAGAACATCCATGGGGGAGAGGATCATCCTTTTTGGCAGTAGATAGTTAGTTAAAATGTTACTGATAGTCTGTAGAGCATCTACAGATGTACTGTCCTAATAAAGTATTACCACCCTTATATCCCCTTCAGGAGGTACTGTAAACATGACACTTAAAGGGGCCATCTGGGATTGGTACAACATGTAGTTGTTGTTGTTTGAATCCTAGATTGCCCCTTTTAATGGACAGTCAGACATGAAGAGACTGTTCATGGAGAATTCATATTTTAGCCCCTTTGGAAGGTAAAGAGGTAACAGGGGAAATTTAACATGGTGCAGAACAACATGCCAGTGTTGTTGTGAAACTACTGATGTATGAGGATGGCAGACAACGACAGAGGGGGAGACAGTTGGGGAGCATAGAGACTGGGGGAATGGAGGGTGACAGTGGGGGGAGATGAGACTGTGGGAGGAGAGGCATGTAGGCCCCTGTTTTTCATACTTGACCATGTAATGAGTGATGAAGACGTTGAGTAATAATATTTAATCTGGTAAGAAAGATGAGGGTAATGCAGGTACCCTGTGGTGGTGAGGGTAACAGATCATAATAGAGTGTACAAAAATCACTCACCCACACGCAGTACTTGCCTCGTCGTGTCGGTAACAGAGAGCAGAGAAAACATCACAAGGCCTCCTGCTGAAGGGATAACTCAGGTTAAACATACAGGTCAAAGGGTGGCGTCCATTAATCATCTATACAGGACAATGTATAACTACTGCATATAATCTATGGCTGGGCTGGCATTACCAAGAGAAACAAGGCTATCCACATGTACAGCCAGGGTGGGTGGGTGCTTATATTTGTCCGGTTTCATGTGTGAAATGGAAATGTGTTTTTTCGACGATTTGAGAGTTTGGAACTATAGGGCAAAAAGATGATTCTGAGATAATTGGTTTTCAACACAGACTGGGTGGTGCCGTTGTGGCAATTGCGCTCCAATGCTGCGAATGAGCAATGTTTGTACTGCAGAGAATTTGAATCCGTGAACACAATACATAAATGGAATGTGTACATGATATTGTGCAATGGTAATAACAAAATAAGAACACCTCAAACGTTAAGAATCAGGCTAGCCTAAATATCCCTGCATGCTTGCTTTGTCGCTTTCTCTTCCCAAAAGCACCTTTGTATTTTGGCACTGCGCCAGATCCAGTCCATGGAAATACATTAGCAACAGCTGTATCTTTTAGTATCCTTTGGTTTTCTGTCCACATAATTTCTTGTTCATATGCATTGTCGCTGAAGTGCTTGCTACACAAAGGCAGCGATGCAGAGTTGGTATTTACATTGTATTTACTATTTTGAATTGCGACTAACCACTAACCATGACATTTGATGCCTTATTCTCTTGATTTCCTGTATAAAGTGCACCCAGGGACCGAACAGCAGCTTGCTCTTGCTGCCATCTCTTTTTTCACTTTGCATAACTTACTTTACTTGTGATATGCCAAACTTTCTCACCAGCTACTTCTCCCCCCAAAAAATGTAATCTGTGACATCAAGCTCCATATAAGGGCATATCGTGATGTTTCTACATAGCCAGGTCTCCCCCATGAGGGTGCACATGCGCAGTTGTTACCCAATCTGTGGCAGCAGAGATAATTGCAAATGTTTTAAGTGGAAAAGTACACATTTTCTGTCTCAAAACCAATAGTACTTTTGACAAAAAATTGTTCATTTGGACGTCCGCTTTCAACAAGTCGAGCCCAGATGCTGCTGAGAACCTAATCGTTGTGGTTTTCCTCCGCTACAAATACTTTCCTCCGCTATCCTTTATAGTCCTCTCAAATAGAACCTGAGTCAAACCACACATCTATCCACCAACCCATAAACCCTCACTCTCTTCCTCCTCTCTCCTGCATCCCCACTTTCACACTTCTAAAAGGCAGGGGCGTTTTACCTCAAGAGAAATTAAGAAGAAAAATAGCGGGAAGTGGGTTGTTTAGTTTTCAAATTATGTCGATAATTCATGAAAGTTTGAGACATAAAAAAGGTGCTCACTCTCAGTAAAATATGTGGTTACTTTGCTGTGGCTGCTAAACTTCTGTCATCTGCAGATTAATCTTATAATGTGGTTATAGAACATGTTCACTAATACACAGAGCCCTATGGGCCCTGGTCAAAAGCACTATATAGGGAATAGGGTGCCATTTGGGATACACTTAGATAATGAGAAGGTTTCCTTCAACATACAGTCTGAGAGGATTAAGTTCCTCACATCAGGTAATCATCAGTTGGGAGACATCCTTTCAGATCTTTTCCAAAACTAATAGACGAGGCCAGGGCTGTGGGCTTGCCCTTGTGTTTCCAACTGCCAGCTTTTGAGAATCTGTGTGTGTGTGTGTGTGTGTGTGTGTGTGTGTGTGTGTGTGTGTGTGTGTCTGCTTATGTGCGTGCTCCTGTGCATTTGTGTGGCCGTATGTCCTCACATGCGTGTTCGTGTACAGCTGTAGGATCATCATTTGATTCTTGTTTTGCCAATAACACATTTTGAATGGGCTATCACGTTGCCGAGGTATATGGATGGCTTCCATGTTTTTTTATACTTTTATTTGAACAGGGACAATTTACAACAAAAACATGCATCTCAGTGTACCAGATTTAGCTAACAGCTATCTTCCAGAGGTACCCGTGTGTGAAGGTTTTCTTTAGGATTCTGCCTGTACTTAGCTCTATTCCGTTTCTTTGAATCCTAAAAAAACTCCAGAGTCCTTGCCAATGACAAGCATACCTATAACATAATGCAGTCACCACCATGCTTGGAAATATGAAGAGTGGTACTCAGTGATGTGTTGTGTTTGATTTGCCCCATTCAGGAAATAAAGTTTATTTCTTTGCCACATATTTTGTTTTATTTTAGTGCCTTATTGCAAACAGGATTTATGTTTTGGAATATTTTTATTCTGTACAGGCTTCCTTCTTCTCACTCTGTCACAGCCATTAACTCTGTAACTGTTTTAAAGTCCCCATTGATGAAATCCCTGAGCAGTTTCCTTCCTCTTCAGCAACTGTATTAGGAAGGACAACTGTACCATGTATTTACTTAGTTATTGCCCAGTAATTACCGGGCAGTAAAATGAAGGGTTACCAAGAAGCCTGACACAGTAAGTAATACTTACTGTGTTTGGCCTCTGAGATGCAGAGGCCTATAGTCTGCCCTGTAGATAATCATGCGTTCTGCAATGAATAGACAGAAGACAATGTATAGGCTAGGATGGTCATCATGCAAACAGGCTGTTCTGGGACCTGTCGGCATCTTCTCGTGACCTACTGAAAACAACAATGTTATAGCAAATTATGAGGAATTATGTATTTTGAAGTCAAAACAAAGTAGCCTACACACCTCAATCAATAAAATGTATTTATAAAGCCCTTCTTACATCAGCCGATGTCACAAAGTGCTGTACAGAAACCCAGCCTAAAACCCCAAACAGCAAGCAATGCAGATGTAGAAGCACGGTGGCTAGGAAAAACTCCATAGAAAGGCCAGAACCTACGAAGAAACCTAGACAGGAACCAGGCTCTGAGGGGTGGCCAGTCCTCTTCTGGCTGTGCCGGGTGGAGATTATAACAGAACATGGCCAAGATGTTCAAACGTTCATAGATGACCAGCAGGGTCAGATAACAATAATCACAGTGGTTGTAGAGGGTGCAACAGGACAGCACCTCAGGAGTAAATGTCAGTTGGCTTTTCATAGCCGATCATTCACAGTTAGAGATAGCAGGTGCAGTAGAGAGAGTGTCCAAAACAGCAGGTCCGGGACAAGGTAGCACGTCCAGTGAACAGGTCGGGGTTCCATAGCCGCAGGCAGAACAGTTGGACTGGGGACAGCAAGGAGTCATCAGGCCAGGTAGTCCTGAGGCATGGTCCTAGGGCTCAGGTCCTCCGAGAGAAGAGAGAGAGAATTAGAGGGAGCATACTTAAATTCACAAAGGACACCGGATGAGACAGGAGAAATACTCCAGATATAAAAGACTGTCAGGGGGCTAGGGTCAAACTATTGCAGCATTAATACTGGAGGCTGAGACAGGAGTGGTCGGGATTGTGGTAGTTCATCGCTTTTAGGGACCGACTCTAGCTCCAACTGACAGGTTGGATACCATATGCCTTTGTTTTTTTAAATGGTGGGCTCAAGCGGTGTGTATATATATATATATATATAAATATATTCAAATTTGTATCACCACACCCACACAGTCAGACTGAGCATTTCAGTGGCCCAAGGAGGCTCAGTGAAAAAATTACATTTTGAAGTTACAATTAATAAATTAACACACAATGTTAATAGACATACAGGGATGATTTAAAAATGTAATTAAAAAGTGCGATGGGGGTTTTAAATGAGAAGCTGGAGGTCTTCCATGCAGTTAAAGAGCGACTGCACTTCCTGATTTAGTCTCGTTCTGAATATTGCTCGTTAAGAAATTCTAGCGCCCATGACTGAAGCCAAACGAGAGCGGTCTTAGGGTGTGGTTTTGATTTTGATGTGGATGTGTTATGTTCGCATGTCATACCCTGGCAGGTACTGTTTGTCCCTCCAGAGTCACCATAGCAACAACATAGCCACTTCCTTAAAATAGTCACTTCCTTAAAATAGTCTGAATGAAGAAATCTGTAATTCATATAGATATTTTTGCCAAGGTCTTAGATGCGCAATTTTACATCTACACTTAACAAAAATATAAACACATCAATTTCTAAGATTTTACTGAGTTAAAGTTCATATAAGGAAATCATTCAATTGAAATTAATTCATTAGGCCCTAATCTATCGATTTCACATGACTAGGAATAACGATGTGCATCTTTTGGTCACAGACACCAAACCAAGGTTGGGTCGTGGATCAGAAAACCAGTAAGTATCTGGTGTGATCACCATTTGCCTCATGCAGTATCTCTGTGCACTCAAATTGCCATTGATATAACGCAAATTGTGTTTGTTGGTCGTAGCTTATGCCTGCCGATACCATAACCCCACCGCCACCATGGAACACTGTTCACAATGTTGACATCAGCAAACCACTCACCCACACTACGCAAAACTCTGGGACCTGTCGGCATCTTCTAAAATCAAATAATATTAGATCAAATAGTGTTTTGTTCATCACAATTCATCACAAGGAAATCAGTCAATTAAAATGAATGAATTAGGCCCTAATCTATGGATTTCACATCACTGGGCAAGGGCGCAGCCATAGCTGGGCCTGTGAGCCACTTGGGAGCCATGCCCACCCACTAGGGAACCTAGCCAATAATAATAATAATACATTAGTTTTTCCCCACAAATAGGGCTTTATTACAGACAGAAATACCAGATGTGGAGGTCCTGGGGTGGCGTGGTTACACGTGGTCTGCGGTTGTGAGGCCGATTGGACGTACTGCCAAATTCTCAAAAACGGCTTATGGTAGAGAAATTAACTGGTAACAGTTCTGGTGGACATTCCTGCAGTCAGCATGCCAAATTGCACGCTCCCCCAAACTTGAGACATCTGTGGCATTGTGTTGTGTGACAAAACTGTACATTTTAGAGTGGCCTTTTATTGTCCCCAGCACAAGGTGCCCCTGTGTAATGATCATACTGTTTAATCAGTTTCTTGATATGCCACACCTGTCAGGTGGATAGATTATCTTGGCAAAGGAGAAATGCTCACTAACAGAGACGTAAACAAATTTGTACACAACATTTGGGAGAAATAAGCTTTTTGTGTGTATGAAACATTTCTGGGATCTTTTATTTCAGGTCATGAAACATGGGACCAACACTTTACATGTTGCATTTATTATTTTTGTTCAGTATAGAAACAGCAGTGTATGTGATGAGTCAAAAGAGATTAGTGCAAAAAGGGTCAATACAGATATTCCAGGTAACTATTGGTTAACTATTTAGCAGACTTATAGCTTGGGGGTAGAAGCTAGTTAGGGTCCTGTTGGATCCAAACTTGGTGCATTGGTACAGCTTGCCGTGTGGTAGCAGAGAGAACAGTCTCTGACTTTGTTAGCTGGAGTATTTGACAATTTTTAGGGCCATCCTCTGACACCACCTGGTATAGAGGTCCTGGATGGCAGGGAGCTCAGCGCCAATGATGTACTGGGCAATACGCACTACCTGCTGTAGCAACTTGCAGTCGGATGCCAAACAGTTCCCATAACAAGTGGTGATGCAGCCAGTCAAGGTTCTCTCAATGGTGCAGCTGTGTAACTTTTTGAGGATCTGAGGGCCCATGAACCTGTGAGGGGAAAAACTATTTATTAAACTTATTTGTTGGCTATGTAACAATTATTTACTTAACGAACATTAAGATATTTCTGTCCTGCTAATGCTGTGTTTTATGGTCTCCACTCTAGGACATGGGTTCTATTAGAGATAGCTTGAAGCTGACAATTGATTTGTGTTGGTGATAAAAACGTAAAAGCTAGCCTTCTATAGACAAGATGATGGTGTGTGTGTGACTCGAGATAGAGAGAGCCTGGAAGAGTTAAGAACAATGCCTCATATCTTCCTGGCATCTGGGAAACTGAGACAAAGTAAAATACCATCCTATGTAGATAACCAAGGTGGCTTATGGGAAGGTTAGAAGTGACTGATTAAGCATCTTGGTATCAGATATATAAAAACTGTGCATCGTCTGTCAAGACTGGTGGGCTTGACGGTCTCATTATTGCAATAATTAAACTGTTACGGATCCAATCCCGTGAACGGGATCAATTTTGACAACATCCGGTGAAATGCAGAGCGCCAAATTCAAATTACAAAAATACTCATTTCAAACATTCAAAAAAATACAAATGCTATACACCCTTCAAAAGCTTAGACTCTTGTTAATCTAACAGCATTGTCAGATTTCAAAAAGGCTTTACGGCAAAAGCAGAACATTTGATTGTCTGAGGACAGCGCCCCACTCAAAAACTCAATTAGCATAATAACATAACCAGCAGGTGTCAACTCAAAAATAGCATAAAAAAAAAAAAATTTGCTTACTTTTGATGATCTTCCTCTGATGGCATACCCAAGTGTCCAGGTTACACAATAAAAGGTCCTTTTGTTCGATAAAGTTCCTCTTTATATCCATATAGCTCCGTTTGGTTGGCGCGTTTTGTTCAGTAATCCACCTGCCCAAAGGCTTTCATCCATCCATACAAACGATATCCCAAAAGTACCCGTAAAGTTTTCAACAAAGTCAAAACAGCATTTGTAATCAATACTCAGATACCCTAAAATGAATATACACTATAATATTTCAGACGGAATATAACCTGCTGAATAGAAGAGAAAAAAAACTGAGCGTGCATTCCCTGTTACGCGCAAAATCCAAAACAGGACACTTGACGTGAACTCAGGTGGTCTTACTCCCTTGATTTTCATGATTGAAGCTTGAAACGTTTTTCTAAAGACTGTTGACATCTAGTGGAAGCCATAGGAACTGCAATCTGGGGGTTAACTTCTTAGGGAGCGGCAGCTGAGGTGTCGGTTTTGGAGAATCTGGCGTGCCGAAAGTAAAAGGCCTGCCACTCAGTCCCAGAAACTAGGATATGCACATAATTAGTACTATTGGATAGGAAACACTCAAGTTTCTAAGAGTGTTAAGATTTTGTCTGTGAGTATAACAGAACTGATATAGCAGGCGAAAACCAGAGGAATTTCTGTCCTGGGAAAAGTGTTTTTGACATTGCCTCATTTTGAACCCCTCCCTGTTGAAAACCGCTATATATATGGGAGTAAGATTGCAGTACCTATTGCTTCCACTTGATGTCAACAGTCTCTAGACAGTGTTTGGTGATGTTAGGTAGCTCTGGATGGTAATAGAAGAATTTAGAACTAGTCATCGGATGTAAACAGAAGAGGAAGCGCGTTCACGGGCTCGCACACGCTGTGGTTTTTTTCCTTTCCTATCGTCCAGTTTATAATCCGGTTGAAATATTATAGTAAATATACATACAAGTGTTCCTAAGGATACATTATCAATGATGTTTGATTGTTCTTGGACAATTGTATAGGTTGAACGTGTTCTCTTCACGGTTCAATGGGCGACTCAACAGTGGATTTTATGATCATAACGCGCCAACCAAACAAAGATTTATGGATATAATAAAGTACTTTTTCTAACAAAAGAAGCATGGATTGTCTTCGTTGGACACTTGGGAAGCCCTCAGCAGAAGTTCTTCAAAAGGTAAGGGATTTTATATTAGCGATTTTATGCGTTTGAGACCTGTGTTGGGTTATGGATTTATGCTAATGCATAAATATTAGCGGTGCTACCCTCAAACAATCAAATGTTGTGCTTTCGCCGTAAAGCCTTTTTGAAATCTGACAATGCTGTGATATTGCCAAGAATCAGAGCTTTTGATGACTATGCAACACTTGTATATTGATGAATGTTTAATAATTCAACTTTTGGATTTTGAATTTGGCGCCCCACTGCTCCCTAAGTCACAGGCGCCCCACCTGCGACAACATCCACAAAAATGAAGAGCGCCAAATTCAAATTACAAAAGTAGTAATATAAAACATTCATGAAAATACAAGTGTTGCACACTGTTCAAAAGCTTACAATCTTCGTAATCTCACAGCGTTGTCAGATTTCAAAAAGGATTCATGGCGAAAGTAAACATTTGATTGTCTGAGGACAGCGCCCCGCGTATTTTCTGCATTAGCATAATTTCATAACCAGCACGGGTGTCACAACTCAGAAAAAGCGATAAAAGAAATCGCTTACCTTTGAAGATCTTCTTATGATGGCAATCCGAAGGGTCCCAGCAACACAATAAATGTTCCTTTTGTTCGAAAAAGTCCCTCTATATCCGTAAAGCTCCGTTTGGTTGGTGCGTTTTGTTCAGAAAATCCACCGTCCACTCGTCCATTATACAAGACATACAAAGCGTTAAAAACATACCTATAAACTTTGTGCAAACAACGCAAACAACGTTTCTAAACGATCCTTAGTGGCACTAATATGTATATAAACGATATTATTTCACACGGATAATATCCTGGCCGAGGCGCATGCTCATGGTCCCGCGAGTAAAAGATAAAGTCACTTCCTCACTCCACTTGCCAAAACTTGTCTTACTCCTCAATTTTTCAATATAAACGCATGAAACCTTGTCTAAAGACTGTTGACATCTAGTGGAAGCCATAGGTACTGCAACCTGGGAGCTGGATTCCAGTCTTTCTATACCAAGTCAATGTGAAAAGAGGCACCTCACAGGATCACATTTTTCCAGATGGATTTTACTCTGGTTTTTGCCTGCCAAATCAGTTCTGTTAACTTGTGTGTCAACCCACATTGTTAACTTCTATATTAGTACATACATTTCACAGTTACCTCCCGTCACTAACAGGTTAGGGTATAAAGAATACAGACAAGTGTTCATGTTTATTTAAGCAACGTTTATTATACTTATCAATGTTACGCGTTGTTTGGTTCTGTTTCTCTCTCTCCATCTCTGTAGCTTCCGGGATGCTGGATAAGGACCCGAGCTAAGCAATCGGGCTGACTTTGTAGTGCCTGACCCGAATGGCTCATTAATGTCAATTGGCATATTGAAAGACCATGTCAGTAGTGATGTGATTTTGTAAATGTTAGATTAGTATATGGTATCTTGAAAAACGTGTCTCAATGTACGTAATTAAGTATGTTTAGCTGAATGTAGGCTTTGATAAAGGTAATTGCTTAATTAATTAGTGTTGGCTATGTTCTGAGGGGAAGGGCTTCCCCTACAAAAGGAGCGTCTCTTTCAGTTCAAGGGGGAGAGGCCATTTTGTATTGAGCTCTGGATGAGGCAGCATGGTATTAAGCTGTCCCTGTAAGGTGTACTGTACTTTTTTCACAAATCACTTTGTAAATAAACACCCTTGCACAGAAGACCTGTTGCGGCTCCGCCAACTTTTTGTTTGAGGTTAGGTTTTCCAGTTTGGCCTTTTGGCCTACTCTACTGTGACAGCCATATAGCAAACACTTTTATCCAAAGCGACTTACAGTAATGTGTGCATACATTTTATGTATGGATGGTCTCGGGAATCGAACTCACTACCCTGGTGTTAAAAGCTCCATGCTCTACCAACTGAACAACAAACGACCACAGGCATCTTCACCTCAGGACATTTATGGAAGAGTCAGGTCAGAGTCAGGAACTACAACAACAATCAGCACCAAGGCCATTTCCATCATGTCACTCACCACATACAATCATTCTGTCACTATCTTTCCAGGAAGCTACAATATAATCCTTTCAAGCACAATATTTCTCAAAGTGAAATGGCAGACAAACAGAGAGAGAGAGACTGCATCAGAGAGAGATGGTAAAACAGAACAGAGGGAAGAGAGAGAGAGAAGGAACCGAGAAAAATTGAAATGAATAATTTCTCTCCCCTCTCATCAGAGGGGTATAAAACAAAGCAGGATTAAGTAGTTAGCAAGCTAACTAGCCTAAATATTTCGATGTAACTTTTAGAAGGATAAGCATGGTCTAAATGATTCAGCAAACGAAAACACATATTGAAGTTTATCGTTTTTAATATTATCGAAAATGTATTGTTATTTCTGGTTGCTTATTGAACCTGATTTGTAGTGTACTCTTCTGGTCTACGTTAGATGGCCAACATCACCAGAGTTTTGTTGCTGAACAGCCCTGTTGGTTAGACATGCCATAAATCTAGAGAAATGCTCCGGAACAGACAGGACTGAAAATAACCCAGAGGAGCTAGACAAGACATGTAGAACCAAGGTTATGATTACTTTTTGCTATTTCTTAAGCCCACTGGAGCATTTGAAGCCAGGAGAGGCAGAGAACAAGTTTGTTTTGGCAGTGGAATGGGATTTCTACACTTTAGAACTATTTCCGTTTTCAGTCTCTTGGAGTGATTCATTAAGCACATTAGAACATTTGTCAATAATATGGACTTCTCTCTTCCTGATATAACCCAGCTAGCACATTTTGTTCCTTTGAAGTTTTTGGTTTCCAATTGGTTCTTGGAACAAAGCTTCCTGACTGGTAAAACAGAATGTCTTTTAAACGTTCTGAGAACGGAAGTGAACATTTTGCCTGTTCTGGGAACGTAAATTATTTGGTTGCAGGGAGTGTCTAAGAAGGTTTTACTATAGTTCCCTGAACACTTTCCTGGGAGGTTTTATTAAAGTTTTTATCGGTTATTTGAAGGTAATTAAATAAAGTTCTGAGGACATGTCTCAATAAGACTTTTAATAACACTGCTAGCTTAGTTTGGGGTAACTATATGAACTTCAAGCACCGATAGGACGCATGGAAATTAATTTTCATATGCATTAATTATGCAAACATGTGGGCGGAGCCAACACACCTGAACACACTTAACAAAATAGAGAAGGGAGAGAGTTTTGTTGAATGTTACTAATGTTTTCTTGTGGTTTAATTTAACGTTTAATGTTCTGAGAAGATGACTTTAAATAGAACCATGAGGAAACCTGCAGAAAATGTCATTGCTGAAATACTGAAATGCCAACAGAAGAATGTTGTTTCTTAACCCTTTCATGCGTGAGTTCCAAATATCTCTAACGGAGTTATTTTATGCACGTGATGATGTTATGACATTCTCTCCATAATAGAACGTGATTGTTATTCAACAATACATTTAATCCGCGCTGCCCTCAAAACAAGGAATTTAGCCTGTTTTTATTTATAGGCTTTTTCAACTTCCAATGATTTTTTAAAAAGTTTTTATTTTCTAAGAGCAGTTTGATTTGAGCTGTGTTCCGCCTCCTCGTCCATTCACATAAAAAGTCACTTTTACTTTTGCGGACAATTACATTTTTGGGACATTTCTGACCCGGACAAAATTCCCCAAGCACTTCCTAATTGTTTGTGCAGACATTTTCTCATCGGAACGATCTGCACACGTGTTCACATTTTCCTTCTTTTGCCAGCATCGCAGTCATTGTTGTTTTCGTTACTAATAATAACTTTGGAAATGTGTGCGTTTCTATCAAAGTAAGTGCCTTGTTACGTTATAATAGTTTCAGTATGTCGTGTTATGTCGTTTCTATTGTAGCTCACTGTATTTATGGAGCATAATATATTTGTATATTCCTTATAACCGCGGACACGTGAGGTAACATTACTCATTTCATAACCTTTGTGGTGTTATATTCAATCTTGCTTAGGTAGCTAGCTACATTCTATCAGCTCTGTAAAACAATGCTAGTTGCGTCAGAAAAGATTTCGCTTATGTTGCATTTTGAAGCTACCCTGGCCTTATGCCTCCCAAGTGGCGCACCGGTCTATGGCACTGCATCTCACTACAGACACCCTGGTTCAAATCCAGGTTGTATCACAACCGGCTGTGATTGGGAGTCCCATAGGGCGGCACACAATTGGCCCAATTTTGTCAATGCAGTATTCTATTTTTATAGCAGTGTTTTATTATGTTACTTATTTGTAATATTGTTTTATTTCTATATCCTGATATTGTATTCTAATGAATAAGTCCTCTTTATTCTATACTTTCAGAAACCACGCCAGTATCATAACTGGAAATCTTTCGAGCTGAAGATTGAGGCCAGCCTATGTATGCTAGCGTACACTCCTTAACAGCTTTACTGGATGAAAACACAGCAAGAAAACACATTCAATTTTATTGCAGTATTGGTGGTGGTTGGTTCAACAACAACTTGTTTTACTAGAGGAAAAAAAATATATATGCATAACCCATATTTAATATTCATGCAGTGACTGAACAACAACTGCACCTCTGAAGGCATAGTATCATGGCAGGTCACCTGTCAAGCCACCTGTCAGGTCAGTCAGTCACTTATTGCTGCAGATGTGCTCAATAGTGCTTGAGCATATGATACTCCTCAAAGCATGGTGAAACATATATAGGTGTATCACAAGCTAAACACATGTATTTTGTCAACTTCCTCTGCTTACTTCTCCTGGTTCCAGACAGGCAGACTTTGCAGTGCCTCCGTCTGTGGCTACCTTGAGCAGCAGTTTGAGGGACTTTGCAGGGGAAATGCCGGAGGCGTAGGGGATTGTCCGCAGCAAGGCGACCCCCAGTGGATGGGCGCCGAGGGGTGTGGTGCTCCTCCAGCAGCTCTCTCATGACTTTCTCTCTATACTTTTGGTAGGTAATTACTTTACCTATGACGGAGTGGGGAGGATGAGGAAAGTTAGAGGATGATGAGGCAGTGGGTAGGTGGGTGAGATATTGTCACTATAATTGCATAATGTATTTGTATGTGAATTGTACATCCAATTACAAAAATACCTTGTTCAGTAATCATCTCACCTGTTAGTTGGCGGTGAACTATGCTGCCGTTGAGGACAGCAGTGTCGATCAGATAGAAAAATATCTTATTATACCACTTGGTCGTTTTCCGAGCACATTCCACAAAGCTGTTTATCATGTCCACCTTATCCACTGCCCCATTTTGAGATTATAGTCAAGCACACAGTCTGGTTTGATCTCTCTCTCTCCCGTCAGGTGGTCCACCTTCCCTGTGGCTGACACAGTTGCTGTATGGACAGTGGAGAGGACATGGACGTCTCGTTTGTCATGCCACTTTAATGCCAGCTGTTGACCGTTCTCCTTGAACTCCACCTCCCCTCTCTGCATCTTCCTGCAGCCGAATGCCGGCATCCCCTTCCTGTTCGACCTGACTGTGCCACAGGTCCCTGTGCTGTTGGAGAGCAGATGCTGGAAGAGTGTTGGACTGCTGTACCAATTGTCCACAAAGTGTGTCCCTTGCCGAGATGAGGAGCCAGCATGGTCATCACCACGGACCCGGACACCCCAAGCCCCTCATAATGTTTGATGTCAGTGGTGGACCCTGTGTAAACTATAATGTCCTGGACAAATCCTGTCTTCACGTCGCACATGACAAAGAACTTGACCCCAAACCTGTGCCTTTTGGAGGGAATATATTGACGGAACGCCAGCCTACCTTTCCATAACATCAGGGACTCATCAATGCATAGGTCCTTGTATGGCACAAAGTTCTTCTTTACTATCCCCATTCACTAATTGTGGTTGTCACCCATTTAGCGAGTTTCCCCCTCACTCCTGGCTCTCTCTTCTCCTGCAGCTCCAAGGCATAGCGATTGGTCTCCTCTACTATGTTTCCCACCAGCTCCTCTGTCAGAAACAACTTGAAGCACTCTGCCTCAGTTGGAAATGGCAAGGGGCGTTCCACTCCAGACTGGGACTCATCAAAGCAAACAGCAGGGCCAAGAGGGATGAAATGACTGGCGGCCTTCCAGCTACCACAGAACTCCTGTACTTCATCCACT
Organism: Brachymystax lenok tsinlingensis; assembly: GCA_030435695.1. Classification (NCBI taxonomy): domain Eukaryota; kingdom Metazoa; phylum Chordata; class Actinopteri; order Salmoniformes; family Salmonidae; genus Brachymystax; species Brachymystax lenok. The sequence goes on along the minus strand of CM059792.1, from coordinate 4,642,292 downwards.
GTCGGTCTGCCTCCATCACCACCAGCATCTTCAAAGGGACCTGGTACTTCGTCAGTGGACAAGGGAACCTCAGATTCAGGGTTCTCAATGGCTACAAGGTTTGGGGGCAGCTCCTCACTGTCACTGTCAGAATCAGATTCCTGACTTTCATACTCAGACTCATTGTCAGAATTAAAAAGAATCTCCAGAATTTCCACATGTGAGTGGTCTCCTTTTGAAAGACATTGCTAATGCTACAGCTTAGCTCACTAGCTACATACATAAACAACAACACTGAGTGGCTCAGAGTGGGAGTGAGAGGTGGTTACGTTGAGCACGCGACACTTGTATCAATAAATCACTATCAGAAAATGTTTTGTGGTAATTATTTATATTCACTGTTTTATTCACATTTTCAATTACAGGTGACAAATCATGCATTCCGATTCTTGCATGGGCACATATTGTGTGTAAAATATTTCAACTGTGTAGCCATGTTTGTTGACATACAATGCATTCTGGGTTTCACGTAATCGTCTGTTTGACCAAAGATGTTATAGCAAAATGAGGTGAGTAAGGGTTCACTCATTTTTTGAGGACTTCCGGAAATGAATGGTGGGATGTGAACTATAGTAGATGACACATCCCTTCAACGTGCATACTATAAACAGACCAAAGTCATCTTGGTTTCTGTGAGGAAAAAGAGCATGGCTGCGCGCTGAAACTCATTTACTTTCGACGTCTAGAAAGTGTTTTACCTAATTATTTCGGTCAATGGTGAGCTCACCTGTGATGTGATTAATTATACATAGTAATTGCTATTAACTAATTCATATTGTAGTTTATCAGCCGAGAGTTAGAAAATATGACCACTTGTGTTGCGTCAATCTTTCCTCAGTTAGCGCGAGGACAAATGTAGCCTACATTTTTCCGATTAGGGTGATTGTGTTATGCTGTAGCTACTTCTGTGAACATTGAATCCAAAAATAAACTGCTCACATTCTGGACATAACTTTGTAAGGACTGTGTTTGTGTAAATAGTTTCTGAAAAAAGTGTGGCCAGCTCAATTGTTGACATTTGAAACTGCCGTTTTAAATAAACATTTCTAATCACAAGGATGAGATCGTACACTTGAGGGACCACTGTAGAACGATCACAGCTATGAGATGGTACGTGTGAAGGGTTAATGGGGAACTGCACCAGCTGATTTGGCCTAATTTTTTGGCTTGCACCTCAAGAAATTCTTGGGTGTGTCTTTGTCACCACCAAGACACACCCATCTGTCAGAACCTTGCCCGCAGCTGTTTCCCCCCACTCATTCACAACAAACAAACATCTTGCAGGTTGAGTTCAATAACTATAGGCATATGTATGGTGAGATGCCAGAGGAAGCTTTTAGTAGGTCAGTAGCCTACAGAGTAGTATGTGAAGAATCCAAATGCGAGTGTTTTGAAAACATTCAAATGTACTAACAGATTAATTTAGAATAAACCTTTAATTAAATAATACCATAGAAGCAGTGTTCTGCTAATATAACAATGTGCACCTTTCACCTTTTACTTAGTTAGAATTTTACTGGGAGAATTTCAATTTTACTTGAGTCATTTTCTATTAACAACTTAGGGAGCAGTGGGGCGCTACAAAAAAAAAACTATATCCGGATGGATTTTCCTCAGGTTTTCGCCTGCTATATCAGTTCTGTTATACTCACATTATTTTAACACTCTCAGAACCTTCAGAGTGTTTCCTATCCAATAGTACTAATTATGTGCATATCCTATTTTCTGGGCCTGAGTGGCAGGCATTTTACTTTGGGCACACCAGACTCTCCAAAGCCGTCACCTATGCAGCCGCTCCCGAAGTTAAGGTATCTATACTTTTGCTCAACAATGACAATTGTGTACTTTTTTCACGACTGATGGTGTTCCCATCAAACGACCGAGGCTGGTGTCTGGCAAAAGCATCTACAGTCCTCTCCATCTGTAGAAATAGGCAGAGTTAAGGCAGAGTTCATCAGTGACGCATGGAATGAAAAGGTTGTTGCAAATACAGGATGTTCCTGCTGTACTGTATTATTAGTAATTGTCAAGTCCTACTCTTGTTCAACTTCCAAAGGACACAAGGACAACTCAATTTTCCAACTTAATCACTTTTATTTTGGCTTTGTCAGTTGATTGGTCTGTTCAGTGAATTAGGTTGTAAACCTTTAAAGACAGAGAACAAAAGTTACCATTTTAATTAAACATTTTAATTTAAAAAAATGAATTACCCACTTAAGCCTTTTACATGGAATAAAGCAAAGGATAATTTCATGAATTTTCCGAATTTGTTAGTAAAGTTAACATTTAATAGAATTTTTACATTTTTAACTTTGTACCATCCTTTTGGATCTTATTTTTTCAACTCAAAATGAAATATTATTTTAGCACAAAATCAATGAAGAAAATGCTTCAATGTGTTCCTTAACCAAACTACACAGCAGTAAAACATAGCTCAAACATATTAAACAGCATTTCAATCACCATGAAAGTAAATAAAACATTTCACTGACCATTGGCGTCTCTGGACTGAACCTACGAGTGAACTTGGAGCGTCTTCTCTCTGAAGTTTGTTTCCCTAAATGACTGAGGACCTCCATGTTTTCACAGGTGCTCCAAATCAGTGAAACTGACTGATCAGGTGACAAGCGGCCGGTTTGCTGCTGCTGGTGCACTCTGGGAAATGTAGTTCTTTTAGACTTATTCCTGAGATTCAGCTCAACAGTAATCACCTTCAGTCCCACATTGTGGATGTGTTGAGTGCCAGGTCTGTCTCCATTCAGAGACATCAGTATCAAGCCTGTCTGTTGGTCAGGACTCCTTCACATCATCTTGCAAGTCCAAGTGCTGCCTCTTTAGATGCATCTGTGAACACATACACAGTCACTGTTTTTTTACCAATTGCAGTTAGGATAGGTGATATCTGACTAGCAAATATATACTATATTTAAGTTTGAACATGTCAGACTATGCCTACCTAATTATGGTTTCCCCATCGACCACCGTTGGTAAGCAGGTAAGAGGTGAGGCTTTAGGTAAGGTCTTTGCCGGCGCCCCATTGATGGGCATGGCAGTGCAGATCAGCTCTTGGCCCCTCATCAAAGATACTGGTCGGTCACACATAAACACACACACACAGAGGACTGATTACATTTTCAATTGTGATTGTGATCAGCATGGTGGAACCAACCTGATCACAGCATTCACCTTTCTATTTCACTTCAGATATCATGATATGTAAAGTGAAATAGAATGGTAAACGCAGCAATCAGGCTGGTACAATCAGGCTAGGATATGAATGTAAATTGGGACAAAACTCTAAACTGTTTTTACCTTTGACCAGGACAAATGTCCCCAACCTGATTCAAGTGTCCTCCTTGTTGCATTTATAGGAATGCTCACAGTGAGGGCATACAGTTGAATTCGGAAGGTTGGTTGGAGTCATTAAAACTCGTTTTTCAACCACTCAGAAGTTTACATACACTAAGTTGACTGTGCCTTTAAACAGCTTGGAAAATTCCAGAAAATGATGTCATGGATTTAGAAGCTTCTGATAGGCTAATTTAGATCATTTGAGTCAATTGGAGGTGTACCTGTGGATGTATTTCAAGGCCTACCTTCAAACTCAGTGCCTCTTTATTTGACATCATGGGAAAATCTAAAGAAATCAGCCAAGACCTCAGAAAAAAAATTGGAGACCTCCACAAGTCTGGTTCATCCTTGGGAGCAATTTCCAAACACCTGAAGGTACCACGTTCATCTTTACAAACAATAGTACGCAAGGATAAACACCATTGGACCACGCAGCCATCATACTGCTCAGGAAGGAGATGAGTACTCTTCTAGAGATGAACGTACTTTGGTGCAAAAAGTGCAAATCAATCCCAGAACAACAGCAAAGGACCTTGTGAAGATGCTGGAGGAAACAGGAACAAAAGTATCTATATCCACAGTAAAACCTAACATAATTTTCCATCCTCATGATGCCATCTATTTTGTTTAGTGCACCAGTCCCTCTTGCAGCAAAGCACCCCCACAACATGATGCTGCCACCCCCGTGCTTCACAGTTGGGATGGTGTTCTTCAGCCTGCAAGCATCCCCTTTTTCTCCAAACATAACGGCCAAACAGTTCTATTTTTGTTTCATCAGACCAGAGGTCCTTTATCCAAAAAGTGCGAGCTTTGTCCCCATGTGCAATTGCAAACCGTAGTCTGGCTTTTTTATGGAGGTTTTGGAGCAGTGGCTTCTTCCTTGCTGAGCGGCTTTTCAGGTTATGTCGATATAGGACTCGGTTTACTGTGGATATAGATACTTTTGTACCTGTTTCCTCCAGCATCTTCACAAGGTCCTTTGCTGTTGTTCTGGGATTGATTTGCACTTTTCGCACCAAAGTACGTTCATCTCTAGGAGACAGAACGCGCCTATCAGAAGCTTCTAAAGCCATGACATCATTTTCTGGAATTTTCCATGCTGTTTAAAGGCACAGTCAACTTGACCCACTGGAATTGTGATACAATGAATTATAAGTGAAATAATCTGTTTGTAAACAATTACTTGTGTCATGCACAAAGTAGATGTCCTAACCGACTTACCAAAACTTTAGTTTGTTAACAAGAAATTTGTGGAGTGGTTGAAAAATGAGTTTTAAATGACTTCAACCTAAGTGTATGTAAACTTCCGACATCAACTGTATATGCTAGCTGGGTAATCTGCACAATTCCCAGAAAGTTGTAGGAAGGTTCTATGTAAAATAACCATAGGACAACCACACTCTCACCAAGCTCTAAGAAACATATGGTTCTCAAAATGTTATGTGCTAGCTGGTAATGCTTGGTGCTACTTCCTTCAGGGTGCATACTATTCTATTTACAGAGACAATAATACGCAAGCCATGCCTAATGAACAGTGACTAATAAAGACGATCAAGAACCATGACAAATAACTGTATGAAATACAATGTTTTGAAATATCCTCCTATTCAACTCTATCCTCCTCAAAGAAGTCCAGCCTAACAGCCTGGCAACTTGTTTTGCAGTACAGTGTTTCTCGTTACAGTGTTAAAGCAGCCCGATAGGCCCCTAGCGACCACGGGAAAATGGCCTGCTTTTTTTCCCGGCACCATGGCACGAGTCTGGTAATGTGATGTTGAGTCGTTTACAATGCCAGAGTGAGGAATGAAACATCGGAATGAAGTGAGGTCACCAGTATTGCCTCACACTGTACTGTTCTACCCCAAACTACAGGCAGGTGAAACTGATTTTGTCATTAGATTGGTCCCTTTGATGGTTTGCTTTCTTCTCCACAGGGCTGTAAAGACATGCACACACACCCCTGATGCTTCCCTTCTTTCTCCACAGGGAAGTAAAGAGAAGCCTGGTGCCTCAGAGATGTTATGGGCTCTAGGTCAGAGCCCAGTTACCCGATATCGATGGAACTTAGACTTACGAGTGTTTTAATGATGCACCTTTCCTTCAACGGCTGAAGATGTAACATGTGTTTCCTAAAACACCACGCAGAGAGAATGTTCGTTAAGTGCGTCATTGTACTGATACTGATAGGATCAGCTTTCTCATTATCATTATTCTCCCTTACTGTCGACGGATCAGCTCCTAAAGAGATATTATCACCTATGGCTGACTATATTGAGGCGGCTTATTCTAATGTGTGCCCTATCATAAGACACAAAATCAAGATTTGGCACATTATTGTGCAACATGAAATATATTGAGCTAAAAATGATCGACACTAGCTAGGTTTTCATCCAATTGGTGACAGATTTTCATGTGAATATTCAAAAATCCGCATAAAGAAAATATTTCCAACAAACTGACTTGTTGCAGTTAAAAAGTTGTGTGCGATGATGTAGTGCTCACAAAATGTACTCATTGTGTTTCCGTTGCATTTTCAACTCTCACAAAAGCTGTTGCGGTAAATAGCAAATGTGCCTAATCTGGTCTTGGCACGTGCATTCTAGCCAAAATCTCGCAGGTGCATTGCCCGTAGGCTTTTTGGGTAGGCTAGTCTACGTTATGAGATTATTATGGATAAGACAGAGAATATTTATATTTGTCGAATGGCAGTCAAGCATCGATCATCACTAGAATAAGGCCCTCAATATTTATTGGAAAGGAGAATCAAGCTCATCACCATGCACTTTCACCACCCCGTGAAGTTCATCACAACATACAGTATTTAATTTAGAATAATAAACTCCATGGTTTCCTGAGTCGTACTGGGAGGACCTCACACCGTATCATCACGTGACTCCAAGTTTACTTTGATATGATGGTTATTCTATAAATGTCTGCGCTTAAAAGGTGTTTCCACTGCCATTTCTTGTATAATTAATTTTACAGACACAAAAACATCCACCATGTTGAACGAACAAATGATCTGTCAGCCTTTATAAAATTGTACCGAAACTGCATGACTTCACTCTCATAAAAACAGTGGATGGAAACGTGGTTATACGCCTACAATTAGCTAAATAGAACTCAATTTAATATATTATATTCTGAAAAGATGGCAACCATGTTCTGGGTATGTTTGGTGGAACGTTGATGGAAAATTCTCCTAACCCACAGAAAACTGGACAGATGAATGAATGTTTTTGCCACGTTCCCCTGAAACGTGTTTAGAACATTAATATCTTATGTTCAGATAACATGGCAACCATTTTCTGTGTATGTTTGGTGGGATGTTGATGGAATATTCTCCTAACCCACAGAAAACTGGACACATGACTGTTCTTGCAACGTTCTCATTAAACCTGTCTAGAACATGGTAATCACATTCTGGGTAAATTCTATTTGGAATTAAGGGAATGGTCTCTTGGAAACATTCCTTGCACTTCACAAGGAACATTCCTATGAAAATATTAGTTCATGATCTAATGAGATTCTTAAAGGAACGTTCACTAAATTTGTGTGAATGTTTTTGTTAGCTGGGAATCTTCACCCATTGAAAGCAATGTATTAAGTTAAGCCTCATATCTGTTGGCATCAATATTGTGACACAAATCTTCCCCCCCATTTAATGCAATGTATTCACTTAGGCGTCATATCTTTCATGGCTATCTCTGTGTTTCAATAATTGTGACACTATCCTCCCCCAATGGCAAAGGTGCATAAAGATGGAGTAATTCAGATATTATGCTATTGTTTTTAGCACTACCCACAGAGTTCATAAACAACGGTGCGCAACATGGTTCAACGTGCCAGTAAATCAGCACAATAAACTTTAGTTTTTTTTCAAATTGCTGCTGTATTTTGAAAACTGCGCTACTGCTGATATAACAAAAGAGTAGCAGAGAGTAATGTACAATACAGCGAATTGAGCAAATTAGGCATTTGTGGTAAGCATATGGTGGTCGCCATATTTATGCACCTTCGCCATTGAATGCAATTTATACAAATAAGCATTGTGTTTATTTTGCTAAAACGTACCAGATGTATTATTTTCAACGTTATCATGTTGGAATTTACCACTGTAAGAGTTAGATAGAGGACTCTAGATGGATAAAATCCGTTTTGGCATGGACATTGCCATTTAGGGCTTCACCATTTTAAAGTAGTCAACTGGGTGGCACATCCTGTGGGTGAAGGAAGGACCACATGATTCCATGTGGGTTATCACGAGGGATTAGTGAATGAATTATACTCGTAAGCAAACATTTCATGACTTTAGGTGGCAGTAAATTGCCGTTCTTGACTTTATACCTGTTCAAACAACACACTCTAGATGGCAGGATGGACCCTCTCAGTTTGTTTGCCAACTCATAGAAGTAGTAGAAGTAGAAAATGGACTGCTTCAAAATGAAGATGGTCTCAATGGTGCTGGCCATGCGTTCACAGACGCAATAATGAGATATACAGCATAAAGAATATATCTTTATCATTCTATATGTTTACCACATTCGTCTGGGGAAAATCCATTTGAGTTGAGTCTGACAACAGTTTGTAGCCGGGAGCTTAGAGCGCTGTAAAGAACACGTGTACATGTCTGTCCAAAACAGGGTACAGATAAAATATGAGATGAAATGCGTCGTAACGATTTAGCTTATCGTTAATGGTCTGTCTTACTCTTTATCTGTCTCTCCCAGTCTGTTGGATGTTCTCTCTCTCTGACTCTTTCTCTCTTTCCCTCTCGTCACAAGAATACAACACCCAACAACCTCATTAAAAGGCACAAGCGGGTGTGATTCCTAGAGAATGCAGAATGGTCAATCAATCCAGATGCAAAAAGTGTGAAGTCTGTTTTACATCTAATATTGCAGGGACGACAGGTGCCTCAACTTTAACGCATATATTTTCTCTGCAGATAATGAGACAACTCAAAACTGCTGCAGATGATTTACTGTACAAACATCATGGTAACAAGAATTTGAAAGATTTAAAGATGCTTTACAGGCATTTGTGGAACAAGGAGAGTGGTGGAGAAAACCAACGTGGGCAGACACTCAGGCAACGTTTGTTCCTCTTTAACCATCCAACATCAACCTTGCTTGAGATATGCACACACACACACACACACACACACACACACACACACACACACACACACACACACACACACACACACACACACACACACACACACACACACACACACACACACACACACACACACACACACACACACACACACACACACACACACACACACAGGGAATCACTTGATAATAAGTCATTGAAGAATGGAAATATAAGATATTGGCTATATGATTAGGAGTCATTGTGTGTGTATGTAGGCTGTGAAGCTAACCATCTGCACTGTTCTTTTTAGAGAGAGAGAGATTGAAAGAAAGAGAGAGAGGGAGAGAGGAACACCCTCTCACCCCCCCACACCCAAACACGTCTTCCCACCTGTCCACATGTGCGTCCTCCTGCAACCCCCAACCCCGCGCAAAATGTGTCACTGCGGTTGTTTTATGGTCTAAACGCTACCAGCGCAGTGCCTCACAACACCTGCATAGTAAATCACTGTGGCTGGGGCTCTGAGGTGTTACATAATAGAACCAGCCAGGAGAGCTGGAGAAGACCTAAAGAGAAGCGTCACAGTCCTGGTGGGTGGAGACAGGCAGGGCTGCAGAGGAGAGGGGCTGGGGAAGAGGTGCAGAGACAGGGCTGCGCAGGCATCCTAACCAGCCAGAGGGGGGGACATGGGCGGGTGATAGTAGAGGGAGAAGGGCGGAGAGTAGAAGGGAGGGGGACAAATCTGTCATCTCGCCACCCACCAGCTGGAACACAAGCACATGGCGGATGTCTCATGTGAGGTGTACTTCACAGGGAGGGAGGGAATGGTAGAAGAGAGACAGAGAGACACTGTAGAAACACATCGTTACAACACTGTACATATGAAATGTCTCTATTCCTTTGGAACTTTTGTGAGTGTAATGTTTACTTCACTTTTGTTTATTATATATTTCACTTGCTTTGGCAATGTAAACATATGTTTCCCATGCCAATAAAGCCCTTTGAATTGAATTGAGAGAGAGGTATTGTGCTAAAGCACTCAGCAATTGATCAATGTTGTTTTGCATTTGCAAATGTTATGATTTGGGATAAAAGGCTATGATCATAAACCCTCAAAAACAATATCGGAAGCCAAAGCCTGATTCACTAAATTAACTTGAATTTACAATCTCCAAACACAGTCCTAATCCTGAAGCCTGAGGTATAGCTTCATAGCTTTACTGCTGGGGTTTAGGGAGAAGCTTTATCATCTTCTGACAGTGCAACTGGCTGCAGCCCCAGTTAGAGGGCAGAGGGTACAGTACAGTATCTACTGCAGCTTGGACTGCTAGACGTGATGATTAGTAACCTAGCACACAAGGGCATGCACACACACAGAGAGAGACGCACACACCATCATGTGCCAAGTGTGTGACGTATGAGCTGCCCACGCCTCAGTAGTGTGGATTAATGTATTAAAACAGACCCATACAAAGTTACTACCTATGGAGGCCATCTAGATATTGGATGGTTGGTTGGATGGTTTACACTGAGCCAAGTATAAAAGTCATATCAAAACAACTTACTCTGGCTCAGGTTCTCTTTGCTCTTTGATGTACAGGGCAAGTCATCAGAGAACTGAGACACAAACAAATGGTAAAACTTTGATGATCTAATATGTGTGCTATTTTAAACCACAAAGGTATGTTTCACGTTGATTAAATTAAAAATCATTCCTTGAAGTGTTTCCTTATGACCGTTAATGTAAATAAACAAGAAACAGATCAGGGAACCAACCAACCCTCACAGCTAGCACATTTGGTTATTTGGAAGTTGTGGAAACGTATGTTTTTGGTTTCACATTAGAACAAAGCCATACGTTTCTTGACTGGTACAACAGATAGTTTTTTGAACGTTCTGGCAACATGCATTTTTAGATTGAAGGGAGATACTGACAACATTTTACTCTGATTCCCTAGGAGGTTTAATTAACGCTCTGAGGTTAAACTTTATTTGAAAGTTTTGTTATGGTTAAGGGTCATTTAGAGGCTTTTCAACAAGACTTTTAATAACCCTGATAGCTTAATTTGGATTAACCTTTTGGAACTCTAAGCACAGATTATGTTGGACACATGGAAATGAATTTGCTTAGGCATTAATCATACAATTATTTGTATTTTTTGGTGAGATTCAAACCCACGATCTTCCTATGATGTCTTTTTACGCACAGAAAGCTGGTCATTTTAGTCTAAATCAAATCAAATCAAATGTATTTATAAAGCCCCCCTTACATCAGCTGATGTCACAGAGTGCTGTACAGAAACCCAGCCTAAAACCCCAAACAGCAAGCAATGCAGGTGTAAAAGCACGGTGGCTAGGAAAAACTCCCTAGAAAGGCCAAAACCTAGGAAGAAACCTAGAGAGGAACCAGGCTGTGAGGGGTGGCCAGTCCTCTTCTTGCTGTGCCGGGTGCAGATTATAACAGAACATGGACAAGATTTTAAAATGTTCATAAAACAGGCAGAACAGGCGAAACTGGAGAAGCAGCACGGCCAGGTGGACTCGGGACATCAAGGAGTCATCAGGCCAGGTAGGCCTTGAGGAATGGTCCTAATGCTCAGGTCCTCCGAGAGAGAGAGAGAGAGAGAAGAAGAAAAATTAAAGAAACAGAGAGATAATTAGAGAGAGCATACTTAAATTCGCACAGGACACCAGATAAGAGAAGAAATACTCCAGATATAACAGACGGACCCTAGCCCCCCGACACATAAACTACTGCAGCATAAATACTGGGGGCTGAGACAGGAGGGGTCGGGAGACACTGTGGCCCCGTCCGACGAAACCCCCGGACAGGGCCAAACAGGCAGGATATAACCCCACCCACTCTGCCGAAGCACAGCCCCCACACCACTAGAAGGATATCTTCAACCACCAACTTACCATCCTGAGACAAGGCCGAGTATAGCCCACAAGATCTCCGCCACGGCACCAGTAAGCCAGTGACTCAGCCCCTGTAATAGGGTTAGAGGCAGAGAATCCCAGTGGAGGGGAACCGGCCAGGCAAAGACAGCAAGGGTGGTTCGTTGCTCCAGTGCCTTTCCGTTCACCTTCACACTCCTGGGCCAGACTACACTCAGTCATAGGACCTACTGAAGAGATGAGTCTTCAATAAAGACTTAAAGGTTGAGACCGAGTCTGCGTCTCTCACATGGATAGGCAGACTATTCCATAAAAATGGAGCTCTATAGGAAAAAGCCCTGCCTCCAGCTGTTTGCTTAGAAATTCTAGGGACAGTAAGGAGGCCTGCGTCTTGTGACCGTAGCGTACGTGTAGGTATGTACGGCAGGACCAAATCAGAAAGATAGGTAGGAGCAAGCTCATGTAATGCTTTGTAGGTTAGCAGTAAAACCTTGAAATCAGCCCTTGCCTTAACAGGAAGCCAGTGTAGAGAGGCTAGTACTGGAGTAATATGATCAAATTTTGGGGTTCTAGTAAAGATTCTAGCAGCCGTGTTTAGCACTAACTGAAGTTTATTTAGTGCTTTATCTGGATAGCCGGAAAATAAAGCATTGCAGTAGTCTAACCTAGAAGTTACAAACGCATGGATTAACTTTTCTGCATCATTTTTGGACAGAAAGTTTCAGATTTTTACAATGTTACGTAAATGGAAAAAAGCTGTCTTTGAAACAGTCTTGATATGTTCGTCAAAAGAGAGATCAGGGTCCAGAGTAACGCCGAGGTCCTTCACAGTTTTATTTGAGATGACTGTACAACCATCAAGATTAATTGTCAGATTCAACAGAAGATCTCTTTGTTTCTTGGGACCTAGAACTAGCATCTCTGTTTTGTCAGAGTTTAAAAGTAAAACATTTTCTGCCATCCACTTCCTTATGTCTGAAACACAGGCTTCCAGGGAGGGCAATTTTGGGGCTTCACCATGTTTCATCGAAATGTACAGCTGTGTGTCATCCGCATAGCAGTGAAAGTTAACATTATGTTTCCGAATGACATCACCAAGTGGTAAAATATATAGTGAAAACAAAAGTGGTCAAAAAACAGTGCCTTGAGGAACACCGAAATGTACAGTTGATTTGTCAGAGGACAAACCATCCAGAGACAAACTGATATCTTTCCGACAGATAAGATCTAAACCAGGCCAGAACTTGTCCATGTAGACCAATTTGGGTTTCCAATCTCTCCAAAAGAATGTGGTGATCGATGGTATCAAAAGCAGCACTAAGGTCTAGGAGCACGAGTACAGTTGCAGAGCCTCGGTCTGACGCCATTAAAAGGTCATTTACCACCTTCACAAGTGCAGTCTCAGTGCTATGATGGGGTCTAAAACCAGACTGAAGCGTTTCGTATACATTGTTTGTCTTCAGGAAGGCAGTGAGTTTCTGCGCAACAGCTTTTTCAAAATTTCTTGAGAGGATACGATATAGGCCGATAGTTTTTTTATATTTTCTGGGTCAAGGTTTGGCTTTTTTTAGAGAGGCTTTATTACTGCCACTTTTAGTGAGTTTGGTACACATCCGGTAGATAGAGAGCTGTTTATTATGTTCAACATAGGAGGGCCAAGCACAGGAAGCAGCTCTTTCAGTAGTTTAGTTGGAATAGGGTCCAGTATGCAGCTTGAAGGTTTAGAGGCCATGATTATTTTCATCAATGTGTCAAGTGATATGGTACTAAAAAAACTTGAGTGTCTCTCTTGATTTTATGTCCTGGCAAAGTTGTGTGGACTCAGGACAACTGAGCTTTGGAGGAATACGCAGATTTAAAGAGGAGTCCGTAATTTGCTTTCTAATGATCATGATCTTTTCCTCAAAGAAGTTCATGAATGAATCACTGCTAAAGTGAAAGCCATCCTCTCTTGGGGAATGCTGCTTTTTAGTTAGCTTTGTGACAGTATCAAAAAGAAACTTTGGATTATTCTTATTTTCCTTAATTAACTTGGAAAAATAGGATGATCGAGCAGCAGTGAGGGCTCTTTGATACCGCATGGAACTGTCTTTCCAAGCTAGTCGGAAGACTTCCAGTTTGGTGTGGCGCCATTTCCGTTCCAATTTTCTGGAAGCTTGCTTCAGAGCTCGGGTATTTTCTGTATACCAGGGATCTAGTTTTTTATGGCAAATGTTTTTTGTTTTTAGGGGTGCAACTGCATCTAGGGTATGGCGCAAGGTTACATTGAGTTCCTCAGTTAGGTGGTTAACTGATTTTTGTACTCTGACATCCTTGGGTAGGTGGAAGGATTCTGGAAGGGCATCTAGGAATCTTTGGGATGTCTGAGAATTTATAGCACGACTATTCAAACAGACACCATTTCAAAAGAAACAAGCACTCATTAAGATCAGGTGTGGCCAATTAGTGGGTGCAGCCAACACATCTGAATACTTAACAAGATAGACAATAATGGGACTTTTGTTGATGCTGAGAACGGAATGTATATGCTTTTAAATAACATTTTTAGAATGTTCTCGTAACGTTCCAAAAGTTTTCTTGTGGCTTTTATGGAAGTTTTCTTCATGTTCTGAGAACAGAATGTTAGTTGTTAATACGTAGAATTTCATTTTTAGAACATTCACCGAATATTGCCAAGAACTAACAAAAAAGAGAACCATACGTTCTCTGAACATTCTGAGAACGTATTGTGTCTTTGGAAAGTATTCAGACCCCTTGACTTTTTCCACATTTTGTTACGTTACAGCCTTATTCTCAAAACATAAAAAATCCTTAGCAATTGACACACAATAGCCCATAAGAACAAACTTCAACACTTCTTCCAAGTGTTTTAACCGAGAGTGTTTTCATCTGTATTATTTGTAGCTGTCCAGATTCTGACCGCGCTCCACGAGCTGTATAGTGCCATGAGCAAACAAAAATGCATATCCAGAGGCAGCTCTCCTAGTGGCCAGTGATTTTAATGCAGGGAAACTGAAATAAATCTTATCTAAGGCAAAGAACACTCTAGATAACCTTTACTCCACACACAGAAATGCATGCAAAGCGCTCCCTCACTCTCCATTTGGCAAATCTGACCATAACTCTATCCTGCTGATTACTGCTTACAAGCAAAAACACGAATTACCAGTGACTCGCTCATTACGGAAGTGGTCAGATGAAGCAGATGCTAAGCATAAGACTGTTTCGCTAGCACAGACTGGAATATGTTTAGGGATTCATCTGATAACATTGAAGAGTCAACGGCGTCATTAATAGGTGCATTGATGACCTCTTCCCCACAGTGACCGTACATACATATCAAAACCAGAAGCCACGGATTACAGAAGCCACTGAGCTAAAGACTAGAGATGCCGCTTTCAAGGAGCGGGACACTAATACGGACACGTATAATAGTCCCACTACGACCTACAATGAGCCATCAAACAGTCAATACAGGAATATGATCGAATCCTACTATACTGGCTCTGTCGCTCAACAGAATTGGCACTGCTTGCAAACCATTACAGATTACAAAGGGAAACTCAGCAGTGAGCTGTCCAGTGACTCGAGCCTGCCAGACGGCTAAATTCATCCTATATTCACTTTGAGGCAAACAACACCGAACCATGTATGAGAGCACCAGCTGTTCTGCACAACTGTGTGATCTCGCTTTCCATAGCCGATGTGAGTAAGACCTTAAAACAGGTTAACATGCACAAGGCCATGGGTCCAGGATTACCAGGACGCATATTCAGAGCATGCGCTAACCAGCTGGCAAGTGTCTTCACTGACATTTTCAACCTCTCCCTGACTCGGTCTGTAATGTTTCAAGCAGACCACCATAGTTCCTGTGTCCAAGAATGCCAAGGTAACCTGTCTAAATGACTATCCCCCTGTAGCACTCACATCTGTAGCCATTAAATGCTTTGAAAGGCTGGTCATGTCTCACATCAACCCTTTCATCCTAGACACCCTGGACCCACTTCAATTCGCATACCGCTCCAACAGATCCACAGATGACACAATCTCTCCACACTGCCTTTTCCCACCTGGACAAGAGGAACACCTACGTGAGAATGTTGTTCATTTACTATAGCTCAGGTTTCAACACCATAGTGCCCTCCAAGCTCATCACTAAGCTCAGGGCCCTGGGACTGAACACCCTCTGCAACTAGATCCTGGACTTCCTGATGGGCCACCCCCAGGTGGTGAGGGTAGGCAACAACACATCTGCGCCACTGACCCTCAACACGGGGGACCCATGTGACTGCGACTTCAAAACCATCATTAACTTTTCTTATGACACGACGATGAGACCGCCTACGAATCAAAATCCAATCAAATATGATCAAATATATATTTTATAATAAATAGTAACACAATAACAAAACGATATACAAAGAGTACCAGTACCGAGTCCATGTGCAAAGGTACGAGGTAGTTGAGTTAATTGAGGTAATACAGTGCATTCGGAAAGTATTCAAGACCCCTTGACTTCTTCCACATTTTGTTACGTTACAGCCTTATTCTAAAATGTATTCAATTGTTTTTTACCCTCAATCTACACACAATACCCCATAATGACAAAGCAAAAACAGGTTTTTAAAATTGTTTACAAATGTATTAAAAATAAATAAATAACTTAAATATCACATTTACATAAGTGACCCATGTAGCCATTTGAGTCCATGTAGCCATTTGATTAACTGTTCAGTAGTCTTAAGGCTTGGGGGTAGAAGCTGTTCAGTAGACCTTTTAGCAGGTAGCTGACTATTCAGCAGCCTGATGGTCTGAGGGTAGAAACTATTGGCCAGTCTTTCAGTTTTTGCCATGATGATCATGTACTGCCCACATCTAAGTAATTGAAGCGGGAAGAACAGGGCATGGCTTGGGTGGCTGGGGTCCCTGATTATCTTCTTGGCCTTTTTGCGACACCTGGTGTTTTAGGTGTCATGTAGGGCAGGCAATGTGCACCAATGGTGTGTTTGGCTGCACGTATCACCCTCTGAAGAGCCTTGGGGTCTGTGGCGGTAGAATTGCCGTTCCAGGCTGTGATGCAGCCCGACAGTATGCTGTCGATGGTGCTCCTGTAGAACACTGTGAGGGCACTCGGGGACAGGCCAAATTTCTCACTGTTGTGCCTTCTTCACTACCATGTCAATGTGGGTAGACCATTTCAGCTTCTCTGAGCTGTGTAGGCCGAGGAATTTGAAGTTATTGACCGTCTCCAGGGTGGCTCCATTGACAAATTTTATCCATCTTAGAATAATGCTGTAACGTAACAAAATGTGGAAAAAGTCAAGGGGTCTGAATACTTTCCGAATGTACCGTTAGGTTGATAATTATCCAGCTGGGGCGGTTCTCCACCTTTACGAGGCTGCATGATGTATGCTGTTTCAAGATTTTGCAATGAAACATTTAAAATATGAGTAAGAGGGGCAGTAATGATGTCTGCTCCAATTTTTTCCAGATACGGATTCAACTCATTCGGGCCAGCGACTTTCTTAGTATCGATTGATTTGAATGCCTTTTACAACTATGGATTGCGCAATATCTGTGAAGTTAAAAGGATAGTCCATGGTCCTTTTGTAGCAGGGTTGTCGGGTAGTCCTAGACCTGTACACTTTATAACCAGCCAGGCCAATACTCTGGTTGGAGACAGATTTGGAAACCCATGTCTCAGACAAAACTAAAACATCATGATCTGCAGTTTGGAGCCACATTTTGGGAACCAAGCTTCTCACATTTATGTTCATAAGTCCAAGCCCTGATGTCGTTTGGGGTCCGAAGTTCTGCCATAGCCACAGGCTCCGGGTTTGGATGGATGTTTCCTGACACCAAGAGCAATAGAATCATAAAAAAACTTGATTTACCTCTTAGAAATGACTTAAAATACTGTAAGTACAGCACAATTCACAGATTTAAGCAATACCAAGACTTGTAAAATGAAAAGGTTTACTAAGCACGTCACAATATGATCAAAAGAATGTACTACAGACAAAGCCCACTGGAAAAGAAAAGCTGCTGCACTGTGGAGACTGGAGACTGTCCCTGATAACTGTGGAGACTGTCCCTGATAACTGACACTGTGCAAATGATGATACCCTAGGTAGGTAGCAATTAGAACAAGTTGCAAATAGACCCATTTTAAACAATTAGAAATCGACAATATAAAAAAGGGGATTTAACATTAACAAGAATTTGGGCCTTCAAATAATCAAAACATTTAGATTAATATAAAATGAACGTTAACAATACCTTTCAGAATGGCTAAAAGCCATGGATATAGACTCAGATGAGAAACAGAACAGTTAACAAATCAAATTGTATTTGTCACATTCGCCGAATACAACATATACATTCACCTTACAGTGAAATGCTTACTGACAAGCCATTAACCAACAATGTAGTTAAATTTTTATCATTACAGAGCAGCAGTAAAATAACGGTAGCGAGGCTATATAAAGGGGGTACCCCGTACAGAGTCAATGTTTGGGGGCACAGGTTAGTCAAGGTAATTGAGGTAATATGTTCATGTAGGTAGATTTAAAGTGACTATGCATAGATAATAAACAGAGAGTAGCAGCAGCGTAAAAGAGGGGGTGGGAGGGGGAAATGCAAATAGTCTGCGGCGTAGCCATTTGATTAGCTGTTCAGGAGTCTTATGGCTTGGGGATGGAAGTTGTTCTCGTGAAAAATAAACATGTGGAAAATTAACATGTAAAAATCCATGTGAAACTTCACACGTGTCTGAAAAGCATGTGAGTGACTCGTGAAAAAACGTGTGTTCATCAAGGTTATTATAGTTTTGTGTTTGAATATTAGTTTTTCTATTATTTATTTTTATTTCATTTACAGATTGGATTTGCTTGTTTTTATTTAGTTTTAGTGTTAGGGACAGAAAACATGTGTGGGAGGCTAGGAGTTATATGTGTTCTGTGTTGTAATGTTTTTTGGGATGTCACTTCTCGCAATGAGGAGCAGTGATACATAAGGTGATGGGTCAGGTTAGGTTAGACTGGTGCAAAAAATATTTTGGGATGAAACACTCGCCAATGTTTGCACCAATCCAATGCTTTTAAACATGGCCGAGGCTGCGGATCCGTAGGTAACTGCCCAGGCCCGCCCCCCCTGGATCCCTTTTCGCCTGAAGATCAGAATCACGTTCTGCAGCATGTGTTTCTGTAGTTCCTGCAGCAAATGACCAAATCACCCTATACTCGCCTCATGGGTGGAATGTTATTCCTATTTTTCATAATTTAATAATTTATCAACGTTTTGTTTTTTATCCTCTTCGGGCTAGAGGGCGGTGTTCGGAAGTACGGAGAGTCTGACGTGCCCAAAGTAAACTGCCTGTTACTCAGGCCCAGAAGCCAGGATATATGCATATAGTTAGTTGTATTTGATAGAAAACACTTTGAAGTTTCTAAAACTGTTAAAATAACGTCTGTGAGTAAAACATAACTGATTTGGCAGGCGAAAACCTGAGGAAAATCTATCCGGAAAATGGGATTTTTTTGATGTCACAGTTTTTCCATTGACTTGCTATTCACTACAGAGGGATTTAGCTCCCAGACTGCAGTTCCTATGGCTTCCACTAGATGTCAACAGTCTTTAGACATGGTTTCAGGCTTTTTTTTTAAAAAACTAACAAGAAATAGAAGTTCTTTCAAGTGGCTGTTGAAACGGACACTACTGTTTTGCGCGCGTGAATGGGTGCGCGCGCTCCTCGTTATTTTTCTTTCCTATTGAACAGACTATTTTCCGTCTGAAATATTATCGTTTATTTAGATATTTGACAACCTGAGGATTAATTAGAAACATCGTTTGACTTGTTTGGACGAACTTTACCGGTACTTTTGGGATTTCTTTGTCTGCATGTTGACTGGATTACAGAACTCCATGGCGCCAACTAAACTGACTTTTGGGATATAAAGAAGGACTTTATCGAATAAAACGACCATTCTTTGTGTTCCTCGGACCCGTGGGATTGCAAACAGAGGAAGATCTTCAAAGATAAGTGATTTATTTTATCGCTATATTTGTAACGCCTGTGCTGGTTTGAATAATATGTTGTTGTTGGGCGCTGTCCTCAGATAATCGAATGTTCTGCTTTCGCCGTAGAGCCTATTGTAAATCCGACAACGCGGTTCTGTCATGATTCTCTTCTTTCGGGACAGACCAAGACGCAGCGATGTAACCGGAATACATATTTAATGAAGGACGGGACAGAACAAAATAATAAACGAAGAACAAGACGTGAGCCCTAACACTAAATACTAAACTGGACACAGAGATCTAAACCTAACCACGACTGGCGAAACCTAACTAAACATGAAAGGCAAAACCGAACTAGACACGAATGACAAGAACCTGACTTTACACGAAAAACAAGAACCTGACGTAGCACGATAATCATAACATAAACAATAACCCACGAAACTAAAGTGCAACTCCCAAACATATATATGGTTCCCAATTAGAGACAACGAGACTCAGCTGCCTCTAATTGGGAACCATTATCCCAACATAGAAATAGACACCCTAGAACACACAAACCCTACACCAAAACGAAACCAACACGCTCCAGCCTGTCATCTCAGGCCTGGGTGTTACAGTACTTCAAAGGCGCGGACTCGGACGCGCCCAAAGTCCGTGGGGGTCTTCGGTGGGTCCCCTTGTCCCAGGTGGGGGCTCCGTGCTGGCTGTGCTGGTCTGAAGTCACGCACCGGAGGCCCTGGACCATTTCTTGGAACTCTGGTGCGTGGAGCAGAAGCTGGGCGTACTGGACTCATGATGCTCACGGGAACTCTCGTGCGTGGGGCTGGAACTGGCCGTACTGGACTCATGATGCTCACTGGAACTCTGGTGCGTGGAGCGGGAACTGGTCGTACTGGACTCGTGATGCTCACTGGAACTCTGGTGCGTGGAGCAGGAACTGGCAGTACTGGACTCGTGATGCTCACTGGAACTCTGGTGCGTGGAGCAGGAACTGGCCGTACTGGACTCGTGAAGCTCACTGGAACTCTGGTGCGTGGAGCAGGAACTGGCAGTACTGGACTCGTGATGCTCACTGGAACTCTGGTGCGTGGAGCAGGAACTGGTCGTACTGGACTCGTGACGCCGCACTCTGGCGCGGGAGCGGGAACAGGCCGAACTGGGCTCGGACGCCGCACTCTGGTGCGAGGAGCGGAACAGGCCGAACTGGGCTCGTGACGCGCACTCTGGTGCGAGGAGCGGAACAGGCCGAACTGGGCTCGGACGCCGCACTCTGGCGCGGGAGCAGGAGCAGGCCGAACTGGGCTCGTGACGCCGCACTCTGGTGCGGGGAGCGGGAACAGGCCGAACTGGGCTGTTGGACATGCTGGACTCTCTAAGCACACGGGGAGCTTGGTGCGCGGAGCCGGAACAGGACATGCTGGACTCTCTAAGCGCACGGGGATCTTGGTGCGCCGGGCCGACAGGGCGTGCTGGACTCTCTAAGCGCCGCGGGAGCTTGGTGCGCGGGCCGGGACAGGGACGTGCTGGACTCTCTGAGCGCACGGGGAGCTTGGTGCGCGGAGCCAGAGCGGGACGTACTGGACTCTGAAGACGCACTGTGGACCTGGCACGTGGAACAGGGACTGGACGTGTAGAAACCACCACATGGACTGGGGTCTTGGAACATGGAACAGGGATCTTGGAGCGTGGAACAGGGATCTTGGAGCGTGGAACAGGGATCTTGGAGCGTGGAACAGGGATCTTGGAGTGTGGAACAGGGATCTTGGAGCGTGGAACAGGAATCTGGGAGCGTGGAACAGGAATCTGGGAGCGTGGAACAGGAATCTGGGAGCATGGAACAGGAATCTGGGAGCGTGGAACAGGAATCTGGGAGCATGGAACAGGGACTGGACGTGTAGAAACCTCCACCCGGACTGGGGACCTGATACGGAGAGCCGACACCATACCTCCAGCTAGCTCACTAACCCTGGCCTCACGGGTGAGTGGAGCTGGAATCTCTCGGACTGGGCTGTGGATTCGCACCGGAGATTCTGCCCGTAGGACCACAGGATATCTAGGTCCCAAAAGGCGCACTGGAGACCTTGCGCGCAGAGCTGGCACCACTCTACCAGGTAGCACACTGAGGACACGTACCGGAGACACCGCACGCAGGACCGGGGCAGGATATCCGGGTCCCAGGAGGCGCACTGGAGACTTAGCGCGCAGAGCTGGCACCACTCTTCCTGGCTGAACACTCAGTTTCGCCCGACTGATGAGTGGAGCGGGAATCTCTCGCACCGGCCTCTGAATCCGTATAGGGGAAACCGTGCGCAACACTGCATAGCACGGTGTCCCTTCGGGCGGCGCTCTCCCCAACGCTCTCTCCACAACGCACGAGGAGTTAGCTCAGGAATCCCTCCTGAACCGCCAACCTCCTCGTGTGCCCCCTCAAAAAGCTTTTTGGGGCTGCCCTTCGGGCTTCCTAGCCAGCGAGGTCTAGCAAACTTGCCTCTTACAGGATCCCATGCTCCCATCAGGTCCTCACACCTGCGCCGCTCAGCCGCCGCTGCTTCCAGTTCCTCTCTTGGGAGGCGATATTCTCCGGGCTGGTCCCAATCTCCCCCATTGAACAGCTCCTCTTCCCAAGACCTAAGCTCCCGGGTCTCTCACTGCTTGGTCTTTTTGTGGTGGGTTATTCTGTCATGATTCTCTTCTTTCGGGACAGACCAAGACGCAGCGATGTAACCGGAATACATATTTAATGAAGGACGGGACAGAACAAAACAATAAACGAAGAACAAGACGTGAGCCCTAACACTAAATACTAAACTGGACACAGAGATCTAAACCTAACCACGACTGGCGAAACCTAACTAAACATGAAAGGCAAAACCGAACTAGACACGAATGACAAGAACCTGACTTTACACGAAAAACAAGAACCTGGCGTAGTACGATAATCATAACATAAACAATAACCCACGAAACTAAAGTGCAACTCCCAAACATATATATGGTTCCCAATTAGAGACAACGAGACTCAGCTGCCTCTAATTGGGAACCATTATCCCAACATAGAAATAGACACCCTAGAACACACAAACCCTACACCAAAACGAAACCAACACGCCCCAGCCTGTCATCTCAGGCCTGGGCGTTACAGGTTCGAATACCAAGATTCTAAGGTTTTGAATGGTGTACAACACTTGTATTTTCATGACTGTTTAATATTACTATTTTTGTAATTTGAAGTTGGCGCTCTGCATTTCACCTGAATTACATAGTATTACAATTAAATGTTTTCAATTACAAAATTACATTTATTTAAGTATTTTGTTGTTGTTGTTGTAGTTAGGACAGTAACATTAGTATTCTAAAAAATATATACCTGAAGGGAAATGTTTTTATTTATTTATTATTTTCATGTTTAGTTCATGTAATATAACATAATTTTTTTTTAAAGTCAATTGACGAACCAGTGAGTCAATCTAAGCTACATAATAAAAAAATCCCCACCAAATTCGTCAGATTAAGCTAGAGATATCTGTTTTCGCATGCGTCTCAATATACCGGATCCATCGATGTCGCACTTCCACATCTGCGGTGAAAGGTGGCAGAGCTAGAGCTGTGTATGTCAGACCATGAGACATAAATCGGTCTTCTCATGATTACGTTTGTAACGTCAGAATGGTTTGACCTACAAACTATTACTACTAGTAACAGTACTTTTTTTGTATGTGATCAAAATAAACCTGGTTCCTCATTTAAAGGGAAATGCTTACTCATAATATATGAACAATTATGAAATTCCCCTTTAATATGTGTGCTTCAGTTTCAAAGTGAGATGGCGTCTTAATACTGACTTAATACTGTATTCTCCTAGTGACGGTAACTGTTAATGTTGCTGTTGCTAGTCTTCACTCGTTTTGGGAGTTTCCTCTGCTCTCATTTGCCTCTAAATACCTTTCCCATATCTTAAATAGCCTTTGATTTATAACTTATTGGTTGTTCTTCACACATGAAATTAAGCATCACGACAACATGTTGTGTCCAGTCAGATACATTTTTAACCAACCTCTTTAATTGGTGTCATTTATCAGCTATACACATTCCTTGGCATTTTAATGAGAACATAGTTCACCCATAAGAGCCCTGTAAGTGACAAAACCTCTCCTTTCGCCACAATCTGCATTCAACTTTCTCAGACAACTAGCGAAGTACACTTCTTAGCCAACTGTAACAAATGAGGTAACAGTACTTTTTTTGTATGTGATCAAAATAAACCTGGTTCCTCATTTAAAGGGAAATGCTTACTCATAATATATGAACAATTATGAAATTCCCCTTTAATATGTGTGCTTCAGTTTCAAAGTGAGATGGCGTCTTAATACTGACTTAATACTGTATTCTCCTAGTGACGGTAACTGTTAATGTTGCTGTTGCTAGTCTTCACTCGTTTTGGGAGTTTCCTCTGCTCTCATTTGCCTCCAAATACCTTTCCCATATCTTAAATAGCCTTTGATTTATAACTTATTGGTTGTTCTTCACACATGAAATTAAGCATCACGACAACATGTTGTTTATTGAGTAAACCTCAACAGTCAACACTTGCAGTGGATGTGATCCCTTTGTTTATTGAATGGATGGGACTCAAATGGGATTCTTCATGGGAAAAGAGACCTCTGGGGGCTTTGTGGAAATAATCGGATTCTGAGGGGATTTCCAGAGAGATGTTACAACTAAAATAGGCTCCACCGAGGACCAATAACGGGAAAATATGTATCATTATTGTTCATATTGACTCAAAGGAAAGTTCAAATGTTTCCATATCATCAGAAACTGTGAAGACATTCCTAGTTGTTTCCCTTCTGGACCTCCAAATTCGCCATGCACTGATGTTCCTATAGCCCTTAAATAAGACATTATGTGAAATATTGGCATATTCTCTGAAAACAAATATGTTTCCTTTTCTAAGTTAAAAACAAACACTTTCCCTGATGATTGGTTGGTTTGTCGCTGCATGCTCATCTTGTTAACCACATGTTCACGTATCCTTCACTGTGTTGTGTTTGTGTGTGTATGTGTGTGTGTGTGTTTGTATGTGTGTGTGTGTGTACAAATTCAGTCAATTTCCTGGTTGTGATTGTTCACTGGCATGTCAGGATAGTTCAAGTCTCAACACGTCCATGTCCAATCTTTTTACAGCCTTGCGGCCTGATTATAGTGCTATGTCTGGTGAGAGAAACTTCAATGAGTAAGCCACTGATTTTGTACAGTATTCAGCATTATGGTTTAGTTACTCAGTTATGATTGAGTGAGTGTGTCCATCACAGACACTTCCAGCTTCAGGGGCTGTCAGCTTCCCAACCCATGTGTCATATCTTCATGTTGAAGCACTGCACTTAGAAGAGGTCCATAGATCACAACAGATGTGACTAATGGTGCCTTGCTACTGTTTTAGCTGAGAGATATGTCTGGGTGTCTCCTCTCCTTTCATTCTATCATCACCTCAGATTCTCTGATGCACAGCATCTTGTGCTGGATAATGTGCAGTACCTTATTTTCTCCCATGAATAAGCAATTATGAGTATATTGTTGAATGAGTCAGAAATAACAAAAAATCCTGTTCTGTTTGGTTTATATTATTAATGAGAGTTATAAATCGTAAGTATTTGAGACTGTCAGAATTAATTAAACTGTAATAACAGTCTTATTACAAGCTTTGAAAAAAAAATCTCCCAATGTCTGCATCTCAGAACTAAAAGGCTTTGTCGTACTGTCTTAGCTTCAAGTAACCTTGGTGTCCACACTAACAATCTGCTCCACTACAGCCCCGTCGGTGAGAATGGGGGCGTGCTCAGTCCTCCTTTTTCTGGAGTCCACAATCATCTCCTTTGTCTTGATCACATTGAGGGAGAGGTTGTTATCCTGGCACTACACGGCCAGGTCTCTAACCTCCTCCCTATAGGCTGTCTCATCGTTGTCGATGATCAAGCTTACCACTGTTCTGTCATCGGCAAACTTAATGATGGTGTTGGAGTCGTGCCTGGCCATGCAGTCATGAGTGAACAGGGAGTACAGGAGGGGACTGAGCACGCACCCCTGAGGGGCCCCCGTGTTGAGGATCAGCGTGGCAGATGTGTTGTTACCTACCCTTACCATATGGGGGTGGCCCGTCAGGAAGTCCAGGATCCAGTTGCAGAGGGAGGTGTTTAGTCCCAGGGTCCTTAGCTTAGTGATGAGCTTTCAGGGCACTATGGTGTTGAACGCTAATCTGTATTCAATGAACAGCATTCTCACATAGGTGTTTCTTTTGTCCAGGTAGGAAAGCAAATAGTGATTGCATCATTTGTGGATCTGTTGGGGCGGTATGCAAATCGGAGTAGGTCTAGGGTCTCTGGGATAATAGTGTTTATGTGAGCCATGACCAGCCTTTCAAAGCACTTCATGGCTACAGACGTGAGTGCTACGGTCTGTAGTCATTTAGGCAGGTTACCTTAGTGTTCTTGTGCACAGGGACTAAGGTGGTCTGCTTAAAACATGTTGGTATTATAGACTCGGACAGGGAGAGGTTGAAAATGTCAGTGAAGACACTTGCCAGTTGGTCAGCACATGCTCGGAGTACACGTCCTGGTAAACCGTCTGCCCCTGCGGCCTTGTGAATGTTGACCTGTTTAAAGGTCTTACTCACATCGGCTACAGAGAGCATGATCACAAAGTCATCAGGAACAGCTGATGCTCTCATGCATGCTTCAGTGTTGCTTGCTTCGGAGCGAACATTGAAGTAATTTTGCTTGTCTGGTAGGCTTGTGTCACTGGGCTGCTCAAGGCTGTGCTTCCCTTTGTAGTATGTAATAATTTGCAAGCCCTGCCACATCCGACGAGCGTCGGAGCCAGTGTAGTACGATTCAATCTTGTCCTGTATTGACACTTTGCCTGTTTGATGGTTCGTCAAGAGGGCATAGCGGGATTTCTTATAAACTTCAGGGTTAAAGTCCCGCTCCTTGAAAGCGGCAGCTCTACCGTTTAGCTCAGTACTGATGTTGCCTGTAATCCATGGCTACTGGTTGGGGTATGTATGTACGGTCACTGTGGGGACAACATCATCAATGCACTTATTGATGAAGCCAGTGACTGATGTGGTGTACTCCTCAATGCCATCGGAAGAATCCCGGAACATATTTCAGTCTGTGCTAGCAAAACAGTCCTGTAGCTTAGCATCTGCGACATCTGACCACTTCTTTATTGACCAAGTCACTGGTGCTTCCTGCTTTAGATTTAGCTTGTAAGAAGGAATCAGGAGGATATAATATTGGTCAGTGCGCAGTGCCTTATTTATCGTCTTTAGCGTTCAGTTTATATTCCGGCTGATTTATAATAGTAAATATACGTAAAAGTGTTCCTAAGGATACATTTAAAACTATGTTTGATTGTTTTTGGACAAGTTTATAGGTATAATTTGAACGAGTTTGCGCCGGGTTTCAAAGGAGGAGTGGAGGTTGTCGTTTCTGATTATAACGCGCGAACCAAATGGAGGATTTATGGATAAAATACGTTACTTTTTCTAACAAAAGAACCATGGATTGTCTTCGTTGGACACTTAGGATGACCTCAGCAGAAGTTCTTCAACAGGTAATTGATTTGTTTTCGCTGTGAAATGTGTTGTGTGTGTGCCATGATGGCTAATCGATACATGGCTATTGTAAAATATGTGAGGTGCTAGCCTCAAACAAATGAATGTGCTGCTTTCGCCGTAAAGCCTTTTTGAAATCTGACAACGCTGTGATATTGCCAAGAAACAGAGCTTTTGATGAGTATGGAACACTTGTATATTGCTGGATGTTTAATAATTCAACTATCGGATTTAGAATTTGGCGCTTTAGATTTTCGCTGGTAGTGTCGGGATGAGCCCGCTAGCGACCCACTGGTAATTGAGAATGCTTAAGAGGTTAACTTCTTAGGGCTCGCGGGCAGTGTTCGGAAGTTTGGAGAGTCTGGCGTGCCCAGAGTAAAATGCCTGCCCAGAAGCCCAGAAGCTAGGATATTCATAATGGAAGTATTGGATAGAAAACACTCTGGAGACTTTGGCTTCTCTCCAGGCCTGAGGGCACACTCTCTCCAGTTGGCTTAAATTGAAGATGTGTCAAATAGGAGTGGCAATGTCGTCTGCTATTATCCTCAGTAATTTTCCATCCAGATTGTCAGACCCCGGTGGCTTGTCATGGGTGCGTGCTTATTAGTAACTGGAATAAGTAGTTTCATAAATGCCTCAAGTGCAGTGTCTGGTTGCTCCTCATTACACACCACCTACCAGCAAATATTCTTTACATTGTCAACATATGAATCACTACAAAACTTATTGCATGACCTCTTATACACTATATTAGGCCCATCCTTTTGAACTTTGGTTTTCCTAGATATGGATATTATATTGTGATCCCTACATCCTATGAATGTGGATACTGCTTGAAAGCAAATATCTGCAGCATTAGTAAAGATGTGAGAAATACATGTTGATGATTTAATTCCTGTGCTGTTTGTGACTACCCTGGTAGGTTGACTGACAACCTGATCCAGGTTGCAGGCACTGGTTACAGTTTGACGTTTTTCCTGAGTGGGCAGCTTGATGATAGCCAGACAATATTTAACTCACCCAGAAAATATACTTCTCTGTTGATATCACATATACTATCAAGCATTTCACACATATTTTCCAGATACTGACTGTTAGCACTTGGTGGTCTGTAGCAGCTTTCCACAAGAATGGGCTTCAGGTGAGGCAGATGAACCTGTAGCCATATTACTTCAATAGTATTTAACATTAGAGCGTCTCTAAGATTTACAGGAATGTGGTTCTGAATATAGACCGCAACACCACCTCCGTTGGCATTTCTGTCTTTTCGGTAGATGTTACAAACATGTATTGCTACCACTGTATCATCAAAGGTATTATCTGAGTTTCAGAGATAGTCAGAATATGAATGTCATCTGTTACAAGCAAGTTATTAACTTCATTAATCTTGTTTCTTAGGCTAAAAATGTTAATATGGGCAATTTTTTTGCACTTTTCTGGGTTGCTTGATTGTAATTAATGCTTTACTGGAAAGCTTATCAGAGGTAGACTTACTCATGTAATTTACATTGGAGCTGATAGTGCAGGGTGAGCTCATAAAGTGGTCTTCCTACTATTGCACACCAGCTCAGTGCTAACAGTGTAACTCTGGTTTATAGGCTCATGATTACTGCTTACAATAGCTGTAGGATAAACAGATGTATTCGGTGCAATTAGGGGTACATAAATTAAATTACTTACATTGTGTTTGCCAATGCCCCTAAGACCATGTACATTTGATGCAGCATTATGACAACTCATTGTCACAATGGTAGGGATTAACTGGTCTTGGATCATTTACCATTTACCCGCGTCCCAGCGATGGAACTGGACCTGAAATGATTGCCTGTTTTTTGAGTCTTAATGCTAAAATCAGTTCTTTAAATTCAATTTTCAAAAGTTCCGAGCTAGGCCTCCTGATGTCGTTTGACCCCACATGGACTACGACAGTGTCAGCTCCCGGCATCTGTGGTAGAAAAGTCGGAAGCAGCCTTGTTATGTCCTGTACTCGTGCTCCTGGGTAGCACAGGGCTTTTGCCTTGGGGACTGAGATGTTTTTCACCATAGAGCTGCCTATGATGACAGCTGGTGATGTTGAATGGGCCGGTCTGGTGAGGCTGGGTGCTCCGAGGATCTGAACCAGAGGTAGAAGCCACCGGAGAGGGAGACAGAACCGAGGACGAAGACGTAGGTACCTCCGGATACGATCTTGATTGGGAAGCCACCAAGGAGGAAGGCGCCGGAACCTCTAGACCCAGGGCGGCAAAACGGTTTCTAGTCTGTGTCAGTTCCAGGCTCAACATCTCCATGGAGAGCCCCGTTGCCAGAAGACGCCTTCGACTTCCACGGCGAGTGACGTACCTTCATTGTCCGGTGGCGATTTGATTTATTGTTCAGCAGTCTTATGGCTTTGGGGTAGAAGCTGTTGAGGAGCCTTTTGGTCCTTATATTTTGGTATTTATATTCACTGTGAAAGTTGATATATGTAGGCCATTCATATGAAATACATGTACAGCACTGTTTTAAGCATCAATGTATCAAATCAGCTTTTGGTTCCTTCTCAAACTGCAAGCAGCACCTGTCAAACAGTAGTATTAGCAGTAGGTTATTCTGGGTTGAATTGTTATTCTACCGCCATGTAAAAATGGCTGACATGGCACATTCTCACTGGACTAAAATGACAGATGTAGTGTTTTGTGCTCATGCACATAATTACATTACCCGACCTCTCCCAGCAAAACAAATCCTGTCCGAATAAGGCTTTTTGTAATAATCTGCAAAAAACATTCATGTCATTACATTAACATTTAAGGGGGGATTATGGCTACATTTAATAAAATTGTCATGATCGTTGACATGAGTGGACCAAGGCGCAGAGTGCAGGGTTGTGTTGAACATGCTTTAATCAAATGAAACTCACCAAAAACAATCAAAGCAACAGCTGACCGTAACATGTGGTGTATAGCACACAGGTACTAAACACAAAATCAACAATATCCCACAACACAGGTGGGGGACTGAACACACTAAATAGGATTCCCAATTAGAGACAATGACTGACAGCTGCCTCTAATTGGGAACCCAAACCAAACCAACATAGAAATTACTACATAGAAACTAAACCCCCCTGGTCACGTCTTGACCAAAACCACCATAGAGAAGCCAAAAAGGGCTATCTATGGCCAGGACGTGACAAAAATTCATGACTTGACATAAAACATGGTAGGGATTTACCCTTTCTCATTGTTGGGGTCTTGACGGATGTCCACATTTTTCAGATGTCCTTTTCTTTCCTTGCACAGTATGAGAGTGTTGTTTGTCAATATATAATATATTTTTTTCTTTATTTAACTAGGCAAGATAGTTAAGAACAAATTCTTATTTTCAATGATGGCCTAGGAACAGTGGGTTAACTGCCTTGTTCAGGGGCAGAACGACAGATTTTACCTTGGGGATTCGATTTTGTAACGTTTCGGTTACTAGTCCAATGCTCTAACCACTAGGCTACCTACCACCCCATTAAGCATCTATCAGTTAAATTAGATATTAGATTTGTAGTCACAAGCTCGATGACATCATTGCGTGCTAGGAATATGGGACCAAATACTGAACTTTTGACTACTTTATTTATGAGAATATTTGTGAGTGTCAATCATTTTGACCCCCATATTAAAAAATGTATATATATTACTTGTTAAATAAAATATATTTCTCTAAGCAATTGTATTAGTATGAAATAACATAATTTCCCTTTTTTTGGAGCATACAATATAGCTTAGTATTATTAAAACAAAAATGATACAGTCATTTTTATCAAGAGTGTCAATAATTTTGGACCCCACTTATATGCATATAAACTCTTTGCTTCCTTGGATGAACTAGTCTTCAGAGCAAAGCAAAATATTTTTCAGTGCAGGTAGAAGAAAAGCATTTTAACTTTAACTTCTTAGGGAGCGGTGGGGCGCTAGCACTACCAGGTGAAATGCAAGGCGCCAGATTCAAAATCCAAAAGTTGAATTATTAAACATGCATCAATATACAAGTGCTTCATAGTCATCAAAAAGCTCTGCTTCTTGGCAATATCACAGCGTTGTCAGATTTTAAAAAGGCTTTACGGCGAAAGCACCACATTTGATTGTTTGAGGGTAGCACCTAACTTTTTTTTCCATTACCATAATTTCATAAGCCTCCACGGTTCACAGAAAACACATTTCACAGCGAAAACAAATCAATTACTTTTTGAAGAACTTCTGCTGAGGGCTTCCAAAGTGTCCAACGAAGACAATCCATGGTTCTTTTGTTAGAAAAAGTTATGTATTATATCCATAAATCTCCGTTTGGTTGGCACGTTATAATCAGAAAAAAACAGCGTCGACTCCTCCATTGAAGAGAACTCGTTTAACTTATACCTATAAACTTGTCCAAGAACAATCAAACATAATTGATAATGTATCCTTAGGAACACTTTAATGTATATGCTGTATAATATTTCAACCGGAATATAAACTGGGCGATAAGAAAGGAAAAAAACAAAGAACGCGCAAGCCGTGAACGCGCATTTACTTGTATTGACATCTCTGTGGACACTTCCTTATTCGTCTTCTTCTCTGCTCTAAAAGCATCTAATAAGAATCAGAACACTTTCTCGAGACTGTTGACATCCAGAGGAAGCGATAGGCACTGCATTCATATGCCTTATAAGGGCATTTTCATAAGGGAGGGGCAATAAATGAGGCAATGTGTCAAAACCACTTTTTCCAGGACAGAAATTCCTCGGGGTTTCGCCTGCCATATCCGGTATCCGTTCTGTTTTACTCACAGACAAAATGTTAACACTTTTAGAAAATTCAGAGTGTTTCCTATCCAATGGTACTAAATATGTGCATATCCTATTTTCTGGGCCTGAATGGGAGGCATTTTACTTTGGGCACGCCCAGGCTCTCCAAAACGGTCACCTCGTGCGCTGCTCCCAAAGAAGTTAACCAAGGTTGTCATACAACAAACCAAGGCTTCCAAAAGAGCTCTACCACAGTGTCAACAAAAACGTAGCTTGCCTCTCACCTGCACCTTCCCCTGGGCAGCCACACATCAAACAAAAGAAACAAGGGTTATACAGAGGAAGCTAACAAGCTCTCAATTGAGAGTACATGAGAAAATGCATGCAAAGTAATTAAAGGCCTTCGTTACAACGGTGACATTGTCACTGTCAAACCTCTTACCAATCAAACTATTTATTTGCACATTCTCTGACTTAAAATTCTGTATTTATTATTTGCAACATGGCCCAATAATGTATTGTTTTGCTAACCACTGAAGGAGTCTCATCATGACTCAACCATATTTAAGTTAAGTTTGTTTTTTGGATAATAGCTACAATAAGACTTGCATTAAAACACCCCCTGGATTCAGCAACAATTACATTCAACAGGCTAATTGCATTACTTAAGCCTATGTTTTCCTATATAGGACAGGTGTTTGCCATAAAAACCCTTCTCTCTGCCTTCCCTGTGGTTTATGAGTTGGGCCGGTTCTGCCGGGCATTGATACACAATTCATTAGGGATCAGTTTTGGGACCAACAATTTGTTGTGGGGACCAGGTGGTTGAGGATGTGTAGTTTGGAACAAAGGTTAGACTTGTTTGACATGGTAAAGGGGAGACATATTCTTAGAGTGGGATATGGTAACGACTTCAATGGATGGACTGGCATAGAGAAACGTGATGCTCTACTGAGGTGGATTGAACATTAAGTACTTCAATAGGTATTCTGTCATACTAATGTGCCCATATTTTACCTTTAAAGGGATATTTGACTCCATAATTTAACTTTAATTTGATTGTAGAATGGCACGACACTCTTCTGACAGAACAGTTTCCAGTGGGGAAACGCTCCCAATGAATTTCTTAGTTTGTCTTTATATGTGCCTAACTGACAACCATTAGTGAAGCAGGGAAACTGTGTATGTGTGTTTGTGTGTGTGTGCGTATATGCAGGTGTGTGTGTGCGTGAATGCGAGCATGTGCTGTTGTGTGAGTGTGTGTTTTTTGGTGTGTCTGTGTGTGCGTGTGCGAGCATGTGTGTGTGTGTGTGTGTGTGGCACCTCTTCAAGGCCCTGCAGCTTTATGAACTCTGAGACACTGCAGACACCACAGCAGTTAAATTGTGAGACACTCTTAGCACTTTGAACTAACTGGATGAGAGGAGTGAGTCTGCTCTGACTGAGGTCATCCTGTTCCTGTCCAATTTGCTCTTCTGACAGGAATCAGACTGGGCGCAGACATCAATTCAACATCTATTCCAAATTGGTTCAACGTAATTTAATTGAAATGACACAGAAAACAAATATTAGACCAGTGTGTTCCCAGTGGGATCAGCTACACACACACACAAGCACACAAACCATTTCCTGTGAGAATGACAGAAGATAATTAAATGTAAAGCTACAGCTGCAGTTTTACTACATGGAGGATAGGCCTGGTAAGAATGCCTGCCTCATTTATTTTAGTTAGTTTTTAGCCTTCTCATGAGACTCAAATTAAGCTATTGGCCTCCCTCTGAGGTCTATGCTAGGGAGACCAGGGCTACATCCCAAATGGCACCCTATTCACTATTTACTGTATAGGGAGTGAGGTACCAATATCAGACACACCCGTTATACTTCTCTGACTGTGTATTCTCGCTCATGTCATGCCTCAGTTGAGATGCAGGTTATGGGTTGGGTACCTCTGAAAGAGAAAGGTGATATGATAATGTTTTCTATTGATATGGAAATAATGTTGCTCTAGAAGTCAATTCTCAAAGTATAAATTCAGAACATTAAAGATTTATTCAGGCCACTTTGTGCAAGTTCCTGTAGAGTTACTTTATTTAGTTTTTTTATGTTTTGGGCTGTGTTGTTCATGTTTCGGGTACTTCCAAATCAAACTGTATTGGTTGCGTACACATATTTTGGATTTGTTATCGCAGGTGCAGTGAAATTCTTCTGTTTTTAGCTCCAACAGTGCAGTAATACCTAACAATACACACAAGTAAATATACACATTTTAATTAATTAATTAAGAAATATCTGAATGAGCAATGTCCATAATGTCAATACACACATATATCTATCTATCTATATATATATATATATATATCTATCTATATATATATATATATATATATATATATATACACACACAAATGTTAGAATCAACTTTGGCAGTGATTACATCTGTGAGTCTTTCTGGGTAAGTCTCTAAGAGTTTTGCACACCTGGATTCTACAATATTTGCAAATATATATATTTTTTTAATTATTCTAGCTGGTTGTTGATCATTGCTAGACAGCCATTTTCAAGTCTTGATATAGATCTTCAAGCCAATTTAAGTCAAAACTGTAACTAGGCCACTCAAGAACATTCAATGTCATCTTTGTAAGCAACTCCAGTGTATATTTGGCCATGTGTTTTAGGTTATTGTCCTGTTGAAAGGTGAATTTGTCTCCCAGTGTCTGTTGGAAAGCAGAATGAACCACGTTTTCCTCTTGGATTTTGCCTGTGCGTCACTATTCCGTTTATTTTTATCCGTAAAAACTCCCTAGTCCTTCCTGATGACAAGCATACCCATAATATGATGCAGCCACCATCATGCTTGAAAATATGAAGAGTGGTACTCAGTGATGTGTTGTGTTTCGATTTCCCCAAACATAACACTTTGTATTTAGTACATACAGTTCATATCTTTATTTTCTTTTGCAGTTTTACTTTAGTGCCTTATTGGAAACAGAATGCATGTTTTGGCATATTTTATTCTGTACAGGCTTTCTTCTTTTCACTCTGTCATTTAGGTTAGTATTGTGGATTAACTACTGTACAATGTTGTTGATCCATCCTCAGTTTTCTCCTATCACAGCCATTAAACTCTGTAACTGTTTTAAAGTCACCATTGGCCTTTAGGAAGGATGCCTGTAGTGTTGTAGTGACTGGGTGTATTGATACACCATCCAAAGTGTAATTAATAACTTCATAATGCTCAAAGGGATATTCAAAGTATGCATTATTTTCCCCATCTACCAATAGGTGCCCTTCTTTGCGAGGCATTGGAAAAACCTCCCTGGACTTTGTGGTTCAATTTGTGTTTGAAATTCACTGCTCGACTGAGGGATCTTACAGATAATTGTTTGTATGGGGTACAGAGATGTGGTAGTTATTCAAAAAGAATGTTAAACACTATTATTGCAGACAGAGTGAGTCCATGCATCTTACTATGACTTTTTAAGCACATTTTTACTCCTGAACTGATTTAGGCTTGCCATAACAAATGGGTTGAATACTTATTGACTCAAAACATTTCAGCTTTTCATTTGTAATTCATTTGAAAACATTTCTAAAAACATAATTCCACTTTGACATTATGGGGTATTGTGTGAACAAGTCAAGTGGTGTTAATACACTGCTCAAAAAAATAAAGGGAACACTTAAACAACACAATGTAACTCCAAGTCAATCACACTTCTGTGAAATCAAACTGTCCACTTAGGAAGCAACACTGATTGACAATAAATTTCACATGCTGTTGTGCAAATGGAATAGACAACAGGTGGAAATTATAGGCATTTAGCAAGACACCCCCAATAAAGGAGTGGTTCTGAAGGTGGTGACCACAGACCACTTCTCAGTTCCTATGCTTCCTGGCTGATGTTTTGGTCACTTTTGAATGCGGGCGGTGCTTTCACTCTAGTGGTAGCATGAGACGGAGTCTACAATCCACACAAGTGGCTCAGGTAGTGCAGCTCATCCAGGATGGCACATCAATGCGAGCTGTGGCAAGAAGGTTGGCTGTGTCTGTCAGCGTAGTGTCCAGAGCATGGAGGCGCTACCAGGAGACAGGCCAGTACATCAGGAGACGTGGAGGAGGCCGTAGGAGGGCAACAACCCAGCAGCAGGACCACCTCCTCCGCCTTTGTGCAAGGAGGAGCACTGCCAGAGCCCTGCAAAATGACCTCCAGCAGGCCACAAATGTGCATGTGTCTGCTCAAACGGTCAGAAACAGACTCCATGAGGGTGGTATGAGGGCCCAACGTCCACAGGTGGGGGTTGTGCTTACAGCCCAACACCGTGCAGGACGTTTGGCATTTGCCAGAGAACACCAAGATTGGCAAATTCGCCACTGGCGCCCTGTGCTCTTCACAGATGAAAGCAGGTTCACACTGAGCACGTGACAGACGTGACAGAGTCTGGAGACGCCGTGGAGAACGTTCTGCTGCCTGCAACATCCTCCAGCATGACCGGTTTGGCGGTGGGTCAGTCATGGTGTGGGGTGACATTTCTTTGGGGGGCCGCACAGCCCTCCATGTGCTCGCCAGAGGTAGCCTGACTGCCATTAGGTACCGAGATGAGATCCTCAGATCCCTTGTGAGACCATATGCTGGTGCGGTTGGCCCTGGGTTCCTCCTAATGCAAGACAATGCTAGACCTCATGTGGCTGGAGTGTGTCAGCAGTTCCTGCAAGAGGAAGGCATTGATGCTAAGGACTGGCCCGCCCGTTCCCCAGACCTGAATCCAATTGAGCACATCTGGGACATCATGTCTCGCTCCATCCACCAAGCCACGTTGCACCACAGACTGTCCAGGAGTTGGCGGATGTTTTAGTCCAGGTCTGGGAGGAGATCCCTCAGGAGACCATCCGCCACCTGATCAGGAGCATGCCCAGGCATTGTAGGGAGGTCATTCAGGCACGTGGAGGCCACACACACTACTGAGCCTCATTTTGACTTGTTTTAAGGACATTACATCAAAGTTGGATCAGCCTGTAGTGTGGTTTTCCACTTTAATTTTGAGTGTGACTCCAAATCCAGACCTCCATGGGTTGATAAATTTGATTTCCATTGATAATTTTTGTGTGATTTTGTTGTCAGCACATTCAACTATGTAAAGAAAAAAGTATTTAATAAGATTACTTCATTCATTCAGATCTATGATGTGTTATTTTAGTGTTCCCTTTATTTTTTTGAGCAGTGTACTTTCTGAAGGCACTGTATATGCAGTAATATTGTACATAGACAGTATGGACAGTATATGAATAAAAAAGGTGTATTGTATTTGTATTTATTATAGATCCCATTAGCTGTTGCCAAGGCAGCAGCTACTTTTCCTGGGATCCAAACACATTAAGGCACTTACATCACATATAAAACATAAGATAAAACAGTACATCCTATAACATTATTACACCACTACATGTCTACAGTACAAAATGTAGAATACAACAATATTGTGTGTGTGAAGAGTGCGTGTGCTAGCATTTGTGTATCTGTACCGGTGTGTGTGTCTCTTCACAGTCCCTGCTGTTCCATAAGGTATATTTTTATCTTTAAAAGAAAGAAAAATCTGATTCTTGCATCAGTTACCTGATGTGGAATGGACTTCCCATAGTCTCTTCTGGACTTGGGGATTGGGAAGAGACCTCTGGTGGCATGTCTTGTGGGGGTATGCATGGGTTTAAACAGTCAGCTCGGTGCATCAAGCACATTGCTTATATTTACAACAAGGGTATAGGCTAACTGGCCGGCATGAAAATAAAGCGTCCTTCATTCGCCGTTTATGTATTTCTTTCCGCTGCCCCTGATTTGATACAGATGCATGATAATGGTCCGTTCTAAATCAAAACAAATTTCACACATATTATTTAGTATATGTAAAGACAAGATTAAATCAAGAATAGTCTGATGGGTGACAATACTAGCCTATGAATTAATGTTAGGGAGCGGCAGCAGTGGTGTCGGTTTTGGAGAGTCTGGCGTGCCCAAAGTAAAATGCCTGCCACTCAGGCCCAGAAACTAGGATAAGCACATAAGTAGTACTATTGGATAGAAAACACTCTGAAGGTTATAAAACTGTTAAAATAATGTCTGTGAGTATAACAGAACTGATATGGCAGGCAAAAGCCAGAGGAATTTCTGTCCAGAAAAATGTTTTTTTTTGTGACATGCCCTCTTTTCCAATGGTTTTCTATGGGATCTGCTGTAAACTAGGACCCCCAGGTTGCAGTACCTATGGCTTTCACTAGATGTCAACAGTCTTTAGACAAGGTTTGAAGCGTTTACCTTGAATAACAACCGAATAGAAGAAGATTTTGTAAGTGGATGGAGGAAGTGGCTTTTGTGTTTTGTGCGCGCGAGCGCGCTCCTTGTGGCTTTCCTATTATCTGTGTGAAATATTATAGTTAGCTAGTAATACATTATAAATGATGTTTGATTTGTTTGGGCAAAGTTGATAGGTATAATTTGAACGCTTTCTCTTCCCTGTACAATGGGCGAGTAGACGGTGGATTTTCTGAACATAACGCACCAACCAAACGGAGATTTAGGAATATAAACAATGACTTTTTCTAACAAAAGGAACATTGGATGTCTTGTTTGGACTAGCGCCCCAATGATCCCTAAGAGGTTAAATATGTTCACTTGTGAATAATGCCCAGCATAAGAAACAATGCGTTTTTTTTGCGACTTGTTCGAACCATAGTCGCACACCTAATGGAACATTTGCGCTTATAGTCTACTGACATGGTGCACATTGCTGCACTTATAATATGA
Organism: Brachymystax lenok tsinlingensis; assembly: GCA_030435695.1. NCBI lineage: Eukaryota > Metazoa > Chordata > Actinopteri > Salmoniformes > Salmonidae > Brachymystax > Brachymystax lenok. The sequence goes on along the minus strand of CM059792.1, from coordinate 4,603,714 downwards.
AGAAATAACCTAATAGTTTATCAACATTTTAAGCTATATGTTCTGATCGGTTGCGTCAGCCACATTGAGTAAAACAGTTTTTGTTGATGCTAGTGGTTGTATTAATTTGGGATCTGTCGCATCCCACAACTGTCCCAGACTGTTTGGAATATTTATATCTCACACAGAGTAGAATTGGTTGACTTTTGTACTAATGGGGATAGTAGGTTAGTGCTTTTGCTATTCGTTGGGCCTACTTGTCTTGTTGGCTGCCGAAAAGTAAATGTGGACAGTTCTTCCAAAATCTTCAATATGCACTTCGGAATTGGATAAGGACACGCGCCGTTGCATCCCCGATGTGTCTGTCTTCACTTGTAGCCTGTAAAAAAGACCTGATCAGGTGATGGAGAGCCATGTGAGTGCTTTGGAGTGCGCAGCACTCAGGGATTAGAGTACAATGGCCACTGGCTACAAAAGGCATGGATTCTTTTTTTTACGGACACACATAAGGGATGCCGCCATGATATTGTATTCATTATCAGGTGCTTGTCAAATTATTAATGAGTGACTGATGAAGTGTGTACAGCTTGCACAAAAAACAAATCACAGCTCATGCCTTTCAAGCAACTGTTTTAAAATCATCAGAGTTGCATCATGCAGCCTTACAATGTATTAAAAATCTAAACATACTGTCACGACTTCTGCCGAAGTCGGTCCCTCTCCTTGTTCGGGCGGCGTTTGGCGTTCGACGTCATCAGTCTTCTAGACATCGCCGATCCACTTTCATTTTTCCATTTGTTTTGTCTTTATTTTCCACACACCTGGTTTTCATTCCCCAATTACTTGTTAATGTATTTAACCCTCTTGTTCCCCCATGTTTGTGTGCATGATTATTTCTTGTTCATTGCTGGGTTTTTTCCGGCTGGTATTTTCGCCCATGTTTATTGGGTACCGTTATTGTTGGGCACGTGGTAAATTGTTTTACCTTGTGCCGTATTAGTAAAACAAATGGGTTGAATACTTATTGACTCAAAACATTTCAGCTTTTCATTTGTAATTCATTTGAAAACATTTCTAAAAACATAATTCCACTTTGACATTATGGGGTATTGTGTGAACAAGTCAAGTGGTGTTAATACTTTCTGAAGGCACTGTATATGCAGTAATATTGTACATAGACAGTATGGACAGTATATGAATAAAAAAGGTGTATTGTATTTGTATTTATTATAGATCCCATTAGCTCAAATTCATTTGGAGAAGATATCCTTTCTATTTTATTCAACTTTGTTCAATTGTATTCTTCATACTATAAAATACAGCCACGGAATTCTAAGCAAATCCTGTCTGGTAAATGAACTAGTGTATCCCACAGCCATTTGGCATGGACAACTCAGAGTATGCTATTATGTTCTTCTGAAATAGACTACATTTTCTTCATATCATGCTTCTTTAGACCTGTCTAAAATAAATAATGGATGTATTGTGAAGGTGTAGGCTATATTACATGGATCTATTAGACTAAAATGTGGATGTTCCAAAGGTCTTCATCAGTGTCTTGTAGGCTGTGTAGAAGCCAGGAGATGCTAAATGTGTTTATGTTAATTAACGGTCAATTATCGTGAGACCGACCGTTATTTGCTTGACAATCACCGGCTGACTAAAATGTGTGACCGCCACAGCCTTAGGAGAGACTTCCATTAAAGAACACCCTCTTTGTTCTGTTAGACAGGTAACTCTTTATCCACAATATAGCAGGAGGTGGAAAACCATAGCACATACGTTTTTCCAGCAGCAGACCATGATCGATAATGTCAAAAGCCACACTGAAGTCTAACAAAACAGCCGCCACAATGGTTTTATTATTAATTTCTCTTAGTTAATCATCAGTAATTTGTGTAAGTGCTGTGCTTGTTGAATGTCCTTCCCTATAAGCGTGCTGAAAGTCTGTTATATAGGATGAGCCTTGACTAGAGTACAGTATATACATATGAAGTGGGTAAAAGAGTATGTAAAGTGCCCAGTGTTCAATGACTATGTACTCTATATACTGTAAATAATGTATATAGGGCAGTAGTCTCTAAGGTGCATGACAGAGTACCCAGTGGTAGCTGGCTAGTAACAGTAACTAAGGTTCAGGGCAGGGTACTGGGTGGAGGCTGGCTAGTGGTGGTTATTTAACAGTCTGATGGCCTGGAGATAGAAGCTGTTAGTCAGTTTCTCTATCCCAGCTTTGATGCATCTGTACTGTCTCCACCTTCTAGATGGTAGCAGGTTAAACAGGCCTTGGCTCGGGGGGCCAAGCTGAATTTCTTTAGCCTCCTAAGGTTGAAGCGGTGTTGCCCTTTCTTCACCACACTGTCTGTGTGAATGGACCATTTCAGTGATGTGCACGCTGAGGAACTTGAAGCTTTTCACCCTCTCTACTCCACGTTAATGTGGATGGAGGCAAGCTTTCTCTACTGTCTCCTGAAGTCCACGATCAGCTCCTTCATTTTGTTGACGTTGAGGGCTGTCTACTTGTAGGCTGTCTCACCGTTGTTGGTATTCAGGCCTACCACTGGTGTGTCGTCAGCAAACTTGATGATTGAGTTGGAGACATGCGTGGCCACGCAGTCATGGATAAACAGGGAGTACAGGAGGGGGTTGAGTACGCACCCTTGTGGGGCAACCATGTTGAGTATCAGCGTGGCGGAGGTGTTGTTACCTACCTTCACTACCTGGGGTCAGCCTGACAGGAAGTCCAGGACCCAGTTGCACATGGCGGGGTTCAGACCCAGGGCCCTGTGCTTAGTGATGAACTTGGAAGGCAATATGCTGTTGAAGGCTGAGCTGTAGTCGATGAACAGCATTCTTACATAAGTATTCCTCTTGTACAGATGGGATAGGGCAGTGTGCAGTGCAATGGCGATTGTGTCATCAGTGGATCTGTTTTGGCGTTATGCAAATTGTAGTGGGTCTAGGGTGTTGGGTAAGGCAGAGGTGATATGATACTTAACTGCACCTTAGGTTGCAGCCCAAATAAATCCTTCATAGAGATCAAGTAACAGACACATCTCAACATCAACTGTTCAGAGGAGACTGTGTGAATCAGGCCTTCAAGGTCAAATTGCTGCAAAGAAACCCCTACTAAAGGACACCCATAAGTAGAAGAGACTTGCTATCTATTATTTTACAATGTAGAATAATAAAATAATTTGATAATTTGAATAATTGAATGTGATGTGTCCAAACTTTTGACTGGTACTATCTTGTGTCTGAGCTGTTGAATTGCAGCAGCGGTTAGAGTGTTGGGCCAGCAACTGGAGGGTTGCCAGTTCGAACCCTAGATGCCATTGCTTGCCGTTTTGCCCTTGAGCAAGGCACTTAACCCTCCACAATAGCTCCCCGGGCATCCAGTGTGGCAGCCCCCTGCATCCCACCCAAGAAACTGTATGTGTGTCTTTCAGAGGGGTTGGGTTAAAAGCAGAAGTCAAATTTTGGGTTGGACCTTATGTACAATTGACCAATAAAATGATCTTATTCTAATCTTAATCTTGAAACTCCACTTTGTCCCTGTACTGTCGTTCTGCTTATTTGATTGGATTATGGAGGGCATAGCTGGTCTGTTTGTACATGTCCATGTTCGCAGTCACCTTGCCCTGGTTATGCTTTCAGTTTTGCTCGAAAGCTGACATCTATCCCCATTTTGGGGTTTGATAAATTCTTATTCTAACAGTGGGAACAACATCCTCTATGCACTTCCTGATTAACTCAATCAATACTGTTCTTGGAGGCAACCCAGAACATTTTCCAGTCCGCGTGATCAAAATTGTGTGATCAATCTTCGAAGCATAGATTCCAATTTGTCAGATCAATGTTGAACAGTCCTTACCACGGGTCCTTCCTGTTTTAAATTTCTGCCTGTAGGAGGGGAGGAGCAACCTGGAGACGGGATCACAGAGCCAAAACAAAAACACAAAAATCACTGTCCCAATACTTTGAGATCACTGTAATTCCAAAATTGCATGTACCAACTAACGATTTTAGGTCAGGCTAAACAATTTATTAACTTCTTTGGGAGCAGCGCACGAGCCTGGCATGCCCAAAGTAAAATGCCTGCCATTCAGGCCCAGAAAATAGGATATGCACATATTTAGTACCATTGGATATGAAACACTCTGAATTCTCTAAAAGTGTTAACATTTTGTCTGTGAGTATAACAGAACGGATATGCCAGAGGGATTTCTGTCCTGGAAAAAGTGGTTTTGACACATTGCCTCATTTAGAACCCCTCCCTTATGAAAATGCCCATATAAGGGCATATGAATTCAGTACCTATTGCTTCCTCTGGATGTCAACAGTCTCAAGTCTCGCTCTTTGTTTTTTCCTTTCTTATCGCCCAGTTTATATTCCGGTTGAAATATTATACTATTTATTCATAAAAGTGTTCCTATGGATACATTTAAAATTATGTTTGATTGTTCTTGGACAAGTTTATAGGTATAAGTTGAACGAGTTCTCTTCACGTTTCAATGGAGGAGTCGACGCTACATTTTCTCATTATAACGCGCCAACCAAACGGAGATTTATGGATATAATATATTACTTTTTCTAACAAAAGAACCATGGATTGTCTTCGTTGGACACTTGGGAAGTCCTCAGCAGAAGTTCTTCAAAAAGTAATTGATTTGTTTTCGCTGTGAAATGTGTTTTCTGTGAACCGTGGAGGCATATGAATTTATGGTAATGGGAAAAATATGTTAGGTGCTACCCTCAAACAATCAAATGTGGTGCTTTCGCTGTAAAGCCTTTTTGAAATCTGATATTGCCAAGAAGCAGAGCTTTTGATGACTATGAAACACTTGTATATTGATGAATGTTTAATAATTCAACTTTGAATTAGCGCCCCACCACTCCGTAAGAAGTTAAGATCAAGAAGTAACAAGAAGCTACAGCTAAAATGTCCTTGGCCTTAATACGTGACAGTTAAAGATGATATATACAGAAATCGTTCCCAACATTTCCTGGTTGCTAAAATTCAAATAGTTCGCCTAATTTCAGTCTATTTTACAAAACAAGCAATGTCTAGTGTAGAGAATTATTGTACCATCTAAACTGATGTTAAATATGTTTTCAATACCTAAAAACATATTTTCAGCTGTTTGGAACTGGTGTGAAAAAGCTGAAGTAAAAAAAAAAAAAGTTTAGAACCGGATGCATAGAAATAGCACACAAAGAACAGATCTACATATCTATAAATCACATTTTTGTGTGAATTTGGTCGGGTTGCCCAAAACGTTACATATTGCAGCTTTAATCCAAAGTCCCATGGATACAAAAGTATTCTGCATGTGGCTCTCAACAAAACACAAAATAAGACTTTTTGTTTTTTAATGGATACTGTTTTACATGCTTAATGTTGTAGTGCAGACCACAAGATGTTATGTTCTTCCTCCAACTCTCCATTAAACTGTTGGGCTGAAAAACAATGTTGAGAAAACTGCCCAAGTGGAGATTTTATAAGATTGGCATGAGTTGTGTGGTTAAGGTTCACTCGTAAACAGATGAAAACACGTATCACTTACGAGACATTTCTGTTTAAGGCAGATTAGAGAAACAGTAATGTAAACACGAGCTAAACATAAACTAAGGACCAAGTGTTAATACCAATTTGCTTTCACAACAGTTTAATGAATTTGCTTGTTTGCTTCACAGGAAATTATGTAAAGCCATAGGCCGCCTCAACTCTGCAGATGACATGGATTGAAAGACTATCCACTAAATAGAAGAACATTTCCTTTTCATTTCTAAGTGACCCCAAACTTTTGAACAGTAGTGTATACTGTATGACACGACATATTGTATTCACAAATGCACACGCATGCACATCTTTCCATCAAAGTGCACTGGTAGCCTTACACACCTCCTCAATGTTTGTACCTTAAGTAAGGGGGAGGGGGAGTAGTTTTCCTGTCTCTAAGTATGCCAAGCACAGGCGCACGCACGCAGGCATGCACACAAAACACACACATACACACACAAGTGAGAATGCTGTTCATTGACTGCAGCTCAGCATTCAACATCATTGTCCCTTCCAAGCTTGTCATCATCAAGTTTGCTGAAGACATGGCGGTGGAAGACCTGATCACTGACGACGATGAAACAGCCCACATGGAGGAGGACAGTGACCTTGCAGTGTGGTGCCGGGACATCAACCTCTCCCTCAGCGTAAGTAAGACCAAGTAGCTGATCGTGGACTACAGGAAATGGGGGGGCAAGCACGCCCCCATCCACATTGATGGGGCTGCAGTGGAGCAGGTCGAGAGCTTCAAGTTCCTCAGTGTCCAAATCACAAAGGAATTAAAATGGTCCACTCTCACAGTTGTGAAGATGGCGCAACAGCTCCTCTTCCCCCTCAGGGAAATTTAAAAGGTTCCCTCAAATCCTCAAAAAGTTACACAACTGCACCATTGAGAGCATCTTAAATGGCTGCATCACTGCTTAGTATGGAAACAGCACCGTCCTCAATCGTGTGGCGCTACATAGGGTGGTGCGGACAGCCCAGTACTTCGCTGGGGCCGAGCTCCCTGCCATCTACAACCTCTATAACAGGTGGTATGAAAGGAAGGCCAGGAAAATTGTTAAAGACTCCAGCCACCCAAGTCATACACTGTTCTCTCTGCTTCCATATGGCAATGGTCTGTGGCTGTTGTTCATGGTTGGGGCTAGGCCCCTTAGTTCCAGTGAAGGGAAATCTTAATGCTACAGCATACAATGACATTATAGAAAATTCTATGCTTCCAACTTTGAAGAAACAGTTTGGGAAAGACCCTTTCCTGTTTCAGCATGACAATGCCCCCAAGCACAAAGTGAGGTCCATGCAGAAATGGTTTGTCGAGATCGGTGTGGAAGAACTTGACTGGCCTGCACAGAGCCCTGACATAAACCCTATCGAACACCTTTGAGATTAATTGGAACGCCGACTGCGAGCCAGGCCTAATCGCCCATCATCCGTTTCTGACCTCACTAATGCTCTTGTGGCTGATATAGCAGCAAAGGGGGGACCAACTCGATATTAATGCCCATGATTTTGGAATGAGCTGCTTAACCGGGGTGGCTGGTAGCCTAGTGGTTAGAGTATTGGTCTAGTAACCGAAAGGTTGCAAGATCAAATCCCCGAGCTGACAAGATAAAAAAAAAAAATGTTGTTCTGCCCCTGAACGAAGCAGTTAACCCACTGTTCCTAGACTGTCATTGAAAATAAGTATTTGTTCTTAACTGACTTGCCTAGTTAAATAAAGGTAAAAATTAAATAAACCAGCAGGTGTCCACATAAACTACATGACCAAAAGTATCTATCACTCCAGTGTCCCTGCACATTGTAGATATGGTATTAGAACTGGCCCTGCATATAGTTTCTTGTGTGTTTTTGTTTAACCTTATGTTATGTTTAGTGCTATATTGATTACTGCGGTGTTGGGTTTGGAGCTTTCAAGAAGGGCATTTCACTTTACTTGTGCATGTGACATTAAAGCTTGAAACTTGAAATACACACACACACACTTGTGGTTTTCCTGCCCTAAGTAAGCTACGTCATTACCTCCTCTATCCTCTTCTCCTCGCCCCACAGGATTTGCATGGGAAAGTGGATCTACAATAGGATCTGGATCATGGCAAACCGTACCGCCACAGGCAGGCCTGTGAGTGTGAGTGTGGTCTAGTCCAGGGCAGCAGACAGTCCAGCTGATTTTCATCTCTTCCTGCCACTTAATTTATCAATTATATTTGGTAACCAGAGTATAATTCAGTCTCTAATTAAATTAAAGGGACGATAAACTGCATTCACTCTCTGTAGTCGCAGACGACTGGAGTTGTGTAGCCCTGGTATATAATCTCAAATGTTTGAATAAGTGACCAGAGCTGAACTGAAGAGAGTAGCTGAACCATCCGTGTGTGAAGTTAGTGGTAATGTTCTCACTCCTGTATGCTCAATTAATTAGTATGAAGATTAAATAATACGGTCACATTTTCAATGCAAATTCAGTTTGCCTTTTTGTTTAATGTTTTGTGTTTGTCTGTAGAACATGATGTAGACTTATGACATGATTGAAATGACTACTGCTTGAAAGACGTCATGAAGTCTCTGTGCCTTTCTCGTGAGTGGCTTTGTACATTTCCCTGTCTTCCTCTTTACAGATCTGACCGAAAACCACTAACAGCTTCAGGTCAGGATAATTCACAAAAACAAACTATCAACCAATCACTACATACAGTATTTACCACTCAAATGACATACATGTACACCTCTATTCATACAATATGTAACATGTAGTTGTTGCAAGATACTTGTGTGCTTGAAAATGTTTTGTAAACAGTGTTTGAAAATAATCTGTAGAATGGAGTGGAGTGGAAAGTCACAAAAAACAGAGAGGCCAGCACCAGGGACTCAGACCTACTCACACCTACAGCACAGTGGACCAAGATCCTGGCTGTGGTGGAGGGAAAAAAAATAAGGAAAATGTTGTTTTATTTTTTGTGTAAAAACATATAAAGCAAGATGTACATGGCGGACTGTCACGATCTTCTGTAGGGACGGACCAAGGCACAGCGAGGTATCCAGTATACATACTTTATTTATGTAACGTAACTGGGGGGAAAACAATAAACAAGAACAATCGTAACAACATCACAAAACCCCTTACGCTATGAACCTAACATCAAACAATAACCCACCAAAACCCTAGTGAAAACCACAAACATATACTGTATATGGTTCCCAATTAGAGGTAACGACACTCAGCTGCCTCTAATTGGGAACCATTAACCCAACATAGAAACACCACACTTAGAACCAAAAACCCTACACCAAAAACTAAACTAAACACGCCAGCCTGTAAACTCAGGCCTGGACGTGACACGGACTGAAGATGGCAGTGCTGAAAGCTTTATGGAAAAAATGTGGAATTAATGTCCCTAAAACCGACTAAATAATAGTTCACTGTTAAAATGAAGTGCTTTGTAACACCAACATTTGTGGCAACTGAGCTGCCACCAACTTGAAGGAGACAAAACCTTAACTTTGCTGGAGTATTGAAACACATCATCCTGAGATGTTTTGAAACATTATACGGTGAGTTGTAACAGCACTTACAGTTTTTTCCAACTGCATACACAGAAAATCTTTTCATGTGACACGATTTTTGAAACCTCTCACTCAAAGTGCAAAACTACACACCAAATATCCAAAACCATAAGCTATTTCTCAGCCTTCAGTTTTCAGTTGCATAAAACACTTTTTACAAAACACTACACACAATTCTCTACCTAAAACACAAAAATCTAACAGGAAGTGACTTGCTTTCCTTTTCCAAACACAACAAATCAAAATGCTACACTTATTCACCAGGTCACACACACATTCCTCACATGTGCAAACACTAATAGCTTAACTGATCACTAACCAATCACTGCTTTACTGTAGTATAGGCCTATAAATAGGTCAAAGGTCAGATTACCTGTTTTGAACAATGGATGCCAACAATGGACAGAGAGCAAGACGAGTAGGAGGGAGAGGAAGAGGAAGAAGAGGACGAGGGCAAAGAAGAGAATGAAGGAGAGCCATCTCTGATGAGATTAGGGCAACACTTGTTGATCATGTGATCAACCACGGTTTGACCATGAAAGAGGCTGGACTGATAGTCCAGCCCAACTTGAGTCGATTTACAGTGGCGTCCATAATTCGAACCTTCAGAAATGAGAACAGGTATGCAACTATCTAATGACTATTTTAGCATTACAGTAATGTACTGTAAAATACGTATGACTGCATAGTATTGCATAAACATTTAACTCTAAGCCATCCATTTACTGCACTGCATTGAATGAATGAGGTTGGTTATCATGCTGTACTACATTTTTTGTACATTGTTTACAGTTCCTATGCTGAACACATACTGTGTTTGAATTCTGTACAGAGTGGAAAGGCAAAGACATCATGGAGGACGAGGACGCTTGTTTACAGATGTACAAGAGACTGCAATTATAAATATGGTTTTGGCCAACAATGCAATTAGGATTCGAGAGATAAGAGAGCATATCTTGAATAATGACACCATATTTAACAACATCAATGCTGTAAGCCTGTCGACCATACAACGCATCCTCCAACGGCACCGAGTGACGATGAAACAACTTTACAAGGTGCCATTTGAGAGAAACTCTGACAGTTAAGAATATGCGACATGACTTTGTAGAGGTATGTATGCAACACTACTTCCAGTACTTCAGACATACCATATTTACTCACCTGTATATCCTTTTGTCTGTTACAGAGAGTATTGGAGCTGGATGCCCATGTAATTCGCCATGAATTTATTTATGTGGATGAGGTTGGCTTCAACCTCACCAAAACCAGGCGCCGCAGAAGAAATGTAATAGGACAGAGGGAAATTACCAATGTCCCTGGACAGCGTGGGGGTAATATAACTATGTGTGCTGCCATCACTCAAAACGGGGTCCTCCATCACAATGCCACACTGGGTCCGTACAACACCGGCCATATGTTCACTTTTCAGGATGCAATTTACACAATGCTTGTCCCTGATCAGGAGCCTGCTAGATTTGTGGTTTTATGGGACAATGTTAGTTTTCACCGGGCTGTTCTGGTCCAAAACTGGTTTGCCACCCATCCACAATTTGTAGTTGTGTACCTACCCCCATATTCACCTTTTCTAAATCCCATAGAGGAATTCTTCTCAGCCTGGCGCTGGAAAGTGTATGATCGCCAACCCTATGCTCTTTTGAATCCTGTCTACTGCAGAATGAGATCCCTTTTCTTAAGTGTCTTATTGTTTAATATTGTTTTATGTTTTTGATCATTTGCCATTTAATTCTGGTTTGGAAGGCATTGTCAAGCACAGTGTTAAAACCACCATTAGTAACTGGAGGTCAAACTGTAAAAATTAAGGATTCTGCAATTGCCTCTTGCATTGACAATCATAAATATGGGAATGGGTGGTTTCGACATTGAACATCAATTTGCTTGACGGTTTTGATATCCATTCATCATGATCCATTACACCTCATGGCACAACTAGCTTAATAATATAGAAATATACTTTTCTTCAAACATGTATACAATATTTTGTGAAAGAATCATTCTATACATTTTTAATAACCTACAATCCTCTAAAAACAGAGTCACATGGCAAGATAGGAAATGCTAGGTGATTAAAACCAAAGACTTCCAATGAGTTCAATCACACAATTTTATATTTCCTCATGAAATATAGTAACATTTTGAGTAACATATTAAGTTGGATTTATTCTTACATTATTTTGGTAAAATGTTATTAACAAATCATTGAAACGACTTGCATAAATGTTTTCAAATATATTTGGACACTTAGGAAATGACCGAGAGGATACAGATAGATGGGAGAAACACATTGAAGGGTTGGAGTGGGGAATTCAACTCCAGTCTTTGGTGGGGAGAGGGGTGGTGTCTAAGCCGGGTGCATTACCTCTAAACCACGGGCTCTGCATGACTTGCATTCATTTTTATTAAATATATGTTTTTGTTTTTTTATCAATTCACCCCAGAGTATTTTCTTAGGCTGTGTGGTTGAGTGGGTAAAATTCCAACGAAATGTACCATTTTACTGCCCCTCCTGTTTCTAATCTGTCTAAATAAAGCATTGAAAGATTAAGGTGGAATTACACAACAAATTATTCTGCATAGGCCTTTACCATCAATAAATATTTAGGCTATAAACCATTAGCATTTCTAAACCATTGATTGCATGACAAACAGTTTTTGTGTTTTGATGCTGCCTTTTGCATGCACTGAAAACCGACAGTCTTAAATATTCTGGTTAAAGAACTACTTTGGGTGTATCAGAGCATTTCATTTCTGTATTAAAACACGTATAGTACATTGTGTTTACATTCAAACACCCACCAAACATGATGGAATGGTGTCAAACCCATATCCTCGACACCCATCTGAGCGACCCAATCACTAAGTATATGTCCTTATCTGTTTTATAGGCCCACTACAAGTAGCCTACGCAGCCAAGACAGAAAGCTGAATGTGGTCAGAGATTCACTAAAGCAGCACCACCACCTCAAGAGTCTTAGCCTGCCTGGCGGGCTTGGTCCAACAAAGCCAAGGCCCCTGGATGGGTGAGGATACTATTGTACTATTCTTTTTCTTAAATGTGTTATATATTTGTTATATAACCCTTCCTCCCGTCCCCTAATTGGAGTCAACTAATGGACTAATGGCTTCTACTTCCTGCTGATACATACTATATACACTACTGGTCAAAAGTTTTAGAACACCTACTCATTCAAGGGTTTTTCTCATTTTCTTTTTACTATTTTCTAAATTGTAGAATAATAGTGATGACATCAAAACTATGAAATAACACATTTGGAATCATGTAGTAATTAAAATCTAAATATATTTTATATTAGAGATATAGGCAAATAGGCACCCTTTGCCTTGATAACAGCTTTGCACACTCATGGCATTCTCTCAACCAGCTTCACCTGGAATGCTTTTCCAACAGTCTTGAAGGATTTCCACATACGCTGAGCACTTGTTGGCTGCTTTTCCTTCACTCTGCGGTCCGACTCATCCCAAACCATCTCAATTTGGTTGAGGTTGGGGGATTGTGGAGGCCAGGTCATCTGATGCAGCACTCCATTACTCTCCTTCTTAGTAAAATATCCCTTACACAGCCTGGAGGTGTGTTGGGTCACTGTCCTGTTGAAAAACAATGATGGTCCCACTAAGCCCAAACCAGATGGGATGGCATATCGCTGCAGAATGCTGTGGTAGTCATGCTGGTTAAGTGTGCCTTGAATTCTAAATAAATCACAGATAGTCTCACCAGCAAAGCACCCCCACTCCATAACACCTCCTCCATGCTTTACGGTGGGAACCAAACATACAGAGATCATCTGTTTACCCACACTGCGTCTTACAAAGACACTGCGTGTCACGTCCTGGCCATAGATAGCCCTTTTTGGCTTCTCTATGGTGGTTTTGGTCAGGACGTGACCATGGGGGTTTCGTTTCTATGTAGTAATTTCTATTTTGGTTTGGGTTCCCAATTAGAGGCAGCTGTTAGTCGTTGTCTCTAATTGGGAATTCTATTTAGTGTTCAGTCCCCCACCTGTGTTGTGGGATATTGTTGATTTTGTGTTTAGTGCCTGTGTGCTATACACCACATGTTATGGTCAGTTGTTGCTTTGATTGTTTTTGGTGAGTTTCATTTGATTAAAGCATGTTCAACTCAACCCTGCATGCTGCGCCTTGGTCCACTCATTCATGTCAACGATTGTGACACTGCTGTTGGAACCAAAAATTTGGACTCCAGACCAAAGGACACATTTCCACCAGTCTAATGTCCATTGCTCCTGTTTCTTGGCCCAAGCAAGTTCTTAGTGGTGTTTTTTAGTAGTGGTTTATTTGAAACAATTTGACCATGAATGCCTGATTCACACAGTTGATGTTGAGATTTGTCTGTTACTTGAACTCTGTAAAGCTTTTATTTGAGATGCAATTTCTGAGGCTGGTAACTCTAATGAACTCCTGTGGTGGTCCTCATCAGAGCCAGTTACATCATAACGCTTCATGGTTTTTGCGACTGCACTTAAAGAAACTTTCAAAGTTCTTGAGATTTTCCGGAATGACGGACCTTCATGTCTTAAAGTAATGATGGACTGTCATTTCTCTTTGCTTATTTGAGCTGTTCTTGCCATAATATGGACTTGGTATTTTACCAAATAGGGTTTTCTTATGTATACCACCCCTACCTTGTCACAACACAACTGATTGGCTCAAAAATTCCACAAATTAACTTAACAAGGCACACCTGTTAACTGAAATGTATTCCAGGTGACTACCTCATAAAGCTGGTTGAGAGAATGCCAAGAGGGTGCAAAGCTGTCATCAAGGCAAAGGGTGGCTACTTTGAAGAATCTCAAATATATTTTGATTTGTTTAACACTTTTTTTGGTAACTACATGATTCTATATGTGTTATTTCATAGTTTGTAGAATAATAGCAAAGACATCAAAACAATGTAGAAAACAGAAAAATAAATTAATACCCTGGAATGAGTAGGTGTTCTAAAACTTTTGACCAGTCGGTTGCATTTTACTGACAGGGTACATGGACACATTTAACACCCTTCAGCTACCCTCAACCCCTCCCATCTATTTCTAGAAACCATCCAGTCTTGACTTCTACTTGGCAAATATTTTTCAACTGTTCTCATAGTTTCCACAGATTCTAATTTAAAGATGAACCCGTTTACTAAAATACTATTATATTACTGACCGACTGACCGTGGCTTTTCAAGTCACCCAGCAGTGCTATTTGCAAAGATAGCTTTAAGTAAATGTTATGATTTTTCAGCCATTCCTGAACCTGCTACCAAGAACAAGCTACATATGGGCAGTACCAAAACAAGTGATCTGATGGTTATGTCTCTTCACAGCAAAATCTGCGGAGCTAGGATGGTTGTAACCCCCATATACAGTACATAACATTCTATTGTTTGCAAGAATTTGTATAATAATTTAAATAGAACAACTCTAATGTTGAAAGGGAAGGGAAAGTGAGAGATACCTAGTCAGGTGTACAACTGAATGCATACACCTGAAATGTGTCTTCCGCATTTAACCCAACCCCTCTGAATAAATGCCTTAATCGACATCCACATCCAGCATTGTTTTGTGTATCAGTTCAAAAACCCTGTGCCATCAAGAATCTGGCTCATCAAAAATCTCTTCCCAACTATTTTGCAACCTGTATGGCATAGCTGGCAATTTTTTTGGTTCTTAAATGAAGTTCCATACTTTTTTTTATTTATAACATTTAAGACGTTAGGGGAGGGGGTGCTAAGCTGACATATGTAATTGTTTTAAGATGGTCATACTATGGATCATTTAGCTATTTGATTTAGAATTGTATGACCCCTTTATGTATCACAAAAATATATATATTTTTTTTAAATAAAATATAGATTTTGGTTTACTACTAAATGTCAAACTGTTCGTACGCTACAGAAATTTGTTTTTTTTTGGGATGTCTCATGGTCTGACAAACAGTGCTCTAGCTCTGCCACCTTTCACTGCAGATGCGTAAAGAAAAATAAGAAAAACCTCAATGTAGCCTATAGATATAAATTGCACAAGAATGATACGTTTATGGATTTGTTTTCTCTTTATTCAATCCGACCCCCCCACCCATGAGAAAAAAAAATAAAACATTACAGCTCAATCATCCTAAATTGTCATCATGGACCAGGACCTGGCTTTCAGGGCTTTAGCCCCAATATTTTTGCACTGCTGCAATGGTGTAAACATTTTTAACGTTTTGTTTCTCATGCATTGTTTACTCCATCTGCTCTATGTTATTTATGTTATTTATTTACCCATTTCTCCCCAATTTTCGTGATATCCAATTGGTAGCTACAGTCTTGTCCCAACGTTGCAACTCCCGTACGGACTCAGGAGAGGCGAAGGTCAAGAGCTAAGCGTCCTCCGAAACCACGACCCTGCCAAGCCCCACAGCTGCTTGACACACAGAAGCCAGAAGCACCAATGTGTCGGAGGAAACACTGTACAGATGGCTTAACTAAGTCAGCTTGCAGTTGCCCAGCCCACCACAAGGAGTCACTAGAGTGCAATGGGACAAGGACACAGCCGGCTGTGGCACAGCCTGGGATCGAACCCATCATTCAAGAAGATCTAAATGTATATTCCCATGAAACTGACTGGGATCAAATGTTTGGTATGCATGCAGCATGGATGTTTTACCTGTAAAATGTGAAGAATTATCACTCACGATTGACAGTGATGGCCTAATTTGTTTTATTAAAAAAATATATACATTTTTCCCTTAGTCACTTAGTGTTTGTAAGCATACAATTTGGATTATGCATTATATGTAGCCTATATTCTAAAATTATGTTTTACAATAAGCTTCGTGTGGCAATACATTTTGAGACAAGCATGGGAACTCATCTTGATGAACCAATCAATGTCATATTTTTGTTTTCATTGAATCACCGATTTATCAGGTTTCAGGTAAGAGTGCAGACTGTGTGGAAGTAACAATGTTTATTGCAACAGGGGCAGGCAAACCGGTCAAGGCAAGCAGGGGTCGATAATCCAGAATAGTGGCAAAGGTACAGGACGGCAGGCAGGCTCAAGAGTCAGGACAGGCAAGGGTCAAAACCAGGAGTATGAGGAAATAGAGAGACTTGGGAAAAGCAGGCACTAAGGCAAACCGCTGGTTGACTTGAACTGGCACAGACAGACAGAAAACACAGGTATAAGTAACCAGGGGATAATGGGGAAGATAGGCGACACCTGGAGGGGGATGGAGACAAGCACAAGGACAGGTGAAACAGATCAGGGTGTGACAGGATTGGCTATTTGGTTACAATTAGGCTGGGATATGTTAGCTAAGCTAAATACATTTACCAAATTATATAATTAGGGTGAGTATAGGTAAAGTGGCACACTTTCTGAAAAAAAACATTCGGGACACCTTACAGATTCATTCCATTTTCTTAATTAAGTGATAATACCTGAGAAGCTGTTGTATGGTGGACACAGTGCATTCGGAAATTATTCAGACCCCTTGACTTCCTCCAAATGTTGTTATGTTACAGCCTTATGTTAAAATTGATTAAAATGTTTTTTTTTTCTTCTCAATCTACACACAATACCCCATGACAAAGCAAAAATAGGTTTTTAGAAATGATAAAAAAGCAAAAAATGATCACATTTACTTAAGTATTCAGACCTTTTACTCAGTACTTTGTTGAAGCACCTTTTGGCAGCGATTAAAGCCTCGAGTCTTCTTGGGTATGATGCTACAAGCTTGGCACACCTGTATTTGGGTAGTTTCTCCCAAATACTCTCAAGCTCTGCCAGGTTGGATGGGGAGCGTCACGGCATAGCTATTTTTAGGTCTCTCCAGAGATGTTCAATTGGGTTCAAGTCCGGGCTGGGCCACTCAAGGACATTCAGAGACTTTTCCCAAAGCCACTCCTGTGTTGTCTTGGCTGTGTGCTTAGGGCCGTTGTCCTGAGCGCTCTGGAGCAGGTTTTCATCAAAGATCTCTCTGTACTTTGCACCGTTCAACTTTCCCTCGATCCTGACTAGTCTCCCAGTCCCTGCCACTGAAAAACATCCCCACAGCATAATGCTGCCACCACCATGCTTCCCCGTAGGGATGGTGCCAAGTTTCCTCCAGATGTGACGCTTGGCATTCAGGCCAAATAGTTCAATCTTGGTTTCATCAGACCAGAGAATCTTGTTTATCACATTCTAAGAGTTTTTTAGGTGCACTTTGGCAAACTCCAGGTGGAATGGTTTCCGCCTAGCCACTACCACAAAGGCATGATTGGTGGAGGGCTGCAGAGATGATTGTCCGTCTGGAAGGATTCTCCAATTTCACAGATGAACTTTGGAGCTCTGTCAGAAGGACAATCGGGTTCTTGGTCTCCTCACAGACCATGGCCCTTCTCCCCTGATTGCTCAATTTGGCCAGGCGGCCAGGTCTAGGAAGAGTTTTGGTGGTTCCAAACTTCTTCCATTTAAGAAAGATGGAGGCCACTGTGTTCTTGGGTACCTTCAATGCTGCAGACATTTTTTGGTACCCTTGCCCAGATCTGTGCCTCCTATCTCAGAGCTCTACGGACAATTCCTTCAACCTTATGGCTTGGTTTTTGCTCTGACATGTACTGTCAACAGTGGGGCCTTATATAGACAGATAAGTACCTTTCCAAATCATGTCCAATCAATTGAATTTGTCACAGGTCACAGTGGACTCCAATGAAGTTGTAGAAACATCTCAAGGATGATCAATGGAAACAGGATGCACCTGAGCTGGATTTCGAGTCTCATAGAAAAGGGTCTGAATACTTACTGTACGTAAATACGATTTTCCAGTTTATTTGTTATAAATTTGCTGATGGGGTATTGTTATGGGGTATTGTTTGTAGATTGATGAGGAAAAAAGTGTTTTTATACTTTTCGAATAAGGCTGAAATGTAACAAAGTGTGCTAAAAGTAAAGCGCTCTGAAGACTTTCCGAATACTGTATATTGGCACGGATGTTGTTAAGCCCTAGACGAAGCCGAGGCCCTAAACCATGCCAGTATATCCTACAAACACTGAATTCAAGGGCGGTAGCACTTTCATACAATGGGCTAACATATTCAAATAATGATTGACATATTTTCATAAAAAAATATTTTTATTAATTTATTCATACTATTTCATCCTTCCACAAGATATGGTCCCGACACAAATCTAGGGTTGCTACAAGCCACTGGATGTTCATTCTATCGGTTTGGTTGCCAGAGACGAGACCCAGTCGTTCAGTCTTTTTGTTCTGTATCTAACCCAGTCATTCCTTTTAAATGTTCCATTGCCATACTGGCTCGCAACGTCTTATCCCTTGCTTGCTAACTAGCCAACTACGGCTAACTTACAGTCACGTCAAACAGTGCAGCCAGAATAACAGCAAAGTAGCTGCATTTGCGTTTGTTTACGCTTTTTTCTAGTGACATTTATTTGGATACATCCATGAGTTAATGATGCACGATTTTGGCGTAGAAAATGTACTCTCTAGTCAGGACACTGTTGTTCAGAAGAGCTAGCCAACAAACTAAGCTAACACAATCCCTTCAAACTGAAGCTGGAAGACAGCAAACTACTTGCATTTTGTTTCGTTTGACCTGTTTATAGTTATTTGTATATTTCAATAAAAAAAATACTGATTCATGATTTTGACTGGCTGAGAAAAGCTACCTGCCCGTCTCTCTCATCCCAATTCCCAACACGTTAATTTCTATGTGACAGCTGGAGATCAAATTTGAATATTGAAACAATATTTAAAATGTCGGAGAGGTAGACAGCAAGGTTTATACTTATCTCCGCTGTTGAAAATGAAGTGTTAGTTTAAACGATATGTGAGATGCTTTTGATAGTGGAGATCAAGCTCATAAATTGTCTGGCTGGGCTGATGAAACAGTGGATTGCACAATTACATCATAGATTTAACCAGTGGTAACTTGTGGAATAGACACTGGTTGTAATGCGGTTTCCACCAATCAGCATTAAGGATTAGACCCACTTGTTGTACAACCCCAATGTGATACCATTCTAAATAGCTTAAGAACTCTACTACACTATACAAAATAAAATAGAAAGACACATTAAACAAAGGATGGATGACTCTTCTTCAAAACATCAATTGTGCTGAGACCACTTTTTTTATGTCGATACTGGTTGGCACCTTGATTGGCAAAGTGGGACACTATTCTTTATTGTAAAGAAGGTTAAATTAGAGAGTATATGAGTAATTTCAATATTTGAATGATAAACTTCATACATTATTCATACAAATGAAATTTATTATAACACTATGTTTTATGTGGAACATTAAGAATGATAATTTATTATTATTATCATCATCATACTTGATTATAATTATATGATGTAGCCTATATGAAATTGTATAGCCTATTCATAAAATGAACTTCATCTAGGCCTATCAGCTCAACATTCTCAACAATACAGTCGTGGCCAAAAGTTTGAGAATGACACAAATATTAATTTCACAAAGTCTGCTGCCTCAGTTTGTATGATGGCAATTTGCATATACTCCAGAATGTCATGAAGAGTGATCAGATGAATTGCAATTGCCATGCAAATTAACTGAATCCCCCCAAAACATTTCCACTGCATTTCAGCCCTGCCACAAAAGGACCAGCTGACATCATGTCAGTGATTCTCTCGTTAACACAGGTGTGAGTGTTGATGAGGACAAGGCTGGAGATCACTCTGTCAGTTCGAAAAACAGACTGGAAGCTTCAAAAGGAAGGTGGTGCTTGGAATCATAGTTCTTCCTCTTTCAACCATGGTTACCTGTAAGGAAACACGTGCTGTCATCATTGCTTTGCACAAAAAGGTGCTTCACAGGCAAGGATATTGCTGCCAGTAAGATTGTACCTAAATCTACCATTTATCGGATCATCAAGAACTTCAAGGAGAGAGGTTCAATTGTTGTAAAGAAGGCTTCAGGGCGCCCAAGAAAGTCCAGCAATGGCCAGGACCGTCTCTTAAAGTTGATTCAGCTGCGGGATCGGGGCACCACCAGTACAGCGCTTGCTCAGGAATGGCAGCAGGCAGGTGTGAGTGCATCTGCACACACTGTGAGGCAAAGACTTTTGGAGGATGGCCTGGTGTCAAGAAGGGCAGCAATGAAACCACGAAAAACATCAGGGACAGAATGATATTCTGAAAAAGTTACCAGGGATTGGACTGCTGAGGACTGGGGTAAAGTAATTTTCTTTGATGAATCCCCTTTCCGATTGTTTGGGGCATCTGGAAAAAAGCTAGTCCGGAGAAGACAGGGTGAGCGCTACCATCAGTCCTGTGTCATGCCAAAAGTAAAGCATCCTTAGACCATCCGTGTGGGGTTGCTTCTCAGCCAAGGGAGTGGGCTCACTCACAATTTAGCCTAAGAACACAGCCATGAATGAAAAATGGTACCAACACATCCTCAGAGAGCAACTTCTCCCAACCATCCAGGAACAGTTTGGTGATGAACAATGCCCTTTCCAGCATGATAGAACACCTTGCCATAAGGCAAAAGTGATAACTAAGTGGCTCGAGGAACAAAACATTGATATTTTGGGTCCATGGCCAGGAAACTCCCCAGACCTTAATCCCATTGAGAACTTGTGGTCAATCCTCAAGAGGCAGGTGGACAAACAAAAACCCACAAATTCTGACAAACTCCAAGCATTGATTATGCAAGAATGGGCTGCTACAAGCTACTACTTTTAAAAATCCATCTCTCTAGAAATAAGTCTCTCACTGTTGCCACTTGTTATAGACCCCCCTCAGCTCCCAGCTGTGCCCTGGACACCATATGTGAATTGATTGCCACCCATCTATCGTCAGAGTTCGTACTGTTAGTTGACATAAACTGGGATATGCTTAAACTTCACCGGCTCCAGCAGAAAAAACTGACTGTTTTGGAGAGCCTGGCGTGCCCAAAGTAAAATGCCTCCCATTTAGGCCCAGAAAATGGGATATGCATATATTTAGTACCATTGGATAGGAAACACTCTGAATTTCCCAAAACTGTTAACCATTTGTCTGTGCGTCAATCACAACGCATTTGGCAGGCAAAACCCTGAGGAATCTCTGTCCTGAAAAAAGTCATTTTGACACATTGCTCATTTTTGAGCCCCTCCCTATCCAAAATGACCATATATAGGCATGTGAACTCAGTGCACGTCGCTTCCTTATGATGTCATCAACCACGAGACGGTGTTTTACTCCATCTTGGGGGAATTTCGGCCATTGATAAACAGCTTGGAACGAGAGACCACCTTATGAAAACTCTTCAGAGTGCGCATGAGAAGGCGCTGTGCCTTATTTATCGCTTTTAGCGTTCAGTTTATATTCGGCTGATTTATAATAGTACATATACGTAAAAGGGTTCCTAAGGATACATTTAAAACTATGTTTGATTGTTTTTGGACAAGTTTATAGGTAACATTTGAACGAGTTGGCGCCAAGCGTTTCAAAAAGAGTAATGGAGGCTGTCGTTTTGCATGAACCAAATGGAGGATTTATGGATAAAAGACGTTACTTTTTCTAACAAAAGAACCATGGATTGTCTTCGTTGGACACTTAGGAAGACCTCAGCAGAAGTTCTTCAACAGGTAATTACTTTGTTTTCGCTGTGAAATGTGTTATGTGTGTGCCATGATTGCTAATCGATACATGGCTATTGGAAAATTATGTGAGGTGCTACCCTCAAACAAATGAATGTGCTGCTTTCGCCGTAAAGCCTTTTTGAAATCTGACAACGCTGTGATATTGCCAAGAAACAGAGCTTTTGATGAGTATGGAACACTTGTATATAGCTGGATGTTTAATAATTCAATTTTCGGATTTTAAATCTGGCGCTACAGGTTTTAGCTGGTAGTGTCGGGATGATCCCGCTAGCGACCCACTGGTATTTGAGTCGTTAAACACCCGGCCGTCCTACAATCTAAGCTAGATGCCCTCAATCTCACACAAAATATCAAGGCACCTACCAGGTACAACCCCAAATCCGTAAACATGGGCACCCTCATAGATATCATCCTGACCAACTTGCCCTCTAAATACACCTCTGCTGTTTTCAGGATCTCAGCAATCACTGCATCATTGCCTGCGTCCGTTATGGGTCCGCTGTCAAACGACCACCCCTCATCACTGTCAAACGCTCCTTAAACACTTCAGCAACCAGGCCTTTCTAATCGATCTGGCCTGGGTATCCTGGAAGGATATTGACCTCATCCCATCAGTAGAGGATGCCTGGTTGTTCTTCAAAAGTGCCTTCCTCACCATCTTAAATAAGCATGCCCCTTTCAAAAAAAATTGAACTAAGAACAGATATAGCCCTTGGTACACTCCAGACTTGACTGCCCTTGACCAGCACAAAAACATCCTGTGGCACACTGCACTAGCTTCGAATAGTCCCTGCGATATGCAACTTTTCAGGGAAGTCAGGAACCAATATACACAGTCAGTTAGGAAAGCAAAAGCTAGCTTTTTCAAACAGAAATTTGCATCCTGACACACTAATTCCAAAAAGTTTTGGGACACTGTAAAGTCCATGGAGAATAAGAGCACCTCCTCTCAGCTGCCCACTGCAATGAGGCTAGGAAACACTGTCAACCCCGACAAATCCACGACAATCGAGAATTTCAAGAAGCATTTCTCTACGGCTGGCCACGCTTTCCACCTGGCTACCCCAACCCCGGTCTACAGCTCTGCACCCCCCACAGCAACTGGTCCAAGCCCCCGCTACTCCCTCTTCAAAGGGGGAGACAC
The DNA here is from genome assembly GCA_030435695.1 of Brachymystax lenok tsinlingensis. NCBI lineage: Eukaryota > Metazoa > Chordata > Actinopteri > Salmoniformes > Salmonidae > Brachymystax > Brachymystax lenok. The sequence continues at coordinate 4,580,821 of CM059792.1, read as the reverse complement.
TGTAGACCCAAACTGTTACAGAACTATATCCATCCTGCCCTGCCTTTCTAAAGTCTTCGAAAGCCAAGTGAACAAACAGATCACCGACCATTTCGAATCCCACCGTACCTTCTCCGCTATGCAATCCGGTTTCCGAGCTGGTCACAGGTGCACCTCAGCCACGCTCAAGGTCCTAAATTATATCTTAACCACCATCGATAAAAAACAGTACTGTGCAGCCATCTTCATCGACCTGGTCAAGACTTTTGTCTCTGTCAATCACCGTATTCTTATCGGCAGACTCAACAGCCTTGGTTTCTCTAATGACTGCCTCGCCTGGTTCACTAACTACTTCTCAGATAGAGTTCAGTGTGTCAAATCAGAGGGCCTATTGTTCCGATCCAAAATTAAATCTCCAATCCAAAATTAAATCTAGAATCGGCTTCCTATTTCACAACAAAGCTTTCACTCATGCTGCTAAACACATTCTCATAAAACTGACTATCCTGCTGATCCTTGACTTCGGCGATGTGGTGAGATAAAAAACTTGGGATCTATCGCATCCCACAACTGTCCCAGACTGTTTGGAATATTTATTTCTCTCACAGAATATAAATCGGTCGACTTTTGTACTATGGGGGAAAGTAGATTGACATAGGCTAGTGCTTTTGCTGTTCTTTAGGCCTACTCATCTTGTTGGCTGACGAAAAGTAAATGTGGACAGTTCATCTCAGATCTTAAATTTGCACCTCGGATAAGGACCCGCGCAGTTACGTCCCCGATATGTCTCTCTTAACTTGTAGCCTGTGAGAAAGACCTGATCATGTGACAGAATGCAGTGTGAGTGAGCAACGCTTTGGATTGCGCAGCACACTCAGGGAGAGGGGCACAATGCAGCACTAAAGGCCACAAAAGGCATGGATTTTTTGGGGGTGCATTACAGCCACAAAGGGGATGCCGCCGCTAAATCTGAGGTATCATCAAGTGCTTGTGAACTGTGAATTAGAGACTGTTGGAGTGTGTAAAGCCTGCACAAAAAAAACAAAGCAGAGGTCATGCCTATTTTTCAAATCATTAGAGTCTCATCATGGAGCCTTACAATATGTAAAAAATCTAAACATATAGCCCAATGTTTGTAGAACAACAAAAGTTACATGAATAAATTAACCATATAGGAGTACCTCTTTCTTTGTTAACAGCTCAACACAGAATAGCCACGTGTGCATTCCCTCAAGTCATTTGGAGAAAATATTTATATTTTATTCAGCTTTGTCTGCTAAATGAACAAGTGTAGCCCACACCATTTGGCATAGCCACATCAGGACCTAACATAAGGACAACTCAGAGTATGCTATTAATTTCTTCAGAAATAGACTACATTTTCTTCATATCATGCTTCTTTAGACCTGTCTTCAATAAATAATGGATTTATTGTGAAGTTGTAAGCTATATTACATGGATTTATGATACTTTTTAAAATGGCTTGTGTGGAAGCCAGGAGATGCTAAATGTGTTTATGTTAATTAACTGTCAATTACCATGAGAATGACAGTTATTTGCTTGACAATCACCGGGTGACGGAATTTGGTGACTGCCACAGCCCTAATCCCTAATCACCGCCTAGTATGGCAACTGCTCGGGCAACCGTCCGTAATGCGCTAAAGAGGGTAGTGCTTATGGCCCAGTTCATCACTGGGGGAAGCTTCCTTCTATCCAATACCTATATACTAGGCTGTGTCAGAGGAAGGCCCTAAAAATTGAAAGACTCAAGCCACCCAAGTCATAGACTGTTCTCTCTGCTACCGCAATGGCTAGTGGTACTGGAGCGCTAGTCTTGGTCCAAAAGGCTCCGTAACAGCTTCTACCCCCAAGCCATAAAACTGCTGAACAACTAATCAAATGGCCACCTGGACTATTTGCATTCTTGAACTCCATTGTTGGTTAAGGGCTTGTAAGTAAGCATTTCACTGTAAGGTTTATTACACCTGTTGTATTCGGCGCATGTGACAAATAAAATTAGATTTTATTTAAAACGTTCACAGTCTTTACAGGGCAAGCTTTGTGGATTAATCACATAACACACACACACGCAGACCCAGCATGGGGGCAAATAATAACAGTTACTAGAAGGGTCAAAGCCCCTGTACCTCAGAACATTGACTTGAATTGGAATGTCCTTTCTAGTAATTCTAATTTAATAACAAGGTAAGGTGACCAATACCTTTATGTTTTACTGGGCCTCATGAAGCGCTCCTCACACAGAGACTCAGCTGTAATAATACTCATGGCCTGATTAATTTATCAAACCCAGTGTTGTTTTCACAGAGCAGAACAGTTCATTGGGGTTATGTGATGTCATGTGCGTCAACATACACACACACCGTGTCAATTAATCGTTCCGTGCCATTGTGTCTGGGATGACTCCATCATAGCAGACCGACAGAGCAAGGCTTATAGAACAGCCCGTAACAGTGATTTTGATTAAGAGCACATGAAGAAACCACAGCAATGAAAGCATGACATCAGTGTGTGAGGGTAGCCATGACAATGTGCAGGCTCCGTGGTTACAGTGGAGCACAGGGGGTCTGATGTTATGTCTCACCATCACTGACGCAGTGTTCAAAGACCAGCTTGGGGTTTGTGTTTCTCCAAATTACTCCATATTTTTCATTTTTGATTATGAAATATGTTTCTTTGGCAACCCTATAGTTTCAACAAAATGTATAGCAAGTCATATTTGTATATACTGACAATCACAAGTCTAGCTTCTTGAGATTAATAGAGGTGTGCCCCAGGGTTCCATTTTAGCTCCTGTGTTGTTCTCAATTTGTATTAATGATTTGGGAAATGGGATGCAACCAGCAAAGTTAAATCTATATGCATATGATACAGTTATATATTAATGTGCTCCTTCTCTGGTTCAGGCTGTTGAAGAGCTCCAGACTGCTTTTCAGTCACCACAGGCCTCCCTTTATGGTCTTAAACTGGTCTTGAATGTACAAAAAACAAAATTCATGACATTTACCAGAGCTAGAACTCTGCCAGAGAATGTTAGCAATGTCACATCTGGTGGCTTATCCACTGAAAAAGCATCATCCAACAAATACCTAGGTATTTGGTTGGATGACAAGTTGTTAAAGTTCACGTGAATAATCTTGTGACAAAGCTTAAATTTAAATTGGGTTTTTATTTTCGTAATAAGGCTTGCTTCCTGCTTATGGCTAGAAAGAAGCTTGTTCAGGCCACTTTTCTATCTGTAATTGATTATGGTGACTTGTTGTATATGCTTGCAGCCTCCTCTGTCTTACAGAGACTGGACTCTGTTTATCATGCATCCTTGCACTTTATTGCAAATGCCAAGTCACTCACCCACCATTGCTCATTGTACCAAATGGTAGGTTGGACCTCACTTTATATGCGCAGAAAGATTTGTATGTGTTCATCTACAAAGCCCTTTTGGGTAAACTCCGTCTTTACCTCTGTAGTCTGGTCTCCTTCACTACCAGTTACCATACCCGGTATGCTAGGTGGTTGCTACTTAAAGTCCCCAGGTCATTCACAGTATTAGGCAAGACTACCTTCTCTTCTTGTCCACCAGACACATGGAATAATCTACAATTCATGCTTTATCTAGATATGTTAGTGCCACTGAATGAATAGAAAATATTGATGGGAGACTCTGTTACAGAGGAGTGTAAATGCTTTTTTTAGGCTGGATCATGTTGTTGTATTGTATTGTTGTATGTTTTAATTATGTAATGTATTGATTGTTGCTGCCTTCTTGGCCAGGTCTCCCTTGAAAAAAATACTCTGGGTCTCAATGGTCTTTTCCTATTTAAATAAAGGTTACATAAAAAAATAAGCATATCTTATCTTAAGTGGTTACCATGAGTTTATGAAAGCATAGCACCAAGAGGTTGGCCTCTTGTGGTTTTTCCTAACCGAGATATATTACACAAATCAAAAGAATATAACGTTTACTAGCTTCTTAGAGAGCGGCAGCAGAGGTGACAGTTTTGGAGAGTCTGGTGTGCCCAAAGTAAAATGCCTGCCACTCAGGCCCAGAAAATAGGATATGCACATAATTAGTACTATTGGATAGGAAACACTCTGAAGTTTCTAAGAGTGTTAAAATAATGTATGTGAGTATAACAGAACTGATATAGCAGGCAAAAACCAGAACTGCAAATCCGGATGGATTTTCCTTTCTTTGTACATGACCTTCTTCTCCAAGCTGCCTATTCATTTCTATTTTAACTAGGACTGAGACTGCAGTACCTATGGCTTCCACTAGATGTCAACAGTCTTTATACAGTGTCTGGAAGCTCTGGCACTAAGCAGAATGGATAGGAAGAGGAAGTAGTGAAGGGACCACATTTGTCAACAACGTTTCACGGGCGCGAGATTGTGAGCGCGCCCCAGTTTATTTTCCTTTCCTATTGTTCACGTTATCATCCGGATGAAATATTATAGTAAATATACATAAAAGGATACCTTAAAAATGATGTAGAAAGTTGTAGAAAGTTTATAGGTATAATTTGAACGTGTTCTCTTCACGGTTCAATGGGCAACTCAACGGTGGATTTTCTGATCATAACGCGCCAACCAAATGGAGATTTATGGATATAATAAATGACTTTTTCTAACAAAAGAACCGTTGGATGTCTTCGTTGGACACTTGGGAAGCCCTCAGCAGAAGTTCTTCGAAAGGTAAGTGATATTCTTTAGCTCTTATATGGGTTTTGTGTGACCCACGCTGGATATGAATTTATGCTAATGTGGAAAATATATGAGGTGCTATCCTCAAACAATCAAATGTTGTGCTTTCACCGTAAAGCCTTTTTGAAATCTGACAACGCTGTGATATTGCCAAGAAGCAGAGCTTTTGATGACTATGCAACACTTGTATATTGATGAATGTTTAATAATTAAACTATTGGATTTTGAATTTGTCGCCTTACATTTCACCGGGTAGTGTCGGGAGTGGGGCGCTAGCCACTGCTCCCTAAGTATTAACTATGAGAGCCTGGTCGCAGATCTGTTTGTGCTCTAAATACAACTCATAAGGTTGATGTCATGCTAATGACCATTGGAGTAGGCAATACAGCCCTAAGTAGCAATACTCCCTAAGTAGCTAGCCTCTATTCCCCTCCCCTTATCTCTGTTACACTCTTGGAAAGAAAGGTGCTATCTAAAACCTAAAAGGGTTCTTCGGATTTACTCATAGGAGAACCCTTTGAAGAAACCGTTTTGGTTCCAGGTAGAACCCTTTTGGTTCCATGGTAGAACCATTTCCACAGAGTGATCTACATGGAACCCAAAAGGGTTCTCCCTGGGGACAACCAAAGAACCCGTTTGGAACCTTTTTTTCTAAGAGTGTAGGTAAAACAGGACACCCTCATGTCAGCACTCACTTCCCCCTGTAAAGTGTGTACTAAATTAAACCCCATGTGTTGTTTACCATCCTTCTCCTTTCTATGTTTCGCTCTTTTGCTCTCTCTCTATATGTCTCTGTTAAACCTTGTGTATGGAGTCCCAGGATGTAGCCTAGTTTGAGTTTCGCTGTCTAGTCTGGTATGTTGCGCTGTGATCCTGGCCTGATGTTGTCTGTGTTGTTTGCCATGAGCCTGACACATAGTAAATGGGAAAATGCTCTTTAGACATTTACAATTTAATAATGTCCCATTTGGGTCATGGAAATTAGATACATTTTTTATTTCTCCTTCAGTGGTCCAACTTAGTTTCACCTATTCCACTACAAAATAAACATTATTTCCTAAATCGTGGCATATCTGGGCTGAGTGAGTGTGAACATTAGGGGCATTAGATGGAGCCAACTTTTCTTACGTATTTCCATGAGTCCATTTGTCTTGCTTGTCATAGGTTGCTGTTGCTGGACTGTGAAATTGAAAGTTAATCACTATAGCATGTAGAAAGAGTACAGTACACATCCATTATGCTTTTTGCGTCAATGAGGCTGATCCTCTGTTGGACTGGGATGAGTACAGGTGGTTTTATACAACGGGTAGGTATAATCCTGGATGCTGATTTGGTTAAAACCGCAAACCAACCAGTGTCTATTCCACAATTTACCACCGGCTAAATCTATGACGTTGAAATGCCTATTTACTCTGTTCTATCTGACTGCGCAATCCACTGTCTCATCAGCTCAGACAGGCAATTTACAGTGCAAACGGAAAATACTCAGACCCGTTCCCTTTTTACACATTTTCTTACGTTACAGCCTTATTCTGAAATGTATAAAATAATTGTTTCCCCTCATCAATCTACACACAATACCCAATAATCAAAATGCGAAAACAGTTTTTTAGAAATTTTATCAATCGTATAAAAAATATATATATAAAAAAGTACCTTATTTACATAACAATTCAGCCCCTTTGCTATGAGACTCAAAATTGGACTCAGGTGCATCCTTTTTCCATTGATCATCCTTGAGACGTTTGTACAACTTGATTAGAGTCCACTTGTGGTAAATTCAATTGATTGGACATGATTTGGAAATCAAATCAAATCAAATCAAATTTTATTTGTCACATACACATGGTTAGCAGGTTAATGCGAATGTAGCGAAATGCTTGTGCTTCTAGTTCCGACCATGCAGTAGTATCTAACAGGTAATCTAACAATTTCACAACAACTACCTTATACACACAAGTGTAAAGGAATGAATACGAGTATGTACATATAAATATATGGATAAGCGATGGCTGACCGGCATAGGCAAGATGCAGTAGAAGGTATAGAGTACAGTATATACATATGAGATGAGTAATGTAGGATATGTAAACATTATATACAAAATTGTTTAAAGTGGCTAGTGATACATTTGTTACATCGAATGTCCTATTATTTAAAGTGGCTAGAGATTTAAGTCAGTATGTTGGCAGCAGCCACTCAATGTTAGTGATGGCTGGTTAATCTAACTGCACTGTCTGATTTACAGTAGCTATTACAGCGAAACATGCCATGTGATTGTTTGATTGTTTTCCACCGGCACAGGTTTCAAAAGATTCACATATAAATATTAAATATTCACTTACTTTTTGAAAATCTTCCTCTGATTTGTCATCCAAAGGGTCCCAGCTATAACATGCAGTGTCATTTTGTTAGATAAAATCCTTCTTTATATCCCCAAAAGTCTGTTTAGTTGCCATCGATTTGAGTAATCCACTCGTTCACCTTGCAGAGAAAGGAATCCTAAAATCTACCCATAAACTTTGTTTCAACAAGTCAAAATAAGTTTTGATTTACTCCTCAGATACCCTAAAATGTAATCAAACTATAATATTTATTTTGGAAGGAAGTATGTTCAATAGGAAACCGATTTTAGCAGGTGCGTCATTTCTTCATGGCGCGCTCAAACACAGATTTCCAAGACTGTGTCGTTCTACAAAAACTATAATTTCTTATTCGTTTTTGAAGTTACAAGCCTGAAACCTTAAACATAGACTGCCGACACCATGTGTAAGCCATAGGAATTGCATCCAGGGACCTATTTTACAATATGACCTTTCTCTTGCATTTCTAAGAAAATGGTATCTAAAAATTCTGGATGGTTTTTCTTTGGATTTTCTCCTACCATATCTATTGTGTTATTATCTCCTATATTATTTAACATTTCTACAAACTGCAAAGTGTTTTCTTTCCAATGGTACCAATTATATGCGCATCCTGGCTTCAGGGCCTGAGCAACAGGCAGTTTACTTTGGGCATGTCACTCAGGCAGAAATTGAGAAAAAAGGGGCCTAGCCCTAAGAAGTTAAAGTGACTATGCATAGATAATAACCAGAGAGTAGCAGCAGCGTAAAATAGAGGGTGGGGGGGAACAATGCAAATAGCCCGGGTAGCCATTTGATTAGCTGTTCAGGAGCCATATGGCTTGGGGGTAGAAGACGTTAAGTAGCCTTTTGGACCTAGACTGCGGTAGCAGAGAGACTGTCTCATCGTTGTCGTAGTGATGAGCTTTGAGGGCACTATGGTGTTGAACGCTGAGCTGTAGTCAATGAATAGTATTCTCATGTAGGTGTTCCTTTTGTACAGGTGGGAAAAGGCAGTGTGGAATGCAATAGAGATTGCATCATCTGTGATAATGGTGTTGATGTGAGCCATGACCAGCCTTTCAAAGCACTTCATGGCTACAGACGTGAGTGCTATGGGCCGGTAGTCATTTAGGCGGGTTACCTCAGTGTTCTTGTGCACAGGGACTATGGTGGTCTGCTTGAAACATGTTGGTATTAAAAACTCAGACAGGGACAGGTTGAAAATGTCAGTGAAGACACTTGCCAGTTGGTCAGCGCATGCTCGGAGTACACGACCTGGTAATCTGTCTGGCCTTGTAAATGTTGACCTGTTTAAAGGTCTTACTCACATCGGCTACGGAGAGAGTGATCACACAGTCATCCGGGAATCTCATGCATGCTTCAGTGTTACTTGCCTCGATGCGAGCATAGAAGTAATTTACCTTGTCTGGTAGGCTCTTTTCACTGGGCAGCTCTCGGCTTTGCTTCCCTTTGTAGTCTGTAATAGTTTGCAAGCCCTGCCACATCTGACAAGCGTCGGAGTCAGTGTAGTACGATTCAATCTTAGTCCTGTATTGACACTTTGCCTGTTTGATGGTTCGTCTGAGGGCATAGCAGGATTTCTTATAAGCGTCCAGGTTAGAGTCCCATTTCTTGAAAGCGGCAGATCTACCCTTTACCTCAGTGTAATCCATGGCTTCTGGTTGGGGTATGTACGTACGGTCATTGAGTGCGGACTAAGTGCCAGCATCGGTTTGTGATGGTAAATAGACAGCTACGAAAAATATAGATGAAAACTCTCTTGGTAAATAGTGTGGTCTACAGCTTATTATGAGATAATCTTCCTCAGGCGAGCAAAACCTTGAGACTTTCTTAATATTAGATTTTTGCTGTTGTTTACAAATATACACAGACCTCTACCCCTTGTCTTATCAGAAGCAGCTGTTCTATCTGACAACGCTGTGATATTGCCAAGAAACAGAGCTTTTGATGACTATGCAACACTTATATATTGATGAATGTTTAATAATTCAACTTTTGGATTTTGAATTTGGCGCCTTGCATTTCACCTGGTAGTGTCGGGAGTGGGGCGCTAGCCACTGCTCCCTAAGTATTAACTATGAGAGCCTGGTCGCAGATCTGTTTATGCTCTAAATACAACTCATAAGGTTGATGTCATGCTAATGACCATTGGAGTAGGCAATACAGCCGAAACCGATCTGGACCAGGATAAATTATTCACAGAACTTTACAGAAGTCTCTCCGCTTCCAGCAGCCACCTGGTTTGCCCATAAAACGGCCCATAAAATGTATGCATACAAAGCTATTCTCCGCCCTCCTGTCGGCAAGTCTTGACCATGACTCCATTTTGTTGCTCCCAGCCTACAGACAGAAACTAAAACAGGAAACGCCTGTTCTCAGGTCTGTTCAACGCTGGTCCGACCAATCTGATTCCACGCTGCAAGATTGCTTTGAGCACGTGGACTGGGATATGTTCCGGATAGCATCTGACAACAACATTGATGTATACGCTGATTCGGTGAGCGAGTTTATTAGCAAGTGCATTGGTGATGTTGTACCCATAGCAACTATTAAAACCTTCCCCAACCAGAACCCGTGGATTGTTGGCAGCATTCGCGCAAAACTGAAAGCGTGAACCATTGCTTTTAACTTCTTAGGGAGCGGTGGATCTACCCTTTACCTCAGTGTAATCCATGGCTTCTGGTTGGGGTATGCACGTACGGTCACTGTGGGGACGACGTCATCGATGCACTTATTGATGAAGCCAGTGACTGATGTGGTGTGCTCCTCAATGCCATAGGAAGAATCCTGGAACATATTCCAGTCTGTGCTAGCAAAACAGTCCTGTAGCTTAGCATCTGCGTCATCTGACCAGTTATTTTACTGATCGAGTCACTGGTACTTCCTGCTTTAGTTTTTGCTTGTAAGCAGGAATCAGGAGGATATAATTTTGGTCAGATTGCCAAATGGAGGGCGTGGGAGAGCGTTGTACATGTCTCTGCGTGTGGAGTAAAGGTGGTCTAGTGTTTTTTTTCCTCTGGTTGTACTTTTAACATGCTGGTAGAAATTAGGTCAAACTGATTTAACTTCTTAGGGAGCGGTGGGGCGCTAGCACAAACAGATCTGCGACCAGGCTCTCATAGTTAAAACTACTTAGGGAGCAGTGGCTAGCGCCCCACTCCCGACACTACCAGGTGAAATGCAAGGCGCCAAATTCAAAATCCAAAAGTTGAATTATTAAACATGCATCAATATACAAGTGTTTCATAGTCATCAAAAGCTCTGCTTCTTGGCAATATCACAGTGTTGTCAGATTTCAAAAAGGCATTATGGCGAAAGCACCACATTTGATTGTTTGAGGATAGCACCCCACATATTTTTCCCATTACCATAAATTCATAAGCTATCACGGTTCACAGAAAACACATTTCACAGCGCTAAAAACAAATCAATTACCTTTTGAAGAACTTCTGCTGAGGGCTTCCCAAGTGTCCAACGAAGACAATCCATGGTTCTTTTGTTAGAAAAAGTAATGTATCATATCCATAAATCTCCGTTTGGTTGGAGCGTTATAATGAGAAAATAGAGCCTCCAATCGTTCATTGAAACGTGAAGAGAACTCGTTCAACTTATACCTATAAACTTGTCCAAGAACAATCAAACATAATTTTAAATGTATCCATAGGAACACTTTTATGTATAAATAGTATAATATTTCAATCGGAATTTAAACTGGGCGATAAGAAAGGAAAAAAAAAAAACGTGCCAGCCGGGAGCGCGCATTTACTTGTATTGACATCTGTGTGGACACTTCCTTATTCGTCTTCTTCTCTGCTCTAAAAGCATCTAAAAAGAACCAGAACACTTTCTCGAGACTGTTGACATCCAGAGGAAGCGATAGGTACTGCATTCATATGCCCTTATATGGACATTTTCATAAGGGAGGGGTTCCAAATGAGGCAATCTGTCAAAACCACTTTTTCCATGACAGAAATTCTTCGGGTTTTTGCCTGCCATATCTTTTCTTTTATACTCACATACAAAATGTTAACACTTTTAGAAAATTCAGAGTATTTCCCATCCAATGGTACTAAATATGTGCATATCTTATTTTCTGGGCCTGAATGGGAGGCATTTTACTTTGGGAACTCCAGGGTCTCCAAAACGGTCACCTCGTGCACTGCTCCCAAAGAATTTAACCAGGGTAAGGCGACCGGAAACATGACTGAATACAAACAGTGTAGCTATTCCCTCCGCAAGGCAATCAAACAAGCTAAGCATCAATATAGAGACAAAGTAGAGTCAAAATTTAACGGCTCAGACACGAGAAGAATGTGGCAGGGTCTACAGTCAATCACGGACTACAAAAAGAAAACCAGCCCTGTCGCCGACCACAAAGTCCTGCTCCCAGACAAACTAAACAACTTCTTTGCTCGCTTTGAGGACAATACAGTGCCACCGACATGGCCCTCTACCAAAACCTACGGGCTCTCCTTCACCGCAGCCAATGTGTGTAAAACATTTAAATGTGTTAACCCTCGCAAGGCTGCTGGCCCAGATGGCATCCCTGGCCGTGTCCTCAGAGCATGCGCAGACCAGCTGGCTGGTGTGTTTACAGACATATTTAATCAGTCCTTATCCCAGTCTGCTGTTCCCACATGCTTCAAGAGGGCCACCATTGTTCCTGTTCCCAAGAAAGCTAAGGTGACTGAGCTAAATGACTATCGCCCCACAGCACTCACTTCCGTCTTCATGAAGTGCTTTGAGAGACTAGTCAAGGATCATATCACCTCCATCCTGCCAGACACCCTGGACCCACTCCAATTTGCTTACCGTCCCAATAGGTCCACAGACGACGCAATCGCAATCACACTGCATACTGCCCTAACCCATCTGGACAAGAGGAACACCTATGTAAGAATGCTGTTCATCGACTACAGCTCAGAACTTAACTACTTAGGGAGTGGTAGGGCTCCCGACACACTCCCGACACTACCCGGTGAAATGTGAGGCGCCAAATTCAAAATCCAAAAGTTGAATTATTAAACATTCATAAATATACAATTGTTGCATAGTCATCAAAAGCTCTGCTTCTTGGCAATATCACAGCGTTGTCAGATTTCAAAAAGGCTTTACGGCGAAAGCACAACATTTGATTGTTTGAGGGTAGCACCTCTAATATTTATGCATTAGCATAAATCCATAACCCAACACGGGTCTCACAAAACGCTTAAAATAAAATCATAAAATCGCAATTATAAAATCGCTTACCTTTGATGAACTTCTGCTGAGGGCTTCCCAAGTGTCCAACGAAGACAATCCATGCTTCTTTGGTTAGAAAAAGTCATTTATTATATCCATAAATCTCATTTGGTTGGTGCGTTATGATCATAAAATCCACCGTTGAGTTGCCCATTGAACCGTGAAGAGAACACGTTCAAATTATCCCTAAACACTTTCTACAAACAAATCAAACATAATTTTGAATGTGTCCTTAGGTATCCTTTTGGGTATATTTGCTGTAATATTTCAACCGGACGATAACGTGAACAATAGGAAAGAAAAATAAAGTGGTGCGCTTTTACAATCTCGCGCGCGTCAACCCTTGTTTACAAAAGTGGTCGCCTGACAATTTCCTCTCCCTATCCGTTCTGGTCACTGCTAGAATTCCCAGTCTTTGACTGTTGACTGTTGACATCTAGTGGAAGCCATAGGTACTGCAGTCTCAGTCCTACATAAGATTGTATGCAATAGGCACAATGGAGAAGATGGTCATTTACCAACAAAAATGCAAATCCGATGGATTTTCCTTGGGTTTTCGCCTGCTATATCACTTCTGTTATACTCACATACATTATTTTAACACTCTTAGAAACTTCAGAGTGGTTCCTATCCAATAGTATGTGCATATCCTATTTTTTGGGCCTGAGTGGCATGCATTTTACTTTGGGCACGCCAGACTCTCCAAAACCGTCACCTCAGGAGCCGCTCCCTAAGAAGTTAACAACAGTTCCCTCCAAGCTTGTCATTAAGCTCGAGACCCTAGTTCTCGACCCAGCCCTGTGCAACTGGGTCCTGGACTTCCTGACGGGGCCGGCCCCAGGTGGTGAGGGTAGGAAACAACATCTCCACCCCGCTGATCCTCAACACTGGGGCCCCACAAGGGTGCGTTCTCAGCCCTCTCCTGTACTCCCTGTTTACCCATGACTGCGTGGCCAAGCACGCCTCCAACTCAATCATCAAGTTTGCTGATGACAATACAGTGGTAGGCTTGATTACCAAAAACGACCTGACGGCCTACAGGGAGGAGGTGAGGACCCTCGGAGTGCGGTGTCAGGAAAATAACCTCTCATTCAACGTCAACAAAACAAAGGAGATGATCGTGGACTTCAGGAAACAAGAGAGGGAGCACCCCCCTATCCACATCAATGGGACAGTAGTGGAGAAGGTGGAAAGTTTTAAGTTCCTTGGCGTACACATCACGGACAAACTGAAATGGTCCACCCACACAGACAGCGTGGTGTAGAAAGCGCAACAGCGCCTCTTCAACCTCAGGAGGCTGAAGAAATTCGGCTTGTCACCAAAAACACTCACAAACTTCTACAGATACACAATCGAGAGCATCCTGACGGGTTGTATCACCGCCTGGTACGGCAACTGCTCCGCCCAAAACCGTAAGGCTCTCCAGAGGGTAGTGAGGTCTTCACAACGCATCACCGGGGGTAAAATACCTGCCCTCCAGGACACCTACAGCAGCCGATGTCACAGGAAGGCAAAAAAGATCATCAAGGACAACAACCACCCGAGCCACTGCCTGTACACCCCGCTATCTTCCAGAAGGCGAGGTCAGTACAGGTGCATCAAAGCTGGGATCGAGAGACTGAAAAACAGCCTCTATCTCAAGGCCATCAGACTGTTAAACAGCCATCACTAACATTGAGTGGCTGCTGCCAACATACTGACTTAAATCTCTAGCCACTTTAAAAAATAGGAATTGGATGTAACAAATGTATCACTAGCCACTTTAAACAATTTTGTATATAATGTTTACATACCCAACATTACTCATATCAAATGTACAGTGAGGGAAAAAAGTATTTGATCCCCTGCTTATTTTGTACGTTTGCCCACTGACAAAGAAATGATCAGTCTATAATTTTAATGGTAGGTTAATTTGAACCGTGAGAGACAGAATAACAACAAAAAAATCAAGAAAAACGCATGTGAAACATTTTACAAATTGATTTGCATTTTAATGAGGGAAATAAGTATGACCCCCTCTCAATCAGAAAGATTTCTGGGTCCCAGGTGTCTTTTATACAGGTAACGAGCTGAGATTAGGAGCACACTCTTAAAGGGAGTGCTCCTAATATCAGCTTGTTACCTGTATAAAAGACTCCTGTCCACAGAAGCAATCAATCAATCAGATTCCAAACTCTCAACCATGGCCAAGACCAAAGAGCTCTCCAAGGATGTCATTGACAAGATTGTAGACCTACACTGGAATGGGCTACAAGACCATCGCCAAGCAGCTTGGTGAGAAGGTGACAACAGTTGGTGCGATTATTCGCAAATGGAAGAAACACAAAAGAACTGTCAATCTCCCTCGGCCTGGGGCTCCATGCAAGATCTCACCGCGTGGAGTTGCAATGATCATGAGAACGGTGAGGAATCAGTCCAGAACTACACGGGAGGATCTTGTCAATGATCTCAAGGCAGCTGGGACCATAGTCACCAAGAAAACAATTGGTAACACACTACGCGGTGAAGGACTGATATCCTGCAGCGCCCGCAAGGTCCCCCTGCTCAAGAAAGCACATATACATGCCCGTCTGAAGTTTGCCAATGAACATCTGAATGATTCAGAGGACAACTGGGTGAAAGTGTTGTGGTCAGATGAGACTAAAATGGAGCTCTTTGGCATCAACTCAACTCGCCATGTTTGGAGGAGGAGGAATGCTGCCTATGACCCCAAGATCACCATCCCCACCGTCAAACATGGAGGTGGAAACATTACGCTTTGGGTTTTTCACTGCATCAAAGGGACGATGGACGGGGCCACGTACCGTCAACTCCTGGGTGAGAACCTCCTTCCTTCAGCCAGGGCATTGAAAATGGGTCATGGATGGGTATTCCAGCATGACAATGACCCAAAACACACGGCCAAGGCAACAAAGGACTGGCTCAAGAAGAAGCACATTAAGGTCCTGGAGTGGCCTAGCCAGTCTCCAGACCTTAATCCCATAGAAAATCTGTGGAGGGAGCTGAAGGTTCGTGTTGCCAAACGTCAGCCTCGAAACCTTAATGACTTGGAGAAGATCTGCAAAGAGGAGTGGGACAAAATCCCTCCTGAGATGTGTGCAAACCTGGTGGCCAACTACAAGAAACGTCTGACCTTTGTGATTGCCAACAAGGGTTTTGCCACCAAGTACTAAGTCAAATACTTATTTCCTTCATTAAATTGCAAATCAATTTATAACATTTTTCACATGCGTTTTTCTGGATTATTTTGTTGTTATTCTGTCTCTCACTGTTCAAATAAACCTACCATTAAAAATATAGACTGATCATTTCTTTGTCAGTGGGCAAACGTACAAAATCAGCCGGGGATCAAATACTTTTTTCCCTCACTGTATACACTGTACTCTAAACCATCTACTGAATCTTGCCTATGCTGTTCGGCCATCGACTCAAATCTCTTGCCACTTTAATATATATAATTGGATGAAATAAATGTATCACTAGCCACTTTAAACGATGCCATTTATATAATGTTTACATATCCTACATTACTCATCTCATATATATTTACTGTACTCCATACCGCCTACTGCATCTTGCCTACGCTGGTCAGCCATCGCTCATCCATATATTTATATGTACATACTCGTATTCATTCCTTTACTCTTGTGTGTATAAGGTAGTAGTTGTGAAATTGTTATATTACTTGTTAGATACTACTGCATGGTCGGAACTAGAAGCACAAGCATTCCGCTACACTCGCATTAACATCTGCTAACCATGTGTATGTGACAAATAAAATTTGATTTGATTTGATTGTTGTTGTGCTCATATATACACTTCTAGTCTAGAAACGTTCATAGAGGGAGAAAATCAGGTCAGTCAAAACATAAAAAAAGAGAACACCTGCTTTCTGGTCTGTTATATATATGTGTGTGTGGTCTCTCTCCAACTCCCTCCCTATCTATCAAAATTGCGGTGCATGGGTAAAGTCACTGGGGAAGCCAAGCCTCAAAAAGAAAGCCATATTAGAACTTACGTGTTGTGATAATTGTGTTGTTTGCTCTATAACCCGTTAGTTCATATGCCTTCTGACTATGATATATAAGACTAAGGCCGAAACAATAAGTAGACACAGTGGCTGAATAAATTCAAACTTACCTTTGTTCCATCACAAAAGCTCAACCTCTGTCTGGTGAAGTCCACAAAGCATATTGCATGTAACAACCAGTTACATTAACTACAGCAAGGTCAAGCAAGTTAATGTTTCTGACATTTTGGGACTACTAAATAACTATTGATTTAGAACCACAGAGAGTTACCGCAATTCGCAAAGAAACAGGAGCTGCCTCAACTATTCCAGCACCATTTCAACTTCATCAAATCACCTAATGTATGCTTAGTCTAGTACAGTTACAACTAAAAATACCCAAAACTATTTTGTCCAATCAACGTCAGTTAAATATAATGTGTCTGTCCGTGGTTCTGGTTTCTCTCTCTCTGTGCGTGTGTGTGTGCGTGTGTTCGTGCAAGTAAAAAAAACATGTTGACTCACCCTACTTGTAGAGAAACGCCAATTCCATCCTCTCTTTCATTTTCAAAAAACAGTCTATGACTCTGTTGTACAGTACATGCTTCCTGGTTAAAATTCTTGCTCGCTAGCCTAACTTCCTTTCATGGGCAACGTTAGCTAGTTAACATTAGCCTTCTACTTCTAGCTGCGTATTGAACTTCCATCCTCTCAGGCCAGGGGCACAGTTTATGAATTTATGGTTGGATCAGAATCGCTGTTATAATCATTGACCTGTACGGAGAATTAAGTAAAACCACAATCCAAATCACTATTTCCATCCATGGCTAATTTAGGAAAGGGACAATTTTAGCTAGCTACAGGGGTTCCTACTTTAAAAGCTTTTTCATACTGCAGCACACCTTGCGGGCTGCTGCAGCATTATATGGCACATTATTTAATTGTCAGACATTTTTTACGTTAATGCAAGGTAGTGCTAGTTTGACCACCAGAGGGCAACTTTAAAAAGCATTAGATAGTCTCCCATATTGGCATTACTAGAGAAATGTAAAACCTTTTTTGTAATAACATAGTACATGGAATTGATTTTAAGAAATTTGGCTTAATAAATTTGATTAATATTATGGTGTTTCTATTCCGAGAAAAAAGAAAAACGAACTGTCAGGGTTTCCGTTAGGAAGGAATGGAATATATTGCGCTGTACAACGTGACGGTCGGGAGTAGGCTGCAGCATAAGAAGATTGAAGGATTCTAAATTAATGTCTAAGGGGCATAACATTTCCGCACCCTAATTGTAATGTAAACAATACTCATTTCGCCTATTGTAGGCTTTTTAGTATATCTAAAAATATTTTTTTCCATGACTTGACTCTCCATCTATAATTACATTTAGAGGATTGGAGGATTCCAAATGAATATCTAAGGGGCATTTTCCGTTAGGATTTGTGAGAATATCTAAGGGGCTTTTATATAATACTAATGATAATAATAATAATAATAATAATAATAATAATAATCGCTTTGTTTAAAAGTAATGATATTTTGGAGATTTAGTTTTCATTTAACCTAGAGTGAGCAAGAAAAAGGCAATTCTTGAACATGGGGTGAGACATTCTCACTAATTTGTAAATAAAGCCAGATTGTTATTTAGAACTATTTATTTATGTCTTTTAAAAGGAGAAAATTAAAAAGTCATCTCATGGGTTTCCCAGTTGAGGCCGGCACAGGTATTGAACAAGCATCTGTAGCAACAGAGCTTGCACTGCTATGCGGTGTCTTAGACCATTGTGCCAGTCAGGCGCTGTACAACGTGACCGGTCGGGAATGGCCTACAGTACTACAGTAAGAGCAAAATTATCCTAACTAAATAAAGAATAAAAACCTTAATGTAACAACAGTTTTCGTAAGTAATACTCAAGTCGTGCAGAATTATCAGTTTCTATTTAGGTTTGTCGCCAATTCATTGTCAGTTAGAGACACAGTAGGACCCAAAAGCATAATCAGTGCTCTAACTCCCCCCTTGCGCTGGTCTGGATCAACGAAGTGGTAACCCAGGGTACTGTACTAAACCACAAATTACCTCTAAGTCCCGCGGCGTAAGGTCGCAACTTTAAAGGAGGAACCACTGTAGCTAGCAAGCCAGCATAGGACAACGACATGCAACAATTCTAGTTGTTTCTGTCAATGATGTATTCCTCTCGATGTGATGTGACTGGGGTGAAACCAAATCCAAACTGGCTTGCCTTCACACTTTTTTTTGGTGTGTCAGGACCATTCACAGTTGAACATACTCAGTTTAGCTCAACACTGATTGGCTATTATTTTATACTTTTTTATCAAGGGAGGCCAGATGTTCGCTTGCATTCAATGCTACAGGCAACAACAATGTCATACTCTTTTTTGACCAGACAGCATCAGATAGAAAGCCTACACCTACAGAGACTGAGGGTTGCTGTTTCGCTCGCTCAGATGGTTTCTTTCTCTGGTGAGATACATTCTATCAGGGCTCAGGAGAAGACCCAGATGCAGACAATTTCATAGCAACAAAAGTTTATTACAAAAACTGGGGGGCAGGAACACGACAGGTCAAGAGCAGGCAGAGGCAGTAATCCAGAGCAGAGTCAGAAAGGTACAGAATGGCGGGCAGGCTCAGGGTCAGGGCAGGCAGAATGGTCAAAATCAGGAAAGTTAGAAAACAGAAGCTAGAGAAAGACAGGAGCACGGGAAAAACGCTGGTAGGCTTGACGAAACAAAACAAACTTTCAACAGACAAACAGAACAAAGGTATAAATACAATGGGTATAATGAAGTAGATGGGCGACACCTGGAGGGGGCTGGAGACAAGCTCAAAGACAGGTGAAACAGATCAGGGTGTGACAGTCCCCCTCTAGGGGAGCCACCTGGCGTCATACAGGAGACAAAGGACTGTGAGACATAGATTTAATCCTAGACAAATGAAAAGTGGGATGTATACGGAGGGTACGGGGCAACGGAAGACGAACAGCAGAGGAGCTAAAGATCATGGAGATGGGAATAGGGCCGATAAAATGGGAGGGGTTGCGAGACTCCATTTGGGGTGCAGATCTTGAGTGGACAGCCATACCCTCTGCCCGAGATGATACCGGAGAGCCGGGTTCCGGTGGTGGTCCGCTTGTCGCCAATATCTGTAGGTGGTCTTGAGAAGAGTCGACCGGGTTCTCTTCCAGGTACGGCGACAGTTGCAGACAAACATCTGGGCCAAGGGTATGCTGAGAGCCCAGTGGCAGACCAGGGCAGGGTGTTGCGGGCTTGTCGGAGAACAGGCTGGCCAACGACCCAATGAATGTGCAGAACGCCTTCCAGAACCGGGACGAGAACTGAGGAACCCGGTCGGAGACCAAGTCCACCGGGAGTCCATGAATCCGGAAGACGTGCTGCACCATGAGCTGGCAGCTTGGGGAGAGGAATGAAATGGGCGGCTTTGGAAAACCAGTCCACTACAGTCAGGATGGCGTCCCGTGACGTCCAGGAATATGTGAGGCCAGGGACGGTGAGGGACAAGTAGTGGTTGAAGGAGACCAGCCGGAGCTTGCAGAGGAGTCTTGTTTTGCACACAGATCGTGCAGGTGGTGACGAACGTGGAGACATCCGGAACCATGGTAGGCAACCAAAAGCGTTGCCGCAAAAAGGCCAGGGTCCTACGGGAGCATGGGTGGCAGGTAAGCCTGTAGGAGTGGGCCCACTTCAGGACCAAGGGGTGGACAGCGTCAGGAACAAACATCCGGTTATCTGGGTCCCCCCTGGGGTTCGGCTGGGAATACTGCACCTCACGGACCTGCTTCACTATTCCCCAGCTGAGTGCCATCGCCAGGCATGAGGTGGGAAGGATGGTCTTGGGGTCTGAGGGAGAATCCGCGGGGCTATAGCGGTGTGACAGTGCATCTGTCTTTATAGTCTTGGATCTTGGTCGGTAGGAGATGGAGATGTTAAACCGGGTGAATAGCAGGGCCCACCTAGCTTGCCTAGAATTGAGACGCTTGGCGGTGCAGAGATACTCCAGGTTCTTGTGATCCGTCCACACAATGAACAGATGTCCCGCCCCCTCCAACCAGTGTCTCCACCCCTCCAACGCCATCTTCACCACAAGAAGCTCACAATTCCCCACATCGTAGTTCCTCCCCGTGGCGTTGAGGCGATGGAAGAAGAAGGTGCAGGGATGTAACGAGGTTCAGGACAGAACGCTGGGACAGGACAGCCCCCACTCCGACATCCAAAGCAGCGGCCTCCACCACGAACTGACGGGATGGGTCAGGATGAACCAATATGGGAGCAGTGGTGAAGCGGTGCTTGAGGTCCCGGAATGCCCAGTCAGCAGCTTGGGAGAGGTTGAGTAGGGTGCCCAGCTCGGACGCCAAGGTAGCGTCCAAAATGCTCTCATCGGCCCCAGAGTCAATGAGTACCTAGAGAGATTTTGACAGGTTCCCCCACAGCAGGATGGCATAGAAAGTGGTGCGAGTAAGAGGAGAGGAACATTTCTCTGTATGGTTTACCAGAGTACTCGCCCCTACCAGTGAGCCAGGTCTTTTCGTGGACAGGAGGACATGAAATTACCAGTTGTCCCGCAATACATACAACTCTTCGTGTGAATCCGGTGTAGACGTTCGGCTGGGGACAGCCTAGCTCTGCCTAGTTGCATCAGCTCGGGAAGAGGTGAATCGGCAGACTTCGGAGACTCTCGGGGGAACTTGGGTAGCCTCGGGTCCTCTCGGCCATGGAGACGTCTGGAACTTCATTTATGCCTCGGAGGCAAGGTGGAATCCTTGGGCGGGCGAGTGGAATCGGACCTCTCCTTCCTACATTCCCGTGGAAAAATAGGATATGCACATAATTAGTACTATTGGATAGGAAACTTTTGGATTTTTAATTTGGCGCCTTACATTTCACCGGGTAGTGTCGGGAGTAGTGTCGGGAGTAGCGGCTAGCGCGCCCCAGCCACAATAAATGCAGCCTCAGGATATGTGGTTTCCAGTTTACATAGAGTCCAATGAATTTCTTTCAGTGCTGTCGATGTGTCAGCTTGAGGGGGGAGATAGCGCCCCACTGCTCCCTAAGTAGTTAAGAATCAGAAACCTTTTTCACCTCCGCCACAAACTCCTCCAGACTGTAGCATACGGCCGACTGTTGTTCCCACACGGCCGTAGACCAGGCGAGAGCCCTCCCGGACATCAGCGTGATGAGGTACGCTATCTTTGAGCGGTACAAGGGGAAGGAAAAATGCTGCAGCTCGATGATGAGAGAACACTGCGCGAGAAACGCCCTACAGGTTCCCGACTCTCCAGCGAAGTGTTCCGGAGGAGGTAAGCGGGGTTCTCGGGAACCCGGGGAGGGCATGCTGCTAACAGCCGGGTTACTGAAGGGCTGGGAGGTTACCATCGTGGTAGGCTGCCTGACAGACAACAGGCGGAATTGCTCCAGCGATGTGTTCAGCGTGCGTGGCGGTCGGCCAAGGTCTGGAACCCTTCCAAAAGACCACAAAGCAACTCCTCGTGCCATCCAATGGTGGCTCCTTGGGAGGAGACGGTGTTGTGGAGCTGGTCCAAGTCTGCTGGGTCCATCATGGCCAGTTCGTACTATCAAGGCTCAGGAGAAGACCCAGATGCAGACAGTTTCAAAGTAACAAAAGTTTATTACAAAAACTGTGGGGCAGGCAAACGACAGGTCAAGGGCAGGCAGAGGTCAGTAATCCAGAGCAGAGTCAAGACGGTAAAGAACGGCAGGCAGGCTCAGGGTCAGGGCAGGCAGAGGTCAGTAATCCAGGGTGGTGTGACAAGGTACAAAATGGCATGCAGGCTCTGGGAAAGGGCAGGCAGAATGGTAAAAACCGGGAAAGCTAGAAAACATGAACTAGAGAAAGACAGAAGCATGGGAAAAATGCTGGTAGTCTTGATGAAACAAAACAAACTGGCAACAGACAAACAGAGAACACAGGTATAAATACAATGGGGATAATGAGGAAAATGGGTGACACCTGGAGGGGGTTGGAGACAAGCACAAAGACATGTGAAACAGATCAGGGTGTGACACATTCATCCTCCTGCAATTGAAGGAAAATTATGAAACATAGAGATGAAAGATAAAAAAAAAAAATCTTGGTACATTTTTTGGGAAAGCTTCCCTTGGCCCCATGAATACTGCTCTATCACTCTAGCTATCTCTACAGAGGTGTTTTCACCCCGCATTGTTTTTATTTTATTTTTAATTATACGATTATTTTATTTATTTTTACAATACAAAACATACACTTACAATCGACAGCTACAGATGCACACAAACATCTACTGAACAACATTAACCTTGGCCAGACCCACCTGGTCATACCCCCGTCTCCAGCACCCACATCACTCTCCACCACATGGCCTCAAACTGCACTATTTTGTTTCTCTCACGCACTTTCAACTAGATAATAAAGTATTTGACCTTTCCATTGTGTTAACAAAGGTGATTTTGTTAATTTCCTTTTTTTAAAATAAGTTTGTTCAAGATGATTCACAAAAAAAGTATTGTCCAACCTATCGGGTATCTCATTGTACCCTCATATGCCATGTCTTGAAATATGCAGACATACGGATTAGAAGTATATTTACATTGTAACACTTCTGACAGCCAACTTTCTAACTTCGCCCATAGTTTTTGGACTTCATAGCATTCCCAGATGGGATGGATTACTGAGTCATTGTTAGTTTTACACTTACTGTAAGACATGACTCTGCTGTTGTGCTGTAGAATTTGTGAATTTTGTCTCTTGTGTAATCGATTTTCTATAAATTAGTTTATACTGGATTAAGTTAAATTTTTGTTAACTGTAATTTTGTTAGTTGTTTCAACATTCTCTCCATCTTGTGCCAATATCATTCTTGGTTCCAATAGTTAATATTTTTTTCTAAGAGATCATCAGTTGTATAGGTTCTCTGCAAGGTTTTGTATATCTTACCTATCATATGAATATCCTTTTCTGACCCAAATAGGACACCCTCAAAATTTTTCTGATGTCCAAAATTGAAATTTCTTGATATGTTTTTGAACATATCTACATTGGTCATGGAAATAAATGTATTCTTTATTACCAAGTAATTGATGGTTTCTATACCTTTTAGTTTTTCATGTGGACCAATTTATCAGTGAATTCTGAAAAGCTATCCAAGGATTGTTCCATAGGGTTGTGTTTTTAGGGAGTTACATATTGTTATAGTGTTCTTAACTATAAAGTTGTTAATCTCCTTAGCTCTATCCTTTGAAAATAGACACATGAAAAAAATCTGGGGAAGAGCATGCCCCAGCATTCTTAAATTTACACTACACTATGGCAAGGAAAACAAAACTCTGGGGGAGCTGTATCATCTGGTATTTCACTTTAACGAGAACACTGAAGCAAACCGTTTTCTCTTTGTAGCCTACTTACTTGTCTCATGCCTGCTCTGAACATAAAACTATCTAACAGCCATGCTTATTGTGATTGTTATGTTATTGTAACACAGTCTAATTCAAGATGCTATATTTTGAATGCAGTTGTCATTCATCTATTTATTTTGAATAGTGGTTACAGAAAGTTTAATGAGTTAATTCAGAAGAAAAACAGCTGCCTATGGCCTCTGTGAACCTTAGCCAAAACGGTGAAAAATCTGTTGATGTGCCCTTGAGCAAGGCACTTAACCCTAATTTGTTCCAGGGGCGTCGTACTACTATGGCTGTCCCTGTAAAACAACACATTTCACTGCATCTATCCGGTGTATGTGACAATAAAAAAGTTTGTTGGGAGCTGTATCATGAATGTGGTGTTTGATGCTCTCTCTCTCTCTCCCTTCTCTCTATATGTGGTTTGGGGTCCCGGACTCCTCAGGAAGAGCTGGCTGTGTGACTGGGGCCCTCCTATTATTATCATACAACATTAGGCCCTATCTGTACTAGTGTAGCGTACTTCTGAAAACAAGACATTACCGGGAGAAAAATAACATGGTCTTACGCACACATATCTGTACTAGGGTTAGTTTTGAAAAGAGACACTACTGGGAAAAGAGAGTAGCCTCTCCCTCACTACACATTTCCCAAACACAATCAATCGTTTCAGAAATCTTAATCATGGCCTTTTTGTGCCAGGTTTCTCAGAAGATTATGAGTTATTGCTAAGTTATCTGTCTGGCAATGAATATCAACACCAAAATATTTGTCTTTGTGCAATATTACCACAAAATGTCTGCATAGCATACAGACACCACCATGCACACAAATTATACACCACTATCGGGAGGTTTTAGGCATCATCCCACTGGTTGGAACTGCAAATTTAGTTGACACCTACAACTGTGGATTTATTTTTGAGGTATGGTTTTATGCCAACGAACCAGAGAGTGAGTATTTAAATTGACTGCATCCCAAATGGTACCCTATTCCCTATGTAGTGCATTACTTTTGACTAGAGCTCTATGGGCCCTGGTCAAAAGTAATGCACTACATAGGGAATACGGTGTCATCTGGGATACAGCCTACATGGCAAGCCTAGACCAATCTCTCTCCTTTTGTTCTGATGGTGCAGACAATGAAAAACAAAGCCTCAGCCGTAGCTGAGCTCACAGGCGCCGAGGCTTGGCTGGGCTCTGGGCTTATAAAACTATCAAGTCTTTAGTATTGCAATCCTTGGTTTCAATTAGGATACGTCCCAAATGGTACCCTATTCCCTACATAGTGCACTACTTACGATCAGAGCCCTATGGGACACAGGACAGAGTTGCATCTCACTAGTACTAACGGCACCACGTGTTAAGCTTGGTCCCAGATCGGTTTGTGCTTTTTTCCAACTCCTATGGTCATTGACATCTGGGATCAGGCTACAAGCATTTCAATACACCCGCAATAACATCTGCTAAGCACTTGTATGTGACAAATAAAATGTGATTTTTTTTTACCACACGTAATCTTTCTTAATTATTATATTAGGGAACCAAGTGTGAGCAGTGGAGACTTTAATACCAAGGGATCATTTTGGGGTGATGTACAGTAAATCTTGTTTTAAATGGCTTTTTATTAGGTTGTTATCAATAACGTCATATTTCGTTCCATTTCAAATATTCCATTCCCAGCTGGGGGGCAATCTCAGTCCCCCTCTCATCTCTCAATATTGGCCACCATTATTTGGATATTTGAGTGACATAAAATAAAGGTGTGCTCTACCTGACAAGTATGTGTCGTTTATTTTCCATCCATTGTGGGCTCTGTCTGTCAAGCAGCAGAAGAGTGCAGTTGCCCAGGTAATGACAATGTACTGTAGTTAGCTAATAATGTTTGCAGAGACTTGGTACAGTTGCCTAAACATTGTGGTAAATTATATCCTTTTTTTCAACCAACGTACCTAAGCTAGCTAAAATGATCCCCTTTTCAAGACTGTTTAATCATGATTGCTGCGGACAGACATACTGTATGATAGGCTACATAGATTGCTGGACCATGTGAAATTGGCTTGCTAGCTAGCTAGCTAATGACAGATCAGGTCATCAATTTGATTAGTTAACAAGCTAACTTTCAGAATATAAATTAGATATCTAAAAAAAAATATGATTTGCTTGCCATCTTGACTGACAACTTTAGAAGGATGAGTTTAGACTCAAATACTTGCTGATGTCAAGCTCTTACAAAAGGATAATCTCTGATGATGAAGCAAACTAAATGACACAATTTGTTTGCTTAGCTAGTTAGCTAAATGGATAGGCTACCCTCACATATCTGAAAATACATGATCAATTGGTGTTTGCTGATCAGAAAAAGCATGCAGTTGCTTTCTGTATAACTCTGATGAATAAATATGCGCAATTGTTTGTCATGGAATAATAGAACATTAGTAGTTCTGACAGTATTCTGCTGGTGTTGATTATCTTTACACTAGTTGTCAAAAGAATTTGACAATCCCTTGAAAACCGCATGCAGTTGTCAATGGTTTTAGCAGAACTGGGGGTCTCGCTGAACCCCAGCAGGCAAATTGAAAGTTCTGCACCATACTGTAATGTTTATTGATAACAACCTATTCCCTTGAATAGAATGACTGAGGGCCATTATAGAGACCAATCCTGGTCTATAACTGTCAATCAGTAGACTATCTAGTTTTGTATGCTCTGGTTTTTCGTAGAAACCTCTTGATGAAAAAGTCTGTACCGTAACATTTTTCCATCTAAATATATTTAAATACATAAAATAGTTTGTGTGGATGGGGAGGGGAATAGGGTGTGTGAATGGGATACAGTGCATTCGGAAGGTATTCAGACCCCCCCCCTTGACTTTTCTAAATCTAAAATGGATTAAAGATTTTTTTCCCTCATCAATCTACACATAATACCCCATAATGATGAAGTGAAAACAGGTGTCAATTTTCTTTTGCAAATGTATTAAAAATAAAAAACAGAAATACCTTATTTACATAAGTATTCCGACTCTTTGCTGTGAGACTTGAAATTGAGCTCAGGTGCACCCTGTTTCCATTGATCATCCTTGAGATGTTTCTACTTGGAGTCCACCTGTGGTAAATGTAATTGATTGGACATGATTTGGAAAGGTACACACCTGTCTATATAAGGTCCCACAGTTGACAGTGCACGTCAGAGCAAAAACCAAGCCATGACATCGAAGGAATTGTCAATAGAGCTCCAGGACAGGATTGTGTCGAGGCACAGTTCTAGGGAAGTGTACCAAAAAATGTCTTCAGCATTGAAGGTCTCTAAGAACACAGTGGCCTACATCATTCTCATTCACAGTTCCTCTGTGGAGATTGGATAACCTTCCAGAAGGACAACCATCTCTGCAGTACTCCACCAACTAGGGCTTTATGGTAGAGTGGCCAGACAGAAGCCACTCCTCAGTAAAAGGCACATGACAGCCCACTTGGAGTTTGCCAAAAGGCAACAAAATAACTCTCAGACATTGAAAAACAAAATTATCTTGGTCTGATGAAACCAAGATTGACCTGAATGCCAAGTGTCACGTCTGGAGGAAACCTGGCACCATCCCTAAGGGGAAGCACGATGATGGCTGCATCATGCTTTGGGGATGTTTTTCACCGGCAGGGACTGTGAGACTAGTCAGGATCGAGGGCAAAATGAACGGAGCGAAGTACAGAGAGATCCAGAGCGTTCAGGACCTCAGACTGAAGCGATGGTTCGCCTTCCAACAGGACAACGACTCTAAGCACACAGCCAAGACAATGCAGGAGTGGCTCCAGGACAAGTCTTTGAATGTCCTTGAGTGGCCCAGCCAGAGGCCGGACTTGAACCTGATCGAACAAACTGAAATGGTCCACCCACACAGACAGCGTGGTGAAGAAGGCGCAACAGCGCCTCTTCAACCTCAGGAGGCTGAAAAAATGTGGTTTGTCACCAAAAACACTCACAAACTTCTACAGATGCACAATCGAGAGCATCCTGTCGGGCTTCATCACCGCCTGGTACGGAAACTGCTCTGCCCACAACCATAAGGTCTGCACAACGCATCACCGGGCGTAAACTACCTGCCCTCCAGGACACCTACACCACCCGATGTCACAGGAAGGCCAAACAGATCATCAAGGACAACAACCACCCGAGCCACTGCCTGTTCACCCCGCTATCATCCAGAAGGCGAGGTCAGTACAGGTGCATCAAAGCTGGGACAGAGAGACTGAAAAGCAGCTTCTATCTCAAGGCCACCAGACTGTTAAACAGCCATCACTAACATTGAGTGGCTGCTGCCAACATACTGACTCAAATCTCTAGCCACTTTAAATAATTGAAAATTGGATGTAACAAATGTTTCACTAGCCACTTTAATCAATGCTTTACATAATGTTTACATATCCGACATTGCTCATCTCATATGTATATACTATACTCTATACCATCTACTGCACCTTGCCTATGCCCTTCGGCCATCGACTCAAATCTCTAGCCACTTTAATAATAACAAATTTGATGTAATAAATGTATCACTAACCACTTTAAACGATGCCACTTATATAATTGTTTACATATCCTTCATTACTCATCTCATATGTATATACTGTACTCTATACCATCTACTGCATCTTGCCTATGCCGGTCGGCCATCGCTCGTGTGTGTGTATAAGGTAGTTGTTGTGAAATTGTTAGATTACTTGTTAGATACTACTGCATGGTCGGAACTAGAAGCACAAGCATTTCGCTACACTCGCATTAACATCTGCTAACCATGTGCATGTAACAAATTAAATTTGATTTGACATATCTGAAGATACCTGAAAATAGCTGTGCAGTGACGATCCCCATCCAACCTGACAGAGCTTGAGAGGATCTACAGAGAATAATGGGAGAAACTCCCCAGATAAAGGTGTGACAATTTTGTAGCGCAGTGGAGACTCCTCAGAGGAGGAATGGGAGGACAATCCCCCTCAGTGAACTTCATACAAATTAAAATTTGAAAACATTAAAAAAGTTATAATTTTTGATAAAACTATAGTAAATATATTTACATTTCACCAAATAATTGATTCAAACACTGTTTTGAAATGAAGGTCTACAGAAGCCTCAACAGCACTCTGTAGGGTAGCACCATGGTGTAGCCGGAGGACAGCTAGCTTCTGTCCTCTTCTGGGTACATTGACTTCAATACAAAACTTAGGAGGCTCTTGGTTCTCACCCCCTTTCATAGACTTACACAGTCATTATGACAACTTCTGGAGGACGTCCTCCAGAAGTTATCAGAGCATGTCCACCCAATCAAAGGATCAGAGAATGAATCCAGTACTGAAAGCATAAGCTACAGCTAGCTAGCACTGCAGTGCGTAAAATGTGGTGTTTAATTTAATCAAAGAGAGAGAAAGACAATAGTTGAAATGTTTTCAACAAATGTAATTCTTCAAAAATAAAAGAGAAGCAAGAGAGAGAGAGAGTGTCATTTTTCAGTTTCACTTACTTAGCTAGCAAATGCAGCTGGCTAGTTCACCCGGCTCAAACAGAGGGATGCTATGGCGAAGGGACAAAGTGAGAGGAGGAGAGAAGGAATACAACGTGGCTGCTATAAAAGTGAACTGTGTTTAGGCGTGATCAGGGGTGTATTCCTTCCGCCAATTCTGTTGAAAAGCATTTCTTAAAAGGAAGCAATAGGAACAAAACAGGAATAAACAAACCTGAATTTGTCCAATAGAAACTCTTGTTTGCCACTGTTGGACTAATGATTACATCCTATTTCAGCTAGATGCAGGCAAAAGTGTGCAAGGCGTTATTTAATGTGTCACTATCTGTCCATGTGTCACTTTCTTTCACCTCCATTGTTTCTCTCGACCTGTGTGCACCTACGTTCTAAACTTCCATTCATAGGCTAGGTTGTAGCAACTTCATGATGGGCATAGGGAAAATTTTTGGAATTATGTTTTTAGACATTTTTACAAATTATTAAAAAAATAAAAGCTGAAATGTCTCGAGTCAACAAGTATTCACCCTCTTTGTTATGGCAAGCCTAAATAAGTTCAGGAGTAAAAATGTGCTTAACAAGTCACATAAGTTGCATGGACTCTGTGCGCAATAATAGTGTTTAACCCACACACACAATTATCTATAAGGTCCCTCAGTAGAGTAGTGAATTTCAAACACAGATTCAACCGCAAAGACCAGGGAGGTTTTCCAATGCCTCACATTTTATTAGGATCCCTAAAGCAGCAGCTACTCTTCCTGGGGTCCACACAAAACATGAAACATGACATAATATAGAACATTGAAAGACACAAACAGCTCAAGGACAGAACCTCATAATATTATTTTAATGCACACGTAGCCTTCATATCAATGCATACACACAACCTATCTAGGTCAAATAGGTCAGAGGCGTTGTGCCATGAGGTGTTTCTTTATCTGTTTTCTTTTAAACCAGGTTTGCTGTATATTTTGAGCAATATGAGATGAAACGGAGTTCCATGCAACAATGGCTCTATACAATAATGTACGCTTTCTTGAATTTGTTCTGGATTTGGGGACTGTGAAAAGACCCCTGGTGACATGTCTGGTGAGGTAAGTGTGTGTCAGAGCTGTGTGCAAGTTGACTATGCAAACAGTTTAGGATTGTTTCCTATAAAAATAAATGATGCAGTCAGTGTCTCATCAACTCTTAGCCAAGAGAGACTGGCATGCACAATGAAGAGCAAGACGTGCCGCTCTGTTCTGGGCCAGCTGCAGCTTAACTAGGTCTTTCCTTGCAGCACTGGACCACACGACTGGACAATAATCACGATTAGACTAAACTAAAGGCTGCAGAACCTGCTTTTTGTAGTGTGGTGTCAAAAAAGCAGAGCATCTCTTTATTACCGACAGACCTTTCCCCATCTTTAAGCTAGCTGCAAGGCCAAATATTTCCTTGGTTGGCAGGATCACTAGACAGAGACTAGCAGTCCCAGCAATAAAATGCAATTGTGTTTGTTGTCCGTAGTTCATCAATCAAATCAAATTTAGTCATAAAGCCCTTCTTACATCAGCTGATGTCACAAAGTGCTGTACAGAAACACAGCCTAAAACCCCAAACAGCAAGCAATGCAGGTGTAGAAGCAAGTTTATGCCTGCCCATAGCCATAACCCCACTGCTACCATAGGGCACTCTATTCACAATGTTGACATCAGCAAACCTCTCGCCCCTTATGACGCCATACATGCTGTCTGCCATCTGCCTGGTACAGTTGAAAACGGGATTCATCCTTGAAGAGCACACTTCTCTAGCATGGCCATCGAAGGTGAGCATTTGCCCACTGAAGTCGTTACGACGCCTAACTGCAGTCAGGTCAAGATCCTGGTGAGGATGACGAGCAAGCAGATGAGCTTCCCTGAGACCGTTTCTGACAGTTTGTGCAGAACTTCTTCGGTTGTGCAAACCCAGTTTCCTCAGCTGTCCGGGTGGCTGTCTCAGACAATCGCGCAGGTGAAGAAGCTGGATGTGGACGTTCCCTATGGTAGAGAAACTAACATTCAATGCATGATGAATCAACACAGGGTGGGGACAGAGCCATCTCAGTATGGAGCGCAGTTCACGGTGCATGTACTGTGCATTGGGAAAGTATTCAGACCCCTTGACTTTTTTCACATTTTGTTACGTTACAGCCTTATTCTAAAAAATTCTAATACAATTCGCAAGCCTATACTTGTAACTTTGTAGGCCGCATGTGATGCACCAGAATCCTCTGCTATATATTGAATTGAAAGATGTGTGTAACTCAAGTTGTCACGACTTCCGCCGAAGTCGGTCCCTCTTCTTGTTCGGGTGGTGTTCGGCGGTCGACGTCACCGGTTTTCTAACCATCCCCGCTCCCCTTTTTCGTGTGTCCTTTGGTTTTGTCTTTATTGTATACACCTGTTGTTCATTATCTCCCAATCACACTCCTGCAGTCAGCATGCGAGGTTGCACTCTCCCTCAGATGATAGAAAAGTTAACAATCATGTAATATTTCAATACAAATAAATACACATTTAAGGAATACTGTTTTAAACTTTATAGCTAATTGAACCATATACTAGTGCAGCCATCTCAATACTGGGCCGGCTAACACTAGCCAATAAGATAATAGCAACTCTATAGGCTTGACAGGCGAGCGTAGTTAGCTTAGCTTTAGCGTATACAGTTTTTCAAACAAAATACAACCTTGTAATATATAACACTTGGATGGGGAGATGTCAGGGCCTAGAAAATATAAACTGAGTACAAATGAAGCCACAATATTACCTCAGAGGAGCTATACATCAATAAGTTCAAACCAGAATATTACCTGCCGCCATTTTGTCTTGTGTTATTCTATGGGCTAGCCGAGCTTAGCCTCAAATCCAGTCATCTCTGTCAAGATTGCTACCCATATTCACTCAATCAATTTACACATTTGAAATGTACAATTTCAACATTAAAGGTAAGTATGTCAGACAACCATTTAGACTAACATTTTCTATCGATAATATGATTGTAGACCACATTCCTGTTTAACAGAACACAGAAAAACAAGACAGGAGGAGAAATGGTTTGACAGACGTCTTCTTCGAGTGTTGTTGAGGGGAGGGGGAGATGCTCATACCTCGCTCTCTGCTGGTGGCAATAGGCATAAATTATTCCCAATGTAAATTCTTGAAGGACTTAGCCCAAAATAATAGTTAAATAAT
This sequence comes from Brachymystax lenok tsinlingensis, assembly GCA_030435695.1. NCBI lineage: Eukaryota > Metazoa > Chordata > Actinopteri > Salmoniformes > Salmonidae > Brachymystax > Brachymystax lenok. The sequence goes on along the minus strand of CM059792.1, from coordinate 4,548,353 downwards.
TAGTCTAAATAATTTTTTATAAATGACCTTAAGGGCAGCCACAACTATAGTGTACGAAGATAAACGTACTTACATTGGTTTCTGTGCATCTCAATCTATATATATCATCTTAAGCAATACATTTTAAAGCAATAAATGCATTGAACAAAAAGAAGCTAATGTTCTGAGCACATTTTGCATGATGAAAATACATATTCAAAGTATAATTTTCATGGGGGGTGTGAGATTTATATATGTTATTGAAATATATGATCATATATTTTAAAATGTATATCACATTTATTTATGAGTTTAAATACATCATCATATATTTTAAAATATAAGGCCATATATGGCTATATATTACTTTTCTGTATGGGTCAAGCATAGACTGTGTAGAGTGCAGATTATTGGTATGTTGAGAGAAGTGTTAAAATAATTGCACTAAGCCCAGTGTATTTGTGTTCTTTCATTACATAAAGGTCATGATCAGGCTTTGTGTGGTCCTTCCAGCTCACACTTTCTCCTGCAATCTTTTTTTTTATGTTACTCCCTTTTTCAATCTTGTCTAATCGCTGGTGACGGTCGAGTCATGCGCCCTCTGAAACATGACCCGCCAAACCGCACTTTTTAACACCCGCCCACTTAACCAGTCGCACCAATGTGTCGGAGGAACCACCTGATGACCAAAGTCAGCCTGCAGGTGCCCGGCCCACCACAAGAAGTTGATAGAGCGTGATGAGCCAAGTAAAGACCCCCAGCCAAACCCTCCCCTAACCCGGACAACACTGCGCCAATTGTGCACTGCCCTATGGGACTCCCAATCATGGCTGGTTGTGATACAGCCCAGGATCAAACCAGGGTCTGTAGTGACACCTCTAGCACTGCAATGAAGTGCTTTAGACCGCTGCACCACTTGGGAGGCCCTACACATTCTAAAGTTGATTAGAGCATATGTTCACATGTTATAGGAGTAACACTTGTACAACAGTCTAACTTAATGACCAATGAATCAGATAAACATTTCACAGTGCTTTTCCTCTGGTGATTCATTGACATCACATCACATTGTGGGGACCGAATGTATATTTTGACTGTGCTTCAATGTGTAGAGCAGCAGTATATTTTGACTGGGCTCTTGGCATACATATGGCTGCGGCTGTCCAAATCAACTTTGGTGGGCCTTATATACACTCTGGCACCTGTGGCACAAACGAACTGATCCATCTAAACGTAAATATGCACTTAAAGCTGCAATATGTAACTTTTTGGACGGCACAACCAAATTCACATAGAAATGTGAATTATAGATCTTCCATTCTGATTGAAAGTCTGAGGCAGTAGGTCCATTCTAGGTGCGTTTCCCATTCTGAAAATATCACTGAATATAATATTTACAATATTTTTGGTAATTGAAAATATATTTCTCAGTGGTTTGGATGGTACAATAATTATCTATACATGTTTTGCCACATACAGTAGACTGAAATTAGGAAAACTATTTGAATTTTAGCAACCAGGAAATGGCTGAGCGATTTCTGCATATTTCTCCCGAAGGTGTAGCGGTCTAAGTGACTACATCTCAGTACTAGAGGCGTCACTACAGACCCTGGTTCGATTCCAGGATATATTACAACTGGCCGTGATTGGGAGTCCCATAGGGCGGCGCACAATTGGCCCAGAGTTCTCAGGGTTTGGCCGGGGTAGGCGGTCACTGTAAATAAGAATTTGTTCTTAACTGACTTGCCTAGTTAAATAAAGGTTAACATTTTCTAAATCAACAGCAGCAACAACTTTTTAGTCATCCATCTAATTGAGGTTCTTTAATATGTGTTCAATCAATGTGTTCTGTGATTACCTCAGGAAAAAGTCTAGGGGTCTGAATACTTTCCGAATGCACTTTATAACCATAAAAATTATGCTGATTCATGATTTCGACTGGCTGAGAAAAGCTGCCTTCCTGTCTGTTTCATCCTGACTCCCAACGCTTTCATTACATTGAAACAATGTTATGCAAAGAGACAGACAGACAGCAGAGTTTATCCTAATCTTCCCTGTTGAAAACTAAATGTTAGCCTAAAAGAAATGTGAGATAATGTCTGCATGCTTTTTATAGTGGAGATTAAATTAATGCATTTCCTGGCTGGGTTGATAAGACAGTGGATTGCGTAGTCAGATGGAACAGAGTAAATAGGCATTTTAACGTCATGGATTTATCATGTAGAATCGACACCAGCTGGAATGCAGTTTTAACCAATCAGCATTCAGGATTAGACCCACCCATTGTATAATTCTTGGCACAAACTAGTGCGCCTGGAACCTACTACCATACCCCGTTCAAAAGCACTTTTAAATCTTTTGTTTTGCCCATTTACCCTCTGCAAGGCACACATACAAAATCCATGTCTCAATTGTCACAATGCTTAAAAATACTTCATTTTTTAAATGTACCCCTTTTTTATGGTATCCAATTGGTAGTTACTGTCTTGTCTCATCACTGCAACTCCCGTAAGGACTCAGGAGAGGCGGAGGTCGAGAGCCATGCATCCCCTGAAACACAACCCAACCAAGCCACACTGTTTCTTGACACATTTCCCACTTAACCCAGAAGCCAGCTGCATCAATGTGTCAGAGGAAACACTGTACACCTGGCAACAGTGTCAGCGTGCACTGCACACAGCCCACCACAAGAGTCGCTAGTGCGTGATGGGACAAGGACATCCCTGCCGGCCAAACCCTCCCCTAACCCGGACGATGCTGGGCCAATTGTGCACCGTCCCATGGGTCTCCCGGTCGCAGCCAGCTGCGACAGAGCCTGGACTTGAACCCAGAATCTCTAGTGGCACAGCACTAGAGATTCCTTAGACCACCTTCTTTAACCTGTCTACTACCATTAATCTACACTGATTTAAGTGGATTTAACAAGTTACATCAGTAAGGGATCATCGTTTTCCCCTGGTCAGTCTATGTCATGGAAAGAGCAGGTATTCTTAATGTTTTCTACACTCAGTGAAGTTAAACACATTAGCACATTCTGAATCCCCAGAATCTTTTGACATGTCTATTTTAAAAGGGTCGAGCTAAGAACATTAATAACTTCATAGTTAAGAACACAGTAACAATATGGAAGAAAATGCTTCTTGTAGAATACATTTCGTTATCACTCCCTAAAAACAATCCTCGATAGCTTTTCAGAATTCACAGATTAATTGGTCCACCTGGAAAACTAAAGTATTAGAAACGATAAATGACTTGGTAATACGAAATACATGTATTTTCATGACAGAATTCAAATGCAATTTTGGACTGACCAATGTAGATATTTTCAAATACATGCAACTTCAAAGTTTCATATCAAGAAATTTAGATTTGAAATCTTGAACATCAGAGTAGTCTTGAGGGAATCCTATTTCAGTCAGAAAAGGATATTCTGTCACGCCCTGATCTGTTTCACCTGTCTTTGTCTCCACCCACCTCCAGGTGTCTCCTGTTTTCCCCATTAATCCCGGTGTATTTATCCCCTGTGTTTCCTGTTTCTCTGTGCCAGTTTGTCTTCTTTTGCCAAGTCAACCAGCGTTTCTCCTAGCTCCTATTTTTCCCAGTCTCTGTTTTGGAAGTAAGACTTTAAAAAATTACTGATGTTAGCACAAGATGGAGGGAATGTTGGAACATAACTAACTAAATTACAGTTAACAAAAATGTATGCTTAATCCAGTATAAAATAAATTATAGAATTTATTACACGAGACAAAATTCACAAATTCTACAGCACAACGACAGAGTCATGTCTTACGTGTATATGCTGTCGTTTATGTTTTGTATTGTAAATTATTTTTGTTTACTATATAATACAGTTGGAGAGGATAGGCTGTTGTCTTGGGAGAGTGTGCTTTCAACATAATGAATATAGGAATGGCAACTGCCCCATGTGTTCGTTGTGGAGCAGTACAGATACTGAGCCAGGCTCCTCAACACCAAAGCAGTCCTCAACTGAACAGACCCAAGATGCGCATCATTGCCAAAATAGCCGCCAAAAAAACTCCTCCTGGATTTACTAAGTTGGTGGGCTCTTTTTAGAATGTTTCCCGAAGGATTTTGTGAGAAACAAATGAGAGGAGTCGTTTAAAGTTATGTCGGGGTGTGTGTGGTCGAGTGGTTGAATAGAGGCTTTAGGCAGTTCAGACAACCCTTCAGTTATACAATAAGACTACATGTAACATACTGTATGATCTTCTGTGATTCGGAATGCAGGTTGGGGAGTTCATACAAGTACATTATTATTTTTATACAGAGGCTAGAAAAAGTACATTTATTTAATTTCACAAGTCTTAAATCCTGCAAACTAATTCATAATTTGTGACTATGTTCTGGCGTTGTTTGCTTTTGCTTAGAGACCAGGTTTTTCATTGTAGGTCTCTAAGCCTTTTGGCAGCACACCTCACAGAGAGCTGAGAAAGTTCCAACGCTCCCAGGTTGTAAAAAAAAAAGACCTACTTTTTCCTCTATTCAATTTATCCTTTTTTCTATGTGTGGTCATAAAATATTGCTGGCCTGAAAACAGTCAGAGTTTAGATGCAGTCTAAGTCATTGGGGGGCAGACAAGTCTCGTGGGGTTTGTGGGGGTCGTAGGCCAGACGTTTTCGTGAGAAAACCGATTTTCGGGATATCTTCTGGTCTGACAAACACCACTGTAGCTCTGCCACTTTCCACCACAGATGCGGAAGGCCGACATAAGCGGATGTGGTGGATTGAGATGCTGCCTAAACAAAAAAAAACACATCTCTAGCTTAAACAGACAGATTTGCACGGGTGTGTCAATCGACTCATTAGGATTTTTTTAATACAGCTAACCTATTCTTGGCTTCACATCTGATGATTTAAAAGCAACTTTCTAAATCAAAGTAAAACATGCATTAATGTACATGTAACAGTTGTTAAATTACTTTGTGAATGTCACCAGGTTCATATATTAATTTAGCAAGTTTTGGTATTATACATGCCTGCATCCTGGGGAATAGGGGAGAGTGTACTTACGTTTTTCCCTGAGTGCTGGTGGTCAGATCATTATTTTTCTGTCGTCTTCAGAAAAGTTAGATCTAATAAGCACAAAAGTCATGACACACATTATTTTGTTCATGAACAATCGCCTATACAGTTGAAGTTGGAAGTTTACATACACTTAGGTTGGAGTCATTGAAACTTGTTTTTCAACCACTCCACAAATATCTTGTTAAAACTACTCAGGGAGTGCCGGGCGCTAGCAAGACAAATTCCATGCAAGACAAAATTCCAAAATTGAATTATTAAAAATGCACCAATATACAAGTGTTTCATACTCATCAAAAGCTCTGCTTCTTGGCAATATCACAGCGTTGTCGGATTTCAAAAAGGCTTTACGGCGAAAGCACTACATTTGATTGTTTGAGGGTAGCACCTCACATATTTTCCATAACCATGAAATCTTTAGCCAGCCGGTCGATAGAAAATGCATTTCACAGGAAAACCTGTGCCTTACCTTTTGTAGAACTTCTGCAGAGGGCTTCCTAAGTGTCCAACGAAGACAATCCATGGGTATTTGGTTAGAAAAAGTAATTTATTATATCCTTAAATCTCAGTTTGGTTGGCACCTTGTGTTCAGAAAATCCAATGTGACGAGAACGCGTTCAACTATACCTATAAACTTTCCCTCAACAAAACAAAAACCAATTAAAATGCTTCCTTAGCTTATCTTTTATGAATAAAAGTGATAATCTTTCACTTGGATGGTCACCTAAACGTTATATAAGTCAAATAAAGTGGACCGCTCAGCCAAATGTGCGCCCAAAAACGTGCAACTGAAAAAGAGCTCCCTCGACTAAAACTTCTCCCAATAGAACACATTGGTTCCGATGTCCATTAAACTTTACCTATACACTGCTGACATCCAGTGGAAGTAATAGGTACCACATTCAGTGTCCTGGTATAAAGACTTTTCTAAAGGCACTGTCTCAAAGTGAGCTATAAGCCACAAGGAATGAGATTTCCGGATGGAAAATCCTCTGGTTTTTGCCTGCCAAATGACTTCTGTTACACTCACAGACAAAATGATAACACTTTTGGAAACCTCAGAGTGTGTCCTATCCAATAGTACTAATTATGTGCATATCCTATCTTCTGAGCCTGACTGGCAAGCATTTTACTTTGGGCACGCCAGACTCTCCAAAACCGACCCCTCAGCTTCCACTCCCTAACAAGTTTTTAACAAACTATAGTTTGGGCAAGTCGGTTTGGACATCTACTTTGTGCATGACACAAGTAATTTTTCCAACAATTGTTTACAGACAGATTATTTCACTTATAATTCACTGTATCACAATTCCAGTGGGTCAGAAGTTTACGTACACTAAGTTGACTGTGCCTTTAAACAGCTTGGAAAATTCCATAAATTGATGTCATGGCTTTAGAAGCTTCTGATAGGCTAATTGACATAATTTGAGTTAATTGGAGGTGTACCTGTGAATGTATTTCAAGGCCTACCTTCAAACCCAGTGCCTCTTTGCTTGACATCATGGGAAAATCAAAAGAAATCAGCCAAGACCTCAGAAAACTAAATTGTAGGGGGTGGCAGCATCATGTTGTGCTTTGCTGCAGGAGGTACTGGTGCACTTCACAAAATAGATGGCATGGAAAATTATGTGGATATAATGAAGCAACATCTCAAGACATCAGTCAGGAAGTTAAAGCTTGGTCAGGAATTTAAAGCTTGGTCGCAAATGGGTCTTCCAAATTGACAATGTCAAGGTATTGGAGTGGCCATCACAAAGTGCTGACCTCAATCCTATAGAAAATTTGTGGGCAGAACTGAAAAAGCGTGTGCGAGCAAGCAGGCATACAAACCTGACTCAGTTACACCAGCTCTTTCAAGTGGAATGGGCCAAATTCACCCAATTTATTGTGGGAAGCTTGTAGAAGGCTACCCAAAACTTTTGAGCCAAGTTAAACAATTTTTTGGCAATGCTACCAAATACTAATTGAGTGTATGTAAACTTCTGACACACTGGGAATGTGATGAAGGAAATATAAGCTAAAATAAATAATTCTCTCTACTATTATTCTGACATTTCATATTCTTAAAATAAAGTGGTTATCCTAACTGACTTAAGACAGGGAATTTTTACTAGGATTAAATGTCAGGAATTGTGAAAAACTGAGTTTAAATGTATTTGGCTAAGGTGTATGTAAACTTCCGACTTCAACTGTATATAGCGTTTACTCATAAGGGGTGGTATGGTCAAGATCCAATTGTAATTGTATTATGATTCTGAATTCAACATGTGGTTACTAGCTAGCTAATGTATTGTACTGTATGTGTGAACGATGGCTAGCTCCTTGACTGATCTCAATCCTTTGTCTTGTGTGTCTACGTTGTTGAGAGAGGTGACGATTAGCAGTACATCATTATAATTCATTATTTGTGCTCTACAAATGTTTAGTATTTTATTTTTGATGCAGAGCTCTGACACATTAAAACGGCCTTATTCTAAAATGTATTAAATAGTTTTTTTCCCTCATCAATCTACACAAAATATCAGATTATGACAAAGCAAAAACAGGTTTTTAGAATAAGTATTCAGACCCTTTACTCAGTACTTTGTTGAAGCACCTTTGGCAGCGATTACAGCCTTGAGTCTTTTGGGGTATGACGCTACAAGCTTGGAACACCTGTATTTAGAGAGTTTCTCCCATTCTTTTCTGCAGATCCTCTCAAGCTCTGTCAGGTTGGATGGGGAGCATCGCTGCACGGCTATTTTCAGGTCTCTCCAGAGATGTTAGATCGGGTTAAAGTCTGGGCTCTGGCTGGGCCACTCAAGGACATTCCAAGACTTGTCCCGAAACCACTCCTGAGTTGTCTTGGCAGTGTGCTTAGGGTTGTTGTCCTGTTGGCTTGTCTGAGCCAAAATGGCCCATGTTTCACAGTAAGGAACAAGTCATTCTTCTTCTCTGTCTCGAAGGACACTAACATTCACTATGTTGGCTTGAATGTAGAAGTTGTATTTGGAATATTGGATGCCACCAATATAGGCATTACTGGGGTGTTATCATCGAAAGCCAGAAAACTAATGCAACTTCTCTACCACCCTTCTGAGGCTTTTGACTTAAGTTACCACACATATCCTGCATGCACTGCATGCTCAAATCCCACCTTTACGATGGTTCACAGAATAATTTGTTCTTAATTCACTGTTTTATTAGCTGGTAGAATAATGTGTAGGGAACTCTCTGGGGTAAAGACATTTGGCAGAGACTGTAAAGAACATACACTGTACAGATTTAAGCTTTGTTTATATTCAACATTCTAATGCATTTTGTTTGGCTGTGGTTGGTTCATACTGCAGTTTCAACATCTGTAAGGAGAGGATGAATGTATGTCCTTTTGTCCTCTTATTTTATAACTTAATAAAGAAACTATGTATTGAAAACACATTAAGAAGAGTTATAATGTAAGTCAATTGAACATGTATCTACTAATGGGTAATACCAAATGTACTAGAACACAACACACCAGGTGCTAGTGTTTTATTATGTGATGAAAAATAAGCCTTTATAACTTGGCATAGTCTTACCACAAGAGGTCTAACTAAAGAGCAAATCTCAGAGCTGGCCAACAATCCCTAACACACTTGGCCTAATGTTCGAGTCAAGCTCTGTAATTGGAGCATGACCTAGCAGAATCATAAATGTTATGTGTCCCAAATGTCACCCTATTACCTACATAGTGCACTACTTTTGACCAGAGCCCTATGGGCCCCAGGCTCAAAACTAGTGCACTTTAAGGGTAACAGGGTACCATTCGGGACGTACCCATAGTGGTTATATTCTATTGTCCATGAATCACCTACTCAATCTAACAAAACCCCAAATGACTCATAGCATTTTTTTTGTGGTAAATAACTCATGTCCTGAAGTATAAGTGCAATCAAATGTTCTATAAAGCATTAAGGTCAATCGTAGCATTCAAGGACAACGCTACAATGCACTGTAGGGGAATTGCAACTGACTTTGTTTTGGGAATTGCAACTTGCAACTGTTTTGTTATTTTCCTTTATTACTGTTACTATTAAGTGACGACTGTAACTTTCACTTTGGTTTAGGTTTATACTGATTCAGAAATCGTATGTTATTTTCCTGTAATGTACTAAAAAAACTAATGTTTTCATGTAGTCACGTGATCTTATGTGAAATGAATGTGATAATGGGACAACATGTAAAGCAACATATGATAACATGAAACTACACATGTGAAAACGTGATCACATGTAAAGTGTTCCAAAAACAGATGTTTTCAAACGATTTCACGTGAAATTCTGTGATTTTTCACAAGTGAAATCATGTGGTTTTTCTGTAAGGGGTATTATTGTAGCCAACCAATGTAACTTTTCTTTGGCTATGGTTTAAACTGATACAGAAATCTCATTTTATTTTCCTGTATTACCGTAACCAACCACTGTAACTTTCCCTTTGGGTTAGGTTTATATCTGAAGCTGATACTGTAATCTCAGGTCATTTTTCATCTTGAGTGGTATGTATGAGGTGTTGTGTTGGGACTGGGCATGTGTCTGGACCCACCCAACCATGCTGTTGATATCTAGCCACAGGGGAGGGGTAGAGGAGATAAGTATACAGGAAGACACACATCCATCACACTCATATGTGTTGCTGTATAGATTTGGCTCGGACATTGGATACTGACAGGAGATGTTCTCCCACGTAAGAAAAACAACTCCACTTCACACATACACACACGCATACGCACACATGCGCACAACCACATGTGCACAGACACACACAAACGCACACGCGCACAGATTCATATCTGGAGAAAATGGCACCGACAGATAGGGCAGCCGTGCTTCTAACCCCAGGCAACTTTGCAGTATTTAGATTTTTTTATGTATGATTTCTTACATTGTTAGCCCAGAATTCTTTGGGTGTTATTATATTCAGCCGGGAATAACTTTTGGATATCAGAGCGGTGGTAACTCAACAGCAATACCAGAATCACGACCAGGAATACGACTTTCCTGAATTGGATCCTTTGGATCCTTCATTCGTACTCCCCAAGGCAATTGAACTGATTCCAGAGGCTGATCCAAAACACCGCCGGCGGAGAAGAGGTATTCAGAGTGGACTTCTTGTCCGACTCAGGAGGCGCGCACACCACCCACCACTGCCGAGTATATTACTTGCTTATGTTCAGTCTCTCAATAATAAAGTTGACCAGCACAGGGTGAGGATTTCCTTCCAGAGAGACATCAGGGATTGTAACATACTGGAACGGCAACTGCAACGCCTGCAACCGCAGGGCTCTCCAAAAGGTGGTGCTGCCTGCCCACCGCATCTCCAGGGGCAAACTATCTGCCCTCCAGGGCACCTACAGAACCCAATGCCACCCGAGCCACTGCCTGTTCACCCCGCTATCATCCAGAAGGCGAGGTCAGTACAGGTGCATCAAAGCTGGGACCGAGAGACTGAAAAACAGCTTCTATCTCAAGGCCATCAGACTGTTAAATAGCCATCACTAGCACATTAGAGGCTGTTGCCCTATATTCATGGCCGTGAAATCACTGGACACTTTAATAATGGAACACTAATCACTTTAATAATGTTTACATATTGTGCATTACTCATCTCATATGTATATACCGTATTCTATTCTACTGTATCTTAGTCTATGCCGCTCTGACATTGCTTGTCCAAATATTTATATATTCTTAATTCCATTCCTTTTAGATTTGTGTGTACTTTGTGTATTCTTGTGAAATTGTTAGATATTACTTGTTAGATATTACACACCCTGTTGACATACTGCAGGAAAAAAAACACATTTTGATGATTGTTTCTTTTCAAATCAGACAGACCTGGAGGAGGCTTGATGAATCATTCCAAAGATCCTCTCTAGATTAGCATGTCATCTGTGTTTAAGGGAATACCGTGGGAAGATAAATTACAACAGTGGAGAGGAGATAATAAAACAGTGAAACCTCTATGCTTAATCCCTAGGTGTTAACATCATGGTTGTTTTCATTAAGTCTGTAGCAAATTATAGGCTTTATTATGGTTGTTATATTATGAAGTGCAGTCATTATGTGATGAAGAACGTTTTGTTTTTGGTGTGATGAAGCAGAAACGTTGGAGATGCTTTTCCTATTTTGTCAAATTTATGTCCTGGAGTCAATGTTCAATAGACTACAATCCTTCTCCAAAGTGTAAACACTGCTGGACTGTTGCCTTTGATACATTTCAGATCTCCAATGCGAGTCTGTGTGTATGTGTGTGTGTGTGTGTGCTCGCTCTCTGCACAGATGATAACTTGGAAACAGTGTTGTCTTGGCAGAAGCCTCACTCTGAAAACAGGACTCTATTGTACAGGGTTGTAGTTCTAACAAGGTTGATTTAATGTTGACTGTACTGCTAGGAGGACAGGATGGGGGAGTGTGAGGGACCCTCCCAAACACAACCTCCCTAGCCCAATAACCACCTTGGCTATGAACCAAATGGCATCCTGATCCCTTTGTAGTGCACTTTTGATCAGGGCCCCTAGGGCTCTGGTCAAAAGTAGTGCACTATATAGGGAATAGGGTGCCATTTGGGACATAACCCTTCTGATAGCCAAGTTTATCCACATCTCACATTATCTCTCTCCCGAGACTAAACGTACATTGCTGAGGCACCTCTCTAATGGGCCAGAGCCCTGAACAGAATGCTTTAACACAAATATTGGTTGTATATTAAAACCAAAATAAATAATAAGAAAATAAACTGTGAAGAAACTGGCTGTGCGTCAAAATGACTCCCTATTCCCTACATAGTGCACTACTTTTGACCAGAGCCCTATGGGCCCTTGACCTGTTCATAAGTAGTACACATAGGGATTAGGGTGCCATTTGTGAAAATTCTGGATTTATTTGATGTCTACACATACACTCCCCTTCGTATTTATTTGGACAGTGGAGTTAACTTTTAATTTGGCTCTATACTCCTCATATTTGAGCTCAAATGTTTCATATGAGGTGACAGTACATATTGTAACCTTTTATTTGAGTGTATTTTCATACGTACACTTAAACAATTGCTGGGTTGTTTGGTTGAACCAACTGCTGGGTTGCAGGAGTTGGGTTAGTTGTATTGTTTTCTTTAGAAACTGCTGGGTTATTGATGCTGGGTGCTGGGTTATTGGTCAGATCAGAAGACGGGAGGTCTTTGGTATGGGTGTGGCTTTCATAGAGTTATTTTTTGCCACCCATGAGAATAAATGTCAGTCCTGTTCATCTGTTCTGTTGTATTGTCATCACATGTATGGTTCACATTTTTATACAGTAGCTTCAATAAATCCTCTAAAAGCCTTTGTAAATCCTATTGTTGGTATACCTTATTATAATATGTAATAAATTATCTTAATATTATAGAATTGTGAAATGCAAAACAGTTCAAGGAAAATGGGAATTTGCAGTATGTAAACTTATGATGAACAGGAATTACATTTACTCTTATTAGTGGCCAATAAGATCTAGCTGAAAGGATGAAATAAAAAAAGACCCAGCTGCAAGGTCAACACAGCATGTTTTTGAACACTTTTACATAAATGTTTTTACAATAAAAGTGACTCCAAAATGACACAATGCATTATTTACCATGAATTTATTATCTTGGGATCAACATAGTCTGAAACACAACCAAAACAAACTGCAAATGCATCCAACAAGTTTGTAGAGTCACAAGCTTGATGTAGTCATTGTTTGCTAGGAATATGGGACCAAATACTAAACTTTGGACTACTATAGCCCTTTCCTGCATTACAGTGGCTGGATCTAATCCTGAATGCTGATTGGTTAAAACCACATTCCAACTGGTGTCTATTCCACAAGTTTCCACCGGCTAAATCTATTACGTTAAATTGCCTATTTACTCTGTTCCATCTGACTGCGCAATCCACGGTCTCATCAGCCCAGCCAGGCAATTTATAAACTTGACCTCCACTATAAAAAGTAGATAGACATTATCTCACATTTCTTTTTGACTAACGTTTAGTTTTCAACAGCAGAGATTTGTATAAACCTTGCTGTCTGTCTCTCCGACATTTGCAACATAGTTTCAATATTGAAAGCCGATCTCCAGGTTTCCCATAGTAATGAACGTGTCGGGAGTCGGGACAACACAGACAGGCAGGCAGCGTTTTTCAGCCAGTCAAAATCATGAATCAGTTGACATCCTTTTTATGGATATATACAAAGAAATGTCAATTGAAAAAAGGTCAAACGAAACAAAGTGCAGCTAGTGTTCAGTCTTTCCAGCTTCACTTTGACGTGAATGTGTTAGCTGTGTTGTTGACTTGCTCCTCTGAACAACAGTGTCCTGACGAGAGAGCACATTTTATACACCGGGTGAAATCGCGCCTCATTAGCTCATTATTATGGACGTGTCCAAATAAATGTCACTAGAAAAAAGCTCAAACAATTGAAAATGCAGCTACAAAGTTACAGAACACTAAACCAACAACCACACAACCTAAAATTGGATACATTGTAAACACAGGTCCAACAAGGACAAACTTAGAATGCTAGCTAGTTAGAATTTCTTTGTTATTGCAGAGACAATTTTTTGGGAAGCATCTGATGAGATGACCTTACGTTGGTGAGTGATGAACATGAATTTCTCTGGTCCATACTGATGCAGTCATGACGCAAGTGGCGGTATGCTGTCAAATCCCTCTACATGTTTCTAGTTTGACCAGCTGTTTTCAGCAACTGGTATTTTTGAATTCGGTTGTCATGTTGGAAGGTTTGCTAGCAACAAGCTATTTATCTAGCTTCTAGCCTGGTGTTTGGTATGCAGTGTGAACTCCTCGTATTGAACAGTCTTAAGTGACCTCACGAGAAGGCAAACTTTTCTAGCTATACCAGGCAAAATAGGGCATTATCAGCTTATTGTTATGGATGTATCGTTAGCTGTAGCTAGCTGGCTAGCTAGCAAGCAAGGGATAAGAGCATGGCAATGGAACATAAAGAACAAACGAAATGAACGAAGGACTAGGTCTCTACCAACCAAAAGATGAGAAAGTATGAACTCGCTGATAAAAATGAAAATCTTAACAAAAACAATTTATTTCTACTGGTTAATGTGTTCTTTAGTATTGTTTTCTTTGGCAACTGTGGTATAAGGGGAATAAACGCCTCCATTCTGTACATTACCTTGGAAAAATGAACTGCAAAGGGACTAGTCTCCGTCTCGTACCGCTGCGTCGTCTATTATTTCCAAGGTAATGGAAAATAATTAATACTCCCTTTCTGAAATACATGGCAATGTGGGCTGTGTGTTATCACACCTAGAAAAAGTGGGATCCAGACATTCCCATGTTATTCCAAATCAGAGCAAAAGTACTTAGTCAGCAAAAGTCATTTTCAAGAGAAGTGGGATATTTTGAGATATGAGTGAGGTTGTTGTTTTTACTGCTATTGTTGGATATTGTTGGAATTTCCTATGATCTTCTATGTAGAAGAACCCCTTACCTTCTAACGACTCTTGTGTAACTTGTGAGCGTCATAGAGCAAAACTTGTTACATGTGTCATGGTCGTGAGAGCCTCAGCTTTTCATAGATAGCTTTTTATAGTTTCCATTCGGACTCTACAGACGTTTTTGTTAAAAGTACCCCTTCGGGATCAGCCCTTGTCTCACAAACACCTGTCTAGCTCAGCTTCAGTTAATCACACAGACTAATGGTTGGTATATACAGCTGCAGAAGAAATAGACTCTAATGGTACAACCCAGAAGTCTGTAGCTTAAACACAGTGTTAAAAAAGGTGTTATAAGTTTAAAACTCACCAGCGTTACGGTGGGACTCATTGACCAAGGCTTTGGCACAAATGGTACAGTATTCCCTATTTTAGTGGTCACCAACCTTTTTTGAGCCGAGATCACTTTCTGAGTCAAAATGCAAGCCGAGATTTACCGTCCATAATTTGTTTTTACATTACTTAAAAAACGTAAGCCTATGCAACATTAACCTATTAAAAACAGTACAGTAGTAAGGAGGTTTGTGCAGTAGGCTACAGGCCCAAAACATTGCCCTGCCAATGCATTGTTGTTCTTCTCAGACCATTTAAAAAAAATATTTCAACATATGAGGTAGGCTATATGATCACACCAATAGACCAGTTTTATTACTTGTGAGGCACAGCTGAGAAAGCAAGACATTTGAATTAATTTGCTTTTTTTATTTTACTGGGCTGATGGAACATACATCTGATGGTCAGTCTCAGCGGACAGAGAGGGCAGCAGTCTGAGGGTCCGCCGCCCAACTTCCCTCTGCTCTCCCTTTCCTCTGCTGACACTGACCAAAAAGGGGCACTGTCTTCCAGCTGATGGCAACTCGAGTTACACTGCATTATTTCTCCCTCATGCACAAATCCATGTTGTTTCTCATATGACCAGAGAAAGTTAAATATTCCTCGATATAAAAAAATACCCAAGCCGCTAATAATAATAACGCAAGCCTATCGATACACTTTCCTTATAGCGCGAGTGGAAGTAGGGAAAACGTCAGTTTTACGGCTTACAAAAGTGTTGAATAAAAAGTGTTGACAGTGATGAGTAAAAACTTAAACATAAACTCACTCATAAAAACAAGCAGCTCTTTGCTGCATTCGTTGACAGTCTCTGTCTAGTCATGGTTTTAAAAGTTTAGAAATTTCACAGTATCAACTTTGCTGTAGCTTTCTGTTATGTCTGCTGCGTTACTGCATCCGATTGGCCAGTGGTAGGCCTTTAGTGCACTTGATTTGCTCCCCCGGAAAGGGAACGTGTCACCTACCCGGCGCGCAGGGAAAACTGAATCGGGTATACCTACCGCCAACACCGCTAGACAAATAAAAAAATAGGAACACCTTGGGCATCGACCAGTCGATTGCAATCAGTATATAATGTGACCAGTATATAATGCACTATATAGGAAATAGGGTGTCATTTTGGACGCAGTCTGGTAATGTTCCGTCTACACTCCACAATCACCCAGAGTCTCATAAACTCAGTAATAAGAAACATCAAGGATCAGGTCAAACACAATATGTGATCTGCTGTGTAGTTTATATAGGGCATACAGTACGCAATACCCAGCCTCGCACCTTCAGGTATAGAGGTATCAACATGTTCTGTATTACATTCAGGAACAGATTATCCACTTGCATAATCAGATGTCCTTTGACCTGCTTGTACCTTAGGTCTGTATTGACACAGCTGTACTTAATTTGGGAGGAGGAAAGAACCCATGAAAGCATCATTACGACAGCCCCCGACCCAACCTGTGTGTGTGTGTGTGTGTGTGTGTGTTTGCACACGCACAGCCAGCCCAACCTGAGTGGCCATGGAGTTTTTTTCCCCTCTTTCTCCCCGAAGACATGAGCATGTTGTTTCAGCTGTCGGCCATGCATGAGCTATTGCCTGGCACTCAGTGTCATAGAAGTGTTTACTGAAAAGTCCCCATACAGCTACACACAGCTTCAGCCCAGTGGGGTCTGATTGTGACTGCCACAGGCCAGTCAGACTAACATTGTTACAGAAACAAACCCCTAACTGTTCTAGGTTCCCTCCAGAGAAGTTATCTGAGAGTACTAGCTACCCCCCCATAGTAGAGGTATACATCAGTGGAGGCTCCTCAGAGGAGGAAGGGGAGGACCATCCTCCCCAGTGAATTTAGTATAGATAAAACTATACTAAATATATTCACCAAATAATTGATTAAAACACACTATTGTTAGATTACTTGTTAGATACTACTGCATGGTCGGAACTAGAAGCACAAGCATTTCGCTACACACGAAATGTTGGATTTTCTGAACATAACGCGCCAACCAAACGGAGATTTATGGATATAATAAATTACTTTTCTAACAAAAGAACCATTGGATGTCTTCGTTGGACACTTGGGAAGCACTCAGCAGAAGTTCTTTGAAAGGTAAGGGATTTGTTTTAGCTGTGATATGGGTTTTGTGTGACCTGCGCTGGTTTATGAATTTATGCTAATGCATAAATATTAGAGGTGCTATCCTCAAACAATAAAATGTTGTGCTTTCGCCGTAAAGCCTTTTTGAAATCTGACAACGCTGTGATATTGCCAAGAAACAGAGATTTTGATGACTATGCAACACTGTATATTGATGAATGTTTAAACAGCTTGGAAAATTCCAGAAATTGATGTCATGGCTTTAGAAGCTTCTGATAGGCCAAATTGACATAATTTGAGTCAATTGGAGGTGTACCTGTGGATGTTTCTCAAGGCCTACCTTCAAACTCAGTGCCTCTTTGCTTGACATCATGGGAAAATCAAAAGAAATCAGCCAAGACCTCAGAAAAAAAGTGTAGACCTCCACAAGTCTGTTCATCCTTGGGAGCAAACGCCTGAAGGTTCCATGTTCATCTGCACAAACAATAGTACGCAAGTATAAACACCATGGGACCACGCAGCCGTCATACCGCACAGGAGGGAGACGCATTCTGTCTCCTAGAGATTAACGTACTTTGCAACTTTTCAGGGAAGTCAGGAACCAATATACGCTGGCAGTTAGGAAAGCCAAGGCTAGCTTTTTGAAGCAGAAATTTGCCTCCTGTAACACAAACTCCAAAAGGTTCTGGGACACTGTTAAGTCCATGGAGAATAAGAGCACCTCCTCCCAGCTGCCCACTGCATTGAGGATAGGAAATACTGTCACCACCGATAAACCCACAATAATTGAGAATTTCAATAAGCATTTTTCTACGGCTGGCCATGCTTTCCACCTGGCTACCCCTACTCCGGTCAACAGCCCTGCACCCCCCTCAGCACCTCGCCAAAGCCTCCCCCACTTCTCCTTCTCCCAAATCCAGTCAGCTGATGTTCTAAAAGAGCTGCGAAATCTGGACCCCTACAAATCAGCCGGGCTAGACAATCTGGACCCTTTCTTTTTAAAATTATCTGCCGAAATTGTTGCAACCCCTATTACTAGCCTGTTTAACCTCTCTTTCGTGATGTCTGAGATTCCCAAAGACTGGAAAGCAGCTGCGGTCATCCCCCTTTTCAAAGGGGGAGACACTCTTGACCCAAACTGCTACAGACCTATATCCATCCTACCCTGCCTTTCTAAGGTCTTTGAAAGCCAAGTTAACAAACAAATTACTGACCATTTCGAATCCACCGTACCTTCTCCGCTATGCAATCTGGTTTCAGGGCTGGTCATGGGTGCACCTCAGCCACGCTCAAGGTCCTAAATTACATCATAACCGCCATCGATAAGAGACATTATTGTGCAGCCGTTTTCATTGATCTGGCCAAGACTTTCGACTCTGTCAATCACCTCATCCTTATCGGCAGACTCGACAGCCTTGGTTTCTCAAATGACTGCCTCGCATGGTTCACCAATTATTTCTCTGATAGAGTTCAGTGTGTCAAATCAGAGGGCCTGTTGTCCGGGCCTCTGGCAGTCTCCATGGGGGTGCCACAGGGTTCAATTCTTGGGCCGACTCTCTTCTCTGTATACATCAATGATGTCGCTCTTGCTGCAGGTGAGTCTCTGATTCACCTCTATGCAGACGACACCATTCTGTATACTTCCGGCCCCTCTTTGGACACTGTGTTAACTACCCTCCAGACGAGCTTCAATGCCATAGAACTCTCCATCCGTGGCCTACAACTGCTCTTAAACGCAAGTAAAACTAAATGCATGCTCTTCAACCGATCGCTGCCCGCACCTGTCCCCCCGTCCAGCATCACTACTCTGGACGGTTCTGTCTTAGATTATGTGGAAAACTACAAATACCTAGGTGTCTGGTTAGACTGTAAACTCTCCTTCCAGACTCACATCAAACATCTCCAATCTAAAATTAAATCTAGAATTGGCTTCCTATTTCGCAACAAAGCTTCCTTCACTCATGCTGCCAAACATACCCTCGTAAAACTGACCATCCTACCGATCCTCGACTTCGGTGATGTAATTTACAAAATAGCCTCCAATACTCTACTCAACAAACTGGATGCAGTCTATCACAGTGCCATCCGTTTTCATACCAAAGCCCCATATACCACCCACCAATGCGACCTGTACGCTCTCGTAGGCTGGCCTTCGCTTTACACTCGTCGCCATATCCACTGGCTCCTGGTCATCTACAAGTCCCTGCTAGGTAAAGTCCCGCCTTATCTCAGCTCGCTGGTCACCTTAGCAGCACCAACCAATAGCACGAGCTCCAGCAGGTATATCTCACTGGTCACCCCCAAAGCCAATTCCTCCTTTGGCCGACTCTCCTTCTAGTTCTCTGCTGCCAATGACTGGAACGAACTTCAAAAATCTCTGAAACTGGAGACACTTATCTCCCTCAACAGCTTTAAGCACCAGCTGTCAGAGCAGCTCACAGACCACTGTACCTGTTTATAGCCCATCTGTAAATAGCCCAACCAACTACCTCATCCCCTACCGTATTTATTTATTTATCTTGTTCCTTTGCACCCCAGTTTTTCTACATTGCACATTCATCTACTGCACATTTTTTACCATTCTAGTGTTAAATTGCTATATTGTAATTACTCTGCCACCATGGTCTATTTATTGTCTTACCTTCCTTATCCTACCTCATTTGCACTCTTTGTATATAGATTATATATTTTTTCTACTGTATTATTGACTGTATGTTTGTTTTACTCTATGTGTAGAGCTGCTTTGCTTTATCTTGGCCAGGTCGCAGTTGTAAATGAGAATTTGTTCTCAACTTGCCTACCTGGTTAAATAAAGGTGAAATAAAAAAAATAAAAAAAAATATTTTGGTGGGAAAAGTGCAAATCAATCCCAGAACAACAGCAAAGGACCTTGTGAAGATGCTGGAGGAAACAGGTACAAAAGTATCTACAGTGAGGGAAAAAGTTTTTGATCCCCTGCTGATTTTGTACGTTTTCCCACTGACAAAGAAATTCTCAGTCTATAATTTGAATGGTAGGTTTACTTGAACAGTGAGAGAAAGAACAACCACAAAAAAATCCAGAAAAACGCATGTGAAAAATGTAATGCATTTATTTGCATTTTAATGAGGGAAATAAGTATTTGACCACTCTGCAAAACATGAATTAGTACTTGGTGGCAAAACCCTTGTTGGCAATCAGAGGTCAGACGTTTCTTGTAGTTGGCCACCATCTCAGAAGGGATTTTGTCCCACTCCTCTTTGCAGATCTTCTCCAAGTCATTAAGGTTTCGAGGCTGACGTTTGGCAACTCGAACCTTCAGCTCCCTCCACAGATTTTCTATGGAATTAAGGTCTGGAGATTTGCTAGGCCACTCCAGGACCTTAATGTGCTTCTTCTTGAGCCACTCCTTTGTTGCCTTGGCAGTGTGTTTTGGGTCATTGTCATGCTGGAATACCCATCCACGACCCATTTCAATGCCCTAGCTGAGGGAAGGCCCCGTCCATCGTCCCTTTGATGCGGTGAAGTTGTCCTGTCCCCTTAGCAGAAAAACACCCCCAAAGCATAATGTTTCCACCTCCATGTTTGACGGTGGGGATGGTGTTCTTGGGTTCATAGGCAGCATTCCTCCTCCTCCAAACACGGTGAGTTGAGTTGATGCCAAAGAGCTCCATTTTGGTTTCATCTGACCACAACACTTTCACCCAGTTGTCCTCTGAATCATTCAGATGTTCATTGGCAAACTTCAGACGGGCATGTATATGTGCTTTCTTGAGCAGGAGGACCTCGCGGGTGCTGCAGGATTTCAGTCCTTCACGGCGTAGTATGTTACCAATTGTTTTCTTGGTGACTATGGTCCCAGCTGCCTTGAGATCATTGACAAGATCCTCCCGTGTAGTTCTGGGCTGATTCCTCACCGTTCTCATGATCATTGCAACTCCACGAGGTGGGATCTTGCATGGAGCCCCAGGCTGAGGGAGATTGACAGTTATTGTGTTTCTTCCATTTGCGAATAATCGCACCAACTGTTGTCACCTTCTCACCAAGCTGCTTGGCGATGGTCTTGTAGCCCATCTCCAGCCTTGTGTAGGTCTACAATCTTGTCCCTGACATCCTTGGAGAGCTCTTTGGTCTTGGCTATGGTGGAGAGTTTGGAATCTCATTGATTGATTGATTCTGTGGACAGGTGTCTTTTATACAGGTAACAAGCTGAGATTAGGAGCACAACCTTTAATGCGTTTGAGATCAGTTGTGTTGTGACAAGGTAGGGGTGGTATACAGAAGAAAATACCAAGTCCATATTATGGCAAGAACAGCTCAAATAAGCAAAGCAAAACGACAGTTCATCATTATTTTAAGACATGAAGGTCAGTCAATTCGGAAAATCTCAAGAACTTTGAAGGTTTCTTCAAGGGCAGTCGCAAAAAACCATCAAGCGCTGTGTTGAAACTGGCTCTCATGGCGCCACAGGAAAGGAAAACCCAGAGTTACCTCTGCTGCAGAGGATGTTCCTTCGAGTTAGGCGACTCCGAGATGCTGGCCTTCTATGCAGAGTTGCAAAGAAAAAGCCATATCTCAGACTGGCCAATAAAAATAAAAGATTAAGATGGGCTAAAGAACACCGACACTGGACAGAGGAACTCTGCCTAGAAGGCCAGCATCCCGGAGTCGCCTCTTCACTGTTGACGTTGAGACTGGTGTTTTGCAGGTACTATTTAATAAAGCTGCCGGTTGAGGACTTGTGAGGCGTCTGTTTCTCAAACTAGACACTAGGGTTAAGATAAGGGTTAAGGTCAGGGTAAGGGCTAATGTCAGGGCTAGTAGATAGTTGGTTGAAATGTTACTGATTGTCTGTTAATATTCTGTAGAGCATCTACAGGTGGTACCATCTACCTGGTATTATTAACAAATGCAGCACCCAAAGAAAATAATAACCTTCAACACAGGACACAATGTACATACACTTTCCACAAGGTGGCTTTCCACAAGAAGGCTTTCCACAAGGTGTTGGAACATTGCTGCGGGGACTTTCTTCCATTCAGCGAAAACATAATTAGTGAGGTCACAAACTGATGTTGGGAGATTAGGCCTGGCTCGCAATTCATCCCAAAAGGTGTTCGACATGGTTGAGATCAGGGCTCTGAAGGCCAGTCAAGTTCTTCCACACTGATCTCGACAAACCATTTTTGTATGGACCTCGCTTTGCACACACACGGTGGCATTGTCATGCTTAAACTGGAAAGGGCCTTCCCAAACTGTTGCCACAAAGTTGGATGCACAGAATCGTCTAGAATGTCATTGTATGCTGTAGCGTTAAGATTTCCCTTCACTCGAACTAAGGGGCCTAACCCGACCCATGAAAAGCAGCCCCAGACCATTATTCTTCCTCCACCAAACTTTACAGTTGGCACTATGCATTCAGGCAAGGAGCATTCTCCTGGCATCCAACAAACCCAGATTTGTCCTTCGGACTGAAGGACAAATCTGGGTTTGTTGGATGCCAGGAGAATGCTCCTTGCCTGAATGCATAGTGCCAACTGTAAAGTTGGCACTATGCCAGACTATGCCAGATGGTGATGCGTGATTCATCACTCCAGAGAAAGCATTTCCACTGCTCCAGAGTCCAATTGCGGCGAGCTTTGCACCACTCAAGCCGACACTTGGCATTGCGCATGGTGATCTTAGGCTTGTGTGCGGCTGCTCGGCTATTGAAACCCATTTCATGAAGCTCCTGACAAACAGTTATTGTGCTATCATTCTTCCAGAAGTTTGTAACTCGGTAGTGAGTGTTACAACCAAGGACAGATGATTTATACGCGCTAGGCACTTCAGCAGTCCAGTTCTGTGAGCTTGTGTGGCCTACCACTTCGTGGTGAGCCGTTGTTGCTCCTAGACATTTCCACTTCACACTAACAGCACTTACAGTTTACTGGGGCAGCTCTAACAGGGCAGAAATTTGACGAACTGACTTGTTGGAAAGTTGGAATTCTATGACGGAATCCACTAATTTGAAGGGGTGTCCACATACCCAATATATACAAAAATAGGTACAAGGTGCACATACAGTACTAATCCTATATCCGTGTCTCTCTCTCTGTCAGTTGAAGACTCCTGAACAGCTAATCAAATGGCTACCCAGACTATTTGCATTGTCCCCTTCCCCTCTGTTACGCTGCTGCTAATCTCATTTTATTATCTATGCTTAGTTACTTTAACTCTACCTACACGTACACTTCCGTTCAAAAGTTCGGGGTCACTTAGAATGTCCTTGTTTTTGAAAGAGAAGCACATTTTTGGTCCATTAAAATGACATCAAATTGATCAGAAATAACGTGTAGACATTGTTAATGTTGTAAATGACTATTGTAGCTGGAAACGGCAGATTTATTACGGAATATCTACATAGGCGCACAGAGGCCCATTATCAGCAACCATCACTCCTGTGTTCCAATGGCATGTTGTGTTAGCTAATCCAAGTTTATCATTTTAAAAGGCTAATTGATCATTAAAAAAACATTTTGCTATTATGTTAGCACAGCTGAAAACTGTTGTTCTGATTAAAGAAGCAATAAAACT
Organism: Brachymystax lenok tsinlingensis; assembly: GCA_030435695.1. Taxonomy (NCBI): domain Eukaryota; kingdom Metazoa; phylum Chordata; class Actinopteri; order Salmoniformes; family Salmonidae; genus Brachymystax; species Brachymystax lenok. The sequence goes on along the minus strand of CM059792.1, from coordinate 4,524,843 downwards.
TGTATTCCTTAGACTAGTTGAGTATCTGGAGCATCAGCATTTGTGGGTTCGATTACAGGTTCAAAATGGTCAGTCTATTCTTGTTCCGAGGAATGAAGGCTATTCCATGCGAGAAATTGCAAAGAAACTTTTGGTTTTATTAATTTATTGCCACTGGGTCCCGTCAGTGTAACTGCTTACTGACTAAACACTGTAATATTACGGCATGACTGTAGGAGGTTTACTAACTCATTAGCTATGTTGACTAGGACAATACTTTTGCTCATATTGGGACAACTATGTAGGCTGTGTGTAGCGGTTATGACATGGTTTGGCTTGGAAACTTTTTGTTCGCCTCATCACATACAGCTGATGTGTTGTGCATTGAAGTCCACAAAGGAAGGAAAAAGATGAGAGGTGGAGAGTGCATAGAGGCGAGAAGGAATACAATGTGGTATTTACAAGTGATCAGGGGTGTATTCATTCCACCGATTCTGTTGAAAAACGTTTGTTAAATGGGATAAACGAAACGTGGATAAAAATACCTGAATTTGTCCAATAGAAACTCTTGTTTGCAACTGTTGGACTAATGATTACACCCTAGATAAGCTAGATGCAGGCAAGAGTGTGCAAGGCGGTATTGAATGTGTCACTGCCATCTAAAAAAAATAATTGACCTGTATGCACCTACGTTGTAAACTTTCATTCATATGCTAGGATGTAGCAACCTCATGATGGCTATAGGGAAAGTTTTAGTATCATTTAGGAGCCTAAACCTAACGATGATACATTGAACTGGGTGAATGGAATATGAATGACAGTCATCCAATATGCTGTAAAAGAAAATAAGGCCATGCTCATGAAAAAAATCCTCCCTCATCATAAACAGCACTGACCGCCACTGAAAGACACATCTACAAAAATCCAAGGGCTACTATTGACAAGAATGAAGTCAATGGCCTGGAGGAGGTTTACAAATACAGTGGGGCAAAAAAGTATTTAGTCAGCCACCAATTGTGCAAGTTCTCTCACATAAAAAGATGAGAGAGGCCTGTAATTTTCATCATAGGTACACTTCAACTATGACAGACAAAATGAGGAAAAAATCCAGAAAATCACATTGTAGGATTTTTAATGAATTTATTTGCAAATTATGGTGGAAAATAAGTATTTGGTCACATACAAACAAGCAAGATTTCTGGCTCTCACAGACCTGTAACTTCTTCTTTAAGAGGCTCCTCTGTCCTCCACTCGTTACCTGTATTAATGGCACCTGTTTGAACTTGTTATCAGTATAAAAGACACCTGTCCACAACCTCAAACAGTCACACTCCAAACTCCACTATGGCCAAGACCAAAGAGCTGTCAAAGGACACCAGAAACAAAATTGTAGACCTGCACCAGGTTGGGAAGACTGAATCTGCAATAGGTAAGCAGCTTGGTTTGAAGAAATCAACTGTGGGAGCAATTATTAGAAAATGGAAGACATACAAGACCACTGATAATCTTCCTCGATCTGGGGCTCCACGCAAGATCTCACCCCGTGGGGTCAAAATGATCACAAGAACGGTGAGCAAAAATCCCAGAACCACACGGGGACCTAGTGAATGACCTGCAGAGAGCTGGGACCAAAGTAACAAAGCCTACCATCAGTAACACACTACGCCGCCAGGGACTCAAATCCTGCAGTGCCAGACGTGTCCCCCTGCTTAAGCCAGTACATGTTCAGGCCCGTCTGAAGTTTGCTAGAGAGCATTTGGATGATCCAGATGAGGATTGGGAGAATGTCATATGGTCAGATGAAACCAAAATAGAACTTTTTGGTAAAAACTCAACTCGTCGTCTTTGGAGGACAAAGAATGCTGAGTTGCATCCAAAGAACACCATACCTACTGTGAAGCATGGGGGTGGAAACATCATGCTTTGATGCTGTTTTTCTGCAAAGGGACCAGGACGACTGATCCGTGTAAAGGAAAGAATGAATGGGGCCATGTATTGTGAGATTTTGAGTGAAAACCTCCTTCCATCAGCAAGGGCATTGAAGATGAAACGTGGCTGGATCTTTCAGCATGACAATGTTCCCAAACACACCGCCCGGGCAATGAAGGAGTGGCTTCGTAAGAAGCATTTCAAGGTCCTGGAGTGGCCTAGCCAGTCTCCAGATCTCAACCCCATAGAAAATCTTTGGAGGGAGTTGAAAGTCCGTGTTGCCCAGCGACAGCCCCAAAACATCACTGCTCTAGAGGAGATCTGCATGGAGGAATGGGCCAAAATACCAGCAACAGTGTGTGAAAACCTGTCATTGCCAACAAAGGGTATATAACAAAGTATTGAGATAAACTTTTGTTATTGACCAAATACTTATTTTCCACCATATTTTGCAAATAAATAAATTAAAAATCCTACAATGTGATTTTCTGGATTTCTTTTTCTCATTTCGTCTGTCATAGTTGAAGTGTACCTATGATGAAAATTACAGGCCTCTCTCATCTTTTTAAGTTGGAGAACTTGCACAATTGGTGGCTGACTAAATACTTTTTTGCCCCACTGTAGGTCTTTGAGATGTGGAAGGGGCTTTTGGTTAGAGACAGTAAATGTATTGTTGTGTATGAGAACGATTGAAAGGTGCCATTTCTCCTCAATCTCCCATAAACAACAATACATGCTGTGTAAGAACTGCACTCCTAAGACTTTACACACATTCTGCAGCCCCCCAGCCCATTCACAAGCATTTCGCTACACTCACATTAACATCTGCTAACTATGTGTATGTGACCAATACAATTTGATTTGATTTTTCACTTTGTTGACTGATCTTTCCTCTCAAAAGCAGCTCCCAATGTCCCTCATTGTCCCGAAACAATACACTAGTCTTGTCTCTAAACAATTAGGTCCCAATCGATTGACACTTTTACCAACAAAGGCGTGTTGCCCTATGTCCCTTCCACAATAAGTGTAAAATGGTGACACCACAACCATGTCTTTCCAGGAGACGTGCAGTACCAGCAAATCTTCAGCAAGAGGTCCAAACAGTTGTTGGTTAAGTTCTACGAGCCCTAAACCATTTCTAGCAGTCTTATTCAGCTGACCGTACACCGCGAGTACCGAGAGTACAAGTACTCTGCTTCCACAGCCCACCATGCCAAACACCATTGTACCGAAGCCAGAAAAAGGACCATAAAAAGGACCTCTATGGATACACAGAATATATTTATATAAGCTGTACAGGGCTCTGTAGTATCAAATGGATGTTCGATTTTCACCCACCTCTTTAATAAGGATTCACGTGAGGCTATATACTAAACAACTAAAGATTTGAAGACTAAAGGTTTATACTACAGGTGTGTTTGTAAATTTAATCTGGAGTTGTCAGATTGGCCGTTCGTAAATTCAGAGTGTTTCACTCTCGGAGCGCACACTGGACGCTCTGGGCAAAAAGTAGGGTTGACCCGAGCACCCTGATCCAACAACAGCAGTGAAGCACCCAAGCTAACTGTCTAACTGTCTAGCTATGTACAGACACAAATGAGAGAACAGCTGACTCTGACCATTTTACTTGCCATAGCAGAGCTGGTTAGGCTTTTTTTATGTTATCCAGAGCGTTGTTGACTGCAACTGTGCTGCTGGAAACAATTTAATTATGCTTTTTTGCCAACGTTTACTGACACCGGCCATATTCAACGGGTGTTGAGCGTTCGTACATTCGTCAGTTATTCTGCACTCTGGCAGGCTCAGATGTCACAAGGTAGGAGTGTTGGGTGCGAAGTCAGGCGCAGAGAGCAGAGGATCGATGAATAACCGTCTTAATTACAGTGCGAAAATAAAAATACAAAAAACACAAACAGGCGCACTAAAACAAAAGACGGCTCAAAACAGGATACTGAACACAGCTAGTGAACATAAAACAAACGAACGTCTACCAACCAAACAGATAACAAGCCCGCACAAAAGGAAGCGGGCCTAACCGGCTTAAATAGCCCTAACCCACAAAACCAAACAAGGCACAGGTGCAACCAATACAAATAGACAATGGAAGGAAAAGGGATCGGTAGCAGCTAGTAGGCCGGTGATGACGGCCGGTGACGACGACCGCCGGACGCCGCCCGAACAGGCAGAGGAGCCACCTTCGGTGGAAGTCGTGACATCAGACGAGAGTCCTCTGAATTTGGAGTAGATAGCCAGAGTGAATTTACCAGCTACTTCTATCGACAGTTGTTACAGTGACACAAACATTCTATGGAAATAGTTACTTGCATAGTGGAGTCTTTTGTTAAGACATGTAGCTAGCTAGCTAAACAATGAACCATAATTCCAACTCATAACGTCACTACCCTGCATGAATCTGCAGGTAACTAACCAACCAGGTTCAATGTTAACTAGCTAACATTAGGCTATAACTACCAATGCAAATGGCTCTGAGATACGAATAATATTGCTACACAAGATCATACAAGTAACGTTAGGTAGTTAGCTAACAGTACACTTTAACTTGAAATGAAAACGACTTTCTGACAATGTAAATAGCTAGACTCTCTTACCTGTATACATTGATGGACGCTTCTCCCTGTCACGGATGTCATGGTTGCCCTTAGTTTGAAGATGTAATCCGGAGCCTTGTGTGTGTTAGAGGATTCAGAGGATTCAGCTTTGTTCAATTGTATTCTTTATACTATCAAATTATATAAAATCAAGCCACGAAATTATGAGCAAATCTTGTCTGCTAAATGAACTAGTGTAGTCCACAGCAAGTTGGCATAGCCACAAGTGGAGGACCTAACATAAGGACAACTCAGAGTATGCTATTCTTTTCTTCTAAAATGGACTACATTTTCTTCATATCATGCTTCTTTAGACCCGTCTAAAATAAATAATGGATTTATTGTGAAGGTGTAGGCTATATTACATGGCTTTATTAGACTTTTTAAAATGGCTTGTAGGCTATGTGTGGAAGCCAGGACATTTAATTTAATTAACGGTCAATTACCGTGAGACCGACAGTTATTTGCTTGACAATCACCAGCTGACAAAATTTTGTGACCGCCACAGCCCTACTCACAACATACGCCTAGTTCCTGAAATTAGTCACATATGGTAAAAGTAACATACACAAAAGACAGTGTTAACAGTGTTGTACATTTCAATGTTTCTGAATATGTCGCAGGTGTAGTAAACCTCCGAGAACTGTAGTTAGAGACTGTTTCAACAGATATTGAGATTTAACCAAAGTTATTTGGTATCCATTACTGGGAGTTACAGGATAGGTACTGTTTGGTCCAGCACAGAACATTTTTCAACCAACCTTAGCTTGTTGATGTTGTCCTCGATTCGTGGAAACAGTCTCAAAATGTCAAAATCCAGTTGCGGGGGGTCCGTTTGAATTTAGAAAATGCTCTGTTTTTTTAAATGAATACTTTTTTGCTCCATTAAGTAATTCTACCGTGTATGCTGACATCTTATCTATTTCAAGTCTTTTCTTATTGATCGAGACAAGTGTCTGTCATCATGAAATGCAGCACTATGGGTGGACAACAATTTTATTTTACCTTTATTGAACTAGGCAAGGTAGTTAAGAACAAATTCTTATTTTCAATGACAGCCTAGGAGGTTAACTGCCTTGTTCAGGGGCAGAACGACAGATTTTTACCTTGTCAGCTTGGGGATTTGATCTTGCAACCTTTCGGTTACTAGTCCAACACTCTAACCACTAGGCTACCTGCCCGTTAAAATGTGTCATAGTTGTGGAATTGAGACAGTCAATGGAAAAAACACTCCAATGTTCTTCAGTAAGGAGTATCAGCAGTATCAGACTGATGGATAGCACTGGGGTGGAGATGGTTCTGGGAAGTCTTAAAAGGGTGATGGATAGCACTTCAGCAATATGACAAATGCACTGCTCTTATCTTTTTGGAAGTCAACAGTCCCCGTTGGTCTTTAATATTAAAAAGTTACTCCAAAAAATCTATCAAGATCGTATGACAATAAACACTGGGCCCTACAGAGAGGCCAGAGGGCCAACACTAACACGTTATGTACATTTTTGCTCTCTTTCTCAGTCACTCTTTCTCAGTTTTCAGCCAGGCAACCTCCTCGTCCTCTGTATGCTGAGTGCAGAGTGGTAGGTCCAAAGTTTGTAATTACGAACATATTACATAGTTATTTTTATTTATTTAACCCTAATGATGCCAGGTAAGTTCTCATGTTCTCATTTGTTGCAATGACATGGGGAATTTCTTATGGAAAGTGAGCTACATTATGACTTGGTTTTCAACAAATAGACCACTAATTATTCTCTGGCAAATGCAGCTATACACTTACTATATAGCATTTCTTTACTGTAATGTGGTTCAACAATTTAGGGGGAAATGACCAGCTGGAAACAGGTATTGTGAAAAAACCCAGGCAAATTCACACACCAACGAACTTTTGAAGCCTGAGCCTCAACTTTAGCAGAGAGTGTTTGACAAGGTATTGGGTTTCACAAAGGGATGGGAACTAGTGGAGGATGACGTAAAAAGAGGACCCCAGAGCCAGACCAGCCACACAGCCTATAAATCTAAAACCTTCTTCAAAGGACACTGAACGTGCCACACACGGAATTGCTTTATTGCTTTCCTTATTCGACAAACTCGAAGGGCATTGTGCTTTAAAACAAAGAGGATTCTTCCATGGAAATTAATAGTTGTTAGGAATTTTAGAGGCAGAAAATAATAATGTTGAGAGGGATGGGATGTCCACTTATCCTACGGTGCATTTGGAAAGTATTCAGACCCTTTGACAAAGTAAAAACAGGTTTATAGACATTTTTGCAAATGTATTAAAAATAAAAAATAGAAATACCTTATTTTTTATAAGTATTCAGACCCTGCATCCTGTTTCCATTGATCATTCTTGAGATGTTTCTACAACTTGATTGGAGCCCACCTATGGTAAATTCAATTGATTGGACATGACTAGGAAAGGCACACACAAGGTCCCACAGTTGACAGTGCATGTCAGAGCAAAAACCAAGGCATGAGGTCGAAGGAATTGTCCGTAGAGCTCCAAGACAGGTTTGTGTTGAGGAACAGATATGGGGTAGGATACCCAAAAAAATTATGCAGCATTGAAGGTCCCCAAGAACAGAGTGGACTCCACCATTCTTAAATGTAAGAAGTTTGAAACCACCAAGACTCTTTCTAGAACTGGCCGCCCGTCCAAACTGATTCATCGGGGGAGAAGGGCCTTGGTCAGGTAGGTGCCCAAGAACCCGATGGTCACTCTGACAGAGCTTCAGAGTTTCTCTGTCGAGAGGGGAGAACCTTCCAGAAGGACAACCATTTCTGCTGCACTCCGCCAATCAGGCCTTTATGGTAGAGAGGCAAGACAGATGCCACTCCTCAGTAAAAGGCACATGACAGACATATTCTCTAGTCTGATGAAACCAAGATGCAACACTTTGACCTGAATGCCAAGCGTCACGTCTGGAGGAAACCTGACACCATCCCTACGGTGAAGCATGGTGGTAGCAGCACCATGCTGTGGGGATGTTTTTCAGTGGAAGGGACTGAGAGACTAGTCAATATCGAGGGAAAGATTAACGGAGCAAGTACAGAGAAATCCTTGCTCCAGACCTCAGACTGGGGCGAAGGTTCACCTTCCGACAGGACAATGACACACAGCCAAGACAATGCTGGAGTGGCTTCGGGACAAGTCTCTGAATGTCCTTGAGTGGCCCAGCCAGAGTCCAGACTTGAACCCGTTTGAGCATCTCTGGAGAGACCTGAAAATAGCTGTGCAGCGACACTCCCCATCCAACCGGACAGAGCATGAGAGGATCTGTAGAGAAGAATTTGAGAAACTCCCCAAATACAGGTGTGCCAAGCTTGTAGCGCCATACCAAGGACGACTTAAGGCTATACTTGCTGCCAAAGTTGCTTCAACAAAGTACTGAGTAAAGGGTTTGAATATTTATGTAAACGGATAAATCCATTTTTCATTTTTTTATAAATTGCCAAACATTTCTTAAAACCTGTTTTTGCTTTGTCATTATGGGGTATTATGTGTAGATTGATGAGGGAAAAAAATGTATTTTATCCATTTTAAAATAAGGCTGAAACGTAACAAAATGTGGAAAAAGTCAAGGTGTCTGAATACTTTCCGAATGCACTGTATGTCTCAGGAAATACGTCATATACTATACATGTGACGCAGAAAGTGCCACACCAAAACTGCTTAATTATTTTCCTATTTCATCAACTTAAAGGGCATTGTGCATTAAAAGAATACCCATTCTTATAAATGTCCTACCTCTCAAGTTGTAGATTTCACGTGTTGGACGGAGGGGACGTCCACTTATCCGGTCACGCTATAAGAGGTGTGAGGGGTATCTTCTGCAGTGGGGGAGTACATTTTCTACTGCCATATGGAAACCACTATATCAGCAGGCAGGCTGTGCTGGTCCCAGACCAACAAGGCATTACAAACCAATTTACAATGAGTTTATTTACTGAACTGAGTTTCAACCTAGCCTGACTGGCCCGGGACGGGAAGCTGAAGAAGTATTGCAGGTGGCTTTGTGCTATAGCCACCACTTACCAGAGAGATCATCCGACCGCGCTTCATAAAACACTATAATACTATAGAAACAGCAGGGACTGCCTGCGTGTCATTACTATTATAACTCTTTGAAAGTTTTAACTGTGAAAGTCAGCCCTGGTGATACATATTCTGGTGACACATATTGTATTAACTTATTCATCGTCATCTATATTATTGGCCACATAACCAGGTTTCCATCAAACCTTTTTATGCGAGGAAAGTACAGTTGAAATCGGAAGTTTACATACACCTTAGCCAAATACATTTAAACTCAGTTTTTCACAATTCCTGACATTTAATCCTAGTAAAAATTCCCTGTTTTAGGTCATTTAGGATCACCACTTCATTTTAAGAATGTGAAATGTCATAATAATAGTAGAGAGAATGATTTATTTCAGGTTTTATTTCTTTCATCACATTCCCAGTGGGTCAGAAGTTTACATACACTCAATTAGTATTTGGTAGCAATGCCTTTAAATTGTTTAACTTGGGTCAAATGTTTCGGTAGCCTTCCACAAGCTTCCCACAACAAGTTGGGTGAATGACAGAGCTGGTGTAACTGAGTCAGGATTGTAGGCCTCCTTGCTCGCACACGCTTTTTCAGTTCTACCCACACATTTTCAATAGGATTGAGGTCAGGGCTATGTGATGGCCACTCCAATACCTTGACTTTGTTGTCCTTAAGCCATTTTGCCACAACTTTGGAAGTATGCTTGGGGTCATTGTCCATTTGGAAGACCCATTTGCGACCAAGCTTTAACTTCCTGACTGATGTCTTGAGATGTTGCTTCTATCTATCCACATTATTTTCCATCCTCATGATGCCATCTATTTTGTGAAGTGCACCAGTCCCTCCTGCAGCAAAGCACCCCCACAACATGATGCTGCCACACCAGTGCTTCACGGTTGGGATGGTGTTCTTCGGCTTGCAAGCCTCCCCCTTTTTCCTCCAAACATAACGATGGTCATTATGGCCAAACAGTTCTATTTTTGTTTCATCAGACCACAGGACATTTCTCCAAAAAGTACGATCTTTGTCCCCATGTGCAGTTGCAAACCGTAGTCTGGCTTTTTTTATAGCGGTTTTGGAGCAGTGGTTTCTTCCTTGCTGAGCGGCCTTTCAGGTTATGTCGATATAGGACTTGTTTTACTGTGGATATAGATACTTTTATACCTGTTTCCTCCAGCATCTTCACAAGGTCCTTTGCTGCTGTTCTGGATTCATTTGAATTTTTCGCACCGAAGTACGTTCATCTCTAGGAGGCAGAATACGTCTCCTTCCTGAGCGGTATGACGGCTGCGTGGTCCCATTGTGTATATACTTGCGTACTATTGTTTATACAGATGAACGTGGTACCTTCAGGCGTTGGACCAGACTTGTGGAGGTCTACAATTTTATTCCTGAGGTCTTGGCTAATTTATTTTGATTTTCCCATGATGTCAAGCAAAGAAGAACTGAGTTTGAGGGTAGGCCTTGAAATACATCCACAGGTACACCTCCAATTGACTGAAATTGTGCCAATTAGCATATCAGAAGCTTCTAAAGCCATGACATCATTTTCTGTAAGTAAACTTCTGACTTCAACTGTACATGTCGGATAAAACATTTCATGACAGGCCTGATGCAAACAGCAAATTTGTCGGTAAACTTTCCAAATGATGACAAAACAAAATACGCTAGACAAGGTGGACTTTTTTTTGTCAGTAAAATGATTTATGTGAGAAATGTCAGTGGAAAGGACTTTATGCAGAAATATTGATATAATTTCCATCATATCGAAGTAAACTTGATGTCACGCGATGATGTGTTGAGTGGTCCTCCCACTACGACTCAGGAAAGCATGTTTATTAGTTTATTAGGCTACAGATGAAATAATTGAAAATTAATTTCACAGGGTGGTGAAAGTGCACGGTGATGAGCTTGATGATCCTTTCCAATAAATATTGATTCTGGTGACAATATCATTGATGCTTGGCTGCCGTTTGACAAAAAAGAAAAATCTTGCTCTTTTGTACATAATAATTTCATAATGTAGTTTGGCTATACCCACTGTATCATCGAGCTGTTAGGGCATGAGTGCATGTGCCATGACCAGGGTAGGCACATTCACTATATAAACGCAACATTTATTTGTGACAAAACCATCAATAGAGTTGAAAATGCAATAGAAACCAATTTGGTACACTGGAATTTAACTGCAAAATAAATGTATGTGCATTACATCATCACACACAGACTTGTATCCACAACAATTCAATTTAATGGAAACTGTGGGGAAAATGCACATATTGTTTTTATGCAGATATTTTAAATTCTGTTATCAATTGCATGGAAACCTAGCCACTGAGTCCATAATTTTCTCCTGCGGAAGGCCACACGTTATCTCAGAAGCCATTATGGACCTCTCCGCTGTACAATTTGTTACACATTGTGACAGATAAGAGCACCACATTTAAATTTAGAAATTTAACATTCTCCTATCATGAGGTTACACTGCTATGCAGACATCTTACATAACTGCATTGATTCTAACATATAGATATTTGATGTTTACATGCTCTTTGCAGTGACTCTGTGCAGGACACATTCTTTTCATGCTGCAGATAAAACTGCTTATCCCACAGTCTTATCACATTTGTGATGAAAATAACATTGGACTGATCAATGTGTTGTCATGTGTGCCATCAGTTCTGAGTGTCAAATAGTACACAAAGTTGATAAAACTAACATTGAAATGAATATTGGCTATAGCTCATGTTGATCAATGTTCTTTGAGTGTCGCAGGGTACAAAGTGTTATGCAGAGAGTACATGCAGTTCTTATTTCACTGTCCCATCACTCACCCTGCAGCCATTCCTCTCTACATGTACGTAGACAAGCGGGGCCTTGCCTTGTAGCATATTCTCACACAGTGTTCACTTTACTTTATAAGATTCCGGAGCCTATCCAAAACACATACATTTGCAGCGAGCCGCACTTTGCACCGTGCCTAATAAATAACCCACAAACCTAAGCAGCTCTAATGCACTGTGACATGTTATGGATCCAATGTTCTTTCACATTCGAGAACAGAGAGATTAATCCATACTGTAAGTACACAGTCTGTACCATGTTGACCACATGACACAAGACACAGGGAACATACACTATACAGTATAGACACAAGTATGTGGACACCCCTTCAAATTAGTGGATCGGCTATTTCAGCCACATCCGTTGCTGACAGGTGTATAAAATCGAGCACAAAGCCATGCAATCTCCATAGACAAACATTGTCAGTATAATAGCCTTACTGAAGAGCACAGTGACTTTCAACGTGGCACCGTCATTGGATGTCACCTTTCCAACAAGTTAGTTTGTCAAATTTCTACCCTGCTAGAGCTGCCCCAGTCAACTGTAAGTACTGTTATTGTGAAGTGGAAACATCTAGGTGCAACAACAGCTAAGCCGCAAAGTGGTAGGGCACACAAGCTAACAGAACAGGACCGCGTAGTGCTGAAGTGCGTAGCTGGTAAAAATGTGTCTGTCCTCGGGTGCAACATTCACTACCGAGTTCCAAACTGCCTCTGGAAGCAACGTCAGCACAATAACTATTAGTCGGGAGCTTCATGAAGTGGGTTTCCATGGCCGAGCAGCCGCACACAAACCTAAGATCACCACGCGCAATGCCAAGCGTCGGCTAGAGTGATGTAAAGCTCGCCACCATTGGAATCTGGAGCCGTGGAAACGCGAAATCTTGATTAGCTAAGTATTCAACCCCCTGGTTAAGAGCTATCTACACCTGGATTGTACAACATTTGCCCATTATTCTTTTAAAAATTCTTCAAGCTCTGTCAAATGAGTTGTTGATCATTGCTAGACAACCGTTTTCAGGTCTCTGCATATATTTTCAAGCAGATTAAAGTCAAAACTGTCACTCAGTCGCACAGGAACATTCACTGTCTTTTGGTAAGCAACTCCATTGTACATTTGGCCTTGTATTTTAGGTTATTGTCCTGCTGAAAGGTGAATTCATCTCCCAGTGTCTGTTGGAACCAGGTTTTCCTCTAGGATGGAGAGTGGTACTCAGTAATGTGTTGCAATGGATTTGCCCCAAACATAACACTTTGTGTTCTGGAAAAAAAGTGAATTGCTTTGTCACATTTTGCAGTATTACTTTTGTGCCTTGTTGCAAACATGATACATGTTTTGGAATATTTTTATTTTGTACATGCTTCCTTCTTTTCACTCTGTCAATTAGATTAGTATTGTGGAGTAAATACAATGTTGTTGATCCATCCTCATTTTCTTCTATCACAGCTATTCAACTCCGTAACTGTTTTAAAGTCACTGTTGGCATCATTGTGAAATCCCTGAGCGTTTTCCTTCCTCTTCGGCAACTGAGTTGAGCGTGAAAAACCCAGCAGTGTTGCAGTTCTTGACACACTCAAATCGGTGCACCTGGAACCTAACCCGTTCAAAGGCACTTACATTTTTTGTCTTGCCCAGTGTTTCCCAACCCTGGTCCTCGAGAACGCCCAAGAGCACACATTTTTATTGTAACCCTGGACAAGTATACCTGATTCAACTTGTCAACTAATCATCAAGCCCTCAATGAGCTGAATGAGGTGTGTTTGTCCAGGGCTACAACAAAAATGTGTACTGTTGTGGATACTTGAGGACCAGGGTTGGGAAACACTGGTCTTGCTCATTCACCGTCTGAATGGCACACATACACAATCCATGTCTAAATTGTCTCAAGGCTTAAAAATCCTTTTTTAACCTGCCTCCTCCCATTCAACAACACTGATTGAAGTGGATTTAACAAGTGACATCAACAAGGGATCATGGCTTTCACCTGGTCAGTCTATGTGATGGAACGTTTGTAATGTTTTGTACACTCAGTGTATAGCCAAGTTATCATTTCTCATTGTATATTTATTATTATGTGTTATCACTTTTCTATTATTTCTCTATTTTCTCTCTCTCTCTGCATTGTTGGGAAGGGCCCGTAAGTAAGCATTTCACTGTTAGTCTACACCTGTTCTTTAAAAAGCTTGTGACGAATAATATTTGGTTTGATTTGAGAATATCCTAGCTCCGTATATGAAATTAAGGGCGTACGTATCTGGAGCATGTCTACTCCTTATATGTCATAAAATGTCATATATCTGGAAATATACAGATAAAGATATCCCCTTATATTGACCCTTTTTGCTCAGCGATAACAGATTGATGTTAAATAGATTTAACTTCAAGTGTTCTTACTCCGCTAGCCAGCACCTCGCCTAAATAGGTGTGCGTTTCTTTCGCCTCTAAATAGATTCAACTGTCATATTCAGCTCACTCTTGTTATGACTGAGAGGACTGGTACTGCTGAGGAGAATTATGTAGTGAGTGTATTGATTCACATCGACACACAGCACAGACTATTGGAGCGATTGGTTGTTATTGTGAAATTGGTCGAGAAAACACACATGGGCGATGTAAAAACATGCAGCTGTAACAGGAAAGCTTGAGTAATAGTTGGGTTGCTGTGGTGGTGGAATGTTAAAGATGAGTTTGTAGCATACACATACGGTTGGTAATTTGATTGTATGACACTGAAAACCTGAGTGGTTTGGGAGTTATTCTAGGTTGTTGCCACTCATGGCATGTTTGAATGTGGACAGCAGTCTTGTATGCTAATGATTTTAATCCAAAGGTTATGAGTATTTGACCTTTTCTCTATTTTATGAACTCAACACAGAGAACGGACTAGGGGCGATGCCACATTAGCTGTGTCTGGTCCAAGGGGATAAGAAGGAGACAAGACCTTGTCATGTGTCTGATCCTATGACTGATTTGTCTATTTCATTCTTATCATATAATATCTTATCAGCCAGGAGTGAGAGAGGAGTGAGAGAGGTCCGTATGGTGCAGACACTATCCCTTGCTAATGGATGTACCTACAGGGTGTTTGCAGCAGTGTAAAAGTAGTCAACACCAAATCTATAATTCCAATACTGTAGAAACCGGTAGGTGTAGGTTACACAATGTGTGGAGTAGGCCTATAAAACTACCACAAAAATATACAAGGGCTGAAGGTGCACATATTTAACATTTTCAACAATGACAAAAGGAAGGTGATTAGAATTTGGGGGAAAAAGCTCAAGATGTGGTGAAAACATTTCACAAAACATTATCAAAGGCTCTTGCGTATCAACCGAGTTGGACCAGATCGAGGAGGATTTAAATTCTGATTTGAAATTTCAATAAATACCAGACTTTTTCCTCTCTTTGATATGGTTGCTGTGCATGTTATTTGGAACACTTAGTCATTTAGCAGATGCCCCATTCTATACAGTCTTTGCAGCATGCATGACAATGATTAATAACATGCAATGTATGATCAAAAACATAACACGATCCAAAGATAACAAATGTGTTTGATTGGACAGAAAGCTCTCTGACAGAAAGTAAATGGAGGTGGTCAACCTATGAAACAGGCACTATAACTATGTCGAAGATACTGGCGGCCAAAGAATGTTACAACACATGTTTGCTGGAAGCAATTATATAAAACAGTGTACATAAGAAAAAGCGTTGCTGTTATGAATATAAACGTATGTTAGGCTAGCTTTACGGACACTTAACCACAGTATTGTGCTCCTACAAGCACACAAGTCTCCGATACAGGACAATTATACAAAGCAGTATACATTTTAAAGTATGGCTGTGAAAAACTATGTGATATAGCCCTACAGACACTTAACTACAGTACTGTACAACTTCAAGTAAGAACACAAGTCTCCCCTACAGGATAATTATATGAAGATACACCTATTTTTGTGAAGAATATGTGTAAAAGGCATACATCTAAACTGTACTACTCGAACAAAAGGGCTTACCAAGAAAAATATCAAAAAGGACTAATTTGAGGCAGTGCTACTGTACTAGATAGTAATTTTTTGCCACTTGTGAGAGTAAATGCCTTTCAGGTTAATCTGTTCTGTGTTATTGTTAAAGGAAAATACCACACAAGATGCATCACACTGTGACACTTTCTGTATTTGGGAAGTTCTATACCTAGATTGCTGACATTGCAAAAATGTTTGGACTGTGTCAACAGCGGACTAGTGAAACAAATACAAACAGTTTTTGAGTGTTACTTTCCGTTGAGGTTGAACACTGACCCTTTTGTATCTTTAATGAGGCTTACACAAGTGCATGAGTTCCTCAAGAGCCTATGTATATTCCAAAGTTGGGATATGTAAATAGTAATGTTATGAAGGACATTACATTTACTCTTACAATTGGCCAAAAATAATTATCTGAAAGTTACGGCCCTAATAGGCCACACCTCCTGAAACTGATGGTTAAACAAAACGGTGTTCTGTCCAATATTTACCCAGCGCTGCGTTACTGTACCAAATGACCCAAATGAACCCCACGTTTGTTAGTGTACCCAGGTCTCCCCAACAGGATGTGACTCTTTGACCGCCTCAATAATCACCTGGTGATCTAATAACTGGCCTCTATATTAACCTGGTTAAAATTGGAGCTTTTAACTCACCTTAACAACTACCCCCTGCCCCCTAATGACTACCCCCTTGCCCAGCTAATGATGGGTCACTGCAGTCTACTGGGTACTAAACACCTAGAGAAAAGGAGGGAGGGAGGGAGGATGAGAGAGAGAGAAAGAGAGACTTCTAGGGAAAGAGTAGGCAGAGTCAAAGGCCAAGGCAACAGAAGGGCTCATTAGGAAGGTTGGGAAAACAGAGGTAATTTGCTCTTATGTGGAGTCAGGAAATGAAAATGAACTCCTTTGCTATGGAGGGCACATAGCACTCTCAGAGTGATGTTTCTCTAACAATGTTAGTCTGATTGGCTTGTATATGTACACCAGTGCCGGTCAGTGCCGTTTCAGATGAGGGAGTCAAATTTTTTTCTGAGGGGGGGAGAATGGCCTTATTTCTATTACAGCATATTGGATCACCCAGATAAATGTAAAAGTGATAGGTTTAGGCTACTACATTTGTATTTATTTAACTAGAAAAGTCAGTTAAGAACAAATTCTTATTTACAATGACGGCCTACTTGTAAAGCCCCCCCAAACCCTCCCCTAACCCGGACAACGCTGGGCCAATTGTGCACCACCCTATGGGACTCCCAATCACGGCCGGTTGCGTAACAGCCCGGGATCAAACCCGGGTCTGTAGTGACGCCTTAGACAGCTCCGCCACTCGGGAGGTCATGATACAGTATACTCAAATTTTCCCAATACCCATCATGAGGTTGCTACAACCTAGCCTATGAATGAAAGCTTAAAACGTAGGTGCAAATAGGTCGAGAGACAAATTTGATGTGACATACAGTGACACATGGACAGACAGTGACATAGTTGGTGTAATCATTAGTCCAACAGTTGCAAACAAGTTTCTATTAGACAAATGTACAGTTGAAGTTGGAGGTTTACATACACCTTAGTTTTTCACAATTCCTGACATTTAATCCTAGTACAAATTCCCTCTCTTAGGTCAGTTAGGATCACCACTTTATTTTAAGAATGTGAAAAGTCAGAATAATAGAGAGAATGATTTATTTCAGCTTTAATTTCTTTCATCACATTCCCAGTGGGTCAGAAGTTTACATACACTCAATTAGTATTCGGTAGCATTGCCTTTAAATTGTTTAACTTGGGTCAAAAGATTTGGGTAGCCTTCCACAAGCTTCCCACAATAAGTTGGGTGAATTTTGGCCCATTCCTCCTGACAGAGCTGGTGTAACTGAGTCAGGATTGTAGGCCTCCTTGCTCGCACACACTTTTTCAGTTCTGTCCACAAATGTTCTATAGGATTGAGGTCAGGGCTTTGTGGTGGCCACTCCAATACCTTGACCTTGTTGTCCTTAAGCCATTTTGCCACAACTTTGGAAGTATGCTTGGGGTCAATGTCCATTTGGAAGACCCATTTGTGACCAAGCTTTAACTTCCTGACTGATGTCTTGAGATGTTGCTTCTATCTATCCACGTAATTTTCCATCCTCATTTTCCATCCTCATGATGCCATCTATTTTGTGAAGTGCACCAGTTCCTCCTGCAGCAAAGCACCCCCACAACATGATGCTGCCACCCCCAAGCTTCACGGTTGGGATGGTGTTCTTTGGCTTGCAAGCCTCCCCCTTTTTCCTCCAAAAATAATGAAGGTCGTTATGGCCAAACAGTTCTATTTTTGGTACATCAGACCAGAGGACATTTGTCCAAAAAGTACGATCTTTGTCCCCATGTGCAGTTGCAAACCTTAGTCTGGCTTTTTTTTTATTGCGGTTTTGGAGCAGTGGTTTCTTCCTTGCTGAGCGGCCTTTCAGGTTATGTCGATATAGGACTTGTTTTACTGTATATAGAGTGAGAGAAAAAAGTATTTGATTCCCTGCTGATTTTGTACGTTAGCCCACTGACAAAGAAATGATCAGTCTATAAATTTAATGGTAGGTTTATTTGAACAGTGAGAGACAGAATAACAACAAAAAAAATCCAGAAAAACACATGTGAAAAATTTTATAAATTGATTTGCATTTTAATGAAGGAAATATGTATTTAACCTCCTCTCAATTAGAAAGATTTCTGGCTCCCAGGTGCTTTTTTTTTACAGGTAACGATCTGAGATTAGGAGCACACTCTTAAAGGGAGTGCTCCTAATCTCAGTGTGTTACCTGTATAAAAGACACCTGTACACAGAAGCAATCAATCAATCAGATTCCAAACTCTCCACCATGGCCAAGACCAACGAGCTCTTCATTGATGTCAGGGACAAGATTGTAGACCTACACAAGGCTGGAATGGGCTACAAGACCATCGCCAAGCAGCTTGGTGAGAAGGTGGCAACATTTGGTGCGATATTTCGCAAATGGAAGAAACACAAAAGAACTGTCAATCTCCCTCGGCCTGGGGCTCCATGCAAGATCTCACCTCTTGGAGTTACAATGATCATGAGAACGGTGAGGAATCAGCCCAGAACTACACGGGAGGATCTTGTCAATGATCTCAAGGCAGCTGGGACCATAGTCACCAAGAAAACAATTGGTAACACACTACGCCGTGAAGGACTGAAATCCTGCAGCGCCCGCAAGGTCCCCCTGCTCAAGAAAGCACATAAACATGCCCGTCTGAAGTTTGCCAATCAACATCTGAATGATTCAGAGGACAACTGGGTGAAAGTGTTGTGGTCAGATGAGATCAAAATGGAGCTCTTTGGCATCAACTCAACTCGCTGTGTTTGGAGGAGGAGGAATGCTGCCTATGGCCCCAAGAACACCATTCCCACCGTCAAACATGGAGGTGGAAACATTATGCTTTAGGGGTGTTTTTATGCTAAGGGGACAGGACAACTTCACCGCATCAAAGGGACGATGGACGGGGCCATGTACCGTCAAATCTAGGGTGAGAACCTCCTTCCCTCAGCCAGGGCATTGAAAATGGGTCGTGGATGGGTATTCCAGCATGACAATGACCCAAAACACACGGCCAAGGCAACAAAGGAGTGGCTCAAGAAGAAGACCTTAATCCCATAGAAAATCTGGCGAGGGAGCTGAAGGTTCGAGTTGCCAAACGTCAGCCTCGAAACCTTAATGACTTGGAGAAGATCTGCAAAAAGGAGTGGGACAAAATCCCTCCTGAGATGGTGGCAAACTACAAGAAACGTCTGACCTCTGTGATTGCCAACAAGGGTTTTGCCACCAAGTACTAATTCATGTTTTGCAGAGGGGTCAAATACTTATTTCCCTCATTAAAATGCAAATCAATTTATTACATTTTCAAATGCGTTTTTCAGGATTTTTTTGTGGTTGTTCTGCATCTCACTGTTCAAATAAACCTACCATTCAAATTATAGACTGATCATTTCTTTGTCAGGGGGAAAATGTACAAAATCAGCAGGGGATCAAATACTTTTTCCCTCACTGTAGATACTTTTGTACCTGTTTCCTCCAGCATCTTCACAAGGTCCTTTGCTGTTGTTCTGGGATTGATTTGCAGTTTTCGCACCAAAGTACGTTAATCTCTAGGAGACAGAACGCGTCTCCCTCCTGAGCGGTATGACGGCTGTGTGGTCCCATGGTGTTTATACTTGCGTACTATTGTTTGTGCAGATGAACGTGGTACCTTCAGGCATTTGCTCCCAAGGATGAACAGACTTGTGGAGGTCTACACTTTTTTTCTGAGGTCTTGGCTGATTTCTTTTGATTTTCCCATGATGTCAAGCAAAGAGGCACTGAGTTTGAAGGTAGGCCTTGAGAAACATCCACAGGTACACCTCCAATTGACTCGAATTATGTCAATTTGGCCTATCAGAACCTTCTAAAGCCATGACATCAATTTCTGGAATTTTCCAAGCTGTTTAAAGGCACAGTCAACTGAGGGTATGTAATCTTCTGACCCACTGGAATTGTGATACAGTGAGTTATAAGTGAAATAATCTGTCTGTAAACAATTGTTGGAAAATATAGTAGATGTCCTAACCGATTTGCCCAAACTGGAGTTTGTTAACAAGAAATTTGTGGAGTGGTTTAAAAATGAGTTTTAATAAATCCAACCTAAGTGTATGCAAACTTCCATCTTCAAATGTATGTTATGCGCTCTCCTCCTTTCACCTCTTCCCTTCGCTTGTGGACTTCAATGCACAACACATCAGCTATATGTGACCAGGCAAAACAAATTCCAAGCCAAACCGCTACACACAGCCTACATCGTTGTCACCATATTAGCTAAAGTAACGTCATAGTCAGCATAGCTAATAGAACTAACGCGTTAGTAAACCCACTACAATCATGGAGTAACTACAGTGTACAGTCTGTAAGCGAATACACCGGCGTCCCCGGTCGCAATAAATTGGTAAAACCAAAAGCTTACCTTGACTTGGAAGAGTTTGAGCAGGGTTTTTCAGTAGGCTAAACTAGCTAGCTGCTTTTGCTAGCTAAATAAGTGAAACTGAAAAACATCGAAACACAACAAATATTTTTTTTGTAATTTGTGGATAATTTGGCAAATATGCTTGTTTATTGAAAGTGTTGGCAGCACCCAGTTGGAGGTTTCTTTCTCTCTCTCTTTCTCAGATCTGAACGTTCTCTCAGATCTGAACCAGCATGGGTCTGTTTGGGTCTGTTTTCCACAGCCCTTTTTCGACCGATATGACTGTCCTGGGGTCCATTTGGAATTGGTCTTTATGCATATCGGGTCGGGTGTGAAAGCCACGGATCCATTTCAGAAGACCTCTAGTTTAGGGAGTGTCAAAATATCTATCATTTATACCACTTATTTTACACAACCATTCATTTGGGAGACATTAGGGATGTGAAAAAACATGGTTGTGTTTTGTTCTACCTCGGGTAAAAACATGGGGATTTTGTGGTCAATTGACCTTTTCTTTGTAGATTTTGCTTGGGATTGTTGTCTTGCTGGAAGATCCAAGTGTCAGCCTCCTTGAAGAGGCAACCACGTTTTTGGCTAAAATGTCCTGGTACTGGGTAAAGTTCATCATGCCCGTTGACCTTAGCAAGGGCCCCAGGACCAGTGGAAGCAAAACAGCTATATTTTTATTTATAAAGCTCTTTACAAAAACGTCCACTGTACCTAACATGATTAATAACTTTCCCTCAATAATTTCCCTGTATTTAGTACCATCCATCATTTCTTCAATTCTGACCAGTTTCCCAGTCCCTGCCAATGAATAACATCCCCACAGCATGATGCTGCCTCCACTATGCTTCACTGTGGGGATGGTGTTCTCGGGGTGATGAGAGGTGTTGGGTTTGCACCAGACATAGCGTTTTCCTTGATGGCCAAAACACTAAATTTTTGTCTCATCTGACCAGAGTGCCTTTTTCCATATGTTTGGGGAGTCTCCCACATGCCTTTTGGCTAACACCAAACGTGTTTGCTTTTTTTTCTTTAAGCAATTGCTTTTTTTCTGGCCACTCTTCCGTAAAGCCCAGGTCTGTGGAGTGTACGGTTTTAAGTGATCCTATGGACAGATACTCCAATATCTGCTGTGGAGCTTTGCAGCTACTTCAGTGTTATCTTTGGTCTCTTTGTTGCCAACCTGATTAATTCCCTCCTTGCCTGGTCCGTGAGTTTTGGTGGGCAGCCCTCTCTTGGCAGGTTTGTTGTGGTGCCATATTCTTTCAATTTTTTATAAATGGATTTAATGGTGCTCCGGGGGATGTTCAATGTTTCTGATATTTTTTTATAAACCAACCGTGATCTGTACTTCTCCACAACTTTGTCCCTGACCTGTTTGGAGAGCTCCTTGGTCTTCATGGTGCCGCTTGCTTGGTTGGTGGTGCCCCTTGCTTACTGGTGTTGCTGACTCTGCAACCTTTTAGAACAGGTGTATATACACTGAGATCATGTCACAGATCATGTGACTCTTAGATTGCACACAGGTGGACTTTATTTAATAATTATGTGACTTCTGAAGGTAATTGGTTGCATAAGATCTTATTCAGGGGATTCATAGCAAAGGGGGTGAATACATATGCACGCAATACTTTTCCTTTTATTTTGTATTTTTTTGAAACAACTAATTTTTTTCATTTCCCTTCACCAATTTGGACTATTTTGTGTATGCCCATTACATGAAATCCAAATAAAAATCAATTCAAATTACTGGTTGTAATGCAACAAAATAGGAAAAATGCCAAGGGGGATGAATACTTTTGCAAGGCACTGTATGAAACATTCTACAGAGTTCCCTACAACTAGATGTGCTTCTCAGGCAGTTCAAACTGTTGATTGGGGACATCTTTGCTGAGGAATGTCATTGTTTCTCTTGAGTGTGTTTTGCAATCCTGTATATTTGTATTTTGTTGTATTTGTAAATTGTGTACATGCAGGGCTCCTTTGTAAAAGAGACATTGCTCTCAGTGGGACTCCCTAGTAAAATATATATATACATTTTACAAAAATCTTTAATCGGCTGCTTTATTGCTAGTCCTCGAACACAAGCCTTCACACCCAGTCACTGGATATCCCCATGAACACTGATTTAAATGATTATGCCTTGATTCAAATTGAAGATTAGGGTCAGCTATTTCTCTATTCTCTCTGTCCTACTGATCCATGTTGACTGTTGTTTTCCTCATTACATTCTCAACCCCCTTGTAGTAAGTGGTAACTGCACTGTTGCCCTTGGCTGAGACTTTTGGCTGCTTGGCTTAATGATGCCATTTACAGGCAGGCCAGTGGCCATTGCTGACAGCAGCTGACTCCCTCCCTGACTATAATCACTACCAGACCTGGGTTCAAATACTATTTGAAATCTTTTAGATATTTGAGCATTTGCTTTAGCCTGCCTGGAGTGTCAGATGGGTGAGGTTTGCATATTTTACTATTATATTACAATTGTATTGGTTCCATTCACTAGGCAAAATCAATCAAGCCCAGGTTAAGTATTTGAAATGATTTCAAATAGTATTTGAACCCAGGTCTGATCACTATCAGCGCCCTGACGTCTCCCCCAGTCTTCCACCAGCCCGACTGTGTTGATATGTCATGTTCTGAATCATGACAACTATGTTATGGTCCGTTTAGTGAAGAAGGGAGAGCTGGCTGTTTCTGGCCATGTGTTGTTCTGGAACTAGTAAAGCCCATTATTAGGCTAATCCAGAAAACACACTGGCAGTGACTATGATTACACAAGATACTGGAATGGTGTTGATATGCCTCGGTTGTGGTTCATAGAAATATTTTAGATGCAAAGATGTTTGCAGTTTTCATACATTTTTCTTGCCATTACAATCAAAGTTGAGTTTGGATTTTGATGATTTCTGCTTTTCAAAAGCGTTGGCTGTTTTGGGTTCATCTTAAAGTGTAATATCTACTTACATGAACATCTGTCTATCAGTAAATGCAGGTGGTAGAATTATAATCCACAACCAAGTTAACTATGGTTGTAATGCAGTCCACGGGACTCTGACTCACCCTTAGTGTCAGAACTGATATCCAGACTGAAACTATTAGTCAGTCTCTGTATCTCAGAGCAACAGAGCATGTAGGAAACAATAAAACACATGGGCAGAGCTAAAAGCCACAGGAGTCTTCTCTGATTCAACCCCACTCTCATACAGTGTATTCAGACGCCTTGACTTTTTCCACATTTTGTTACGTTACAGCCTTATTGTTCCTCGTCAATCTACACACAATACCCCATAATGACAAGGTAAAATCAGTTTTTCTGACATTTTTGCAAATGTATTAAAAAAAAATAACTCAAATAAAATTTACAAAAGTATTCAGACCCTTTACTCAGTACTTTGTTGAAGCACATCTTCTCTGCAGATCCTCTCAAGCTCTGTCAGGTTGGATGTGGAGCGTCGCTGCTGCCACCACTGTGCTTCTCTGTAGGGATGGGGACAGGTTTCCTCCAGACAAGACGATGGCATTCAGGCCAAAGATGTGCCTTTTACTGAGGAGTTGCTTCCATCTGGCCACTCTACCATAAAGGCCTGGTTGGTGGAGTGCTGCAGAGATGGTTGTCCTTCTGGAAGGTTCTCCCATTTTCACAGAGCACCTCTGGAGCTCTGTCAGAGTGACCATCTGGTTCTTGGTCACCTCCCTGATCAAGGCCCTTTAAAAATGATTTTGAAATGTAACCTTTATTTAACTAGGCAAGTCAGTTAAGAACAAATTATTTTTTACGATGATGGCCTACACCGGCCAAACCCAGACGACGCTGGGCCAATTGTTCGCCGTCCTATGCAACTCCCAATCACGGCCAGCTGTGATACAGCCTGGATTTGAACCAGGGTGTCTGTAGTGATGCTTCTAGTACTGAGATGCAGTGCCTTAGACCGATGCACCACTTGGGAGCCCAAATTGCTTCTCCCCCAATTGCTCAGTTTGGCTGGGCGGCTAGCTCTAGGAAGAGTCTTGATGGTTCCAAACTTCTTCCATTTAAGAATGATGGAGGCCACTGTGTTCTTGTGGATCTTCAATGCTGCAGAAATGTTTTGGTACACTTCCCCAGATGTGTGTCTCGACGCAATCTTGTCTCGAAGCTCTACGGACAATTGCATTGACCTCATGGCTTGTTTTTTTACATGCACTGTCAACTATGGGACCTTCTATATACAGGTGTGTGCCTTTCCAAATCATGTCCAGTCAATTGAATTTACCACAGGTGGACTCCAATCAAGATGTAGAAACAGGATGATCAAGGATGATCAATGGAAACAGGATGCACCTGAGCTCAATTTCAAGTCTCATAGCAAAGGATCTGAATACTTTCTAAAAAAACTGTTTTCACTTTGTCATTATGGGGTATTGTGTGTAGATTATTGAGAGGAAAAAAATCACAAATTTTATAATAAGGCTGTAACGTAACAAAATGTGGAAAAAGTGAAGGAGTCTGAATACACTGCATTAATCTGTGTGTGTGTTTATGTATGTACTGGTGTGTGTGTGCACGTTGTGTGTGTGCACGTTTCATTTTCATTCTTCAGGCCACCTCAGCATGCAGATTCTGGGTCCAACAGCCTGAGCTCAGAGCATCCAGAACATTATTCACCCGACGACGACAAGCATCAACAGCCTCACATCACAATACATCATCCACAGCTATCTGGATCTGATTATACATTTTGGAACAACAGTTGACCTTTTGTGCTCACTGAAAACAATTATTCAAATAGTTTTCTCAGGAAAAATACTCTGTGTCTGTCATTGTCAGCCGCATAGAAGCTTAATGAAGAGCAGAGTGGTTATCTACCGTTTCTCCTGATGAGGATGAAACAACCATGAAAGACCCTGGTCCTCCAGAGGGTCCACTGACGCACACACACACACACAAACACACTCAAGCCTAGTCAGTGATTGCCTGTTTGTCACTCAACTCTCCCAGGCTCTCAGCTTATGGATCTGGGGTTTTGTGGCTGTGGTTCTGCAGTTTAAGGCTTTGCTGGATCCACCACCACCACACCCATGCTGACTCCACACTAGACACCCACAGGCAGGCCCAGGCGGGGTGGGAGTCACTCTGCTGCGCCTGGCAGCAGCTTCACAGCCCCAGCCATTGGGAGAAGGGTCACACTCGGTGATCCCACACCCAACATCCACCAATGGCTTAAAAGACTTCAGAGCTCCTCTGATGGGATGAACCATGAACCACCCACTGACTAGGCTTTCTGTGTGTGTGTGTGTGTGTGTGTGTGTGTGTGTGTGTGTGTGTGTGTGTGTGTGTGTGTGTGTGTGTGTGTGTGTGTGTGTGTGTGTGTGTGTGTGTGTGTGTGTGTGTGTGTGTGTGTGTGTGTGTGTGTCCATGCTTGTGTGTGGCTTGTGGAGTGTGGAGTGTGTATTGTTTCTTTATCTAACTTTAGGGTCAGCTGTGTTCATTCTCATTTTCTCATTCTTCATTTCTAGATTTGGGAGATTATTTCAGCTGAAGGGGTTTTGTGACATTTTACTCAACACATTCTTACTCAGTTACTTATGCAGAGGAGCCTAGAAAAACAACAGCTATCACACAGTCAGTGTGCACCTTCCTTTCACACAATTTAATGCCAAAAGTTTCAGTTTTATGGGACACGGCATTTGTGGGAGTGGATCCTTACATGTGGAACCAATCTTCTTAGGGATAATGAATTCTGCAGGTGGTGGGGAGTCGTTTGTGTGCTACACTAAAGGCCAGGGAAAGAGACCACATACTAAAGCAAGGCTGAGCTAACCGTTCTCCAGCAGCATCTCCAGTGATCCCGTTGGGATCCCGTTTTACTTTTGCTCTGGTGAGACATTTTCTCAAATAATTTGCCCGCCATGGTCGTATTGTTGCTCTCCGTCTTCTCTTTCCATGTGTAGTTGAAACACACTATGCTGCTTTTAGAGGAGGGCTAAAGACATGTAAATATTACCGCTAAGATGTGTTATCTTTTTAAATGATCTCAGAGATTAAATTAATGTCATCTTAATATTTGTAATGTCTTTATCACAAGAAAAAACAGGATTGGGATAACATTCCTTTGCTGTGGTATATTTTCCACTAAAGACTGACTTAGGGCAGGTATTTGCTATCAGTTATGAGTTACAAGTCTTCATAGGAAACCAACATTAAGATTTTTTCCAAAACTTTACTGGGATATCCTTATGAAATGTCATGCCTGGGGCCCTGGGTCCATGTGACGTGTCTTTCCAAAAAATATGTGGCACACCATCGGAACCCTCAGCTGTTTAAAGGCTGTTTGAAAATGAAATGGATGGCTTTGTCTTGGACGTGAAAGAGAGGAGAGGGGGAAAACAGAATATTCTATGAATGAGTCACTGAGTGAAAAGCTGTGCGATCTGGGCCCATGCTTGAGGTGAGAGGGAAGGAGAGAACGAGAGAGAAACAGGGAGAGGGGGAGGGAGAAAGTATGAGAGAGAATTAGGAGAGGGGGGAGAGAAAGAGAGGGAGGGAAGGGAGCGTGGGAGAGAGAGGGCTAGAGAGAGAGACAGAGAGAGGGTGAAGGGAGAGAGAGGGCTAGAGAGAGAGCAGGGAAAAGAGGGAGGGAGATTGAGAGAGGGAGGGAGGGTGGGGGAGAATCTAAATTGCATACTCCTCACATCCTTGCTCTTCTCTCTTCGCCTCCTTCTTAAAACCCATTGAAGGTGAAGGTCTCTCTAAAAGATACAGTGTTACAAGTACAAAGCACATGAAGAGGATGCGAACATTTTAATAACTAAAACAATTTTGATCTGTGCCCTGGTGGCACAGAGGGTTAATGGTTGGGATGCAGAGCTGAAGATAGAAGTTTCTTTACTTTTTTTTTACTGTAAAGTTGAGGCTCAGATATAATCTATTAAAAAAGTATTCATTTCATTCAGATGTATAAATCCACTCAGAAATGCTAAAAACATTTAATTGTGAGAAAATTCACTGTTCAACATTTAAAACAGGGCACCTGATGTAATTCCTAATTTCAGACTCTTGATATGGTCCCCACTGTCTTAACTTTCATGATCTGAAAATAAAAAGTGATCCTAGATCAGCACTCATAGTCTTGGATACCTTGTAAATAAGGGCCCAGAAGTATGCAGCATATAAAGAGGATGGCTGAAGGGATGGCGATTAAGCCAGTTACCAGTGTTTCCCTGGGTTAGTTATGTCTCAGAAGGTTAAAAAGGATGCATGGAATTCCTGATTGACCATACTGCCATGGCTATATACTGAAAAAAATAAGTTGTAAGAGAGCTTTTCTGGTGGTGCAGAGGATAAAAGACCTGGCAAACATTTCAGGTTCTAACCCCACATATAACATTTTCTAAATGTTCTTGAAATGTTCCTACAAGGTAAAGTATATATTGCGTGAACATAAATGGAATCACATTATGGTGTCCATATTAGGATATTAGGATGTCTCAGTAAGATGCGTCAATCTCACAAGGAGTTGAGTCATTAGGCACTCAGTGCTAGAGGCGTCACTACAGACACCCTGGTTCGAATCCAGACTGTATCACAACTGGCCGTGATTGGGAGTCCCATAGGGCGGCGCACAATTGGCCCAGCGCCGTCCGGGTTTGGCCAGTGTAGGCTGTCATTGTAAATTAGAATTTGTTCTTAACTGACTTGCCTAGTTTAATAAAGGTTAAATAAAAAATATTAACACAAGGAGTTGGGTCATTCTCGCAAGGATTTGAGACATGAAAAACAATCCCGTTGAGTTCCGAGGTGCTGCCGCAGTTACGAGGCCTGTGAAATACACACAGATCAGGTCATGTTGGAAACTTAGCTGTTAGTGGTGTAGGAGTAAGGGGCTAAGGTGAGAGTAGGGGGGTAATGTTAGGGTGTAGGGATAGACGAATATGGCACCTTTCTGTCCAGGAATTTGGAGTGCATCTGCATGTCCTCCTCCCACACCAGACACCTCTTCTCAAACACTGGTTTATCATCCCTCACTTATGACACACAGTACACATACACACAAACATGTAAATAGGGGAACATTCCTAATAGTGTGTGTGTGTGTGTACCTGTGTACCTGTGTGCATTTGGGGCGGGAGCAGCAGGAGCCTCATGTTGACGGGAGAGCCCACCTGAGGTGAGCTCAGTTTGCTTGAACGTTTGCGGAATGGTTAGTACAGGACGACACGTTTCCCCAAAACGTTGTTGAACAGACTTTGAGTTATGTTTTCTCCCGTTTGGCGGGTGTGGCGAGGTGTGTCTTGAAGCAATGAGTGACGTATTTAAAGGGCAGTGGACATGCTGACAGCTTTCCCCAACTCCTCCCCATTTTATTCACTGGTAGTTCAGTACAGCACCAGAACGTACAAATGTACTGAACACAGCCCTGTACTCGACTGTTCAGGTGCCTGAACAGGATATGACATCACACAGGGAGAAAGAGATGGCAGGTGCAATGGTGCACTGTATATCCCAGGTTTCTCTGGTGTAGGCCGTATTACTGTTTAAGTACTTTGTGATAACTGCTGATGTAAAAAAAAAAGGCCATTCATAATTTTGCTTGATTGATTGTAAACGTAGAAGTGATGTCCTCTTACCCATTAGGTAGGAAGTAACAGTGCTGACTGTCCTCTGTCCTCTCAACCGGAAACACCTCCACTCCCCTCATCTGCTGTCTGCCTTCTGCACCTCAGCGCCCTCTGACCACAGATAGACCAAACATTAGCCAACACAACATGGTCAATACACGGTCAAATCAAACAACCACGTCCCCAGGCTATTGCGCATATAAGATATAAACCACTGCGATATCAACCACTCAACATTGTCCTTACTGGGAGTGACCATAGAATTCTATGGGACCTACTGAGTTGTGTTTGTCATAATTTTATTTTAGCAAATCACACGACTGCGAGGCGTGCCTCTGTGCTTGTGGTGTGCTAGCATATGGTGGAATGTTAGGTGGAAGGTGTTGTGGAAGATGATGGTTGGTTGGTTGATTAAGCAGATTAAGCCAATAACTATGTGCCGGGAACATTTCCTGGCACTCTGTCTTGGCTAACGAAGGCCAAGTTTGATGCTTTGGCCCACCGGACTCTGCGCATTTGGGCGGAAGTGTCTGGCAACAAGATTAAATCAATCACAACTGAGAACACATATCAACTTCATAGAACAGTGAACACACTCTTATCTAAAAAAAAACACACTTTTATGAGTATTATGAGTAGGGAAGACAAACAACTGAAACACACACACACAGGTTAGACCCTTCAGATACATACCCTCTAACAGAGCACATCGAGAAACACACACTCTGCTTCTTTACCTCACACATACACACACCACACAGACACATGAACACACACACACACACACACCAAAGCAACAGAAATAAAGATATAAGATTCTTGGTGCAGACTTTAAGCCTTTCTATGTGGAATTGATGACTGTGTGTGTGTCTGTGTGTGCTCATCCATTCCTGTGTGTGCGTGTTACCTGTAGGAAGTGGTCTAGCTGCAGCAGCTCCATGTCTATGTAAACTCAGCAAAAAATGAAACATCCTCTCACTGTCATCTGCGTTTATTTTCAGCAAACGTAACGTGTAAATATTTGCATGAACATAACAAGATGCCACAACTGAGACATAAACTGAACAAGTTCCACAGACATGTGACTAACAGAAATGGAATAATGTGTCCCTGAACAAAGGGGGGGTCAAAATCAAAAGTAACAGTCAGTATCTGGTGTGGCCACCAGCTGCATTAAATACTGCAGTGCATCTCCTCCTCATGGACTGCACCAGATTTGCCAGTTCTTGCTGTGAGATGTTACCCCACTCTTCCACCAAGGCACCTGCAAGTTCCCGGACATTTCTGGGGGGAATTGCCCTAGCCCTCACCCTTGATCCAACAGGTCCCAGACGTGCTCAATGGGATTGAGATCCGGGCTGGTGGCATTGGAACGAGCAGTATGGCTCAAATCAAATCAAATCAAATCTTATTTGTCACATACACATGGTTAGCAGATGTTAATGCGAGTGTAGCGAAATGCTTGTGCTTCTAGTTCCGACCATGCAGTAGTATCTAAAAAGTAATCTAACAAATTCACAACAACTACCTTATACACACAAGAGTAAAGGAATGAATACGAGTATGTACATATAAATATATGGATGAGCGATGGCTGACCGGCATAGGCAAGATGCAGTAGATGGTATGGAGTACAGTATATACACATATATATATATGAGATGAGTAATGTAGGATATGTAAACATTATATAAATGGCATTGTTTAAAGTGGCTAGTGATACATTATTTCATCCAGTTATAATTATTAAAGTGGCTAGAGATTTGGGTCGATGGCCGAGCGGCATAGGCAAGATACAGTAGATGGTTTAGAGTACAGTGTATACATTTGATATGAGTATGTCGGATACGTAAACATTATATACAAAATTGTTTAAAGTGGCTAGTGATACATTTGTTACATCCAATTCCTATGTTTAAAGTGGCTAGAGATTTAAGTCAGTATGTTGGCAGCAGCCACTCAATGTTAGTGATGGCTGTTTAACAGTCTGATGGCCTTGAGGTAGAAGCTGTTTTTCAGTCTCTCGGTCCCAGCTTTGATGCACCTGTACTGACCTCGCCTTCTGGATGATAGCGGGGTGAACAGGCAGTGGCTCGGGTGGTTGTTGTCCTTGATGATCTTTTGGCCTTCCTGTGACATCGGGTGGTGTAGGTGTCCTGGAGGGCAGGTAAGTTTCCCCCGGTGATGCGCTGTGCAGTCCTCACTACCCTCTGGAGAGCCTTACGGTTGTGGGCGGAGCAGTAGCCGTACCAGGCGGTGATACAGCCCGACAGGATGCTCTCGATAGTGCATCTGTAAAAGTTTGTGAGTGATTTTGGTGACAAGCCGAATTTCTTCAGCCTCCTGAGGTTGAAGAGGCGCTGTTGCGCCTTCTTCACCACGCTGTCTGTGTGGGTGGACCAATTCAGCTTGTCCGTGATGTGTACACCGAGGAACTTAAAACTTTCCACCCTCTCCACTACTGTCCCCTCGATGTGGATAGGGGGGTGCTCCCTCTCCTGTTTCCTGAAGTCCACGATCATCTCCTTTGTTTTGCTGACATTGAGTGAGAGGTTATTTTCCTGACACCACACTCCGAGGGCCCTCACCTCCTCTCTGTAGGCCGTCTCGTCGTTGTTGGTAATCAAGCCTACCACTGTAGTGTCGTCAGCAAACTTGATGATTGAGTTGGATGCGTGCTTGGCCACGCAGTCATGGGTAAACAGGGAGTACAGGAGAGGGCTGAGAACGCACCCTTGTGGGGCCCCAGTGTTGAGGATCAGCGGAGTGGAGATGTTGTTTCCTACCCTCACCACCTGGGACCGGCCCGTCAGGAAGTCCAGGACCCAGTTGCACAGGGCTGGGTCGAGACCCAGGGTCTCGAGCTTAATGACGAGCTTGGAGGGAACTATGGTGTTAAATGCTGAGCTGTAGTCGATGAACAGCATTCTTACATAAGTATTCCTCTTGTCCAGATGGGTTAGGGCAGTATGCAGTGTGATTGCGATTGCGTCGTCTGTGGACCTATTGGGACGGTAAGCAAATTGGAGTGGGTCCAGGGTGTCTGGCAGGATGGAGGTGATATGATCCTTGACTAATCTCTCAAAGCACTTCATGATGACAGAAGTGAGTGCTACGGGCGATAGTCATTTAGCTCAGTCACCTTAGCTTTCTTGGGAACAGGAACAATGGTGGCCCTCTTGAAGCATGTGGGAACAGCAGACTGGGATAGGGACTGATTGAATATGTCCGTGAACACACCAGCCAGCTGGTCTGCGCATGCTCTGAGGACACGGCCAGGGATGCCATCTGGGCCGGCAGCCTTGCGAGGGTTAACACATTTAAATGTTTTTCTCACATTGGCTGCGGTGAAGGTGAGCCCGCAGGTTTTGGTAGCGGGCGTGTCGGTGGCACTGCATTGTCCTCAAAGCGAGCAAAGAAGTTGTTTAGTTGGTCTGGGAGCAGGGCGTCATGGTCCGCGACGGGCTGGTTTTCTTTTTGTAGTCCGTGATTGACTGTAGACCCTGCCACATTCCTCTTGTGTCTGAGCCGTTGAATTGTGACTCTACTTTGTCTCTATATTGACGCTTAGCTTGTTTGATTGCCTTGCGGAGGGAATAGCTACACTGTTTGTATTCAGTCATGTTTCCGGTAGCCTTACCCTGGTTAAAGCAGTGGTTCGCGCTTTCAGTTTTTCTTGCGAATGCTGCCATCAATCCACGGTTTCTGGTTGGGGAAGGTTTTAATATTTGCTATGGGTACAACATCACCAATGCACTTGCTAATAAACTCGCTCACCGAATCAGCGTATACATCAATGTTGTTGTCAGATGCTATCCGAACATATCCCAGTCCACGTGCTCGAAGCAATCTTGCAGCATGGAATCAGATTGGTCGGACCAGCGTTGAACAGACCTGAGAACGGGCGTTTCCTGTTTTAGTTTCTGTTTGTAGGCTGGGAGCAACAAAATGGAGTCATGGTCAGACTTGCCGACAGGAGGCGGAGAATAGCCTTGTATGCATCACGGAAGTTGGAATAACAGTGGTCCAGGATTTTACCAGCCCGGGTGGCACATTCGATATGCTGGTAAAATTTCGGGAGCCTTGTTCTTAAATTAGCCTTATTAAAATCCCCAGCCACAATAAATGCAGCCTCAGGATATGTGGTTTCCAGTTTACATAGAGTCCGATGAATTTCTTTCAGTGCCGTCGATGTATCAGCTTGAGGGGGGATGTACACGGCTGTGATTATAATCGAGGAGAATTCTCTTGGTAGATAATGCGGTCTGCATTTGATTGTAATGAATTCTATGTCAGGTGAACAAAAGGACTTGAGTTCCTGTATGTTGTTATGATCACACCACGTCTCGTTAATCATAAGACACACACCCCCACCCTTCTTCTTACCAGATAGAAGTTTGTTTCTGTGGGCGCGATGCGTGGAGAAACCAGGTGGCTGTACCGACTCCGATAACGTGTCCTGAGTGAGCCATGTTTCCGTGAAGCAAAGAACGTTGTAGTCTCGGATGTCTCTCTGAAAGGCAACCCTCGATCGGATTTCGTCTACTTTGTTGTCAAGAGACTGTACATTGGCGATTAAAATACTCGGGAGAGGTGCACGATGCGCCCGTCGAC
Organism: Brachymystax lenok tsinlingensis; assembly: GCA_030435695.1. Lineage (NCBI taxonomy): Eukaryota > Metazoa > Chordata > Actinopteri > Salmoniformes > Salmonidae > Brachymystax > Brachymystax lenok. Next base: position 4,491,199 of record CM059792.1, on the reverse strand, counting down.
GTAGCTTGACCAAAAGACCGGCGCGTTTCCCTCTTCTCCGGCGCCGCTGTTGCTTTGAGTCGCCGGGTGCTATCCAGTCTATTGTTGTGTTTGGGTTAGCAAACCGAGAATCCTCTTTGGGAAAGTCGTATTCCTGGTCGTAATGTTGGTAAGTTGACGTTGCTCTTATATCCAATAGTTCCTCCCGGTTGTATGTAATAAAACTTAATATTTCCCGGGGTAATAATGTAAGAAGTAATACATAAAAAAACAAAATACTGCATGGTTTCCTGAGAACGTAAAGCGAGGCTGCCATCTCTGTCGGCGCCGGAAGTTCAAGTGGCATTGTCATGCTGGTGGCATTGTCATGCTGGAGGGTCATGTCAGGATGAGCCTGCAGGAAGGGTACCACATGAGGGAGGAGGATGTCTTCCCTGTAACACACAGAGTTTAGATTGCCTGCAATGACAACAAGCTCAGTCCGATGATGCTGTGACACACTGCCCCAGACCATGACGGACCCTCCACCTCCAAATCGATCCCACTCCAGAGTACAGGCCTCGGTGTAACGCTCATTCCTTCGACGATAAACGTTCCTTCCATCGACGATTACGTCCTAACCCGGCATTTATGCCGAAGGTTATTACGAGCTCATATAGGTCACAGACCGTTGAGCTATGGGCTTTCTCCTCCCCTCCCCATGCGGAGCGGAGAGAGGAGAGGCTTCATTGGCTGTGCCCAGTGCGTGCCTTGGCGTGCTACGTGCAGCGCACGGCAGTCATTAGGTCATGGCCTCAGATGTTTGTGTGTCACGGTGCTAGTACACTTGGTAGACCACTTTCAAAACAGCGGCTGTCTCATTGGCTTTGCAAAGGCATTGAGACTGCTCATGAGGCGGCAGGGCGGCCACTGCCTCAGGGCGTCAGAGCCCACTCCACTCGTGGAGTAGCTGTTCAGAGGAACAGGGGTAGAGAATATTTGTGCAGCGGCGTCGTGGTCGTCACCGTCTCCTTTTATCTGATTCTACCTGTTAGGCATGTCGTCTAACTCTCTAGCTCGTTCTGTACTCAGCATGGCTGAAGGGAGAACTTGAGTTAAGAAAAGTTAAGGGACTATTGGACAGGATTCCCATTTAGGTCCGCTCTCTTTTTTTGTCAGAGAGTAAGACACAAGCGACGTGACCTTTGTTTGACACTGTCAGTACAGCAGGGAATGTCCAGACTGCCCACCAGTGTATCACTGTGTAGGGGAGGAGTGATGAGGGAAATAGAGCTGTAACTAGTGTTACTTTACTATTAGACCCGTCACTGAAATTGATGGAATATTGTGGTATCATCTATCTGCTGGGGCAGAGTAGTTGGCTCATATTCTATTCTCTGCCCACGAATGGATTGAGTGTGGTGGGTTACACTGAGGAATCAGGGAGTAGGTCTTCTAAATTGGTTCAGCTTGTACTCAGCTTTTCTGATGGGAAGGCTAGAATTAAGGCCCTGCCGACCCCCAGTGTTGCTGAAGATAATTTATCGGGAGACTGATTGAGGGAAGCGTCCCCTTATAATAATAATAATAATAATAATGCTCCTTTTTCTTGATCTCCTTCTTATTGTTATTATTGCTATTATTATAGTAATACGTCATGTCATTATCATTAGCAGGCTTAGTATAGCAGTCTTGTATAACCACCGTCGAGCTGTAGGCCTAAGAGCAGATCCTGATTGGTCGTAATACCGTAACTTAGGCCTATATTTCAATACTTCTATAGGCTACTGTAGCAATCAATCATTCATTTGTTCACACAGCATGCAAGTCATTCATGATTTGAAATGCAATTACAGATTTTCGTTTTAAATTAAATCAAAGCAAGCCTTGAATAAATAGCTTAAACAATAAAGAAATCGGTCCATTTTGTAAATTGCATTCACAAATGAATGCAACTGTTTTTAGTCTTTGCTATAATAAAGGCGTAACATTGTTTTTTTACAACAGACTCTCTGGTATGCTTATACTTTATTTAGTGTTGTTTACATAGTTCCAAATGGCCAGAAAAATGATATCGTAATCTAATATGCATGCAGCACTTGCTCCTTACCTTCTTTTTCTTGATCTCCAGTATTTTCCACAACTAGTCACATTTATTCCACACATTAGACTTTCCATTTACCTCCGGAGCATCCTGTATATATTTCCCCATTACGAGTTTATTTGTCAGGTCCTCTGCATCCATTTTGCTGTTACTTGTGTTACGGTGTTCAGAGTTTGTTAAAACCAATTGATTGATGTGTTTATATTCTATAGGCACGGCCTGCCCACTCATTAGAAAGGATTAGGCGGCCGCCTATTGCGGCAGATTGACAAGGTCGGCATTTTCTGAGATAACTGAACAAGACAAAACTCCAACAACAGCACATAAAACCTCACATAATTCTGATGCCGCCCTTTGAGAAAAAGTGCCCACTTTGTCAAAGGCAGGGACACAAAATATTTTGCTTGTCCATTTCCAGCACGTCTCTCTGCAGGTCTCCACCAACGTTCAGTCCAAAAAATTATATAACATAAATCATGTAGCAGATATAGGATATGTTAGAAAGAGTATGTGGCCTTTTCTGAAGCCTACAGGCTGGAGATAAAATTTATGACAATGTAATGAGACGGACACGTTTTACATCATGCAGGTTTCTCAGATCAAATAGCCTAACTTAATAGGGGTTCAATCAAAAAAATATATATCTGTCATGTTAACAAAGCAAAATATCCTAAAAACAGGACAGGTCAAAGTAAAATTTTCAAACTTTGGTAAGCTGATCATAGCGAAAAAGAAAATACTGCATTTCCTGCTGTGTAAACACATTGCAAAAAGGCTTGCGATAACTCCTGTCCTGTCTAAATCTGCCATGGCAGTATTTTTTACATGGCAGGAGAGTAATTATTCCAACCAGAATAATCCACTGTTTTTTGGAGAACACCAAAGTCCTCTACTAGTACTAGTCCCGTGCGAATCGGGATTTGCTGTGTTTTGAGAGAAATGTCTGAGTTTGACAGGTTTTGCTTGCGGTTTGCACAAGAAAACAATAACTGATTCGATAAATTTAACTAAGTGCTGCGCATAAGCTATATATGAATGGCCTACATGTAGCCTATCAACATTCACAGTAAATGCTTTTTTAAATATGTTTTGTGAGTATGAATTGAATATTACCAAATGCATCAGTAAAAAATATTGAGCCTATTTAATGCAACTCCTGCTGTTAATATATCACAAAGCAGCAGCATACAACTGACCTAAGTATTTGGAAATTATAAATTAACTTTCTCATCCAAACCCTTCAAATGCATCTGAAGTGCAATTGCACTGTTTAAATCAAATGTTATTTGTCACATGCACCGAATACAACAGGTGTAGACCTTACAGTGAAATGCTTACTTACAAGCACTTAACCAACAATGCAGTTTTAAGAAAATACATTAAAAAAGTAAGAGATAAGAATAACAAATAAATAATTAGCACCAGTAAAATAACAATAGCGGGACAATACACAGTCAATGTGCGGGGGCACCGGTGTCGAGGCAATTGAGGCAATATGTACATGTACAGTGAAGGAAAAAAGTATTTGATTCCCTTGCTGATTTTGTACGTTTGCCCACTGACAAAGAAATTATCAGTCTATAATTTTAATGGTAGGTTTATTTGAACAGTGAGAGACAGAATAACAACAAAAAAAAACAGAAAAACGCATGTGAAAAATGTTATAAATTGATTTGTATTTTAATGAGGGAAATAAGTATTTGACCCCCTCTCAATCATAAAGATTTCTGGCTCCCAGGTGTCTTTTATACAGGTAATGAGCTGAGATTAGGAGCACCCTTTTAAAGGGAGTGCTCCTAATCTCAGCTTGTTACCTGTATAAAAGACACCTGTCCACAGAAGCAATCAATCAATCAGATTCCAAACTCTCCACCATGGCCAAGACCAAAGAGCTCTCCAAGGATGTCAGGGACAAGATTGTAGACCTACACAAGGCTGGAATGGGCTACAAGACCATCGCCAAGCAGCTTGGTGAGAAGGTGACAACAGTTGGTGCGATTATTCGCAAATGGAAGAAACACAAAAGAACTGTCAATCTCCCTTGGCCTGGGGCTTCATGCAAGATCTCACCTCTTGGAGTTGCAATGATCATGAGAACGGTGAGGAATCAGCCCAGAACTACACGGGAGGATCTTGTCAATGATCTCAAGGCAGCTGGGACCATAGTCACCAAGAAAACAATTGGTAACACACTATGCCGTGAAGGACTGAAATCCTGCAGCGCCCGCAAGGTCCCCCTGCTCAAGAAAGCACATATACATGCCCATCTGAAGTTATGCTTTGGGGGTGTTTTTCTGCTAAGGGGACAGGACAACTTCACCGCATCAAAGGGACGATGGACGGGGCCATGTACCGTCAAATTTTGGGTGAGAACCTCCTTCCCTCAGCCAGGGCATTGAAAATGGGTCGTGGATGGGTATTCCAACATAACAATGACCCAAAACACACGGGCAAGACAACAAAGGAAGAAGAAGAAGAAGAAGAAGAAGAAGCACATTAAGGTCCTGGAGTGGCCTAGCCAGTCTCCAGACCTTAATCCCATAGAAAATCTGTGGAGGGAGCTGAAGGTTCGAGTTGCCAAACGTCAGCCTCGAAACCTTAATGACTTGGAGAAGATCTGCAAAGAGGCGTGGGACAAAATCCCTCCTGAGATGTGTGCAAACCTGGTGGCCAACCACAAGAAACGTCTGACCTCTGTGATTGCCAACAAGGGTTTTGCCACCAAGTACTAAGTCATGTTTTGCAGAGGGGTCAAATACTTATTTCCCTCATTTAAAATGCAAATCAATTTATAACATTTTTCACATGCGTTTTTCTGGATTTTTTGTTGTTATTCTCTCTCACTGTTCAAATAAACCTACCATTACAATGATAGACTGATCATTTTTTTGTCAGTGGGCAAACGTACAAAATCAGCAGGGGATCAAATACTTTTTTCCCTCACTGTAGGTTGAGTTATTAAACTGACTATGCATAGATAATAACAGAGAGTAGCATCAGCGTAGAAGGGGGGGGGGGCAATGCAAATAGTCTGGGTTGCCATTTGATTAGATGTTCAGGAGTCTTATGGCTTGGGGGTAGAAGCTGTTTAGAAGCCTCTTGGACCTAGACTTGGCGCTCCGGTACCGCTTGCCATGCGGTAACAGAGAGAACAGTCTATGACTAGGGTGGCTGGAGTCTTTGACAATTTTTTGGGACTTCCTAATACTCCGCCTACTATGGAGGTCCTGGATGGCAGGAAGCTTGGCCCCGGTGATGTAATGGGCCGTACGCACTACCCTCTGTAGTATGACAGAACTCTGCAGGCCATCTCTGCAGTAGATAGCAACACCGCCCCCTTTGGCCGTTCTATCTTGTCTGAAAATGTTGTAGTTAGGGATGGAAATATCAGCGTTATTGGTGGTCTTCCTAAGCCAGGATTCAGACACGGCTAGGACATCAGGGTTGGCAGAGTGTGCTAGGGCAGTGAATAAAAAAAACTTAGGGAGGAGGCTTCTAATGTTAACATGCATGAAACCAAGGCTTTTACGGTTGCAGAAGTCAACAAATGATAGCGCCTGGGGAATAGGAGTGGAGCTAGACACTGCAGGGCCTGGATTAACCTCTATATCACCAGAGGAACAGAGGAGGAGTAGGATAAGGGTACGGCTAAAGGCTATAATGACTGGTCGTCTAGGACGTTCTGAACCGAGAGTAAAAAAAACAGGTTTCAGGGGGCGATAAAATAGATTAAAGGCATAATGTACAGACAAAGGTATGGTAGGATGTAAATACAGTGGAGGCATTGGGTGGTGATGAAAGAGATATTGTCTCTAGAACATTTAAACCAGGTGATGTCATCGCATGTGTGGGTGGTAGAACTGAAGGGTTGGATAAGGTATATTGAGCAGGGCTAGAGGCTCTACAGTGAAATAAGACAATAAACACTAACCAGAACAGCAATGGACAAGGCATATTGACAGTGAGGAGAGGCATGCTTAGCCGAGTGATCATTAAGGTCCAGTTGAGTAGTGAGGCTGGTTGGGGACACGGCGATTCAGACAGCTAGCCGGGGGTAGCAAGCTAGGAAAGGCTAGCAGGCCGGGTAACAAAGACGGAGCGTTTCCGTCGGTAGACCAGTCCTGATGGGTTAGTGGACTTCCGTGTGGTGAAGGGTACCAGTCCAATTTGCAAAAATAGGTAATAGTGGCCCAAGAAATTGTCCGATGGACCTGTTTAGCTAGCAGCCGATATGCTCTAGACAGCAAACATTAGCAGGCCTCAGTTAGCTGATGGCGTTCAGGTGACGTCGCGACGGAGGGCCGGTTGAATAACCCCCTCGGGCAGATAACGTCGGTGGTCCAGTCGTGAAGGCCCGGCGAGGCTCCGCACCGGCAGTAAAAACGGGTCCGGATAGGTGTTGTAGCCCAGGAGTGGCTGATGGGATTCTTCAGCCAGCCGGGAGATGGATCAAGCACAGGCTAGCTTCAGGCTAATTGGTGCATTGCTCCGGGACCAATGTTAGCCAATAGTCACACGGATAGCAGCTAGCTAGCTTCAAGATCCAGGTGAAAATGTCCAGAGCTTTCTGTTAGGAATCCGGGGATATGGAGAGAAAATAGGTCCGGAATGGTCTGGTCTGAGTCGCGTTATACAAACGACGAGAGCTTTACCGAGCTAAAGGTTAGCTGCTGCTGTCCATTAGCAGTGGTAAGCTAAATACTAACGTTAGCTAGTGAGCTGGTTAGCTTCTGTTAGGGAATTCCGGAGTCGAGGTGGATAATACTTGAGAAAAAAAATAAAGATCCGTACCACATTGGGTGAGGCGGGTTGCAGGAGATTGTTTTGAAGTTAAGTTTTAGAAAAAATATATAAAATGATATGCGAAGAAAATATATAAAAAGATATATACACTGGACACGACAGGACGAGGACAAAAGACGTCTGACTGCTACGCCATAGGTGTTCCTTTTGTCCAGGTGTGAAAGGGCAGTGTGGAGTGTGGATCTGTTGGGATGGTATAAAAATTGGAGTGGGTCTAGGGTTTCTGGGATAATGGTGTTGATGTGAGCCATGACCAGCCTTTCAAAGCATTTCATGGCTACAGACGTGAGTGCTACCTTAGTGTTCTTAGGCACAGGGACTATGGTGGGCTGCTTGAAACATGTTGGTATTACAGACAGGGAGAGGTTGAAAATGTCAGTGAAGACACTTGCCAGTTGGTCAGCGCATGCTCGGAGTATACATCCTGGTAATCCGTCTGGCCGTGCGGCCTTGTGAATGTTGACCTGTTTAAAGGTCTTACTCACATCGGCTGCAGAGAGCGTGATCACACAGTCTTCCGAAACAGCTGATGCTCTCATGCATGTTTCAGTGTTACTTGCCTCGAAGCGAGCATAGAAGTTATTTAGCTCATCTGGTAGGCACGTGTCACTGGGCAGCTCTCGGGCAGTGTTCCCTTTGTAATCTGTAATAGTTTGCAAGCCCTGCCACATCCGACGAGCGTCGGAGCCGGTCTAGTACGATTTGATCTTAGTCCTGTATTGATGCTTTGACTGTTTGGTGGTTCGTCTGAGGGCATTGCAGGATTTCTTATAAGCTTTCCGGTTAGAGTCCCGCTCCTTGAAAGCGGCAGCTCTACCCTTTAGCTCAGTGCGAAAGGTGCCTGTAATCCCTGGTTTCTGGTTGAGGTATGTACTTACAGTCACTGTAGGGATGACGTCATCGATGCACTTACTGATGAAGCCAGTGACTGATGTGGTGTACTCCTCAATGCCATCAGAAGAATCCAAGAACATTTTCCAGTCTGTGCTAGCAAAACAGTCCTGTAGTTTAGCATCTGCTTCATCTGGCCACTTTTTTATTGACCGACTCACTGGTGCTTCCTGCTGTAATTTTTGCTTGTAAGCAGGAGTCAGGAGGATAGAATTATGGTCAGATTAGCCAAATGAAGGGCAAGGGAGATCTTTGTACGCATCTCTGTGTGTAGAGTATAGGTGGTCTAGAGTTTTTTTCCCCTCTGGTTGCACATTTAACATGCTGATACAAATTAGATAACAAAAGTTGTCCTGCATTAAAGTCCCCGGACACTAGGAGAGCCGCCTCTGGATGACTGTTTTCCTGTTTGCTTATGGTGGTACACAGCTCATTTAGTGCGGTTTTAGTGCCAGCATCGGTCTGTGGTGGTATGTAGACAGCTACGTAAAATACAGATGAAAACTCTCTAGGTAGATAGTGTGGTCTACAGCTTATCATGAGATACTCGAGACTTCATTAGATATTGTGCACCAGCTGTTGTTTTCAAATATACATAAGCCCCCGGCCCGTGTCTTACCAAAGGCTGCTATTTTATCCCGCCGATAGTGTGTATAACCCGCCAGCTGTATTTTATTAATGTCATCGTTAAGCTACGACTCGGTGAAACATAAGATATTATACGTGCTTTCAGTTCGTCCCATTTATTTTCCAGCGATTGAACGTTGGCTATGTTAAGGCTGTGGTTATGTAGTGGAGAAGGAGTCAGGCGCAGGAAGTTGAGATGCGTGTGAAGGTAAAATTTAATAAAGCCACCAGAAAAATACAAAATAAAAATACCTACACGAACAAAATAGACAGGCAAAAATCCACAACCCGGAACAACAAGGAATAATCCCAGCTCTTAGTACACAGACTGAGAAAATAACCATTACAAAATAACAATTACGCACAAGGGGAAGAGGGGAAAAGGAGGAATAAGCAGGAGCGTGAATGGGAGCAAATGAACAACAGGTGTGTACAATAAAGGCAAAACCAACAGACATACGAAAAAGGGAGTGGTGATGGCTAGAAAACCAGTGACGTCGACCACCGAACACCGCCCGAACAAGAAGAGGGACCGACTTCGGCGGAAGTCATGACAGGCTAACAGTGTGGATGGTAAAGGCAGATTAGCCATTCGTTGCCTGATCCTCACAAGGCACCCCGATCTCTTTCCGCAAAATCTCAGTTTCTTTATCCAGAGAATGACGGGGATGAGGGTCTGTTCGCGTGTTTGGAGTATATCCTTCCCGTCCGACTCAATAAAGAAAAATTCTTCGTCCAATTCGAGGTGAGTAATCGCTGTACTGATGTCCAGACGCTCTTTTCAGTCATAAGAGACAGTAGCAGCAACATTATGTACAAATTAAGTTACAAACAATGCGAAAAAACAAACAAAATAGTATGGTTGTTAAGAGCCAATAAAATGGCAGCCATCCTCTCTGGCGCCATCTTTACAGATGTTAAACTCACATCTGAAGGCTGGAAGGCTGGATGGCATTTATGACATACTGTGGATCGCTAAAGTATCCTAATGATTATGATCACACAGTGGAGACCCATCATTCAGGGCAGGTGGGGCTGTTTTGAGCCCCACCTGTTTAGCTATGTTATTTTGGCATTAGTATGTGTCACATATCAGTTTGCAAACAATTTAGAAAGAGGCCCGAGTTCCCGACTTGGAATTCCGAGTTGGATGATGTATTTTCCCAGTTGTAGCAAAGAAATTCAGAGTTCCGATTTGTCTTGAACTCACTGAAGTCAGTGAGTTATTATAGCCGCATATAAACATGGCCTATTTTTTGCTTTCTTCATTAAATTACAGAGCATAGGGTTTGGTAATGTGTTCTAGTTGCGCCGTGATTGGCTCAGTGTTCTGTCATTCATGGGGACACTACGTCATCGCAGAATCTATGGGTAGAGCTAAAAGATTCAAGTCCCTTGGGTGCAGCCATATAGTTACATTAGAAGTGCCCCATCCAAGAAGGCTAAAGGTCATTGGCCACAGATAAAATGATCACATTATATCTACCATAGCTTTAATTGGCCTGATCATGTCAACATCATACTTTCAAAATCTTAGCTAGCAAGCTAGCAGTCATCATCATGAATGAAGTCGACAATCTTCTGGCCATTCCTTTATAATCCTTGTCAAAATGAAGAGAAATTATGAAGAGAAATTATAAATAAATCGAATCGGTGCTCATTGGCCATAAACATTACACAACAAGTTGGAAATAACAAAGTCAACAATGAATTGTTTGGAAGGAATCAGTGATTAACTGCAAGCGTTGCAAAGCAATCACTAGCCTGCTATTCAGTTGAGTGGGGGCCAGAAAAGGTTGATGGGCCAGAAAAGGTTGAATACATTGGCCATGCTGTCAATCCTGCATGACTTATGCCATGTTCAAAACAAATAGAAACTCAGAACAGGGAAATCTCAGTTCAAGACAACTGGGAACTCTGAAAAAAGATGAGCTCCGACTGGGAAAATACATTAAATACGTTAATAAACAGTCATCCAACTCGGAATTCCAAGTCGGGAACTCAGGCCTCTTTCTAGAGCTCCGACCTGAAGATCACTGACGTCATGACTCGACCTTGTTTTATTCAGAGTTCCCAGTTGTCTTGAAAGCACCATAAATCCACAGAATGCCAAACTTTGATGACAAACTTTGATGACAAAATTTGCCCACGAAGGACCGCCGCGCCTCCTTCCTGTTCAAGTAAACACAGCACAACAAGGTGAGTCCAAAAATATATTGCGTGCTGCTGCATAAATTATGTGAAATGCCAGGGAGATATGCATAATGTAGTTAAGAAAGTAATACTAGGTGTATGTTGTGTAGTAAGCTGTTAGTAGCCCATGTGACTCACCCTAATAATTTGGTCCCTTTTACCCTCCTAATTTAGCCTACTGTTCTGACTTGGTGGTGCACATGTAGCCTATAGCCTGTTTTAGAGAAATATCATCATCATTGTCTGCTTATATGCCCCCTTTATTCATCCTACGGTTCTGACTTAGTGTACAGGGAGAATACTGTAAGAATGGCCCATATCCTGAATTCTGTTGCTGTACATTTCAAAAGTGCTGAACAAATAGTTATATTGACTACATTGGTCCTAGCTCGTTCATTAATGTCTTAATCAAAATTACGGATTGCCTCTTATCTGCTCGTCGTCCCCTTATGCCAAAGTTTCTACATCTCAATTGTCAGTAGAAACCACATTTGCTTAAGCAAGTCAGCCATATAAGCTATGTTTTTTTATAGGGCAGTAAATGGGGCTGAATTAACTGTTTCGCTGCCAGTCAAGGCTCTGCTGATGGCCAGGTGTAGCAGTTGTAAGGATTCACTCCATGGTGCTGAAAAGAAAGCTCTGCTGTTGGGACATCTTTATGTACAGTAGCCCCTGACAGTTTGTGGGCACCGTTTGTCACAGTTATAGTGCAATTAATGTATTGTTTAGGGTTGTGTTGTGTAGTGGCTGTGCTGGCAAGCATCAAAAACATTTTGGGGGAGTTTGCCCCACCAAGATTTACATGCTGAAATCGCCACTGTGATCACACTTCCTCAATTCATATATTATGGCAACACTATAGGAAAGATGGCTTGGTATGATTTAGAAACTTGGCAACCAAGCTCGAGTTATCAGTGTGTCCCTATCACCTGGACATTTGAAATACTGTATTATCACACCTAGAATAAAAACCTCCAGGCTTAACTGTCAATTTAATGAGAAAAAATTAAGAATTACACGGGCAGTTTAGAAAAAACAAATCCCGTCTGAATCGTCCTCTGGAATAACAGACATTACGGAGTAATAATTACATAACCAACATTCTCTAGTAATTCTAGTGCCGTTCGAATAGGTCTTTGGTCACGTGCATGAGATGCATACATGTCACGTGAAGAGAGCAAACCGTGTGCTTAAAGCATCAGACAAGTTCAGTAAATATAGTTGATTTGATAAAAACCCATAGGATGTGTCAATATATGAGAAAATATAGTTTAAAAATGTCGACCAATCGATTGGTCGAAAGAGCAGAAGACTCTTGGTCGACCAAGATTATTTTTTTTGTCGGGGACAGCCCTAATGTTTACATAGCAGGCTACTCCTAATGTTTTCATAGCAGGTTAGGAGAACTCATGTAGCAGGTTAGGATAACTAGCATAGCAGGTTAGGATAATTAACGCAGCAGGTAAGGATAATTAACGTAACAGGTTAGGATAATTAAAGCAGTAGGGTAAGTGGATTAACGTAGCAGGTTAGGAGAATAAGGTTAAGGTTAGGAAAAGGGTTAGGCTTAGCTACAATGGTACAGTGGTTGTCACTAGCTTCTATACCCACAAAGTCATAAACCCTGTCTATTTCTACAATTTCTAACCTTAACCTTAACCTTAACCTTAACACCACTGCTAACATTATGCCTAAGCCTAACCTTAAATTAATCCGTTTTGACTTTGTGGCTGGGGAATCCAAATTTATGGCTGTGGTTTCTGACTTTGTGTGTATAGAAGCTAGTGACGACCAGCTACAATTGGCCCATAGGAGGAAGAAGCCAGAAGCCAATAGAAAGAGAAGCAAGAGGGGGCTTAGTGTCCCTGGAGTTTCCCTGGACACGGGTCGCTGTCTGACCCTTCTCCCTGAATTTGCTACAATATACACACATTTCTTCTGAAAATGAGGAGAGTAATAATTATATGATGATTATGCTAACAGGTGTGGTTACAGATAGGCTGCTTTTATTCTTGTTGTTGACTTTGACACGCATGTTAGATAATTATCACCTTCATATTGGCGAAATGTGCAGAAAGTGTGCATTGGCAGTTTATAATGCACCAGGGAAATCATTCAAGATCGACGTCGAAGATGTCCTGAGGATGGCAGGAAATGCCTTCAAAACCAGCCGCTAGGGGCAACAGTGAGCACTATTACCATCAAGTAGGCTAGGGTGTTGCGGATGGGGGTAATCCCATGACTCTGAATCAGAAGAGTGTATGTTCAACCATAGTCGTGGACCCTGTTTTTAATTTTTCTTTGTTTTACACCATCCTAAACCTTAACCCATTTTGAATGAGTGCCTAAACTTAACCCGTAACTTCAAAATTTGATGTTTGGAGAAATGGAATAATACAGAGCAGCAGGAACAACCCAAGGTGTCAAAAACACTTCGAAATTTGATGTTTGGAGAACATGGATGAACCTCTAATTCTGCAGTGAGTTGTGAGAGCTTGTTGCATGTCAGTCTGCAACTTTGTAAACTGAGTCCCTATTTTGAATACGAGAGTATGGACATTGTACACTACTACCCCATGTGTCCTTAGCTGTATGCAGATTCCCCCAAGTCCAAGTACATCTGGTCTTTCACAAAAAAACGGGCCTCTCACTAACACCAACAAGGGAAGAGGGGGGAGGGAAGGGAAGGAAAAAAGGAAACAGAGTTAGGATCGGAAGAAAGGAAAGGGATTTAATTTTTAGGCTGATGCTACTCCAACTGAGACTGACTCAACTCCTTGTGAGAATGACTCCGAACCTTGTGAGAATGACTCAACTCCTTGTGAGAATGTATAAACTCATTGTGAGAATGACTCAACTCCTGCTGACTCAAACCCTTGTTAGAATGATTCAACTCTGTGTGTTTGTCTCAGATCCTTGTGAGAATGAATCAACTCTGTGTGTTTGTCTCAGATCCTCCTTGTGAGAACGACTAAACTCCTTGTGAGAATGACTAAATTCCTGCTGACTCAACTCCTTGTGAGAATGACTCAACTCTTGCTGACTCAAACCGTTGTGAGATTGACTCAACTCCTTGTGACATTGCCTCAACTCCTGCTGACTCAAATTCTTGTGAGAATGAATCAACTCTTTGTGACATTGACTCAAATTCTTGTGAGAAGGATTCAACTCTTTGTGATATTGACTCAGATCCTTGTGAGAATGACTCAACCCCTGCTGAGTTAGTATCGGAAGAAAGGAAAGAGATTTAATTCTTAGACTGATGCAACTCCTACTGAGACTGACTCAACTCCTTGTGAGAATGACTCAAATCCTTGTGAGAATGAATGAGATCCTTGTGAGAATGCCTCAACTCCTTGTGAGAATGTATAAACTCATTGTGAGAATGACTCAACTCCTGCTGACTCAAACCCTTGTGTGAATGATTCAACTCTGTGTGTTTGTCTCAGATCCTTGTAAAAATGACTCAACTCCTTGTGAAAATAATTAAACTTCAACTCCTTGTGGGAATGACTCAACTCCTGCTGACTCAACTCCTTGTGAGAATAACTCAACTCTTTGGGTGAATGATTCAGATCCTTCTGCGAATGACTCACCTCCTGCTGACTCAACTCATTATGAGATTTACTCAAATCCTTGTGAGAATGACTAAACTTCAAGTCTTTTTGAGAATGACTCAACTCCTGCTGACTAAAACCCTTGTGACATTGACTCAACTCCTGCTGACTCAAATTCTTGTGAGAATGATTCAACTCTTTGTGATATTGACTCAGATCCTTGTGAGAATGACTCAACTCCTTGTGTAAATAACTCAACTTCAACTTATTGTGAGAATGACTCTACTCCTTGTGTGATGATTCAACTCCTTGTGAGAATGACTCAACTCCTGCTGACTCAACTCCTTGTGAGATTTACTCAAATCCTTGTGAGAATGACTAAACTTCAAGTCTTTTTGAGAATGACTCAACTCCTGCTGACTCAAACCCTTGTGACATTGACTCAACTCCTGCTGACTCAAATTCTTGTGAGAATGATTCAACTCTTTGTGATATTGACTCAGATCCTTGTGAGAATGACTCAACTCCTTGTGTAAATAACTCAACTTCAACTTATTGTGAGAATGACTCTACTCCTTGTGTGATGATTCAACTCCTTGTGAGAATGACTTAACTTCTTGTGGGACTGACTCAACTTCTTGTGAGAATTATTTTAACTCCTGCTGACTCAAATCCTTGTAACAATTACTCAACTCCTGCTGACTCAAATTCTTGTGAGAATGACTATACTCCTTGTGAGAATGACTAAATACTTTGAGAATGGCTCAACTCCTTGTGAGAATGACTCAAATCTTTGTGAGAATGACTCAAATCTTACTGACTGAGAGTGTCCTAATATGGACACCGTATATTATGGTAAACCTTAAACAAATACGCTATGAACATCATAAAAACTGAGTTTTGGAAATTGTTGAACATTGTGCAACATTGTGGGAATGTTCTGTGCAACCTATGTGAATATCACAAGAATATTCTTGCAACATCCCAGACAACTCCCATAACTTCATTAAATGTTATTAAATTAACCTTTAAAGAACTTAGACCGGGTGTTTTTACAACATTATAGGAATATCCTCTGCGACCTAACTTAAACGTTGTATGAATGTCATCACACCTGAACATATTTTGTGTTTTGGGAACCTATCTCTTGCAATGTACCCATACTCTTCCCACAACCTAATTAAAAGTTCTGGGTACCTTTAAAGAACTCAGAAAGGCTGTTCTGTCAACATTCTTGCAAAAACAACAAAAGGAATGTTGTGCGCTCCCTGATACAAACATTATCTGAATGTCAACACAACTAGACAGTTTTAGTGTTCTGGGAACCTCTTTTCATCTCTTGTCATATCCCCACAATGTTCCCACAATTTAAAGAAACATTCTGGGAACCTTGAAAAGAACAGACTAAATGTATTCTGGGAACATTCTTGTAACATCAGGTGAATGTTTTTTTGCACCCTAAAGAAACATTGTAGAATTATCCGCACATCTGGACAGTTTTTGTGTTCTGAGAACAAATATTTTGTGATGTCCTCACCTGACTGTTCCCACAACTTAATGAAACATTCTGGGAACCTTTAAAGAACAGAATGTTCTTGTAACATCTGGCGAATGTTTTATAAAAACATTCTATAATCATCAGCATGACTAGACAGTTTTTGTGTTTTGAGAACACTTGCCAAGATGTTCTGGGAACTTTTAACATAACCAATTTTGGTTTGCTGGGAAGAGTGTAATGTTCACAAATCCGGTGTTTGGGAACACGTACTGCTGTGTCACTCCTGCTAAGTAAACCCTTCTAATTCATTTGAAATGTTACAAAATTATGTAATACTTGTAGATGTGGGGTGTTTCTTTACTTGCATACTTAAAATGTATTCACATGTATGGTATGCCAGCAAGCATAAACTAGAGTTAACCCCTTCTGTGTAAGTCATACTTTAGCCTTACTCTTTTCCTATGACATGTCCTGAATGATTTCTGTTCTATTTCAATCCATCTTCAGCGCAGTGAGCTCATGGTAAGCTCCAACGCATACATATTTGATCAATCAGGCTTCAGACCTAAACACAGTACTACTACGGCCACTCTACATGTTGTAAATT
The DNA here is from genome assembly GCA_030435695.1 of Brachymystax lenok tsinlingensis. Classification (NCBI taxonomy): domain Eukaryota; kingdom Metazoa; phylum Chordata; class Actinopteri; order Salmoniformes; family Salmonidae; genus Brachymystax; species Brachymystax lenok. Next base: position 4,474,961 of record CM059792.1, on the reverse strand, counting down.
ATATTACTAATGTGCTGCCTTGTTCATAGATTTGTCTAAAGCTTTTGACACTCTAGACCATGCAATACTTTTGGGTAAGCTGTCATCAATAGGACTGGGATTGGATGCCTGTCGTTGGTTTCATGACTATCTAAAAGATAGAAGTAAGGCTGTTAGAGTCGACGGCATCCAGTCGGAGCCATTGGAGTTGGTTAAAGGGGTCCCACAAGGTTCTATACTTGGCCCATTACTGTTCACTCTCTACGTAAACAATATCGGTGATGAGATAAGAAAGTGTCATTCATTTATATGCTGATGACACTGTCATTATCATTATTGGAGACAGATTTGAAGATATTGCAAGGGTCTTTTATACAGCTGAAACTTGTTTTAAATGCAAAGAAAACACATTTTATGATTTTTAATAGGTTTAAAAAGTTGGTTGAAAATACACTTGCACTTACGAGCTTAGATGGTTCTCAAATTAAATAAATACTTAGGGATATGGTTGGGTGATAAACTGTCTTTTAAAATGCATATTGACGAACTCTGTAAATGGCTAAGAATCAAGCTAGGCTTCCTCTATAGAAACAGGACATGTTTGTCCTCTACAAATAGAAGACAAATTGTACAAGCTACTTTTATGTCTGTTATAGATTATGGGGATATTATCTACATGTATGCTACGGCATCAACACTTAAATCGCTGGATGCTACTTATCATTGCGCACTTAGGTTTATTACGGGTGCTATCTACAGAACTCACCACTGTGTTTTATATCAAAATGTGGGTTGGACTTCGCTGTCCATGAGACGAGAACAACATGCTCTTGTGTTTGTCTATAAAGCACTTCTGAATAAACTACCTTCTTATTTATCATCACTCATCAACATTAGAATTATAATTCCTAAAACCAGGTCTCAAACATGGATTACACTTGAGGTCCCTGCATTCTCCACAGAGTTGGGTATGGCTGCCTTATCCTGTTATGCTCCTTGACTATGGAATAGCCTGCAGACTGAACTTAAACTTGAGACTCTTGTCCCCCTTGCCCATTTTAAACATTTATTGGAGGATTTGTATTGTTGTATTGCTTGTAACTGCTTCTGGTAATGCAAGTTCTTGTGCTGTTAGGGGAATAACCTATGTGTAAATGTAATAATCTGCTATATTTTTTGTGTTATCTGTGATTGTTTGTGTTTGTCTTGTGTAGTTTCTTAATCATTGTACCTAAACTGTATACGTAAACATGTATACGCAGGGCCCAGCTGTAAAAGAGACCTTGGTCTCAGTCTGTGTTCCTTGTTGAAATAAAGGTATATTAATAATAATATACCTGCGCCAAACCCCAACACAGTGCCCACCCGCCTGAGAGGTAATGGATGTGATAGTGTTGGGTAATAAAACAGACTTGTTCAGTCAACCAAAAAGCTCTCTCAAAAGTATCTCCTGTTCCGATCGGCTCCACCAGAAATACTATAGATCATTTAAGCAATTTGTGTCATAAATGGTGTGTTCACACTGCGGCCAAAATAGTTTTCTAAAGGGCCCAATAGGGGATTTTCTGAATCTGAGCTCTCAACATTGTTCTGTTGGAACATCAACATTTATTGCTGCAATGAAACCCTCCATTTTCCTTTTCCTCCAGTGTGCGTGTGTGTTTGTGTCTGTGTGTGTCTGCGTGCATGGGTGAGTGCATGCACATTTGTGTGTGTGTGTGTGTGTGTGTTTGGGAGTTATAACAGGCCCTTTGAGCCATAACACAGGCTGCCAGCTCTAAGGGGTGGCAGTGGCCAGCGTTCTTCAGTATTCTTTTAGCAGCATCTGCCAGTTATGGGCTGATATTGAATAATAAGGCCTGCTCCAAGGTTGGGATTTCATTACAATACTCTTGGAACTTAATTAGGATATTTGGGAGTGAAATCTGAGCCAAAGTCTGTAAAGTCTGTAAACTAAATGATGGAAAAAGGTGTCTGTGCAGAAACAAAGAGATACTATTAGAGATCCCAGCATGTGTCGGAGATACAACCCTGACAGAAGTCCTGTGTGTGTTTGTAAGCAGTCATAAAACCCACAGATTTACAGGTCTGTCCTGTGTTGACACGTACATCATTCAGTGATATCATACCCCAATCTGGCACACTGGCCCAGACCCAAAGTCACCACCTGCATCAAGAGAGCTGTGTGTGAGAGTGTGAGTGTGTGTGTGTGAGCCTGTATGTGTGTATGTGTGTATGGTGCTGAAAGGCCCCTGGACTGCTGTGACAGTCATAATGAAGACGTACACCTCCGTAGGGGCCGAACCACAGCTCCTGCCGCTGCACTTCCTTGGGAAGCAGCCAGAAGAGGAAGAGGAGATCATTCTTTGAACAGCATGGTTAGGGAGGCTGGGGTGTTGAGTGAAGGACAGTGGGGAGGGGCTCTGGGACAGTATGGCGGAGGTGTTGAGTGATGCACAGCACAGTCTCACTAAACAGGCGTGTGAGCACATGACAAGCTATTTGGACCTATCCTGCGTCCCTGAATGTGCATAACTAAGCGAATCAATGATGTCTCATTGAATGTGTTAGAAATAATCCACGGTCAGAAGTTGCATTTGACGTGGGGCGGCAGGCAGCCAAGTGATTATAGCGTTGGACTTGTTACCCGAACGGTTGCAAGATTGAATCCCCGAGCTGACAAGGTAAAAATCTGTCGTTTTGCCCCTGAACAAGGCAGTTAACCCACTGTTCCTAGGCCGTCATTGAAAATAAGAATTTGTTCTTAACTGACTTGCCTAGTTAAATAAAAGTAAAATAAATGTAAAATTGTGCTGATGTATTAGCATGTTTATCAGGCATGTTCAGTGAAATCTATGTCCTAATTGTGTTCTCACCCATAACCATGCTAACAAATGTTTCCAATATACCAAGGGACCTATTATCCAGCCATCCAGTAGGCCCCCTCCAGTGAACATCATATCCAATCAAATGTTATTTGTCACATGCTTCGTAAACATCAGGTGTAGACAAACAGTGACATGCTTACTTATGGGCCCTTCCCAACAATGCAGAAAGAAAAATAGAAAAATAATAACACAAGGAAAGAAATACACAATGAGTAACGATAACTTGGCTATATACACGGGGTACCAGTACCGGGTCAATGTGCAGAGGTACTAGGTAATTCAGGTAGATATGTACATAAAACTATAAATAAAGTGACCTATAATAAACAGTAGCAGCAGCGTATGTGATGAGTCAAAAAAGTTAATGCCAAAATGGCCAATGCAGATAGTCCGGGGATCTATTTGGTTAACTATTCAACTAACTATTTAGTGGTATTATGACTTGGGGAAAGAAGCTGTTCAGCATGCTGTTGGTTCCAGACTTGGTGCATCGTTACCGCTTTCCGTGCAGTAGCAGAGAAAACAGTCTATGACTTAGGTGGCTGGAGTCGTTGAACCTTTTAAGGGCCTAACCCTGACACGGTCTGGTATAGATGTCCTGAATGGCAGGGAGCTCGGCCCCTGTGATGTACAAAGCAGGAGTTGTTGAACATTTTCAAATCAAATCAAATTGTATTAGTCACATGCGCTGAATTCAACAAGTGTAGACCTTACAGTGAAACGCTTACTTACGAGCCCCTAACCAACAGTGCAGTTTCCAAAAAAATACGGATAAGAATAAGAGATAAAAGTAACAAATAATTAAAGAGCAGCAGATAAAAAATAACAATATATACAGGGGGGTGCCAGTACAGAGTCAATGTGTGGGGGCACCGGTTAGTTGAGGTAGTATGTACATGTAGGTAGAGTTATTAAAGTGACTATGCACAGATGACAACAGAAAGTGACAATGGTGTGGAGAGGGGAGGGGGGAGTGGGGGCAATGTAAATAGTCTGGGTAGCCATTTGACTAGATGTTCAGGAGTCTTATGGCTTGGGGGTAGAAGCTGTTTAGAAGCCTCTTGGACCTACACTTGGCGCTTCCGGTACCGCTTGCCGTGTGGTAGCAGAGAGAACAGTCTATGACTAGGGTGGCTGGAGTCTTTGACAATTTTTAGGGCCTTCCACTGACACCGCCTGGTATAGAGGTCCTGGATGACAGGAAGCGTGGCCCCAGTGATGTACTGGGCCGTTCGCACTACCCTCTGTAGTGCCTTGCGGTCGAAGGCCCAGCAGTTGCCATACCAGGCAGTGATGCAACCAGTCAGGATGCAGCTGTAGAACCTTTTGAGGATCTGAGGACACATGCCAAATCTTTTCAGTCTCTTGAGGGGGAACAGGTTTTGTCGTGCCCGCTTCACGACTGTTTGGTGTGCTTGGACCATGTTAGTTTGTTGGACACCAAGAAACTTGAAGCTCTCAACATGCTCCACTGCAGCCCCGTCGTTGATAATGGAGATGTACTCGGTTCTCTTTTTCCTGTAGTCCACAATCATCTCCTTTGTTATGATCATGTTGAGGGAGAGGTTGTTGTCCTGGCACCACACGGCCAGGTCTCCTTATAGGCTGTCTCGTTGTTGTCGGTGATCAGGCCTACCACTGTTGTGTCATCAGCAAACTTAATGATGGTGTTGGAGTCGTGCCTGGCCGTGCAGTCATGAGTGAACAGGGAGTACAGGAAGGGGCTGTGCACGCACCCCCGAGGGGCCCCTGTGTTGAGGATCAGAGTGGCAGATGTGTTGTTACCTACCCTTACCACCTGGGGGGGCCCGTCAGGAAGTCCAGGATCCAGTTGCAGAGGGAGGTGTTTAGTCCCAGGGTTCTTAGATGAGCTTTGAGGGCATTATGGTGTTGAACGCTGAGCTTTAGTCAATGAATAGCATTCTCACATAGGTGTTCCTTTTGTCCAGGTGGGGAAAGGGTAGTGTCGAGTGCAATATAGATTGCATCATCTGTGGATCTGTTGGGGCAGTATGCAAATTGGAGTGGGTGTAGGGTTTCTGTGATGATCGTGTTGATGTGAGCCATGACCAGCCTTTCAAAGTACTTCATGGCTACAGATGTGAGTGCTATGGGTTGGTAGTCATTAAGGCTGGTTACCTTAGTGTTCTTGGGCACAGCCACTATGGGGGTACAGAGAGAGGTTGGAAATGTCAGTGAAGACACTTGCTAGTTGGTCAGCGCAATCTCGCAGTTCACGTCCTGGTAATCCGTCTGGCCCTGCGGCCTTGTGAATGTTGACCTGTCTAAAGGTCTTACTCACATCGGCTGCGGAGAGCGTGATCACACAGTCTTCTGGTACAGCTGGTGCTCTCATACATGTTTCAGTGTCATTTGCCTCAAATAAAGCATAGAAGTAGTTTAGCTCATCTGGTAGGCTTGTGTCACTGGGCAGCTCTCGGCTGTGCTTCCCTTTACAGTCTGTAATGGTTTGCAAGCCCTGCCACATCCGACGAGCATCAGAGCCGGTGTGGTACGACTCGATCTTAGTCTTGTATTGACGCTTTGCCGGAGGGCATATCGGGATTTCTTATAAGCAGGTTAGAGTCCCGCTCCTTGAAATCGGCAGCTCTTGCCTTTAGCTCAGTGCGGATGCTGCCTGTAATCCATGGCTTCTGGTTGGGGTATGTACGTATGGTCACTGTGGGGACGCCGTCATTGATGCACTTATTGATGAAGCCAATGACAGATGTCGTATACTCCTCAATGCCATTGGAGGAATCCCGGAACATATTTCAGTCTGTGCTAGCAAAACAGTCCTGTAGCTTAGCATCTCCTTCATCTGTCCACTTTTTTATTGATCTAGTCACTGGTGCTTCCTGCAAAAAGGAAATTGCTTGTAAGTAGGAATCATTAGGATGGAATTATGGTCAGATTTGCCAAATGGAGGGCGAGGGTGAGCTTTGTATGCGTCTCTGTGTGTGGAGTATAGGTGGTCCAGAGTTATTTTACCTCTGGTTGCATGATAGATATTTGGTAAAACTGATTTAAGTTTCCCTACTACTAGGAGAGCCGTCTCCGGATGAGCGTTTTCTTTTTTGCTTATGGCGGAATACAACTCATTCAATGCAATTTCAGTGCCAACTTCTGACTGAGGTGGTATGTAAACAGCTACAAAGAATACAGATGAGAACTCTCTCAGTATGTAGTGTGGTCTACAGCTTATCATTATATACTTAACCTCAGGCGAGCAACAGCTCTAGACTTCGTTAGATATAGTGCACCAGCTGTTATTTACAAAAATACATTGTGCCCGCCGCCCCTTGTCTTACCAGAGGCTGCTGTTCTATCATGCCGGTACATCGTATTACCAGCCAGCTGTATGTTGATATTGTCGTCGTTCAGCCACGACTCCGTGAAGCATAAGATGTTACAGTTTGGTAGTTTAATCTTCCCCGGAACACGTCAATTTTATTGTCCAAAGATTGCACATTTGCAAGCAGAATTGAGGGAAGTGGGGGTTTATTCGGCTCTCCGGCCTTTCTTTCTCCACCTCCTCTTCGTGCAGATCACGGGGGTCGGGGCTTGTTCCCAAGGGAGCCGTATATCCTCCGCCTCGGGCTCGCCAGATTCGTGAAAAAAGAAAAAGGATTCTGCTAGTTCCTGGTGAGTAATCGCAGTCCTGAAGTCTAGAAGTAATTTTAGTTCATAAGAGACGGTAGCGGCAACATTATGTACAAAATGAGTAAAAAAATAAGTTAAAAACAACGCAGATAAACTAACAAAAAAACACAATCGGTTGGGGGCACGTAAAACGTCTGCCTTCTGCATACCAAGCGATGTGCAGCCAGTCAAGATGCTCTCAATGGTGCAACTGTACAACCTTTTGAGGATCTGAGGCCCGTGCATGATGCATATGGCCCGTGTACTCGGTCTGCATCCCAAATGGCACCATATTCCTTATCTAGTGCACTTCTTTTGACCATGGCCCATAGGGCTCAATAAAGGGAATAGGGTGCCATTTGGGACGCATACTAGAGATAGTTGCAGGCCGTGTAGAACCAAAGACGCAGAGGGGATGAGGCCATCCTGACCTATATACTTGATATATATGCCTTTTATAATCATCAATGTCAGTGATTTAAGGATAAGGTACGCAGAATTCCAAGTGACAGGATTGTTACCAGCTGTTACCAACGCAGCCGGGTAGAGAAACAGAGGAAGGTACAAATGGATGTTTTGATTTGACGCAGACATTGTGAAGAGTGCAGTACCACAGCCCACGTAGTGTCACACGCATGCATGCAGGCACGCTGTACGTATGCACGCACATACACACACACACACAAACTCCCTCTCTCTCTACAAACAGAGAACACCACTGCATGTTCTTTGCACAATCATTATTATTGATAGGAAAACCAAAGAGTGGGTACATACTGTAGAAGAACTTGATCCAGACTTGTGCTGTGGACTATGTCATAATTGTGGCCATGCTGCTGCTGCTCAACTGTCTTGCTGACCAGATGCATTTGCAAGCAGATTCTACAGAGACAGCGAGAGTTATGCTTCTAAACTAAAGATTCTGCACTAAGATGGATAGAACAAGTTAAACATGTGAATGATGAGCTGCATGTGCAAGCAAATTCTACAGGGAAAGACAGAGGCCATAGCAATGGGTCTACTTCAGCTGGTCTAGTCAATGGGTCTCCAACCCTAAGATGGATAGTACAAGTTAAAAACATGAATGATGTGTTGCATGAGACAGAAGGGCCACACCAGTGGGTCTGCACTATGTACAGTGTCTTTCATAGTGGGTCCGACTCTGCACTAAGACATACAGTATAGCAAGAGTAGAGAATGTGAATGAGAGTCTTGGATATCAATGTTAGACAGATGTTAATGGGATGGGAGATGGGGGAGAGACAGAGTCATGGCTGAGAGAGTGGCCATGTTGCTAGGTTCTGAGAATAAAGTAGTCTGGTTTTAAGTTCCGGCATTGAGCGATTGACTAGAAAATTAAAAGGGAGAAAAAGGAAGTGGGGGAGGGACGAGGTATCAAGATGTATAGAGCAATGTAAAACATCTTTATTTACTGTTGAACCCTTTTTAAAGTGCCTTCTTTTTCTTGTCTCTGCATGCTTCTCGTAACTTTATCTGAAATGCAATTTCTTTGGCTGACGAAGACATGACATTTTGTCTTCTGTGCGTTACGATGTGGCCATCCCAAGGAGGAAGAAAGAAGGGACTTTGTCATGTAAGCTGTAGAATGGCAGATAGGTCATGGGGATGGAAGATGGAATTTGGAGACATTGTACTTTTAGAACAATGAACCGTTTAATGTTTATTGCTTCCCTCGTCACAGCACTGAAGCCTGTTTTCAGTTTAATTGTTTTTGGTTTATTTGATCCAAACAGACCTCTGTTTGAACCATTACTGTGAAAAATGAGTGATGGTTTGAAGTCTAACCCAGTCTGGACAAATGGAGGACAATTCCTGTGGAGGACAAATAAAGCAGCTTGCTCCATGTCTCTGACCCATATTCTGCTACTCAATCAAATGAATGATTCTGCATTGTGTGGAAATCAGACCAAACTCAAATGGATTACAGTGAGGGAAAAAAGTATTTGATCCCCTGCTGATTTTGTATGTTTGCCCACTGACAAAGAAATGATCAGTCTATAATTTTAATGGTAGGTTTATTTGAACAGTGAGAGACAGAATAACAACAAAGAAATCCATAAAAACGCATGTGAAAAAATGTTATAAATTGATTTGCATTTTAATGAGGGAAATAAGTATTTGACCCCTCTGCAAAACATGGCTTAGTACTTGGTGACAAAACCCTTGTTGGCAATCACAGAGGTCAGACGTTTCTTGTAGTTGGCCACCAGGTTTGCACACATCTCAGGAGGGATTTTGTCACACTCCTCTTTGCAGATCTTCTCCAAGTCATTAAGGTTTCGAGGCTGACGTTTGGCAACTCGAACCTTCAGCTTCCTCCACAGATTTTATATGGGATTAAGGTCTGGAGACTGGCTAGGCCACTCCAGGACCTTAACTTCTTAGGGATGGGCGCATGAGGTGATCGTTTTGGAGAGCCTGGCGTGCCCAAAGTAAAATGCCTCCCATTCAGGCCCAGAAAATAGGATATGCACATATTTGGTACCATTGGATAGGAAACACTCTGAATTTTCTAAAACTGTTAACCATTTGTCTGTAAGTAAAACAGAACGGATATGGCAGGCGAAACCCCGAGGAATTTCTGTCCTGGAAAAAGTGGTTTTCACAGAGTGCCTCATTTGGAACCCCTCCCTTATGAATAATGCCCATATAAGGGCATATGAATGCAGTACCGATCGCTTCCTCGGGATGTCAACAGTCTCGAGACAGTGTTCATTTTCGTTTTGGATGCTTTAGAGCAGAGAATAAGAGGAAACCAGGAAGTGTCTCATTTATGTCAACAGTAGGTAGCGCACGCTCCCGACAAAGCGCGCTGTGTGTTTTTTACCGTCTTTATCGATCAGTTTATATTCCGGTTGATTTATAATAGTAAATATACGTAAAAGTGTTCCTAAGGATACATTTAAAACTGTTTGATTGTTCTTGGACAAGTTTGTAGGTATAAGATGAACGAGTTCTCGTCACGTTTCAATGGAGGAGTGGAAGCTGTCGTTTCTGATTATAACGGGGGAACCAAATGGAGATTTATGGATAAAATACATTACTTTTTCTAACAAAAGAACCATGGATTGTCTTCGTTGGACACTTAGGAAGATCTCAGCAAAAGTTCTTCAACAGATAATTGATTTGTTTTCGCTGTGAAATGTGTTATGTGTGTGCCGTGATGGCTAATGGATTCATGGCTATGGGAAAAATATGCGAGGTGCTACCCTCAAACAATCAAATGTGCTGCTTTCGCCGTAAAGCCTTTTTGAAATCTGACAACGCTGTGATATTGCCAAGAAACAGAGCTTTTGATGAGTATGGAACACTTGTATATTGGTGGATGTTTAATAATTCAACTTTTGGATTTTGAATTTGGCGCCTTGCATTTCACCTGGTAGTGTCGGGATTGGGGCGCTAGCGCACCAGCAATCCCCAAGAAGTTAATGTGCTTCTTCTTGAGCCACTCCTTTGTTGCCTTGGCCGTGTGTCATTGTCATGCTGGAATACCCATCCACGACCCATTTTCAATGCCCTGGCTGAGGGAAGGAGGTTCTTACCCAAAATTTGACGGTACATGGCCCCGTCCATCGTCCCTTTGATGCGGTGAAGTTGGCCTGTCCCCCTTAGCATAAAAACACCCCTAAAGCATAATGTTTCCACCTCCATGTTTGACGGTGGGGATGGTGTTCTTGGGGTCATAGGCAGCATTCCTCCTCCTCCAAACATGGCGAGTTGAGTTGATGCCAATGAGCTCCATTTTGGTCTCATCTGACCACAACACTTTCACCCAGTTGTCCTCTGAATCATTCAGATGTTCATTGGCAAACTTCAGACGGGCATGTATATGTGCTTTCTTGAGCAGGGGGAACATGCGGGCGCTGCAGGATTTCAGTCCTTCACGATGTAGTGTGTTACCAATTGTTTTCTTGGTGACTATGGTCCCAGCTGCCTTGAGATCATTGGCAAGATCATCCCGTGTAGTTCTGGGCTGATTCCTCACCGTTCTCATTGCAACTCCACGAGGAGTTGATCTTGCATGGAGCCCCAGGCCGAGAGAGATTGACAGTTCTTTTGTGTTTCTTCCATTTGCGAATAATCGCACCAACTGTTGTCACCTTCTCACCAAGCTGCTTGGCGATGGTCTGGTAGCCCATTCCAGCCTTGTGTAGGTCTACAATCTTGTCAATGACATCCTTGGAGAGCTCGTTGGTCTTGGCCATGGTGAAGAGTTTGGAATCTGATTGATTGATTGCTTCTGTGGACAGGTGTCTTTTATACAGGTAACAAACTGAGATTAGGAGCACTCCCTTTCAGAGGGTGCTCCTAATCTCAGCTCGTTACCTTTATAAAAGACACCTGGGAGCCAGAAATCTTTCTGATTGATAGTGGTTCAAATACTTATTTCCCTCATAAAAATTTTCACATGCGTTTTTCTGGATTTTTGTTGTTGTTATTCTGTCTCTCACTGTTCAAATACACCTACCATTAAAATTATAGACTGATCATTTCTTTGTCAGTGGGCAAATGTACAAAATCAGCAGGGGATCAAATACTTTTTCCCCTCATTGTATGTGCTATCCTGCCATATTTAGAATGGTGAAATTATGACATGGCGTGGCATTTTATTTCCCTGGCAAATTCCAACCATCCGCAATGTGAGCAACTGCTATCATGTTGTAGGCTCGAGAGTGCTGGTGAAGGGGTTGGGGTTGAGGTTGGAGTTATACCGCAAGCTACGGCTCTGAGCATTGTCGTCTCAATCCCAGTGCTAGGAAATTGTTTATTTGTTGCAGTTTGACTGACAGATAACTTACGAGAAAACCGCAACACACTCCCTAATATGCAGATGGTACCACAGACTGCACCACGTGCCATAATTAAAGGCATCCTCCAGAGGAAGTTGCCGGCACTATTTCGATGTAATTCTATAGCTGTCACGTCCAGGCCTGAAAAGACAGGCTGGCGTGTTTTGTTTTGGTTTTGGTGTAGGGTTTTCATGTTCTAGGTCTTCTATTTCTATGTTGGGGTAATGGTTCCCAATTAGAGGCAGCTGTGTGTCGTTGTCTCTAATTGGGAACCATGTATATGTTTGGGGTTTTCGTATAAGTTTTGTGGGTTATTGTTTGGACATAGCTTGTTTTGTGTTTAGTGTGTTCGACTTCACGATCTTCGTTACTTTCGTTTTGTTAATTTTGCCCAGTTACGTTTGTATTAAATATGTATACTGGAAGCATCGCTGCGTCTTGGTCTGTCTATCCTGAAGATTGTGACAGAATAACCCACCACTATGAGACCAAGCAGCGTGGCAAGAAGGAGAGGGGGTTCTTGACCATGGCGGAGATCAAGGCGGATTGGGAGGCCTTTCCTTGGCGGGAGCTCCTGGGGGGTTCGTGGCCACAGCAGCCCCAAAAAATTATTGGGGGCACATGGTGCGGGCTCCACGCATCAGGCCCCCTGAGCGCATTGAGAGCCCGGCACGTTCTGTTTCGGCTCCGCGCACCGGGCCCTCTGTGCGCTTAGAGAGTCCAGCACGTCCTGTTCCGGCTCCGCGCACCGGGCTCCCTGTGCGCTTAGAGGACAGCACGTCCTGTCCCTGCTCCACGCTCCAGGATTCCGGTACCCACCAAAGTGCGCGTCACGAGCCCAGTACTGCCGGTTCCTGCTCCCCGCACCAGAGTGCGCGTCACGAGCCCAGTGCGGCCGGTTCCTGCTCCCCGCACCAGAGTGCGCGTCACGAGCCCAGTGCGGCCGGTTCCTGCTCCCCGCACCAGAGTGCGCGTCCACGAGCCCAGTGCGGCGGTTCCTGCTCCCCGCACCAGAGTGCGCGTCACGAGCCCAATGCGGCCGGTTCCTGCTCCCCGCACCAGAATGCGCGTCCACGAGCCCAGTACGGCCGGTTCCTGCTCCCGCACCAGAGGGTGCGTCACGAGCCAATACGGCCGGTTCCTGCTCCCGCACCAGAGTGCGGCGTCCACGAGCCCAATGCGGCCGGTTCCTGCTCCCGCACCAGAGTGCGGCGTCACGAGCCCAGTTCGGCGGTTCCTGCTCCCCGCACCAGAGTGCGGCGTCCACGAGCCCAGTGCGGCCGGTTCCTGCTCCCCGCACCAGAGTGCGCATCACGAGCCCAGTGCGGCCGGTTCCTGCTCCCCGCAACAGAGTGCGCGTCACGAGCCCAGTTCGGCCGGTTCCTGCTCCCCGCACCAGAGCGCCAGTGAGGGTCCCCAGTCCTGAGCCGCCAGTGAGGGTCCCCAGTCCTGAGCCGCCAGTGAGGGTCCCCAGTCCGGGGCCGCCAGTGAGGGTCCCCAGTCCGGCGCCGCCAGTGAGGGTCCCCAGCCCGGCGCCGCCAGTGAGGGTCCCCAGCCCGGCGCCGCCAGTGAGGGTCCCCAGTCCTGAGCCGCCAGTGAGGGTCCCCAGTCCTGAGCCGCCAGTGAGGGTCCCCAGTCCGGCGCCGCCAGTGAGGGTCCCCAGCCCGGCGCCGCCAGTGAGGGTCCCCAGCCCGGCGCCGCCAGAGAGGGTCCCCAGCCCGGCGCCGCCAGAGAGGGTCCCCAGTCCTGCAAATGGCCCAGGGCCTCCGGTGCGTGACCTCAGACCAGCACGGCCGGCACCGGAGCCGCCACCTGGGACTAATTAACCCACCCGAAGACCCCCCCATGGACCTTTTGGCGCGGTCGGAGTCCGCGCTTTTGGGGGGGGGTACTGTCACGTCCAGGCCTGAAAAGACAGGCTGGCGTGTTTTGTTTTGGTTTTGGTGTAGGGTTTTTATGTTCTTGGTCTTCTATTTCTATGTTGGGGTAATGGTTCCCAATTAGAGGCAGCTGTGTGTCGTTGTCTCTAATTGGGAACCATATGTATGTTTGGGGTTTTCGTATAGGTTTTGTGGGTTATTGTTTGGACATGGCTTGTTTTATGTTTAGTGTGTTTGCCCAGTTACGTTTGTATTAAATATGTATACTGGAAGCATCGCTGCGTCTTGGTCTGTCTATCCTGAAGATCGTGACAATAGCTAATCCTCTAGCTTTTGACAACATGTAGATGTATACAGTGGGGCAAAAACGTATTTAGTCAGCAACCAATTGTGCAAGTTCTCTCACTTAAAAAGATGAGAGAGGCCTGTAATTTTCATCATAGGTACACTTCAACTATGACAGACAAAATGAGGAAAATAAATCCAGAAAATCACATTGTAGGATTTTTTATGAATTTATTTGCAAATTATGGTGGAAAATAAGTATTTGGTCACACAAAAACAAGCAAGATTTCTGGCTCTCACAGACCTGTAACTTCTTCTTTAAGAGGCTCCTCTGTCCTCCACTCGTTACCTGTATTAATGGCACCTGTTTGAACTTGTTATCAGTATAAAGACACCTGTCCACAACCTCAAACAGTCACACTCCAAACTCCACTATGGCCAAGACCAAAGAGCTGTCAAAGGACACCAGAAACAAAATTGTAGACCTGCACCAGGTTGGGAAGACTGAATCTGCAATAGGTAAGCAGCTTGGTTTGAAGAAATCAACTGTGGGAGCAATTATTAGGAAATGGAAGACATACAAGACCACTGATAATCTTCCTCGATCTGGGGCTCCACGCAAGATCTCACCCCGTGGGGTCAAAATGATCACAAGAACGGTGAGCAAAAATCCCAGAACCACACGGGGACCTAGTGAATGACCTGCAGAGAGCTGGGACCAAAGTAACAAAGCCTACCATCAGTAACACACTACGCCGCCAGGGACTCAAATCCTGCAGTGCCAGACGTGTCCCCCTGCTTAAGCCAGTACATGTTCAGGCCCGTCTGAAGTTTGCTAGAGAGCATTTGGATGATCCAGATGAGGATTGGGAGAATGTCATATGGTCAGATGAAACCAAAATAGAACTTTTTGGTAAAAACTCAACTCGTCGTGTTTGGAGGACAAAGAATGCTGAGTTGCATCCAAAGAACACCATACCTACTATGAAGCATGGGGGTGGAAACATCATGCTTTGGGGCTGTTTTTCTGCAAAGGGACCAGGACGACTGATCCTTGTAAAGGAAAGAATGAATGGGGCCATGTATCGTGAGATTTTGAGTGAAAACCTCCTTCCATCAGCAAGGGCATTGAAGATGAAACGTGGCTGGGTCTTTCAGCATGACAATGATCCCAAACACACCGCCCGAACGCGAAGGAGTGGCTTCGTAAGAAGCATTTCAAGGTCCTGGAGTGGTCTAGCCAGTCTCCAGATCTCAACCCCATAGAAAATCTTTGGAGGGAGTTGAAAGTCCGTGTTGCCCAGCGACAGCCCCAAAAGATCACTGCTCTAGAGGAGATCTGCATGGAGGAATGGGCCAAAATACCAGCAACAGTGTGTGAAAACCTTGTGAAGACTTACAGAAAACGTTTGACCTCTGTCATTGCCAACAAAGGGTATATAACAAAGTATTGAGATACATTTTTGTTATTGACCAAATACTTATTTTCCACCATAATTTGCAAATAAATAAATTTAAAATGCTACAATGTGATTTTTTGGATTTCTTTTCCTCATTTTTTGGATTTCTTTCCCTCATCTTTTCCTCATCATCCATGTGGGGTCATGGATGCTGAAATACATGGATAGATAAATTCAAAGTATGTTGTGTTAGAGCACAGGCATGGTTCTAAATATAGGTGGACTGGACATACCTATGGTAACTGAAATATCAATGAATCCAGAGCAAAAGAATAGTGGACTAGAATACACCTATAGGCTTTCTGTAGATTGGAATACATTTTATTCAATTTCAAAGACTTTATTTGCAATTGTGATAACAGGTTCTGTGAGACTTAGGCAAATCATTGACAGAAAGCTGTTGCGAATTGTTGCTGTGTCCACTTGGTAATCCCAGTGTGTTCAGGCCAGGTTCCCCGATCCCACGGGGGACAACACTGACTTCAAATGTCCCCCATTAGAATGATTTAGTCAGTGAAATTGTGTAAACATCCTCACTTTATTTCAACGGTACAATTAATTAAAAACCTTTATTTTAATTACAACCAATGCTTCAGGCTCTGTCCATCTGGTCCCACGCAGCACAGCAGTCCTGAAAACACGACACATGAGTAAAGTTAATTAATTGAAGCTATTGTAGGTGTAATCCTAACTTGAGATCTATGTGCTTTGACTTTTGCGCAAATCCTGCTGTAATGTCAGATGGAGATTTACTGCAGAAACTATGTGTTGATATGATTCAGCCCCATCTGTCATGGCTCCAAATCCAACATCAATATCCTAGTGCTAGGATTCTGACTTACCACTATAGTTGAATGAATGTGTAGACTGCACTCTGGGCGATTCACCTCAGTGTGAGGTGTTAGAACACATTTTCTGTGTTGATGGCTGCAAATGCTTTCTCATCCGGAATTTGGAGGGATGATCACACAGTGCATCATCCCTGTAGCAGACATGAAACACAGAGGTATATTACAGTTGAATAGTGATCTTTCTGTCATAAACCACATCCACAGTTTTCATGCGAGTAAAGGCAAAAGTATAAAAAGAATAGGACAGCTGAATTGGAAACAGGAAGTTCCAGTACAATTCTAAAAATGCCTACATATGATTGGTTCATTCGACATGGTGGGATCTTTTTGTGTCTGTAAAATGCATTATGTGAGAAATAGTGGAGGAAAAGCTTTTATGTGGAAATATTGATATAATAACCATCATATCGAAACAAACTTGGAGTCACACAATGATATTGTGTGTGGTCCTCCCACTAAGACTCTGGAAACCATGCAGTTTATTAGGCTACGGATAAGAGAAATTATGAACTTCACAGGGTGCTGAAAATGCACGCTTAATGCTCCTTTCCGATAAATATCAACAGTCTTCTTCTGGTGACATGATGATCGATGCTTGACTGCCATTTGACAAATATAAATATTCTTGCTCTTATTCAAAATAATCTCATCATGTAGACTTACCGTAGAGTAGAAAATGTGATGAAAACACATTGAACTTATTCGGTACATGAAAACTTAAGCAAAAAAAATAATTTGGTGTACATTACTTACTCACTGATTGGAAGCAAGTCCCCACAGCAATGTTCCAACATCTAGTGGAAAGCCTTCCCAGAAGAGTGGAGGCTGTTATAGCAGCAAAGGGGGGACCTACTCCATATTAATGCCCATGATTTAGGAATGATGTGTCCACATACTTTTGGTCATGTAGTGTAACATTTCATCTCAGTAGGTGGGGAGAGGCAAAGTGAAATAGCCAAGCCAACTGGCTAATTATTCTAGTTGATATGTTATGAGAACCACTGTAGTTTCTACTTGAGTGTCAGAAACTCACCCCTGCTCCTCTGTGGGGATGTTTGCACAGAGAAATCACAAGCAAACCTTGGGTCTGTCTGGTAGCCAATTGTGTGCTAGAAACCTTTACATACAGTTGAAGTCGGAAGTTTAAATACACTTAGGTTGGAGACATTAAAACTCTTTTATCAACTACTCCACAAATTTCTTGTTAACAAACTACAGTTTTGGCAAGTCAGTTAGGACATCTACTTTGTGCATGACATAAGTAATTTTTCAAAAAATTGTTTACAGACAGATTATTTAACTTATAATTCACTGTATCACAATTCCAGTGGGTCAGAAGTTTACATACACTAAGTTGTCTGTGCCTTCAAACAGCTTGGAAAATTCCAGAAAATTATGTCATGCCTTTAGAAGCTTTTGATAGGCTAATTGACATATTTTGAGTCAATTGGAGGTGTACCTGTGTATGTATTTCAAGGCCTACCTTCAAACTCAGTGCCTCTTTGCTTGACATCATGGGAAAATCAAAAGAAATCAGCCAAGACCTCAGAAAAAAAAGTGTAGACCTCCACAAGTCTGATTCATCGTTGAGAGCAATTTCCAAACGCCTGAAGGTACCACGTTCATCTCTAAAAACAATAGTACGCAATTATAAACACTATGGGACCAGCAGCCGTCATACCGCTCAGGAAGGAGACGCGTTCCTAGAGATGAACGTACTTTGGTGCGAAAAGTGCAAATCAATCCCAGAACAACAGCAAAGGACCTTGTGAAGATGTTGGAGGAAACAGGTACAAAAGTATCTATATCCACAGTAAAACTAGTCCTATATCAACATAACCTGAAAGGCCGCTCAGCAAGGAAGAAGCCACTGCTCCAAAACCACCATAAAAAAGCAAAACTACGGTTTGCAACTGCACATTGGGACAAAGATCGTACTTTTTGGAGAAATGTCCTCTGGTCTGATGAAACAAAAATAGAACTGTTTGGCCATAATGACCATCGTTATGTTTGGAGGATATAGGGTAAGGCTTGCAAGCCAAAGAACACCATCCCAACTGTGAAGCACGGGGGTGGCAGCATCATGTTGTGGGGGTGCTTTGCTGCATGAGGGACTGGTGCTGTTCACAAAATAGATGGCATCATGAGGATGGAAATTAAAGCTTGGTCGCAAATGGGTCTTCCAAGTTGTGGCAAAATGGCTTAAGGACAACAAAGTCAAGGTCTTGGAGTGGTCATCACAAACCCCTGACCTCAATCCTATAGAAAATGTGTGGGCACAACTGAAAAAGCGTGTGCGAGCAAGGAGGCCTAAAAACATGACTCAGTTACACCAGCTCTGTTGAGGAATGGGCCAAAATTCACCCAACTTATTGTGGGAAGGCTACCCGAAATGTTTGACCTAAGTTAAACAATTTAAAGGCAATGCTACCAAATACCTAATTGAGTGTATGTAAACTTTTGACTCAATGGGTTGAACGAAATAAAAGTTGAAATGAATAATTCTCCCTACTATTATTCTGACATTTCACATTCTTAAAATAAAGTGGTGATCCTAACTCACCTAAGACGGGGAATTTTTACTAGGATTAAAGGTCATGCATTGTGAAAAACTGAGTTTATATGTATTTGGCTAAGGTGCATGTAAACTTCCGACTTCAACTGTATATGTACATAGTAACCTAGAGAGTTTTGGATACATTTTGCCCTAAATCTTGTAGTTTGGTAGCTAGCAAGCTAACTTGAACTGAGCTCACTTCATTTGGATGTTTTGATTGCATACTTTTATCACAGCTAGCTAGTCAGAATAAACATCTATTGTAATTATGTAGCTAATTAGAAGAAGCAAGTTTATTATTGACATTTGATCAGCAAACTACCTAGCTAGCTGAGAAGCTCTCTTTACTTAAGGTCTCGCCGTCCAGGTAGATGATCGGAACGGTGTCTTCATTGAGTTGAAGCCTCGTTTGAAAGACCATCTCCACAAGTCATTTGAAAAGGACTCCTGGATGAAATGCATATTGCAGACTGACACAGTTTCTTCCGACTCTTCCAAGCCGAGCTGAGGATGGAGACGTCGGGAGGACAATCACCAGTCTTTTATGTGGTAACTGGCAACCCTATATGCACCGTAGCCATGGGGCATTGCACAAATGGACAGACAGACAAATGTATAAAGCTACAAACAGATAGACAAACAGATGCCGAAGTGAAACCGATAAACAAATGTATAAAGCCACAAACAGACAAAAGGATTTAGACAGACAGAAAGACAGACAAAAGAAAGCAGGAGCAACGGCAAGTGGACGTCGAACGGCTGTTTGGCTCAGTCGCGAAGAGGAATAACTTTGTTGGTTTTTATAATAGAAAAACAATCAGGCCATGCTGGTAGGTGGTAACTTTGCAATAAAACCCACCCCTGAAACAAAATGTAGGTTAAAAATAATTTGCACATCTTCTCATAGGAAAGGACACGGCATTGGCAATGATTTACGCAAAGTGGTCAATTTGGATTTGTAACTTCAAGCCCAAATATATCCTACTTTGATTAAAACGATGACTTGTTGACTTATATCATTGTGCAACATCATGGGTAAGCTCTGGCCATTGTCTTCCAGCTCAAAAAAAATTATTTCTACTTGTGTGGGTGTAAGGGTAAGACATGCCATTTAACTATGGCCAGTTATGGAATTTTCTTTGGAGGTTGCATTGGTAGAGATATTGAACAGTTCCCCAAACAATATTATTTGTCAAAATCTAGGATCACGTAGTAGGACATATTATGTACTGTTATGTACATTGGCTACTAGAGGTCACCAGGGGGATTTGTAATACAACATGTTGTGTATGAAACAGTTTCTCTGTAGTATGTGTTTTCATTCAGGGTCAAGCAAGCCAGGAAACTCAGTATACAGTATTTGCTGAAATCATTGAAGGTTTAGAATTACATTTCACTGTAATATGCCACAAACTGTGCAATGGTTATAGCCAATGAACCAAAACAGAAAATATTGTCAATAATTTACCTTTTTCATGAAAACCTGAAACTATTGAGTATGATATTTTTTTTATCTAATCGCAGATTGAGCAGCAGACTTATTCAATCAAAATGGGTAAGCAGCTTTCCAGGTAAGTAAAAAACAGCCTGCAGAGAAAGGTCATGCTTTACTTCTACACTGTTGTAAAAATGTAGTAGTCCACAAAGCATCTGAGGTCCGGAGTTAGCATTACAATCCTCTGTTGAAATAGAAAAGTATTTTCCACATTAAGCCATGTAGCTATGTCTCTCATTTCCTCATCTCATATTCACATCTGCCACTTGTTCTTCCTTTTCCAACTATAAATGGCTTTCCAGTCTCTAGGAATATGACTTGCAAACCCTTGTCATTTATAACGTTTCCTCTCCCTTTAAATGACATAATATAATAAACAATTGAGACAGAGAAGTTACATTCAACAATGGTGCAGTGTGGTGGACGGCAAGTGGCTGAGGCAACACTGTCATTGAGAGAGGAGGAGGAGGATGATTTCTTATTAACTTACTTACTCCTTTTCACTCTCTGTCGAGCATGAGGCGGCAACAAGTCCACGCCGTCCCGGCCTCTGAGAGATAGAACGCCCCAATAACACATCTGTAACTGGAAACACTGGATTAAAGAATTGAGCTAAAGCATTGAACAGACCAGACCAGACAAAGTGTCCAGACAAAGATTCATTATTATTGAGCCCACCTCAGTACTATTCTCATCCTACTCTCTGTAACAGTATGCAATGTAACATGGATTAGGGGATCGCATCTGAGCCAATGACAATACAACTAAGGGTATCCAATTAACTTTTTTAGCCAAATGAAGATGAATTATAGACAATGTGGTTATAACATACAAGGGATACAGAGCCATTATGTATGTGGCTGTTATGATGACTCAAGTATCTGCAGAGCAATTGGTACAGAAATGGACATCAGCACAGCAATGGGCACAGCAATAAGAAACAGTTATGGGGTACAGCAATGTGCATCTGCATAACAATAGGAACATCAATAGGGCACCGCAATGGGCATCCTTAGAACTGGGTTTTTCCATAACTTGAAATTAAGACACAGACCAGAAACAACTTTGCCGCCCTGGATCCAGAGGTTCTGGCGCCTTCGTCCTTGGTTGCTTCCCAATCAAGATTGGATCCGGAGGTACCTGCGTCGTCAACCTCGGCTCTGTCTCTCTCTCCGGTGGTTTCTACCTCGGGTTCAGATCCTCGGAGCTCCCAGCCTCACTCACCAGGTCTGGTGAGGCTGCCTGAGAGACAGGCCCATTCATCATCACCACCTGTCATCATACGCAGCTCTATGGTGAGAAACATCTCGGTCCCCAAGGCAAAAATCATGTGCTACCCAGGAGCACAAGTACAGGACCTAACAAGGCTGCTTCCGACTGTTCTACCACAGATGCCGGGAGCTGACACTGTCGTAGTCCATGTAGAGTCAAACGACATCAGGAGGGATAGCTCGGAACATTTAAATAGTAGGAAGACCACTTTATGCAGCTCACCCTGCACTATCAGCTCCAATGTAAATAACATGAGTGTCTACCTCTGATAAGCTTCCCAGTAAAGCATTAAAAACAATCAAGCACCCCAGAAAAGTGCTAAAAATATCCCATGTTAACATATGTAGCCGTAGAAACAAGGTCCAGGAAGACAATAACTTGCTTGTAGCAGAGGACCTAGCAGAGGACCTATATTCTGACTATCTCACTTAGACAGTGCCTTTGATGATAGTGGCTGAGGTACAGTGGTAGCAATACATGGTTATAACATCTAACTAAAAGACAGAAATGCCAACAGAGGTGGTGTTGCTGTCTATATTCAGAACCACATTCGTGTAAAGCTTAGAGACAATCTAATGTTAAATACTGTTGAAGTAATATGGCTACAGGTTCATCTGCCTCACCTAAAGCCCATTCTTGTGGGAAGCTACTATAGACCACCAAGTGTTAACAGTCAGTATCTGGATAATGTGTGTGAAATGCTTGATAACGTATGTGAAATCAACAGAATAGTATATTTTCTGGGTGATTTAAATATTGACTGGCTATCATCAAGCTGCCCACTTCAAACTGTAACCAGTGCCTGCAACCTGGATCAGGTTGTCAGTCAACCTACCAGGGTAGTTACAAACAGCACAGAAATTAAATCATCAACATGCATTGATCACATCTTTACTAACGCTGCAGATATTTGCTTTAAAGCAGTATCCAAATTCATGGGATGTAATTATCGCAATATAATAGCCATATCTAGGAAAAGCAAAGTTCCAAAGGCTGGGCCTAATATAGTGTTTAAAAGGTCATACAATAAGTTTTGTAGTGATTCATACAGTATATTGACAATGTAAAGAATATTTGCTGGCCTGTGGTGTGTAATGAGGAGCAATCAGACGCTGCACTTGACGCAGTTCTGAAACTACTTATTCCAATTAGTAATAAGCACACACCCTTTAAGAAAATGACTGTAAAAATGGTTAAATCCCATTGGATTGATGAGGAATTAAAAAAATTTATGGTAGAGAGGGATGAGGCAAAAGGTATGGCAATTAAGTCTGGCAGCCCAACTGATTGGCAAACGTACTGCAAATTAAGAAATTATGTGACTAAACTAAATAAAAATAAACTACACTACGAAACAAAGATAAATTATATAAAGAATGATAGTAAAAAGCTTTGTAAATTACATTTAGAGAAAAAAAGCCAACTCGGCTCCTTGAATTAGATGGCTAATTCATCACAAAGCAGACTGATGTTGCTAACTACTTTAACTTCTTAGGGAGCGGCTCCCGAGATGACGTTTTTGGAGAGTCTGGCGTGCCCAAAGTAAAATGCATGCCACTCAGGCCCAGGATATGCACATAATTAGTACTATTGGATAGGAAACACTCTGAAGTTTCTAAGAGTGTTAAAATAATGTATGTGAGTATAACAGAAGTGATATAGCAGGTGAAAACCAGAGGAAAATCCATCCGGATTTGCAGTTTTTTTTTGTAAATGAGCATTTTCTCCATTGTGTCGATTGCATACAACTTTATGTAGGACAGAGACTGCAATACCTATGGCTTCCACTAGATGTCAACAGTCAACAGTCAAAGACAGTCAAAGGAATTCTAGCAGTGACCAGAACGGATAGGGAGAGCAAATTGTCAGGCGACCACTTTTGTAAACAAGGTTTGACGCGCGCGAGATTGTGAACACGCACCACTTTATTTTCCTTTCCTATCGTTCACATTATCGTCCGGTTTAAATATTACAGCAAATATACCCAAAAGGATACCTAAGGATACATTAAAAATTATGTTTGATTCGTTTGTAGAAAGTGTATAGGTATAATTTGAACGTGTTCTCTTCACGGTTCAATGGGCGACTCAACGGTGGATTTTATGATCATAACGCGCCAACCAAACTGAGATTTATGGATTAAATAAATGACTTTTTCTAACAAAAGAAGCATAGATTGTCTTCGTTGGACACTTGGGAAGCCCTCAGCAGAAGTTCTTCGAAAGGTAAGGGATTTTCTATTAGCAATTTTATGCGTTTTTGAGACCTGCGTTGGGTTATGAATTTATGCTAATGTATAAATATTGTAGGTGCTATCCTCAAACAATCAAATGTTGTGCTTCGCCGTAAAGCCTTTTTAAAATCTGACAACGCTGTGATATTGCCAAGAAGCAGAGCTTTTGATGACTATGCAACACTTGAATATTGATGAATGTTTAAAAATTCAACTTTTGGATTTTGAGTTTGCCTCGACACAATCCTTGGTTTTTCCTCTGACATGCATTGTCAACTGTGGGACCTTGGCAGCTCTGCTTCTAGCTCCTAAGCAACTATACAGTATTTAGTTTACATTATTAGCCCAGAACGTTTTTTGTGTTATTACATACAGCCATAAATAACCTTTGGATATCAGAGTGGCGGTAACTCACCAGCATTACGACCAAGAATACGACTTTCCCAAATTGGATTCTTTGTTCATACCCCCCAGGGCAATTGAACTTATCCCAGAGGATGCTCCAAGTCGCCGCCGGCGTAGAAGAGGTATTCGGTGGACTTCTAGTCTGACTCAGGAGGCGGGCACACCATTAACCATCAGCGCATACCATTTATACATTTCAAAAATTCCATTATTTTACTTTTAGATTTGTGTATTGTTGTGAATTGTTAGATACTACTGCACTGTTGGATCTAGGAACACACGCATTTTGCTACACCCGCAATAACATCAGCTAAATATATGTTTGAATGTGACCAAAACAATTTGATTTGTGTGGCTTTCCAAATCATGTCCAATCAATTGAATTTTCCAACAGGTGGACTCTAATCAAGATTTAGAAACAACTCAAGGATGATGAATGGAAACAGGATGCACCTGAGCTAAATTTCAAGTCTCATACCAAAGGGTCTGAATATTTATATGAATAAGGTCCTCCTGTTTTTATTATGAGGCATTGTGTTTTGATTGATAATAAAAAAATGTAATCCATTTTAGATTGAGGCTTTAATAAAACAAAATGTGGAAAAAGTCAAGGGGTCTGAATACTTTCCGAATGCACTGTATCTGTATAAAAGAAGGCCTCAGTTCTTTAGAAAAAGGAATATGCCTGGATGGCTTGATGGAAAACCATAGACAAGCAACAAGCTAAAGCAATGTATTCTGATGGAACAGTTGAGATTGTGTTCGCCCTGGCTCAGAAGAGTGAAATCACAATGAGTTACTGAAGATATCATCATGGGTCACTGCCCAGTGAGCTAGCTCAGTTGTTGACTCATTTTGTGATTTAGAACATGAGCTCTGATTGGCTACTTCAGTCTCCTCACTCACTCACTCTTTTTCCTAATATGCTGCTTCTTGACCATTCCACTTGACAAGTTTTGAGTTTGAACTTTTTTTATATTATTTGCAGAAGAAAGTTTGATGGTCTGCTTTTCTGCCCATAAGACATTCATTGGTCGTATTTAAGCTTTGGATAATTTACAGCAGCACTCATCTATACTCTATCCTCCAATCATGACAGATCTCCTCTTGCCTTTTACTTATTCTACTTTCTACATGTACTGTTATGTTTCTCTCCCTTTTTTTATTCTATTATTCATCAGAGGTAATGCTCAGCAGGTCTTCTGCACTCTGAGGAGGAGAAGAACTAGGAGGAGTAAGAGGAGGAGGGGAAGGCATTGATCATTGGGAGGTTGCAGACACCAGCCAGCAGCCATCCTATTCCCAGCTGGCAAGCCCCCCCCTCCCCAACCCAAATGCACTGTAACACTGAAACTCCTTGATTACGTTCCTTGTTCCCCTTGTTTTTTTTTAGGGTGGTGTGTAAGAGGAAGAGGAGGAGTAGGGATGGAGCGGAACGTCCACACAGTTTCCATGGGAAACTCTCTCTTTCTGCTGCCCACAATAATGGAGTTGGAGAGGGATACACAGAGCAGACGATGCTATGCACACAGTACACAAATAGCAAAATTAAAGAGAAAATGTTTTAAATTGGAGATATGTGTGTTCCGATTAATGCATATTGCATTGGGCATGAAATCAGAACAAAAAGTTGCTTTAAAAGTGAATGCGGCCAGTGCTGATCTTCTGAGTAAGATCAAAGGCCTGTAAAATGCCCTTGGGATTAGTTTAATAACAAATGTTTTGTGTACAATGATGAGTGTGTACATTATATGAGATTGTTGTCCTGCTAGTTTATTAGCCTTTCAGCCACCCCAACATACAGTGCTATAGTTCGAAACAAAGCTATGGAACGCCATACCCAAAGAACCATGTGGAAGTGATTTATTTCATCACATTTTTAGGAAATAAGACTCTCACCACAATTCATTTCCGAGGTTTGACCAGATCTTGTATGCTGCCTCCAGGTGCTTTACATGTCATGTTAATGTCATGGTTTTACAGTCAAATTGTGGCAATTTCCGTTCATCAAGCTGAAACATGAACTTGGATCTTAGACTTTCCCATGCAGGCTTTACTAAAATAAGAGTTCTTTTTTTCAAGCTTTTCTGTAACATGCTGAAAAATGAACACAGCTGTGGTCAGAAATGTCTAGCAGAGAAGAGAAAATAGGATTAATCAATAAAAAATAGTTTGCAGAGTTTCATAACAATACATCTGAGACCTTTCTGACAAATCAGAACTCTGGTGTTCTTCTGAGGTGTTCTGGAATGTTGCTCTGTGGAATTCCAAGACTTTGAACAGTTGAGATCCACAGAACCCTCCAGAATTCCCCCCAAACCCTTTGTCATGACCTTGACCCCTGACCCCTGCAACCTTTCCCAGCTCCAATGTCAACATCAATCACATTTTACTTATTTGAAAACAAGCAGGGGTTGGAGAAACATTTTCTTTGGAAGTGTGGCTCCTTGCCGAAGGTTAACAATAGAGCTGAGTCTCATGGGAGTCTTTTCAAGCCCAGGGCCAACAGCTCAAAAACGGGGAGACCTTCCAGGCCAGACCAGGACTAGGCCAGGCCAGACCAGGACTAGGCCAGGCCAGTTGTCTGCTGTACAGTAGGTACAGATGTGGAAGTCTTCATCGTACAACAAGAGGTTACATGATACACCATTTCTGATAAAATGTAGGTTTAATATACACTGTATTGCAGATTGCATGACATGTTACTGAAAAGATTACTTCAATTACATGGAAGAATGACAAGACAAAGCTCTACTAAAGTATATTGTTTTATTTTGTCTGAGCTCACTGAACCACATCCCTCCCACAGTACCAGACACATTACCCTGACCGTGACGCATTACCTTAGTAATAAACATCAACTCACAGCTCGTGTTTTCTGTAAAACCTTGTTATCATACATTGTATATTGTCTCCATTTGGCTTCAATTGAAATTCCCCAAATCCCACAAACACAGATAAGCTGATAGCAGTTTGACAAATGTATCTCTGTAACCTTTTATTACACAATATTAGCCACCCTGGGGTTAGCCCTAGGGCTGTTACGGTAACTGTGTTACCACCACACTGGTGGTCACGAGTCATGATTGCAATCAAATTCCAAGTGACCCTTTAGTCACGGTGATTAGGATTCTCCAAGCTCTGATGCTGCTGATGGTCATTAGTAGCCAACCAAACTTGCTAACTGCCTGGTACTCAGCACTTTATTGTCCCTCTAATCACTCTGACATCAATGCAAATGTAATCGAAAATCTAATCAAACACTTCATGAGAGCCCATGAGCTCATGTTGTGCAACATTTCTAAAGGCTAAGAAATTGCATGAGAAAACAGAGTTTTTATGGACTATAAAAAAAGGAGGATCCCAACAGCTTTCTATGGGCTAGGCCTACTATTTCTCAACTTTCCTAATATTAAGCACATTGCTTCGCTTTACAACAGTAGTTTAGAAGAACAGTTGACCAATAGCATAGGTCAACTTTTGTACTACGAGGGATAGTAGATTGACATAGGCAAGTGCTTTTGCTGTCCGTTAGGCCTACTCATGTTGTTGGCTGAGGAAAAGCAAGAAAAGTAAGCTAAATGTGGACAGTTCTAATCTCTTCAATATTCGCCTCGGAATTCGATAAGAGGGATGCGTGCAGTTGCATCCCCATGAGTCTGTCTTCATTCACTTGTAGCCTACTTAGTTAAAATGCCTGTGAGATGGACCTGATCATGTGACGGGCATTGGCTACATCTGAAGGAGCCATGTGAGTGAGAGGTGCTTTGCAGCATGGCAGCCGGGAGAAGGGAATTAAAATTATTATATTCAGCCCAAGGGCACAACGGCCACATTGGCCGCAAAAGGCATGGATTCTATTAGGGGCCATAATGGCCACACAAGGGAAATGCTGCCGGGATATCTGAGGCCTGGTGAGAATATTATCAAGTGCTTGTCAAATTGTGAGTGAGAGACTGATGAAGAGTGTGAGGCTTGCAACTTTTTCAAATCATCATTAGAGTCCCATCATGCAGCCTTAGAATGTATAAAAATTTTAATATACAGCCCAACATTTGTATCACAACTAAAGTTAAATAAATAACTCTAAATTAAGCATATAGCAGGACCAGTTTCTTTGTTAACTGCTCAACACAGAATAGTGTGTGCACTTCTTTTCAAATCGTTTGGAGAAAATATCCTTTCTATGTTATTAATCTATGTTCAATTGTATTCTTCATACTATAAAATAGTGCCATGGAATTCTAAGAAAATCTTTTCTTCTAAATAAACTAGTTTAGCCCACAGCCAAATGGCATAGCCATATCAGGGCCTAACATAAGGACAACTCAGAGTATGCTATTCTGTTATTCTGAAATAGACTACATGTTCTTCATATTATGTTTCTTCAGACCTGTCTAAAATAAATAATGGATTTATTGTGATGGTCTAGGCTATATAAAATCGTTTTTTTTTAAATGTTGATGTTCCAAAGGTCTGCATTAGGGGCTTGTAGGCTATGCGTGGAAGCCAGGAGATGCTAAACATGTTTATGTTAATTAACGGTCAATTATCGTGAGACCGGCAGTTATTTGCTTGACAATCACCGGCTGACAAAATTTCATGACCGCCACAGCCCTAGGTACCCTTAATGAAAACCATCTTGTCTACTATACCTTAAAACTGCCCCGATCCTTGAAGACTTCTGCTGTGTCCCAAATGGTACCAGGGGTTGAAAAAGTAATCAATTGTTATACTTGAGTAAAAGTAAAGATACCTTAATAGAAAATGACTCAAGTAAAAGTGAAAGTCACCCAGTAAAAATACTACTTGAGTAAAAGTATTTTGTTTTAAATATACTTAAGTATCAAAAGTAAATGTAACTGCTAAAATATACTTAAGTATCAAAAGTACAAGTAAAAGTATAAATCATTTAGAATTGCTTATATTGAGCAAACCAGACAGCACAATTTTATTTAAAGATAGCCAGAGGCACACTCCAACACTGAGACGTAAATTACAAACAAAGCATTTAGTGAGTCCGCCAGATCAGAGGCAGGGATGATCAGGGATGTTCTCTTGATAAGTGCGTAAATTGGGCAATTCCTGCTAAGCATTCAAAATGTAACGAGTTCTTTGAGTGTCAGGGTCAATGCATGGGGTAAAAAGTACATTATTTTCTTTAGGAAATTAGTGAAGTAAAAGTAAAAGTTGTAAAAAATATAAATAGTAAAGTAAGGTACAGATAACCCAAAAAACTAATTAAGAAGTACTTTACACCACTGAATGGTACCCTATTCCCTATATAGTGCACTACTTTTGTAAAGTCAAGGTAGGTAGAGTAGGTAGAGGTGGAGGTAGAGGTAGTGTGCTATGTGGGGAATAAGGTGCAATTTGGGAGACACATACACTCTTAGAAAAAAAGCTGCTATCTATAACCAAAAAGGGTTCTTCGGCTGTCCCAATAGGAGAACCCTTTGAAGAACACCTCTTGGTTCCTGGTGGAACCCTTTTGGTTCCAGGTAGAACCCTCTCAGTGTTCTATATGGAACCCAAAAGAGTTCTACCTGGAAACAAAAAGGGTTCTACCTGGTACCAAAAAGGGTTATCTTATGTGGACAGCCTCAGAACCCTATTGGAAACCTTTTCTCTAAGAGTGTACAGAACTGCCTAGTTTAGATGTTCTTCCTATAGTCCCCTATTTCCTTGAACTAAGAAAGAAAAACATGAAAAGAAACATGGCTTGGTAAGAGATTTGTAAAGATGAAACAGAACATACTGTATGTCTCTGGTGCGATACCATCATGGTCCGATGATTCAAACATGACTCTCGTTTGCACACACGCTACCAAATTAACTCACAGAAAGTCAGAGTTTAGCTTTTCGAAGGGGATTGAGGGGCTCTGTGAGTTTATCCGTGAAATCTGAAGATAATTTATCACTGAGCTCTATCTCTAGTCTCTCCCTAAGGGGCCAAGCCCACCACTGCTATCCCCTCAACCCTCTCCCCCAACCCCTCCCAGTACTATGGATGAACACTGCAGCTTGGTTGTTAATTGCAGCTAAACCATGTCTATGATGTTTTACGTTTAGATTTTCTGTAAAGTCCTATTTTGGTCGCCCACTTGGTGTTGTCTTCGCTTTTGCTTCCCGGCCTAAACAATAATAATGAATAGGCTACTTAAATCTGAGCGGCCAAAATATGTGAGAATGCAGTACAGAACCCAAGCCTCTCTACATCACACGAAACAGCTCATGTTTTCCACTCAGAAACAGCTCTATTTTGTGCAGCATACATTTTGTACATTCTTGCAGTCTACTGCAAAATTGTGACCCAACATCTAGGTTTTACTACCAATTATGGGCTTGTTGGTTTCGGTTGATTGGGGAGTGAGTACTATGGGCCATCTATGCTAAGTGAAATATAAAGTTGAAACCAATAATATCAACCAATTGGGCCAACTGCAGATCAAAGATAACAATTTCCTGATTACTCACAGCAGGTTCCATAATCAGAGATAACAATCAAGTAGATGGATATTTGAAAGGAGTCCTGATTGGATGCAGATACCACTGAAATAGTTTTATTCCTGGATATAGCCCATTACCAATAGATGTGGTTTAAAATAGTCTATTTTTATTTCACTTAAAAAGGTTACCAGAGAGTTATTTCACAAAGAGATTGTGATTTAATGTATTGCAATCAGTAGTTAAATTGTGCGGTTTAGGCAGTATCACGGTTTGGTTTGTAAGTACAAGTGTTTATGTATGTACAGCAGGCATGTGCACAGACAGGGCTCTAGGGGTGCCTGAGAACCAGCCCTTCTGCCCTCCTATGAGAAAAGTGCCCTTCAGATTGGTAGCATTTTTATCAATACATTTTTATTTGACTTTTATTATCTTGTATCTACTGTTCTATAAAGAATTGCCCATCAAACTAGCTAATTTCTTATTTTTTAATCTTGGAAAATGTCCCCTCCCTGCTCCTCAGCCCCCACGCGAGTGTGCACTGCACTCCTCCTCTTGCTGCTGCACAAGAAGAAGCTACTGGCACCTACAGATAGTATGAGTCAGAGCCACATGAAAATGTGTGGCGAGACAACATTTACCCCAGTTCCTGTCAGTCTTTCAAAGCAGCACCGAATGGATTTACCAGACAATATTCATTAGTTCACATAATTG
Source organism: Brachymystax lenok tsinlingensis (assembly GCA_030435695.1). Taxonomy (NCBI): domain Eukaryota; kingdom Metazoa; phylum Chordata; class Actinopteri; order Salmoniformes; family Salmonidae; genus Brachymystax; species Brachymystax lenok. Next base: position 4,444,042 of record CM059792.1, on the reverse strand, counting down.
AAAAACGTAGAAAAACATTTTGTAGCGGAAAAGAAAGCAGGCATTTTTTATTGGACAAGTTGACAAGGTACCTCTTCCAATTTCAGCCCGTTTGTCTGTTTTGTTTAGTGAATACAAACCTGTCCCTGGGATTTCACACGGTAACCCACATGCTTACTGCGACAGGTTGATCAGGTCACTTGTCAGTCACAGTGTTCTCCTAGCTACAGCCTACAGAAGCTCATCAACCATGCCTCTCAACAACTTTTTTGGTAGCACAAGCACCTCGTTGTTTGACTCTGCACTCTGCACTTGGTTTCTTTCTTCACTCACGCTCCTCTCCTGTTGTGGCTGTGTCATCTAGTGCAGTGTTTCCCAACCCTGGTCCTCAAGTACACCCAACAGTATACTTTTTTGTTGTAGCCCAAACACACCTCATTCAGCTCATTGAGGGCTTGATGATAAGTTCACAAGATGAATCAGGTGTGCTTGTCCAGGGTTACAATAAAAATCTGTACTGTTGGGGGTACTTGAGGACCAGGGTTGGGAAACACTGATCTAGTGGAAACCTTCCTCTCCTGTCTGCCTGCTTGCCTGCCTCATGAGAGAGCAAACACAAATGTTCATGGAAAACAAGGTATGTGAAAGCAGTTAATACAATCAGTCTAGTTGTCCTAGCTAGAATGATGCACTAGCTAGAATGATCCAATCTATAGCTAGCTAAATAACAAAACGACAAACGTTAGTATTAGTGAAGCCTAGCTATATAGCTAGCTAGCTAACATTAGCTAGCTATGTTGACACAATCATGCAGCCAGCAGATAATGTTAATAATTTAGACTCATGTTTTTGGCACAGGATAAAGTTCCTGGAAAGGTTAATCAGCCAGTCCTGAAATGTTCATTGACATATAATTTTTTTCCACTGCTGGTGATATTATTTTCAATGACAATTTTGAAAGTGAGGGACTCCCAAGTGGCACAGCGGCCTGTACAAACAATAGTATGCAAGTATAAACACCATGGGACCACGCGGCCGTCATATCGCTCAGGAAGGAGACACGTTCTGTCTCCTAGAGGTGAACGTACTTTGGTGCGAAAATTGCAAATCAATCCCAGAACAACAGCAAAGGACCTTGTGAAGATGCTGGAGGAAACAGGTACAAAAGTATCTATATCCAAAGTAAAGCAAGTCCTATATCGACATAACCTGAAAGGCCGCTCAGCAAGGAAAAAGCCACTGCTCCAAAACCGCCATAAAAAAGCCAGACTACGATTTGCAACTGCACATGGGGACAAAGATCGTACTTTTTGGAGAAATGTCCTCTGGTCTGATGAAACAAAAATTTTACTGTTTGGCCCTAATGACCATCGTTATGTTTGGAGGAAAAAGGGGGAGGCTTACAAGCCGAAGAACACCATCCGAACCGTGAAGCACGGGGGTGGCAGCATCATGTTGTGGGTGTGCTTTGCTGCAGGAGGGACTGGTGCACTTCACAAAATAGATGGCATCATGAGGATGGAAAATTATGTGGATATATTGAAGCAACTTTTCACGACATCAGTCAGGAAGTTAAAGCTTGGTCGCAAATGGGTCTTCCAAATGGACAATGACGACAAGCATACTTCCGAAGTTGTGGCAAATTGGCTTAAGGACAACAAAGTCAAGGTGTTGGAGTGGCCATCACAAAGACCTGACCTCAATGCCATAGAATATTTGTGGACAGAACTGAAAAAGCGTGTGCAAGCAAGGAGGCCTACAAACCTAACTCAGTTACACCAGCTATGTCAGGAGGAATGGGCCAAAATTCACCCAACTTATTGTGGGAAGCTTGTGGACGGCTACCCGAAACATTTGACCCAAGTTAAACAATTTAAAGGCAATGCTACCAAATACTAATTGAGAGTATGTAAACTTCTGACCCACTGGGAATGTGATGAAAGAAATAAAAGCTGAAATAAATCATTCTCTCTACTACTATTCTAACATTTCACATTCTTAAAATAAAGTGGTGATCCTAAATGACCTAAGACAGAGATTTTTTTTACTAGGATTTTTGAAAACTGAGTTTAAATGTATTTGGCTAACGTGTATGTAAACTTCCGACTTCAACTGTACACCTAAACACTGCAAATATTTCCATGAGACAGAGATGTGATCGCCTGTACTAACCAAGTGATCATGAAAGGACTTGGTAATCTGAGAGCTATTCCCCAAGTTTCACAGCATCAAACATTGACAACACCAAACATATATCTGCTGTTTACTTACAGTACATGCTGAAAGTATTCCGACCCATTGACTTTTTCCACATTTTCTAAAGTTACAGCCTTATTAAAAAATTGATTGAGGAAAAAAATGAATGCCAACTACACACAATACCCCATAACGACAAAGCGAAAACAGGTTTTTAGAAACGTTTGCAAATGCATACATTGTTTTTTTTTAAAAGCAATTATTTACATAAGTATTCAGACCCTTTGCTATGAGACTCGAAATTGAGCTCAGGTGCATCCTGATTCCATTGTTCATCCTTCAGATGTTTCTACAACTTGATTGGAGACCACCTGTAGTATATTTAATTGATTGAACATGATGAGGTTGAAGGAATTGTCCGTAGAACTCAGAGACAGGATTGTGTCGAAGCACAGATCTGGGGAAGGGTACCAAAACATGTCTGCAGCATTGAAGGTTACAAAGAACACAGTGGCTTCCATCATTCTTAAATGGAAGAAGTTTGGAAGCACCAAGACTCTTCCTAGAGCTGGCTGATCGGCCAAACTGAGCAATCGGGGGCGAAGAGCCTTGGTCAGGGGAGGTGACCAGGAACCCTATGGTCACTCTGACAGAGCTCCTCTGTGGAGATGGGAGAATCTTCCAGAAGGACAACCATCTCTGCAGCACTCCACCAATCAGGCCTTTATGGTAGAGTCTCCAGACGGAAGCCATTCCTCAGTAAAATGCATATGACAGCCTGCATGGAGTTTGCCAAAAGGCACCTAAAGGAGTCTCAGACCATAAGGAACAATATTCTCTGGCCTGATGAAACCAGGATTGAACTCTATGGCCTATGCCAAGCATCACGTCTGGAGGAAACTTGACACCATTCTTACGGTGAAGCATGATGATGACAACAGTCACGTCAATATATACGACAACAGGTTGTTTGCAAGTTAATTTTGTGATATTGACACAGATATTATTGTTATAGTGGCCGCTATAGTAATTTAAAGATAGGCCGTTGATGGCCGCTATGGGTTCTAAAGAGTTCAGTCTAGCTAGTTATCTTGTTGTGTCTACATTGCCAGTGCTTGTTTTGGCTGGTAGCAGGTTGAGTACTTGGCCTGATGTCATATTGAATGATGACTGCCCAGAATCGGCCCTAGTACATTGGGCTGATTCAGTCTGTCAGAACTAAGCCGAATCCCCCCAAAAGTGTCCCGATGCAAATTCATATTCATTTTACCTATCCACTCCCCAGATATTTTTCACTTCAGTTGCATTATACTATATAAAAATACAAACAGCTGTAACAACCTTAAATAATGAACAAGTACACATTTACTCATTGCTCAGACGGGTATTTTATTATTACAATTCATAAAAAATCCCGTAGGGAGCAGAGCCCACAATATCAACTACAGTCTCCAGCTGCAGCATGGCCTGTGACTTAAACTGTCCTGTCACTAAAAACTTGACTTTGACCACCACCAATACCATTGACATCAATCTCTCTCTGGTCGTCGTTTAAAAATTATGAACTCTCATTGCTGTATCAAATTTGTGGTGGGGCCATGGAAGCTGCAGATTTTCAATATAATTATAACAGTGTCTTTTGTATAGCATTTTGGCCAGTTTTATGGTACAGAGAATTTGGTGAATAATGTGCATGGCCTTAGTGATAACAGAGTAGGGTTTTCTTTTGAAAACTTCTTATAAGACGGATGTCAGAGCTTGAACATGCAACCTTTGACGGTTGTAGTAAAATACCATAAGAAAAGAATCTCACAATGACGGTCCTATTCCACAACATGTCATATGTCCAGTCAGTGAATATAAGGAAATACACTTCATGACCAAAGGTATGTGGACATCTGCTCATCGAACATCTTATTCCAAAATCAAGGCATTAATATGGAGTTGGTCCCCCCTTTGCTGCTATAACAGCCTCTACTCTTCTGGGAAGGCTTTCCACAAGATGTTACAATTTTGCTGCGTGGACTTGCTTTCATTCAGCCACAAGAGCATTAGTGGGAGTTGAGGTCAGGGCTCTGTGCAGGCCATTCAAGTTCTTCCACAGCGATCTCAACAAACCATTTCTTTATGGACCTTGCTTTGTGCACAGGAGCATGGTCATGCTGCAACAGCCTTCCCCAAACTGTTGCCACAAAGTTGGAAGCACAGAATCGTCTAGAATGTAATTCTATGCTGTAGCGTTAAGATTTCCCTTTACTGGAACTAAGGGGCATAGCCCGAACCATGAACAACAACCCCAGACCATTATTCCTCCTCCACCAAACTTTACAGTTGGCACTATGCATTGGGGCAGGTAGCATTCTCCTGGCAACTGCCAAACCCAGATTCGTTTTCGGATGGTGAAGCATGATTCATCACTCCAGAGAACTCGTTTCCACTTCTCCAGAGACTAGTGGCGGTGAGCTTTACACCACTCCAGCTGACGCTTGGCATTGTATATGGTGATCTTAGGCTTGTGTGCGGTTGCTCGGCCATGGAAAATCATTTCATGAAGCTCCCGACGAACAGTTCTTGTGCTAATATTGCTTCCAGGGGCAGTTTGTAACTGAGTAGTGAGTGTTGCATTTTCCGGTCCCGTTCTGTGAGCTTGTGTGGCCTACCACTTCGCGGTTGAGCCATTGTTGCTCCTAGACGTTTCCTCTTAACAATAGCAGCACTTACAGTTGACTGGGGCAACTCTAGCAGGGAAGAAGCATAGGCTTATAGGGACCAAATAAAGTTGCAGCTGTGTAAAAACAGGGTTATTCATCAGAGGGGGTAAAGCGCCAAGGTGATGGTAAACCCAGGGCTGGAAATTTTGAGGTGGAACGGCATTCCGGTTCAGATTGAACTGGGCTTGGTTCTGGTGAATTGCTTTTCAACACTGCATTTAACGATTTAAAATCTTCCCAAACCAGGTTCTATTTTAGGTCTCGTTGCCCAGCAATCCTTCCCTTAAATCTCTTCATATGTTCCAGTGAGGACACCGGAAATCAAAGGTCAGTCATGTCCGGAACCTCTGACGGGGTTGAACCATTCAACTGCAGCCTTTACAGTTGCAGCAAAATGAGCTGTTGCTTAAGTATGTCTAATGATGTTAAAATCTCACAGAGAACGGCTGTAAAAATACTAAACAAAATACAAAGAACACACATTTAACCCCAAATGATTTCTCCTAATCCCCTAAGTGTCCAACCAATTGGGGTTTATCCCTCGTATGTCTAGTAAAAAGCATGTGCTGACGCACATCCACAAATCTTGGTAGAGGTGCTGACTAACTGAAAGTAAACTGTATAAAAAGAAAGTTGCATGCTCTAAATATGCTCCTAACAATTTAATGTACCATTAAATTGTTTGTAGCATATTTTGAGTGTGCAACTTTATTTATTTTTTATCCCTCACATGTAACAATTATGATCACACATTGGCTGCTGCGGCTAGGGCTGTTGTGGTGACTGTATTACCACCACACCGGCAGTCATGAGTCATGACCGCAGTAATCTCCTTTTTTTATGCACTCTGGACAGGTCGCTAATGGCCTGGTACTCAGGGCTCTATTGTCCCTTTAACATCAATGCAAATGCAATCGGAAAGCACGTCAAACACATATCAAAATAGTATGTGCTTTTAAAACTCACCTCACTGCGATTGATCCATTTGAAGAAAGAAGTTCAACAACAGGTTTAAACTGAGTGGAATCATGGTATTTGTGGATGTTGTTTCAAAGCCTAACAACGAAATGGACAGTGCTGTCAAAGATAATACATAAGCATATTAGAGCTTACGCATAGGCCTATATATGATCCCAAGCCCCCCAAAAAACTGAATTAAAATAATTATTGTGCCGTTATACAATACATACCCTACCACATATTACACACGGCAGGAAAACATAAAAAAATACGGATTTAAGATATTTGGTACATAGTTGGTCTAGCCTAAATTAAACAAATTTGCCTACAATTATAGTGAATTTGTATTTGAACAGCCTGGTAATTGGGCATTTTTATATTTTCCTAATTAATAGGCTGACACATTATCTTGAGCTACAGAATATTTCACCACCGTGCGTTTCCATCTCCTCCACTGGGGCTGTCAAGTTTAATGATCTATGTGTCGCTGTGAAAACAAGTTACTATAGATTTTCTAGAACAGATTTCAGTTGGTTTCCCAAATTAAGCACTGGGTAGCTGCAAGAACAGGGTGCCACGGTCAGAGACGATGTACTCCGGAAGGCCATTGTGCCGGAAGACCATGCTGGAACAGTGCCTCAGTGACCTGGAGAGCGGTAGGGAGACTAGAGAGAGGGATAAAGCGGCAGGATTTAGAGAATCTGTCCACAACCACCAAAATGTTGGTGAAACCATCAGAGGAGGGGAGATCAGTGGCAAAGTCTATGGAACGATGTGACCAAGGCTGCTGAGGCACGGGAAGTAGATTCCCTGCTGGAGCATGCCTGGGAGTTTTGGATTTACATACTGAACATGATTTGACATAATAGGCGACGTCCTGTGCCAAAGTGGGCCAGCAGTACCTGGGTGTCCAGCGGCGAGGGATGTGTGTGCCCAGGTCAACAGCTGATCTCTCACCTCAGTGCTCTGGAGGGCAGGTGACAGGAGTGGGTTCCCTCTCCAGAGACTAGCGGATGTCCACATCTACAGTGGGCTCCAAAATTACTGGCACACCTGACTGGCAATGCACAAATAATGCTTAACTTGTTAGGGAGTGGCAGCTGAGGGGTCGGTTTTGGAGAGCCTGGCGTGCCCAAAGTAAAATGCCTCCCATTCAGGCCCAGAAAATAGGATATGCACATATTTGGTACCATTGGATAGGAAACACTCTGAATTCTCCAAAACTGTTAACCATTTGTCTGTGAGTAAAACAGAACGCATATAGCAGGCGAAACCCCTAGGAATTTCTGTCCTGGAAAAAGTGATTTTGACACATTGCTCATTTGGGAACCCCTCCCTCATGAAAATGACCATATAAGGGCATATGAATGCAGTACCCATCGCTTCCTTTAGATGTCAACAGTCTCGAGACAGTGTAATTTTTCAATTTGGATGCTTTAGACCAGAGAAGAAGAGCAAACCAGGAAGTGACTCTTTTATGTCAACAGTACCCAGTGCGCGTTCCCGAGAAGGCGCGCCGTGTCTTTTTTACCGTCGTTATCGATCAGTTTAAATTCCGGTTGATTTATACATTTAAAACTATGTTTGATTGTTCTTGGACAAGTTTATAGGTATAAGATGAACGAGTTTGCGTCACGTTTCAATGGAGGAGTGGAAGCTGTCGTTTCTGATTATAACGCGCAAACCAAATGGAGGATTTATGGATAAAATACATTACTTTTTCTAACAAAAGAACCATGGATTGTCTTCGTTGGACACTTAGGATGACCTCAGCAGAAGTTCTTCAACAGGTAATTGATTTGTTTTCGCTGTGAAATGTGTTATGTGTGTGCCATGATGGCTAATGGATTCATGGCTATGGGAAAAATATGTGAGGTGCTACCCTCAAACAATCAAATGTGTTTCTTTCGCCGTAAAGCCTTTTTGAAATCTGACAACGCTGTGATATTGCCAAGAAACAGAGCTTTTGATGAGTATGGAACACTTGTATATTGGTGGATGTTTAATAATTCAACTTTGGGATTTTGAATTTGGCGCTTTACATTTCACCTGGTAGTGTCGGGAGCAGCCCGCTAGCGCCCCAGCAATCCCTGAGAGGTTAAATAAATATAAACAATATAATTATAGAGATAAACTCAAAATACCAACATGTGAGAAATACTGTACTTTATTAATGTTTCAATTGAACCAACCAAAATAATTTCTTGATTTAATAAAAAATCAAGGTTTCACAATTAATGGCACCCTTAAAGATTATTGTAAATAACATCTACCAACATTAAACCACAAATTAAATCTGAAATCTAAGTCTTACTATATTGAGCCATTACAACACTTCCTGTTTCACTCGGGTATAAAAATGAGGTAAAACGCATGCAATATCCCTTTGTCATCCAACGCCATGAAGAAAACAAAAGAAATGGCAGTTCAAAAGAGACATTTGGTCGTAGACCTTCATAAATCTGGTAATGGCTACAAGAAGATCCACAAACGATTGAGTATACCACTGAGCACTGTCAGGGCAATTATAAAAAAAATGCAAACGATATGGAACAGTTGAAAATATCACGGGTAGAGAACGCAAATGCATTTTGCCCCCCAGGATAGGGAGGATGATGGTGAGAGAAGCAACAAAATTCCCAAGAATCACTGTGAAAGGTTTCAGGTTTCAAAAAAGCACCAGCACTTTGGAAGGGTTACCAGAAGAAAGCCCTTTCTGACCCCAAGATACAGACGCAAGCGCTTGGGAGTTTGCCAAACGTCATTTAAATTATGACTGGAGGAAGGTCAGATGAGTCAGATGAGACCAAAATTGAACGTTTTGGTCAGATACAGCATCGGCGTGTTTGGCGTTGTAACAGAGATGCATACAAGGAGAGGCACCTCATACCCAAGCTGAAATATGGAGGGGGGTCAGTGATGTTTTAATTCCAGAGGTCCAGGGGCACTGGTTAAGATTGATGGCATAATGAATTCCACCAAGTATCAGGCAAATTTGGCTGACAATCTGATTACCTCTGCCAGAAGGCTGGGACTTAGCCGTAGGTGGACTTTCAAACATACCTCAAGACACACAGAAATTATTCTGTGACAACAAAATCAATGTTCTGCCATGGCTATCTCAGTCGCCGGACCTCAATCCAATCAAAAATCTGTGGGCTGAGTGGAAGAGGGCAGTTGATAAGCGCAAAGCCAAGAATATGAAAGATCTTGAAAGGATCTACATAGAGGAATGGTCCAAAATCCCTCCAAATGCGTTCCTTAACCTTGTCAAACATTACAGGAAAAGACTCCATGCTGTTATCCTTTCCAGAGGTGGTTGCATTAAGTACTAAATGAGGAGTGCCAATAATTATGAAACCTTGATTTTGGTTAAATTTATTTTGTATTTTGTAAGTACAGTATTTCTCACGTTGGAATTTTTTTGTTTATATTTTTTTAAGTATTGTTTGTGCATTGCCAGTCAGGGATGCCAGTAATTTTGGAGCCCACTGTACATCCCACAACATGGGGCCAACGATACAGGAGGAGCAATTGATGGGCTGAAGGACACTCACAGGACCCTCCACCAACGTGGAACCACAGGGTGAGGGAAAGCAGTTCCTCCTCCATCCTGGTCACCAGGTGGTGATTCTCATCTTAGACCAGGAGATGGTGGGGTTATGAAGTTGAAACCACGGGAGGCCGAGGATGATTTTGTGCACAGGTGTGGAGGTGATGAGGAAGGGAAGGTTTTCCAGGTGCTTGGGTTCTACGGTGAGGGTGAGTGGTGTGGTAACGTGCATAATAGTGCCGGATCCCAATGGTCGTTTATCCAGGGCTTGGACCGAACAAGGAGAGGAGAGCAAGTACGCTGTAATGTTGAAGGAGGAGACGACGGACTGGTCGATGAAATTCCTAGCAGAATCGGAGTCCACTAGAGCTGTAGAGACAACATCTGAAGGACAGCCAACAAAATAGAAACCAGGAAGGGTTTGGCGGAAAACGAAGATTAAGGAAAACTCACGTCTACCCTGGGAGATGGATGATCACGGGGCTGTCCCTCTGCCCTAGTGGACTTCGGGTTAGGAAGCACTGGACACAGCCCATGACCACCACAGCCCTGGCTGCGGCAAAGACTGCTGTTGAATGCTCTGTCTATCTAGTGGCTAAACCCTCACTGGTGTCTCTCTGCTTCACTGTGGAGGTCTAATGACTGGTGCAGGAAGTAAACTCTGTCCCTTTGTGGTCTTGGACTGTGTCTTCCTTGGTGGTTTCTCCATTGGCTCACTTTCATCCTCACTTTCAGTCTCACTGGTTAAGTGCCTCTGATGATGAAAATACACTCGGTTCATGTATCTCATTGTGTAATTGTATTTTAGTCAGACAGTTGGCAAACATATATAGCAACTAATGCAGAGAGATATTTAGGCTATCATGTGGTTTTAATAACATGAAGGATCTCAAAATTATATTTGACAACTGGTAGTTATACATTCCTTTTCTCTCCATGTATGCTGGGCGGTCATCCCCCTCCTCTGCCATAGGCAGCTTATGCCATGCTTCATCATGTTTCTGTAAGATAACATGTTATGTATGTGTGCTACCTGTTGACTGCAGACTACAGATACAGACTGTTCTCTTATTAGATTGTCAGTTTTACAAAAAAGTACAAATAGTTGACTGCAAAATACAAACAAATTGTTGGTTCTAATACATTTTGCAACATGAGAATGGCTCCTTACCTCTACTGTTCCTGATGTGAACATAAAAAAATAAACACGTTTCACCAGGCGCCTCCTTTCTCTTCACCGACCTGTGTGTCTCTCTGTTCAAGCATTGGGGGGCCCGTAGCTCATGCCATTCTGGACCCATGATGCTGGCACAACCTCTCTCCTTCTTCTCTGTGGATATGAAGTCCACAATGGGACACATTCTGTATGAAATTAGAAAAAATAAATGTTGCCCTTTACAGGATGTATACGGTATGAAAATGGCAGATTTGGTTGATGAAGGGCTGTGTGCTTGCCACAGCTTCTAAATACACACAGCTAGGAGAGGTAAAAAAACAACTAATACAGTGAGGGAAAAAAGTATTTGATCGCCTGCTGATTTTGTACGTTTGCCCACTGACAAAGAAATTATCAGTCTATAATTTTAATGGTAGGTTTATTTGAACAGTGAGAGACAGAATAACAACAAAGACATCCAGAAAAACGCATGTGAAAAATGTTATAAATTGATTTGCATTTTAATGAGGGAAATAAGTATTTGACCCCTCTCAATCAGATCGATTTCTGGCTCCCAGGTGTCTTTTATACAGGTAACAAACTGAGATTAGGAGCACACTCTTAAAGGGAGTGTTCCTAATCTCAGTTTGTTACCTGTATAAAAGACATCTGTCCACAGAAGCAATCAATCAATCAGATTGCAAATTCTCCACCATGGCCAAGACCAAAGAGCTCTCCAAGGATGTCAGGGATAAGATTGTAGACCTACACAAGGCTGGAATGGGCTACAAGACCATCACCAAGCAGCTTGGTGAGAAGGTGACAACAGTTGGTGCGATTATTCGCAAATGGAAGAAACACAAAAGAACTGTCAATCTCCCTTGGCCTGGGGCTCCATGCAAGATCTCACCACTTGGAGTTGCAATGATCATGAGAACGGTGAGGAATCAGCCCAGAACTACACGGGAGGATCTTGTCAATGATCTCAAGGCAGCTGGGACCATAGTCACCAAGAAAACAATTGGTAACACACTACGCCGTGAAGGACTGAAATCCTGCTGCGCCCGCAAGGTCCCTCTGCTCAAGAAAGCACATATACATGAACATCTGAATGATTCAGAGGACAACTGGAGGAAAGTGTTGTAGTCAGATGAGACCAAAATGGAGCTCTTTGGCATCAACTCAACTCGCCGTGTTTGGAGGAGGAATGCTGCCTATGAACCCAAGAACACCATCCCCACCGTCAAACTTGGAGGTGGAAACATTATGCTTTGGGGGTGTTTTTCTGCTAAGGGGACAGGACAACTTCACAGCATCAAAGGGACAATGGACCGTCATGTACCGTCAAATCTTGGGTGAGAACCTCCTTCCCTCAGCCAGGGTATTGAAAATGGGTCGTGGATGGGTATTCCAGCATGACAATGACCCAAAACACACGGCCAAGGAAAAAACGGAGTGGCTCAAGAAGAAGCACACTAAGGTCCTGGAGTGGCCTAGCCAGTCTCCAGACCTTAATCCCATAGAAAATCTGTGGAGGGAGCTGAAGGTTCGAGGTGCCAAACGTCAGCCTCGAAACCTTAATAACTTGGGGAAGATCTGCAAAGAGGAGTGGGGCAAAATCCCTCCTGAGATGTGTGCAAACCTGGTGGCCAACTACAAGAAACGTCTGACCTCTGTGATTGCCAACAAGGGTTTTGTCACCAAGTACTAAGTCATGTTTTGCAGAGGGGGTCAAATACTTTTTTACCTCATTAAAATGCTAATCAATAATTTTTTTTATTCACATGCGCTTTTCTGGATTTTTTTGTTGTTTTTCTGTCTCTCACTGTTTAAATAAACCTACCATTAAAATTATAGACTGATCATTTCTTTGTCAGTGGGCAAACGTACAAAATCAGCAAGGGATCAAATTATTTTTTCCCTCACTGTAGTTGAAGGCTACTCCATATAGGTAAATACTCAGAGTGTAAACAGTTAAGTCACATGACTCAACTAAAGATGGTAATGTTTCAGTGTGGGTCGAGCACACAGCCACATTGGCAGTAGAATGAAGAGCTCAGTGACTTTCAACGTGGCACCGTCATAGGATGCCACCTTACCAACAAGTCAGTTCAACTTTCGGGGGCTTCATGAAATGGGTTTCCATGGCCGAGCAACCGCACACAAGCCTAAGATCGCCATGCGCAATGTCAAGCGTCGGCTGGAGTGGTGTAAAGATCGCCGCCATTGGTTTCTGGAGCAGTGGAAATGCATTCTCTGGAGTGATGAATCAAGCTTCACCATCTGGCAGTCCGACTGACAAATCTGGGTTTTGCGGATGCCAGGAGAATGCTACCTGCCCCAATGCATAGTGCCAACTGTAAAGTTTGGTGGAGGAGGAATAATGGTCTTGGGCTAGGCCCCTTAGTTCCAGTTAAGGGAAATCTTAATGCTCTAGCATACAATGCATTGTAGACGATTCTGTGCTTACAACTTTCTGGAAACATTTTAGGCCCTTTCCTGTTTCAGCATGACAATGCCCCCATGCACAAAGCGAGGTCCATACAGAAATGGTTTTGGTCGAGATCGGTGTGGAAGAACTTGACTGGCCTGCACAGAGCCCTGACCTCAACCCCATCGAACACCTTTGGGATGAATTGGAACGCCGACTGCGAGCCAGGCTTAATCACCCAACATCAGCGGCCGAGCTCAATAATGCTCTTGTAGCTGAATGGAAGCAAGTCCCCGCAGCAATGTTCGAACATCTAGTGGAAAGCCTTTCCAGAAGAGTGGAGGCTACCTCTTAAGGATCGGACCATTTAAAAAAAAAAAAAGCCTAAAATGACATACCCAAATCTAACTGCCTGTAGCTCAGGACACATTAGATCTGGTAAAAGACAATACAAAGAAAAAAACATGCGTTTAAAAAAATTTGTACCATCATCTTTGAAATGCAAGAGAAAGGCCATAATGTATTATTACAACCCAGGCTCAGTTTTTGGCCACTAGATGGCAGCAGAGTATGTGCAACGTTTTAGACTGATCCAATAAACCATTGCATTTCTGTTCAAAATTTTGTATCAAGACTGCCCAAATGTGCCTAATTGGTTTACTAATAACTTTTCAAGTTCATAACTGTGCACTCAAACAATAGCATGGTATCCTTTCACTGTAATAGATACTGTAAATTGGACAGTGCAGTTAGATTAACACGAATTTAAGCTTTCTGCCAATATCAGATATGTCTATGTCCTGGGAAATGTTCTTGTTACTTACAACCTCATGCTAATCGCATTAGCCTACATTAGCTCACCCGTCCCGAGGGGGACCCACCAATCCTGTAGAGGTTCTTATGGAGCGGCAGCATAGGTGACGGTTTTGGAGAGTCTGGCGTGCCCAAAGTAAAATGCCTGCCACTCAGGCACAGAAAATAGGATATGCACATAATTAGTACTATTGGATAGGAAACACTCTGAAGTTTCTAAAAGTGTTAAAATAATGTATGTGAGTATAACAGAACTGATATAGCAGGCGAAAACCCGAGAAATTTCTGTCCAGAATGTTGTTTTTATGTGAGCTTTGCTCTGTTTGATAGTCTCCCTAATGATTTCTATTTTAACTAGGACTGAGACTGCAGTACCTATGGCTTCCACTAGATGTCAACAGTCTTTATACAGAGTTTGGAAGCTGTAGCCCTGAGCAGAACGGATAGGAACAGGAAATAGTCGCGGTAGCTCAGATGTCAACAAGATTTTACGGGCGCGAGACTGAGTGCCCCACTGTATTTTCCTTTCATAACGTTTAGGTTACCATCCGAGTGAAATATTATCGCCAATATTCATAAAAGGATAGCTAAGGATGCATTTTTCTAACAAAAGAACCATTGGATGTCTTCGTTGGACACTTGGGAAGCCCTCAGCAGAAGTTCTTCGAAAGGTAAGAGATTTATTTTAGCTGTGATATGGGTTTTATGTGACCCGTGCTGGATATGAATTTATGCTAATGCAGAAAATATGTGGGGTGCTTATCCTCAAACAATAAAATGTTGTGCTTTCCCCGTAAAGCCTTTTTGAAATCTGACTATGCAACACTTGTATATTGATGAATGTTTAATAATTAAACTTCTGGATTTTGAATTTGGTGCCTTACATTTCACCAGGTAGTGTCGGGAGTGGCCCGCTAGCGCGCCGCTACTCCCTAAGTAGTTTGGCCAAAGGGGACATTCTGTCATGCTGACATGAACTCTGAGCTCACTTGGGTGTGGCTACTGACTGGGAGCAAGTTTATATGGAAAGCAATTATCTCATTTAGAAGGCTGAAATCACATTGCTATCTTCACAAAAGTATTTTCATATTTAATCATATATTTTAAACCACATTTAGATGTAAACTTGATACATAGGATGCGCACACTTTCAGAGTTACAGTTACTTTGTCATATCATCCTTAATGACATCACAAAATAATAAACCATATGACAAGATTATTCTTTAGATCCCCACGGACCATTCCTATCTTATGAATATTGTTCCAAAGTTCATTCTTTGGCCGTTAGAGTTTTTGACGACAAAGGGATCTCTTTCCCAATACTGCAGGGCAAGAAAGAGAAAGTTTCTGCAAACTATTTATCCTCACAAGCTCCAGCAGCAAAACTGACTGTTTTGGAGAGCCTGGCGTGCCCAAAGTAAAATGCCTCCCATTTAGGCCCAGAAAATGGGATATGCATATATTTAGTACCATTGGATAGGAAACACTCTGAATTTTCCAAAACTGTTAACCATTTGTCTGTGGGTCAATCAGAACGCATTTGGCAGGCAAAACCCTGAGGAATCTCTGTCCTGGAAAAAGTCATTTTGACACATTGCTCATTTTGGAACCCCTCCCTATCCAAAATGACCATATATAGGCATGTGAACGCAGTGCACGTCGCTTCCTTATGATGTCATCAACCACGAGACGGTGTTTTACTCCATCTTGGAGGAATTTCGGCCATTGATAAACAGCATGGCAATGAGAGACCACGTTATGAAAACTCTTCAGATTGCGCGTGCACGAAAAGGCGCGCTGTGCCTTATTTATCGTCTTTAGCGCTCAGTTTATATTCCGGCTGATTTATAATAGTAAATATACGTAAATATGTTCCTAAGGCTACATTTAAAACTATGTTTAATTGTTTTTGGACAAGTTTATAGGTATAATTTTAACGACTTAGCGCCGTGTTTCAACGGAGTAGTGGAAGCTGTCGTTTCTGATTATAACGCGCGGACCAAATGGAGGATTTATGGATAAAAGACGTTACTTTTTCTAACAAAAGAACCATGGATTGTCTTCGTTGGACACTTAGGAAGACCTCAGCAGAAGTTCTTCAACAGGTAATGGATTTGTTTTCGCTGTGAAATGTGTTATGTGTGTGCCATGATGGCTAATCGATACATGGCTATTGGAAAATATGTGAGGTGATAGCCTCAAACAAATGAATGTGCTGCTTTCGCCGTAAAGCCTTTCTGAAATCTGACAACGCTGTGATATTGCCAAGAAACAGAGCTTTTGATGAGTATGGAACACTTGTATATTGGTGGATGTCTAATAATTCAAATATCGAAATTTGAATTTGGCGCTATAGATTTTAGCTGGTAGTGTCGGGATGAGCCCGCTAGCGACCCACTGGTAATTGAGAATGCTTAAGAGGTTATAACCGGCTGTTAAGTCATAAAACCAGCCCAACCCCTCTCCTCTCCTCTCCTCTCCTCTCCTCTCCTCTCCTCTCCTCTCCTCTCCTCTCCTCCTGGTGGAGTGTGTGGGGGGCGGGTCTGGCTATCTGTCAGCCATGTACGAAGCTGATCTGGCACCTTTGATCCTCACCAAGGCGAGAGAGTCATGACACTTTTTTCTCATGGTCTGAGAGTCCTTTAGGTGCCTTTTGGCAAACTCCAAGAGGGCTGTCATGTACAGTGGGGCAAAAAAGTATTTAGTCAGCCACCAATTGTGCAAGTTCTCTCACTTAAAAAGATGAGAGAGGCCTGTAATTTTCATCATAGGTACACTTCAACTATGACAGACAAAATGAGGAAAAAAAATCCTGAAAATCACATTGTAGGATTTTTTATGAATTTATTTGCAAATTATGGTGGAAAATAAGTATTTGGTCACATACAAACAAGCAAGATTTCTGGCTCTCACAGACCTGTAACTTCTTCTTTAAGAGGCTCCTCTGTCCTCCACTCGTTACCTGTATTAATGGCACCTGTTTGAACTTGTTATCAGTATAAAAGACACCTGTCCACAACCTCAAAAAGTCACACTCCAAACTCCACTATGGCCAAGACCAAAGAGCTGTCAAAGGACACCAGAAACAAAATTGTAGACCTGCACCAGGTTGGGAAGACTGAATCTGCAATAGGTAAGCAGCTTGGTTTGAAGAAATCAACTGTGGGAGCAATTATTAGGAAATGGAAGACATACAAGACCACTGATAATCTTCCTCGATCTGGGGCTCCACGCAAGATCTCACCCGTGGGGTCAAAATGATCACAAGAACGGTGAGCAAAAATCCCAGAACCACACGGGGACCTAGTGAATGACCTGCAGAGAGTTGGGACCAAAGTAACAAAGCCTACCATCAGTAACACACTACGCCGCCAGGGACTCAAATCCTGCAGTGCCAGATGTGTCCCCCTGCTTAAGCCAGTACATGTTCAGGCCCGTCTGAAGTTTGCTAGAGAGCATTTGGATGATCCAGATGAGGATTGGGAGAATGTCATATGGTCAGATGAAACCAAAATAGAACATTTTGGTAAAAACTCAACTCGTCGTGTTTGGAGGACAAAGAATGCTGAGTTGCATCCAAAGAACACCATACCTACTGTGAAGCATGGGGGTGGAAACATCATGCTTTGGGGCTGTTTTTGCAAAGGGACCAGGACGACTGATCCGTGTAAAGGAAAGAATGAATGGGGCCATGTATCGTGAGATTTTGAGTGAAAACCTCCTTCCACCAGCAAGGGCATTGAAGATGAAACGTGGCTGGGTCTTTCAGCATGACAATGATCCCAAACACACCGCCTGGCAACGAAGGAGTGGCTTCAGAAGAAGCATTTCAAGGTCCTGGAGTGGCCTAGCCAGTCTCCAGATCTCAACCCCATAGAAAATCTTTGGAGGGAGTTGAAAGTCCGTGTTGCCCAGGGACAGCCCCAAAACATCACTGCTCTAGAGGAGATCTGCATGGAGGAATGGGCCAAAATACCAGCAACAGTGTGTGAAAACCTTGTGAAGACTTACAGAAAACATTTGACCTCTGTCATTGCCAACAAAGGGTATATAACAAAGTATTGAGATAAACTTTTGTTATTGACCAAATACTTATTTTCCACCATAATTTGCAAATAAATTCATAAAAATCCTACAATGTGATTTTCTGGATTTTTTTTCCTCATTTTGTCTGTCATAGTTGAAGTGTACCTATGATGAAAATTACAGGCCTCTCTCATCTTTTTAAGTGAGAGAACTTGCACAATTGGTGGCTGACTAAATACTTTTTTTCCCCACTGTACCTTTTACTGAGCAGTGGCTGTAGAGATAGTTGTCCTTCTGGAAGGTTCTCCCATCTCCACAGAGGAACTCTGGAGATTGACCATCGGATTGCTCAGTTTGGCTGGGAGGCCAGCTCTAGGAAGCATCTTGGGGGTTCCAAACTTCTTTCATTTAACTACTTAGGGAGCAGTGGGGCGCTAGCACACTCCCGACACTACCCGGTGAAATGTGATGCGCCAAATTCAAAATCCAAAAGTTGAATTATTAAACATTCATAAATATACAGTTGTTGCATAGTCATCAAAAGCTCAGATTCTTGGCAATATCACAGCGTTGTCAGATTTCAAAAAGGCTTTATGGCGAAAGCACAACATTCGATTGTTTGAGGGTAGCACCTCTAATATTTATGCATTAGCATAAATCCATAACCCAACACGGGTCTCACAAAACGCATAAAATCGCAAATATAAAATTGCTTACCTTTGATGAACTTCTGCTGAGGGCTTCCCAAGTGTCCAACGAAGACAATCCATGCTTCTTTGGTTATAAAAAGTCATTTATTATGTCCATAAATCTCTGTTTAGTTGGTGCGTTATGATCATAAAATCCACCGTTGAGTCGCCCATTGAACCGTGAAGAGAACACGTTCAAATTATACCTATACACTTTCTACAAACAAATCAAACATCATTTTTAATGTATCCTTAGGTATCCTTTTGGGTATATTTGTTGTAATATTTCAACCGGACGATAACGTGAACGATAGGAAAGGAAAATAAAGTGGTGCGCGTTCACAATCTCGCACGCGTCAAACCTTGTTTACAAAAGTGGTCGCCTGACAATTTCCTCTCCCTATCCGTTCTGGTCACTGCTAGAATTCCCAGTCTTTGACTGTTGACTGCTGACATCTAGTGGAAGCCATAGGTACTGCAGTCTCAGTCCTACATAAGATTGTATGCAATAGGCCTGCTATATCACTTCTGTTATACTCACATACACTTCAGAGTGTTTCCTATCCAATAGTACTAATTATGTTCATATCCTATTGTCTGGGCCTGAGTGGTTACATGTTTCTTGTCACATTTCTTAACATTTACACAAAGTATAATAGCATTTTATATATCATTGCAATCAGTAGACTTCAGAGAACACCCTTACTATTTGTTTATATGTAAACTATTGGAAATAACCATGAAAACATTTTCACAACTTCTATAGAAAACATTTTAAGGATATGTATATATGGCATCTTTTGGTCATTGTGTTTTCCAGGCCCCCTCAAACATGTTATGCCATCAATGGGCTGTATGTACAAATTATTTATGTAGATATGGCCATGTGAATCGTGTCCAATACGGCCCCATGTAGCTGGTTGATGGCTGTACAAAAGCCCTCAGAGTGGAGTAGCGTTCTTCTGAGATGAACTTGACCAACCAAGTTGATTTCACCTGATGACTCTCTCTCACTGCCACATACTTGTCACTAATTATCAGGAATAGCCAGCTCATTCACACCTTTAGTTTGTATTTAAATCCTTTCAAGCCATTCCTCAGTTTATTTCCAGTCTTTCAAGTTAAGAGTAAACGTGTGTCCTGTTTTCCACATATTTTACTTTAAAGACACCCGTGTCAATCTCAGTAACATTAAAAAAGATCCCCATCTCTGTCTGTTTAAGCTAGAAATACCAGTTTTTTTGCATGGGCTGCGTCTCAATCCACCACATATACCTACAGTATGTCGGCCTCCCGCATCAAATTAAGAGTAAATTTGTCAGACCATGTGTCACGGTTTTAAGGTGGAGCAGATCAAGACGCAGTGAGGGTTCCAGTATACATACTTTATTTGAAGTGCAAACTGGGAAAAAAACAATAAACAGTGAAACAAACTGTCACGCAGGTGTGGCACACCCAGCTACACACACAACTGCAAACAATAACCCACAATGCAGGTGGGAAAAGGACCAACCTAAATAGGATTCCCAATTAGAGGCAACAACAACCAGCTGCCTCTAATTGGGAACCACACTCAAAAAAACCACCATGAAGTCTGTGAGACAACCCTAGTCACGCCCTGGCCTAACTCCCATAGAGAAACTCAGAGGGCTCTCCATGGCCAGGACGTGACACCATGAGTATTTGTCAGACCATGAGACAAGTGGGCGCCGTTTTACGGGCTCCTAACCAATTCTGCTATTTTTGCTTTGTTTGAAACTTATTTTGTACATAATGTTCATGCTACCGTCTCTTATGACCGAAAAGAGCTTCTGGATATCAGAACAGCAATTACTCACCTCGAACTGGACAAAGACTTTTTTCATTATTGAGTCTGAAGCGAAGGATAAAATGCTGCTCCCAGACAAGGCCCAAATCCCCGTCATTCATATGAAGAAATGAAGGAAATACAGGGGGCGGAGATCAGGGTGCCTTGTGAGAATTCGACGGTGAGTGGGTAACATGCCTCTACCATCCGTTCTATTGGCCAATGTGTAATCACTGGAGAATAAACTGGATGAGCTCCGTTCGAGACTATCCTACCACCAGGACATTAAACTGTAATATGTTACATTAAGTCATGGCTGAACGACGACACGGATAATATACAGTTGGCTGGGTTTTCCGTGCGTCGGCTGGACAGAACAGCATCCTGGTGGGGTGTGTGTCTATTTGTCAATAACAGCTGGTGCGCAATGTCTAATATTATGGTAGTCTCGAGCTATTGCTTGCCTGAGGCAGAGTACCTCATGAAAAGCTTTAGACCACACTATCTACCAAGAGAGTTTTCATATATATTTTTCGTAGCCGTCTGAATACCACCACAAACTGATCCGGCACTAAGACCACAGTCAACGAGCTGTATAAGGCCATAAGCAAACAATAAAATGCTAATCCAGAAGCGGCGCTCCTAGTGGCCGGGGACTTTAATGCAGGCGAACTTAAATCTGTTTTACCTCATTTCTACCAGCATGTCACATGTGCAGCCAGAGGAAAAAAAACTCTAGACCACCTTTACTCCACACACAGAGATGCGTACAAAGCTCTCCCTCGCCCTCCATTTGGAAAATCTGACCATAATTCTTTTCTCCTGATTCCTGCTTGCAAGCAAAAACTAAAGCAGGAAGTACCAGTGACTCACTAAATACGGAAGTGGTCAGATAACGTGGATGGTACGCTACAGGACTGTTTTGATAGCACAGACTGGAATATGTTCTGGGATTCACCTCCTCAGTCACCGGCTTCATCAATAAGTGTATCGATGACTTCGTCCCCACAGTGACAGTACGTACATATCCCAACCAGAAGATATGGATTACAGGCAACATCCGCACGGAGCTAAAGGCTAGAGCTACTGCTTTCAAGGAGCGGGACACTAATCCGGTCGCTTATAAGAAATCCTGCTACGCCCTCAGACTAACCATCAAACATGCAAAGCATCAATACAGTACTAAGATTGAATCCTACTACACATCTCTGACACTCTTTGGATGTGCCAGGGCTTGCAAACTATTACGGACTACAAAGGGAAACCCAGCTGCGAGCTGCCCAGTAATGGGAGACTACCAGATGGGCTAAATGCCTTTTATGCTCGCTTCGAGGCAAGCGACGCTGAAGCATGCAAGAGAGCACTAGCTGTTCCGGACGACTGTATGATCACGCTCTCCGTAGCCGATGATTTGCATTTTAATGAGGGAAATAAGTATTTGACCCCTTTGCAAGACATGACTTAAAACCCTCGTTGGCAATCACAGAGGTCAGACGTTTCTTGTAGTTGGCCACCAGGTTTGCACACATCTCAGGGGGGATTTTGTCCCACTCCTCTTTGCAGATCTTCCCCAAGTTATTAAGGTTTCGAGGCTGACGTTTGGCAACTCGAACCTTCAGCTCCCTCCACAGATTTTCTATGGGATTAAGGCCTGGAGACTGGCTAGGCCACTCCAGGACCTTAATGTGCTTCTTCTTGAGCCACTCCTTTGTTGCCTTGGCCATGTGTTTTGGGTCATTGTCATGCTGGAATACCCATCCACGACCCATTTTCAATGCCCTGGCTGAGGGAAGAAGGTTCTCACCCAAGATTTGACGGTACATGGCCCCGTCCATTGTCCCTTTGATGCGGTGAAGTTGTCCTGTCCCCTTAGCAGAAAAACACCCCCAAAGCATAATGTTTCCACCTCCATGTTTGACGGTAGGGATGGTGTTCTTGGGTTCATAGGCAGCATTCCTCCTCCTCCAAACACGGCGAGTTGAGTTGATGCCAAAGAGCTCCATTTTGGTCTCATCTGACCACAACACTTTCCCCCAATTGTCCTCTGAATCATTCAGATGTTCATTGGCAAACTTCAGACGGGCATTTATATGTGCTTTCTTGAGCAGGGGGACCTTGAGGGTGCTGCAGGATTTCAGTCCTTCATGGCATAGTGTGTTACCAATTGTTTTCTTGGTCCCAGCTGCCTTGAGATCATTGACAAGATCCTCCCGTGTAGTTCTGGGCTGATTCCTCACCGTTCTCATGATCATTGCAACTCCACGAGGTGAGATCTTACATGGAGCCCCAGGCCGAGGGAGATTGACAGTTTTTTTTATGTTTCTTCCATTTGCTAATAATCGCACCAACTGTTGTCACCTTCTCACCAAGCTGCTTGGCGATGGTCTTGTAGCCCATTCCAGCCTTGTGTAGGTCTACAATCTTGTCCCTGACATCTTTGGAGAGCTCTTTGGCCTTGGCCATGGTGGAGAGTTTGGAATCTGATTGATTGATTGCTTCTGTGGACAGGTGTCTTTTATACAGGTAACAAGCTGAGATTAAGAGTGTGCTCCTAATCTCAGCTCATTACCTGTATAAAAGACACCTGGGAACCAGAAATCTTTCTGATTGAGAGGGGTTCAAATACTTATTTCTCTCATTAAAATACAAATCAGTTTATAACATTTTTCACATGCATTTTTCTGGATGTCTTTGTTGTTGTTCTGTCTCTCACTGTTCAAATACAACTACCATTAAAATTATAGACTGATCATTTCTTTGTCAGTTGGCAAACGTACAATATCAGCAGGGGATCAAATACTTTCTTCCCTCACTGTACATGTCTCAAGCAGACCACCATAGTCCCTGTGCCCAAGAAAGCGAAGGTAACCTGCCTAAATGACTACCGCCCCGTAGCACTCACGTCGGTAGCCATGAAGTTCTTTGAAAGGCTGGTCTTGCCTCATCCCGGAAACCCTAGACCAACTCCAATTCACATACCGCCCCAACAGATCCACAGATGATGCAATTGCACTCCACACTGCCCTTTCCCACCTGGACAAAAGGAACACCTATGTGAGAATGCTGTTCATTGACTACAGTTTAGTATTCTACACCATAGTGCCCACAAAGCTCATCACTAAGCTAAGGACCCTGGGACTAAACTCCTCCCTCTGCAACTGGATCCTGGACTTCCTGACGGGCCGCCCCCAGGTGGTAAGGGTAGGCAAAAACACATCTGCCATGCTGATCCTCAACACTGGGGCCCCTCAGGGGTGTGTGCTTACTCCCCCCCGTACTTCCTGTTCACCCACGACTGTGTGGCCAAGCACGACTAATACATTATGGCCTTTCTCTTGCATTTCAAAGATGATGGTACAAAAAAAACAGTTGTTTTTTTCTTTGTATTATCTTTTATCAGACCTAATGTGTTATATTCTCCTACAGTCCTTTCACATTTCGAACAAACTTAAAAGTGTTTTCTTTCAAATGGTACCAAGAATATGCATATCCTTGCTTCAGGACCTGAGCCACAGGCAGTTAGATTTGGGTATGTCATTTTAGGCGAACATTTTGAAAAAGGGGCCAATCTTACAGAGGTTAACGTGAGCAAGACAAAGGATCTGATCGTAGAACTACAGGAAAAGGAGGATTGTACACACCCCTATTCACATCGACGGGGCTGTAGTGGAGCGGGTCAAGAGTTTCAAGTATATCTAAAGGGGTCCTAAAATTCCAAATCAAATAGCTAAATGATCCATGAACACATTTAATGTTGTGCAACCTGCTTATTATGTCTCTCCTTTGTTGCAGAACCACACACAAATCCAATTTTACCGTGTCCAACCACAAGTCCCTAATAAACATGTTAACTTTGGCACTGTCTCTGTTGTCTGCTTTCTCTCTGACCGGAACAGAGTAACCCTGCTGACATCTATCCAAAGAGTTACCTATCTTGGGGTTTAATAGACTATTTTTCAAATTTGTTTACATCCCTTTTGGTGAGCATTTCTACTTTGCCAAGATAGTGGCTTAGAAATGAGATGACATTGTTAAAGTAGGCAAATGTTTAGTAGGAAACAACTTTGCCATCATTACCATGTTGTCAAATTTACACTGAACAATCATCTAAATGCTATAGGCAAAAATGTCAAAGATTTTACTGAGTTACATGTCATATAAGGAAATAAGTAAATTTAAATAAATAAATGAGGCCCTAATCTATGGATTTCACATGACTGGGAATCCAGATATAGATCTGTTGGTCAAAGATACCTTAAAAAAAGGCATGGGTGTGGATCATGAAACCAGTCAGTATCTGATTTGACCACCATTTGCTTTTTTACTGTCTTTTTTGTCATTTTTGAGTGTGTTATTCAATGTGTTTCTATCGGCTATAGTAGTAATGGACAAACTCAATATTTAATCAAATATTTTTTAATTTTTATTTTTTTTTATATCTAAAGGGGTCCTAAAATTCCAAATCAAATAGCTAAATGATCCATGAACACATTTAATGTTGTGCAACCTGCTTATAATGTCTCTCCTTTGTTGCAGAACCACACACAAATCAAATTTTACCGTGTCCAACCACAAGTCCCTAATAAACATGTTAACTTTGGCACTGTCTCTGTTGTCTGCTTTCTGTCTGACTGGAACAGAGTAACCCTGCTGACATCTATCCAACCAGTTACCTATCTTGGGGTTTAATAGACTATTTTTCAAATTTGTTTACATCCCTTTTGGTGAGCATTTCTCCTTTGCCAAGATAGTGGCCTAGAAATGAGATGACATTGCTAAAGTAGGCAAATGTTTAGTAGGAAACAACTGAAACCAGTCAGTATCTGATTTGACCACCATTTGCCTCATGCAGCGTTACACACCTCCTTCGCCTAGATTTGTCAGGCTGTTGACTGTGACCTGTGGAATGTTGTCCCACTTTTCTTAAATGGCTGTGTGAAGTTGCTGGATATCGGCGGGAACTTCAACACGCTGTCGTAAATGTTGATCCAGAGCATCTCAAACATGCTCAATGGGTGACATCTCGGTGAGTATGTAGGCCATGGGAGAACTGGGACGTTTTCAGCTTCCAGAAATAGTATACAGATCCATGAGACATGGGCCGTGCGTTGTCATGCTGAAACATGAGGTGATGGCGGTGGATGAATGGCACAACACTGGGCCTTAGGATCTCATCATGGCATTCAAATTGCCATTGATAAAATGTTCCTTGTCTGTATCTTATGCCTGCCCATACCATAACCCAACCACCACTATGTGGCGTTCTGTTCACAACGTTTACATAAGCAAATTGCTCGCCCACACGATGCCATCCGGCCGGTACTGTTGAAATCAGGATTCATCCTTACAGAGCACCCTTTCCAGTGTGCCAGAGGCCGTCGAAGGTGCACATTTGCCCACAGTCAGGTCAAGACCCTGGTGAGGACGACAAGCATGCAGATGAGCTTCCCTGAGATGGTTTCTGACAGTTTGTGCAGAAATTATTTGGTTGTGCAAACCCATAGTTTCATCAGCTTTCCAGGTGGCTGGTCTCAGATGATCCCGCAGGTGAAGAAGCTGGATGTGGAGGTCCTGGGCTGGTGTAGTTACATGTGGTCTGCGGTTGTGAGTCCGATCAGATGTATAGGCATCTTCTGAAATCTTGAGACATCTGTGGCATTTCGTTGTGTGAAAAAGCTGCACATTTTAGAGTGGCCTTTAATTTTTCCCAGCACAAGGTGCACATGTGTAATAAACTCAAAATTGAGCTCAGGTGCATCCTGTTTACATTAAGCATCCTTGAGATGTTTCTACAACTCCCACAGTTGACAGTGCATGTCAGAGCAAAAACCAAGCCATGAGGTTGAAGGAATTGTCCGTAGAGCTACAAGACAGGATTGTGTTGAGAAACAGATCTGGGGAAGGGCACCAAAAACATTCTGCAGCATTGAAGGTCCCCAAGAACACAGTGGCCTCCATCATTCTTTAATGGAAGAAGTTTGGAACCACCAAGACTCTTCCTAGAGCTGGCCGCTGGGCCAAACTGAGCAGTCAGGCGAGAAGGGCCTTGGTCAGGGAGGTGACCGGCAGGTAGCCTAGTGGTTAGAGCGTTGGACTTGTAACCGGAGGGCTGCAAGTTCAAATCCCCGAGCTGACAAGGTAAAAATCTGTCGTTCTGCCCCTGAACAAGGCAGTTAACCCACTGTTCCCGGGCGCCCGAAGACGTGGATGTCGATTAAAAGGCAGCCCCCCGCACCTCTCTGATTCAGAGGGGTTGGGTTAAATGCGGAAGACACATTTCGGTTGAAGGCATTCGGTTGTACAACTGACTAATAATGGTGACTTTGACTTTTTGACTTTGACCAAGAACCCGATGGTCACTCTGACAGAGCTCTAGAGTTCCTCTGTGGAGATGGGAAAACCTTCCAGAAGTACAACCATCTCTGCAGCACTCTACCAATCAGGCCTTTATGGTAGAGCAGACAGACGGAAGCCCCTCCTCAGTAAAAGGCACATGACAGTCTGCTTGGAGCTTGCCAAAAGGCACTTAAAGACTCTCAGACCATGAGAAACAATATTCTCTGGTCTGATGAAACCAAGATTTGGCCTGAATGCCAAGCGTCACGTCTGGAGGAAACCTGGCACCAGCCCTACGGTGAAGCATGGTGGTGGCAGCATCATGCTGTGGGGATGTTTTTCAGAGGCAAGGACTGGGAGACTATTCACTATCAAGGGAAGATGAACGAAGCAAAGTACAGAGAGATTCTTGATGAAAACCTGCTCAAGAGTGCACAGGATCTCAGACCGGGGTGAATGTTCACCTTCCAACAGGACAACAACCATAAATGCATAGCCAAGAAAACACAGGAGTGGCTTTGGGACAAGTCTCTGAATGTCCTTGAGTGGCCCAGCCAGAACCCGATCGAACATGTCTAGAGAGACATGTTCGATGGGGTGCAGCGACGCACCCCATCCAACCTGACAGAGCTTGAGACGAACTTGTAGCGTCATACCCAAGAAGACTCAAGGCTGTAATCACTGCCAAAGGTGCTTCAACAAAGTCCTGAGTTAAGGGTCTGAATACTTATGTAAATGTGATAATTCTGTTCTTTTTAATAATGTTGTAACGTAACAAAATGTGGAAAAAGTCAA
Organism: Brachymystax lenok tsinlingensis; assembly: GCA_030435695.1. NCBI lineage: Eukaryota > Metazoa > Chordata > Actinopteri > Salmoniformes > Salmonidae > Brachymystax > Brachymystax lenok. The sequence continues at coordinate 4,416,588 of CM059792.1, read as the reverse complement.
GGGGTCTAAATACTTTCCGGATGCACTGTATATGTGAACATTAGTCATATGCAATCAATTAAATTCCTGCATGCAAAGTTGGGCATGCATTGTTGGGCATTCGTTTGCAGGATCAGTAGACAGCATGGTCAGAGAGATCAGTTGTTTTAGACCCCGGGTTATCCCCATAGTGGCCCAGTAGACCAATAATGTATGATGTTGGCTCTTTAGTTCAGTTGGCCTGAGGTTTTCTCTTCTCTAATGACTGCACAGCAACATCGTTCCCATCAGCGCGTGGGAGGAGTGAGTGACAAATGAACATGGTTCACATTTATATTTTGGCAGAGGAAGGCTGGGATAATGGCTAGGTTACAGTCTCATGACCACTTTGAAACACCAGGGACCAAAAGCCCCTATTAGGTAGATTTGCTGTATGTCGTCAGTCTGTTCTTCTAAAACAAGGAAAGCCAAGGAAGGGGAGAGGGGTGGGCCTCAGCATGCTAAAATCTGTGTTTGGCAATCCATCCCTGCTAACATTTTACTCCATTTTGCTCTTCCGTTTCAACTTTTGAATGTTTTGTCTCCACCTCTTTGGAAGGAACCGAGAAGTGTTACTTTGTGTCAGTGGTAATGGACTTTCAAGGCGGCCTGTTCATCCATTTTTTATAATTTTTTTACTCCAGATTCCTGTGATATGCATTGGTTTGTTTGTGTGTCTATGATGTCAGAGAGAGCCTGCATGGTGGCCGGGCTGAGTCATGGTCTACCCTGTCATAATGCCTCACCTCTCTGGTACGAGATGCTCTACACATAGATATAGTCCACTCGTCACAAAACATTGACTTAAATGGGAATGTCCGCTCTAGAAATTATATTTCTATGGCTCCACATGTAGGAACAATGTTTCGGGGGACACAAAGGACTGGACTGTGCGTCAGCGTTTTATATCGTGGCATGAAATGTATACAGATGGAGGCTAATGTCTGTGCAACAGATGATGTTGCATAATGTGAGATACACCGTAATTAATAAAATATAAAAAACTTTATTGTAAAGGCCTAAAATAAAAAAAGAGAGTGACCTCAGATTGACATGGTAAATTATCTTGACTTTACCCAACTAATATTCTCACACACTTTTTATCATGGTTGTTTATCAAGGGAACCTAAAAACAGACTTCTGTGGAAAGCAGTTAGAGTGTGGAAAGCAGTTAGAGTGTTTGTAAAAGCTGCCATTCTAAGTCAGCAGAAAGCGCCACTAAGAGAATTGAGCCAACATATCCAGTGGATTGCATCTCTCTACTGGGTGAAGCATGTGAAACTGGAGCAACGATGTAAACATTACAGCCCTCAGCTGCTGTAATTGTGACATTTGATTTGATATGAACCTATGTTTGTTTTCACAACCACACGTCTCTCAGGCGATGGCAAATGAGTATTGCTATTTGTAGGGAGAAAAATTTGAGGAAATAAAAAAGAAAGAGGGTAAAATATCTTTCAGTACCAACTGTTCCTGCATCATATAGGGGGAGGAACTAGACAAGTCCCTGTCAATCAAAGTAAATTAAACCCGGTCATAATTGGATCAATCAATCAAAGGGTTCCAAAAGTTGGACACTGTAACAAATCCAGCACAAAAAAAGGTGCTATAGATCCCATGAAATGTGCTCATTCACTCCCATTGTTTTTGTCAGCACTGCCAATGATAGCCATTGTAGGAGTTTCAACCAGTTTGCTACAGCAGGAAAATATTCCTGCAGCAACGGGAAATGTTAATTATTATGTGGATTATAATTAACAGATTTTTTTTAGGGCTGGATACAATTTTCATAAGGGAAAATCTCAAATCTGAAATTTCAAAGTGGAAATTACAAACTTCAGAAGCCTTTTTAAACCTCAAGTACAATACACGTTTAAAATGTCCATTGCAGGAAAGTATGGAATGCCCTGTGTTATACTTTTCTATTATTTCTCCCCCCCAAAATATCTCTGCATTGTTGGGAACGGCCTGTAAGTATGAATTTCACTGTTAGTCCACATCTGTTGTTTACGAAGCATGTGACAAATAACATTTGATTTGATTTGAAGGCACCACACACTCGAGGCTCCTTTAAAACAGGCCTTTTTTCTTTAGGATGGCTTTCTGTTGATATTTTGTTTGACCTTTATTTAACTAGGCAAGTCAGTTAAGAACAAATTCTTATTTTCAATGACAGCCTTGGAACAGTGGGTTAACTGCCTTGTTCAGGGGCAGAATTACAGATTTCTACCTTGTCAGCTCGGGATTCGATCTTGCAACCTTTCGGTTACTAGTCCAACACTCTAGGCTACCTTCTGTGCTCTTTAGTGTCATTGTCTCTTGTACTGTGTTCTTTGTGTCAGTTGCCCTGTTCAGTTGTGTACATTTTTTTTTTGTTTTTGTTTTTATTTTATGCACTTCGAGATTATTCTGTATAATGAAAAGCACTTTACAAATGTTATAAATAATAATAATTATTATTGTTGTGGCTGTAGCCCATAGACTATTTTCAAGATAAGAAAATCAAAGCACATTTTGTTACATAGGTACGTCACTCTCCTACTCAATAGTAATTGTGTAATGTCTGAGAGTGTCTTTGAATGATGAAAGAGTTGAGAGGATATTGGTAGGTTTGTTTTAGCACAGATAATCTGATCTCAGGTTCAGAGAAGGCCTTTTAAGCAACAAAATGACCTGGTAGTATTTTTAATGTTCGGACCCGGTCTCTCCCAGTCTGTATTTAGAATCAGAATCAGGATCCTGGTCAAGAAACAAGTCAGTAACTTAATTGCTATTCCTTAATAAAAGGTAGTAATTCAAGGTTTTATACCATACAGAACAGATGCAGTGGAGGCAAAAATGACACGCACAGTCGTGATTATTATTGATTCAGCTTACAGTAGATTTATTTAGCATTTATTAATAATTATTATCTCTTTAATTTTATTATTTAAGAATATAAACATTAAGGCATTTTGATTGAAGGAGTTGTTTGACAGTGCATCTTGTGAGAAAACATGAGAACCGAGTCATTGGACTCTGCTGTGAAATAAACATCCAGGAGACAGAGGATGCATCTCAAATGGCACCCTATTCCTTATGTTGTACACTACTTTTCCCAAGGCCATGGCGGGCCCTGTTCAAAAGTATAACACTATATAGGAAACAGGGTGCCATTTGGAGCACAACCAGGGAAGCCATTGGCATCGGTCAAATTAAGCTGTAGTCATGCAACTGTTATTGCTCTGTCTCTAACCAAACCACTTTTAAAGACTTTGAAAAACAAGAAAAATCGTATGCCTTATTTACATTTTGTATCGCCTGGAGCTTGCATGCAATGCTCATAGCACCACAAAATGACTAAGTGTGCATCCCAAATCCCACCCTAATCCTTGTAAAGTTCACTACTTTTTTTATATAGGGAACAGGCTGCCATTTGGGACACAGCATAAATGGGATGTAAATATGAGGTCTGGCTAGTTGTGTTGGCTGGACATGAGAGACCTAAGGAAACCTTGAACATGGTTGTATCCCCTCCAATCCACTCACATGATTAATGACATTGCTTATTGTACATTTTGTTTCTGTTTTGAATTTCAAATCATCATTCAAAGAAGGGATTTCCTCATGGTTTGTAGCACCACTGGTATTTAGGAAAACCAATAGCTTGAAATACAACCTGTTCTCCTCGATCAGTGCTTTGAAGTTGTTGGAAATATTCATAATTTCATTTTTTCCCCAAAAAATCTCACAATTACTTATTCGTACTAATTTCTTTGTTTATTTCTGTTGTTGTTCTGGCTGGTTATCCGTACTCGATCATACCCAGGCAAGTCCCTGGATGGTGTTGTTGAAACTTAATCTTCTGTTTAATAGCTAAGTCTGGAAATTCGGATAAAATTAGTTTTTGCGTTTGTGATGGTATGATAATTGTTTGAATCAGGGGATGCTCAGTGTCACCCTGTGTGCGGTCTGGCTGGTCTACAGCCATTGTGTGTTATGGTTGAGTGTGGTTGGCCTGAAGTTCATCCTCACATGCAGATTTCATCAAAACCACTGCTTGTGGTGGGATACCATCATGACCTGAACTTCAGGATACACACATCTTCATTTTGAGCCAAATTCAAAACAGTTTACTGAAGCTGAACTAACCGAACTGAATTGGGGTAAAGTTTGAATAACCCTTTACTTTGTAATAGTGGGTACCAGTCCTGGATTGCTGAGAATGGTTATTGCTAGGCTGGAGGAAAAGTACAGTCACTAGAGAGATAGCTATATAAAGCTGAAGCATAGTAAGGGCCTAGGAGTCCTAAAAAGTCCATATTGTGTTGGTTTTGTTGGGGGTGTGTGTGTGTGTGTGTGTGTGTGTGTGTGTGTGTGTGTGTGTGTGTGTGTGTGTGTGTGTGTGTGTGTGTGTACACCTGTGTGTGTGTGTGTGCATGCACTAAAGGGCTAATGGAGACACTAATGAGGCTAGAACACAGGGAGGATGAAAGAGAAGTTATACACTGTGGAGAAGAGCCCACCCGCTTAGAGGAGAGAGAGAGAGAAAGAAAAAGTGACAGAGAGAGAATAAACAGGTTCAGATATAGGCCTACTAATGCATTCATGGAGCATTACATATATTTGCCGTCACTGATACTGACAACAGCTTAGCTTAGTCCCATTCGCTGTCATAGAGCCTGGAATTGATGTCATGAGCTAAGCATGACTTAACAGACGCCACGAGCAGCCACCTTGACGGCCCTGAAAGAACTTCATTGGACTCTATGTAAACTGGAAACCACATATCCTGAGGCTGCATTTATTGTCGCTGGGGATTAAAATGAGGCTCCCTAAATTTTATCAGCATATCGAATGCGCGACCCGGGCTGGTTAAACTCTGGATTATTGCTACTCTAATCATAAGTCTCTCCAGAGGGTAGTAAGGTCTGCACAACGCATCACTGGGGGCAAACTACCTGCCCTCCAGGACACTTACACCACCCGATGTCACAGGAAGGCCAAAAAGATCATCAAGGACAACAACCACCCGAGCCACTGCCTGTTCACCCCGCTATCATCCAGAAGGCGAGGTCAGTACAGGTACATCAAAGCTGGGACCGGGAGACTGAAAAACAGCTTCTATCTCAAGGCCATCAGACTGTTAAACAGCCATCATTAACATTGAGTGGCTGCTGCCAACATACAGACTCAATCTCTAGCCACTTCAATAAATTAATAATTGGATATAACAAATGTATCACTAGTCACTTAAACAATGCCACTTCATATAATGTTTACATACCATACATTACACATCTCATATGTATATACTGTACTCTATACCATCTACTGCATTTTGCCATATATTTATATTTACATATTCTTAATCATTCCCTTACACTTGTGTGTATAAGGTAGTTGTGAAATTGTTAGATTACCTGCACGGTCGGAACCAGAAGCACAAGCATTTCGCTACACTCGCATTAACATCTGCTAACCATGTGTATGTGACCAATTAATTTGATTTGATTTGTAAAGGAAACTTGTAAGAAATAAACAAACACTGCTATATGACACAATGCATTTTAGGCAGTTACATACTTTTTATTACTGTTTTTATTCTTGTAATTACGGTATAAGGAGTATTGTAATTACTCATTGTGACACGTATACAGCAGTGAGGAGTTACTTGCTATAGGTATGTCGGGTAGAGAAAAGGCACATACACACACACACACACACACACACACACACACACACACACACACACACACACACACACACACACACACACACACACACACACACACACACACACACACACACACAGACACAAACACACACTCTCTGAAGCTGTTTTTTTTCTGTGTTACACGCTCTACATGACCTGAGTAGCTCTGTTTTACTGTAGGATTATGGGTGATGTATTTTCCAGGGCAGGCTATTCTGTTGAAGGGCGTTGGTTTGAGGCCTACAGCAGGTTTGGATTAGTCTGATCCTGGCCTTGATTAAACCTCTGTATGTTCTTGGAAATATGGTCTGCCTCCCAAATGGCATCCTATTCCCTATATAGTGCACTACTTTTGACTAGGGCTGGTTATGTGTATGTTTTCTCATAGTAAATTACAGACTACTTATTAACTAACTCCTATAATTAGAACTGAAGAGTAATCATCCTGGCTTCAACAGATCAGTGGGATGAGAGCTGAGACATTCTTCGCATTGGTTATAATAAAAAACTTTTGGCCCTACAGTGGTTGTGGAATTAATATTGTGCATTATTGTACTTCAGACTCTCTGCCATTGGTTAAAATTACCTCAGTTATAATTAGGACCAGGAGTTTTTTCCCTGCTACTGACCACATGACTAGATCAGGCGGAAAAACTCCTTTCCCTACAGTTGTAATGGAATACATATTGTTAAGTATTCAAAACACTGCACCTGGATCTAGACACTGATATGCACAGTTTTTTCTTTCTTTCTTTGTTGTACAGTCTTGTAGCTAGCGATCATCATCTAAACCAGATAGGAATCCCCCTAATGTTCTGGCCATGCATGAGTCTGAGTGGGGGTTTTCTCCTGCTGAGCGCTCTAGTTTGGTAGATTTATAGCATAACCATATGACTTCATCCTCTCACTCACTTCTCCCTTCAAGATGTTTTGCCTGTTGAGTAATGAAGCCAGTCTCTCTGTGGACTGGCAGCAAGGGCCAGATTGACGTGGCAGGTTCCCAAACACACACTAACCACAGGCCTGCTGCAGGACTCTACTCTCTCTCTACTCCTGATCCTCATCTATAGCATACATACTATACTGGACAACGAAAGAAACAAATACACAAACACGCACACATGGATACACACAGACACACACTTATGAGTTTCCTATTCCCAATATTGTTGTTTTTATAGGCAAAGGTAGTCTCTCAGTCATCACTTACACAATTAACCCTGAAAGTGTCTGCTCTTAATGCAACGTTCTTTCACCGTTCTTAATTTTTCATTTTCGTCACCAACTCTCTCTCTCTCTCTTTTTCTCTTTTTCTACTCCTTCGCTGCTCAGTGAATGTTAAGCCTAGAAAGAAAATGAAATGCAGGCTGTATTTACTTTGGAGAGGGCCAATCGCTGTCATGCTCTGGTCAACTTCCATAATATTGGACACATTCTAGCAAATCCTGGGCGGCAAGTAAGTTCATCCTGGCTTGGGATTAAACACAGGACTCAAATGAAGAACTGGACGGGAACACCCCAAACCCTCAGTAAGGGTTGTGTGTGTGGCCATCAGTTTTGTGTTCGAGACCACCTAAAGCGAGACCGATTCAAGACCAAGACCGGAGCAAATCTAATCCGTGTCAAGACCAAGACCGAGACTAGGAGGGGGACAAGGGGTCTGAGACCCAGTCAAGACCAAGACCAGAAACATCCGATTCCAATTCAAGACCAAGATAGTAATTTTGTCAAATCACCATCATAAAAACAGTTTAAAAGGTCCAGTATTTCTGTTCATATTTCAGAACAAATTCTGTAGACATTCAGAATAGCAAAAAAATGCATGCTGAGGGAAAATGGAGCAACTCTACAAATTATTACTAACCCAAACACAGTAGGGAAACAATGGGCCTTCTACGCCTTCAGAGAAGAGCTAAGGATTCATAAAATAATGATGATAATAATCTAATAATAACCATGAATATATTATTACTATTTTCAATTATGTTCTGATTTAATCTCTTCAGATTGTTTTGGAAAGGGTTAACACTGGTCTCTGGGGAGATAAATCTAGCTAGCTATGTCAGCCATTAGCTATGCCATCAGAAGCTAGATAAAGGCATCTGCCATTCAACTGTATTACGTGCGAAATTTTGGAGTGACAGTTGAATAAACTAATGACATTTTGACTTAAAACCTCTTAAGGGTCATTGGGGCGCTAGCGCCCCATTCCCGACACTACCCGGAGAAATGTAAGACGCTAAATTCAAAATCCAAAAGTTGAATTATAAAACATTCATCAATATACAAGTGTTGCATAGTCTTCAAAAGCTTAGACTCTTGGCAATATGACAGCGTTGTCAGATTTCAAAATTTGATTGTGTGAGGATAGCACCTCACATATTTTATGCATTAGCATAATATCATAACCAGCACGGGTCTCACAAAATACATATAAGAGCTCAAATAAATCGCTTACCTTTGATGATCTTCTGCTGAGGGCAATCCGAAGTGTCCAAGCAAGACAAACCATGTTTCTTTTGTTAGAAAAAGTCATTGTTTATATCCATAAATCTCTGTTTGGTTGGCGCGTTATGAAAATCCAGTCTACTCCCCCGTGAAGAGAAAGCATTCAAATTATACCTATCAACTTTGCCCAAACAAATCAAACCTTAGGTATACTTTTATGTATATTAACGATTATATTTCACACAGATAATATCTTAAAAGATAGAAAAGGAAAATACAGAGGAACACGCTGACGGTCTCGCGCACAAAAAACTGAAGTGACTTCCTCCCTCCTCTTACAAATTCTTCTTCTATTCGGTTGTCTTCCATGATAAACGCATGAAACCTTGACTAAAGACTGTTGGCATCTAGTGGAAGCCATAGGTACTGCAATCTGGGTCGTATTTTACTGAGAATCCCATAGACAGCCATTGAAATTGAGGGCATGTCACAAAAAAAAGAAAATCTGGACAGAAATTCCTCGGGTTTTCGCCTGCCATATCAGTTCTGTTATACTCACAGACATTATTTTAACAGTTTTAGAAAGTTTCAGAGTGTTTCCTATCCAATAGTACTAATTATGTGCATATAACTTCTTGAAGGCCAACAGCGAGCAGTAAGTTACCCACGGTCTAGCTAGCTAGCTTTTGTTGTCAGCTAGTTTGCAGCCGCTGGATCCAGCAGGTGTTAACAGAGAGGATGTTGTTGCTAATTTGTTAGCTTCTCCCATTTCAAGAATTGCTTTCAACAAGAAGCTAAGTTTCAAATTATCATCTGGTGAGTGGAACTGTGTTTTTTATTGCATTGCGCTTGCTGTTGTTAGCCATCTCTTTGAAAATAACTTACGTGTGTGAAATATTGTTGCATTTAAAGTGGAACTGACAGCATTTTTGTAACATGAAATCATATTAAAATCTTTTTAATTTACACCCAAGAAGAATATCACACTTAAAAAAAAAAAAATCTGACAAGTGACCACTTAGACATGGTCATCTTCACATTTTCATAAATTCTTAGAAATTACGTATACTAAGGCATTTGTAAAAAATTCTATAGCAATATAGAGTGGGAAAGCGGCCATACGTTTCTAGAATTAATAGACACTGCAGTAAACAAAACCAAATTAAAACTTCTGTCTTGTCCAGGACCTAAAGTATTCAGACCCCTTGACTTTTTCCACATTTAGTTATGTTACAGCCTTATTCTAAAACTGACTTTTTTTCCCTCGTCAATCTACACAAAATATCCCAAAATGACAAAGCAAAAACAGGTTCAAATTTCTTTGCCCACATTTATTTACATATATATTTAGACCCTTTACTCAGCACCTTTGGCAGTGATTACAGCCTTGAGTCTTGGCTATGACGCTACAAGTTTGGCACACCTGTATTTAGGTTCTTTCTGCCATTCTTCTCTGCACTTCCTCTCAAGCTCTGTCAGGTTGGATGGGGAGCGTCTCTGCAACGCTACTTTCAGGTCTCTCCAGAGATGATTGATCGGGTTCAAGTCCGGGCTCTGGCTGGGAAACTCAAGGACATTCAGAGACTTGTTCCAAAGCCACTCCTGCATTGTCTTAGCTGTGTGCTTAGGGTCGTTCTCCTGTTGGAAGGTGAACCTTTGCCCCAGTCAGAGGTCCTGAGCGCTCTGGAGCAGGTTTTCATCAATGATCTCTTTGTACATTGCTCCGTTCATCATTCCTTAGATTCTGATGTTATGGAAATTCACTACTAAGGACTCAAACTCAATGTACAGTGGGGCAAAAAAGTATTTAGTCAGCCACCAATTGTGCAAGTTCTCCAACTTAAAAAGATGAGAGAGGCCTGTAATTTTCATCATAGGTACACTTCAACTATGACAGACGAAATGAGAAAAAGAAATCCAGAAAATCACATTGTAGGATTTTTAATTTATTTATTTGCAAATTATGGTGGAAAATAAGTATTTGGTCAATAACAAAAGTTTATCTCAATACTTTGTTATATACCCTTTGTTGGCAATGACAGAGGTCAAACGTTTTCTGTAAGTCTTCACAAGGTTTTCACACACTGTTGCTGGTATTTTGGCCCATTCCTCCATGCAGATCTCTAGAGCAGTGATGTTTTGGGGCTGTCGCTGGGCAACACGGACTTTCAACTCCCTCCAAAGATTTTCTATGGGGTTGAGATCTGGAGACTGGCTAGGCCACTCCAGGAGACTGGCTAGGCCACTCCGGGCGGTGTGTTTGGGATCATTGTCATGCTGAAAGACCCAGCCACGTTTCATCTTCAATGCCCTTGCTGATGGAAGGAGGTTTTCACTCAAAATCTCACGATACATGGCCCCATTCATTCTTTCCTTTACACGGATCAGTCGTCCTGGTCCCTTTGCAGAAAAACAGCCCCAAAGCATGATGTTTCCACCCCCATGCTTCACAGTAGGTATGGTGTTCTTTGGATGCAACTCAGCATTCTTTGTCCTCCAAACACGACGAGTTGAGTTTTTACCAAAAAGTTCTATTTTGGTTTCATCTGACCATATGACATTCTCCCAATCCTCATCTGGATCATCCAAATGCTCTCTAGCAAACTTCAGACGGGCCTGAACATGTACTGGCTTAAGCAGGGGGACACGTCTGGCACTGCAGGATTTGAGTCCCTGGCGGCGTAGTGTGTTACTGATGGTAGGCTTTGTTACTTTGGTCCCAGCTCTCTGCAGGTCATTCACTAGGTCCCCCGTGTGGTTCTGGGATTTTTGCTCACCGTTCTTGTGATCATTTTGACCCCACGGGTGAGATCTTGCGTGGAGCCCCAGATCGAGGAAGATTATCAGTGGTCTTGTATGTCTTCCATTTCCTAATAATTGCTCCCACAGTTGATTTCTTCAAACCAAGCTGCTTACCTATTGCAGATTCAGTCTTCCCAACCTGGTGCAGGTCTACAATTTTGTTTCTGGTGTCCTTTGACAGCTCTTTGGTCTTGGCCATAGTGGAGTTTGGAGTGTGACTGTTTGAGGTTGTGGACAGGTGTCTTTTATACTGATAACAAGTTCAAACAGGTGCCATTAATACAGGTAACGAGTGGAGGACAGAGGAGCCTCTTAAAGAAGAAGTTACAGGTCTGTGAGAGCCAGAAATCTTGCTTGTTTGTATGTGACCAAATACTTATTTTCCACCATAATTTGCAAATAAATTCATTAAAAATCCTACAATGTGATTTTCTGGATTTATTTTCCTCATTTTGTCTGTCATAGTTGAAGTGTACCTATGATGAAAATTACAGGCCTCTCTCATCTTTTTAAGTGAGAGAACTTGCACAATTGGTTGCTGACTAAATACTTTTTTGCCCCACTGTAAATGACTCAATCTTCATGACTATGGCCGAAGAGGATCACAAACTCAATCCAAGCTTGATGAAAACTCTGAAAAGTGCATTCCCTTTCAGTCCTTATATACTGCTACACAAACTGCTATAAGTCATACAAGCATGATTTACATTATTCATTATTAACGTTGGTTCCTGCATGTGACTGTTGAGGCTTCTTCTCTCAAAGCTGGGACATTGAAACTGAGAAACTCATTTTGGTTCCCAGAACAATATTCTGGGCATAGTGCCAATTGGTCTGAGGAGGAGGTCACAGTCACCGGCACGAACCAAGATAGAGTGAGAGGAGATGCTGTGTACAATTCAAGGCTCTCTCTTCAGACAATAAAATCTCCCAGTCCCTGCCTCTGAAAAACATACCCAAAGCATGATGCTACTACCACCATGCTTCACCGTAGGGATGGTGCCAGGTTTCCTCTTGGAATTCAGGCCAAAGAGTTCAATATTGGTTTCATCAGAAGGGCCTGATTGGTGGAGTGCTGCAGAGATGGTTGTCTTTCTGGAAGGTTCTCCCATCTCCACAGCGGAACTCCGGAGCTCTGTCAGAGAGACCATCGGGTGCTTGGTCACCTCCCTGACCAATGCCCTTCTCCTCCGATTGCTCAGTTTGGCCAGGCGGCCAGCTCAAGGAAGAGTCTTGGTTGTTCCAAACTTCATCGATTTAAGAATGATGGAGGCCACTGTGTTCTTGGGGACCTTCCATGCTGCAGAAATGTGTTGGTACCCTTCCCCAGATTTGTGCCTTGGCACAATCCTGTCTCTGCGTTCTACAGACAATTCCTTCGACCTCATGGCTTGGTTTTTGCTCTGACATGCACTGTAAACTGTGGGACCTTGCATAGACAGGTGTGTGTCTTTCCAAATCATGTCCAGTCAATTGAATTTTCCACAGGTGGACTCCAATCAAGTTGCAGAAACATTTGAAGGATGATCAATGGAAACAGGATGCAATTTCGAGTCTCATAGCAAAGGGTCTGAATACTTATGTAAATAAGGTATTGGGACACTGTAAAGTTCTGGGACACTGTAAAGTCCATGGACCTCCTCCCAGTTGCCCTCTTCACTGAGGATAGGAAACGCTGTCACCACCGATAAATCCACAATAATTGAGAATTTCACTAAGCATTTTTCTACGGCTGGCCATGCTTTTCACCTGGCTACCCCTACCCCCGGTCAACAGCCCTGCACCCCCCTCAGCAACTCGCCCAAGCCTCCCCCCATTTCTCTTTCTCCCAAATCCAGTTAGCTGATGTTCTGAAAGAGCTGCAAAATCTGGACCCCTACAAATCAGCCGGGCTAGACAATCTGGACCCTTTCTTTCTAGAATTATCTCCCGAATTTGTTGCAACCCCTATTACTAGCCTGTTCAACCTCTCGTGTCGTCTGAGATTCCCAAAGACTGGAAAGCAGCTGCGGTCATCCCCCTCTTCAAAGGGGGAGACACTCTTAACCCAAACTTCTACAGACCTATATCTATCCTACCCTGCCTTTCTAAGGTCTTTGAAAGCCAAGTTAACAAACAGATTACAGACCATTTCGAATCCCACTGTACCTTCTCCACTATGCAATCTGGTTTCAGAGCTGGTCATGAGTGCACCTCAGCCTCGCTCAAGGTCCTAAACAATATCATAACCGCCAACAATAAGAGACATTACTGTGCAGCCGTATTCATTGATCTGGCCAAGGCTTTCGACTCTGTCAATCACCACATCCTTATCGACAGACTCGGTTTCTCAAATGATTGCCTCGGCTGGTTCACCAACTACTTCTCCAATAGAGATTAGTGTGTCAAATCAGAAGGCCTGTTGTCCAGGCCTCTGGCAGTCTCTATGGAGGTGCCACAGGGTTCAATTCTTGGGCCAACTCTCTTTTCTGTATACATCAATGATGTCACTCTTGCTGCTGGTGAGTCTCTGATCCATCTCTACACAGACAACACCATTCTGTATACTTCTGGCTCATTATTTGTTTTACCATTATTTTACCAGGTACATTGACTAAGAACACATTCATTAACAGCAACAACCTGGGGAATAGTTACAGGGATGAATGAGCCAATTGTAAGCTGGGGATGATTAGGTGACAATGATGGTATGAGCAACAGCTTGGGAATTTAGCCAGGACACCAGGGTTAACACCCCTACTCTTACAATAAGTGCCATGGGATCTTTAATGACCTCAGAGAGTCAGGACACCCGTTTAACATCCCATCCAAAAGACAGAACCCTACACAGGTCAATGTCCCCAATTACTGCCTTGGGATATTTTCTTTAGACCTGAGGAAAGAGTGCCTCCTACTGGCCCTCCAACACCACTTCCAGCAGCATCTGGTCTCCCATCCAGGGACTGACCAGGACCAACCCTGCTTAGCTTCAGAAGCAAGCCAGCAGTGGGATGCAGGGGGGTATGCTGCTTCTTTGGACACTGTGTTAACTAACCTCCAGACGAGCTTCAATGCCATACAACTCTCCTTCCGTGGCTTCCAACTGCTCTTAAATGCAAGTAAAACTAAATGCATGCTCTTCAACCGATCGCTGCCCGCACCTGCCCACCCATCCAGCATCACTACTCTAGACGGTTCTGACTTAGATTATGTGGACAACTACAAACACCTAGGTGTCTGGTTAGACTGTAAACTCTCCTTCCAGACTCACATCAAGAATCTCCAATCCAAAATTAAATCTAGAATTGGCTTCCTATTTTGCAACAAAGCATCCTTCACTCATGCTTCTCAACAAATTGGATGCAGTCTATTACAGTGCCATCCGTATTGTCACCAAAGCCCCATACACTACCCACCACTGCAACGTGTACGTTCTCGTTGGCTGGCCCTCGCTTCACACTCTTCGCCAAACCCACTGGCTCCAGGCCATCTACAAGTCCCTGCTATGTAAAGCCCCACCTTATCTCAGATCGCTGGTCACCATAGCAGCACCCACCAATAGCACGCGCTCCAGCAGGTATATCTCACTGGTCACCCCCAAAGCCACTTCCTCCTTTGGCCGACTTTCCTTCCAGTTCTCTGCTGCTAATGACTGGAACGAACGACAAAAATCTCTGAAATTGGAGACACTTATCTCCCTCACCAGCTTTAAGCACCAGCTGTCAGAGCAGCTCACAGACCCCTGCACCTGTATATAGCCCATCTGTAAATAGCCCAACCAACTACCTCATCCAATACCGTATTTATTTATTTATCTTGCTCCTTTTCACCCCAGTTTTTCTACATTGCACATTCATCTACTGCACATCTACCATTCCAGTGTTTAATTGCTATATTGTAATTACTTTGCTTGCATGGCCTATCTATTTCCTTACCTTCCTTATCTTACATCATTTGCACACATTGTATATAGATTTATTTTTCTACTGTATTATTGACTGTATGTTTGTTTTACTCCATGTGTAATTCTGTGTTGTTGTCTGTGTCGAACTGCTTTGCTTTATCTTAGCCTGGTCGCAGTTGTAAATGAGAACTTGTTCTCAACTTGCCTACCTGGTTAAAAATAAATGTGAAATAAAGAATAAATAAAAATTAAAGTGACTACGCATAGATAATAACAGAGAGTAGCAGCAGCGTAAAAGAGGGGGTGGGGGCAATGCAAATATTCTGTGGTAGCCATTTGATTAGATGTTCAGGAGTCTTATGGCTTGGGGGTAGAAGCTGTTTAGCCTCTTGGACCTAGACTTGGTGCTCCTGTACCGCTTGCCGTGCGGTAGCAGAGAGAACAGTCTATGACTAGGGTGGCTGGAGTCTTTGACAATTTTTAGGGCCTTCCTTTGACAGCGCCTGGTATAGAGGTCCTGGATGGCAGGAAGCTTGGCCCCGGTGATGTACTGGGCCGTACGCATTACCCTCTGTAGTGCCTTGTGGTCAAAGGCCGAGCAGCTGCCATACCAGGCAGTGATGCAACCCGTCAGGATGATCTCGATGGTGCAGCTGTAGAACCTTTTGAGGATCTGAGGACCCATGCCAAATCTTTTCAGTCTCCTGAGTGGGAGAAGATTTTGTCGTGCCCTCTTCACGACTGTCTTGGTGTGCTTGGACCATGTTAGTTTGATGGTGATGTGGACGCCAAGGAAGGTCTCAACCTGCTCCATTACAACCCCATCGATGAGAATGGGGGCGTGCTCGGTCCTCCTTTTCCTGTTGTCCTTGCACCACACGGTCAGGTCTCTGACCTCCTCCCTAAAGGCTGTCTCGTCGTTGTCATTGATTAGGCCTACCACTGTTGTGTCATCGGCAAACTTAATGATGGTGTTGGAGTCGTGCCTGGCCGTGCAGTTATGAGTGAACAGGGAGTACAGGAGGGGACTGAGAACGCACCCCTGCTTTGAGGGCACTATGGTGTTGAACGCTGAGCTCTAGTCAATGAATAGCATTCTCACATAGGTGTTCCTTTTGTCCGGGTGTGAAAGGGAGTGCAATAGAGATTGCATCATTTGTGGATCTGTTGGGGCGGTATGCAAATTGGAGTGGGTCTAGGGTTTCTGGGATAATGGTATTGATGTGAGCCATGACCAGCCTTTCAAAGCACATCATGGCTTGAGAAGTGAGTGCTACGGGTCGGTAGTCATTTAGGCAGGTTACATTAGTGTTCTTGGGCACAGGGACTATGGTGGTCTGCTTGAAACATGTTGGTATTACAGACTCAGACAGGGAGAGGTTGAAAATGTCAGTGAAGACACTTGCCTGTTGGTCAGCGCATGCTCAGAGTACACGTCCTGGTAATCCGTTCGGCCCTGCGGCCTTGTGAATGTTGACCTGTTTAAAGGTCTTACTCACATCGGATGCGGAGAGCGTGATCGCACATTCGTCGGCTGTGCTTCCCTTTGTAGTCTGTAATCATTTGCAAGCCCTGCCACATCCAACGAGCTTTGAAGCCGGTGTCGTACGATTCGATCTTAGTCCTGTATTTACGATTTGCCTGTTTGATGGTTCGTCGTTGGGCATAGCGGGATTTCTTATAAGCTTCCAGGTTAGAGTCCCGCTCCTTGAAAGCGGCAGCTCTACCCTTTAGCTCAGTACAGATGTTGCCTGTAATCCATGGCTTCTGGTTGGGGTATGTACGTACAGTCACTGTGGAGACGAGGTCATCAATGCACTTACCGATGAAGCCAGTGACTGATGTGGTGTACATCTCAATGCCATCAGTCTGTGCTAGCAAAACAGTCCTAGCATCTGCTTCCTCTGACCACTTTTTTTATTGACTGAGTCACTGGTGCTTCCTGCTTTAATTTTTGCTTGTAAGCAGGAATCAGAAGGATAGAATTATGGTCTGATTTGTCAAATGGAGGGTGAGGGAGAGCTTTGTATGCTTCTCTGTGTGTGGAGTAGAGGTGGTTTAGAGTTTTTTCCCCTCTGGTTGCACATTTAACATAATGACAGAAATTTGGTCAAGCTGATTTAAGTTTCCCTGCATTAACCTCACCGGCTCCAGCAGCAGAGGTGACTGTTTTGGAGAGCCTGGCGTGCCCAAAGTAAAATGCCTCCCATTTAGGCCCAGAAAATGGGATATGCATATATTTAGTACCATTGGATAGGAAACACTCTGAATTTTCCAAAACTGTTAACCATTTGTCTGTGGGTCAATCAGAACGCATTTGGCAGGCAAAACCCTGAGGAATCTCTGTCCTGGAAAAAGTCATTCTGACACATTGCTCATTTTGGCACTCCTCCCTATTGAAAATGACCATATATAGGCATATGTTTGGAATGCAGGAAGCTTCCTTGTGATGTCACCAGCCTCTGGACAGTGTTTTCCTCCATTTTGGGTGAGTAATCGCAGAGAAAACGAGAATACCATGCGGTGTCCTCTTTGTGAAAACTAGTCACGGGGCGCGTGCACGAGAAGTCACGGAGCTTCTGTTTTATCGTCGTTATTGATCAGTTTATATTCCGGCTGATTTATAATAGTAAATATACGTAAAGGTGTTGCTAAGGAAACATTTAAAACTAAGTTTGATTGTTTTTGGACAAGTTTATAGGTAACATTTGAACGAGTTGGCGCCCGCGTTTCAAAAGAGTAATGGAGGCTGTCGTTTTGCATGAACCAAATGGAGGATTTATGGATAAAAGACGTTACTTTTTCTAACAAAAGAACCATGGATTGTCTTCGTTGGACACTTAGGAAGACCTCAGCAGAAGTTCTTCAACAGGTAATTACTTTGTTTTCGCTGTGAAATGTGTTATGTGTGTGCCATGATTGCTAATCGATACATGGCTATTGGAAAATATGTGAGGTGCTACCCTCAAACAAATGAATGTGCTGCTTTCGCCGTAAAGCCTTTTTGAAATCTGACAACGCTGTGATATTGCCTAGAAACAGAGCTTTTGATGAGTATGGAACACTTGTATATAGCTGGATGTTTAATAATTCAATATTCGGATTTTAAATCTGGCTACAGGTTCTAGCTACAGGTTTTCGCTGGTAGTGTCGGGATGATCCCGCTAGCGACCCACTGGTATTTTTAAAGTCCCATGCTTATGGTGGTATACAGCTCATTGAGTGCGGTCTTAGTTCCAGCATCGGTCTGTGGTGAAATTTAGACAGCTACAAAAACTATAGATGAAAACTCTCTAGGTTGATAGTGTGGTCTACAGCTTATCATGAGATACTCTACTTCAGATGAGCAAAACCTCAAGACTTCCTTAGATATCGTGCACCAGCTGTTGTTTACAAATATACATAGACCGCCACCCCTTGTCTTACCAGAGGCTGCTGTTCTATCCTGCCGATACTGTGTATAACCCGCCAGCTGAATGTTATTCATGTCGTCGTTCAGCTACGACTTTGTGAAATATAAGATATTACAGTTTTTAATGTCCTTGTAGTAGGATATACTGTACGTGCTTTTAGTTCGTCCAATTTATTATCCAGCAATTGTACATTGACCAATAGTACGGATTGCAAAAGGGTGGCAGGTAGCCTAGTGGTTAGAGCATTGGACTAATAGCCAAAAGGTTTCAAGATTGAATCCTCGAGCTGACAAAATAAAAATCTGTTGTTCTGCCCCTGAAGAGGGCAGTTAACCCACTGTTCTTAGGCAGTCATTGAAAATAAGAATTCTTAACTGACCTACCTAGTTAAAATAAAGATAAAAAAAGGCAGATTAGCCACTTGTTGCCTTATCCTCACAAGGCACCCTGATCAACTTCTGCAAAATCTCTGTATTTTTCTCCTGGCGATGAGGGCCTGTTTGGGTGTCTGGAGTAAATCCCTCTCGTCTGACTCATTAAGGAAAAATTATTTGTCCAATTCAAGGTGAGTAATCGCTGTTCTGATGTCCAGAAGCTCTTTTCGGTCATAAAAGACGGTAGCAGAAACATTATGTACAAAATGAGTTACAAGTAATGCGCGGTTAGTTAAGAGCAATAAAACGTCAGTCATCCTCTCCGGTGCCATTAACTAACAAGACCGAGACCGAGTCAAGACCAAGTAGAAATGTATCTGACACACACTTAATATGTGGTCTCGAGACCGGACTCTACAACAATGGTGGCCGTAGTGGCCATCTTAGGTCCTGTTGCTTTGATTCCATCCTTGCAGAAGCCCAGGGCACATATTCATAAGGCCTCCGAGTAAGAGTGCTGATCTAGGATACATTTTGCCTCATAAATCATAATAAATAAGAGTGGGGATGAAACTGATCCTAGATCACCACTCCTAATCTGAGACACTTCATGAATACAGGCCCCGATCCCAGATCCTAGCTCAGTTGATTGACACCATATTTTATATTTTCCAGGGTTGGTGTTTGTCATTCAAATTACATTGGGGGGAATAAACATCAGATCTGTAAAACATCCCCCTCTCCTCTCCTCCTTGTGGGGCTCTGACTGTATTCCTCTTGTAAAGACACACAGATGGTTCTACTTACTCTTCCTCTTCATTCGGAGGCCTTTCAAAGCTCTTGATTAGACTAAATGGAATATGAAACCCCATACATTTTTCCCCATGCACTTGCATTTACCTTCCACTACAGCACTGATGGTAATGCTCTGTAGTTGGCCTTTCCGGAACATTTGGAGGTGAAGCTGAAATGAAACATTAATGCAATGTATCAAATTGTGCTAAGTTCACCTCTCAAGATGCTGGACAGTTTACATTCTTTTCTGACGTGGGTACATATGTAGATCTTGCTTTTTAATGATGATAATGGCAGTGAACATATGTATACTGTGCAGTGCTATATCATACACTTCTAATTCAGTTCTGAGTAAATGGGAGTCATTTTCTCTGTAAGTGATAACCCATTGGGAGACATGGGTTGTTGTAGATGTGTCTGTAGTGGGGTGATTGTGTCATTACCACTACCTACAGACACACACACAGGGGGGACAAGAATTCGGCCCTGGCATTTTATCCACTCCAGCCACATCACTGCTGGCGTCGCCAACTCACTTTGGGGTTGACAATTAGAAATAAGAATCCAGAATTTCCTTATTTGTTTTTGTTTAATAGGGATGAATTACATCCATCTTAATGTGCACTAACTAATATCATAGGCTAATTAATTTGGGACTCAACACCTGAGAAAATGGAAACTCAAAATACATTAACTTGATCGCTAACTCTAAATACAATATCCACTGCTAGTAGCCATGTCACGACTCCCACCGAAGTCGGCCCCTCTCCTTGTTCGGGCGGTTTTCGGCGGCCAGGGGTTGAGGAGAGCGTCCGGCAGCATGAGGAGATGCTGTTACATCTCGGCACCGCAATGGATCACATACTTCAGAATATGGAGCGCTGGGAGAGAAGAGGAGTTCCGCCAACGTATCCACCAGCACCTACAAGGACTCCACTGATCACCCCTCCTTCACCCGGTCCCAGCGGAAGTCGGCTCGCGCTCCCGAGGGAGTATGATGGGACGGCTGCCGGGTGTCAGGGGTTCCTACTCCAGCTGGAACTTTACCGGCTCCTTCGGTACGTGAGAGCGTGTCTGCCCTCGTCTCCTGCCTCACAGGCAAAGCACTGGAATGGGCCAACATCGTATGGAATGAGGAAGACACGGCGTTGGATCATTACGCAGAGTTCACCCGCCGCTTTCGGGCAGTTTTCGACCACCCGCCTGAGGGTTGAGTGGCGGGTGAAAGACTGTTCTATCTGAGGCAGGGGACGAGGAGCGTGCAGGATTTCTCTTTGGACTTTCGGACCCTGGCCGCCAGCGCGGGATGGAACGACAGGGCCCTGATCGATCATTACCGGTGCAGTCTGCGCGAGGACGTCTGTCGGGAGTTGGCCTGCCGAGACACCACCCTCACACTGGATCAGCTGGTGGACCTGTCCATCCGGCTGGACAACCTGCTGGCCACCCGTGGACGTCCAGATCGGGGCCTGTCAGTTCCATCCTGTCAGTTCCAGCACTGTTCCAGCATCCTGTCAGTTCCGGCCTGTCAGTTCCAGCACTTAGGGCGACCGGAGGAGGGGCCATTTCCTGCACCATCTGTGGCCGCAGAGGGCACACTGCTGGTAGGTGCAGGAGAGGTTCCTCAGGGAGTCGAGGCAGCAGGTAGGGCACTGTCATATCACCCCAGGTGAGTAGGCACCAGGCTCACCCAGAGCCCCCTATTGCTCACATGTATGTGTTTATTGAATTTCCTGAGTTGTTCCCGCATTCCCAGCATAAGGCGCTCGTAGATTCAGGTGCAGCTGGGAATTTTATTGACTGTTCTTTTGCCCATAGTTTAGGGATCCCCATTGTCACTGTTGATATGCCGTTCCCTGTGCACGCCCTAGATAGTCGACCATTAGGGTCAGGGCTGATTAGGGAGGCCACCGCTCCACTAGACATGGTTACGTAGGGGGGTCACAAGGAGAGAATCAGTCTCTTCCTTATTGATTCTCCTGCATTTCCCATGGTGCTGGGCCTACCCTGGTTGGCCTGTCATGACCCCACTATTTAGTGGCAACAGAGGGCTCTAAAGGGGTGGTCACGAGAGTGCTCGGGGAGGTGTTTGGGGGTTTCCGTCGGTGCTACTAGGGTGGAAAGTCCAGACCAGGTCTCCACCGTGTGCATCCCCTCTGAATATGCGGATTTGGCTCTCGCCTTCTGTAAAAATGAGGCGACTCAATTACCACCCCATCGACGGGGGGATTGTGCGATAAATCTCCTTGGAGTCACGTGTACCCTCTGTCCCAGGAGGAGACATATGGAAACATATGTCTCTGAATCCCTGGGGCAGGGATACATTCGGCCCTCCACTTCACCTGCCTCCTCGAGTTTCTTTTTTGTGAAGAAGAAGGATGGAGGTCTGTGTTGACTTTCAGGGTATCAATCATGTGTCTGTGGTGCGCAAGGTGCTTGGTCGACTGTTGGAGAATGACCTGTACGTCAAGGCTGAGAAATGTCTGTTCTTTCAACAGTCCGTCGCCTTCCTAGGGTACCGCATTTCAGCCATGCGTAATTGGCCGACTCCCACCACGGTAACAGTGTAGCGGGTCCTAGGGTTTGCCAACTATTACCTGAGGTTTATCCGGGGCTTTGGTCAGGTAGCGGCTCCAATTACCTCACTGCTGAAGGGGAGACTGGTGCGACTGCAGTGGTCGGGTGGGGCGGACAGGGCTTTTGGCCATCTGAAGGCTCTGTTTACCTCGGCTCCCGTGCTGGCTCATCCGGATCCCTCTTTGGCGTTCATAGTGGAGGTGGACGCGTCCCAGGCTGGGACGCGTCCCAGGCTGGGATAGGAGTGCCTTCTTTCTGAAGAAGCTCAGTCCGGCGGAGCGTAACTATGATGTGGGGATTGGGAACTGTTGGCTGTCGTCAAGGCTCTGAAGGTGTGGAGACATTTGCATGAGGGGGCTAAACACCCTTTTTTCATCTGGACTGACCACCGCAATCTGGAGTACATCCGGGCAGCGAGGAGACTGTAACCTCGTCAGGCAAGGTGGGCGATGTTGTTTACCCGTTTTGTTTTCACCCTTTCCTACCGACCAGGTTCCCAGAATGCTAAGGCAGACGCACTGTCTCGGATGTATGACACAGAGGAGCGGTCCATGGATCACACTCCCATATTCCTGGCCTCTTGCCTGGTGGCACCGGTAGTGTGGGAGCTGGACGCGGACATCGAGCGGGCTTTACGAACAGAGCCCACTCCCTCTCAGTGTCCAGCTGGGCGTCTGTATGTTCCGTCTGCTGTCCGCGACCGGTTGATCTATTGGGCCCACACGTCACCCTCCTCTGGTCATCCTGATATCGGTCGGACAGTGCGCTGTCTTAATGGGAAGTACTGGTGGCCCACTTTAGCTAAGGTTTATGTTTCCTCCTGCTTGGTGTGCGCCCAGTGCAAGGCTCCTAGACACCTGCCCAGAGGGAAGTTACAACCCCTACCTGTTCCACAGCGGCCGTGGTCGCACCTGTCTGTGGACTTCTTGACTGATCTTCCTCCCTCCCAGGGTAACACCACGATCCTGGTCTTTGTGGATCGGTTCTCTAAGTCCTGCCGTCTACTTCCTTTTCCCAGTCTCCCTACGGCCCTACAGACTGCAGAGGCCCTGTTCACACACGTCTTCCGGCACTACGGGGTGCCTGAGGACATAGTCTCTGATCGGGGTCCCCAGTTCACGTCCAGGGTTTGGAGGGCGTTCATGGAGCGTCTGGGGGTCTCGGTCAGCCTCTCCTCAGGTTTACACCCCGAGAGTAACGGGCAGGTGTAGAGAGTAAACCAGGATGTGGGTAGGTTTCTACGGCCATATTGCCAGGATCGGCCAGGGGAGTGGGCGACGTTCATCCCCTGGGCAGAGATGGCCCAAAACTCACTCCGCCACTCCTCCACTAACCTCTCTCCCTTCCAGTGCGTACTGAGATATCAGCCGGTCCTAGCACCTTGGCATCAGAGCCAGATCGAGGCTCCTGCGGTGGACGATTGATTTAAGCGCTCGGAGGAGACCTGGGATGCTGCCCATGTGCACCTGCAACGGGCCGTGAGGCGGCAGAAAGCGAGCGCCGACCGCCACCGCAGTGAGGCCCTGGTGTTCGCACCAGGGGACAGGGTCTGGCTCTCAACCTGAAACCTGCCCCTCCGCCTACCCTGCCAGAAGCTGGGCCCGCAGTATGTGGGGCCATTCAAAGTCCTGAGGAGACTGAACGAGGTTTGTTACAGATTACAGCTCCCCCAGATTACCGCATTAACCCCTCGTACCATGTGTCTCTCCTCAGGCCAGTGGTGGCTGGTCCACTCCTGGAGTCTGAGGTGCGGGAGGTTCCTCCGCCCCCTCTGGACATCGAGGGGGCCCCGGCGTATGCTGTTCGAGCCATCATGGACTTGAGGCGTCAGAGCGGGGGCCTTCAGTACCTCGTGGAGTGGGAAGGGTATGGTCCGGAGGAGAGATGCTGGGTACCGGTGGAGGATGTGTTGGACCCTTCGATGCTGCGGGAGTTCCACCTTCTCCATCCGGATCGCCCTGCGCCTCGTCCTCCGGGTCGGTGTCGGCGCACTGCTGGAGCCGCGCGTCAAGGGGGGGATACTGTCACGACTCCCACCGAAGTCGGTCTCTCTCCTTGTTCTGGAGGTTTTCGGCGGTCGACGTCACCGGTCTTCTAGCCATCGTCGATCCATTTTCCATGTTCCATTTGTTTTGTCTTTGCTTTACACACCTGGTTACAATTCCATAATTACATGTTCATTATTTAACCCTCTGTTTTCCCCATGTTTGGTGTGCGTGATTGTTTGTTGAAGGGTTTTGGTTATGTTTATGGCTGACATTATTTCGTCGTTTGTTTTTTGGGCGCATTGAATTTGTTTCCTGTTCTCCCGTATTTTATTAAATACGTTGTTCGCTCATCTCTGCTTTCTTGCGCCTGACATTTCACCAGCTACACACACCAGCCTGACAATGTATTCATCCAATTGTATTTTTTATGTCCTAAAAGAATGTTGTAGTTGTAGGCTACTGCCCATGATACCTATGTCCTGTCAATGGCCATTGCGCATTTTGTGCGCGTGCCACTCTATATATCAAAGCCAAATCAAATATCTAGGTATTAAAATAGTTACTATTGAGCTGAGTACTGAGAGTTGAGAAATAAAAAACACTTACAGAAAGCTGATAGCTTCCACTCTTTGACAGGGACAAGCTTCCAAAGTTTAATTTTGGAATGTTATTGTGTTATTATGATCAGAAATGTTATACGATCAGAGCGCATTTTTCTCTCGAGCTCATGAGAGGAGAGGAGAGTGGCTCATCACAGCACATGGGCAGGAGCAGACACTATCATTACAGGAATCATGAGGATAATGCACTTTACTGTTTGACCAAATCATGCTTTTAGCAGCCCCAAAAATAGAAAGTTTTGAGTGAGGTGACAATGTAGAATGTGCTTTTTTATTATTCTCTTTTGTAGTATTTCATTAGGATCCCCATTAGCTGTTGCTGAAGCAATAGCTGCTCTTCCTGGGATCCACACAAAATATCAATAGACAAGAACAGCTCAAGGACTGAACTTCACACTTTTCAATTAAAAACAATAGAACCACAAAAGGCCTACGAGTGAATTAGGTCAGATAGCTCAAACAGGTTAAAGACCAAGTAAATTTTATGGCAAGAACAGCTCAAATAAGCAAAGAGAAATGACAGTCCATCATTACATCAAGACATGAAGGTCAGTCAATGCAGAAAATTTCAAGAACTTTGAAAGTTTCTTAAAGTGCAGTCACAAAAACCATCAAGCGCTATGATGAAACTAGCCATCATGAGGACCGCCACATGAAAGGAAGACCCAGAGTTACCTCTGCTGCAGAGGATAAGTTCTTTAGAGTTTACCAGCCTCAGAAATTGCAGCCCAAATAAATGCTTCACAGAGTTCAAGTAACAGACACATCTCAACATCAACTGTTTAGAGGAGACTGCGTTAATTAGGCCTTCATGGTCGAATTGCTGCTAAGAAACCACAATAAAAGGACACCAACAAGAAGAAGAGACTTGCTTGGGCCAAGAAACATGAGCAATGGACATTAAACTGGTGGAAATCTGTCCTTTGGTTCCAACTGTCAGGAAGCGTGGAGGAGGAGGCGTGATGGTGTGGGGGTGCTTTGCTGGTGACACTGTCTGTGATTTATTTAGAATTCAAGGCACACTTAACCAGCATGGCTACCACAGCACTCTGCAGCGATACGCCATCCCATCTGGTTTGCGCTTAGTGGGACTATCATTTGTTTTTAATAAGGACAATGACAGAACACACCTCCAGCCTGTGTAAGGGCTATTTGAACAAGAAGGAGAGTGATGGAGTGCTGGAGTGCTGCATCAGATGACCTGGCCTTCACAATCACCTGACCTTAACCCAATTGAGATGGTTCGGGATGAGTTGGACTGCAGAGTGAAGGAAAAGCATCCAACAATGTGGGAACTCCTTCAAGACTGTTGGAAAAGCATTCCAGGTCAAATCAAATCAAATTGTATTGGTCACATACACGTGTTTAGCAGATGTTATTGTGGGTGTAGTGAATTTCACAACATTTACCCAATACACACACATCTAAGTAAGGAATGGAATTCGAAATAAATACATTTATGAGCGATGTCAGACTGAGATACATGGACTGAGATACAGTAGAATAATATAGAATAATATAGAATACAGTATATACATTTGAGTTGAGTAATGCAAGATGTGTAGACATTACTAAAGTGACTAAGATACAGGAGAATAGTATAGAATAGAATAGAATAGAATACTGTATATAGATATGAGATGAGCAAGATATGTAAACATGGTCAAAGTGACTAGTGTTTCATTTCTTAAAGTGGCCAGTGATTTCTAGTCTATGTCTATAGGCAGCAGCCTCTAATGTGCTAGTAATGGCTGTTTAACAGTCTGATGGCCGACAGAGATGGCAGCCTCGCTTCACGTTCTCAGAAAACCATGCAGTATTTTGTTTTTTTATGTATTACCACTTACATTGTTACCCCGGGAAATATTAAGTTTTATTACATACAACCGGGAGGAACTATTGGATATAAGAGCAACGTCAACTTACCAACATTACGACCAGGAATACGACTTTCCCAAAGAGGATTCTCGGTTTGTTACCCCAGCCAGGACAATAGAATGGATAGCACCCGGCGACTCAAAACGGCGGCGCCGGAGAAGAGGGAAACGGGCTGGTCTTTTGGTCAAGCTACGTCGACGGGCGCATCGTGCACCTCTCCCGAGTATTTTAATCGCCAATGTACAGTCTCTTGACAACAAAGTAGACGAAATCAGATCAAGGGTTGCCTTTCAGAGAGACATCCGAGACTGCAACGTTCTTTGCTTCACGGAAACATGGCTCACTCAGGACACGTTATCTGAGTCGGTACAGCCACCTGGTTTCTCCACGCATCGCGCCGACAGAAACAAACTTCTATCTGGTAAGAAGAAGGGTGGGGGTGTGTGTCTTATGATTAACGAGATGTGGTGTGATCATAACAACATACAGGAACTCAAGTCCTTTTGTTCACCTGACATAGAATTCATTACAATCAAATGCAGACCGCATTATCTACCAAGAGAATTCTCCTCAATTATAATCACAGCCGTGTACATCCCCCCCTCAAGCTGATACATCGACGGCACTGAAAGAAATTCATCGGACTCTATGTAAACTGGAAACCACATATCCTGAGGCTGCATTTATTGTGGCTGGGGATTTTAATAAGGCTAATTTAAGAACAAGGCTCCCGAAATTTTACCAGCATATCGAATGTGCCACCCGGGCTGGTAAAATCCTGGACCACTGTTATTCCAACTTCCGTGATGCATACAAGGCTATTCTCCGCCCTCCTTTCGGCAAGTCTGACCATGACTCCATTTTGTTGCTCCCAGCCTACAAACAGAAACTAAAACAGGAAACGCCCGTTCTCAGGTCTGTTCAACGCTGGTCCGACCAATCTGATTCCATGCTGCAAGATTGCTTCCGAGCACGTGGACTGGGATATGTTCCGGATAGCGTGGGGCCGATACATTCATGTGTGGGGCTGCTTCTCAGCCAAGGGAGTGGGCTCACTCACAATTTTGCCTAAGAACACAGCCATGAATAAAGAATGGTAACAACACATCCTCAGAGAGCAACTTCTTCCAACCATCCAGGAACAGTTTGGTGATGAACAATGCTTTTTCCAGCATGATGGAGCAACTTGCCATAAGTCAAAAGAGATAACTAAGTGACTCGGGGAACAAAACATCAATATTTTGGGTCCATGGCCAGGAAACCCCATTAAGAATTTATGGTCAATCCTCAAGAGGCGGGTGGACAAACAAAAACCCTCAAATTCTGACAAACTCCAAGCATTGCTTATGCAAGAATGGACTGCCATCAGTCAGGATGTGGCCCAGAAGTTAATTGACAGCATGCCAGAGCGGATTGCAGAGGTCTTGAAAAAGAAGGGTCAACACTGCAAATATTGACCTCTTTGCATCAACTTCATGTGATTGTCAATAAAACACTTATGAAGTGCTTGTAATTATACTTCAGTATTCCATAGTAACGTCTGACAAAAATATCTAAAGACACTGTAGCAGCAAACTTTGTGGAAATTAATATTTCTGTCGTTCTCAAAACTTTTGGTCCGCACGACTGTAGGTGTCCTGGTGGGCGGGTAGTTTTCCCCCGGTAATGCGTTGGGCAGACCACACCACCCTCTGGAGAGCCTTGCGGTGCAATTGCCATACCAGGCTGTGATACAGCATGACAGGATGCTCTCAATTGTGCATCTGTAAAGGTTTGTGAGGGTTTTAGGTGCCAAGCCACATTTCTTCAGCCTCCTGAGGTGAAGAGGCTCTGTTATGCCTTCTTCACCATACTGTCTGTGTGGGTGGTCCATTTCATTTGTCAGTGATGTGTACGCCAAGTAACTTGAAGCTTTCTAACTTCTCCACTGCGGTCCCATTGATGTGGATAGGGGGGGTGCACCCGTTGCTGTTTCCTGAAGTCCACGATTATCTCCTTAGTTTTGTTGATTTTTAGTGAGAGGTTATTTTCCTGGCACCACACTCCCAGATCCCTCACCTCCTCCTTGTAGGCTGTCTCATTGTTGGTAATCAAGCCCACTAATGTTGTGTTGTCTGCAAACTTGATGATTGAGTTGGAGGCGTGCTTGGCCACGCAGTCATAAGTGAACAGGGAGTACAGGAGGCGGCTGAGAACGCACCCTTGTGGGGCCCCAGTGTTGAGGATCAGCAAAGTGTTGTTTCCTACCTTCACCACCTGGGGACGACCCGTCAGGAAGTCCAAGACTCAGTTGCACAGGGCGGGGTTCAGACCCAGGACCTCAAGCTTAATGATGAGCTTGGAGGGTACTATGGTGTTGAATGCTGAGCTATAGTCAATGAACAGCATTCCTACATAGGTATTCCTCTTCTCCAGATGGGATAGGGCAGTGTGCAGAGTGATGGCGATTGCATCGTCTGTGGATCTATTGGGGCGTTAAGCAAATTGAAGTGGGTCTAGGGTGGCAGGTAAGGTGGAGGTGATATGATCCTTGACTAGTCTCTCAAAGCACTTCATGATAACAGAGGTGAGTGCTATGGGGCGATAGTCATTTAGTTCAGTTACCTTTGCTTTCTTGGGTACAGGAACAATGGTGGCCATCTTGAAGCACAACCAGCCTACACCAGCCCAACACAGGCTAGCCCACAACCTGCCTACACCAGCCCAACACGGGCTAGCCCACACCAAGCCCAGCACAAGCTAGCCCACACCAAGCCCAGCACACGTAAGCCCACACCAAGCCCAGCTACATCATAATGTAGAGGAGGGGGTATATTCAAATATTTGCAGGCATGGTTTGCAAATACCCTAATTCATATTGTTAAGTGATTGCTCTAAGTTGACAAGTTATTTTTGTGCAACCGTTACTGAGTGTTGTTCCAGTTTAAGTGTTATGTTGTGTGATGTCAAAAAAAGGTGTTTTGTACAATGCATGCAATGAAGTCTATAAAAATACTTAAGTGCATGTGCCATAAGTGCATGTGCCATAAGATATACTTTTAACATAATATGTATATGATAGCAACAACTTTGTCTTTCTGATACAATGTAACAGGCAGACGATCCCAAAGAGTGGACTTATTTCATGCGAAGAGAGAGAGAGGGACATCCTATGACCATTCATTTCCTGTACTTACATTGTATATAACTTACATGTAATACATAGTGTAACCATCATCCATGTACATTTAGCTGTTTATTAGCCATTCTTTCTCTTTCTTATGGTATTTTTATTTAATTAAATGTATCGACCAAAGATTACACAATATAACAGCAGTAGTGTTGAACCTGTATATATTATGTACAGTTGAAGTCGGAAGTTTACATACACCTTAGCCAAATACATTTAAACTCAGTTTTCACAATTCCTGACATTTAATCTTAGTAAAAATGTCCTGTCTTAGGTCAGTTAGGATCACCACTTTATTTTAAGAATGTGAAATGTCAGAATAATAGTTCAGAGAATTATTTATTTCAGCTTTTATTTCTTTCATCACATTCCCAGTGGATCAAGTTTACATACACTCAATTAGTATTTGGTAGCATTGCCATTAAATTGTTTAACTTGGGTTTCAGGTAGCCTTCCACAAGCGTCCCACAATAAGTTGAGTGAATTTTGGCCGATTCCTTCTGACAGAGCTGGTGTAACTGAGTCAGGTTTTTAGGCATCCTTGCTTGCACACACTTTTTCAGTTCTGCCCACAAATGTTCTATAGGATTGATGTCAGGGCTTTGTTATGGCCACTCCAATACCTTGACTTTGTTGTCCTTAAGCCATTTTGCCACAACTTTGGAAGTATGCTTGGGGTCATTGTGCATTTTGAAGACCCATTTGCGACCAAGCTTTAACTTCCTGACTGATGTCTTGAGACGTTGCTTCAATATTTCCACATACCATCTATTTTGTGAAGTGCACCAGTCCCTCCTGCAGCAAAGCACCCCCACAACATGATGCTGCCAGCCCCGTGCTTCACGGTTGGGATGGTGTTCTTTGGCTTGCAAGCATCCCCCTTTTTCCTTGTAACATAACGATGGCCATTATGGCCAAATAGTTATATTTTCATCAGACCAGTCTTTGTCCCCATGTGCAGTTGCAAACCATTGTCTGTATTTTTAATGGCGGTTTTGGAGCAGTGGCTTCTTCCTTGCTGAGCGGCCTTTCAGGTTATGTCGATATAGGACTCGTTTTACTGTGGATATAGGTACTTTTGTATCTGTTTCCTCCAGCATCTTTACAAGGTCCTTTGCTGTTGTTCTGGGATTGATTTGCACTTTTTCGCACCCAAGTACGTTCATCTCTAGGAGACAGAACGCGTCTCCTTCCTGAGCGGTATGACGGCTGCGTGGTCCCATGCTGTTTAAACTTACGTACTATTGTTTGTACAGATGGACGCGGTATCTTCAGGCATTTGGAAATTGCTCCCAAGGATGAACCAGACTTGTGGAGGTCTACAATTTTTTTCAGACGTCTTGGCTGATTTCTTTTGATTTTCCCAAGATGACAAGCAAAGAGGTGCTGAGTTTGAAGGTAGGCCTTGAAATACATCCACAGGTACACCTCCAATTGACTCAAATTATGTCCATTTTCCAAGCTGTTTAAAGGCACAGTCAACTTAGGGTATGTAAACTTCTGACCCACTGGAATTGTGATACAGTGAATTATAAGTGAAATAATCTGTCTGTAAACAATTGTTGGAAAAATTACTTGTCATGCACAAAATAAATGTCCAAACCGACTTGCCAAAACAATAAAGCAATCTGAATTAGAATTTGAGAGAGAGAGAGAGAGAGAGAGAGAGAGAGAGAGAGAGTTCACGACGTAGCCTTGCAGTATATCCCATTCATCTTTAGCAGCACCTCAGAGTCGTTGGTGAAATAATGAGCTGGGCTTACAGACAGAGTGACACAGGGAGGAGCTTCGGAGCTATGGATAATAAAGTTTATTTTGCTTTAATTGAGTTAGCCATAACACTGCATAAATTTACCTTACATGTCCACCTTGGCGACAGCTAAGATTCTGGACTAGACTGTGGGTTAAAGTTTGAAACAGTGTCACAAAAGGTAAAATGTGAAGGAAATTACTCATGTAAAGCATTGCCACATTCAGGGTGACAGGATATTTGACCTCACAAACTCAAGTCAAAATTTTACTTTTGTACAACTGCTGCATTTGTAAAATGGTGAAGTCCCACCTGTGGTGTGCAAAAGTAAAAAGAGGTGACATACAAATGTGTTGACAGACCTCATTTACTGCACTCTGTCTATCATCCTATCATGTATCATGTGTATGTCTGTAGTTAAAGGTCCTGACAATGAAGCATGATGTCATTGCTGTAGGGTTACTGTTGTGGATACAACATGGTGAAATTCAATGGGTTTACAGTTTTACAACTTCAATTCTGTATAAGGAGAGAGAGCTAATTCAAAGGGAAGACATGTTTTTATATGCAGTGCGGAGGCGTGAGTTAAACAGACAGATTTTGATGGGGATTTTTGTATTCTGTTAATTCGATTTCCGCAGGGGTGCGACCATTGTAGGCTATGGGTTAAAGCCTATGGTTATTGGTGGTGATGCCCTTCTGCCTTCTTTTACTATGATCTAATGCTGTGGGTGAGATATAAACTGTCTGTGTTGTTTAATTTAACCCCCAATAAAAAAGAGCTCTGTTATCCAGAACATTGGCACTGATTGTTAGGGGACAATGAGAGGTCAACACACACACACACACACACACACAACAGTAGTGCTCTTTGTTATGACAGTCAGGGGTCATCTGCCTGAGTCAATACACTGTATCACCTACTATGCTGGTGCGAGACAATGGGAACAGAGATTTCCTCACTGACCCTGGTTAGTCCTGACAGTGATACACTGAGACACAGTACAAGCCAGACCCAGTCCCAAACAAATGAGCCAACATATAGTGAGTTAGAGTGGAACATTGAGAAAATTGTAATGTCTTGTTTTACCATGCACAACTGAGTGAGTATTAGCAGATGATAAAATGTAAACTAGTATTGAATAACATCAACAACATAAGTGGAGACAGAATATTAGGATGTTTAGGTTTGTTGACCATGATGCACGATCATTTATGTAAGTGTCCTGCAGAGTCTTTCAGCATATTATAATTAAACTAAGGTGAAGCAGGAGATCCAGAGGCAGACTTGAACTTTTGACCTTTGGGTCCAAAGTTACACACACACTCTGTTTGTGGGGAGGTGTGTATGATGGACTTCTCCTGCAGGTCATGCAGGCTCTGCTCTGGTCTCTGCGGGGCTTCCAAGTGTGTGTGTGTGACTGACTTCTCCTGCAGGCCTAGCAGGCGCTGCTCTGGTCTCTGCAGGCCCCTCATCATCTTGCAAATGTAGTCTTTGGAACTGCGTTTCCTTCCAGTCTTTCAGATAGTCTGCTCACTGACAGAGAGAGAGAGAGAGGGAGAGGGAGAGAGAGAGAGATTGATGGGGGAGAGAGAGATGGTTGGGATAGATATACAGTACCAGACAAAAGTTTGGACACACCTACTCACTCAAGGGTTTTTCTTTATTTTTACTATTTTCTACATTGTAGAATAATAGTGAAGACATCAAAACTATGAAATAACACGTATGGAATCATGTAGTAAGCATAAAAGTGTTAAACAAATCAAAATATATTTTAGATTCTTCAAAGTAGCCACCTTCTGCCTTGATGACAGCATTGCACAGCATTCTCTCAACCAGCTTCACCTGAAATGCTTTTCCAACGGGAGTTCCCACATATGCTGTGCACTTATTGGCTGCTTTTCCTTCACTCTGTGGTCCAACTCATCCCAAACCATCTCAATTGGGTTGAGGTTGGATGATTGTTGAGGCCAGGTCATCTGATGCAGCACACCATCCCTCTCCTTCTTGGTCAAATAGCCGTTACACAGCCTGGAGGTGTGTTGGGTCATTGTCCTGTTGAAAAACAAATGATAGTCCCACTAAGCACAAGCCAAATGGGATGGTGTATTACTGCAGAATGCTGTGGTAGCCATGCTAGTTAAGTGTGCCCTGAATTCTAAATAAATCAAAGAGAGTGTCACCAGCATAGCACCCCACACCATCACACCTCCTCCTCCATGCTTCTC
Source organism: Brachymystax lenok tsinlingensis (assembly GCA_030435695.1). Classification (NCBI taxonomy): domain Eukaryota; kingdom Metazoa; phylum Chordata; class Actinopteri; order Salmoniformes; family Salmonidae; genus Brachymystax; species Brachymystax lenok. The sequence continues at coordinate 4,382,946 of CM059792.1, read as the reverse complement.
ACAAAGACACGGCAGTTGGAACAAAGAATCTAAAAATAAGATTTCCACCGGTCTAATGTCCATTGCTCATGTTTCTTGGCCCAAGCAAGTCTCTTCTTATTATTGGTGTCCTTTAGTAGTGGTTTCTTTGCAGCAATTCGACCATTAAGGCCTGATTCAAGCAGTCTCCTCTGAACAGTTGATGTTGAGATGTGTCTGTTACTTGAACTCTGTGAAGCATTTATTTGGGCTGCATTTTCTGAGGCTGGTAACTCTAATGAACGTATCCTCTGCAGCAGAGGTTTGGTCTTCCTTTCTGTCACGTATACTCCCTCTCCGGCCTCCAGGTCATCAGGCTGCTGATTATCCCGCACACCTGTCACCATTGTCTTGTGCACCTGCGCCTCATGACACTCACCTGGACTCCATCACCTCCTTGATTATCTTCCCTATATCTGTCACTCCCCTTGGTTCTTTCCTCAGGTGTTATTGACTCTGTTTCATGTCAGTGCATTGTTTGTGTTTCGTGTTTATTGTTTTATTTATTTATTACAACACTCCCTGTACTTGCTCCCCGACTCTCAGCACACTCATTACACTTTCCTGTGGCGGTCCTCATGAGAGCCAGTTTTATCATAGCGCTTGATGTTTTTTGCGACTGCACTAGAAGAAACTTTAAAAGTTCTTAATTTTTCTGTATTGACTAACATTCATGTCTTAAAGTAATGATGGACTGTCATTTTTCCTTTTTGCCAGTTTTTGCCATAATATGGACTTGGTATTTTACCAAATAGGGCTATCTTCTGTATACCACCCCTAACGGATTGGCTCAAACGCATTAAGAAGGTATTAAATTCCACAAATTAACTTAACAAGGCAAACCTGTTAAATAAAATGCATTCCAGGTGACTACCTCATGAAGCTGTGTAACGATGTCGGGAAGCAAGTTCAGGGAGTGTTTTAATAAATAAATGCAACTTAATACAAAACAAGAACTACAAACAACGCACAGACATGATACTGGAACAGAAACAATAACGCCTGGGGAAGGAACCAATGGGAGTGACATATATAAGGAAGGTAATCAGGGAGGTGGAGTCCAGGTGAGTCTGAAGACGTGCAGGTGTGCGTAATGATGGTGACAAGTGTGCGCCATAACGAGCAGCCTGGTGACCTAGAGGCCGGAGAGTGAGCACAAATGACAAGCTGGCTGAGAGAATGCCAAATTTTGATTTGTTTAACACTTTTTTTGTTTACTACATGATTCCATATGAGTTATTTCATAGTTTTGATGTCTTCACTATTATTCTAAAATGTAGAAATTAGTAGGTGTGTCCAAACTTTTGACTGGTACTGTATATATATATACATTTGCAATTTTTTTTATAGGGGATTGGAAGTGATACAAACAATTACGTTGGTGGAAGCTACAGTTTATCTGCAATATTAAAGCTGATTACCCCCTAAGAAAAATAAAATCGAAAAAAAAAACCTTGGGTAACTTACACACTTCTAATAATACTTCACTTCACTACCCTGTCATCACACACAGTGTACCCCGTTACTCTCTTCCCTTCTATGATTATGGAGCTAGAGCCATCTATATACAATTCTTGTCCCGATTCCCATTCTGTCTCTTGCAAATCGGGCTGAGGCTTTGGAGTAATTTCATCTGGGTCATATAAACTCAGCAAATAAAGAAACGTCCCTTTTTCAGGACCCTGTCTTTCAAAGATAATTAGTAAAAATCCAAATAACTTCACAGATCTTCATTGTAAAGGGTTTAAACACTGTTTCCCATGCTTGTTTAATGAACCATAAACAATTAATGAACATGCACCTGTGGAACAATTGTGAAGACACTAACAGCTTAGGCAATTAAGGTCACAGTTATGAAAACTTAGGACACTAAAGAGGCCTTTCTACTATGCCCAGCGTCCCTGCTTATCTGTGTGAACATGCCTTAGGCATGCTGCAAGGAGGCAGTTAGACTCTACATCCCTTGTAAAGCGGATAAATGTGCTTAATTTTAAGAAGTTCTTTGGCCACTTTAGTTGTAATACAAACCTTTTCAAAACATATAGGGTTGTGGGCTAGGCTACATGAGGTGTGTGACTATGATTAGAAAAAGGTGCTAAAAAAGGCATTGTTTCTTATGCTGGGCATCATTCACAAGTGATAGCTTAATATTGTCACCCATCAGACTATTCTTGATTTAATCTTGTCTTTACATAAACTAAATAATATATGTGACCGACCGGCTCAAATCGGTCTTATGTAGCAAAAGTTTTTGACATTGCATAAAAGTAGAGACTCAAATGGTATATCATACACTGCATTTGAGGAACAATGGGAAATATATATATATATATATATATATTATTTGTTTTACCTTTATTTAACAGGGAGTCACATTGAGATTACACATTACAATAAAAACAGAATATTAAAACATACACATGTGCATAAAACTACATAATTCAGCACACAATTAACAAAAATTAACATTTAATAAAAGCAATCACATTCAACTACATAGAGGTCCTCAATCAATAATGTAAACTGCCTGAGTGGCACCAGTACATCTAGCTGCAGTAAACTCTGCATATTGTTCCACAAACTGAAGGGATCTCTAGTGTTATCCATTCCTGTGAACGGGTTTGGTAATTTATTGTTCTTATCTTATTTAATTAAGTTACATATGGAGGGAGTTTCTGTAAGATTGCTTTGTAAATAAATAAAAGAGAATGCAGCTCTCTTCTTACAGACAGAGAGGTCCATACCACATTTGTATACAGACTACAATGATGAGTCCTAAAATTGTCCCGTGATAAATTGTATTGCGGAATAGACTGCGACCAAGGGTTAAAACAGAGGTTGCTGCATGCATGTAAACAATATCACCAAAATCCAATACAGGAAGAAGTGTTGCTTAAACAATCTTTCTCCTGTTTTTAATACTAAGGCATGATTTATTTTGATATAAAAAAAACTATCTTGGACCTTAGCTTCATAGTCAGATTTTTTATATGCGTCACGAAGGTTAACCTCTCATCAATCAAGACACCCTGGTACTTATATTGAGAAACAAGCTCAATTTGGGCTCCATTTATAGTGTAAATATGCAGGTCCCCAGGGTCAACATTTTGTGACCTAGAGAACAGCATGAGCTTGGTTTTACTTGTATTTAACACTAATTTAAGATCTGTAAGTGATTTCTCAATTGAATCAAAGTCATGCTGAAGTTCACGAAAGGCCTGCTGCATTGAGGTGGCACAGAATACAAAACTGTGTCATCTGCATAGAGATGAATGCTACAAGAATTAAGTGTTTCCTATGTCATTAATATACAAAGTGAACAATAATGGACCCAAAATCGAACCCCACCTTTTTGAATTTCAAGAAATTCTGATTTAACCCCATCTATCAAGATGGCCTGAGTTCTATCGCTAAGATAATTCTGAAACTATAAACAGGCTGTATATCCCAGGCCTACTCTTTATAATTTCTTCAGCAAAACAGAATGATCAACAGTGTCGAACGCCTTTGACAGGTCAATAAACAAGGCAGCACAGGCCTTTTTAGCATCCAAGGCATTGACAAGATTATTAACAACTAGCGTCGTTGCTGTGGTAGTACTATGCCCAGGCCTAAACCCTGATTGGTTTATATTAAGAATACAATGATCAGATAAAAAGGAACGGAGTTGTACATTAACCAAGGACTCAAGAATTTTAGCTAAACAAGGTAGTCTTGAAATAAGGCGATAGTTGTCAAGATCATTTGTATTCCCACCCTTATGGAGTGGCAGCACATATGCGGATTTCCAAGCTTTTGGAATACATCCTGATAACGTTAAATACACAATGTGACCTACTGAGCCAGCAATAAGGGGTTCTGCACACTTAAGCAAACCAGGATCCAAATGATCAGCCCCTGTGCATGTTTTTGGTCTAATGTTAACAAAGCATCCAGAACTTATTTATCAGTGAATTTCCGAAAAGAAAACTCCTGACTAGCGTTTTCAGGATCATTCAATAGATTTTCACCATCTACATCCAAGCTACTCTTTTCAAGAGCTGGTTTTGAAATACATTCAAATATAAAGCCTGCAGAGATAAAATGGTGATTTAAATGCATTAATTATATCATTAATGCATATCAGGGCCAGAATCTAAATTAATTTTTTGGGGGAGAGAAGAAGAGATACAACCCTTCAGTGATTTAACAGCTTTCCATAATTTAGCTGGGTTCCCTGTACATTCAGATATTGTATTAACATAATACATCTGATTTAGCTTTTTTAACTAGTTTTAAACACAGTTTCTCAACCGCCTAAAAGACTGCCGATCTCGGCCCGAGTCTGTGAATCTAGGTTTGGCCCAGGCAGCATCTCTGTTGTGTTCGACTTCAGATAGCTCTGGACTAAACCAAGGGCAAGACCGATTTTTAATTCTGTGTTTAAAATTTCTCTTGTTGATGAAACAAGGTTTGGATCGAGGCATCCGTATATCCCTGACACATGCAATGGGAAGTGGTCACTAATATTCAAAGCAAATACCCCACTCCCAGCATATTTCTCTGGAGTATTTGTAAATATGAGGTCAATCAAAGTCGATTTCGTAGGGTCCATTAAGTTTGGACTAGTGGGCTTTGTAATCAGCTGGGTCAAATTTAGATTAGTACAAAAATCATTTAGACAATCAGCATCCTGCGTTCCCCATGCAAGATTACAATCTCCAGCGATCAACACCTCTGGGGTAATAAAAATGGCAATTCAATCAGTGAGTTCATTTAGTACACACTTCTTGGCGGAAGGTGGACGATAGATTCCTATAACTGTTATTTTTGAGTTTGAACACAACTGAAGACTTAAAGCCAACAATTCAAATTGTTTAGGACTGGAAGTAGCCTTTATCAGAGACACAGAAATAAGATTATTTGTGTAAATAGCAACACCACCACCTTTGTCTTTCCTATCAGCCCTAAACATTGTAACCATCCATAGCAGCACCAGGGTTTTATCAGTTAACCAGGTCTCAGATACAATAAAAATATCAGGGTCTGCTAGAGAGGCCCAGATCTTGACATAGGTAATAAACTATGAATATTAAGATGTAAAAAAGTCTTTTTTTTGCATTTAAAATCATACAGTTTCAATACTTTGAGATTTCAGAACAACAGGATACTCAACGATTGGATTAAACATATTAGGAAAAGAAAACAAAGTAGGAATAGCAATGACATTTCTCTGGTTATCACTTTCAGATGCGACATGTGAAACTCTCACAGTGACCAAAGAAGAGATGGTAAAAACAGACTTACATGTAATGCTAATATTGTCCTCATATCAATTTAGTTGACCAACAACCTTTCCAATGTTTGATGACAACAGCCGGGAGCCATTTTCACCCAGGTGAATTCCATCTTCCACAAAGTAGCCAGGCCTATTCCAGAAGGAGTCAAAATTGTCGACGAAGGACATGCCCAAGTCCTTGGTCAGACGCATTAACCACTGGTGAAGAGACCAAAGATGGTAAAACACTCAGTCCCACAATGGCGAGGAGATGGAATTGGGCCCGAGACAATTATACAGTATGTCCTGCTAATTTCTGAGCATTCTCCAAGAGTTGTAAGAAATTGTCTCTTAGTTTACAGATTTCACACACATAATATCATTAGACCCAATATCAACACAACAGTTTTCAGAGCAGGAATCTGTTTCTTGATTGTGAGCAATGACTTCTAATAAATCGAATACCCAAGTTCCAGGAAAACAAAGTGTACGGGTATTTCGGACTTCCACCAATCTAACCATGGAGCTTCCCATAATAATGGTTGATGGCTGCTGTCCATTTCAAGCCGGAGCCCTCAACCCAACCTTTGAAAGTTGACAAACTTGTAAACTCACTTTTAAGAAAATGGCCTTTGAATGTTTTGGTACTACTACTGGACAGCCCTTCTTTGTCTACTCCCATTCAGCATCGTTCACACCATCTTAAGCTTTAGCTCCACCCATCTCTTTAAGGGTTGATCTGACAGTTCTGTACTAACACCAGCAGTCAAGCACCCCTGTAAAGTCCTTTATTATACACAGATTCAAAATACCTACACAGATTCAAGATACCTATTGATAACAAATGTGTATTTTGTGGTTGTGACCCAGAGACTCTTGACCGTTAATTTTGGGACTGTTCTTAGATCAGAAGATTTTGGGGTGAGATTTATTTGAAACGAAACAACTATTAATGTTAATTTTAAAGACTGATATTATGTTTTATTTTTATCCAAATTATGTGGACCCTGATTTAACTTTCAATGTTAATTTGTTTATTTTTCATGGTGGGCGGAGAACAAACCCCTCTTTACATTGTTTAAGGTAGAATTGAAATATTATTTAAAAATGATCATTAAGTGTGAAAAAAAAAATCTATACGTACCATGAAACATTTTGACAAACGTAAAATGTGTCTCAATATATAATACCCCTGTGTGTTAGGTTTATGTACTCTTGTTTGTATATTTCTGTTTTTGTATTTGTTTAGTTCAGAATATTAATTAAAAAAATTATAATAACAAAAAAAAAAAATAGCACACAAGCTAACTGTCTAACATTGGCTAGCTTGCTAGCTATTTCCAGACACATAATGAGAAAACACCCCACTATGACCATTTTACTCGCCCTAGCAGAGCTGGTTAGGCAGTTTTCATGTTATCCAGAGCATTGGTGACTGTAACTGTGCTGGTGGCAACAATTTAATTACGATTTCTGCCAAAGTTTATGGACACCGGACATATTCAATGGGTGTTGAGCGTTCGCAAATTCATCAGTTATTCTGCACTCTGGCACACTCAGACGAGAGTGTATGTCCAGACTGAATTCACGAACGCACCCGACATGGTTACTTGCATAGTGGAGTCTTTTCTTATGACATGTATCTAGCTAGCTAAACAATGAAAAATAATCACAACTCATGACATTACTACCCTGCATGAATCTGCAGGTAGCTAACCATGTCTATCAACAGTTGTCGCAGATACATAACAAAAAGCAGGGTTAGACAAGATTACCAACACATACTGACCAGCTCAAATAGACAGAAGCATGCTATATGGCAGACCAATCCAAACTCATCTCTCGGCATGTCCAGCCCACTCATCATCTCAGCCAATCATGGCTAGCGGAAAGGTATTTTTCTGTGGCTAAACCAACTAGGCTCGTAATTCAACAATTGTACTAATATTTACACATGGCATACACGTTTTTTATTAAGGCATATGAAAGTTCACATGTTCGAGAAGGCATTTCTGCCAAAAAAACACATTTTGAAAAAAATATTAAGTCTACGTTCAAATGGCTCTCCTGTGAAGTAGTGCCACGCAACATACCCCTAGTTTCCTGAAACGGGTCACATACATGTGTAACTTGTTTCAATTTAGAAAGGACCATTATCATGCACCTGTATCGAAAAAAACTAAACATGTTGTCTATGCACTTAAATAGAGAATGGAGGACACTTTTGGTGTGGTTCATTTTCATGCTAGCCAGGTAGGCTATACTCCTGTTGTAAATATAAGTAATGTGCTTAATTTTGACACGTAAGTTCTAAATATTAATAACGGCCCTTACAGCATGAGTTCTTTTAACACACGGTACCAGAATTCTAAGCTGCTGTTCTAGAATTTGATTGATGCATTTTGTTGCTATACTCTACACCCCGCATTGTATCAATACCGCAATGTCTGCTTCATATGAGGCTTTATAAAACTTTCTTCCTATAGTAGTAGCAGTGAGTATCTATAGTATTATTGATAACTGTATAATTATTAGTATCATCTATACTACATGTATTATTATCTGAAAGAGGCTTTGGTAGAGGCTTTGGTATTGGCCTGTCTGAGTGTTTGAGATAGTGCAGGAAACCTGTGGCGCTAAATCCGGTGTATTTGATACAATAGTGGCATACAAAAAGTGAGAGTGTAGTATGAGCATATATTACATATGCCGACTATTGCTAAGGCCGGGAAAGGCTGGCATCCTAAATACTTTTTCTTCATTTTCAAAAATGTATTTAATTTATTCTCCCCTGGAAAAACTTGGCTATAGCAGTGGCTACATTTTATCACCATGTCAACGTATTATCACCACTGGACATGTAGCCTTGTCGTGCAAATATTCGCTCAATCATATTTCTCAGATATCGGAACAGGTGAATTCAAATAGACTTTATTACAAAGCAACAAGCCGAGCTGGCCCATGGACCAACTTCCGGACTCAGTCTCAGTCCACTCCTTTTATACAGTTTCATGCTTATACAAGTTTCATAGTCCCTCCACTTTATGCTAATTACCATATCCCCTTGGCTTTACTCCACCATTGTTTCCAAATCTAAGTTCTTTCCTCTAGGTGGGGTTTCCCCTCCCCTCTAGTTCCTTTGATCAAATAAGTTGGTGGCGCGCCTATACATTATTTCCAGAAAATAATATGTGCAGATTACTATAGGCAATTATACGATTGCTACATCCCATTATCGGACTAGAATATTACTACAGGCCATTATAGGATTATGCACAGATAACTATAGGCCATTATAGAATTATACCAATAAGTACACTCAATCCCAGGATTGCACATAGTGCTTTTGCTTACTTCCTTTAGTGCTATTTAGCCTTTTAACAAGAAACACATTCTCTTAACAGAAAATACCCATATCCTACAGATGCCTGCCTCGTCACCAATTGAGGAAGATATTTCTCATCAAATGCGATGAGTATTATGGCTTGGATAGGTTTTAGCCTGGTTGAGGCGGAGGATAATGAGAACAGGGCGGTGGACAAAGTCATGCAATCAACAAAGTGAGTTAGTTTGTACAGGCGATCAGATTGAATGGTGTGTGTGCGTGTAATCAGCTATATTGTATGCAGAGAACGTGGCATGAGTGAAGCGAGGTTGTAGATATAATGGGTTATCGTAAACTAAGGAGCTAGACAGGATTATCTAGGTTTATGCTTTGGCACCATCTACGGGCTGAATGTTACGTGAATGTTACTCTCCTTCCAAAACGTGGTTACATTTATATCAACTTCAAGTATTACTAACTATACAGTATATTCCTAGGAAAAGCCGATGTAATGTAACAACTCAAATTGTGCTCTTTAGTCTAAAGTTGTCTACAGATTAGGCTAAAGGTTGTTGGCTAGGGAAAATATGATTTGATTGAAATAATCAAATCATATTTTCTCTAGCCAACAACCATTTGGCCAAATGATAAAACATAATTGAGAATTACAAATCAAGGAATAACAAAAGTTGATGACATACTTTTCTTTTTCTGTTTTATTTCAGAAATGGAGACCAGAAGTCAAACAAAGTAAACAAACATCTTTATTGTGCGTTTTTTTAAGACCATTTCTCCAATCTCCAATTTCTCACCGCCTACGCATCAAACACATCAAGTCATACATTTTAATACATTTTTAAATTGTTGATTACATACTTTTCTTGTTCTTTTTTATTTCAGAAATAGAACCCAGAAGTCAAACAAGCATTTAATTTCAGGTAAACAAACATCTATTTTTGTAGAATATTTCCCCAATCCCCCCATCAAACACCTCAAGTCATAGATTTTACAATTGTATATTTAAAAATATCAGCATCAAGCAATTGTATCAGCCTACTTTCCACTTAATAGTGCTTTAGGGTGTGGTTCTCGCCAAAGCAAGGAACTGCCCACAAGGCTGTGTCACATGGCTCACACAGGTACATGGTCAACTTCCTTTGTCGGGTAGATTGTAGACAGATCTTGCAATGCCTCCTTGTGCTTTTTCCTTGCAGTGTGGTCTGAGGGACGTCCAGTGAGGCGTAGAGGATTGTCAGAGGCAGGCCGGACCCGAGCAGACGGACAACGAGGAGTGTATTTGTATTTGTGTTCTTGCGGATTCAAGAAGTCTGCGACGTTCAGAATGAGTCTGATATGAGGTAATGATTAATAAATGACTGTTATTGATATATCTTATATATATCATCTTTAGTTTGATTCTGGAGACGACAACTTGTTAACCAACTTCTTCAGTGGTGCCCCAAATTCCTAATGAGTTAATTGTTACATTATTAATTTAATTGAGCAACAATAAAACATAGTTAGTTGATTGGATACATAACAGTCATCAGATTAAATAAGTCATGTCAAGACACAATTGCAGAGTATTTGGAATGACAAAAAACACCAGCAAACAAATTAATAGAAGCGCATGAAACATGCAGGTTCAGCTACCGTCTTGATGGGAGGAGATCTGAACCCATGCTTTTTATAAAAAATGTTGTCCATGTTGCCTGTTGCCGAGCATTGCTCCAGTGTCCCATACCCTGTAGCCTGTGAAATTGCATGGCAATATTGGGACAATAATTTGGCAGTGTATAATGAGCTATATTGAAAAGAGCCTATGCTAAGCAGAATTGTGCATGAATGACATAAAGAAAAGGAGTGCTGTTGCTGGTCTCCTACCTACAATTAAAGATTACAAGCCATTTTGAGATCCCTGATTTGCACTACTTTCCTTTTACTTGACACTTTATTATGTCTGCCCATGAGGATATTGTATGTGTGGGATTGCAGCCTTGTTCGCAGCAGCAAAAGTGTAACAGAGGAAAGCAGAGAGCACTTCCAACACTGTTTTCAGTCAGTAGCTTTAATGATACCTATCTACTATTGATACAACACTTTATTGGACACCTAGCGTCATAACATGTTATACATAGCTATGTCATAATTATGTCATAACAGCTTACATAACCTGTCATAATATGGTCATAACACTGTCATGACACATAACACTTTCAAGACAGATACATTGCGTTGCTTTATAGCTAGTTATGACACCTACATAAGCATGTCAAAACCCACAAAACCAGGGGCAGTTTCTTTGGCATGTAGGCTGCAGTTGTCACGTATGCCATCTTTGTATTTGTACTTGCATTTATTATGGATCCCCATTAGCTGCTGCTTTGGCAGCAGCTATTCTTCCTGGGGTCCAGCAAATTGAAGGCAGTTTATACAATTTTAAAACATTGCAATACACTCACAGATTTCACAACACACTGTGTGCCCTCAGGCCCCTACTCCACCAATACCACATATCTACAATACTAAATCCATGTGTATGTATTGTGTGTGTGTGTGTGTGTGTGTGTGTGTGTGTGTGTGTGTGTGTGTGTGTGTGTGTGTGTGTGTGTGTGTGTGTGTGTGTGTGTGTGTGTGTGTGTGTGTGTGTGTGTGTGTGTGTGTGTGTGTGTGTGTGTGTGTGTGTGTGTGTGTGTATATGCCGATGTTTGTGTTGGCCCTCTGTTCCAAAAGGTGTTTTTTTAATCAGTTTTTTAAATCTAATTGTACTGCTTGCGTCAGTTACTTGATGTGGAATAGAGTTCCATGTAGTCATGGCTCTATGTAGTACTGTGTGCCTCCCATAGTCTGTTCTGGACTTCAGGACTGTGAAGAGAACTCTTGTGTCATGTCTTGTGGGGTATGTATGGGGGTCCGAGCTGTGTGCCAGTAGTTTAGACAGACAGTTCGGAGCATTCAACATGTCAATGCCTCTCATAAATAAAAGTAGTGATAAAGTCAATCTCTCTTCCACTTTCAGCCAGGAGAGATTGACATGCATATTGTTAATATTAGCTCTCTGTGTACATCCAAGGGCCAGACGTGCTGCCCTGTTCTGAGCCAATTGCAATTTTCCTCAGTCCTTTTTTGTGGCACCTGACCACACGACTGAACAGTAGTCAAGGTGCAACAAAACTAGGGCCTGTAGGACCTGCCTTGTTGATAGTGTTGTTAAGAAGGCAGAGTATCACTTTATTATAGACAGACTTCTCCCCATCTTGGCTACTACTGCATCAATATTTTGACCATGGCAGTTTACAATCTTGTGTTACTCCAAGCAGTTTAGTAATCTCAATTTGCTGAATTTCCACATTATTTGTTGCAATATTTAGTTGAGGTTTAGGGTTTAGTGAGTGTTTTGTTCTAAATACAATGCTTTTAGTTTTAGAAATATTTAGGGCTAACTTATTCCTTGCCACCCACTCTGAAACTAACTGCAGCTCTTGGTTGAGTGTTGCAGTGATTTCAGTCGCAGTATTAGCTGACGTGTATAGTGTTGGTTTTACTCAAAGTCAGTGGCATGTCATTAGTAAAAATTTTAAAAAGCAAGGGGCCTAAACAGCTACCCTGGGAAATTCCTGATTCTAACTGGATCATAGTAGGCTTAAATTGAAGATGTGGCAAATAGGAGTGGCAATATCGTTTGCTATTAACGTCAGTAATTTTCCATCTAGATTGTCAGACCCCAGTGTCTTCTCAGTGTTGATAGACAACAATAATTTTTTCACCTTTTTCACCTCCACACTGACTTTACGGAATTCCAAAGTACAATTCTTGTCTTTCATAATTTAGTCCGATATACTTGGATGTGTAGTGTCAGCGTTTGTTGCTGGCATGTCATCCCTAAGTTTGCTTATCTTGCCAATGAAAAGGTCATTAATTAACTACTTAGGGAGCAGCGCACGAGGTGACGGTTTTGGAGAGCCTGGCGTGCCCAAAGTAAAATGCCTCCCATTCAGGCCCAGAAAATAGGATATGCACATATTTAGTACCATTGGATAGGAAACACTCTGAATTTTCTAAAAGTGTTAACATTTTGTCTGAGTATAACAGAACGGATATGGCAGGCAAAAACCCGAGGAATTTCTGTCCTGGAAAAAGTGGTTTTGACAAATTGCCTCATTTGGAACCCCTCCCTTATGAAAATGCCCATATAAGGGCATATGAATGCAGTACCTATGGCTTCCTCTGGATGTCAACAGTCTCGAGAAAGTGTTCTGATTCTTTTTAGATGCTTTTAGAGCAGAGAAGAAGACGAATAAGGAAGTGTCCACGCAGATGTCAATAGAAGTAAATGCGCGCTCCCGGCTGGTGCGTTCTTTGGTTTTTTCCTTTCTTATCGCCCAGTTTATATTCCGGTTGAAATATTATACTATTTATACATAAAAGTGTTCCTAAGGATACATTATCAATTATGTTTGATTGTTCTTGGACAAGTTTATAGGTATAAGTTGAACGAGTTCTCTTCACGTTTCAATGGACGATTGGAGGCTCTATTTTCTCATTATAATGCGCCAACCAAACGGAGATTTATGGATATAATACATTACTTTTTATAACAAAAGAACTATGGATTGTCTTTGTTGGACACTTGAGAAGCCCTCAGCAGAAGTTCTTCAAAAGGTAATTGATAAGTTTTTTTCGCTGTGACATGTGTTTTCTGTGAACCGTGAAGGCTTATGAATTCATGCTAATGGCAAAATATGTGGGGTGCTATCCTCAAACAATCAAATGTGGTGCTTTCGCCGTAAAGCCTTTTTGAAACCTGACAACGCTGTGATATTGCCAAGAAGCAGAGCTTTTGATGACTATGAAACACTTGTATATTGATGCATGTTTAATAATTCAACTTTTGGATTTTGAATTTGGCGCCTTGCATTTCACCTGGTAGTTTCGGGAGTGGGGCGCTAGCGCCCCAGCGCACCTTGCTGCTCCTTAAGAAGTTAAAGTAGTTTGTAATATCAGTGGGTTTGTGATTTGAGTCATCTGATTGAATGAATTAAGGAGCCGAGTTGGCTTTTTTAAGGTGCCCCAAAGCTTATTACCATCATTCTTTACATAATTTATCTTTGTTTCATAGTGTAGTTTATTTTTATTTAGTTTAGTCACATGATTTCCAAGGAGATTTAACAGTTTTCACAGTCATTTTCTTAATGGGTGCGTGCTTATTAGTAACTGGAATAAGTAGTTTTATAAATGTGTCAAGTGCAGCGTCTGGTTGCTCCTCATTACACACCACAGACCAGCAAATATTCTTTACGTCATCAACCTATGAATCACTACGAAACTTAATGTATGACCTTTTATACACTATATTAGGCCCATCCTTTGGAACTGTAGTTTTCCTAGATATGACTATTACATTAGGATCACTACATCCTATGGATTTGGATACTGCTTTGAAGGAAATATCTGCAGCGTTAGTAAAAATGTGATCAATGCATGTTGATGATTTAATTCCTGTGCTGTTTGTAACTACCCTGGTAGGTTGACTAACAACCTGATCCAGGTTGCAGGCACTGGTTACAGTTTGAAGCTTTTTCCTGAGTGGGCAGCTTGATGATAGCCAGCCAATATTTAAATCACCCAGAAAATATACTTCTCTGTTTATATCACATACATTATCAAGCATTTCACACATATTATCCAGAAACTGACTGTTAGCACTTGGTGGTCTACAGCAGCTTCCCACAGGAATGGGCTTTAGGCAGATGAACCTGTTGCCATATTACTTCAACAGTATTTAACATTAGATCGTCTCTAAGCTTTACAGGAATGTGGTTCTGAATATAGACCGCAACACCGCCTCCGTTGGCATTTCTGTCTTTTTGGTAGATGTTATAACCATGTATTACTACCACTGTATCATCAAAGGTCTTATCTAAGGGATTTTCAGACATAGTCAGAATATGAATGTCATCTGTTAGGCAAGTTATTGACTTCATGGACCTTGTTTCTTCGGCTACATATGTTAATATGGGCAATTATTAGCACTTTTCTGGGTTGCTTGATTGTTTTTAATGCTTCACTGGGAAGCTTATCAGAGGTAGACTTACTCATGTTATTTACATTGGAGATGATAGTGCAGGGTGAGCTGCATAAAGTGGTCTTCCTACTATTGCACACCGCCTCAGTGCTAACAGTGTGACTCTGGTTTATAGGCTCATGATTACTGCTTACAATAGCTGTAGGATAAACAGATGTATTCGGTGCAATTAGGGGTACATAAATTAAATTACTTATATTGTGTTTGCCAATGCCCCTAAGATCATGTACATTTGATGCAGAATTATGATGACTCATTGTCACAAGGGTAGGGATTAACTGAGGTGGTCTTGGATCATTTGCCAGTCATTGTTTCAACGCAGCCTTGAAATGCGTGGACAGAGTCCAGGAGCCAAGATGATTTGCATGGACTCCATGTTTCCAGAAGATGTCAAAGTTATCAATAAAAGTGACTCCAGCAGAGCTACAGTATTCTTTTAGCCAGATGTGTAATGCCAGCACTCTGATGAATCTTTCACACCCGCTGCCCAACGATGGTGAAATTATTGGCCATTTTTTGGAGTCTTTTAATGATAAAATCAGTTGTTTAAATTCAATTTTTAAATGTTCCGAGCTAGCCCTCCTGATGTCGTTTGACCCCACTCCCGGCATCTGTGGTAGAACAGTCGGAAGCAGCCTTGTTATGTCCTGTACTCGTGCTCCTGGGTAGAACATGGTTTTTGCCTTGGGGACCGAGATATTTCTCTCCATAGAGCTGCCGATTATGACAGCTGGTGATGTTGAATTGGCCGGTCTCTCAGCCAGCCTCAGAGACCGGATCTGAACCCGAGGAAGAAGCCACCGGAGAGGGAGACAAAGACGCAGGTACCTCCAGATCCGATCTTGAGAAGCCACCATGGACGAAGGTGCCGGAACCTCTGGATCCAGTGCGGAAAAACTGTTTTTGGTCTGTGCCAGTTCCGGGCTCAACATCTCCATGTTGACCCCTGTTGCCAAAGGACGCCTTCTTCGACTTCCACAGTGTGTGACGTACCTCCATGGCTGGTTGGTTGGGTCGAGATCAGCTCTGTTCTCCAGGGAAGGGGACCCCTTCGGGGATGGAACCCTGCCTAGCACCAGCCAGTCGGCTGTGGAGAGCCGACACGGCGGCAAAACTTCCACCAGACCAGAGCGGCGTCCGGCTACTGGGGTGGAAGAAAAATAAGTAGGTGGGAGTGGGTTCCCCAGTAGCTTATGTAGGTTTGCAAGCTGTTGCTACATTGAAAGTCAACGCGGTCCACATTGTCCTGGATCAAAGCAAAGTAAACGCAGCTTCTGCAATGTTGGAAACGTTCAATAGCGGCCTCCATTTGAGACCGCCGAACCAGCTAGGCTATCTGGGCTTTTGCATCTCTCCCAGCCGTATATATAGAATCTGGCAGGATCCCAGGACAGATAACATCGCTTACAGCACTTTAGCCCAACATAACCGCAGGATTCAAAATAAAATAAAAGTATATAAAAACACTTTTAAACCGAGGTCTTTAGTTCAGGTTTCAGTGTTCGACAGGTTTCAGTTTCGGCGGTCCTCAAGGAGCTGCCGCATCAGGTTTATCCTGTACTGCTGGTATGAGATCACCTGTCCTGTGACCTGCCGGTGGATCATGTGGCCGTTTAGGAGAGCTATATCTATTAGGTGGAAAAATAGCTT
This sequence comes from Brachymystax lenok tsinlingensis, assembly GCA_030435695.1. Taxonomy (NCBI): domain Eukaryota; kingdom Metazoa; phylum Chordata; class Actinopteri; order Salmoniformes; family Salmonidae; genus Brachymystax; species Brachymystax lenok. The sequence goes on along the minus strand of CM059792.1, from coordinate 4,366,611 downwards.
CTTGTACCATTTAAGGGACTTTCTGGCACACTCAACAAAACTGTTCTGCATTTCAACTGCTCCCATCTTATTGTTGTACTCCATGACACAGTCTGGCTTCAGTTTCCTCTCTCCAGTTTTCCAATATCCAACATTTTCGAGGAGTGCAATAATGGACAGAACATGGACATCGTGTTTGTTGTGCCATTTCACTGCCATTATCTCCCCGTTTGTTCGGAACTCCCCCTCCTCCTTGGTCATTCTCTTTTTAAATACTGCCATCCCCTTCCTGTTGGATCTCACTGTGCCACAGGTGCCTGTGTTCTCCCTCAAAAGGTACTGGAAAAGGGTAGGGCGACTGTACTAGTTGTCCACAAATACAGTGTGCCCATTTCTGAGGTAAGGCTGCAGCATGGTGATCACCACTGATACAGATATGCTAAAATATCTCATATTTGTGGTGGCGCCAGTGTAGATGACCAGGTCCTGTACATATCCTGTCAGACAGTCACAAAAAACAAAGAACTTGACTCCAAATCTGTGGCGCTTTGATGGGATGTATTGGCGGAACGCAAGCCTTCATTCCAAGCCATGAGAGACTCATCAATGCAAGTACTTGTGAGGAACTAACACTCTTCCAAATGCCCCGGTGAAACTGCCCAGGATGTTCCTAATTTTGTGAAGGGGGTCGGAGAGGTTGGCAGTGGCGTTGTTCACAAAGTGAAGCGCTCTCAGCAAGACAAGGAAGCGGTCCTGTGAGAAAAGGGTTTGGAAAAAAGGGTTCTGCAGCATGGAGTCAGTGGTCCAGTAGTCCCTCACAGAGCCCTTCTTAACTACCCCCATCAGCAGCACCGTGACCAGGAAGGTATACTGATAGTAGTGTTCGCCCATTTGAGAGCTTCCCTTTTACGCCAGGGGCAGTCCTCTCTTTCAGGTCATGAGAACATCCTACAAACAAAAATGCATATTTAGTAGGCTAAAGGCATTCTGAATTTTTAGACATTAGAAGAGAGCTTTGGATTTTTCTGTAATATGATAATGGGCATACCTGTTTGTTTTCCTGCACCACACTCTCCATCAATTCCTCATCAAGGAATCAAGGAACAGTTTAAAACATTCTGACACTGAGGGGGTAGGCAGGGTGCTTTGAACCCCAGACAGGGTGTCATTGAACTCTATCTCTGATGGTATGAAGTGACAGGATCTCCAGCAGCTGGGACTATCCTCCTCAATTTCAACCTCTTCTCCCTCACAGCCTACAACATTGACAGCAGCACCAGCATCTTGGGGAAGTGAATGATGTTCATTGCCTGCAAGGTTGGGGTGGGCACCATTTTCCTCACGCTCACAGTCCAGAAGGTTGGAGGGCAGATATTCCTCGTCACTATCTGATTGATCCAACTCACTCTCATACACAGATTCTTCATCAGAATTACTAAATATTTCTGGTATCTCCTCATCAGTGAGGCGTTTCCTTTTTTAATCTGACATTATCTCTATACTCAATGGCTATCAAGAGTTACGTTTTTCTGTCAGGACTGACTTAGATTGCAACTATGGCTAGTCTGGGTTGCTAGCTCAGACCCCCTTTCCAGGGGGTTTATTTGTATTTAGTTTATAAACTTCTCCTGTTTCCTTGAACCGAGGTCTTTAGTTCAGGTCATAGTAATATTTCCGCCCCACGATACCTTCCCCATTTACACCCCCCATGCACATGAAAACCCCCCACAAATTAAATTAACATTTCCACCCCACTAAAATGGTTTCAACTAAATCTGTCAACCCTGTTCGCGCTACAGCTAGGCAGTAGGCTTGTATTTGGGGGATGATCTGTGAGGCAATAACATTTTATTTGCTTTGTGATTGGTCAAAAACTGTAAACAACTTGTCAAGTCATGTGCTCTGGTTCCTGGATACACTGGAACAAGCTCATGCAGATTTAAATATGCTGAAAAGTAGCCAAACTAAGTTGATATTTTCCGGGCAATGGGCAGAGCCATCTTTCACTTTGTTTATTTGCGTCTTATGCCGCGTTCGAAATAACTTGAAACTCTGAAAAATACATGGTAAAATCATGACATCAGTGATCTTCACGTTGGGAAAGTCAGAGCTCTAGAAAGAGGCCCGTTTTGGAATTCCGAGTTGGATGACCATTCAAATCTGTTTTTCCCAGTCGGAGCTCATTATTTTCAGAGTTCCCAGTGGTTTTCAATACACTGACATCGGAAGTCGGAGATTTCCGAGTTCCAAGTTGTTTTGAATGCGGCATTATAGTGAATTCGCATTCTGGGATTAGGGAGTTTTCACAAACGTAAACAACCATGGCTGCCATCATAAAGAATGTAGCTGCTGTTAGCTTAGATGACACACATTTATTTTCTAAACCACATTACATTAGTTTATTCTGCTCACCAGAGATTGTAAACTAGTCTAGCTGTTAGGTCTCTAATTCATGTTTTGTTTTTTGTCAGTGCAACCTGTTATTTAGACTGGTTTATTGAATGAGTTTGGCTGTGGATGTGTTCTGTGTGATGCTTGGATGATGAAGTTTGCATTTATCTTTTACAATAAAAGGTCAAATTGAGGAATAAAGACCTTTATTTTCCATCGGAACAAAAAATATTTAGATACTGTTCTGACAACAATGGTGTTTAGACGTGTTTGTTACGTCATACTTCTGTTGCTACTGAACCAATCACGTATTTGAGATCGTATGCTGCAGAGACCACAACAATGATCACAAATACGTGATTGTACGGGTTAGGGTTAATATTAGGAAAGTTGAGAAATAAATATAGTAGGCCTAGCCTATAGAAAGCTGATGGCATACTCCTCTTTTTAGTAGAGGCCATAACTCTGTTTTCTCGCGCAATTGCATGGCCTATAGAAATGTTGCGCAACATGAGCTCATGGGCTCTAATGAAGTGTTTGATTAGATTTCAATTACAGAGTGATTAAGAGTGATTAAAGGGACAATAGCGTGCTGAGTACCAGGCAATTAGCAAGTTTGGGAGGCTAATAATGACCAGCAGCAGCATCAGTGGTTAAAGAAGCCTAATTACAGTGACTTAACGGTCACGTGGAATTTAACTGCCTTCTTGGCTCGTGACCGCCAGTGTGGTGGTAATACGGTCACTGCAACAGCTCTAATCTACACACAATACCCCATGCTGACAAAGCGAAAACAGGTTTTTAGAAATGTTTGCTAATTTATAAAAAATCAAAAACATAAGTATTCAGGTCCTTTGCTATGAGACTCGAAATTGAGCTCAGGTGCATAGTTTTTCCATTGATCATCCTTGAGATATTTCTAAAATGTATTTGGAGTCAACCTGTGTTGGGGCGCCATCGCCCCAATCCCAACACTACCCAGAGAAATGTATGGCGCCAAATTCAAAATCCCAAAGTAGAATTATAAAACATTAATCAATATACAAGAATTGCATTATCTTCAAAAGCTTAGACTCTTGGCAATCTCACAGCGTTCTCAGAATTCAAAAAAGCTTTACGGCAAATGCACAAAATGTGATTGTCTGAGGAAAGCACCTCACATATTTTCTGCATTAGCATAATTTCATAACCAGCGCGGGTCTCACAAAACACATAAAAGAGCTAAAATAAATCGCTTACCTTTGATGATCTTCTGCTGAGGGCAATCCGAAGTGTCCAAGCAAGACAATCCATATTTCTTTTGTTAGAAAAAGTCATTGTTTATATCCATAAATCTCCGTTTGGTTGGCACGTTATGTTCAGAAAATCCACTGTCTACTCGCCCATTGTACAGGGAAGAGAAAGCGTTCAAATTGATACTTATCAACTTTGCCCAAACAAATCAAACATAATTTATAATGTATCCTTAGGTACACTTTTATGTATATTAACTATAATATTTCACACGGATAATAACCTGGACGATAGAAAAGTAAATTCCAGAGGAGCGCGCTCACGGTCTCGCGCATAAAAAACTAAAGCCACTTCCTCCCTCCACTTACCTATTCTTCTTCTGTAAGGTTGTTTTCCATGGTAAACGCATGAAACCTTGTCTAAAGACTGTTGACATCTAGTGGAAGCCATAGGTACTGCAACCTGGGTCCTATTCTACAGAAAATCCCATAGACAGCCATTGGAAGTGAGGGCATGTCCAAAAAAACATTTTCCCGGACAGAAATTCCTCGGGTTATTGCCTGCCATATACGTTCTGTTATACTCACAGACGTGATTTTAACAGTTTTAGAACCTTCAGAGTGTTTTCTATCCAATAGTACTAATTATGTGCATATCCTACTTTCTGGGCCTGAGTGGCAGGCATTTTACTTTGGGCACGCCAGACTCTCCAAAACCGACACCACTGCTGCTGATCCCTAAGAAGTTAACACGATGGGAGAAGAAGGCACAGGGATGTAACTTGAGGTCCAGGGCATAACGCTGGGACAGGACAGCGTCTACTCCGATTTCCAAAGTTTTGGCCTCCACCACGAACAAACAGATTCGCCAATATGTGAGCTGTGGTGAAGCGGTACTTGATGTCCCGGAATGTCCGGTCAGCAGCTGGGGACGACGCAAACGGGACCTTGGGAGAGATGAGTGCAGACAGGGGGGAAGCCAGGGTGCTGTAACCCCAGAAAAAGTGGTGATAAAAGTTGGAAAATCCCAGGAAACATTGCAGCTGCACTCTGGACGTAGGCTGGGGCCAATCCACCACCGCTTTCACGTTTCCTGGATCCATCTGTACATTCCCCGCAGAGATGATGTAACCAAGGAAGGGGATGGTGGAGCGATGGAATTTACACTTCTCTGCTTTCAAAAAAAGCTGGTTCTCCAGGAGGCGCTGGAGGACGTCATCGAGGTAGACGAAGATGAACCGGTTCAGCATGTCACAGAAAACGTCATTAACCAAGGCCTGGAACACAGCTAGAGCGTTGGTAAGACCAAATGACATGACCAGATATTCGTAGTGACCGCTTGCCGTGTTGAAGGCAGTCTTCCACTCGTCCCCTTCTCGTATCCGCCCCAGGTGGTAGGCGTTCTGCAGGTCCAACCTGGAGAAAATGAACAAAGAACCCTGGAATGGCTCAAAGGCCGAGGCGATGAGTGGTAGCGGGTAGCGGTTCTTAACCATGATGTCATTGAGGCCTGGGTAGTCGATGAACCGGCACAGGGTTTTGTCCTTCTTCTCCAAAAAGAACCTTGGGCCGGCGGGGGAGGCAGAAGGACGGATACACCCTGCAGTTAGGGAGTCCTCGATGTAGGTCTCCATAGCCTTGGTCTCTGGACCCGACAGAGAGTACAGTCGTCCCCGGGATGGTGTGGTGCCTGGGAGAAGGTTGATCCCGCAGTCATAGGGTCAGTGCGTAGGAAGCGAAGTGGCCTGGGCCTTACTAAAAACCTCCCGTGGTCCTGGCAATCTGCATGAATGGTGGAGAGGTCCAGGGCAACTTCTGAGCCCACAGGAAGACGTCCCTGGGCAAGCAGAGCTGACTTCAGGCAATGGGCATGGCAGAACGGGCTTTATGGCACCAGCAGTCCAGTCAATGAGGGGATTGTGTCGCTGGAGCCAAGAGAATCCCAATACTGTGGGAACCTGAGGAGACTTAATTAGCATGAATTGGATAGCCTCGCTGTGGTTCCCTGACACTCGTAGGTTGATGGGATGTCTATAGGCCGGGTGACCCGGCCTATAGAGCGCCCTTCCAGTGGCCTAACATCCATGGAAAGGGGCTGAGTGGGGATGCCCAGCTTGGACGCCAGGGTAGCGTCCATTAACCTCTTAGGGATCCAATCCCGTGAAGGGGTTTGATTTTGCCAACATCCGGTGAAATGCAGAGCGCCAAATTCAAATTACAAAAAAAATAATTTTAAACATTCCAGAAAATACAAGTGTTGCACATCATTCAAAAGCTTAGAATCTTGATAATCTAACAGCATTGTCAGATTTTAAAAAAGCTTTACGGTGAAAGCTGAACATTTGATTGTCTAAGGACAGCACCCCGCTCAAATATTCAATTAGCATGGTAACATAACCAGCAGAGGTGTCACAAAACTCTAAAATAGCATAAAATAAATCGCTTACCTTTGAAGAGCTTCATCAGTCCCTCTTTATATCCATAAAGCTCAGTTTGTTTGGCGCGTTTTGTTCAGTAAATCCACCTGCCCAAAGGCGTTCATCCATGCAGACAAACAATATCCCAAGTGGGATAGGTCCTCTCCTTCCTATGTTCCCGTAGCAGCCCATCGATCCGGATGGTCAAGGCGGTGAGCAAGTCAAGATCCGTCGGTAGTTCCCAGGCTGCTAGCACGTCCTTAACTTCCTCTGAAAATCCGTGCAGCAACGTGTCGAACAGCGATCCCGGGATCCAGGCACTCTCAGCTGCCAACGTGCGGAAATCCACCACATAGTCTGCCACACTGAGGGAGTCTTGCCGAAGCTTGAATACCTTCCGGGCAGCCTCTCTCTCGGACAATGGAGAATCAAAAACCTTCTTCACCTCCGCCACGAACTCCTTCAGGCTGAAGCACACGGCCGACTGTTGTTCCCACACTGACGTAGCCCAGGCAAGAGCCCTCCCGGACATCAGCATGATGAGGTACACCATCTTCGAGCGGTCAGAGGGGAAGGAAGATGGCAGCTGCTCGAAGATGAGAGAACATTGCACGAGAAAAGCCTGACATGTTCCTGACTCTCCAGCGAAGGGTTCTGGGGGAGGTAAACAGTGTTTTCGGGCAGGGTTGTTGAAGCCCCATTGGCAGCGATTACAGCCTCAAGTCTTTTTGGGTATGACACTACAAGCTTGGCACACCTGTATTTCGGGAGTGTCTCCCATTCTTCTCTGCATATCTTCTCAAGCTCTATCAGGTTGGATGGGGAGCGTTGCTGCACAGCTATTTTCAGGTATCTCCAGAGATGTTTGATCGGGTTCAAGTCCGGGCTCTGGCTGGGCCACTCAAGGACATTTAGAGACTTATGCCAAAGCCACTCCTGCGTTGTCTTGGATGTGTGCTTAGGGTCGTTGTCCTGTTGGAAGGTGCACCAGTCTGAGGTTCTGAGAACTATGAAGCAAGTTTTCATCAAGGATCTCTCTGTACTTTGTACCGTTTGTATCGATCCTGACTAATCCCCCAGTCCCCGCCACTGAAAAACATTCCCCCAACATGATGCTGACGCTTGGCATTCAGGCCAAAGTGTTCAATCTGTGTTTCATAAGACCAGAGAATCTTGTTTCTCATGGTCTGAAAGTGCCTTTTATTAAACTATAGCAGGCTGTCATGTGACTTTTACTGAGGTTAGCTTCTGTCTGGCCATTGGTAGAGCGCTGCAGAGATGGTTGTCCTTCAGGAAGGTTCTCCCATCTCCACAGAGGAACTCTGGAGCTTTGTAAGAGTGACCATCTGGTTCTTAGTCACCTCCCTGACCAAGGCCCTTCTCCTTCGATTGCTCACTTTGGCTGGGTGGCCTGTTCTAGGAAGAGTCTTAGTGGTTCTAAAGCTCTTCCATTTAAGAATGCCGAAGGCCACTGTTTTCTTGGGGACCTTCAATGCTGCAGAAATTTTTGGGTAGCCTTCCCCAGATCTGTGTCTCGACACAATTCTGTCTCAGAGCTCTTCAAACAATTCCTTCGACCTCATGGCTTGGTTTTTGGACTGACATGCACTGTCAACTGTGGGACCTTATATTGACAGGTGTGTGCCTTTCCAAATCATCTCCAATCAATTGAATTTAATGCCACGGAGAGGAATTACAATGTGGGGAATCGTGAGCTTCTCGCAGTGAAGATGATGCTGGAGGACTGGAGGCACTGCTGGGAGGGGGCAGAACATCCTTTCATTGTGTGGACGAATCACAAGAACCTGGAATATCTCCACACCGCCAAGCGTCTCAATTCCAGGAAAGCTAGGTGAGCCCTGCTTTTCTCCCGGTTTAACTTCTCCCTCTCCTACCGACCGGGATCCAAGAATGTCAAGCCGGATGAGCTGTCACGCCACTAAAGCCCCTCGGCTTAACCCTTGGACCATCCTTTCCACCTCGTGCCTGGCGGCGGCACTCAGCTGGGGAATAGAGAATCAGGTCCGCGAGGTGCAGCGTTTCCAGGCGAACCCCGGGGGGGCCCAGATAACCGGATGTTTGTCCCTGACGCTGTCCGCCCCTCGGTCATGCAGTGGGCCCACTCCTCTAGGCTTGACTACCACCCGGGCTCCCGTCAGACCCTGGCCTTTGTGCGACAACACTTTTGGTGGCCTACCATAGTCCCTGATGTCTCCGCGTTCGTCGCCGCCTGCACGATCTGTGCGCAGAACAAGACTCCTCGGCAAGCTCCAGCTGGTCTCTTTCAACCACTTCCTGTCCCTCATTGTCCCTGGTCTCACATATCCCTGGACTTCATCACGGGTCACCCCCGTCTGTTAGCAACACCGTCATCATGACAGTAGTGGACCATTTTTTTCAAAGCCACCCTCTGCCAAGGAGACGGCCCAGCTCATGGTGCAGCATGTCTTCTGGCACCATGGACTCCCGGTGGACATGGTCTCCAACCCGGGGTCCTCAGTTCTTGTCCCGGTTCTGGAAGACGTTCTGCACACTTATTGGGTCGTCGGCCAGCCTGTCCTCCGTGTTCCACCCTCAGTCTAATGGCCAATCAGGACCTGGAGATGACTTTTCGCTGCCTTGTCTCCACCAAACCCACACCTGGAGCCAACAACTCGTGTTTGTTGAATACGCCCGCAACACCCTCCCCTGCTCTGCCACTGGTCTCTTGCCTTTTGAGTGTTCCCTGCGTTATCAGCCCCTGCTTTTCCTGGAGCCCAGACGTTCGTCCGCCGCTGTCGCCGTACTTGGAAGAGAGCCCAGTCGGCTCTTCTCAAGACCACCTCCAGGTATCGACAACAAGAGGACCACCACCGGACCTCGGTTCCCTGGTATCTTCTCGGGGAGAGAGTATGGCTGTCCACTCGAGATCTTCCCCTCTGGGTGGAGTCCCAGAGTCCTGTTTTATCGGCCCTTTCCCCATCTGCAAGAGTCTTAGCCCCTCTGCTGTTCGTCTTCTGTTCCCCCGTACCCTCCGTATACATCCCACCTATCGGGTGTCTAGGATTAAACCTATGTCTCACAGCTTTTTGTCTCCTGATTCCAGGCCCACCCCTCTCCCCCGTATCATCGACGGCCAACGTACACTGTGAGGTGCCTCCTGAAGGTTTGATCGCGGGGCAGGGGATTCCAGTACCTGGTTGATTGGGAGGGTTATGGCCCGGAGGAGAGGTGCTGGGCCCCCGCTAGGGACATCCTTGACCCAGGCCTCATCGCTGAATTCCACCGCCGGCCCCCTGTCAACGAGGTATGCGCCCAGGTAGGACTCTGGGGCGTACTGTCACACCCTGATCTGTTTCACCTGTCTTTGTGCTTGTCTCCATCCTGTCCAGGTGTCGCCTATCTTCCCCATTATCCCTAGTGTATTTATACCTGTGTTCTCTGTTTGTCTGTTGCCAGTTCATCTTGTCTCATCAAGCCTACCAGCGTTTTTCCCGTACTACTGTTTTTTCTCTAGTCCCTGTTTTCTAGTTTTCCAGGTTTTGACCATACTGCCTGCCCTGACACTGACCCTGCCTGCTGTTCTGTACCTTGTGACACTGCTCTGGATTACTGACCTCTGCCTGCCCTGACCCTGAGCCTGCCTGCCGTTCTGTAACTTTCGGACTCTGCTCTTGATTACTGACCTCTGCCTGTCGTTTGCCTGCCCCCTGTTTGTCTAATAAACATTTGTTACTTCGAACTGTCTGCATCTGGGTCTTCTCCTGAGCCGTTATACTCTCGCAGCACAGGCTGAGGGCCTAAGACCTGAAACAAACTACTCCAGCTTGCAGTCAGCTCAAGGAAACAACTAGTCTAGAGAAGCTGCTGACAGTGTGTTTGTGAGATGCCGGACAAAAAGCAATTTTAAAACTCCCGCGACTCATGCTGTGTCTACAGACATCCCCCAAACAAACAAAAAACGACTCTCTGTGAATGAGTGCACAACCTGTAAAAAATAAATGCACTTTTCGTAAAGCAAAACATTCCATTACACCATAGCCTACTTGTCAAGTGTATGTTTATGTTATACAACATTTTCTGAAATTGACCATATAAAATTATAATTGTAATTGCGCACCAAATTATGTCAGACATGTACCTTCTCCCATGCTCTGTTGCTGCTGACTGGGATGAATGCAGGAGCAGATTTCAGGAGCAGGAAAAGACACCCTCCTTTTGACTGATGACTGACATAAGGGCATGTACGTGATAGGCCTGTCTGGGTTATATGATTATGATGGTCATAATGCTTCTGAACATTGTCATAGAGAGTATTTTCTTAGTCCAAGTAAAGTGACACAGGATGTTCATAATGCTTTTTGTCAGGGTCATCAATCTTATTTTCTGCAAGTTATTTAAAATATGATGCACAAAAAAATAAAATAAAGAAACACATTTTCAAACAAAAGGAAACTTCTTTGCAGGGAAAAAACACATTTGAATAAATGTGGGTTTTGACACTCTTACGTAGGTGTCATAAACAGCCATAAAATGATGTAATATATGTTGTAACAGGTGTAAATATATGGGTCATGACAGTGTTATGACCATATTATGACAGGTTATGACAAGTTATGTAAGCTGTTATGACATAATATGGCATAGTTATGACCCTGTCATAATGTCTTATGACGCTGGGTGTCATGTAAAGTGTTACAATCTTATCAAACAAGTTAGGACAAGTTAGAAGTTATGTTTCAATTTGAACATATCCACATTGCCTATCTTCCCTATAGGCCTACATTAAAATGCAATCAAAATGCAAACAATACAGTTCTAAAAAGTCATACGTTTTGTTTCGTCGCTTATGCTATGTGTCAGTGTGAAACAGTTCTCATATTTCAGAACATTACAATTGTATAGCTAATAGTACTGAGTTATTAGCCAACATTTCGATTATGTCTGTCTTTGGTTCAATTATTTTAATTCCATTCTTTCAGTTTTTGTCTGCACGCAATGTTCGGTTGAATTATTGGAATTCCATTTCATTCAGTTTTTTTCTGCATGCTCAATGACCACATTTTGCAGTTACTCTAGAGATAAATCAGATCAAGCCTGAACTGTGAGATGTAGTAGTGAGTTGTAGTTTCCAACAGGCCAATGTTCTACATTGTTTAGCACAGAAAATGTGGTAATTAACTATGATGACCAAAATACATTGCACGCCTACTTGTCAGATCTTAGGTTTATGCCTGCTACATAAGAGACAGAAGAATGTGAGATTGAGAGCAGTTGCTTCTCGGCGTATCTCTACCTGAAAATACATGATCTAAGTGATTGATAGTTGGTATTTAGCAGTATGCCTTTATTTACTAAGAACTACTAAAATAGTATTTTATTTTCAGACAGCATAGGCAGCAACTGTATAGAGATGAGATGATGACTTTCAAATTCAATAATAAAGTCATCAAATAAAACAAATATGATATACATAACAACTTTAATTAAATAAATTAATGTAGATAAATGATGATTAAGTGATAATCCGTAATGGGAAGTCACTACCATCATGGGACTTTTATTTGTTGTTTTATTCTGTGTAGTTACAGCAAACAACCCACATAATGCATAGTGCATTTAATGTTTAAAAAAAATATCAAAATCAAAAACCAGTGGTAGCAGTTTTCGGAGTTTTGGAGAGTCTGGCGTGCCCAAAGTAAAATGCCTGGTACTCAGGCCCAGAAACTAGGACATGCACATAATTAGTAGTATTGGATAGAAAACACTCTGAAGTTTCTAAAACTGTTAAAATAATGTCTGTGAGTATAACAGAAGTGATTTGGCAGGCAAAAACTCGAGGAAAATCCATCCGGAAAAATGTGATTCTGTGAGGTGCCTCTATTGCCATTGACTTGCTATAGGAAATACTGGATTCCAGCTCCCAGGTTGCAGTACCTATGGCTTCCACTAGATGTCAACAGTCTTTAGACAAGGTTTCATGCGTTTATCTAGAAAAATCGAGGAGTAAGAAATATTAGCGTTAATATACATATTAGTGTACATAAGGATCGATTAGAAATGTTGTTTGATTTGATTGGACAAAGTTTATAGGTATAATTTTAACGCTCTGTATGTCTTGTATAATGGACGAGTGGACAGTGGATTTTCTGAACAAAACGCGCCAACCAAACGGAGCTTTATGGATATAAAGAGGGACTTTTGTGGAAAAAATGAACATTTATTGTCTTGCTTGGACCCTTCGGATTGCCATCAGATGAAGCTCTTCAAAGGTAAGCAATTTATTTTATCGCTTTTTATGAGTTTTGTGACACTCGTGCTGGTTATGTTATTATGCTAATGCAGAAAATATGCAGGGAGCTGTCCTCAAACAATCAAATGTTATGCTTTTGCCGTAAAGCCTTTTTGAAATCTGAGAATGCTGTGAGATTGCCAAGATTCTAAGCTTTTGAACAGTGTGCAACACTTGTATTTTCATGACTGTTTTATATTGCTACATTTGTCATTTGAATTTGGCGCTCTACATTTTTCCAGATGTTGTTGTGGCTGGGGTGGTAGCACCCCCCTGCTATATAACCGAAACTGAACCGAACTCAAAAAGCAGTAATCGCTTAGCACTAAAAGCTAATAAGCTATGTGTTTGTAGATCGACTGAGGTGAATGAACTTACAGCAGCCAAGGTGATAATGTCTGGAGTCATTTTTGCTTGTTTTTGCTGTTCTCCGAATAGCATTTGAAAGTTGTTTCATTGTATGGAAATGCAGTAAATGCGCTTAATTTACTGTAGTGGAGCTTCAAGTTCCTCTGTGTCCACCAGGGGTTGGAACTGGTTCAGGGAACAGAACTGAAAAAATGGAAAATAACTACATTTGTCAAGGAACACAATCTGAACCGGGAATGACAGTGATCTATATTGTTCCGGAACAGAACCATTATTTTTACGTTCCGGGCATTTTTCTACAGTCCCACAAAACGCAACAAAGCGCCTGTGCAAAGCCCTCCCTCTGTCAATAAGAAACCTCTTCTAGTGTCTGCCTGCCAGCTGAAATTCTTTGCCAGTGTGTGTCCTCCACACTCTCTTGCTCTCACCCCACCTGCAAATTTTCAGTTGCTACACTTGTTGTTCTATCACAGCATGTAAAGGACTCACTGAGCTATAGCTTTCCCGCTCCATAGCAAGCTGCTCTGTCCACACTGCATGATTGGTGAAGTAATTTAATGTTGAGTTAAATGTAAAAGAAATATATGATTTCAGAGGTTTAAAAAGGAACAGAAAGGAACTATATAAACCGGTACAACAAAAACAGGGGGGAAGCGCCTGGATGACAGATACTCTGGGTAATTGAAATGCAGTGCGCTTTGCACCATTGTCCATACCCCTGAAACGAGTTGTGCACCCCACCCTCACAAGCCTGACTGGGACACCCAAAGCGACCGGATTAGGCTACGAGATGCATCCAAGTGAATGGCTAGCACTCAGCACTGAAAGGGCCGTATCAACAACAGCCCCACGGGAACAACTTCCATCACAGAAGCCATCATCACCAGTATGCATAGGCACTGGTTAAAATGCACCGTGTGACCCAGCCGAAATGTTTGTGATACACGAGTGAGACCCAGAAGAGAGACCCAGAAACGGAAGATGGAGAGATGGAGTCAGACAGCTCTTTTTCTGGTTTCTTATGAAGCCTATAGATTGAATACGGGACAGTAGCATGGATGTGTGCAACACTGTTTAGCCCCTTGACTCTGCCGCCATCAGCCAATCGCTGTAATAGCCGGCGGCTCGTGAGCATTCTATTTGTAGACTCTGAGGTGCTTGCTGAGGGCATGTAGGTTTAGAATGGGATGCAAAGTATCGTCCCTTTTCGTAACCAGGAATAAGGGCTGTACCAGCAGTCCCGGATCTTCAACATAGGAACCACTCAGACTGCCTGCTTCTGGAGTCGGAAGGATATTTCCTTCCTCAAAACGGGCACTGAGGCCTCGGGAACAGTCGGCATGATGACGCTGCGGAAGCGTGGGGGACTCATAACAATTTGTAGCCTGTACCCTGATGGGGGGCTACATTGAGCATGTGCACCGTTGGTCGGAGCAGACAGCGAGACTCCCATGAAGTTTAATCTGAAAGTACGGGATGCCACATTCTGGACTGGGAGATATTGGTTCTTCTTCCATTTCCACCGCTCTTGACAACCGTGTGTCTGAACATGGAGAAGAAACACTTAATTGAACTCACATATGGGAGACAACCCTTTTAACACATGTGAACACTGTGGATGTAATGAACACGAAGGGAGACAGAGTGCTGGTTTCAAGCGCAGGGCGCAGCAGGTGTTTATTGCAAAGGACCACAGGAGGAGGCAGGTAGCTGGGTCCAGGGGTAGGCAGAAGGTCATACACAGGGGGTCCAAAAGAGCAACAGTACAGGCATGGAAAAGGCTAGTAAACGTAGTCCGGGAGATCAGGCAATAGGTAGATAACAGGAAATCCAGCTAAAGTACAGGCAGGGAATAGGCAAAAGGCATCGTCCGATAGGCTAAAGTACAGGCAGGGAATAGGCAAAAGGCATCGTTAGTGAGGCAGGCAAAAACTATCATACACAGGAAACCCAACGCTCTGAAAGACGTGTGTCACAAAACAAACAATACCTCACAGTGATGACATGCAAAGAACTGAACTAAATAGTGTGTTATAATGACATACAAGTGTGTGGACAGGTGATTAGAATTCAGGTGATTGGGATCTGGAGAGTGAGCTGCGTTCAGGGGATCTAGGTGTTTGAGGGTGTGAGTTGGAAGCAGACGTTACAATTTCTATCAGCTCAATCACCTGTTCAAAGACTTCAAGCACAGAATTAACTGTGTTCTGAGGGGATTATGACAAACAGATAAAATATCAAATAATTAATTCAGAAATAACCAAAACAAACACTATAAAAGTCAAAATCACAGTCAGACACACCTGGCTAACTTGATGGGTCGTCAGCTTGCTAGCTAACAGTAAGCTTTAACTTGGGGTATTTTGTTTAGACATGTACCTAGCTAGCTAGCTAAACAATGAAACATCATCCCAATCCATAGAGTACTAGCAATACAAACCGCTTGTCATAGCTAGCTAAAGTTAACCAAATAGGTTCAATGTTAGCTAGTTAGATAACGGAGGTAACATTACTACACACAGATCATAAATGTAATGTAAGCTAACAGTAAGCTTTAACTTGCAATGAAAACAACTTTCTGACAAAATTATAAACGTATAATATCTGGAACTGTAGCTAGACTCTTACCCGTATACATGGATGAACACTTCACGGCAGACTGCAACCACTTTCTTTAAATAAGATGTCTTGTGTAGTTTCCGTTTTGTTTGTAGAGCTTGCTTGGCCAATTGTGTCAAGTCACTCTGGTTCAGACTGACCGTGTTCAATGCCATAAGAATCATCTTAAGGTTTAGCCCCCAACCAAACTCTGACCATTTTACTCGCGTAAAAAGAGCTGGTTAGGTTGTGTTCATGTTATCCAGAGCGTTGGTGACTGTAACTATGCTCCTGGCAACAATTTAATTACGCTTTTTTGCCGACGTTTACTGACACCGGCCATATTGAACGGGTGTTGAGCGTTCATAAATTCATCAGTTATTCTGTGCTCTGGCACACTTAAACGAGAGTGCTCTGAAACAGTTTTTGCAGTGACTTTCTATTGAAATGGATACTTGCATCGTGGAGTCTTTTGTTAAGTTTTACTACGCAATATATATATATTTTTTAAAGACGCATTAGATAGGATTACCTACACATACTGACTAGCTCAAATAGACAGAAGCGTGCTATATGGCAGACCTACACACACTGACCCGCGACATACGCCTAGTTTCCTGAAACGGGTCACAAATGCAAAATTCTCAAATTTATGGCTGGGGAGCCTCTCTCTGGACCACCAATGGACACTACCAGTCAACAGTTTTATAGTACCTACTCATTCAAGGCTTTTCTCTATTTACATTGTAGAATAATAGTGAAGACATGACATTACACATAGGGAATCATGTAGTAACCAAAAAAGTGTTAAACAAATCACAATATATTTTATATTTGAGATTCTTCAAATAGCAGCCCTTTGCCTTGATGACAGCTTTGCACACTCTTGGCATTCTCTCAACCAGCTTCACCTGAAATGAAGGCCTACATTCTGAGACTTTTGGAACTTTTGGAAAAATATGCAGTGCTTGACTGTTTATCCACTTTAATGTGTTGTTTTATGCAATTAACCACTTTAAAAATGTAAGTTAATTATTATTTTCATAACATTATTACAAAGAATTAGACAAATTATGCTACCTTCTGCCTATTGGCTACTTAGCTTATTCAAGCCTGTACTCTTTACCTCACTCGCTTTTCAAAGATGGCTAGAAATGCACATGTTTTGAGCTCTTGTAGGAAGCAACCACTCCCCAATTTCTGACTATAAATTACCTATAACTGGGCTAATAACTGACTTACTAGCAAAGAATATGAACAAATGTGGACGTGTGGCTACATGCAGCTCTTGCTTTGATCTCAAAACAAGCGTAACCACTCATGCTGTAAACACAGTCCAGTTCAAAGTGAATAGCACAGATCCATATATGGCAATGATCTATTTGCATTTATATACTGGGTGGTTTGACCATGGAATGCTGATTTGGCTGACAGCCATGGTATATCAGACCGTATACCACAGGTATGACAAAACATGTATTTTTTCTGCCCTAATAAAGTAACCAGTTTATAATAGCAAAACCTCTGGGTTTGTGGTATATAACACACCCCCTCGTGCCTTGTTGCTTAAATAGATATGCTGCAGCTCTGACTGGTTATGCCACACAGGTTTGTAGAGTATGGGCTGAGTTGTACCTGTCAATGCAATAGAATCCTACTCCTACTCCAAGAAAATCTTTTGCATAGTAAAAAACACCTGTCTCCGGATTATATCTTCAAACTATCCGACAGGATATGATGTGTACGGGTAAGAAAGTGGTTTCATTTCAAATTCAAGTGTACTGTTAGCTAGCTGGCTCGCTAGCTTACGTTACATTCATGAAGGGTAGTAACGGGATTATGGTTCATTGTTTAGCTAGCTAGTTAGCTAGCTACATGTCTTAACAAAAGACTCCACTATGCAAGTATCCATTTCAATAGAATTTCACTGCGACAACTGTTGATAGACGTTGGTTAGCTACCTGCAGATTCATGCAGGGTAGTAACATCATGAGTTGTGATTATAGATAATTGTTTAGCTAGCTAGATAGCTAGTTAGCTACATGTCTTAACAAAAGACTTAACTATGCAAGTAACCATTTTAGGTGCATTCATAAATTCCGGCTGGCCATCTACTCCGATTTCAGAGCACTCTCGTCTGAGTGTGCCAGAGCGAAGAATAAGTGATGAATTTGCGAATGCCCAACACCAGTTGAATATGGCTGGTGTCAGTAAATGTTGGCAAAAAAGTGTAATTAAATTGTTGCCAGCAGCACAGTTACAGTCACCAATGCTCTGGATAACATGAAAACAGCCTAACCAGCTCTGCTAGGTCGAGTAAAATGGTCAGAGTGGGATGTTCTCTCATTATGTGTCTGGAAGTAGCTAGTAAGCTAGCCAATGTTAGCCAGTTAGCTTGGGTGATTGACTGCCGTTGTGATGTCAGAACGGATCAGCCCTACTCATTGGCCAGAGCGTCCAGTGTGTGCTCTGAATGCTCGGAGAGCAAAATGCTCTGAATTTACGAATGGACAACTGACAGCACAGTTGTAGTCACCAACGCTCTGGATAACATAACAGCCTAACCAACTCGGTTAGGGCGAGTAATGTTCAGTGAACAAAACAAATACAAAAACAGGAAAAATATACCTAACCTTACATATTGAGATTCAATTTGTCAAAACGTTTTATGGTACGTATTGCTTTTTTGTTTTTACACTTAATTTCAAAATAATATTTAAATTCTATCTTAACAATGTGAAGAGGGGTTTGTTCTCCACCCACTTCATTTTATGGATAAAGAATCTGCCATGAGAAATAAACAGATCAACAATGAAAGTAAAATCAGGGTCCATATAATTTGGATCAAAATGAAACATATCAGAGTTTTTCAAATGAACGTTAATATTATTATTTTTTAATTATATCTTCTAACTCACTACGAAATCTTCTGACATAAGAACAGTCCCAAAATAAATGATCAGGAGTCTCTGGGTCACAACAACAAAATACACATTTGTTATCAATAGCTATTTTGAATCTGTGTATAATAAAGGTCTTTACAGGGATGCTTGACTGTTGTTATTAGTACAGAATGCTCGGATCAACCCTTAAAGAGATGGGTGGAGCTAAAGCTTAAGAGGGTGTGAATGATGCTGAATGGGTGTAGACAAAGGGCTCTTCAGCAGTAGTACCAAAACATTCCATGGCCATTTCTCAAAAGTGAGTGTACACGTTTATCAACTTTCAAAGCAAAATTACCTTCCCATTGTTCCTCAAATACCGTGTATGATATACCATTTTGTAGCTCGGAGTCTGTACATTTATCCAACATTAAAAACACAATTTAAAATGTTGCTACATAAGACCGATTTGAGCCGGTCGTTCACAAATACTAAACGACCCTAAGGAATGGCTCTTGTTGGAGCAACAAAGTAATCAAGAGAGTGTTTTATTGGATATCCCACTTCTGACGCCATGTATTGGTTAGGAGACACCATTATGTTATCCTTCAATAACATATTTACTCAGATAACACCAAAAATGTTATACAGCATTATGGGTATTGAAGTATTTCATCATACAAGTGTGGCCTGAGATGGTCTCCAGAGGACTTTTGACTTGTGTTTACTGACAGTTGAAGGAACTCCAACTATTCCGTAACACAGAGTGTATTAACAAGTGACATTAAGTTGAACACTCACTGAACCTTAGACCACAGACACACAGAACCCCCTTGGGCCGAATCACTTCAAAAGTTTTATGCACTGGAGAAGAGAGGTGAAATTTGTTGTTATGAGTAGTATAGGCTAGTCCCAGATCTGTTTGTGCTGTCTTGCCACCTCCTATAGCAATTATACAGACTCCTATAACCATTGGAGTCTGGTTCTGGGACCAGGCTACAGTAGACCTTTTCTCCAGTTCAGGACATTGTTCCCAGATTTATCATATTCTATTCACTGACTTAGCACCCAGCAGACCTCCTCAGATTTGAGATGTGCTGATGTGCTGCCCTAAGGGCTCTTCTGATAAGCCTTTAATTTAACATTTACCATATAGGCCCACCCTCATTCAGTACCATATGATACTGGTACAAAGCACTTTTTCTTCCACAGCGATTATCCTTTAAACTGTCTCCAGAGAGAGCAGTTTGTCTGATTCAGTGATTCCGTGTTCAACCACAAAAACAGGAATCTGTTGCTGATCAGACAGAACCCAGAGAGAGAGAAAAGAGAACTGAGTCATCTGCTGCCTCTTCTCATTCTAATTAGCTCCAGAGTTCTAGAACAGTTGACTATTTTTTCTGTGGTCGTTGAAGAAACTAAAAATGATGGGGGAAAGAAAAGAAAAGGAGGAGGAGGAAAGAAAGAAAAAAGCTAGGATTTATGTTTAAACAGGAAACAAGGTGATGAGGTCGGATTTTCTTCCTCCTCTAAAGACTTTCCCCTCTTCCCATTCTGAAGGCGCATTTGGGCCCAATGGATCCCAGGTCTAGATTCCAGGGCCTGTATTCAAAAAGCATCTCAGAGTAGCAGTTCTGATCTAGGATCAGTTCTGATTTGAGATCATAATGAAAACAATTTTATGGACGTAGGGACCTGATCTTAGATTAGCACTCCTACTCTGAAGCAGAAGGTGGATGAGTTCATGATAAGAATGGCGCCGGAGGAGAAGGCTGCCGTTTTACGGGCTCCTGACCAACGAGTGGGTAAGCCACCTCTCCCATCCAGGCTATTAGGCAACGTACAATCACTGGATAATAATCTGGATGAGCTCTGATCAAGATTATCCTACAAACGGGACAATAAAAACTGTAATATCCTATGTTTCACAGAGTCGTGGCTGAGTGACGACATCGATAACATACAGCTGACTAGGTTTTCAAATGGTTTTGCTCACCCGAGGAAGAGTATCTCATGATAAGCTGTAGACCACACTGTTTACCAAGAGAATTGGAAAATACTCATCCAGAGATGGCGATCTTAGTGGCCAGGGGACTTTAATGCAGGGAAACTTAATTCTGTTGTACCTAATTTCTACAAGCATGTCACATGTGCCACCAGAGGAAAAAAACTCTAGACCACCTTTACTCCACACACAGAGACGCGTGCAAAGCTCTCCCTCGCCCTCCTTTTGGCACATCTGACCATAACTCTATCCTCCTGATTCCTGCTTAAAATAAAAAACTAAAGCAGGAAGCACCAGTGACGCGCTCAATACGGAAGTGGTCAGATGACGCAGATATTAAGCTACAGGACTGTTTAACTAGCACAGACTGGAATATGTTCTGGGATTCTTCCGATGGCATTGAGGAGTACACCACATCAGTCATTGGCTTCATCAATAAGTGCATCGATCCCCACAGTGACCGTACGTACATACCCCAACCAGAAACCATGGATTACAGGCAACATCCGCACTGAGCTAAAGGGTAGAGCTGCAGCTTTCAAGGAGCGGGACTCTAACCCGGACGCTTATAGGAAATCCCACAATGCCCTTCGACGAACCGTCAAACAGGCAAAGCGTCAATACAGGACTAAGATTGAATCCTACTACATCGGCTCCAACGCTCGTCGGATGTGGCAGGGCTTTCAAACTTTTACGGACTACAAAGGGAATCACAGCTGCAATCTGCCCAGTTACACGAGCCTACCAGATGAGCTAAATGACTTATATGCGCGCTTCGAGGCAAGCAACAGTGAAGCATGCATGAGAGCACCAGCTGCTCTGGACGACTGTGTGATCAAACTCTCCATAGTCAATGTGAGTAAGACTTTTAAACAGGTCAACATTCACAAGGCCGCAAGGCCAGACAGATTACCAGGACGTGTATTCCGAGTATGTGCTAACCAACTGGCAAGTGTCTTCACTGACATCCTGGACTTCCTGACAGGACACCCCCAGGTGGTAAGGGTAGTTAACAACACATCTGCCAGCGTGATCCTCAACAGGGGCCTTTTAGGGGTGTGTGCCCAGTCCCCACCTGTACTCCCTGTTCACCCATGACTGCGTGGCCAAGCATGACTCCAACACCATCATTAAGTTTTGCCAACGACACAACAGTGGTAGGCCTGATCACCGACAGTCTATAAGGGGAGGCCAGAGACCTGGCAGTGTGGTCAACAATCGGATAATAACTTATCCCTCCACGTGATCAAGACAAAGGAGATTATCGTGGACTACAGGAAAAGGAGGGCCGAGCAAGCCCCCATTCTCATCGACGGGGCTGTAGTGGAGCAGGTTGAGAGCTTTTTTGGTGTCCACATCACCAACAAACTATCATGGTCCAAACACCAAGACAGTCGTGAAGAGGACAAAACAACGCCTATTCCCCCTCAGGAGACTAAAAGATTTGGCATGGGTTCACAGATCATCAAAAACAGTTGCACCATCGAGAGCATCCTGTCTGGTTGCATCACCGCCTGGTATGGCAGCTGCTTGGCATCTGACCGCAAGGAACTACAGAGGGTAGTGCGTACGACCCAGTACATGACTGGGGCCAAGCATCCTGCCATTCAGGACCTATATCCCAGGCGGTGTCAGAGGAAGGCCCTAAAAATTGCCAAAGGCTCCAGCCACCCTAGTCATTGACTGTTATCCCTGCTACAGCACGGCAAGTGGTACCGGCACGCCAAGTCTAGGTCCAAAAGGCTCTTAACAGCTTCTATGCCCAAGCCATAAGACTTATGAACATCTAACCAAATGGCTACCCAAAATATTTGCATTGACCCCCCCAATACCTGTTAAAAGTTTGGAAACACCTACTCATTCAAGGGTTTTTCTTTGTTTTTTACTATTTTTCTACATCAGAACTATGAAATAACACACATGGTATCATGTAGTATCCAGAAAAGTAGCCACCCATTGCCTAAGCCCATTCCAAAAGTACCTTTGATAAAGAGTTCTGATGGAGTTGGGCCCCCACAAGAATGCTCCAGATTTATTGAGAAGATGTTGTTACTAAAGCATCTGTATCTCCCAAGATATGTCTCCCTGGAACAAGCACTTCTTCAAACTGCTCAAAGTTTTTTTTCTCTTCTGTGAAGTGCATGCTGCACTACTCAGAATTTCTCTAGATAAAGTTGAGAGTTATTTGGCTGTTCCAGAGCAGCCTTCAACCAGACTCCATCATCCTGGACTGAGGCTAAGAAGCCAAGAACAAAACAATTCCGTCAGGTTTTTCTATTTTCTCAGCTTTTTTTCATTTTTTTTTATTTTTATCTGCTTTTATGTAGGTCAGTTGAATCAAACTTTATTCCCACCGACATAACAATACCTTTAGCTTGATGTAATAGTCCTCTCTGCAGCCTGGAACAATACCTCCCTCATGGCTGACTGGCTGTACTAGCTAGGATCTGACCCCTTTCTCTGTTTCTCTCTCTCTCTTTCTCTTTCAGTGAGAGCCGAGAGCCTGCCTATATATAACAAAGTAATAATGAAGTCAAACTGCCATACATGGCTTTGCTTTGGGAGGCTCCAGATGTAACATTTTCCTGCTTGCAATTTGGTTCCTTCCACACTCCCTTTTTCTTTCTCTCCCTCTCTGTTCGCCCTCTCTGTTAGCCCTCTTTTTTGGATGATGATCCATACTTTTGACGTGCCCCACATTTCTTAAACAATGCCTGGAAAATGATATGCTATAAACATATGACTAACAGACACAACTACAATAGAGAGAGAAAAAAACCTTTGTATATTGTATACATATCCCACTGGGCACGCCACGTCATTTCAACATGGATAATATTTGACAGCAAAGTTCAAATGGGAATACAATGTCAGATATTTTGTTTATTTATACAACTGATTCATGTGTTATTACTGTGCTTGGTCAGAACCAAATTACCTGGATTGCAGTTGAGATTACATTAAAAGTAAATGGTGCAAGTGATCAATGCCGTTTGAGATTCTACACAGATTATTACAGCAATTGTGAAAATCTCCAGACCTACGACAAATCAAATCAAAGTTTATTTGTCACGTGCGCCGAAAACAATAGGTGTAGACCTTACAGTGAAATGCTTACTTACAGGCTCTAACCAATAGTGCAAAAAAGGTATTAGGTGAACAATAGGTAAGTAAATAAATGAAAACAGCAGTATATACAGTAGCGAGGCTGTAAAAGTAGCGAGGCTACTTTTTGCACAATGCAAAAAGTCCAGACAGCCATTTGATTACCTGTTCAGGAGTTATGGCTTGGGGGTTAAAACTGTTGAGAAGCCTTTTTGTCCTAGTCTTGGCACTCCGGTACCGCTTGCCATGCGGTAGTAGAGAGAACAGTCTATGACTGTGGTGGCTTGGGTCTTTTACAATTTTTTAGGGCCTTCCTCTGACACCGCCTGGTGTAGAGGTCCAGGATGGCAGGCAGCTTAGCCCCAGTGATGTACTGGGCCGTACGCACTACCCTCTGTAGTGCCTTGCGGTCAGAGGCGGAGCAATTGCCATACCAGGCAGTGATGCAACCAGTCAGGATGCTCTCGATGTTGCAGCTGTAGAACCTTTTGAGGATCTCAGGACCCATGCCAAATCTTTTTAGTCTCCTGAGGTGGAATAGGCTTTGTCGTGACCTCTTCACAACTGTCTTGGTGTGTTTGGACCATTCTAGCTTGTTGTTGATGTGGACACCAAGGAACTTTAAGCTCTCAACCTGCTCCACTACAGCCCCGTCGATGAGAATGGGGGCGTGCTCGGTCCTCCTTTTCCTGTAGTCCACAATCATCTCCTTAGTCTTGGGGGAGAGGTTGTTGTCCTGGCACCACAAGGGCAGGTCTCTGACCTCCTCCCTGTAGGCTGTCTCGTCATTGTCGGTGATCAGGCCTACCACTGTTGTGTCGTCTGCAAACTTAATGATGGTGTTGGAGTCGTGCCTGGCCATGCAGTCGTGTGTGAACAGGGAGTACAAGAGGGGACTGAGCACGCACCCCTGGGGAGCTCCAGTGTTGAGGATCAGCGTGGCAGATGTGTTGCTACCTACCCTCACCACCTGGGGGCGGCCCGTCAGGAAGTCCAGGATCCAGTTGCAGAGGGAGGTGTTTAGTCCCAGGATCCTTAGCTTAGTGATGAGCTTTGAGGGTACTATGGTGTTGAACGCTGAGCTGTAGTCAATGAATAGCATTCTCACATAAGTGTTCCTTTTGTCCAGGTGGGAAAGGGCAGTGTGGAGTGCAATAGAGATTGCATCGTCTGTTGATCTCTTTGGGCGGTATGCAAATTGGCGGGGGCCTAGGGTTTTTGGGATAATGTTGTTGATGTGAGCCATTACCAACCTTTCAAAGCACTTCATGGCTATGGACGTGAGTGCTACGGGTCTGTAGTCGTTTAGGCAGTTTGCCTTAGTGTTCTTGGGCACGGGGACTATGGTGGTCTGCTTGAAGCATGTTGGTATTACAGACTCAATCAGGGACATGTTGAAAATGTCAGTGAAGACACCTGCCAGTTGGTCAGCACACGTCCTGGTTATCCGTCTGGCCCCGCAGCCTTGTGTATGTTGACTTGTTTAAAGGTCTTGCTCATGTCGGCTACGGAGAGCATGATCACACAGTCGTCTGGAACAGCTGATGCTCTCATGCATGCCTCATTGTTGCTTGCCTTGAAGCGAGCATAGAAGGGATTTAGCTTGTCTGGTAGGCTCGTGTCACTGGGCAGCTCTCAGCTGTGCTTCGCTTTGTAGTCTGTAATAGTTTGCAAGCCCTGCCACATAAGACGAGCATCAGAGCCGGTGTAGTATGATCCAATCTCAGCCCTGTATTGACGCTTTGCCTGTTTGATGGTTCGACGCAGGGCATAGCAGGATTTCTTGTAAGCTTCCGGGTTAGAGTCCCGCACCTTGAAAGTCCCGTACCTAGCTCTACCCTTTAGCTCAGTGCGAATGTTGCCTGTAATCCATGGCTTCTGGTTGGGGTATGTACGTACAGTCACTTTGGGGAGGACGTCCTCGATGCACTTATTGATAAAGCCAGTTACTGATGTGGTGTACTCCTCAATGCTATTGGAGGAATCCCGGAACATGTTCCAGTCTGTGATAGCAAAACAGTCATGTAGTTTTGCGTCTGCTTCATCTGACCACTTTTTTATAGACCGAGTCACTGGTGCTTCCTGCTTTAATTTTTGCTTGTAAGCAGGAATCAGGAGGATAGATTTATGGTCGGATTTACCAAATGGAGGGCGAGGGAGAGCTTTGTACACGTCTCTGTGTGTAGAGTACAGGTGATCTAAAAAAAAAATCCTCTGGTTGCACATTTAACATGTTGATGGAGATTTGGTAGAACTGATTTAAGTTTCCCTGCATTAAAGTCTCCGGCCACTAGGAGCGCCACCTCTGGGTGAGTGGTTTTCTGTTTGCTTATTTCCTTATACAGCTGACTGAGTGCGGTCTTAGTGCCTATGCATGCTATCTTGAACATGCATGCTTTATGATTTATAAGAAGGAATGTGTAGTTAGACAGTAGCCTCAAAATGTGGCTATGGATGTGTTCATCATTTTAAGGTTGAATGTTACATTAGTTTGAAAGAGATGTATCTTCTGCTTGGATAGTTCCATCTGTGCCACTGGCTGTAATTACAGTTTGTCTACAAATTCATAATTTATATGTTGGATTCACGTCTCCATCTCAACCAAAAATCTAAGTTAAATAATATGACTAAATTAAATCAAACTTAAAATGCACTTTAAATAAAGTTTGATTTGATTTAGTCCCATTCTTTAACTTATATTTTTGGTTGAGATGGATTTGTGTATGTTGACATTTGATTACCATGATGACATAATTTAAATTTTACCCCAAAAACAGCAGTTTACGTTGATGACTTTTTCAAATCTAATGTATTTTTCACGTTCCATGTCACAAAACGTTGACAATTTACATTGATTCAACCAGTTTGTGCCCAGTGGGAAGCTTTTTCGGTAACAAGCCTCAGGACGACTGTGAGAATCAAAGACGTTTTGAAGAGGGGAAGAGTGAACAGATGTGTAAATGTTTTTATTTGGAATAAATATCTTGATGTCAAATACAATAAAAAAATGCCAGCGTAGACAAAACCCCCCCAAAACATGAAAAAGTATTTACAATACTTATTTTGCGCAAAGCCGAATGGATGTATACATAGTATACAAGACAGCCCATGCAAGGACATGACATTGCACTCTTTCGCTGTACAAAGTGCAAAAGATAAATGACAAATAAAATATTCCAAGTAATACAGGAACCATCTTTCAGATGGACAATGTGGTCACTCTGAAGAACCAAAACAAGAAGCATATAATGGATTACAGGGGGTTTCATTAACTGTGTACAAAGAACAGCTTGCCTCTTGCCTTAGGGCTCCGGCTGTGGACAGGATGGAACAGAGAGCTCAAACAGAACACACATTCTGTAACAGTCTCAGAAAGATCAGGACATTTTTCTATACGACTTAGATAATTTAATTTCAATGATAATAACTTGGCTATGGCAACTGTGCCAAACACGTTGACAGGATTTCAGAAGCTGCACCACAGGCTGAACAATTGGAATGATAGCGGCAGCAATGAACACACATCAAACCCAATGATAAAGATGCTTACACACTTGCTATGTCCTAGTACTAGTCCAAATACTGCATCTATACTAGCGCACTACTTAGAAGAATGCATGCCCGACACCCACTGCTTAATTCATTGCTAGTGCAGATATTGGAACACATTGTCTGACCATGTGCATGTGTGGAGGGGACGGTGGGGAACCATGTGCATGTGTGGAGGGGACGGTGGGGAAAGGGAGAATGAAAGGGAGAAGGTATCTGCAAGTTAGCATTTCGTTTGGACGGTGTACACTGAGTGTACACCTGCTCTTTTCATGACATAGAGTGGCCAGGTGAATCTAGGTTGATTTAACTTGTTAAATCCACTTCAATCCGTGTAGAGGGGGGGAGAATCAAACAGGCAACAGGCTGAGTCAACATCGGTCTCTGCTGAGCTGAGCTGAACAACGTGGGAACAGCCGGTGAAGTCAGGGGCTGGGGCGCAGCCTAACTTAGTGTGGGGCTGGGCGCAGCCTAACTTAGAGAATGATGACATCGCTGAAAGCTCTCTCTCTCGCTAACATACTGGTGTGGTGGTGACAGAGTGCACACTACTACAGCATCGGTAGCGAGTTTCCTTTTCCTGTCCCAGTTCGCTTCTAGGGACTGACTACACTACCCTATGGAACTTTTTCTAAAGCAGCCAATAGGACAATTTTAGCATCTATTTCTGTAACCGTTTCCTTTTCTGAAGTTCTGCTGTCTGTCAAAGTTCTGTAGAAAGTTAATGTCTTATGCTGCATCCAAGTACAGGTTTATTTCTGCTCTTCTGTATTGTTTGCAAGAGGAGCACAAGGGAAACAGATATGATATCCCCATTGCACTACCCCTTTTTGTCATTGCTAAAAAAATGTGTAGGCATATTTTCATGTCGTGGAGGAACAGAACACAATAGGAAAACAATTATTTTCATGGATCACGGAACAGATATCCTATCATCACATTCTATGCTTACGAAATTATTTCCTAATAAGAACATGTTAATTCTAGAACCAGGTGTGGAATAATTACCATGATACTGTATCTACTGGTAATATCCGGTGCAATAATACTAAGTACAATACTCTGTATAGTACAACCATTTCTCCTGATTCTTATTCTACCTCTGGACGTAAAGGGGATACAATAAGTATTTTTGCAGTATAAAGTCTTCTCATGCAGTACAAGGGCATTATGATCTTGGTCCAGTTAGCAGATGATTTTTCCATAATGTCTGTTTTCTTTATATTTTCCCACAAAGTCTGGCTTCAGGATAAGTAGGTGAGAAAGCTGTGTGGACAGTTGGCTCGCCAGCGACTTAGAGTTCTGCTATGTCCCACAGAACCTGAACTTTACAACACCAGAGAGGGACAAGATGGTGCATTGGTTCCAGATTCATCAGGTCAACTGGATGGATTTCTGGCATATGGACATTCTAGTATACAATCTAGAATATATTGGGATTGTAACAAAAAATACAAACAACACCAACTCTTTCTGTAATATTGGCTCTTCAAAAGTGTTACAAATAAACAAATAACCAATGACCTAAAGAATATAGCACATCTCCCTCTCAGTCTCTGTCTTTCCAACAACATTGGGTCCTTCTTCTTCTTCACATTTGTCCCATTTTGCAGGCAGATGCCAGATACACCAGAAACAAAGTTCAGGATTGTTATTGGGATTGTTTATTCTTGTTGGTTTTGTCTTTTCTTTGTCAAATGCATTTTTGAAAAACACACCAGTACATTGAGAAGGGATAGTACTGTAGACTAGGAGGGAACAATATAAGGGTTCATGGTGTGTTAACAGGGCTTTAGGTGACAGAAGTCCAGTTCCTGTGGCTTGCGTTTCCCCGCGCTGCAGTGGTCCCGGGGCAGCTGCAGCCCCATCTGCGTGGTACAGCGCAGTGGCCGCCTCTTGAAGCCTTTCCCGCAACTCCTGGAGCAGGACGACCACTCCCCAATCTCCCACACCGGACAAGGGTCCCCACACACCCTGGTGGCCGAGGGCCTCACGGTGGAGTCACAGTTCAGCCCAGGCTCTCCGTCCTGCCCCAGGCACTGCACCAGCCTCCCTTGCACCCCTCTCCCACATGTCACTGAACACTTGTCCCACATGGCCGCGGACCACTTACCTGGAATGGGTTCCTCGATACTGTATGAGGACTTTTTCAGGAGATCCCCTCTTTCTCCTCCCTTCTGCCCCCCGCCCACGTCCTCCGCTAGAACACTATTATGTGACCTCGCCCGTTCCTCCTTCTTCTTGTCCTTGCTCTCACGGGCCAGGTAGAAGGAGTAGCGGATGCGGGGAGGGGTCATTTGACCGACAGACAGGACCTCCACAGTGAGGGCCTCGCGGAGCGGCTTCACAGCCAGCAAGGTCTCTGCCAGGCCGGCCGTACCGCTGTACCTCAGCAGGCTACCCTTCACGATGATGTCCCTCTCCACGGCAGACACCACGTAGTTCCCGTTAAGCAGGTACTGGCCCTGGCTGTTCTTCACCGCCAGGTAGTTGTCGTCACTCACCAGGCCCTTGTAGCCGCGCTGCCGTACGTCAATGTTGGATGCCCCCACCGGAAGCATAACCACAAAGTTGTAACCGTGTCTGTGGGGGAAAATAGAATGCATTCATAAATCAGTAAAAGCACTGTTATCAAACAGTTATAGGAATGTTAACAAAACCATTCATTTTACATGGAATTCATCCAATCCATTCCTGTTATAGGAATTTGTAAACAATGACGACTTCCATGCATTACAAGATGGTTCTCTAAACATCTATGAGAATTTGCATAAATGGTCCTAGAACTCACATGGGTTTGGTGAAGAGTCCTGACACCTTCTTGCAGCTCTTGTTGTCACCTCCACAGATGCCACACTTGTCAAACTTCTTGTTGGAGCCCAGCTTGCCGTCACAACCAGCCTTGATACACTTCCCCTGGACACACACTGCTGAGGAGTCTGGAGAACATGGGGACCCATCCACCACCTGGGATACAGAGAAAGATATATTTTATTAATCAACAAATGTTATGCAACATCAATAGCGGCAGGCAGGTTAGTGGTTAGAGCGCTGGACTAGTGACCGAAAGGTTGCAAGATTGAATCCCCGAGCTGACAAGGTAAAAATCTGTCGTTCTGCCTTTGAACAAGGCAGTTAAGCCACTGTTCCTAGGCCGTCATTGAAAACAAGAATTTGTTCTTAACTGACTTGCCTAGTTAAATAAAGGTTAAAAATAAATAAATTCAGTTCTGGGCTCTGAGATTAGTGTGCATGACATACACAAACTGTACATGTAAAATATCACACCTGAGGGGTATTCAACGAAGCAGGTTTGAGGAATTAGCGAGGTAACTTTGGTCAACTCGGCATCACTGGTCATACGAAAGTGGAAAACCTTTTAGCCAGGTAAATTTCTATGGCAACGAATTATTCAGAACTAACCTGCACCGGGCATGCTAACTCCCGGATAACTCCACTTACCCTGAGTGAAATGACTGAGCTGCGAATTGAGGACCAACGCAATCAGATTCCGTCCCTCTTGCAAAGATTGCGTCATCATCCTCTTCATTTGAGGAAGACGACTGATTAAATACTGTATTATTCAAACGTTTTTTTGTGTGTTAAAAAAAACTGTAATGTTAAAATATCACATTACACATTTAGTAAGAACACAATTAATTTAAAACTTCACGCATCGTAACCCTTTTGTATGACTTAATAAATAAAAAAAAAATAGTGATAGAAGTGGGGTAAAAAATATGCTTGTGCATTGATAAGCACACCAAAGAACACAAAAGACGGCATTAACAATAAGTAATAAAAAAAATTAAAAAGACAATTTCACACCATAGGCTGCTGAATTTAGAGAGAAAAAAAATAATAATCATTTTGATTTCGGCACAAATGAAAATGTGGCGCTGACTCGCCCATGGATTGATGTTTCAGCATTCTCAATGAAGAGCTTGTTGTTCGACTAGCCAAGTGCGACATGCAAGTGCAGTTAAACGCCTGCTAGAGTTAGCGGCAGGCGGACGAGCAATATCCACTGTCATAGTATGAATGAAGCCTGAGCTGGAAAGTGAAGCTAACTAAGGCTGGTTAGCTTTAGGTGTAGCTTGTTCTGTCTTACTGTGATCGTTTTAGACACGCTTAGACTGAGCAAAATATGTCGTTTACATACAGCGTTATAGTTGGTTCTCTCACCCTGAACATCACCCTACTAACACATGATCAGCCTGTCTGGAGTGGAAGCAGTCGACCAGGTCAGTATGCTCAACAGTCTGTGTCGGCAGAGTCGGGGCCATGGTGAAATATGTAGCTGATAACTCAACATGGTGTCTGTGAGTACTGCCTCAACTGAACTCAACTGCCTTTTCCCCATGACCCGGTCAAAACTGGGACCCAATTTTTTAACCCTCCTGCTGTGTTCTCTCTGAAATCTGATTGTCATAAGGTTCCATGACTTTGTCCATACATTTAGGTGATTTTCATAAAATTTGGGGTGTTTTATTTAGCTTTTGTACACCTGTGGTGTTCCATGTCAAAAATGACCGGTCATTATAAATGAATGGGTGAAACTACAATTAGTGTATAAACTAATAGAGTTCAGGCACATGCCCATTCATCAGATGGACACACTTCCTCTCCGAGACCCCCACATGCATGTGTGTTTGAGCACACACACACACGCGCCTCACTCCCCTTCTTGGCTTCCATGGCAACCCCCAATAGAAACTTTCCCCCATGCTAACCACACCTGTTGGCATTCTCACAAACAATCGCAACATAGTTTCAATAATATATAGAACTTTTCTCAAAGCTCTGGTATATAAAGCCTTTTTGAGGCCTTGCTCACAATTCATTCTGTGGCAGCACAATGACCAAACGATATACTGTATGTGAGTGTAACGCCCAGGCCCGAGATTACAGGCTGGAGCGTTTTGGTTTTGTCTTGGTGTAGGGTTTGTTTGTTCTAGGTGTCATAGATCTATGTTGGGTAATGGTTCCCAATTAGAGGCAGCTGTGTGTCGTTGTCTCTAATTGGGAACCATATTTAGGTTGGTAGGTTTCACTCTGGGATGGTGGGTTATTGTAAGTTCATAGCTGTTTTGTCTTGTCAGTTATGTTCTTCGTTACGTTCTCCGTTTATTGTTTTGTTCCGTCTCGTTCCCGTGTTATCATTAAATATGTATTCTGGCTACATCGCTGCGTCTTGGTCTGTCCCTTCGGAAGAGAAACGTGACAGAATAACCCACCATATAAAGACCAAGCAGCGAGAGACCCGGGAGTACTGGACCAGGGAGGACCTCATCGGATCTCGCCTGGCACGGAGGTCCGTAAGGCAGCCCCAAGAAACTTTTGGGGGGGGGCACACGAGGAGGTTGGCCGGTTCAGGAGGAACTCTTGAGCCAACTCCTCGTGCTTTGTGGAGAGAGCGTTGGGGAGAGCGTCGCACCGAAGGGAGACCGTGCTATGCAGTGTTGCGCACGGTTTCCCCTATAGGGATTCAGAGACCGGTGCGAGAGATTCCCGCTCCACTCATCAGTCGGGCGAAACTGAGTGTTCGGCCAAGAAGAGTGGTGCCATCTCTGCGCGCTAAGTCTCCAGTGCGCCTCCTGGGACCCGGATATCCTGCTCCAGTTCTGCGTGCGGTGTCTCCGGCACGTGTCCACAGCCCAGTGCGAGAGATCCCAGCGTCACTCATTGGTCGGGCCGAGGTCTGTGTGCTACCTGGTAGAGTGGTGCCAGCTCTGCGAGCCAAGCCTCCAGTGCGCCTTTTGGGACCAAGTTATCCTGTGGTCCTACGGGCAGAATCTCCGGTACGAATCCACAGCCCAGTCCGAGAGATTCCAGCTCCACTCACCCGTGAGGCCAGGGTTAGTGAGCTAGCTGGAGGTATGGTGTCGGCTCTCCATATCAGGTCCCCGGTCCGGGTGGAGATTTCTACACGTCCAGTCCCTGTTCCACGCTCCGAGATCCCTGTTCCACGCTCCGAGATCCCTGTTCCACGTTCCGAGATCCCAGTCCGTGTTGAGGTTTCAACACGTCCAGTCCCTGTTCCACGCTCCGAGATCCCTGTTCCACGCTCCAAGATCCCTGTTCCACGCTCCGAGATCCCTGTTCCACGCTCCGAGATCCCTGTTCCACGCTCCGAGATCCCTGTTCCACGCTCCGAGATCCCTGTTCCACGCTCCGAGATCCCTGTTCCACGTTCCAAGATCCCAGTCCGTGTTGGGGTTCCAACACGTCCTGTTCCAGTTCCGTGTTCCAAGATCCCAGTCCGTGTAGTGGTTCCTACACGTCCAGTCCCTGTTCCACGTGCCAGGGTCCCGTGCGCCCAGAGAGTCCAGCACGCCCTGTTCGCCCGCGCACTCCAGCTCCCGTGCGCTCAGAGAGTCCAGCACGTCCTGTTCGGCTCCGCGCACCCAGCTCCCGTGCGCTCAGAGAGTCCAGCACGTCCTGTTCGGCTCCGCGCGCCCAGCTCCTCGTGCGCCCAGAGAGTCCAGCACATCCTGTTCGGCTCCGCGCACCCAGCTCCTCGCGGCGCTCAGAGAGTCCAGCACGCCCTGTTCGGCTCCGCGCACCCAGCTCCCGTGCGCCCAGAGAGTCCAGCATGTCCTGTTCCGGCTCCGCGCACCCAGCTCCCCGTGCGCTCAGAGAGTCCAGCACGCCCTGTTCCGACACGCGCACTCCAGCTCCCGTGCACCCAGAGAGTCCAGCACGTCCTGTTCCGGCTCCGCGCTCCCGTGCGCTCAGAGAGTCCAGCACGCCCTGTTCGACCCGCGCACTCCAGCTCCCCATGCGCCAGAGAGTCCAGCACGTCCTGTTCCGCTCCGCGCACCCAGCTCCCGTGCGTTCAGAGAGTCCAGCACGTCCTGTTCCGGCTCCGCGCATCCAGCTCCCCGTGCGCTCAGAGAGTCCAGCACGTCCTGTTCCGGTTCCACGCACCAAGCTCCCCGTGCGCTTAGAGAGCCCAGTTCAGCCTGTTCCCGCTCCCCGCACCAGTGTGCGCGTCCCGAGCCCAGTTCGGCCTGTTCCTGCTCCACGCACCAGAGTTCCAGTGAGCATCACGAGTCCGGTACTGCCAGTTCCTGCTCCACGCACCAGAGTTCCAGTGAGCATCACGAGTCCGGTACTGCCAGTTCCTGCTCCTCGCACCAGAGTTCCAGTGAGCATCACGAGTCCAGTACGACCAGTTCCTGCTCCACGCACCAGAGTTCCAGTAAGCATCACGAGTCCAGTACGACCAGTTCCTGCTCCACGCACTAGAGTACCAGTGAGCATCATGAGTCCTGTATGACCAGTTCCTGCTCCACGCACCCGAGTTCTAGTAAGCATCATGAGTCCAGTACGGCCAGTTCCTGCTCCACGTACCAGAGTCCCCGTGAGCATCGTGGGTCCAGTAAGGCCAGTTCCAACTCCACGCACCAGAGTTCCAGGAGATGGTCCAGGGCCTCCGGTTCAGGACTTCAGACCAGCACGGCCAGCACCGGAGCCCCCACCTGGGACGAAGGGACCCACCCGAAGACCCCCCCACAGACTTTTCGGCGCGTCCGGAGTCCGCGCCTTTGGGGGGGGGTACTGTAACGCCCAGGCCCGAGATTACAGGCTGGAGCGTTTTGGTTTTGTCTTGGTGTAGGGTTTGTTTGTTCTAGGTGTCATAGATCTATGTTGGGTAATGGTTCCCAATTAGAAGCAGCTGTGTGTCGTTGTCTCTAATTGGGAACCATATTTAGGTTGGTAGGTTTCACTCTGGGTTGGTGGGTTATTGTGAGTTCATAGCTGTTTTGTCTTGTCAGTTATGTTCTTCGTTACGTTCTCCGTTTATTGTTTTGTTCCGTCTCGTTCCCGTGTTATCATTAAATATGTATTCTGGCAACGTCGCTGCGTCTTGGTCTGTTCGTTCGGAAGAGAAACGTGACAGTGAGGCTCTTGATCATATCTTTGATCATGACATTGGAGAGGAGGAGAGAGTCCTTGTTAAACTTTGACACAAAGTAGTCTGTGATAAATAGCACAACATGTTTCATTTGAGTATTTGTTATAGTCAAAATAATCCATAAATGTTTTTTTTTACTCAAAAACAAGTTGTATGAGCTCAGGTCAATGAGGCCTACAGGCCATAAATAGCAAATAGAAGTTCAAAACTTGTAATGTTAACAATAACTTAAGTTGATAAAGATCTAACACAACATTAGGTGATAATATATGTATTACTATGGATTTATAATCAGCTATAACGGGGGTGGTAATTTTGGACTGGGAACACAGAATTAATTAACATGAAACGAACACAACAGGAGGGATAAAATAAACATACTTGTTCTCAGAAACTGTTCCAGTATTGACCAGTAAGAGCTCTTACCCCTTCATGTCTCACTGCATATCTGCCCCTGCTCTGACAGCCTGATAGTGTGAAGTGGAGATTGTGGACTGTGGAACATGCAACTCCATGCCGTGACTGGGGCTCCTGCTCTGTCTCACTCCACACCACTCTATCTGAACAAGATAAGCCTTGTCTCCATGCCCTCCTTCTCTCTACATTCCCTTCTAATTCCTTTCTTCCAAGACGCTGCTCTCTTAGGTCAGGTAATCTGTGTGTGGGGGGGGGGTTGTGCAGCGAGGTGCTGTCTGTGGCTCCAGGAATACGTCATATCATCTCATAATGCTTGACTGCCTGCCATTGTTCTTTTCATGTCTTTACTACTGATACTGTACTGTAACATCTGAAATACCAGTCAAAACATTATGCTTCAGTGATTCTGGACAAAAACATATCTCAGGTGGTCTGGACATGTGTAGTAGAGGTCTTCACGGATATACCCTAACCCGATTACCCGAGATCGGACCCGATATTCGAACAGGTCAGATATTCTGTAGTTGACCCTTGGATTGGATCATCCTCGGTCGCCACGGATTTCGGATCTGTCTGACAATATGTGAAATACCGACCAGATCCAAAACTGTATTTGAAGAAGAAAATATCCTGATGAAAATAAATATTTCCCATAAATCACATTTGCTACGCATGGCAGTTGGTTCAGTCAAAAGCATGAATCTCTGTCCTCTGCCTGTCTTTCTCTGACTGGCTTGATCTCTCGCTGTAGCGGACATGCTACATTGTTTCAACTGAGCCCTCCCAGGGGGGAACTGTTCAGGTAGCATATTTTAAGATGTTTCCACTGGAGATATGAGATCAGCAATATGTTGCTATTTCACACCAAGGCGCAGTGGTTACTTACGCCTATCGAGAAGGAGAGTGTTGGAAAGATTTTTCAAACACAGTGAGGAACTATTGCTTACATTTACACACAGACCAGGTACTTTTATGCATGCTCAAGCCAAAATGACCTGGTCCTGTCGGTGTCGGATGGGAGTTTACTGGATCCAATTCCATTCGGTTCTCAATTTCGGGATCCGAGAAGACCTCTAATGTGTAGTGCTTAACAATGCTGCTTCTAGCTCACATGTACCACCTCTTCATGGTTTCAAATGTGCCTGCTGCTAACCTTTGAGGATATAGACTAGAATAAAACAAAATAGAATTGGAAGGTTGCTGCTAACTAACCTTGGGTGCAAGGACGTAGAAGTATCCGGTGCCGTTGGCCCTGCAAATGAGCTTGCACTTGTCCTTGGGGGAGACCCCGGAGTACTTGGGGACCCAGACCACAGAGGGGGTAAGACGGTTGGTGTTGAGGCTGAACCCGTTAAACGCCTCACACTGCTCCTCGCGGTAGCTTTTACCTAAGACAGGGAGAGAGAGGTCAGATGCTAGAGGTGAGGACCAACCATACAGGTTGGTATATTTAGAGCCATGTTGATTAATGTGTACTGTCCCTGTAAAACGAAATGTAACAAAGTAAAAGTAATAGAGTAAAGTAGTTGTAGGTTTTGAGAGATGACCTGGCAGGGATCAACCTCTCTTGGAGCAAGGTACAACATGTTGCCATGGTCCGGAAGAAGTGGAGTGAGCTCATTGACCTTACAATATGTCCCAAAGGGAATAGAGAGGATTAAATCTTAAAATATAGGTCTTGGGCCGACTCTTACCTGTGTCAGAGCAGGGGTTCAGGCTACAGGAGCGGTACTTGACCCGGACCCCTTGGCAGTATTTGCCCCCGTTGGAGGGCACTGGGTTGTTACACTCTCTCTTGGCCAGTTGTACACCCCCGCCACACGTGCGGGAGCAGGAGCCAAACGAACCCCACCTCCCCCACCGCCCGTCCACCTGGGGTGAGGTTATAACAGGTTATTATACGGCTATAACAGTTATTAAAGTGTTATTACATGGTTCTTATAAGAGATATGACAACATGGCCTATGTCAGTGGCCTATGCTCCAGCATGAGTAAAAGGCCTAAATAAGTACGTTTGACAACATGGGGCTTGCGTCATTCACACCACAGTGGTAGGGGATTCACATCTCTACTGACATGACATATCTCACACTGGTGTGAGAATTGCTTGAAAGCTTGAAGTGTACGAAGTGTGTTAAAGAGTGTTGGACGAGTGTGTGTGTGTGTGTGTGTGTGTGTGTGTGTGTGTGTGTGTGTGTGTGTGTGTGTGTGTGTGTGTGTGTGTGTGTGTGTGTGTGTGTGTGTGTGTGTGTGTGTGTGTGTGTGTGTGTGTGTGTGTGTGTGTGTGTGCTTGCCTGCCTGCCTGCCCACCTGCATGTGCATATTTCACAGCCTTACCTTAGTCTTGTGTATATCCATCTTATCCATGCAGACGCCCCTCATACACAACTTTCCATCCCCACAGGCAGTGCCATCAGCCCAGGGGAAGTGACGTGTCTGACACACCAGCTGACCCCGGGACATCCCTGTACACCAGAGGCGACCACAGGGCGGCTGCATGAAGGGACAGGGCTTGGAGCCATCTCCGAAGGCCAGCTCACACTGCCGGTCCAAGCTGTAGGAGGATCCAGGGAGGACTTCAGGCAGGGCCAGAGGCTTCAGGGGCTGATCCAGCAGACACTCACCTAGTGAACAGAGAGAGAGAGATACAGGCCATGAGTTACACAGCTACACCAACAGAGGTTTGTTACTCCAACTCTCAGTAAGGCTGAGCTTACTGTATTTCAAGTGCCCTTCAATTCAAGTGTTTAACTGCTCTGTCTTTTAGCATCCTTTCTCTTTTTTTCTTCTTTTTCTGTAGTGAAACACTTGAGGATTAGGATTTGCAAATGTTTGTGTGAGTGTGTGCGTGTGTTTCTCTGCGTGTGTGCACGTGTGTGCAGATTAAACAAATGCACAGGCTCTCAGCCAGTCACCCAGTTGTGACCCTGTGACGTCGACCCATTTGAAGACGGCGCTTCAGAAACTGCTGATGGTTCATTACACTTAGCTGTTAAAGACCAACCCTAACCAAACACACACACACACAGGAGGTGGTACGTCTACCTCCTAAAACATACACACACAATCACTTGACTCGGCCAAGTCTAGTTTAACCCCTCAGTGTGCTGTTCCATAGGCGTCTGCCTAGTGTCTGCCTAATGTCTGCCTCTGCCCTGCTGAATGGTGTAACGATCACACACACACAAGCACACAGACATGCACGCACACACACACACATGTGCACGCACAGACATATACAGAGACACACAACCACACACACACACACACACACAAACAGATACATGCAAATTAATTGACCTAAGACTAGGGTTGCAAAGGGTCGAAAACCTTCCGGTGAAATAGTAGCCTACAGCAAAGTGTGTTTAAATCATTTCTAACTTGCTAACAATTTCTGCTAGTTAGTTTTTGCTACCATGTGGGTTTTAGCTTGTTTGAGCCTGCTAACTGAGGAGTGTGTTAATTCACCTGTTTCCATTACATTTCCTTTTAAAACATTTATCTTACAAAGGAGTTGTTTAATTCTAATCTTTACAGGAAAATGCCACGGGCACTATCTAATGTGTGGAGACATTTCACTGCAGCTAATGTAGAAGGAAAACTGTGTACATTTGCAAATACTGTGCCAAATCATTTGTGAAGAATGCAACAAAGATGCAGAATCATCTGGTGAAGTGCATAAAGTTCCCTCAGCGCTCACAACAAGCAATCTCTGACAAAAGTCCCTCTACTTCTATTCGCGGTGAAAATGATGAATCAGACACCTTATCGATAGCAACAGCTCATGGTCCTCCTGGAATCAGACGTTTTTTGACTCAATGGAGGAATGTAGTCAGAGAAATGCAGATGAATGTCTTGCTTGAGCTGTGTATGCAACTGGTTCACCTCTGATACTCACAGGCAATGTGTTTTGGAAGAGATTTCTGAATGTTCTTCGCCCAGCATACACCCCTCCAACCAGACATGCTTTATCTACTCATTTGCTGACTTCAACAGAGTTCAAGTGAAGGTCAAGCAAATCATAGAGAAAGCAGACTGTATTGCAATCATCTCTGATGGGTGGTAGAATGTTCGTGGGCAAGGAATAATTAACTACCTCATCTCCACCCCTCAACCAGTATTCTACAAGAGCACAGACACAAGGGACAACAGACATACAGGTCTCTACATTGCAGATGAGCTGAAGGCAGTCATCAATGACCTTGGACCACAGAAGGTATTTCACTGGTGACATACAATGCTGCGAACATGAAGGCTGCTTGGTCTAAAGAGAGGAGTCCTACCCTCACATCACACCCATTGGCTGTGCTGCTCATGCATTGAATCTGCTCCTCAAGGACATCATGGCACTGAAAACAATGGATACACTCTACAAGATAACCAAGGAATTGGTTAGGTATGTGAAGGGTCATCAAGTTATAGCAGCAATCTACCTCACCAAGCAAAGTGAGAAGAATAAGAGCACCACATTGAAGCTGCCCAGCAACACCCATTGGGGTGATGTTGTCAACATGTTTGACAGTCTCCTGGAGGGAAAGGAGTCTCTCCAAGAAATGGCCATATCACAATCTGCCGATGTGGACAGCCCCATCAAGAGGATCCTCCTGGATGATGTATTTTGGGAGTGATAAGCAGCCTGAAACTCCTGAAACCTATAGCAGTAGCCATTGCACGGGTTTAAGGAGACAATGCCGTCCTGTCTGATGTTCAGACTCTGCTTGCAGATGTAAGAGAATAAATCCGTACTGCCCTGCCCACTTCACTGTTTCTCCAAGCAGAGGACACTGCAGTTCTGAAATACATCAAAAAGCGTGAAGACTTTTGCCTGAAGCCCATACATGCCACAGCGTACATGTTGGACCCCAAGTATGTTGGCTAGAGCATCCTGTCTGGTGCAGAGATCAACAAGGCCTATGGTGTCATCACTACCCTGTCTCGCCACCTTGGCCTGGATAAGGGCAAGGTTCTTGGCAGTCTGGCGAAGTACACTTCCAAGCAAAGGCTTTGGGATGGAGATGCAATATGGCAGTCGTGCCAACATATCTCATCAGCCACCTGGTGGAAGGGACTTTGTGGATCTGAGGCTCTTCCCCTGTTGCCTCCATCATCCTCCAAATCCCACCAACATCAGCCTCCTCAGAGTGCAACTGGTTCTTGTTTGGGAACACACACACCAAAGCACGCAACAGGCTGACCAATACAAGGGTTGAAAAATTGGTGGCCATCCGGGCAAATTTGAGGCTTTTTGAGCCTGACAACGAGCCATCCTCAACAAAGTCGGAAAGTGACTGTGAAGATGAGGCCTCAGAGTCTGATGTTCAAGAGGTGAACATTGAGGAGGTCCAGGGAGAAGACATGGAAGCCTGAGAGGAAGACAACCAAAGTTTTGGTTTCTAGACTATCATTTTACAGATGTGTGTTGAAAACATTTTTGAGAGATGCAATGGATCATCGGGGATGATTCAATATTCCCTTTCTTTTGTTGTTCAGTGAAATCATCCCATGTGAAGAGTCAACTAATTTAATTAAAGTTCCGTTCGTAACTACATTTATTTATTTATTTATTAACTATTGGAAGGATTTTTCATTTGCAATTATGTTTACTTATGATGAGGTAAAATGTTTATGTTTCTGTCTCCATGTGATATGGTAAATATATCCAATGCAAAAAACATCTACATTTAAATGGTATTAATATTAATGTGCATATATTTCCGTTAATTCCCATAAAATACTGTTAATTCCCGTTAATTCCCACTGAAAGTTTCCAGCTCTGAATATTCCCAAAAATGTGCAACCCTACCTAAGACAGCACAGTTGAGTGACAAAAGCCCTGCAGAGTGGTGTTACAATAAGAAGAAGCACAGAGCAGAGGGCCTAGCTGTTTCCAGGAAAATTCCAATAAATTGAATTGGAAGCGTTGGATCGTCTGTGACTTAGCACTCAGTGAGACACTTCTCAATACACTCAAATCTAATTTTATTTGTCACATGCTTCGTAAACAAAAGGGGCATACTAACAGTGAAAGGCTTACTTACAGGACCTTCCCAACAATGCAGAGAGAAAGATTTAAAAAATAATATAAAGATATACACCTACTTATTCAAGGCTATTTCTTTATTTTTACTATTTTCTACATTGTAGAATAATAGTGAAGATATCAAAACTATGAAATAACACATAAGAAAATATTGTAGTAACCATAAAAGTGTTAAATAAACGTTATAAAGTAGGCACTAGCCTTTCTGGATAATTCCTGCATTATAGCCTGTTCAAAACTTTGGTGAAGGTTTAAACCAGTTTGCAAGTGTTTTGTTTCATTCTGTTAAGCCATTTTCTTTGGCCAAATGTTCCAAATGCAATGTTGTGTTTGCTGTGATATAATATCCTGCTTGTATTTTCCCTTTAGCAATAACTTGACTTATGATATTACACTACCTTAAGATTAGGAACTTTTTTGAAGGTTTGATGTGGTGCGACTATTAAATGCTACTGCAGGCCTATGATATGAAGTCAGTGTGCACTGGCACTCCAACTGACTATGACAGTAGAACTTGAGGAAGAACATCTTAGGCCTACCAAAGATTCTCCTATAATCTAACATACAATGTTTAACTTTATTAAAAAAGATTAGGATAAAACATTTACGAATTAGCCTCTTTGTCTATATCTGTATAGCAGACGCAGTAGCCTGTCTGACAAGGATAAATAAATGCATGTTGGTGTCGTAGCATGTCACCGGCATATCTGCATATCTCTATCTCTTTGGGGCTAGGCCTAAGCATCTCTTCCTTTTATATATAGGTATTTTTTTATTAATATCATGCCTTAGCTTATATGCATGCAATTCCCTGATGCATTTAGTGCTCAAATCTACAACAGCTGAACCTTTAGGTGGACAATTATTGTTTTAGGAAAGTAAAAATCAATAAAACCATATGCTATAGTTTTGCATATGCTACACATCGAAAATCGAAACACAAGGAATAGTGTTTTTGTAATTTGTTATAGGCTGTTTTTAAGACCATGTAAATCATTTGGCCAATAGCCCTCGGTTTTTGATGCTGCTGGCTGCGTGGGTGGACGCCCTAATGGGTTATTCCCCAATGCACATTCACTTGAAGTCGTAAGTTTACATACACTTAGGTTTTAGTCATTAAAACTCGTTTTTCAACCACTCCACAAATTTCTTGTTAACAAACTATAGGCAAGTCGGTTAGGACATATACTTTGTGCATGACACAAGTATTTTTTCCAACAATTGTTTACAGACAGATTATTTCACTTAGAATTCACTGTATCACAATTCCAGTGGGTCAGAAGTTTACATACACTAAGTTGACTGTAACTTTAAACAGCTTGGAAAATTCCAGAAAATAATGTCATGGCTTTAGAAGCTTTTGATAGGCTCATTTACATAATTTGAGTCAATTGGAGGTGTACCTGTGGATGTATTTCAAGGCCTACCTTCAAACTCAGTGCCTCTTTGCTTGACATCATGGGAAAATCAAAAGAAATCAGCCAAGACCTCAGAAAAAAAATTGTAGACCTC
The DNA here is from genome assembly GCA_030435695.1 of Brachymystax lenok tsinlingensis. Lineage (NCBI taxonomy): Eukaryota > Metazoa > Chordata > Actinopteri > Salmoniformes > Salmonidae > Brachymystax > Brachymystax lenok. The sequence continues at coordinate 4,323,923 of CM059792.1, read as the reverse complement.
CACAAGTCTGGTTCATACTTGGGAGCAATTTCCAAACGCCTGAAGGTACCACGTTCATCTGTAAAAACAATAGTACGCAAGTATAAACACCATGGGACCACGCAGCCATCATACAGCTCAGGAAGGAGCTGTATCCTAGAGGTCAACGTACTTTGGTGTGAAAAGTGCAAATCAATCCCAGAACAACAGCAAAGGACCTTGTGAAGATGCTGGAGGAAACAGGTACAAAAGTATCTATATCAACAGTAAACCGAGTCCTATATCGACATATGTTGTGGGGGTGCTTTGATGCAGGAGGGACTGGTGCACTTCACAAAATAGATGGCATCATGAGGACGGAAAAATATGGGGATATATTGAAGCAACATTTCAAGACATCTGTCAGGAAGTTAAAGCTTGGTCGCAAATGAGTCTTCCAAATGGACAATGACCCCAAGCATACTTCCAAAGTTGTGTCAAAATGGCTTAAGGACAACAAAGTCAAGGTATTGGAGTGGCCATCGCAAAGCCCTGACCTCAATCCCATAGAAAATCTGTGGGCAGAACTGAAAAAGTGTGTGCGAGCAAGGAGGCCTACAAACCTGACTCAGTTACACCAGCTCTGTCAGGAGGAATGGGACAAAATTCACCCAACTTATTGTGGGAAGCTTGTGGAAGGCTACCCAAACGTTTGACCCAAGTTAAACAATTTAAAGGCAATGCTACCAAATACTAATTGAGTGTATGTAAACTTCTGACCCACTGGGAATGTGATGAAAGAAATAAAAGCTGAAATAAATCATTCTCTCTACTATTATTATGACATTTCACATTCTTAAAATGAAGTGGTGATCTTAACTGACCTAAGACATGCAATTTTTACTAGGATTAAATCAGGAATTGTGAAAAACTGAGTATAAAATATATTTGGCTAAGGTGTACGTAAAACTCCGATTTCAACTGTACTTGATATTGTATACCTCCACTACACTACTTTGTTACACATAACTGGGGATTAAGAAGTGAGTAAATGCAATGCCCACTGAAAGAAAAGTGGGTATACGGCATATACCTGCATTTATAAACTGGATGGTTCGAGCCCTGACTTCCTTGGTATATCAGGCCATATACCACGGGTATGACAAACACATGTATTTGTACAGCTCTAATTATGTTGGTAACCAGTTTATAAAAGAAATAAGGCACCTCGCGGGTTTGTGATATATGGCCAATATACCACGGCTAAGGGCTGTTGAGTCATTCTTAAGAACAGCCCTTAGCCATGGTATATTGGCAATATACCACACCCCCGCGTGTTATATTGCTTAAATATCCCCCTCTACACCACTGGCTTAAATAGCCCCGACTATCCATACGTTTTTTTTCTTCTTCACCTGGGGGATCATCTGTTTTACAAAAAGTAAAACTCTCCTACGTACATGAGTGCGCTGGTATTACCGTTGCTGTCTTTTCAGCATCACCAACCTGTCACACAATGAAGGCCTAGGTCCAATAGGTTCACCACTGCGCAAAGATGTCTATAATAGATATAAAGACTGCAGGTATTAATGTTTCAAGAAAGGAGTGTATATGTTTGGCCTGGCGAAGAGGTTGTATTCACTTATTAAATGGACGTTTTTTACTCCGCTGGTCTCGGCTGACTGAGTACAAATGTCTCTGACACCGAAACAAGACCGAGACACTCAAAATGTGGTCTCAAGACCGGTCACAGTCTCCAGTACTACAACACTGCCTAGACCTATTGATTGTATGAATTAGGGTTCTATTGTCTAACATGTGTCCCAGTGTCTGCTGGGGTCTTTGACAACTTTTAGGGCCTTTCTCCGCCGCCTGGTATAGAGGTCCTTGAAGCTCTTGACCCGCTCCACTGCAGCCCCGTCGAAGTTGATGGGGCGTGCTCGGCCCTCCGTTTCCTGTAGTCCACGATCAGCTCCTTTATTTAACCTTTATTTAACTAGGCAAGGAGAGAACAGGTTCTGCTGACACCACACTTCCAGGTCACTGACCTCCTCCTTATAGGCTGTCTCATCATCTTCGGTGATCAGGGCTGCCACCATTGTGTCGTCATCATCAGCAAACTTAATTATGGTGTTGAAGTCGTGCATGGCCACGCAGTCATGGGTGAAAAGGGAGTACAGGATGTGACTAAGCACGCACCCGTGAGGAGCCCATGTGTTGAGGGTTAGCATGGCGGTTTTGTTGTTGCCTATCCTCATCACCTGCGGCGGTCTGTCAGGAAGTCCAGGATCAAGTTGCAAAAGGAGGTGTTCAGTCCTAGGATCCCGAGCTTAGTGATGAGCTTGGAGGGCACTATGGTGTTTTAGTCTATGAACAACATTCGCACATAGGTGTTCCTCTTGTCCAGGTGGGAGAAGGCAGTGTGGAGTGCAATAGAGATTGAATCATCTGTGAATCTGTTGGGGCGGTATGCAAATTGGAGTGGGTCCAGGGTGTCTCGGATGATGGTGTTGATGCATTTCATGGCTACAGATGTGAGTGCTACGGGGCGATAGTAATTTAGACAGGTTACCTTGGCGTTCTTGGGCACAGGGAATATGGTGGTCTGCATGAAACATGTAGGTATTACAGACTTGGTCAGGGAGAGGTTGAAAATGTCAGTGAAGACACTTGACAGCTAGTCAGCCCATGCTCTGAGTACGCATCCTGGTAATCCGGCCTTGTGAATGTTAACCTGTTTAAAGGAATTACTCATATTGGCTACGGAGAGAGAGATCACACAGTCATCCAGAACAGCTGGTGCTCTCATGCATTGTTCAGTGTTGCTTGCCCTGAAGCGAGCATAGAAGGCATTTAGCTCGTCTGGTAGGCTCGTGTCATGGGGCAGTTCGCAGCTGGTTTTCCCTTTTTAATCTGTTATAGTTTGCAAGCCCTGCCAAATCCGACGTGCGTCAGAGCCGTCGTAGTAGGATTCGATCTTAGTACTCTATTGATGCTTTTCCTGTTTGATGGCTCGTCAAAGGTTGTAGAGGGATTTCTTATAAGCGTCCGGATAACGTCCCACTCCTTGAAAGTGGCAGCTCTAGCCTTTAGCTCAGTGCGGTCGCACACAAATCCATGGCATGCCTGTATGTTTCTGGTTGGGATATGTATGTACGATGGGGATGACGCCATTGATGCACTTATTAATGAAGCCGGTGACTGATGTGTGTATCGGATGAATACCGGAATATATTCCAGTCTGTGCTAGCGAAACAGTCCTGTAGTATATCATCCACTTCATCGGACCACTTCCGTATTTAGTGCGTCATTGGTTCTTCCTGTTTGAGTTTTTTGCTTGTAAGCAGGAATCAGGGAATGGTGAGGGAGAGCCTTGTATACGTTTCTGTGTGTCGAGTAAAGGTGATCTAGAATTTTGTGGCCTCTAGTTGCACAGGTGACATGTTGGTAAAAATGAGGTAAAACGGATTTCAGTTTCCTTGCATTAAAATCACCAGCCACAAGAAGAGCCACTTCTGGGTGTACATTTTCTTGTTTGAATATGGCCAGGTTGTTGAGTGCGGTCTTAGTGCCAGCATTGGTTTGTGGTGGTAAATAGACTGCTACTAAAAATATAGATGAAAACTCTATGGGTAAATAGTATGGTCTGCAGCTTACCATAAGGTATTCTAACTCAAAAACGTGAGACTTCCTTAACATTAGAGAACACACACCAGCTGTTGTTAACAAAGAGACCCACACTCCTAACGTCCCAAGGCACTCCTAACTTGCGTGCGTGCTTGAACTACTTTGAACCAGCCATTGTCGTTGTCTACTTTTCTCTGTCCTGAGGAAAAATGTCCTGTAATGGGCACGAAAACAGAATGGAGCGAAGAGAGCGTTTTTCTTCTATTCTATTTTAACCTATGTGGGAAGCATTGAGGACTACACCTAGCTGCCCAAACCACTGCGGTGGTTCTTCGTATAACAGCCCCTCTAATTTGGGACAGATGGTCAGGATAGCAGGCCTTGAAATAACAGTTTGTCACTGATCTGGGTCCAGACCTTGTGGTTTGCCCTGCTTGGCACAAGCTTCATATTCAAGAGAGTAGGATGTCTGCAGAGAGAGTTCTCTCTCTCATTGTCTGTAATGTAACATTTTGTGAGTGCCTCCAACGTTACAATGAGTGTAGCCTGTCTGGTCTGTGCACATGTCCCATTTAGAGTTATCTGATACATGATTTGTCTTTACGACAGAGACAACTATAGCTGCTGTTAACACCCATCAGGTCATATTCATGGCTGAGAGTTTATTACATTCTTGGACTATTTGAAGACTCATATTCATTATGTTAAGCTATATAAATGTCCAAAACACATTTTCCTTTCAGGGACAATAACTACCATCTTATCTATTTGATCTTATCAGGCGGAATTGAGAGAAATCAAGAGACAAATGTCTGCTTTGCGAAGTAAGTCAGCCTGCTCCTTGACAACCGCAGGCTTCATAGCCCCCCAGTTACTGACCCAGTGGCAACAGATAACAGGCTAGACTGTGTGACTCTGTTTGTGACAGGGACACAACAGGAACAGGAACAGAACAGGCTCTGTGATTATGTGTTCAGCAGCACGTTAGGATGGGCATGTGTTCTCTCAATGTGATCAGCCATCAGCAGTCCTGTTGCCAACACAACACAAGATGTTTGTACTGTATGTTGTCAACCAATGAGTGTATTATAAGGGGGGCCTGAAGCACCACAGTGAGACTGAGTTCAGCTGAGTCTCACTCACACCTCTTTATCAAACACTCTCCCTACATTCCTTCCTCATGTTCTACACAACAAGGGTTAGGGGTAAGGGGTCCAGGCAGTTTACCAACCTTGTAGTGTTTTCCCACATATTTTGCAAGATAAATGGGTTAAGGGTTTGCCCACTTATTGCATAAGGGTTTGACCACTTATTTACCGGCAGCACTCAAGGGTTACCCACATATCTCTTTACCACTACCACACCTTAGTAAGGGTCAGGTATGTGCTGTGTGTACATGCCTATGTGTGTGCGTCAGGGGTTAGAGGTCAGAGGTTGTGCTGACTCACCATGTCCGCTGTCCAGGAAGTCAGTGATGATGGCTGCGCTGCAGGGGGACCAGGGGCTGGTCCTGTTGATCTGGATCAGGGTAGGGGACATCATGTGGTTGTCCTTCAGCTTCCCAAACGTCTCCTCACACGCCTTCACATTGTCATGCGGCATGTTGAACACGTGGCCTATATAGCAGGAAGAGGAAGGAAGGGAGACATTTTCGTCAACTGTCTCATTCATCTTTGTTAGTCAATAAATGACTTACTGGATTTACTTGGGTGGCATAGATCATATGCCTTACCGTCACCTGGCTTGTTGTTTTTGTCAGTCAATAAAAACTGGACATTTACAAAATGATTTGATGGTTGCTCAGGTATTGTGAAAGGAGGTGATACCGTCAACAGTTTCGTCTTTGTTTGACAGTTTTTACAGCTTTACATTCACATAAAAAGACAATGAGAATCTGCATGGATATCGGTCTTCTATTGTATCAGCTCTGATGCTGTTCAAAAAGTGGAAATCTGGGTCACTTTTGAGTAACAATTCTTGTCAGACTGACAAAACAGCAGCTTTGGGTTCTCAATGACTGTGCCAGGAGGGTTTGGAGAGGACAGCAGGTTTGGGTGAATGGGTTCACCCCATTGAGTCAATTCAGTCAATTCAGTAAGTAAACTGAACATTCAATTCCAACCCTGGAGGACGGACTAAGGTGATGTGACAGAGCACTCACCAAGCTCGTGAGCAGTGGTGAAGGCGGAGGGCAGACCGTCGTCTTCTATCACAGAGCAGCTTCTCTTGGGGTCACACATGGTGCCCACGTCAGCCATGCCCAGGGTGTCACAGGTGGAGGCTCCACACAGGTCCTGGACAGGAGATAACACACACACCACAAACTGGTCAGACAAACACACTCATCTCTCCCATTACACATGGCAATGACATTTCTATTGCTGTTCTGAGATTTAACTAGGAAATTCCCTTGTTGTCGAGTTAATTTGACCCTTTACTTGTCATGCTAATAATACCTTAAAAGATGAGGACAACACAGTAGTATGTACTATATATAGTGATTATACTGTGTGTCTTCAAATCAAATTTTATTTGTCACATACACATAGTTAGCAGATGTTAATGCGAGTAATGTCATTATGCTGCTTTCTGTCCAGTTTGTATTATTCTGTAAGTAAATCTGTGAAACTCAATTTAGTATGATACAGTATGTTACGTTATGTCGGGTTACATTATGAATGGAATAGCGGTCGTACAATATCATACAAATTAGAGGACGTATAATATCATACATTTTACCTGGTTGTACAGTAGCATACGAATTGGATGACGGAAGTTATCATCTGGGAGGACATATAGTATTATACGTCTTTCTCTGAGACAAGGTAGATTGTTGCATGTAACAACAAAGTAGAATTACAGGGAGAATTTACGTTGGAGTTTGGGGAACTAACAACAAAGGTTAGGATAAATTACGTGAAAGGTTAGGGGAACTAAAACAACAGAGGTAAGGTGAATTTAAGTGGTAGTTTAGGTGAATTGGGTAAAGTTTAGAATAAAGGTTAGGGGAAGGGTTAGCTAAAATGATACAGTTGTTCCCAACGTGACTCAAGCACACAAAATTTAAATTGCTAGACGGTCGCGGATTACTCCCGACCAATCTCCCTACTTTTGTTTCTGTCTAAAGTAACTAGGCCATTAGTAGGTATCATACATCTTGGAGGTGCTCAGAAATACATTAAGTATGTTTCGTATTGCTCTGATGCCAGGCTGTGCACACTAGAGCAGAATCTTCCACAAACACACAGTAAAAACCTACCAATCCCCAAGCTCCTCTCAGCTTTGATCTGGTATTTAAAAGTATGTCCAAACTGAAGCCTTAAAGTACTGTGACAAATTATTTACAGTATATACCACAATTGCTAGACAATGAAAAATCAAATCCAGATGTGTGTGTGTGTTTTTAACTCAATATCAAATAATAAAGTACCTGGGATTCTTTTCAATTAAAATGGTCAAAAATAGCAATTTCTCAACCAATAATTTTTCTACGACTGTCTGGGAGTGGTCTGAGTGTGGAGAGGAAAACTGAAAACTAGCTGTCTTTTCAAACAGCTCTAACACTAAAAGGCCATTATCATCATATTCACAATTTCATGTTATTATTCCAACCTCATAGTGTTGAAATATATATACAACACAGGACAATCACATTTTTTATTGCAATAGGCCTATGAGAAAATATACTAAACTGCAATGAGCTGCTGTGTTTTCATCTGCCAATGACCTACTTTTCCCATCCGCCATCTGCCATATCTTTCCATGGTGTGGACTCACTCACCCAGCTGTTTAACACACACACACACAGACACGCACGCACACACACACAAACACAACTGCCAATCCTGACTCTCTATCCTCTCCATCTTTCCACAGTGTGGACTCTCTCACCAAGCTGTTTAATGACAATGACCAATAATATCGTTCCAATCCTGACTAATCATAATTAAAAGACCCACTGCATTTGGTGACCTTGTTTCTGCATGTGACTTCCTCTTTTTACAGAACCAGGCATAGAACAGAGTAGGATTTGGGGTGGCAGGTAGCCTAGTGGTTACAGCGTTGGGCCAGTAACTGAAAGGTTGCTGGATTGAATCCCCGAGCTGACAAGGTAAAAATCTCTTGTTCTGAACAAGGCAGTTAACCCACTGTTCCCCGGGAGGCTGTCATTGTAAATAAGAATTTGTTCTTAACTGACTTGCCTAGTTAAATAAAGGTTAAATAAAAAATTACTCTCCCCTCCATAACATAAGTAATGTTGCTAGCGACAGCTCAGTAGGGCCTGGGGGGACATTCAAAAGCAACATGTTGTTGCACAGCATTGCAACAGAACAGAGTAGGGCCGGGAACCAATCAAAGTTGTAGTGATTCAATCAATCAGCCGGTGGCTGATTAGTAGGGGCCTGGCGGCATATTCAAAAGCAACATGTTGTTGCAAAATGTTAAAAGAGCAACAGCGAGAAAGAATTAGGCTAGGCACTAAACAAGTTACACAACAACAACTGCAGCAGCTTGCAATGACAACTGGAAACCTTGGTCTGATACACCAGTATCACCGGGAAGGGTTTTATAAGATCTGGAAATACTTAGCTAGGTGTGTCCTTCCCCCCTTGTTACCCTGGTGTGTATCTGTCTATCATGGAAGTTAATAGCAAACTTAGTGTAGAGTTACTCTCCCATCCAGCCCTCTCTGGGGAAATATGAATCTGGCAGGTTTATGGTCAGAATCCATTACTAATCTTTGGAAAGGGGGTTTTCACATACACTGCACATTCTGTGGACGTTACTGTGCGATCTCAGCAAGCTGCAGAGCCGTAAGGAAGGAGCCATGGGGAGAACTGAGGCTCCCTGTGAGAGCTGAGTGGTCTATATAAAACACATAAGTATAGTACATTAAACTCAGCATAAGTAAACATCACATCAGGCGCAATCTGTGCCTTACTCAAGCCATTGTGCTGTTGACCATAGTAGACACTAGCAAACCATTTCAAGACCCTTTCACAGGCGCCTAAATCTAATGTGCCTACCCAGCTGGGGGAAAATAGTTGAAATGGCGTTAGAAACTGATTGAAATGACGTCATTGTGATGTCATGCCCTCTGGGTATTTAGAATGAGAATGTCTATGCCACAAGCATGGAAAGTGTCCTATGACTGTCTCCTGCTATGGACCAAGGTCGGCTGACTGCATCATCAGCATCACCACCAGCCCAGGTCTGGCAAAACCTATTCATTTTCACTGTGTCAAAGACGACTCCTCTCCTCAAGCAACACTGACCCAATTGGCACCCGGTGGTACAAACAGCAGACTTTCATTAGGCTTTTATAACATCCAAACTGTTCCATGTGTGCATTCCCCCTCCTTCTCTTTCCATTTCTCTCTCTTCCTCTATCTCACTCCAACTCCCTCTCAATTTGTCTACCTTCTCCCACTCTCCCCCCTCTCTCGCTCTCTCTCTCTCGGTTTCTCCCTCTCTTTTTCTCTCTAGTTCTCCCACTCTCCCCCTCCTCTCTTTCTCTCTCTCTCTCTCTGAGTCACAGACTACATACCAGTGTCCACCACAACTCAGCTTTAACATGTTTAATCAGACTTGTTATTATTATAGACAGAAATGAGTGGAAATGGAAAGGAGAGCTGGAGAGAGTGGGAGTGGGGTGAGAGGAGGAAGTTGGGATTACTGCCAATGAAAGACAGTAAAGAAATTAGCTCACACAAGGGTCTGCTGTGTGGTAGTTGTAAGGGCCCATTGGGAGTATTGGGTCTCATAATGACAGCTTCACAGCTGAAGGTGAGATATGTTAGTCTTTCACGTCCACTCCAATGTTCAGGAACATTAAGACTCATTTGTCATGAGGAATAATCTGAATGCCTGAGGGAGCTAAATTTAAACTGAAACTGATTATTTCAAGTCTTTCTTTCTCCCACTTCCTTTACAAGTCCCCATGACAGTATCTTTTAAATGATGAGCCCAAGCCCAAGCCCATGCTTTGGAAGGTTTTACCTCACAGAACTGCATAGTATCTCAGTGGTCATAACAAATCCTGTTGCCAATGGTTTGTATGGTTACCAAGATTACTGCAAAGGCAATAATTGCAGAGTGTAATTCTAGAGATAACATATTCATCCAACTTGTTGAATTAAGTTTTATCAATCTACTCCACTTCTAGTAGGCCTATTATCATAGACATTACTTTTCAAGCCTACATTCAGCCTATACAGCTGCCAACTAAGCCAACCAAAGTGTCGCCTGGAGAGATATGATTCTGACACATTCAATTTTCTAATAGTGATGCTGATCCATATTGCCATTCTTTGCCACTCTTTACCACAGCAAATGTGCTGACACACAACAGTCAGTCTCTGTTATGTTATTCATGTGTAATTACTTGGTTATAGCCTGGCGTGAGACTGTTTATATTTAGTGGTTTTAGGATGACAGGCTCATATGGTGCCGCTTAAAATGACTTGCAAGGCTTCTTTGTCACTTTTGTGGTTTTGAGAGGAAAGCGTGTGACTGATGATGGCCAACTGTGCCACTCCACACTGCCAGTGCTACTAAGCCTCTTTTATTAGGTGTAAATCTGAGGGACTCGATAAAGTTGGGCTATATTAAAGGTAAGGTTTAGCCAACTGGAAACCACTATGGTAAATTAAAAAGCAACAAGATGTGTAATGGTGTAGTTATTGTGTAGTTGTTTAAAATCTGCGGTGTGTATTTTGAATACTCGACAATAAATTCTCAATCAATTTTCAGAATGATTTTCACAATATGTGTAGGTGAACAAACCTGACGAGTGACAGGTTGATAGGTCCGAAAATAATCGCTGTAGAGATCACATGGTAGAAACGCAGGAATGAATGGAAACACACACAAACAGATCTAAATCAAAAAGCTAAAACTGAGCCAACAACACAGATGAGAAATGTGCACTAGGCAGAGGAGAGGTGTGCTGACTCCTGTCCCTTGCGGCTGGCTGCAGCTGCGAGGCTCTCCCTCCTCTAATACTGCTGTGGTTTCAGACTAGGGGCAAGCAAAGTGGGCCAGGGCCAGAGACGTGGAGGGAGGGAGGGAAGGATAGGGGGAATTTCTGACATGTTCATGGTGATCTTCCCCAGGGGCATATTTAATGGGGAGCAGGCAAGGCATCCTCAAAGGGGGATGGGGGAGGTGGGGAGGGACAAGCCAGAGCATTTACAGCTGGAGGCAAGGCAGGGTGGGGAAGGTCCACATAAAACAAGACACTTCCGATTGCTGCATCCCTCGGGGTACTGACGGACTGACTGACACTCCCCTTGTCACAGAGCACAGGTCAAATAACTAAGTTAGTTGAATTAGTTTATTGGTAAATTTCCTATTGGGATTATTATGTTCAGTATGTTTGCTGGAAAGTACAGTGACTTGGTCATGAAGAGATTGGCCATGACATAATGTGCTATATGACATGATCCAGAATTATTTAAATTACATCTGCCAAGTAAGGGTGGTTGAGTACAGCACTGCACTGACATTAAGTTTGGCTCTGCCAATCTATTTATTGCATGAAAGCTCTGAGACTACAGTAGCTAACTGTATGGTAACTGTATTCCCTGCTACTATTGGAGGTGTCTGAATCTCTCTCCCCACTAAATGCTTGCCTACCTTCAAGACAGTGAACCATGGACAACCTGCTTTACTAAGGAAAACAAAGGACTGTATAACGTCTGTGTCTGTCTGTCTGTCTGCCTGTCTGTCATATCACGGCAGTCTGAAACTTGGCTGAGAAATGAGTGTTCACATGTCTCTTCTTGGGTCAAAGAGCTACACCTTCTCTAACAACGGTTGGAATGTAAGGAGGGACTTCAACTCTGACCTTGTCTGAAATTTTGAAATGAATCAAAAAGAAAATATGTCAGAAAAAACAGAAACAAATAACTGCCACTCTGCTCTGACAGTGATTATTTCTGGTTGTAATGGTAAACTTGGACCATGTCCATCCCTGACCTTACTTCAGTGTTAGGGCTGACCAGCCAGTTGGCCACGTGGCATGTAGAGTCTTGTTGTTTGGCTGTGTGAGTAATGGGTGGTCTGGTCTGTCGACACTGTGCTGTGGGCGCGGCCCTCCATCTCCCTCTCTCTCTCTCCCTCCCTCTCTCTCCCTCTTAATCTCCATCACCCACTCCTTCTCCCTCCCTCTCTCTCGCTCTCTCTCTCCCTCTCCCCCTCTCTCCCTCTTCCTCTCTGTCTACCTCTCCCTCCCAACAGGTGGGGATTGTCTCAGAGTTCATCAGAGGTGGAAAGTGTGTTTGAGTGCAAATCAATTAACGTTTAAGGGCAGCGACAACCCACTGAACCAAGCCTTTTATAAATAAGCATTGTGATATGTGAACAAGCACAAAGCAAGTCAGTGTCTACTTTATGAGACCTGGGGTTGGGTTGGTTTAGCTAGGTTTACGTCTATGATGTCTTGTGTGCCATTGGGTTTACATGGATTTATGCCAAGGCTCCCATACCTCCGTGTGATACAAGTTCTATTATATGGCATCTATGTCACCATAGACAAACACATTGCCTATAGCACACTGATGACTAATAGAAGATGCTGGTCAGCATTATAGACTGGATTAGACTGCTTATGTGGTGCATTCAATTGTATTCCCATTTTCAAACTATTGCAATGGTCCAATGCATCACAATAATCCTCATTCTGCATGCAGATTACACAGTGATTCTAATTGCACAGATGCATACATATTTGCAAACCAAGGTAAAATAGAGGGTGCTTAAATCTATCCTGTTTCACTGCACGTACAAGTGTGAGGTGTGAAATGGAAATGTGTTTTTTGCTTATTGCAACTCCCCCTGAGAGTGGGGTCACGGGTAGGAATCAACCATTATTGACGGAAACCATGGAACAATTAGGGTTAAGAGGGAAGATCGATAGATTTCTCATCTTGTCGAATTCAAACTAGCAACCTTTCGGTTACTGCCCCAACACCTTTGCAATAAGCTACCTGCCATCCCATGCTCCCATGGTGATCGCAAGGTGACAGAGAGAGAGCAGCCCATGTTGACAGAATAAAGCTCAACTTTACCTGCTTGGTGAACAGTATGGCAGTATCCCAATACTCTGGATGCTTGTCGTTATTCTTATTCATCTTTTTTTGCCAAGTGCAGAAGTTACGCAGCGTCATTGCTGCATTGCCTGAGACTTTGGGTCCTTTGTCATCATCAGTTAGCACAATGAACTTGACAACTACAATGTTGATGGAGTTGAGAATACTGGGGTGTTTGTAGAGCCTAGCTGCCACAGACATGAGGGTCAAAAGGTAATGTTTAAGATCATCTCCATGGAAACTAGCCATGGACTCATCAGCAACGACCAGCGTCTCCACGTATCTGGGGATGGAGGCAAATCTCTTGGATCTGCCTTGGATACCTTTTAACAGTGTTTCAGTCACATTGTGCCCTTTGTATAAGTGCTTGTATTTCTCCAAAGACGCGGCGACCTCGGGACTCAGACCCGTGTCCACCGCGCACCTGGAGGTCGAGTTACCATTGAAGTTATCGTTGCTACGGCGCCGGATAACATGTACGTTCTCGGCGCTCCTGGTATTTCCTGAAGTGGTGTCATTGTGGACAGGGTTGATGAAATATTCCCAGCCTTTGAAACCGAATGCGCCTTGCAAGCCCTTGCACAGACTCAGCGCTGCGTATGAGAGCCGGTCTGAGTTGACATAACCAGAGTAAAAACACCTGCTCAGGTCCCGGCTTGTAGCTGGACTGGAGGCAGAGACCGTGGGGGCAAGGAAATTAGAATCTGGACGCAAATCAAGCACTAGCTCCTGCTGGAAGGCGCTTATTTTAAGAGCAATTATCCCCGTAAGAATATCCTCGCCGTTGTCAAAAACATTATTCTCATATTGTTTGTCATCCAGTCTAATAGGGTAGCAAAGTTCACTTTCACTCTCCATGCAAATAACGGATCTGGAGGGTAGAATCACGAAACAATAGAGCAATATTGTCCTTATGAACATAACCATGATTGATTTGATTGAGTAACCTAATGTAATGATCAGGAATTGAAATGAACAACAGAAGTAGCCTGCACGAGCCGAAAGCGTTCCCTCTAATGCAGTCGTAATCAGTGATCGATACAACAGAGAATAATCCAAGGCGCGAATGGAAGGCTATTCTAAAACAAGTCCGCTCAGTGCAAAATCCTTCAGTATCTGACCCGTTCCCATCATATACCTGTCTGCTGAACCGATTGCTGCCTTCTGTGGACTTTATGCTTTTGCGTCTTGAGTAGCCTAAATATTGAGAAATTGTAATCAGAGTTTTGGGGGTCGTAACTAGTTACCACAGCCACAAAGTCATAATTATGGTTTAACCCCGCCTATTTCTACAATCTGATTTTAAACCTAACGCTAAATGTAGCCCTAACCTTAACCACAATGCAAACCTTATGCCTAACCATAACCTTAAATTAAGACTATAAAGCACATTTTCGTTTTAATGAATTTTTACGATATAGACAATTTGGACTTTGTGGCTGCAGGAACTAGTGACAACAAGAGTTTTGGGGGAGGCGCTCCGGAAAGCTCATTGGTTATGCGTCTCAGTTTCAAGGTTTACTCTGCAACCACTTGAAACTCTGTACTGTATTAGCATCACCACTTCCGTGCAGCACACAAAAAAAAAGCAGGTTTTCCTCCCTCTTCCCCCTCGAGCTAGGGCTATGCTATGCAGCGCATAGCGCGCAGCCTGCCTCCATAGCACATCTGTATCCAACGCAACATCCAAAGCAAAGTAGCACAACATCAAATGAGTGATATATTTTGTATATGTTTACTGGCCAGTGCCTATACTCTACAAAATGTCATTTTATAACATGGCTTTGTGAATTAGTAAGATGTATCTAGGGTTAGGCTATGCTTCAACACCCACTGATGATACAAATATGGTCATCTTATTGTCAGACGAGCGGAGTGGGTAGTGTGGATAGTGTGCGTAATTTTAATCTTGTGCTCAATATACAGATTCTTCTTGGGGGTTTATAATTAACTGAAACTAGTGGGCTACATGCCTATGAACTGTAGTATAATTGAGCCAGTGAGACAGAGTTTGGGCTATATCTGATTATAAAGTAATCCTGCTATCACAATCATCATACTCATCATCATCATCCGATCATTGGGGAAAAGTCCATTCAAGTTCACCACGAGTTTATAGCCTACAAAGTAACACCGTAGCCTACTGTTGGAACTGTGAAAATAATGATACAACATAACCTTGACAAAGTGAAACAATGCGATGTGTTGGGTACTTTTACTTAACGTTTTTGCTCTTTCAAGATTGTTCAAAACTCCAACTTAATTTAGATTGATGCCTGGCGGTGTCCAGCCACTCTTTTTAGATCCAATATTCTGGAGGCTGATACACGTGCGGCATCTTGTGGCTAATAGGCAGAATCATGTACACGGCTTCCATAATGCATGTCTATGTGTCCCCCATTTGAAATAAGTAAGGTCTAATTAAACAAGACTAATCGAATAAATTGAATACAATTAGCTGCTATCATCCATTAACTGTTACGTTTTAATTGTGTGCAACATTTGTTTGATTTCTTTCCATTTAAATATATATATTTTTTTGTAACATATATGGGCTTCAACTCCATGACTAGAAGCTCCTACATTTGAATTGTGAAACAACACTGCCACATCGTGGTTAAAAGACAGGTGATTAAATAATACTTTTGTTTTATCATTGGTCATTATGATAATTTAGCTGACGCCTGATAGATACTTCGAGGTAAAGTACCCTATTGTAATGTGACCAAAATGGGAACAGAAAAATATGTAATAGGCATCGAAGCATTTTAAAAGGCCCAAAGTGAATGTGATACGATTGCATTTTTTTATTATTGTAATTTTGGCATTTTTATTTAACTCCACATTTGTGTGTTAGATGTAGGCGTGTTTAAACTTAATTTAATGTGTCTAAGGAAAACACAATTATTACACTATTATTGTTGTTTAAC
This sequence comes from Brachymystax lenok tsinlingensis, assembly GCA_030435695.1. Taxonomy (NCBI): domain Eukaryota; kingdom Metazoa; phylum Chordata; class Actinopteri; order Salmoniformes; family Salmonidae; genus Brachymystax; species Brachymystax lenok. The sequence goes on along the minus strand of CM059792.1, from coordinate 4,308,316 downwards.
GAATAGCCATTTTAAATGTTTACTACCAGGCTATGAATTATTAGTTATTAATAACTGTCTATTTATTTATAGCCATAAACTGCCTACTGATCCTAAATAATGTGCACGTGTCGAGCTCAGTCAGTCACTGAGAATGAATAAGCAGCACAAGCACAGCCTACAAAATAATTCCAGAGAAAGAAAAATGTGCTCAAGTCTTTCCTCTCTGTATCGTTCACGGCTTTATTATGCAATCTATGTAAGTGCTTTCTTTGAGCTGAAATAAAATATTTGGTGGTAAACAGTCCAGTCACAGAGGTTCTAAATACTGTACTGTCTTCGGTCCAGTCCTGTCAGATGGAACGTAAAGATGAGACTCAAGTGTGCGCATGCAGTTCTGAGAGATATTTGATTATATTTTCAGACTTAGGCTGCAGTTTGCCGCTGAAATAGAGAGCTAAGCGTAATGGAGTGAGTTGAGCCAACGGTTTGCTTGTATTACTTCGACCTGACTCGGCCCAGGGACGTCCCAAGGATCCCGTTTAGACTTTCCCGTCTAGAATATCTGTTGGAGCTATTGAAGAGTGGGCGTGCCAGGGAGGTCCCATTGGATCAATTTGATTTTAGTTGATGTTTTTTTTCTGTAAGCACGAGGGGGTGGAGAGAGCAGCAGCAAATGATATAAAAAAAAAAAAACCACTTAGGCCTATGTTTTAGAAGAGCAAGGCTGTATAAATACCACAGTCACGAGCAGTCGCCGCTTATTCAGTCTGCTACAGGTCTCGAGTCCTGACTTCAACTAACTATAAGAATAATTCTTTATTTTTAGTATAGCCTACTGTTTTGCAACACCTATAGATGTATTGGTGGTTGTTTAATTTTTACGATTAGCGCAATTTTATGTTGAGCACTCAATACTGTATGGTACCTGTCATACGCGCTCTTCTTTATTCATAGCAATTTCTCTATTAAGAAGAAAAAAAAATCTTATCACACATTTACATAGTTTATTTGATAGAAACGGTGCTTGTGATAGTAATAACATGGGTTCAACTTTGCATATAACTTTATTAACCCTGTCCTTAAACAACGTTGTGCTGTCGGAATTGTTCCACTCGGAGGAGACCATACCCGTCAGAAACAGTGTGAAGACCAGCGGCCGGCTCTGGAAAAGGAGCGAGGATCAACATAGCTTCAGATTGACCGTTTTCGGCCAGGACTTCACACTGAATTTGACTCCGGATGACTCGTTTGTTGCTCCAAAGTTAACCATTCAGCACATACAATCGAAACATCTGGCTGCGCTTTTCAACGGCACCAGACAAGGACATTTTACCGGTGGTATCACCAAGACAGAGGGGAATGGGGACGAGCTTAAAGGCTGCTTCTACTCAGGGAATGTGGACACCGACCAGGAATCTGTTGTCGCGGTTAGCCTGTGCCACGGGATGCAAGGGTTCTTCATAGCGCATGGGGATGTGTATCTAATTCAACCCAAAGTTCTTGGCCAAGGTAAAACAGAGAGATCCCTCTTGCAGGTGCACATTATAAAAAGGAGAGTTTTGACCGACGCACAAAATTTGTCCAAGACTTTCCAAGCTTTAGATCAGGTGAAGGATAAGAGCCGTCTGGCCACAGATGACCGCACTTCATATCCTGTTGATGATGCTGAGATAGCGACGGGACGGAAGCGACGGTTTGTCTCCTCTCCAAGATATATCGAGACGCTGGTCGTAGCCGACGCTTCAATGACACATTTCTATGGAGACGAAATAAAGGTGAGGGCATGAACTGACACAAATTGATAACCAAACTGAACCAATACACTAATTATATGTTTTTTTGCATTGGCTACAATGTGATGGGCACATGTCCAAACGCGTCATTACACACGAAGGGTTTCCAAAGCAGTTTAATTTTCCAGACAAAAATACGCGCCTGAAAGTCATTTGTGGAACTGTTAGGGCAGCCCAGCCTGGTCTCATAGACTAGGCGTCATATATTAAATGTAAATCCGTGAAAACGAAATTAGTACATATTACTTGGTATGGTTACCTGGTAAAATAAGGGTAAAATAAATAAAAACATATTAAACATGAGATAGAAGGTTATTTAAAACAAAACAAAATGAGGGTGAATGGGTGGGCATATAATGCAAATGTCTAGCAATCTTTGTTCTAATTTCATCATGGATAACTTTAGTATTTTAGCTTATTAGCAACCTACTTACCATTTCTTAGGTAGTTTGGAACCACATAGCATGTTAGCTAACCCTTCCCCAACCTTAACCTTAACCCTTTTAGCTAAGCCTAACGTTAACTCTTTAACCTAACTCCTAACCGTAACCCTATCCCCTAGCCTAGCTAATATTAGCCATCTGACTAACATTGGCATTAGCCACCTAGCTAACGATAGCAACATCAAATTGGAATTTGTAACATATCATACACTTTGCAAATTTGTAACATATTGTACATTTTGCAAATACATAACATATTTTACAAATTGCACATACAGTAAAAGTCAAAAGTTTGGGCACACCTACTCATTCCAGGGTTTATCTACATTGTAGAATAATAGTGAAGACATCAAAACTATGAAATAACACATATGGAATCATGCAGTAAGCAAAAAAGTGTTAAACAAATCAAAATATATTTTATATTTGAGATTCTTCGAAGTAGACACTCTTTGCCTTGATGACAACTTTAGACTCTTGGAATTCTCTCAACCAGCTTCACCTGGAATGCTTTTCTAATACTCTTGAAGTAGTTCCCACATATGCTGAGCACTTGTTGGCTGCTTTTCCTTCACTCTGCAGTCCAACTCATCCCAAACCATCTCAATTGGGTTGAGTTTGGGTGATTGTGGAGGTCAGGTTATCTGATGCAGCACTCCATCACTCTCCTTCTTGGTCAAATAGCCCTTACACAGCCTGGAGGTGTGTTGAGTCATTGTCCTGTTGAAATACAAATTATAGTCCCACAAATCGCAAACCAGATGGGATGGCGTATCGCTGCAGAATGCTGTGGTAGCCGTGCCTTGAATTCGAAATACATCACTTACAGTGTCACCAGCAAAGCACCCCCACACCATCACACCTCCTCCTCAATGCTTCACGGTGGGAACCACACACGCAGAGATCATCCATTCACCTACTCTGTGTCTCACAAAGACATGGAGGTTGGAACCAAAAATCTCATATTTGGACTCATCAGACCAATGGACAGATTTCCACCGGTCTGTTGTCCATTGCTCGTGTTTCTTGGCCCATGCAAATCTCTTATTATTATTGGTGTTCTTTAGTAGTGGTTTCTTTGCAGCAATTTGACCATGAAGGCCTGATTGACGCAGTCTCCTCTGAACAGTTGATGTTCAGATGTGTCTGTTACTTGAAGTCTGTGAAGCATTTATTTGGGCAGCAATTTCTGAGGCTGGTAACTCTAATGAACCTATCCTCTGCATTAGAGGTAACTTTGGGTCTTTCTTTCCTGTGGCGGTTAAAGTAATGATGGACTGTCGTTTCTATTTGCTTATTTGAACTCTTCTTGCCATATTATGGACTTAGTCTTTTACCAAACTGGGCTATCTTCTGTATACCACTGCTAACCTGTCACAACACAACTGATTGTCTCAAATGCATTAAGAAGGAAAGAAATTCCACAAATTAACTTTTAACAAGGAACACCTTTTAATTGAAATGCATTCCAGGTGACTACCTCATGAAGCTGGTTGAGAGAATGACAAGAGTGTGCAAAGCTGTCCTCGAGGCAAAGGGTGGCAAACTTTGAAAAATCTCAAATATAAAATATATTTGGATTTGTTTAAAACTTATTAACCATATGTGTTTTTTCGTATTTCATAGTAGGACAGAGTGTTTGTTTCCACACTCGGGACTCTGACTCTCTATTGGTTATACAGACTCTTGGCCTCCCATCCTATTCTAACCACCTCTTGCCGGCTTTGTATTCATGTTACCTGATGAAATTGCTGTACAATGTGATCTTGTTGCCATTTAATGCACATTCAAATGTCATAAATCAACGCTGCAGAGCTCTCTCTATCCTCTGCCGTGCCCTGATTGTATTACTGGACCATCTACCCTGGACCATCTACTGTTGCTAGCCGCAATTCAGACTTGTGCTCTGATATCTGCTTCACTGATTTCTGATCTCGTAAACGCCTGGGTTTTCTGCACGTTAACCCTAGAAGCTTATTACCTAAAATTGATCAATTGAAAGTGTATGTTCACAGCTCCAATCCAGATGTGTTGGTCATTACTGAGACGTGGTTAAGAAAAAGTGTTTTGAACACTGATGTTAACCTTTCTGGTCATTACCTTTTTCGGCAAGACAGATCTTCCAAAAGTGGTGGAGTAGCAATCTTTAACAAGGAACACCTTCAGTGCTCGGTTGTGTCCACCAAGTCTGTCCCCAAACAATAAGACTTTCTGGTTTTAAGCATTAAACTTTCAAATAGCTCTTTGTTGACTGTTGCTGGGTGTTATTGTCCACCATCAGCACTGGCCTGTACCCTAAATGCCCTATGCCTGAATTTGTCCTGCTATGTGACCTGAACTGAAACATGCTTAAACCACCTGACCAAGTCCTAAAGCAAATCTTTCTCAGATTATTACCAATTCCACAAGGTATGTCTCCAAACACCCAGAAAAGGCTACTTTCCTTTATGTTATCCTCACAAATAATCCTGATTGGTATCAGTCTGGTGTTTTCTGTAATGACCTTATTGATCATTGTTTTAAAGCCTGTGTTCGTAATGGCTGCTCATTGAAACGACCTGTACTGATTTGTCATAGACGCTTGCTAAAAAACTTTAATGAGCAAGCCTTCCTTCAAACAAAATCAAATCAAATTGTATTGGTCACATACACGTGTTTAGCAGATATTATTGTGGTTGTAGCGAAATGCTTGTGTTTCTAGCTCCAACAGTGCAGTAATATCTAACAAGTAATATCTAACAATTTCACAAAAATACCAACAATACACACAAATTTAAGTAAAGGAATGTAATTAAGAACATATAAATATATTGACGAGCAATGTCAGAGCGGCATAGACTAAGATACAGTAGAATAGAATACAGTATATACTGTACATATGAGATAAGTAATACAAAATATGTAAACATTATTAAAGTGACTAGTATTCCATTATTGAAGTGGCCAGTGATTTCAAGTCTATGTACATAGGCAGCAGTCTCTAATGTGCTAGTGATGGCTATTTAACAGTCTGATGGCCTTGAGATAGAAGCTGTTTTTCAGTCTCTCTGTCCCAGCTTTGAAGCACCTGTACTGACATCGCCTTCTGGATGATAGCGGGGTGAACAGGTAGTGGTTGTTGTCCTTGATAATTTTTTTGGCCTTTCTGTGACATCGGGTGCTGTAGGTGTCCTGGAGGGCAGGTAGTTTACCCCCAGTGATGCGTTGGGAATACCGAACCACCCTCTGGAGAGCCCTGTGGTTGCGGGCGGTGCAGTTGCTGTACCAGGCGGTAATACAGCATGACAGCATGCTCTTAATTGTGCATCTATAAAAGTCTGAGGGTTTTAAGTGCCAAGCCATTTCTTCAGCCTCCTGAGGTTGAAGAGGTGCTGTTGCCCCTTCTTCACCACATTGTCTGTGTGGGTGGACCATTTCAGTTTGTCAGTGATGTGTACGCTGAGGAACTTGAAGCTTTCCACCTTCTCCACTAAGGTCCCGTCGATGTGGATAGGGGGGTGCTTCCTGAAGTCCACTATCAGCTCCTTTGTTTTGTTGATGTTGAGTGAGAGGTTATTTTCCTGGCACCACACTCCCAGGGCCCTCACCTCCTCCCTGTAGGCTGTCTCGTCACTGTTGGTAATCAAGCCTACTACTGTTGTGCCTACTACTGTTGATGATTGACTTGGAGGCGTGCGTGACCATGCAGTCATGGGTGAACAGGGAGTACAGGAAAGGGCTGAGCATGCACCCTTGTGGGGCCCCAGTGTTGAAGATCAGTGATGTGGAGGTGTTGTTTCCTACCTTCACCACCTGGGGGTGGCCCATCAGGAAGTCCAGGACCCAATTGCACAGGGTGGGGGTTCAGACCCAGGGCCTCGAGTTTAATGATGAGCATGGAGGGTACTATGGTGTTGAATGCTGAGCTATAGTCACTGAACAGCATTCTTCCATAGGTATTCCTCTTGTCCAGATGGGATAGGTCAGTGTGCAGTGCGATGGCTATTGCATCGTCTGTGGATATATTGGGGCGGTAAGCAAATTGAAGTGGGTCTAGGGTGTCGGGTAAGGTAGAGGTGATATGATCCTTGACTAGTCTCTCAAAGCAGTTCATGATGACAGAAGTGAGTGCTACAGGGTGATAGTCATTTAGTTCTTTCTTGGGTACAGGAACAATGGTGGCCATCTTGTAGCATGCGGGGACAGCAGACTGGGATAGGGAGAGATTGAATATGTCCGTAAACACACCAGCCAGTTGGTCTGTGCATGCTCTGAGGATGCAGCTAGGCATGCCGTCTGGGCTGGCATTCTTGCTAGGGTTAACATGCTTAAATGTCTTACTCACATCGGCCACAGTCCTTGGTAGCGTGCCGCGTCCTTGGTAGCGTGCTGCGTCCTTGGCACTGGGTTAACCTCAAAGTGGGCGAAGAAGGTGTTTAGCTTGTCCGGAAGCAAGATGTCGATGTCTGCGACATGGCTGGTTTTCCTTATGTAGTCTGTGATTGTCTGTAGACCTTGCCACGTAAGTCTCGTGTCTGAGCCGTTGAATTGCGAATCCATTTTGTCTCTATACTGACGTTTTGCGTGTTTGATTGCTTTACGGCGGGAATAACTACACTGTTTGTATCCGGCCATATTCCCAGTCACCTTGCCATGGTTAAATGCAGTGGTTCACGCTTTCAGACCTGGCCTCTGTAAATTGGTATAGAATCAGCTTGATCCCCTCTGTCGAAGACACTTGGACCTTCTTTTTTGATATTTTTAATGGTATTTTTAACAAACACACCCCCATAAAGTAAAATGAGAATTAAAACAGGTTCAACCCCTGGTTCGACCGTGATCTGGCAAAGTTACTCCACCTCAAGAATTCAATTTTGCAAAAGGCACACACATACTCAGGCTGACTGGTTCTCGTTCAGGCAAATGAGAAATAAGTGCACTCAGGCTATCTGGAAGGCTAAGTTAGTTACTTTAAGGAGCAGTTTTCTCTCTGTGGGTCTAACCCCAAGAAGTTCTAAAAAATGATTAAAGACCTGGAGAATAAACCATCCTTCTCACAGCTGCCCATGTCCCTTAATGTTGATGATGTGGTTGTTACTGACAAGGAGCACATGGCTGATTTCTATAATCACCACTTCATTAAGTCAGGATTCCTATTTGATTCAGGCATGCCTCCTTGCCCGTCTAACATTTCCTCATCACCCACCCATTCTAATGTTTTCCCTTGCCCCGCTACAAAGTGTCTCCCTGTAGGTGGTCACTGAGTCTGAGGTGCTAAACGAGCTCCTTAAACTTGACCCCCAAAAAACCTCTCAGATGGTTTAGACCCTTTCTTCTTTAAAGTTGCTGCAACTATCATCGCCAAGCCTATCTCTGACCTTTTTAACCTGTCTCTCGTCTCTTGGAAGGCAGCCACGGGGCGTCCTTTTTAAAGGGGGAGATCAAGCTGATCCTAACTGTTAACTACTTAGGGAGTGGTGGGGCACTACCCGGTTCAAAATCCAAAAGTTGAATTATTAAACATTCATCAATATACAAGTGTTGCATAGTCATCAAAAGCTCTGCTTCTTGGCAATATCACAGCGTTGTCAGATTTCAAAAACCACTACATTTGATTGTTTGAGGGTAGCACCTGCAATATTTTTCTATTAGCATAAATTCATAAACGATCGCGGTTCACACAAAACACATTTCACAGCGAAAACAAATCTCTTACCTTTTGAAGAACTTCTGCTGAGGGCTTCCCAAGTGTCCAACGAAGACATCCAATGGTTCTTTTGTTAGAAAAAGTCATTTTTATATCCATAAATCTCTGTTTGGTTGGCGCATTATGTTCATAAAATACAGCATCCACTCGCCCATTGAACCGTGAAGAGAACGCGTTCAACCTATACCTATACACTTGTCCAAGAACAATCAAACATCATTGATAATGTATCCTTAGGAACACTTTTATGTATATTTAGTATAATATTTCAACCGGATTATAAACGATAGGAATAGTGTCTTCACTATTATTCTACAATGTAGAAAATAGTAAAAACAAAGAAAAACCCAGGAATGAGTAGGTGTGTCCAAACCTTTGACTGGTACTGTACGTTGTAATTCATAACATATTGTATGAATTGCAATTCGCAATGTATCATAATATATCAATTGTAATCACATGTTAATACATACCATACGAAATGTAACATATCATACTAAATTTCACATTGTGGGTTTACATATAGAATGAAACTAAATGCTCTGAGACCAGGTTGGGCAGTCATGACTCATGTGAGGCTGTGCAATTCCAATATCATCCCACATTCTCACAACCATGACAGGCACAGCACAGTGCTTGTCGGGAAAGCCAATTCTCTTGAAAAACTCCCCAATGGCCGTGTAGCTATACTGAAAGTAAGACAAATTATTCCCGCAAATTCAATGATCAAAATGAGTTATTCAATATCATGCCAAGCCGGGGGACAAAAGTGCTTTTACTTTCTAGTAGGTCTACAGTAGGCCTAATCCGTCTGCAAGTCCACAAAAGCATCCTCTCTGTCAATAATTTAAAGAGCATTTCAGCATGTAAGGCATTTTAATTGGTATTTTGGCTTGGGTCAAGTTCCCCACTGGGCACAAACTGATTGAATCAACGTTCTTTCAGCGTAATTTGCCAATGTATTGTGATGTGGAATCTACGTGGAAAACACATTGGATTTGAAAAACTGTTGTAATGAGGGTGACATTTTAACCACAGGATTAAATCAAATCAAATTGTATTTGTCACATGCGCCGAATACAACAGGTGTAGGACACCTTACAGTGAAATGCTTACTTACAAGCTCTTTACTAACTATTTCGTTTTAAGAAAATACCCCCCAAAAAACTAAAGTAAGAGATAAGCAAAACAAATAATTAAAGAGCAGCAGTAAATAACAATAGTGGGGCTATATACAGGGGTAACGGTTCAGAGTCAATGTGTCAATGTGCGGGGGCACCATTTAGTCGAGGTAATATGTACATGTAGGTAGAGTTATTAAAGTGACTATGCATAGATAATAACAGAGAGTAGCAGCAGCATAGAATGGGTGGGGGAGGGGCAATGCAAATAGTCTGGGTAGCCATTTGATTAGATGTTCAGGAGTCTTGGGGGTAGAATTTGTTTAGAAGCCTCTTGGACCTAGACTTGGCGCCCTGGTACCGCTTTGTGTGCGGTAGCAGAGAGAACAGTCTATGGTGGCTGGAATCTTTGAAATGTTTTAGGGCCTTCCTCTGATACCGCCTGGTATAAAGGTCCTGGATGGCGGGAAACTTGGCCCCGGTGGTGTACTGGACCGTACGCACTACCCTCGGAAGTGCCTTGCGGTCAGAGGCCGAGTAGTTGCCATACAAGGCAGTGATGCAACCCGTCAGGATGCTATCGATGGTGCAGCTGTAGAACATTTAGAGGATCTGAGGACCCTTGCCAAATCTTTTCAATCTCCTGAGGGAGAATAGGTTTTGTCGTGCCCTCTTCACAACTGTCTTGGTGGGCTTGAACCTTGCTAGTTTGTTGGTGATGTGGACACCAAGGAACTTGAAGCTCTCAACCTGCTCCACTACAGCCCCGTCGATGAGAATGGGGGTGTGCTCGGTCCTCCTTTTCCTGTGGTCCACAATCATCTCCCTTTTGTCTTGATCCCGTTGAGGGAGAGGTTGTTGTCCTTGCACCACACGGTCAGGTCTCTGACCTCCTCCCTATAGGCTGTCTCGTCATTGTCGGTGATGTTTGTCTTCCCCAATTTATGGGTGTGGTCGAGGGTAATTCCTGCTTCTGACATGAAAACCGACTCGGAGTATAGGCCTAGGGTCGTTGTTGTCGGTGATGTTTGTCTTCCCCAATTTATGGCTGTGGTCGAGGGGAATTCCTGCTTATGACATGAATACCGACTCGGAGTATAGGCCTAGGGTTTCAAGCTCTGGTCTATTTCAAATGTAATTATATTTAGCGACCAAATATCAACATTTGAAGGAGATGCATCTTCTGCTTGGATAGTTAAATCTACAAATTAATAATTGATATGTTGGATTCACGTCTCCATCTCAATGCACAATCTAAGTAAAAAAAATAGGACTAAATCAAATAAACTATCCAAGCAGAAGATACATCTCTTTCAAATGTTGATATTTGGTTGTGTTGTCCTCTTGCTCATTTGTGCACCGGGGCCTCCCACTCCTCTTTCTATTCTGGTTAGAGCCAGTTTGCACTGTTCTGTGAAGGGAGTAGTACACAACGTTGTATGAGATATTCAGTTTCTTGGCAATTTCTCACATGGAATAGCCTTCATTTCTCAGAACAAGAATAGACTGACAAGTTTCTGTCCATTTTGAGCCTGTAATTGAACCCACAAATGCTGATGCTCCAGATACTCAACTGATCTAAAGAAGGCCAGTTTTATTGCTTCTTTAATCATAACAACAGTTTTCAGCTGTGCTAACATAATTGCAAAAGGGTTTTCTAATGATCAATTAGCCTTTTAAAATTATAAACTTGGACTAGCTAACACAACATGCTATTGGAACACAGGAGTGATGGTTGCTGATAATGGGACTCTGTACACCTATATTCCGTAAAAAATCTGCCATTTCCAGCTACAATAGTCATTTTCAACATTAGCAATGTCTACACTGTATTTCTGATCAATTTGATGTTGTTTTAATTAATGGACCAAAAAAATGCTTTTCTTTCAAAAACAACCTTTTAATGGTAATGTAAGTGAATTTGACCCAAAACATTTGGTCCCCTAAAATGGGGGGACTATGTACAAAAAGTGTTGTAATTTCTAATAGTTCCATAGATGTGGATGAAAATATCCTCAAATTAAAGTTGACAGTCTGCACTCATAGTCATTTTATAATTTCAAAACCAAAGTGCTGGAGTACAGAGCCAAAACAAAAAAATATTGTCACTGTCCCAATACTCTTGGAGCTCGTTATATATCTCTGTCAATACCTAATAACCTCAGAAAAGATGGAGACATTCTGGTCTTAATATATCGTGTGATGTTATACAATCTGACTAAGTTTGTGTCTATCTGGAACTGTAAATAAAAATGTTGGCACAGAGTCTTGTGTTTGAGTTTAAACCATCTGGGAATGAGAGGAAGCCAAGAGGAGTTTGTTTTTGTGGTCCTTCCACCCATTTTATTGATGGAAAGAAAAACACAAATGTTTAAACATTTGATTCCAATTGGCTTACGGATTTGGGTCCCTTCTCTGACTGCCTGCAGAGCGTGTGTTGTCAGATCTCTTTGCAATTAATTAAGCAGTGAAATGAATCCAGGATTCAATGTTTATTGACAACAACTAGGTAGTGCACAATTGATAGTGCCTTCCCAGCAAACCCGGGAACATTCCCGTAACATTAACCTAGATTCACATTAAGTTCTAGTTAGGTATTTATCTAACAATAAGAATGTAACATACCAAAAACATTCAGAGAATTGTTTTGATAAAATCTATGTATTTATCATCAATGTTTTATATTAAATATCCTTGGAATGCTCTAACATTCACTCAAATGTTGTGCACAACATCTGTAACAACGACCACAAAACATTCCCCAAAAGTTTTGTATGTTTGTATAAAACATTTGCCTGATGTTGCAAGAATGTTCCTAAATCACAATTAATAGATGTTTCACAGAATGTTTCATTAGCTTGTGGGAAGAGTCTGGTGGGAACATTGTGGGGACAAAATATATGTTCCCAGAACACCAAAACTGTCCAATTGTGCGGATGATTTCACAATGTTTCTTTTAGGGTGCAAAAAAGATTCACCTGATGTTACAAGAACGTTCCCACAACACATTTCATCTGTTGATTCCCACAAATTTCGCTAGGTTGTGGGAACATTGTTGGGACATAACAAGAGACACAGCATACTCCCAAAACTCAAAAACTGTCCAGTTGTTTTGACATTCAGATAACATTTGTATCAGTGTGTACAAAACATTCCTTTGATGATGTTGCAAGAATGTTGACAAAACAGTTTTTCTGAGTTCTTAAAAATTTCCAAGAACATGTAATTAGGTTGTGGTAAATTACAAGAGATAGGTTACCAAAACACAAAATATGCTCAGTTGTGATGACATTCATACAATGTTTAAGTTACGTTGCACAGGACATTCCCTTAATGTTGTAAGAATGAAATGTCAGTTTTTATGAAGTTCATAGCATATTTCTTTTAAATTTAACATAATATTCCATTGATGTTCACTCAATATACATTTTACCTTGTCTTGGAGGTCTTCACAACATTCAAGAGCATTTAGAAAATGGTGTATTTTTGTTGGACCTAATATTACCACAACATACTTAGCATGCAAATTAAAGCATAGGAAAGCAGATTGGAATGCATCCACAATGTGTTTCTCTCCGGATTTAATGGCAATTCACATTTGAGGACTGTATTTCAGAAATACAATGCATTCGGAAATAATTCAGACCCCTTGACTTTTTCCACATTTTGTTACGTTACGTTTTACCTCATTAATCTACCAACAGTACCCCATACTGACAAAGCGAAAACAGGTTTATAGACATTTTTGCTAATAAAAAACAGAAATACCTTATTTACATAAGTATTCAGATCCTTTGCTATGAGACTCGAAATTGAGCTCAGGTGCATCCTGTTTCCATTGATCATCCTTGAGATGTTTCTAAAACTTGATTGGAGTCGCCTGTTGTAAATTCAATTGATTGGACATATTTTAGAAAGGCACCCAACTGTCGATATAAGGTCCCACAGTTTACAGTGCATGTCAGAGCAAAAACCAAGCCATGAGGTCAAAGGAATTGTCCGTAGAGCTCCGATTGAGGATTGTGTCGAGGCACAGATCTGGGGAAGGGTACTAAAAAAAAAGGTTGCATCATTGAAGGTCCCCGAGAAAACAGTTGCCTCAATCATTCTCAAATAGAATAACTTTGGAACTTTGGAACCACCAACAGGCGACTGGCCGCCCCTTCTGTCGATGTGGAAGGGGGGTGCTCCCTCTGCTGTTTCTTGAAGTCCACAATCATCTCCTTTGTTTTGTTGACGTTGAGTGTGAGGTTATTTTCCTGACACCCCACTCCGAGGGCCACACCTCCTCCTTGTAGTCCATCTCTACGTTGTTGGTAATCAAGCCTACCACTGTAAGGTGGTCTGCAAATTTGATGATTGAGTTAGAGGTGTGCATGGCCACGCAGTCATGGGTGAACAGGGAGTACAGGAGAGGGCTGAGAACGCACCCCGTGTTGAGGGTCAGTGGGATGGAGATGTTGCTTCCTACCCTCACCACCTAGGGACAGCCCATCAGAAAGTTCAGGACCCAGTTGCACAGTGCAGGGTCAAGACCCAGGGCCTCGAGCTTAATGACGAGTTTGGAGGGTACTATGGTGTTAAATGTTGAGCTGTAATCGATGAACAGCATTCTTCCATAGGTATTCCTCTTGTCCAGATGGGTTAGGGCAGTGTGCAGTGTGATTGCGATTGCGTCGTCTGTGGACCTATTGGGGCGGTAAGAAAATTGGAGTGGGTCTAGGGTGTCAGGTAGGGTGGAGGTGATATGATCCTTGACTAGTCTCTCAAAGCACTTCATGATGATGGAAGTGTGTACTACGGGGCGATAGTCGTTTAGCTCAGTTACCTTAGCTTTCTTGGGAACAGGAACAATGGTGGCCCTCTTGAAGCATGTGGGAACAGGAGACTGGGATAGGGATTGATTGAATATGTCCGTAAACACACCAGCCAGCTGGTCTGCGCATGCTCTGAGGATGCGGCTAGGGATGCCGTCTGGACCGGCAGCCTTGTAAGGGTTAACACGCTTAAATGTTTTACTCACGTTGGCTGCGGTGAAGGAGAGTCCGCAGGTTTTGGTAGCGGGCCATGTCAGTGGCACTGTATTGTCCTCAAAGCGAGCAAAGAAGTTGTTTAGTTTGTCTGGGAGCAAGACTTCAGTGTCCGCGACGGGGATGGTTTTCTTTTTGTAATCCGTGATTGACTGTAGACTCTGCCACATACGTCTCGTGTCTGAGCCATTGAATTGCCACTCTACTTTGTCTCTATACTGAAGCTTAGCTTGTTTGATTGCCTTGCGGAGGGAATAGCTACACTGTTTGTATTCGGTCATGTTTCCGGTCGTCTTGCCATAATTAAAAGCAGTGGTTCGGGCTTTCAGTTTTAATTGTCACCGTGGGTACAACATCATCGATGCACTTGCTAATAAACTTGCTCACCAAATCAGCGTATACATCAATGTTGTTGTCTGAGGCTATCCAGAACATATCCCAGTCCACGTGATCGAAGCAATCTTGAAGCGTGGAATCAGATTGGTCGGACCAGCGTTGAACAGACCTGAGCACGTGCGTTTCCTGTTTTAGTTTCTGTCTATAGGCTGGGAGCAACAAAATGGAGTCGTGGTCAGATTTGCCCGCAAGGAGGGCGAGGGAAGGCTTTGTATGCGTCGCGGAAGTTAGAGTAGCAATGATCCAGAATGCTGCCAGCCAGGGTCGCGCAATCGATATGCTGATAGAATTTAGGGATCCTTGTTTTCAGATTAGCTTTGTTAAAATCACCAGCTACAATAAATGCAGCCTTAGGATATGTGGTTTACAGTTTACATAGATCCCAATGAAGTTCTTTCAGGGCTGTCGAGGTATCTGCTTGGGGGGGGGATATACACGGCTGTGATTATAATCGAAGAGAATTCTCTTGGGTGATAATGCGGTCGGCATTTGATTGTAAGGAAGTCAAGGTCCTGTGAACAAAAGGACTTGAGTTCCTGTATGTTGTTATGATCACACCACGACTCGTTAATCATAAGGCATACACCCCCGCCCTCCTTCTTACCAGAGACATATTTGTTTCTGTCGGCGCGATGCGAACCCTTGCTCGGAATTATATAGGTATACTATATAGTCTTCAAATGTAATTTGGCATTACATCTGGAGAATAACATAATGGGAATGTTTTCCAATATGCTTTAAGGAGCTACACATTTGCATGCTGAGAATGTTTTGTTAATATTAGGTAAAACGTAAATATAAATATAAAGGTACAATGTATATTATGTGAACATCAATGGAAATATTATATTAAACCTAAAACAAATATGCTATGAACGTCATAAAAATGTACTTATTTCATTCTTACAACATTAAGGGAATGTCCTGTGCAACGTAACTTAAACATTGTATGAATGTCATCACATCTGAGCATATTTTCTGTTTTGAGAACTTATCTCTTGTCATGTACCCACACTGTTCCCACAACTTAATTAAATATTCTGGGAACCTTTAAAGAACTCAGAAAGTCTGTTCTGTCAACTTTCTTGCAACATCAAAGTAATGTTTTGTGCACCCTGATACAAACATTATCTAAATGTCAGCACAACTGGACAGTTTTTGTGTTTTGGGAACCTACAGTATTTTTTAAAGAACATAAAATGTGTTGTGGGAACGTTCTTGCAAAACCAAACAAATGTGTTTAAAGAGCAACAATAAATTAACAGTAGCGAGGCTATATACAGGGGGTACTGGTGCAGAGTCAATGTGCGGGGACACATGTTTGTCGAGGTAATTGAGGTAATAGGTACATGTAGGTAGAAGTAAAGTGACTATGCATAGATAATAAACAAAGAGTAGCAGCATCGTAAAAGGGTAGCCATTTGATTAGCTGTTCAGGAGTGTTATGGCTTGGGGGTAGAAGCTGTTAAGAAGCTCCGGTACCGTGCGGTAGCAGAGAGAACAGTCTATGATTAGGGTGGCTGGAGTCTTTGGCAATTCTTAGGGCCTTCCTCTGACACTGCCTGGTATAGAGGTCCTCAATGGCAGGAAGCTTGGCCCCGGTAAATGTACTGGGCCTACCTTCTATAGTGCCTTGGGGTCGGAGGCCGAGCAGCTGCCATACCAGGCGGTGATGCAACCGGTCAGGATGCTCTCTTCCCACAACCTAATGAAACATTCTGGGAACCTTTAAAGAACAGATTAAATGTGTTCTAGGAACGTTCTTGCAACATCAGGTGAATGTTTTATATAAACACAACTGGACAGTTTTTGTGTTATGAGAACATTAGCCGTGACCTAACGAATGTCCTGGGAACCAGAATCAGTTTTGGTTTGCTTGGTTTGTACTGTATGTTCATAATATTCAGTATATGCATTGGGTTGATGAGTTCATGTTGCCTTGCTCACCATATCATTGCAGAAAACATTTTGCCTTTAGCTAAAAGTGAACTGTTAGTGAACTGTTGAGTGTTACAGATCATTGGTCTGGTCATTGTTGCCCATGCTTCCACATGTGATCCAGTCGCTCATTCCCGCCACGTTTCCGTAATATATGTGTCACTGTCCATGCTGACAGTTCTACTAAATGATCATATTACAAGGCATATCTCTCTCTTCCCTCTCCAGCACTACCTACTGACTCTGATGGCAGTGGCGGCGCGGGTCTACCGCCACCCCAGTCTGAAGAACTCAGTGAGCCTGGTGGTTGTGAAGATGCTGGTGGTGGAGGATGAAGATGTAGGGCCCCAGGTGTCCAGCAACGGAGGAATGTCCCTCAGGAACTTCTGTAACTGGCAGCAGCTCTTCAACCCCTCCAGCCAGAGGCACCTGGAACACTACGATACAGCCATCTTATTCACCAGACAGGTGAGAACTTAGAACATTAGACATTCCATCTCAATCACCCAGCACACTACGACACAACTGTCCAATTCACCAGACAGGTGAGATGATGAACCCCATTACCCTTTTACTCTCTTGTGCTGACCAAACAGTACTAGCTCAAATATTTTATTTTAACATTGTCCTTTTCAGTATGGTTCCAGCCACTATGGTGGATGCAAAACCAGGCCATGCTCGGTACAGCTTGGTTTGGCTTTATTTAGTGTGAAAAGCAGGCACGTGCACAGATAGGGTGGCACCTGCACAGATAGGGTGGCACGTGCACAGGTATTGCTCCACCTGTACAGCGCAGGAGGCTGCTGAGGGGAGAACGGCTCATAATAATGGCCGGAACGGCGTAAATGGAATGGCATCAAACATATGGAAGCCATATGTTTTATGTATTTGATACCATTCCCCCTATTCCGCTCCAGCTATTACCACCAGCCCGTTCTCCCAAATTAAGATGCCATCAACCTCCTGTGTTGTGCAGAGCACATGCCCCTTTGCCCTTCCAGTCTCCAAAGTACCCTTTTGGATTGTGGTATAATTTCCCCCAAAAATATTCTTTGGGGATGCCTGTCTGTAAGTGTAACTGAAACTAGAGCTTCAATGGCCTTGTTAATACTGAATCTCCCTTCACTGTGTGCTTAAGATACCACACAGTTAAATTTCCTTTCTCCCCAAATCTACTGGCTGCCATGTATTTGCTTCATTTTACGATGGAAACACTGACAAATATGTTTTGCTGGCAAGAGCTTCACTTTTAGGGGGAAAACCCCCTCTGTCTGGAACAAACGTAGCAATGTCTGGATATCAGTGTCTGAAATGTGTCCCTCCTCTTCCTACTCTCCCTACTCCCCTAGCCCTTTTCCTCTCCTCTTCTCTTCTCTCCTCTCCTCTTCCTCTACCCCATGTAGGATAACTATGACAGATGAGTTGTGACATCCCTACTCCTCTTGCCATTTTTCTCTCATCTTGTCCTCTTTCCCGTTGTGGTAAAGTCCTCATACCCTCTCTCCCTGTACCCCCTATGCAGGACATCTGTGGTCAGAGGAGCTGTGACACCCTGGGGGTGGCTGACGTAGGCACCATGTGTGACCCCAAGAGAAGCTGCTCTGTAATAGAGGATAACGGTCTGCAGGCCGCCTACACCGTGACACACGAGCTAGGTATGTTAATACGCTATAGAAAGCTTGGTATGTTACAGTAACACACTATGGAACAAACTGCATACTTGTGTGTTTCCTATCTCACAAGGTATGAACTTTAGTAAAGGCCAATGTGGATGGATGTCCAGTACTTCTCCCGAGTCACCCGTCATGGCTGTCCTGCTTTGTCTCTTGTTTTCATTCAGTTATTATCATAAGTAGGTTCCTTGTAAACCACGAAACCATCCTACTAGCTTAAATGAGAATAGTGCATGAAAAGTGCATGAAAAGTGCATGATGTAAGCCATGCGTCAGCTCTCAGCAGCATCTTCTTTTTTCTCTCCTCAGGTCATGTACTCAGCATGCCTCATGACGACTCTAGTAACTGTATCAGATGGTTCGGACACCTGGACGGGCCCCACATGATGGCGTCTGTGTTCTTTAGCCTCAACAAGACTTTACCATGGTCGCCATGTAGTGCCCGCTATGTCACAGAGTTCTTCGACAATGGATATGGTAGGATAACTTACCCTTTTAAACCTTTATCCCAGTGCTTTCTTCTCTTCTCTTTTATTCTATTCTATTCTCTCTAACCACTGTATCAAGTGTAGATGTATTGAGTCCGATGTATTGGCTGGAATCATGATTCCCCAATGCACTACTTACTACACACAAACATAATTGTATCGACAGTTAGTTCTTATTGGTTAACATGTGGTTCCCAGCTTTCATTTGGTTTTGGTCATGAGGTAGCATTCCAGACAAACTAAATCCAAGTAAAAACAGTTTGCGGTTTCATTAAGTTTGAATAACAGTTTTGAGACATTTGTCCTAAAGGGCCGTAGGCTGTTATTATGCAGTTAATAGACACCTGCCACAGAGAGTGTGCTATGTAATTTAGGACTGGGGAGAGTGGGGAGAAATCCCTCTATAATATGAACCCCTAACATTTCACAAGTTTATTTAAATTTTCTCTCTTTTTAAAAAGCCCATTCTGCCTAAACTCGCTCCAACCACTAATTATGGTCTCTGAAAACCACTATTTGTAATTTTGCTGAGTGTCCAAACTAACAGTCCTTGGAGAGTAAGCTCCTCTCTCTTTGCAGTGAGAGGCTCTTCCCTTCACTTCTGTCTGCTCATGACAGCACTGTAATAATTCAGATGACACACACACTCAGCAGACATGCCTGAGATTGCTGGGAGAAGGCATCTCAAGATTGATGTTCCTAGAATGGAAGATAGCAAATCTAAGGCAAAGCAGATATTTGTGTTGCGAAATAGCATACATTTTTCTCAGTCAATGTTTTATCCCCCATCGATATTTCAGTCTCCGCTTTGATTTCTCTCTCAAATTCAAATTCAAGCTGCTTTAATTGGCATGAAAAAGACATTACGTCAATATTGCCAAAGCAACAATGTATACAATATACATTGTAATAAAATAGTCTCTCTCTCTCTCTCTCTCTCTCTCTCTCTCTCTCTCTCTCTCTCTCTCTCTCTCTCTCTCTCTCTCTCTCTCTCTGACTCATCTGCTGGTGAGTCACACATTCCAACTTTAACAACTGTTTTCCCTCACAGAGAAGAGAAAACGAGTGTAGCCAAGCACATGTTGTCTTTACCGGCCTTGCCACAGATATATAGTGAACTGATGTTGCAGAATTCTCCTCTGTTAAAGGGGCCATACCACTAAAAAGATCTAACAAAATAGTATTAAGCAACATACTGTACCAGGGCAGAGAGGCAGTAACTCTTCTGTTCGACATGCACATCAATGCCAAGAGTTAAAGTATATTTTTCTACATAGAGTTTATGAAAAAAAGCTGCTTTAAAAGTCTATAGTTAGATGTAATGTTTGGCAATGATCTAGAACCATTTCTATCACCCGATTCAGCCACTGGATATGATGTTACCTTCTGGCAACAAAATCTTTAGAGGCAAAGAATGTATCTTCCCTTAAACACATCTTTCAGTGAATTGTATTTGGCCATTCCATTCTGCTATGAAAATAGCCCCCTCAAGCTAAAACTGTTATACACCTGTTTAAGGTTTGCAAAAAAAAAACATAACAGTCAAATTTCACGTGCTTCAGGCGGACTGGCACCCAGTTGCAGTTGTCGTTTCCTGGTGATTGATAGAAGAGGAACGTGTGTTCCCACCTTTATCAGAGCTTTAGCCCCCCTAGGGCTTCTTAACACCTTCAGTATATTACAGTACTGTATGTACAGGTCTCCCAAATGTCAGTCAATGACTAACACGTCCTCCAGATCTTAGTGACATTTTGTCACCCTGAGTTTACTAGAACTTTCACGCCTGTTGATAAGTCTGTGCCTGTTTGTTTATGTAGCTAGACCATCGTTGTATACAATCATTTATTCTCAACTGACTAAATAAATAAAAATGTGTCTCTTTCCAGGTGACTGTCAGCTGTTCTAGAAAGGGCTTTATAACTTTTTGATTGACTGATTTGTGCCTGCTTATTTTCCTCTCTCCCAGGTGACTGTCTGTTGGATCCTCCAGAGCAGACTCTCCCTCTCCCTGTTGATCCCCCCGGTGTCTCCTACAACCTGGACCGTCAGTGCCAGCAGGCCTTCGGGGAGGAGTTTACCCTGTGTCCGGACACCCCTGAGGACCAAACTTGCAGCCAGCTGTGGTGCCGGGAAGAGGGCAAGGCACACTGCACCACCCGGAACGGCAGCCTGCCCTGGGCTGATGGCACGCTCTGCTGGGCTGGGGCCGGGGCTGGAGCTGGGGCCAACACCACCTGTCAGGGAGGTGTCTGTGCTGCAGTGACTGATCAGCAGAAAAGAGAGGTACTCAATGTATTCTGAACCATTCTGATTCTCGCTCTGTCTGTCTGAGTGACTGGCTAAATCCTCCACCCTTCTGCATAGGGATTGGATGATTGTGTCTGAGGCACTAACTCCTCCAGTCTCTGATTGTGTGATTTATGAACGCTCTTATCTGCCTGAAAAAACGTGTTTAAGTAGGCTACCTCAGCGATTTACTACCTACTTCTGCTTTTTGTATGCAGTGTTTATGTCATAGCCTACAGGATTTCTCTCTTGCGGTGTTTCTCTTCTGACTTTCTCTCTCTTGCGCTCTGTTTCTCTCACCGTCTACACTTGACCATGACAGGTGTTTTTTCTTTTCACTGCTTTGGTGAAAGACTGTTTCTGGCTCCCGTTTGTTTCAATACTTCATCTTCAGAAATAGAATGTAGTCTCATTTCGTCATGTGCCCCCATCCGGCCCTGGCCCTATGCCCGGCCCCAGCACCAGCTCTGTCGCGTGGCAGCTGAAAATAATAAATCCCTCTCTCATTCAGGCCCCCAAATGTCAGTCTGAGGGCCCGGCCGAGTATATTTGGTGCAGGCCTTTAAAAAGTAAGTATATTTAAAAACAGCCAGGCCTATTCCAAGGGATTAGCTTGTGATTCCAGACACTCTGGCTGTTAGAGGAGTTGTTGCAGCCAACTCGTAAAAACCCCAGAGAAATGAAATGCTGTGTCTTAGTAGGCCATGCCAGGAGCTGTGAGTACGCACAAGAGGCAGTTACACGCGTGGCAGACTGCAGGCCAGGCTACTACATGCCACAAGAGATGCCAAACTAAAAACCCTAACCAAGCAACAAAAACTCTTATCAAGACTGCCATGTAGTAATTGTTTTCAAATGACAAGGGTAGGGAATATCATTACTGAGCATAGAGATTCCATTTTTGTAGTGTGAATCATTTAATTTCACACATGTTCACTCAAGGCCTGTAAACATTGTGACAACTGTTGAAGGATTCTAAACACAATTTCATTGATTTCATTACTGATTGATCTGTCTGGTTGTATCTTGTAGGAGCCTGTGGACGGAGGCTGGGGTGTGTGGGGCCCCTTGGGGTCGTGCTCCAGGTCATGTGGCGGAGGGGTGGAGTTTTCCCAGAGAGAATGCACTGATCCCAAGCCACAGAACGGAGGAGCATACTGTGCGGGACAGAGAGCCAAGTACCAGGCCTGTCACATACAGGCCTGCCAAGATGAGCATGGTAAATTAACACCAACAATGAATCACTATATCCAAATCAATAACTGATCAATATATCCACACAATCAACAATCAACAATCACATTGCGCGGGCACCCAAGCACAGACACACACATACACATGCGAACACACGCACACTACACACACGTACACATGGATTTTGTATTGTCGATATGAGGTAGTAAAGTAGTGGCCTGATGCCACACATTTAATGTGTTGTGAAAAGTGTTATGAAATGTAATGTTGTGTAATATTTTTGATTGTATATAACTGCCTTAATGTTGCCTTGGCAGCAGCTAATGGGGATCCTTAATAAATACAAATACATCTTCCATATGGTACATGGCAATGATAGCATTTAAAATGTATACAGTTGGCATGATCACATACAGTATAGATACAAGGATAGTTTAATTAGTAGTATTAGAGTTTCCTTGACATGCTTGGATGTCATCAGTAGAGATAGGATTGATAATGATATGCCATGTTCGTTCTCCCAGGTAAGAGCTTCAGAGATGAGCAGTGTGAGAAGTACAACAGTGACCGATACCTGGACATCCATGGGAACATCAAGCAGTGGATCCCCAAGTACAACGGTGTCTCACCAAGGGACAGGTGCAAACTGTTCTGCAGAGCAAGAGGCAGCAATGAATTCAAAGTCTTCGAGGCCAAGGTAGTTATAACTCTACTAAATTTGAAATAGTTCCCAGCTGGTTGAAATTGCATCATTATAACCAGAAACCAGTTTTGCCTAGTTTTGATCACTGGGTTGATTCATTTCCAACTCATCAACATGCTTGATTTACAGTGCTCTAGGAGTTTAGGCTAATACTTTGCATATGTGAGTACGCACAAGAGGCAGTTACACTCGTGGTATGTTGTTTCAGGTTGTTGATGGCACCACCTGTGGCCCAGACACCACCTCCATCTGTGTCCAGGGACAGTGCGTCAAAGCTGGCTGCGACCAGGTGATCGGCTCTAGTGTGAAGCTGGACAAATGTGGCATGTGTGGGGGTGATGGATCAACCTGCAGGAAGATCACAGGATCGATGAATAAAGCCATGTGAGTAAAATAAATATATTCAGGATGAATATCCTTTGAGGGCAGAGTTGTCTCTCTAAAATCGTAAAAATGATTGACTGATTCACGTCTTTTCAAGATGATTCTGATGTCATAGACAGTTTTAAAATGCTGGTCATGGAAAGCCATTAGCATACATCCTGTAGATAAGTATAAGCTTTCAACTGAATCTTTCCTCTGTCTTAATTTAATTCAACACAGATTCGGCTACAACGACATTGTGACCATTCCGGCCGGGGCCACCAACATCGACATCAAGCAAAAGAGCCACCGTGGGATCAAACACGACGGAAACTACCTGGCCTTGAAGACAGAGGTTTCCTACATCCTGAACGGGAATTTCTCTGTGTCCACAGCAGAGCAGGACATCCCAGTCCTGGGCGCCGTACTCCGGTACAGTGGTTCCTCCACCACCCTGGAGAGGGTCTTGAGTTACCAGAAGCTCCGGCAGGCAGTCACTGTCCAACTCCTGTCCACAGCCGGAGACATCTCTCCCCCTAGGGTCAAGTACACCTTTTTCCTCCCCAGGGATGTCCCCTTCATCAAGCCTGGAGCTGAGGGTAGAGCTTCGCTACATGCGATTCTGCCACTAGGGGGCTCAGAGTGGGCTCTGGGGGAGTGGTCCGAGTGCTCCAAGAGCTGCGGCTCAGGTTGGTCGAGAAGGAACGTAGAGTGCCGGGACGGGGCAGGCACCCTGTCCTTCTCCTGTGATGAGGACCTGCGGCCGGCAGACATCCGGCCGTGTGGGGACCTGCCCTGCCCTGTCTGGCAGATGGGTCCCTGGTCGGCATGCTCGAGGACATGTGGTGTGGGGGTGCGCCATCGAAGCGTGCTGTGTATTGACTACACCGGTAAGATGGCGGAGCTAGGGAAATGTCACCTCGCCAAGAGGCCAGAGGTGGTTTCTTCAGAGTGCAGCTACCAGGACTGCTGAGTCTGTGCTGATAAAGCAAGAAGGGAAAGGGCAGTTGGTGGCAGTGGTGGGATCCAAGGCCGAGGGAAGTAGTGTAGGAAGCTAGTTAGTTAGTCAACTAACCAATACACAACCCTTTACCAACTACCACAACCATGCTTCAGAGACAAGCAGGGGAGCTAGAATAATCAAGAGTGGTCTGTTCACTATATCGACCAGAACCAAAACTGTGGTTTGGCTTGGTTGTAGAAATATTTCACATTTGATAGATTAACTTAATCATTTCAATGTTTATTTCCTTGATGATGTCATAGCTTCCAAACTACTATTGACGGTTTGTTATCCAACAGAGATCTACCTCAAAGGATGTAAAAATAATCAACTATCACTTCTTAACCTGAAGTTTCTATTTGCATCTAGCTTAACACATTATCAAAGGCACATCTTACCTTTCCACATATGCTGCTGATATTCCGCTGGAGTGGTTTAATACCACTATCATTCATTTTTGTCAGGCCACATGCCCCCCTTTTGAAGGCCCTCAAATCAATTCAAAGTATACTACCTAATCAAATCAAGTGACATTCAATATTTTAGGGAGTAAATTGAGAGACAATACCTCAAATCAAATCAAATTCTATTTCTCACATGTTCCGAATACAACAGGTATTCGGCACATTACAGTGAAATGCTTACTTACAAGCCCTTAACTAACAATGCAGTTAAAAAAAAAGACCTAACAAAAAAGTGAGACAAGAATAACAAATAATTAAAGAGCAGCACCATAACGGGGCTGTGTTCAAGGGGTACCGGTACAGAGTCAATGTGCGGGGGCACCGGTGTCGAGGTAATTGAGGTAATATGTACATGTAGGTAGAGTTATTAAAGTGACTGTGCATAGATAATAACAGAGAGTAGCAGCAGCGTAGAGGGGGATGCAAATAGTCTTTATTAGCTGTTCAGAAGTCTTATGGCTTTGACCCCAAAGACATAAGACTCCTGAAGAGCTCATCCAGACTATTTGCATTGGAATGAGAGCTAGACTTGGACCTAGACTTGGCACTCCGGTACCGCTTGCCGTGCGGTAGCAGAGAGAACAGTCTATGACTAGGGTGACTGGAGTCTTTGAACATCTTTAGGGCCTTCCTCTGACACCACCTGGTATAGAGGTCCTGGATGGCAGGAAGCTTGGCCCCGGTGATGTACTGGGCCGTACGCACTACCCTCTGTAGTGCCTTGGGGTTGGAGGCCGAGCAGTTGCCATACCAGGCAGTGATGCAACCCATCAGGATGCTCTCGATGGTGCTACTGTAAAACCTTTTGAGGATCTGAGGACCCATGCCAAATCTTTTCAATCTCCCGAGGGGGAATACATTTTGTTGTGCCCTCTTCACGACTAACTTGGTGTGCTTGGACCATATTAGTTTGTTGGTGATGTGGACGCCAAGGAACTCTCAACCTGCTCCACTACAGCCCCTTCGATGAGAATGGGGACGTGCTTTGGTCCTCCTTTTCCTGTAGTCCACAATCATCTCTTTTGTCTTGATCACATTGAGGGAGAGGTTGTTGACCTTGCACCATATGGTCAGGTCTCTGACCTCCTCCCTATAGGCTGTCTCATCGTTTTTGGTGATCAGGCTAATCACTGTTGTGTCATCAGCAAACTTAATGATGGTATTGGAGTCGTGCCTGGCCGTGCAGGGAGTACAGGAGGGGACTCCCTGCACGGGTGAACAGGGAGTACAGGAGGGGACTGAGCACGCACCCATGAGGGGCCCCCGTGTTGAGGAGCCATATCGGAACATCTGAAACCCTGTTCCATTCGGTCTGGAGCATGTTTTGGATGTCAAGTCTCTGGCCACAGAGATAAACTCACACTATCATATTTCTCACATAAATCAGAGTTATTTAATCAAGTATGATTGAAACAAACCCACATAACCTTTTCAATTTGTTTGACTATTTATAGCTTGCTGAAATATGCATATTCATGATAGAAGTACTAGTTCTTTAGACTTAATTATTTTGTAGCCACAGCTAGTTGGAATGATTTTGTGGCATTATTTTAAAACAAATGTCTGTCATGTTAATAACAAGAAGATTGTATTTATTTTTCTTAACTTTCTGTTCGTTATTATTCTTGGCCATGGTGATTGCTGTAGAAAAACATTTTATGAGTTATGTTTTTTCATCAACTAATGACAAGGAAAACAATGGAATATCTGTATCTAATGCAAAACATGTATATGATGCTTCATTTGAAATATGCTGTCCCAGAAAATATGGCATTATTAGCTGAAGAATAATACTTTTGAGCGCAACTGAAACGAGCATAGCAGCTATTAAAATGGTGTACTTTATGATGCCACAACCTAGATGTCATTCATTAATTTGGGAAGGCAGGTAGCCTAGTGATTAGAGCGTTGGCTTTGTAACCAAAAGGTTGCAAGATCAAATCCCTGAGCTGACAAGGTAAAAACCTGTTGTTCTGCCCCTGAACAAGGCAGTGGTCCTAGGCCATCATTGAAAATAAGAATTTGTTCTTAACAGACTTGCCTAGTTAAATAAAGGTAAAAAAATATTATAATTGTGTTAAATAGCATGTAGGATCACAGCTTCTTTCAGAAGTGAAATGAGAAGTTGTTGACGTAGATACACTCCTAACCATTTTAGGTTCTGGATGGCACCTTTTTCCAAGACTGTACAACTAAGAGTAACAGAGAAAGAGGTAATGGTCTCCATGTCCACTGTTAAGTAGAAATACAATATATTGTATATTTGAGCTAAGAGCCATTTCCACTATCTGGGTGGAATGAGAACCGAAGTTTATAAGAGACAGCAACAACTGAAACTGATTAACGGTCATTTTAGTTAATAGTTACAGTTAAAGTCGGAAGTTTACATACACCGTAGCCAAATACATTTAAACTCAGTTTTTCACAATTCCTGACATTTAATCCTAGTAAAACTTCCCTGTCTTAGGTCAGTTAGGATTACCACTTTATTTTAAGAATGTGAAATGTCAGAATAATAGTAGAGAGAATTATTTATTTCAGGTTCTATTTCATTCATCACATTCCCAGTGGGTAAGAAGTTTACATACACTCAATTAGTATTTGGTAGCATTGCATTTAATAAGTTAGGTTAATTTTGTCCCATTCCTCTTGACAGAGCTGGTGTAATTGAGTCAGGTTTGTAGGCCTCCTTGCTCGCACACGCTTTTTCAGTTCTGCCGACAAATTTTCTATGGGATTGAGGTCAGGGCTTTGTGATGGCCACTCCAATACCTTGACTTTGTTGTCTTTAAGCCATTTTGCCACAACTTTGGAAGTATGCTTGGGGTCATTGTCCATTTGGAAGACCCATTTGCGACCAAGCTTTAACTTCCTGACTGATGTCTTGAAATGTTGCTTCAATATATACACATAATTTTATGTCCTCATGATGCCATCTATTTTGTGAAGTGCACCAGTCCCTCTTGCTGCAAAGCATCCCCACAACATGATGCTGCCACCCCCGGGCTTCACGGTTGGGATGGTGTTCTTTGACTTGCAAGCATCCCCCTTTTTCCTCCAAACATAACGATGGTGGTTATGGCAAAACAGTTCTATTTTTGTTTCATCAGACCAGAGGACATTTCTACAAAAAGTACGATCTTTGTCCCCATGTGCAGTTGCAAACCGTAGTCTGGCTTTTTTATGACGGTTTAGGAGCAGTGGCTTCTTCCTTGCTGAGCGGCCTTTCAGGTTATGTGGATATAGATACTTTTGTACCTGTTTCCTCCAGAATCTTCACAAGATCCTTTACTGTTGTTCTGGGATTAATTTGCACTTTTCGCATCCAAAGAACGTTCATCTCTAGGAGACAGAACGCGTCTGACGGCTGCGTGGTCCCATGGTGTTTATACTTGCGTACTATTGTTTGTACAGATGAACGTGGTACCTTCAGGCATTTGGAAATTCCTCCCAAGGATGAACCAGATTTGTGGAGGTCTACCATTTTTTTCTGAGGTCTTGGCTGATTTCTTTCGATTTTCCCATGATGTCAAGCAAAGAGCCACTGAGTTTGAAGGTAGACCTTGAAATACATCCACAGGTACACCTCCAATTGACTCAAATTATGTAAATGAGCCTATCAGAAGCTTCTAAAGCCATGACATAATTTTCTGGAATTTCTCAAGCTGTTTAAAGGCAGTCAACTTAGTGTATGGAAACTTCTGACCCACTGGAATTGTGATACAGTGAATGTTAAGTGAAATAATCTGTCTGTAAACAATTATTGGAAACATTACTTGTGTCATGCACAAAGTAGATGTCCTAACCGACTTGCCAAAACTATAGATTGTTAATATGAAATTTGTGGAGTGGTTGAAAAATGAGTTTTAAAGACTCCAACCTAAGTGTATGTAAACTTCCAACTTCAACGGTATATTAAAACGATAATATTTCTGCCAGGTAAATGCCTGAGTGTTAAAACATTATTGCTTTATTTAATTGAAGATGCTGTTGGTGAGTAAAAGGGGGGAGTTAGCTATTACGCCAACCTTTATGTGTTGTTTGTTGAAAACAGCTTTGTTTTCAGATTTCCTCTCACTAGGTATGTAATGATAGAGCATTCCAGGATGTATTTAAAGGAGAAAAAATGTAGAACTGATTTCAAAGCATTCTATCCCTTCAATGAAGGTCTTTACGATGCTATTGTTAAAGCTTCCCTACAAAGCTATTTATTTTTTAATATTTTCAGACTAATTACTACAGTTTCATCTTGACGTTGCTGCTGTCTGTCTTCCTGAATTGTAAGAAATTAGACTGATTCATAATTTAACAATAAAGATCTCTTGACTGAAACAATTTTGTTGGGTCTGTCTTGTTCAACCAGTTCTTCAACACAAGAGGATTCTCTTGTCTTGCAAGCCTCATTGTCCACATTTTGAGGCCTGAAAATATTTTATTTTAAAAATAAATAAATAATATATACAGTACCAGTCAACAGTTTGGACACACCTACTCATTCAAGTTTATTTTTTATTTTTACTATGTTCTACATTGTAGAATAATTGTGAAGACATCAAAACTATGAAATAACATACATGGAATCATATAGTAACCAAAAAAGTGTTAAACAAATCAAAATATATTTTATATATGAGATTCTTCAAAGTAGATACCCTTTGGCAGGTTTGCACACTCTTGGTATTCTCTCAACCATATTCATGAGATAGTCACCTGGAAGGCATTTCAATTAACAGGTGTGCCCTGTTAAAATGTAATTTGTGGAATGTCTTTCCTTTTTCATGTGTTTGAGTCAATCAGTTGTGTTGTGACAACGTAGGGGTGGTATACAGAAAACAGCCCTATTTAGTTAAAGACCAAGTCCATATTATGGCAAGAGCAGCTCAAATAAGCAAAGTGAAACGACAGTCCATCATTACTTTAAGACATAAGGGTCAGTCAATGCGAAAAACTTCACAAACTTGAAAGTTTCTTCAAGTGCAGTCACAAAAACCATCAAGCACTATGATGAAACTGACTCTCATGAGGACCGCCACAGGAAAGGCAGACCCAGAATTGCCTCTGCTGCAGAGGATAAGTTCGAGTTAACTGCACCTCAGATTGCAGTCCAAATAAATGCAACACATCAACATCAACTGTTCAGAGGAGACCAGGCCTTCATGGTCGAATTGCTGCAAAGAAACCACTACTAAAGGACACCAATAATAAGAAGAGACTTGCTTGGACCAAGAAACACGAGCAATGGACATTAGACCGGTGGAAAGCTGTTCTTTAGTCTGATAAATCCACATTTGAGATGTTTGGTTCCAACCACCGTGACTTTGTGAGAAGCATAGTAGGTGAACGGATGATCTCCGCATGTGTGGTTCCCACCATGAAGCATGGGGGAGGAGGTGTGATGGTGTGGGGGTGCTTTGCTGGTGACACTGTCAGTGATTTATTTAGAATTCAAGGCACACTTAACCAGCATGGCTACCACAGCATTATACAACGATACGTCATCCCATCTGGTTTGCGCTTAGTGGGACTATCATTTGTTTTTCAACAGGACAAAGACCCAAAACACACCTCCTGTCACGTCCTGGCCTGGTATAGCAGGCTGGCGTTTCATTTGTGTTTTGGTTAGGAGGGGTTTTTAGTCCTAGGTGGTGTATTTCTATGTTGGGTTGATGGTTCCCAATTAGAGGCAGCTGATTGTCGTTACCTCTAATTGGGAACCATATATATGTTTGTTATTTTCTTCACTGGGGTTGTGGGTCATTAATTATATTTGTATGTGCAGGTGTTGAGCCACACATGAGTGACGATCTTTATTTGTTTATTGGTTTGCCAGTTGCAATACGTAAATAGAAGTATGTATACTGGAACCCTCGCTGCATCTTGGTCTGCTCAATATGAAGATCGTGACACCTCCAGGCTGTGTAAGGGCTATTTGACCAAGAAGGAGAGTGATGGAGTGCTGCATCCGATGACTTGGCCACCACAATCACCCGACCACAAACCAATTTAGATGGTTTGGGATGAGTTGGACTGCAGCTCAGCATATGTGGGAACTCCTTCAAGACAGTTGGAAAAGCATTCATCATGAAGTTGGTTGAGAGAATGCCAAGAGTGTGCAAAGCTGTCATTAAGACAAAGGGTGGCTACTTTGAAGAATATAAAATATATTTTGATTTGTTGAACACTTTTTTGATTACTATATGATTCCATATGTGTTATTTCATAGTTTTGATGTCTTCACTATTATTCTACAATGTAGAACATAGTAAAAACGAAAGAAAAACCCTTGAATGAGTAGGTGTGTCCAAACTATTGACTGGTACTGTGTGTGTGTGTGTGTGTGTGTGTGTGTGTGTGTGTGTGTGTGTGTGTGTGTGTGTGTGTGTATATTGGACCAAATGAATTTCGCAAGCTTGGGATAATCATCGTTTTTTTTTTTTTACCTGGGTACTGAACTGTACCGTACCATGCTGGTTCACTTTTTATGTGTTCGGTTCTGATTTGGCATTTAAAAATTAACAGCCTGAATATGGACACTCCATTACCAAAAGTATTTGGACACCTGCATGTCGAAAATCTCATTTCAGAATCATGGGCATTAAAATGGAGTTGCTATAACAGCCACCACACTTCTGGGAAGGCTTTCCACTAAATGCTGTAACATTGCTGAGGGGACTTGCTTCCATTCAGCCACAAGAGCATTAGTGAGGTCATGGACTGATGTTGGGCGATAAGGCCTGGCTCTCAGTCAGCATTCCAATTCATCCCAAAGGTGTTCGATGGGGTTGAGGTCAGAGCTCTGTGCAGGCCAGTCAAGTTCTTCCACACTTATTTCTACAAACAATTCATTTTTGGAAGTTGCTTTGTACACAGAGGCATTGTCATTCTGAAACAGGAAAGGGCCTTCCCCACAC
The DNA here is from genome assembly GCA_030435695.1 of Brachymystax lenok tsinlingensis. Lineage (NCBI taxonomy): Eukaryota > Metazoa > Chordata > Actinopteri > Salmoniformes > Salmonidae > Brachymystax > Brachymystax lenok. The sequence goes on along the minus strand of CM059792.1, from coordinate 4,276,842 downwards.
TATTGCCACAAAATTGGAAGCGCAGAATCGTCTAGATTGTCATTGTCTGCTGTCGTGTTAAGATTTCCCTTCACTGGAACTAACAGGCCTAGCCTGAACCATGAAAAACAGCCCCACCAACATTTACAGTTGGCACTATGCATTCGGGCAGGTAGGGTTCTCCTGGCATCCGTCAAACCCAGATTTGTCTGTTGGACTGACCGATGGTGAAGCGTGATTCATCACTCCAGAGAACCCGTATCCACTGCTCCAATGGTGGCGAGCTTTACACCACTCCAGCCTACCCATGGCATTGCACTTGGTGATCTTAGGCTTGTGTGCGGCTGCTCGGCCATGGAAACCCATTTCATGAAGCTTCCAACGAACAGTTCTTGTGCTGGCGTTGCTTTCAGAGGCAGTTTGGAACTCCTTAGTGAGTGTTGCAAACAAGGACAGATGATTTTTACACGCTACGAGCTTCAGCACTCCCGTTGTGTCAGCTATTGTGGACTACGTCGTGGCTGAGCCGTTGTTGTACTTAGACGTTTCCACTTCACAATAACAGCACTTATAGTTGACTGGGCAGCTCTAGCCACTGTGCTCTTCAGTAAGGTCATTCTACTGCCAATGTTTGTCTGTGGAGATTGCATGGCTGTGTGCTCAATTTTATACACTTGTCAGTAATGGGTGTTGCTGGACTAGCCGAATCCACTAATTTGAAGGGGTGTCCACATACTTTTATATATATAGAGCATCAGTAATAGACACGTTTTTACGGGAACGTTGCACGAACATTTATGTGTGCAAAAAATAAATCATGTCTCATCATGCCGAGCCAATCAGGGCTCTGATTGGTGAAACACTGATCCATTCATTGCTCTTTGCCTGTTGGCAAGGTTCGGGATACTAAAATACAGTGCTTTCACCATACATATTTGACAGACATGATTACATTTGCATGTTTATTTATACAGTTATTCTTATTCAACATGTCCTCACCTGGGATTTGAACTCACAACATCTTAGTTCACGGTACTCCGATCTTCGTGCTACGCAAATATTTCTGTGTCAGGTATCAGTTAATCTGACTATTTTCTCATTATTGATTTTATTTACTTATTTCAGCAATTGAAGGGCTTTCTGTATAGTTGTCTAATGTTGGTGTGGCATATTAATTAGCCTGTTTTAATGATACTCCTGAATCACTATGATCAATAAAATATTTTAACAGAGCTGAGATTTACTTCTGGACAGATTTTTTCTGGACAGGGCGTAATAAGCACATACCCTGGGGATATTCCTTATTGGGACAGTGGTTAGGGTGTTTGGTGCTGGTGGCCTGGGTGTGAGACCTGCTAGAGGAGTGTGTGTGTGTGTGTGTGTGTGTGTGTGTGTGTGTGTGTGTGTGTGTGTGTGTGTGTGTGTGTGTGTGTGTGTGTGTGTGTGTGTGTGTGTGTGTGTGTGTGTGTGTGTGTGTGTGTGTGTGTGTGTGGCAGGCTTACAATGATGTCAAAAAACAACATTTGAGAGTGCGCTGACCCTGGTACTAGAGGGGGTACGCAGCTGGAGGTTGAATGTTTGAAGGGGTACGGGATTATAAAAAGTTTGGGAACCACTGGCCTACAGCATGAATTCAGACTTAAAAAATATATAACACGCCGGTAAAGATATGCTTCTGAAAGTACAGTGGTCCTTCCTTTAAATGTTGTGGCGCACTGCAGCACAGCTTGCGGGGTTCCGCAGAATTCTATGGCACGTTATTTAAGTGTCAGCCATTGTTGCCAGAATGATGCAATTTACCACAATCTGCCACCATCTACCACAAATGGTTGAGGCATAAGCTCAAAACCTTTAAAGGAAGAACCACTGTAATATATGGGTTACTTTCAAAAGTAACTAATAATATTACAATATTTGAAGACAGTAACTCGTTATATTACTCTGTTACTCATAAAAGTTATAAAACTGTAAGTAATATATTAACCCCGACATTCATCCTAAGTGATTATTTAGAAATGTGTCTATTTTTCCACAATAAAACTTGAAACACTGTTTTGTGTATTGTTTTGGTATAACTGCCATTAGCATTGCTTAAATGGCAAATGTAAGAATGTACAGACATGCTACTGTAAATATACACATTTCTGATCAAATGCACAGCATCATATAATGCAAGATGCATCATTCCACTTGTATTTCTGTATTTTGAAAGTTATATATCTTGAAAACTTGTTTGCTGACATGCAAAACATTTGGGACTATATCAACCATGGACTAATGAAACAAATACCAAAATATCGTTTTTGGATGGGGTTTTCCTTTAATTAACTTTAACACCAAAACATGCTAAAAAAGTTCTCAGAAGGTTTTTCTAACATAGATAGAATGTTCCCCTAACTAACGTAAAACTGGACACTCAAATATTAGGGGAACATTACGGTTAACATTGCAAAAAATTTCTCTCTCCCTAGAATTGTTAGCTGGGTAGGCAACGATTCAGACCAGAGCATAAACAGGCAAAATAGTTATCTTAAATGATTAATGACCTTGATGGATTATGAATAAAAGAATGTCCAGAACAGTGGATTGCATTCTCAAATCAAACGGTTTATTATGCAACTCGAACAGGCTATTATAAATCACTATACACAAATCACAAATGACCAACTCAGAGCCATCTCAATGATCCAGGACGGAAAGAGAGAGAACAAGGCCAGCATGGCAATATAACCAAACTTGTGTCTAGCCCGCTGTCCAGCCCCCCCGCTGTTGCACCAACCACAAGGACGCCTGGAACGAAACATTCCAGGCATTCTTTTGATTGGCAGACAGCAGGGGTCTGAGCTGCTGTACCCTGCAAGACCTTGAGTAACTTGTAAATGTGCCGTGATAACCACACAACAACAGAATGTAGGGGGTTGTCCCTCTGGGGCACAGGGGGTGGAGGCAGGGACATTGGGAGAAAAGGATAATGGAACAGGGGTTACAGTCGGAACAGGGGATACAGTCCTTGTCTCTTGGGAACCATGCAGTGGCACAGTGGATACTGGGTGAGTGGGCCGTCTGGAAACCTGTCTGTGGGGCCTGGGTGTGGGAGTTTGGGGAATGTCATTGCCAGAGGGAGGGGTTGTGGGGGTCTATGTATGGGATAACCTGTCCCGGTGCAGTGCCATCTTTCTTCCCCTGGGAGGTAGCTAGACCCAGTACACCACCTCCCCCATCCTCTCCAAGACGAGGCAGGGCCCCATCCAGTGACTGTCAAGCTTGGGGCATCGACCTTTCTTTCTCAAGGGGCTGTAGACCCAGACCAGCTCTCCAGCCTCAAAGTGCCTTCCCTAGGTGTTCACATCATAGTTCCTTTTCTGCCTCACACCTGCATCTACCAGCTGCTCTGTGGCGAAGGTGTGGGCTATCTCCAGACGGTCCTGGTGTCTCCTGCCGTACTCTGGCCCAGAGGGCCGCTCGAACGCCATCTCTGAGGTCCGTTTTCGGAGTCGTGACAATGGTGGCCTCTGCTGCGCCTCCACCCACTGTAGCACTGTCTGTAGGCCTGTGACCTGCTCCTGCCTCCATGGTGACTGCAGGCCCTCCCTGGAAGCTCAGTGTGCCCCTGTCTAGGTATAGCTGGAAGTTTGTGCTCTTAAGAAAGTCCAACCCCAGGGATACAGGTGTCCTGTACAGGCACTACCCACACAGGATGATGCACAGTCCAGCTCCCTAGTGTCAGAGTCATTATCCCCTTCCCTTTCATGGGTGCCAGCTTACCTGTGACTGTGTCCAACCTGGTCGGCCTCACCAGGGTGACTGTGGACCCAGTGTCCACCAGGGCAGAGCAGGGCACTCCCTCCACAGTAACATTGACGTGAAAAAAGTCCCCAACACCGGTCCAGCACACATCTGGGGGACGTGGAGCCTTGCTCCACTGTCTGTGCCATTGGGCTCCTCCTGGCAATGGTGGGGATTGGGAAAGAGAGCCAGGGGTCCACAATGCACTATCGATACGGACCATGCGCCGTTTCCTTGGGCCCTGGGGGACATGGGGCAATCCCTGTGCAGATGGCCTGGCTTTTCCACAACCCCAGCAGACCATGGGGCCAGATCGTGTGTTGCGTGCGGTCTGTGTGTTGCATGCCATCTGTAGTGCTACAGCACAAATTAGTTAAGTTATTTCAGCCACCCATGCAGGCTTTTCCAGGCTCTGGGCTGCTATGCACCACAGCCCGCAAAGTGGGTGTATCTCCACCCCCCCCCCACTGAAGCCCCAGCCCACACAATCTCCCTCTTCAAATACATCTCCAAGGCATTCTGTAATCATTAACTACCACCCGTAGTGGCTCCCCAGTTCGGAGCACAGCAGCCCGGGTTGTAAAATAATGTCCAAAACCCCTCTTCAGTGCTCTAACTAAAGCCCCATAATCACGTCTGTCCTCTGGGCTAATTAATATCAAACAGAACAGAGCATCGTCCGTGAGGCACAAAGCTAGCTGAAGTGCCTTATCTTCAACCAACCACTCCCGTGATTGAGCTAACAGTTCAAACTGGGCATAAAAAGCTTCCCAATGTGCCGCCTCCTCCTTTACTCTCAGACTACCACAAACCATTTGTCCTTTTTCTTAGCTACCGTAATCCACGTAGCTACCTAGCCACCATAATGTTAGTCAGCTAGCTAGCTCCATTTTTGTTTCTGCTTCTGACACCAATGTAATGACCTCGATATTTCATGAATAAAAGAAGATCCAGGACAGTGGATCGAGTTCTCAAATTAAACGGTGTATTATGCAACTCAAACAGGTTACTGTACGGCCGTAGCCTATGCCAAATAAATCATTATACACAAATCACAAATCTCCAACTCTGAGAGAAAGCTCACTAATCAAGGATGTAAAGAGAGAGAATGCCAGCTTGGCAATATAACAGAACCTGTGTTCAATCCCCCGCTGTTCCACCAACCACAAGGACGCCTGGCATGAAACATTCCAGGCATCCCAGCTAACAATTCTAGGGTGAGAGAACGTTTACGTAATGTTGCCCATATTGTTCCCCAGATGTTTGAGTGTCCAGTTTTACATTAGTTAGGGGAACATGTCTGTTACAAAAACCTCCTGAGAACCTATTTAGCATGTTTTGGCCAACAGAACCTAACCAGAACATGGATTCCATGTTCTCAGAAAATCCAATATTAGTATTCTAGACACGTTTCATTGCAATGTTGCAAGAACATTCCTATGCCCAGTTTTCTGAGGGTTAGGACAATATTCCATTAATGTCCCACAAAAAAATATACAGAACATGGTTGCCAGGGTTGCAACTTCGTCTTGGGCCTAACAACACCCGTGCCAATATATCCTCAAAACACTGGCTTCTCTGGAATTATCACTTAACTGAAATGCTGCTGTGTTTTTTATGCTCAACAGTTTCGCTTGTGTATCAAGAACGGTCCACCACCCAAAGGACATCCAGCCAACTTGACACAACTGTGGGAAGCATTGGAGTCAACATGGGCCAGCATCCCTGTGAAATGCTTTTGACACCTTGTAAAGTCCATGCACCGAAGAATTGAGGCTGTTCTGTGTCAAACAAAGTGTCAAACAAAGTTGGGATTTTGAGAAAATGTGAAAAGAATCTATAAAATGACTATATATATATATATAGCCAGTTAAGAACAAGTTCTCATTTACAACTGCGACCTGGCCAAGATAAAAGCAAAGCAAGATAAAAGCAAAGCAGAATAAACAAACATACAGTCAATAACACAATAGAAAAGTCTATATACAGTGTGTGCAAATGAGGTAAGATGAGTGTCATGATTATCCTCTCTCGGGAATGACCAAAGCGCAGCGACGTAACCAGAATACATGTATGTTGAAATAACGGGACGAGACGGAACAAAACAATAAACGATGAACAAGACGAGAACCCTAACGCTAAATCCTAAACTGAACACAGAGATCTAAACCTAAACACGACTGGCGAAACCTAACTAAACACGAATGGCAAAACCTAACGAAACATGAATGGCAAAACCTAACTATACACGAATGACAAGAACCTGACTGAACACGATAACCAAAACATAATCAATAACCCACGAAACTACAGTGCAACCCCCAAACATATATATGGTTCCCAATTAGAGACAACGACACACAGCTGCCTCTAATTGGGAACCATTACCCCAACATAGAACTACAACACCTAGAACTGAAACCCCTAAACCAAAACGAAACCAAAACTCTCCAGCCTGTCATCTCAGGCCTGGGCGTTACAGTACCCCCCCAAAGGCCCCCTCGTGACGCGCACTCTGGTGCGGGAGCGGAACCGCCGTACTGGGCTCGTGACGCGCACTCTGGTGCGGGGAGCGGGAACCGGCCGTACTGGGCTCGTGACGCGCACTCTAGTGCGGGGAGCGGGAACCGGCCGTACTGGGCTCGCTAAGCGCACGGGGAGCCTGGTGCGCGGAGCCGGAACAGGACGTGCTGGACTCTCTAAGCGCACGGGAGCCTGGTGCGCGAGCGGGCTGAACAGGACGTGCTGGACTCTCTAAGCGCCACGGGAGCCTGGTGCGCGGGCGGAACAGGACGTGCTGGACTCTCTAAGCGCACGGGAGCCTGGTGCGCGGAGCCGAACAGGACGTGCTGGACTCTCTAAGCGCACGGGAGCCTGGTGCGCCGGAGCCGAACAGGACGTGCTGGACTCTCTAGCGCCACGGGAGCCTGGTGCGCGGAGCCGGAACAGGACGTGCTGGACTCTGAAGGCGCACAGGGGGCCTGGTGCGTGGAGCAGGGACAGGACGTGTTGAATCCACAACACGGACATGGCTCGTGGAACATGGAACAGGTACAGGGCGTGTTGAATCCACAACACGTACTGGGATCTTGGAACTCGGAACAGGGACTGGACGTGTTGACTCCACAACATGAACTGGGATCTTGGAACTCGGAACAGGGACTGGACGTGTTGACTCCACAACACGGACTGGGATCTTGGAACTCGGAACAGGGACTGGACGTGTTGACTCCACAACACGGACTGGGATCTTGGAACTCGGAACAGGGACTGGACGTGTTGACTCCACAACACGAACTGGGATCTTGGAGCATGGAACAGGGACTGGACGTGTTGACTCCACAACACGAACTGGGATCTTGGAGCGTGGAACAGGGACTGGACGTGTTGACTCCACAACACGAACTGGGGACCTGATGCGGAGAGCAGGCACCACTCTTCCAGGTAGCACACTGACCTTGACCTGACCGATGAGTGGAGCTGGAATCTCTCGGACTGGGCTGTGGAGTCGCACCGGAGATTCTGCCCGTAGGACCGCAGGAGCTGGCAGAGCTGGCACCACTCTTCCTGGCTGCACACTCAGTCTAGCCCAACTGATAATTGGAGCTGGAATCTTTCGCACCGGCCTCTGAATACGCACAGGAGAAACCGTGCGCAAAACTGCATAGCAGGGTGACCTCTCCGTGCGGCGCTCTCTCCCCAACGCTCTCTCCACAAAGCACGAGGAGTTGGCTCAGGAGTCCCTCCTGAACCGCCAACCTCCTCGTGTACCCCCAAAAGTTTTTTGGGGCTGTCTTTCGGACCTCCGTGCCAGGCGAGTCCCAATGAGCTGTTCCCTGGTCCAGTACTCCCGGGTCTCTCGCTGCTTGGTCTTCGGTTGGTGGGTTATTCTGTCATGATTATCCTCTCTCGGGAATGACCAAAGCGCAGCGACGTAACCAGAATACATGTTTATTGAAATAACGGGACGAGACGGAACAAAACAATAAACGATGAACAAGACGAGAACCCTAACGCTAAATCCTAAACTGAACACAGAGATCTAAACCTAAACACGACTGGTGAAACCTAACTAAACACGAATGGCAAAACCTAACGAAACATGAATGGCAGAACCTAACTATACACGAATGACAAGAACCTGACTGAACACGATAACCAAAACATAATCAATAACCCACGAAACTAAAGTGCAACCCCCAAACATATATATGGTTCCCAATTAGAGACAACGACACACAGCTGCCTCTAATTGGGAACCATTACCCCAACATAGAACTACAACACCTAGAACTGAAACCCCCTAAACCAAAACGAAACCAAAACCCTCCAGCCTGTCATCTCAGGCCTGGGCGTTACAATGAGGGAGGTAAGGCAATAAATAGGCCATAGTGGCGAAATAATTACAATTTAGCAATTAAGCACTGGAGTGATAGATGTGCAGAAGATGAATGTGCAAGTAGAGACACTGGGGTGCAAAGGAGAAAAAAGAAAAAAATAACAGTATGGGGATGAGGTAGTTGGATGGGCTACTTACAGATGGGCTATGTACAGGTGCAGTGATCTGTGAACTGATCTGACAGCTGGTGCTTAAAGTTAGAGAGGGAGATATGAGTCTCCAGCTTCAGCGATTTTTGCAATTCATTCCAGTCATTGGCAGCAGAGAACTGGAAGGAAAGGCGGCCAAAGTAGGAATTGGCTTTGGGGGTGACCAGTGAAATATGACTGCTGGAACGCGTGCTACGGGTGGGTGCTGCTATAGTGACCAGTGAGCTGAGATAAGGCGATGCAGTCATTTGAGAAACCAAGGCTGTTGAGTCTGCCGATAAGAATGTGGTGATTGAGTCGAAAGCCTTGGCCAGGTCGATGAATACAGCTGCACAGTATTGTCTCTTATCGATAGCGGTTATGATATCGTTTAGGACCTTGAGCGTGGCTGAGGTGCACCCATGACCAGCTCGGAAACCAGATTGCATAGCGGAGAAGGTACGGTGGGATTCAAAATGGTCGGTGATCTTTTTGTTAACTTGGCTTTCCAATACCTTAGAAAGGCAGGGTAGGATAGATATAGGTCTGTAACAGTTTTGGTCTAGAGTGTCTCCCCCTTTGAAGAGGGGGGATGACCGCGAGCAGCTTTCCAATCTTTGTGGATCTCAGACAATACGGAAGAGAGTTTGAACAGGCTAGTAATAGGGGTTGCAACAATTGCAGGGGATAATTTCAGAAAGAAAGGGTCTAGATTGTCTAGCCCGGCTGATTTGTAGGGGTCCAGATTTTGCAGCTCTTTCAGAACATCAGCTATCTGGATTTGGGTGAAGGAGAAATGGGGGAGGCTTGGGCAAGTTGCTGTGGGGGGTGCAGGGCTGTTGACTGGGGTAGGGGTAGCCAGGTGGAAAGCATGGCCAGCCGTAAGAAAAATGCTTTTTGAAATTCACAATTATTGTGGATTTATCGGTGGTACAGTATTTCCTAGCCTCAGTGCAGTGGGCAGCCGGGAGGAGGTGCTCTTATTCTCCATGGACTTTACAGTGTCCCAGAACTTTTTGGAGTTTGTGTGACAGGAAGCACATTTATGCTTGAAAAAGCTAGCCTTGGCTTTCTTGACTGCCTGTGTATATTGGTTCCTAACTTCCCTGAAAAGTTGCATATTTCCACTTTGCACATTCATCTACTGCACATCTACCATTCCAGTGTTTAATTGCTATATTGTAATTACTTCACCACCTTGGCCTATTTATTGCCTTACCTTCCTTATCTTACCTCATTTACACACATTGTATATAGATTTGTTTTTCTACTGTATTATTGACTGTATGTTTGTTTACTCCATGTGTAACTCTGTGTTGTTGTATGTGTCGAACTGCTTTGCTTTATCTTGGCCAGGTCGCAGTTGTAAATGAGAACTTGTTCTCAACTTGCCCACCTGGTTAAATAAAGGTGAAATAAAATACAAATAAATTCACATATGGTGTCCAGGGCACATCTGGGGGAAGAAGGTGGTCTATAGCAAGCGGAAACAGTGAGAGACTTGTTTCTGGATAGGTGGATTTTTAAAAGTATAAGCAACATTTTTTGGGGCACAGACCTGGACAGTATGACACAACTCTGCTGGCTCTCTCTGCAGTAGATTGCAACTCCGCCCCCTTTTGGCAGTTCTATCTTTTCGGAAAATGTTATAGTTAGGGATGGAAATTTCAGAGTTTTTGGTGGCCTTCCTAAGCCAGGATTCAGACACGGCTAGGACATCCGGGTTGGCAGAGTGTGTTATAGCAGTGAATAAAAGGGCCTAAATTAACCTCTACATCACCAGAGGAACAGAGGAGGAGTAGGATAAGGATACGGCTAAAGGCTATAAGAACTGGTCGTCTGGAGCGTTCGGAACAGAGAGTAAAAGGAGCAGATTTCTGGGCACGGAAATATAGATTCAAGGCATAATGTACAGACAAGGGTATGGTAGGATGTGAATACAGTGGACGTAAACCTAGGCATTGGGTGACGATGAGAGAGGTTTGTCTCTAGAGACACCATTTAAACCAGGTGAGGTCACCGCATGTGTGGGAGGTGGAACAAAAGGGTTAGCTAAGGCATATTGAGCAGGGCTGGAGGCCCTACAATGAAATAAGACAATAATCACTAACTACTTAGGGAGCACTCCCGACACTACCCGGTGAAATGTAAGGCGCCAAATTCAAAATCCAAAAGTTGAATTATTAAACATTCATCAATATACAAGTGTTGCATAGCCATCAAAAGCTCTGATTCTTGGCAATATCACAGCGTTGTCAGATTTCAAAAAGGCTTTACGGCGAAAGCACAACATTTGATTGTTTGAGGATAGCCCCTCTCATATTTTATGCATTAGCATAAATCCATAACCAGCGGGTCTCAAGTGTCCAACGAAGACATCCAATGGTTCTTTTGTTAGAAAAAGTAATTTATTATATCCATAAATCTCTGTTTGGTTGGCGAATATGTTCATAAAATACAGCGTCCACTCGCCCATTGAACCGTGAAGAGAACTCTTTCAACCTATACCTATACACTTGTCCAAGAACAATCAAACATCATTGATAATGTATCCTTAGGAACACTTTTATGTATATTTACTATAATATTTCAACCGGATTATAAACTGGACGATAGGAAAGAAAAAAAAACCACAGCGCGCACGAGCCCGTGAACGCGCATCCTCTTCTGTTTACATCCTGTGACTAGTTCAAAATTCTTCTTCTATTACCATCCAGAGCAACTAAACATCACCAAACACTGTCTAGAGACTGTTGACATCCAGTGGAAGCAATAGGTACTGCAATCTTACTCCCATATATGGAAGTTTTCAATAGGGAGGGGTTCAAAATGAGGCAATGTGTCAAAAACACTTTTTCCAGGACAGAAATTCCTAGGGTTTTCGCCTGCTATATCAGTTCTGTTATACTCACAGACAATATTTTAACACTCTTAGAAAATTCAGAGTGTTTCCTATCCAATAGTACTAATTATATATCCTATCTTCTGGGCCTGAGTGGGAGGCATTTTACTTTGGGCACGCCAGACTCTCTAAAACCGTCACCTCGGGAGCCGCTCCCTAAGAAGATCACTAACCAAAACAGCAATGGACAAGGCATACTGACAATTAGGGAGAGTCATGCGTCACTAGACCCCATGAGTGATCATGGGGTCTAGTGAGTAGCTAGGCGGGCTGGAGACACTGAGATTCAGACAGCTAGCGGGCTGGGGCTGGCAAGCTAGCAGAAAAGCCTTAGGGGGACGTTGCGACACAAGAATCAGTTGTAGCCCCCTCGGTTGGTTACGTCGGCAGACAAGTCGTGATGGATCGGCAGGGCTCCGTGTAGTAAAAGTGTCCAGGCCAATTGGCAAAATAGGTATTGTAGCCCAAGAAAATTGGCTGATGGACCTCTTCAGCTAACAGTCCGATATGCTCTAGACAGCTAGTGGGCCGCGGATAGCAGGCTAGCAGATGGGCATTCAGGGGACATCGCGACGGAGGAGCCTGTTGAAAACCACCTGGGCGGATTACGTCAGTAGACCAGTCGTGAAGGATCGACGGGGCTCTGCATCGGCAGTAAAAGTGGTCCAGGCCAATTGGCAAAGTTGGTATTGTAGCCCAAGGAGTGGCTGATGGACCTCTTCAGCTAGCCGGGAAATGGACCTAGCATAGGCTAATTGCTGCTTGCTTCGGGACAGAGACATTAGCCAGGAGTAGCCACTCGCTGCAATAATCCCGGTGAAAAGGTTCAGAGCTTGCGGTAGGAATCCGTAGATGTGGGGAAAAAGAGTCCGGTATGCTCTGGGTTGAATCGAGCTGTGCAGACTGGCAGGAGTTGTCCGGGCTAAAAGTTAGCTGATGACCGCTGACTACTAGCTAGTAGCTAGTTAGCTGGCTAGATTCTGTTGGGGGTTCTGGTTCTAAAGTAAAGAAAATAGCAGATCCATACCACATTGGGTGAGGAGAGTATTGGGTGTTGGAGTTGAGGTTAAAAAAATATTATACAAATATATACGAAATATATCCTGAATGCTGATTGGTTAAAACCGCATTCCAGCCACAAGTTACCACCAGCTAAATCTGTGACGTTAAAATGTCTATTTACTCTGTTCCATCTGACTGCGCAATCCACTGTCTCATCAGCCCAGCCAGGCATTTTATAAACTTGATCTCCACTATGAAAAGCATCTAGACATTATCTCATATTTCTTTTAGACTAACATTTAGTTTTCCACAGCGGAGATTTGTATAAACCTTGATGTGTGTCTCTCCGACATTTGCAACATTGTTTCAATATTCAAATTCGATCTCCAGCTGTCCCATAGTAATGAACATGTCGGGAGTTGTGACGAAACAGACAGGCAGGCAGCGTTTCTCAGCCAGTCGAAATCATGAATCAGCTGGCATCAATTTTATGGTTACATACAAAGACATTTCTATTGAAAAAAGATCCAATGAGAACAAAGTGCAGCAAGTTTGTAGTCTTTCCAGATTCACTTTGAAGTGATTGTGTTAGCTGTGTTGTTGGCTAGCTCCTCAGAACAACAGTGTCCTGACAAGTGAGCGCATTTTCTACGTCAGGCGAAATCACGCCTCATTAGCTTATTGTTATGGGTGTATTCAAATAAATGTAATTAAAAAACAGCTTAAGCAAATGCAAATGCGGATACTTTGCTGTTATTCTGGCTGCACTTTTTGACGTGACTGTAAGTTACTCGTAGTTGTCTAGCTAGCAAGCAAGGAATAAGAACGTTGCCAGCCAGTATGGCAATGGAACATTTAGAACGAACGGCTGGGTTGCATCTCTAGCAACCGTAGCGATAGAACGAATGACCAGCCGGCTGGGGTAGCAACCCTAGATTTGTGTCAGGACTATATCTTGTGGAAGGATGAAGTAGTACGAATAAATTCAGAAAAATTTAGTTTTTTATGAAAATATGTAAATAATTATTTTAATATGGTAACCCGTTGTATAAAAGTGATAATGCCTCCAAAGCCGATGTTTAGAGGATAAATTGCCACGCTTTGTCAGCCCTCGACCTCGTCTCGGGCCTAACAACACCCGTGCCAATATATTCTCCAACCACCGGCTTCCTGGGCATTATCACTTAATTAATTAATAGCTATTAATGAATCTACTAAAGCTAAAATCCTTAGTTGTACTTCTAAATTAATTATAGCCATTGATTCTTGAGGAATATAACTGATGCCTCATGATCTTAGTTCAACTGTCGTACCCCATCACAACCTTGTTTTACTCCAATGTTTGAAAACAATGTAAATGTAAACAACAACACTCTATAGACTCAAAACATGGTTAAAACTATAATTTTTATATCATGGATGGTCAGTCCTTGCATCCATAGCTTTGTCTATTAATTTGAGAGTGGTTAAATCTTTGTGTCACTATGTTATTGTTTCAACTACAGATTCTAGCTTTAACGCCAAGATAAATAGATTCTTCTCCATTTCTACTTCAGATTTAAGGTTAGTTATGTAAACTAGCCACAGCAAGGATAGTGTTTATTGATTTATTAATGAACTGCTGTTACTGTAAATGGTTAGCTACTAAGTGATATATCCCAGCTACTTAGCTCACCATTGGCAATCTTATTCAATGATGGCATACAGCCAAAACAACAGTATCTATTGCTAGGCTACAGATATGCCGCTAGCTATGTCCTTTCATTGTTTACAGCAGGGCTCCAGCTATTCACAACAATACTCTGAAGTGGATCCAGAACTGCTCTGCTTCACTAGCAGCCTGATATGGTGCAGTGTGTGTGTCAAGAAACGGAATGAAATCTCCAACCAATGCCTCAAATGACATGCTAAACAGTGTTAATTTTGACAGCTATTTTACATGTCTTAGTCTTTTGACAAAAAATACTTTTCATTTAGTCATTTCATTTAGTTATTATCAGTCGACTAAAACTGGACAATTTTAGTCTAGTTTTAGTGACATTCATTTTAGTCATTCTCCATGTAATAATTCTGATTTTACCGCTAACCTCCATCATGTGCACCTTGTCCAAATAGTTTTACTATCCCCTCATATACAGTGAGGGAAAAAAGTATTTGATCCCCTGCTGATTTTGTACGTTTGCCCACTGACGAAGAAATGATGAGTCTATAATTTTAATGGTAGGTTTATTTAAACAGTGAGAGACAGAATAACAACAAAAAAATGCAGAAAAACGCATGTGAAAAACGTTATAAATTGATTTACATTTTAATGAGGGAAATAAGTAAAGAGTCAATATTTGCAGTGTTGACATTTCTTTTTCAAGGCCTTTGCAATCCGCCCTGGCATGCTGTCAATTAACTTCTGGTCCACATCCTGACTGATGGTAGCCCATTCTTTCATAATCAATGCTTGGAGTTTGTCAGAATTTGTTGGTTTTTGTTTGTCCACCCGCCTCTTGAGGATTGACCACAAGTTCTCAATGGGATTAAGGTCTGGGGAGTTTCCTGGCCATGGACCCAAAATATAGATGTTTTGTTCCCCGAGCCACTTAGTTATCACTTTTTCCTTATGGCAAGGTGCTCCATCATGCTGGAAAAGGCATTGTTCGCCACCAAACTGTTCCTGGATGGTTGGGAGAAGTTGCTCTCAGAGGATGTGTTGGTACCATTCTTTATTCATGGCTGTGTTCTTAGGCAAAATTGTGAGTGAGCCCACTCCCTTGGCTGAGAAGCAACCCCACACATGAATGGTCTAAGGATGCTTTACTGTTGGCATGACACAGGACTGATGGTAGCGCTCACCCTGTCTTCTCCGGACAAAGCTTTTCCGGATGCCCCAAACAATCGGAAAGGGGATTCATCAAAGAAAATGACTTTACCCCAGTCCTCAGCAGTCCAATCCCTGTACCTTTTGCAGAATATCAGTCTGTCCCTGATGTTTTTCTTGGAGAGAAGTGGCTTCATTGCTGCCCTTCTTGACACCAGGCCATCCTCCAAAATTCTTTGCCTCACTGTGCGTGCAGATGCACTCACACCTGCCTGCTGCCATTCCTGAGCAAGCTCTACTTGTGGTGCACCGATCCCGCAGCTGAATCAACTTTAGGAGACAGTCCTGGCGCTTGCTGGACTTTCTTGGGGGCCCTGAAGCCTTCTTCACAACAATTGAACCGCTCTCCTTGAAGTTCTTGATGATCCGATAAATGGTTGATTTAGGTACAATCTTACTGGCAGCAATATCCTTGCCTGTGAAGCCCTTTTTGTGCAAATCAATGATGATTTGCAGGTAACCATGGTTTCCTTGCAGGTAACCATGGTTGAAAGAGGAAGAACAATGATTCCAAGTACCACCCTCCTTTTGAAGCTTCCAGTATGTTATTCGAACTCAATCAGCATTACAGAGTGATCTCCAGCCTTGTCCTTGTCAACACTCACACCTGTGTTAACGAGAGAATGACTGACATGATGTCAGCTGGTCCTTTTGTGGCAGGGGTGAAATGCAGTGGAAATTTGATTGTGATATGATTAAGACATTTTTCCCCCTAAGAGGGTGTGGTGCCTTGCCTTAAAAAGGTGAGAATCTGAGCTTTCCAACAATGCCCAGAATTATTACTGTACTCCTAATATTCATAGAAATAGTATTTTTAATCGGGAAGAGACAACTGCACTTACATTTGACAAATGCAAGAGAGGAAACACCGAGTAATTATGCACATGACAAAATACAGCTTCTGATGTGATCAAAGCAAAAATAGCATATAGGAAAGCAATTGTTTCTAATTGAAGTACATTACAATTGAAATGTCCTGGTTGCACATCAGTTCAAAAGAGAGATGAGTGACTGAAGTGACTGAATGATACCTGTGTGTGTGGGAAAGCCAGGCAGATCAGCTCAATCAGCCCATACAACTGAAAGACCAATGAGAGGATTGTATTATATTCTGCTAAGGCATGGGTGATTATGTGTCACGACTTCCGCCGAAGTTGGTCCCTCTCCTTGTTCGTTCGGCGGTCGACGTCACCGGTCTTCTGGCCATTGCCGATCCACTTTTCATTTTCCATTTGTTTTGTCTTTGTTTTATACACACCTGGTTTCAATTCCCCAATTACATGTTCATTATTTAACCTTCTGTTTTTCCCATGTTTGTGTGCGCTATTGTTCCGATATATTGTCAGTCCATATTGGTGGGCTTGGTACTGTTACTATTTTGTTTATTCCATTGAGTAAACTACGCTATGTTGCTCATCTCTGCTGTCCTGCGCCTGACTCTTTTTGCACCAACTACACCACGAATTCTGACAGAATAACACACCCGAAGAATGGAGTCAGCAGGAGCAGACACCCCTGTGTTGGCGGTCGAGGAGCGCGTCCAGCAGCATGCGACCATGTTGCAATGTCTCGGCACCACTATGGATTGCGTCCTGCAGACGATGGACCGTTGGGAGAGAGGAGGAGTTCCTCCAGCGCCTCCACCAGCACCACCACAGGAACCACTGCTCAACGCTTCACCCGGTCCCAGTGGGATTCGGCTCGCACTCCCAAGGGAGTATGATGGGACGGCTGCCGGATGTCAGGGGTTCCTATTCCAGCTGGAGCTCTACCTGGCGACCGTCCATCCGGCTCCTTCGGGTTGTGAGAGCGTGTCCGCCCTCGTCTCCTGCCTTTCAGGGGAAGCCCTGGAGTGGGCCAACGCCGTATGGGGGGAAGGAAAAGCGGTGTTGGACCACTACGAGGATGAACGTCTGTTTCACCTGAGGCAGGGGACAAGGAGCGCATAGAAGTTCACCTTGGAATTCCAGACCCTGGCCGCCCGGCGCGGGATGGAACGACAGGGCCCTGATCGATCACTACCGGTGTAGTTTGCGAGAGGACATCCGTCGGGAGTTGGCCTGCAGGGACACCACTCTCACCTTTGACCAGCTGGTGGCCCTATCCATCCAGCTGGATAACCTGCTGGCTACCCGCGGACGTCCAGATTGGGGCTTGTCGATTCCATCCCCCAGCACCACCGCTCCGACGCCCATGGAACAGGGAGGTGCTGCACTTAGGGCGACCGGAGGAGGGACCGGTCCATGCACTGTGGCCGCAGAGGGCACACTGCCGGTCGGTGCTGGGGAGGTCCCTCTGGGAGTCGAGGCAGCAGGCAGGGCACTCTCGTGTCACCCCAGGTGAGTCTCACAAGATACATTTTCCTGAGTTTTCCCTGCATTCCCAGCATAAGGCGCTCGTAGATTCAGGCACAGCTGGGAATTTTGTTGACCGATAATTTGCCCATAGTTTAGGGAACCCTATTGTTCTAGTGGACATGCCCTTCCCAGTTCACGCCCTATATAGTCTACCATCAGGGTCTAATTAGGGAGGTCACCGCTCCACTGGCATGGTGACGCAGGGGGGTCACAAGGAGAGAATTAGTCTCTTCCTTATTGATTCTCCTGCGTTTCCCGTGGTGCTGGGCCTACCCTGGTTAGCCTGTCATGACTCCACTATTTCGTGGCAACAGAGGGCTCTCACAAGGTGGTCACGAGAGTGCTCTGGGAGGTGTTTAGGGGTTTCTGTCGGTGCTACTCTGGTGGAAAGTCCAGACCAGGTCTCCACCGTGCGCATTTCCTCTGAATATGCCAATTTGGCTCTTGCCTTCTGTAAAAAGAAGGCGACTCAATTACCACCCCATCGACGAGGGGATTGTGCGATAAATCTCCTTGTAGACGCAGCACTTCCCAGAAGTCACGTGTATCCCCTGTCGCAAGAGGAGACGGCGGCTATGGAAACATATGTCTCCGAATCCCTGGGGCAGGGGTACATTCGGCACTCCACTTCACGTGCCTCCTTGAGCTTCTTTTTTGTGAAGAAGAAGGATGGAGGTCTTCGCCCGTGCATTGACTATCGAGGCATCAACCAGATCACTGTGAGGTACAGTTACCTGCTACCTCTCATAACCAGTGCGATCAAGTCAATGCACGGGGCGCGCTTCTTCACAAAATTGGATCTCAGGAGCGCTTACAACCTGGTGCGTATCCGGGAGGGAGACGAGTGGAAGACGACATTTAGTACCACCTCAGGGCACTATGAGTACCTCGTCATGCCGTACGGGTTGATGAATGCTCCATCAGTCTTCCAGGCCTTTGTAGATGAGATTTTCAGGGACCTGCACGGGCAGGGTGTAGTGGTGTATATTGATGACATTCTGATGTACTCCGCTACACGCGCCGAGCATGTGTCTTTGGTGCGCAGGGTGCTTGGTCGACTGTTGGAGCATGACCTGTACGTCAAGGCTGAGAAATGTCTGTTCTTTCAACAGTCCGTCTCCTTCCTAGGGTACCGCATTTCCACTTCAGGGGTGGAGATGGAGAGCGACCGCATTTCAGCCGTGCGTAATTGGCCGACTCCCACCACGGTAAAGGAAGTGCAGCGGTTTCTAGGGTTTGCCAACTATTACTGGAGGTTTATCCAGGGCTTTGGTCAGGTAGCGGCTCCCATTACCTCACTGCTGAAAGGGGGACTGGTGCGTTTGCAGTGGTCGGCTGAGGCGGACAGGGCTTTTGGTCACCTGAAGGCTCTGTTTACCTCGGCTCCAGTGATGGCTCATCCGGATCCCTCTTTGGCGTTCAAAGTGGAGGTGGGATAGGAGCCATGCTCTCTCAGCTCTCAGGTACGCCACCAAAGCTCTGCCCCTGTGCCTTCTTTTCGAGGAAGCTCAGCCCGGCAGAGCGAAACTATGACTTTGGGTACCGGGAGCTGTTGGCTGTCGTCAAGGCCTTGAAGGCGTGAAAACATTGGCTTGAGGGGGCTAAACACTCTTTTCTCATCTGGACTGACCACCGCAATCTGGAGTACATCCGGGCGGCGAGGAGACTGAACCCTCGCCAGGAAAGTTGGGCCATGTTCTTTACCCGTTTTGTTTTCACCCTGTCCAACAGACCAGGTTCCCAGAATACGAAGGCAGACGCACTGTCCCAGATGTATGACACAGAGGAGCGGTCAATGGATCCCACTCCCATACTCCCGGCCTCTTGCCTGGTGGCACCCCGAGAGTAACGGGCAGGTGGAGAGAGTAAACCAGGATGTGGGTATGTTTCTGCGGTCTTATTGCCAGGACCGGCCTGGGGAGTGGGCGTCATTCATCCCCTGGGCAGAGATGGCCCAAAACTCGCTTCGCCACTCCTCCCTCTCCCCTTTCCAGTGCATACTGGGGTACCAGCCGGTTCTGGCGCCTTGGCATCAGAGTCAGATCGAGGCTCCTGCAGTGGACGACTGGTTTAGGCGGAGGAGACATGGGACGTCGCTCATGTGCACCTTCAGCGGGCTGTGAGGCGTCAGAAAGCGAGCGCAGACTGCCACCGCAGTTTGTGGGGTCATTCAAAGTCCTGAGGAGACTGAACAAGGTTTGCTACAGGTTACAGCTTCCCCCAGATTAGCGTATTAACCCCTCGTTTCATGTGTCTCTCCAGAGGCCGGTGGTGGCTGGTCCACTCCAGGAGTCTGAGGTGCGGGAGGTCCCTCCGCCCCCTCTGGACATCGAGGGTGCCCCGGCGTATGCAGTTCGAGCCATATTGGACTCGAGGCGTCGGTCGAGGGGCCTTCAGTACCTCGTGGAGTGGGAGGGGTGCAATCCGGAGAGATGCTGAGTGCCGGAGGAGGACGTTTTGGACCTTTTGATGCTGCGGGAGTTCCACGGTCTCCATCCGGATCGCCCTGCGCCTCATCCTCCTGGTCATCCCCGAGGTCAGTGTCGGCGCGCGTCAAGAGGGTCCCTCTTCTTGTTTGGCGGCGTTCGGCGGTCGACGTCACCGGTCTTCTGGCCATTTCCGATCCACTTTTCATTTTCCATTTGTTTTGTCTTTGTTTTATACACACCTGGTTTCAATTCCCCAATTACATGTTCATTATTTAACCCTCTGTTTTCCCCATGTTTGTGTGCACTATTGTTCCGATTTATTGTCAGTCCATATTGGTGGGCTTGGTACTGTTACTATTTTGTTTATTCCATTGAGTAAACTACGTTGTGTTGCTCATCTCTGCTGTCCTGCGCCTGACTCTTTTTGCACATTATGATTGGACAAATCAGATCAAAAAGAGATCGAACGAGCTGAATGTCCATTAAACTGAATGCCCATAAGTCTCTCGTGGAATTCTCTTCTCGTTACATTCTCAGCAACTATGATTAAAAGTAATTTGTAAAAGTTTTTTTAGGGCATCTCCTCTCATTATTGTCATTTGTTTTTCTCAGAAAAAATAGGTAGTTGATTAATATTTTTCGTCATAGTTATTGTTCACGAAATGAACACTGGTGCTAAAGGTCCCCCCACAAACCCACAGGATTCTGGGGTCCTGTCTAGAAACAACCCCTAGCCTCTACCCTTAGACACTTGTGGAGATTTGAGAGGATTGGACAGGTGTATGCAATATGGCCAAAATTCCACCTAGTCTATCCGTGATTAAGGTGGAGCTATCACAATGTCACCACATATGAATCCCTCTCAGAGCTCTACATGTGTCTCGAGAGTAGAGGCTACTAGGGGTTGCATCTGGACAGAGACTGGGTATCACAGTCAGCTACTCAGTCATTCAGTCATTCAGTCACTCAGTCACTCAGGCACTGTGTACATTTTTACTAGCTGTAAAATCCTTGCCTCCTCTGTCCTTGTTTCCTTCATTCTTTGCCTCCCTCTGAAACCACATTTGGGGAAAGGTTTGAAGGTTCCTCCCCTCGGGCCTCCTCCTCCGATGCGCTTTGAATAAGAGGCAAGGAATGAAGGATACATGGATTTGAGGACGGAGGAGGCATGGATTTGACGGCTAGTGGGTGTAATGCAATATAACCATAAAGAAAGCATAGTGATATGATATAAAAGTCTGACTGTCTTTCTTTTTAATATCATTGCATTGAATGTAACATATTCAAGCTACCAAAATACTGACACAAGATACCAACAGGGCTAAACTAGACTCTAGGGTGGTTAATTGCTGCTCCTTACTACCATCTAGTGGAATTTAACAGGCTACTACATACAATTGAAATGAATTAAATAGGCCTTTTTCAGAAATTATTGATAAGAAACCCCAAAATCATTGTTTCTATCCATTAAAGCACATATCTGATATTGGAGTTTTAGGTGTTCATAGGTTAAAGCATGACAAATATTGGACATTTCTAGAATAATTTTGTGCACTGTGGTATAAAGAAAAAGGTGTGAAGAGTCTGAATCAGGATGACAGGATATGTGTCCCTTGATAGAATAGAGGGGAGAGACCCGTGCACTTGTCTCATGAAAACACTGTGGTTGCAAATGTTGTACACCAATATATATATAGGCTACATTCCATGATTTTCCCTGTAATAAAACGTCAAACATGGACACAACAACGCAATATAAAGAGAAATCATCTCCACAAAAAATTATTAAATGGGCCTTTTCCTATAATGATCAGGGGACCGGTCAGTGCTGAACAGTGCTGAGATAGCAGCTGCATCTGCTGATTAAATGGACAAGGAGAACCTGACCAGTAATCCTCGATCATCATTGCTACCTTGAGACACTTTGTGAAGACAGGCCTAGATCTTCCCTAAATATGAATGGGTAAGTGGCAGGTAGGAGTGTGGGGGCGGGGAGATGAGTGTACTGCAGGTGTGTGTGTGGTGGCCTGGCCAGTCATGTGTGGGTTGTTTCTGTAGCCTCAGGCCTTTGGCTCTTAATCTGAAACTCTCACCCTGCTCTCTGCCTCTTTACTGTCACTCTGTGATGTCATTCTCTTACTCCTCCACTCTCCTCCTTTCCTGAACCCATGCCCTCGACAGACAGAATAGCAACACCAGCAGGGCTACAGCACCCCTAATTCTGAAATGGCACCTCTTCAGAAATGATATAGTCTAAAATGATCTGATTACCAATGGTTAACTAGGTAGATAGGATATATCAGTTAACAAACCATTTACAGCACTAGAGGTTCATTAATAAGTGAATAAACACTATCATTCCTGTGACTAGCTTATAATCTTAAATCTAATGTAGAAATTGAGAAATATCACATTTTCTTGGCATTAATAAACTAATAGATATTAGATTAATGGAATGAAGTTAAAAGGGTGATTTCCTATTTTGAAAGGACAGGAAGTGTTGGCTGTGCATTTGGCCAATGACAGGCATTCCACATTTAACCCTTCCCACTTGTGAAAATCAAACTATTAAGTTTTTTGGTTTATATGCCGATTGCTCTGTTTTAACAAAGAAAAGGAATTAAAGATCTACAAGATGGCCCCGGAGGGTAGGGCTGCCGTCTTATCGGCTCTTAACCAACCATGCTATTTTGTTAGTTTTGTCGCGTTGTTCGTAACTTTTTCTGTACATAATGTTGTACATAATGTCTCTTATGACCGAAAAGAGCTTCTGGACATCAGAACGGGGATTACTCGCCTCAAATTGGATGAGGTAGAGTATCACATGCTAAGCTGTAGACCACACTATCTACCTAGAGAGATTTCATCTGTATTACATAGCTGTCTGTATACCACCACAGACCGAGGCTGGCACTAAAACCGCACTCAATGAGCTGTATTCCGCCATAAGCAAACAGGAAAATGCTCACCCAGAGGCGGCACTCCTAGTGGCCAGAGACTTTAATGCAGGGAAACTTAAATCAGTTTTACCTAATTTCTATCAGCATGTTAAATGTGCAACCAGAGGGAAAACAATTCTAGACCACCTTTACTCCACACACAGAGACGCGTACAAAGCTCTCCCTCGCCCTCCATTTGGCAAATCTGACCATAACTCTATCCTCCTGATTCCAGCTTACAAGCAAAAATGAAAACAGGAAGCAGCAGTGACCCGGTCAATAAAAAAGTGGTCCGATGAAGCAGATGCTAAACTACAGCACTGTTTTGCTAGCACAGACGGGCATATGTTCCGGGATTCTTCTGATGGCATTGAGGAGTATACCACATCAGTCACTGGCTTTATCAATAAGTGCATCGAGGACGTCGTCCCCACATACATACACCCCAACCAGAAGCCATGGATTACAGGCAACATTCTCACTGAGCTAAAGGGTAGAGCTGCCGCTTTCAAGGAGCGGGACTCTAACCCGGAAGCTTATAAGAAATCAGGAGTCCCGCTATACCCTCTGACAAACCATGAAACAATACAGGACTAAGATCGAATCGTACTACACCGGCTCTGACACTCGTCGGATGTGGCAGGGCTTGCAAACTATTACAGACTACAAAGGAAGCCGAGAGCTGCCCAGTGGCACGAGCCTACCAGACGAGCTAAATAACTGCTATGCTCGCTTCGAGGCAAGTAACACTGAAACATGCATGAGAGCATCAGCTGTTCTGGACGACTGTGTGATCACGCTCTCCGCAGCCGATATGAGTAAGATCTTTAAACAGGTCAACATTCACAAGGCCAGATTACCAGGACATGTACTCCGAGCATGCTCTGACCAACAGGCAAGTGTCTTCACTGACATTTTCAACCTCTCCCTGTCTGAGTCTGTAATACCAACATATTTCAAGTGGACCGCCATAATCCCTGTGCTCAAGAACACTAAGGTAACCTGCCTAAATGACTACCGACCAGTAACACTCACATCTGTAGCCATGAAATGCTTTGAAAGGCTGGTCATGGCTCACATCAACACCATTATCCCAGAAACCCTAGACACACTCCAATTTGCATACCGCACCAACAGATCCACAGATGACGCAATCTCTATTGCACCACACACTGCCCTTTCCCACCTAGACAAAAGGAACACCAATGTGAGAATGCTATTCATTGACGTTCAACACCATAGTGCCCTCAAAGCTCATCACTAAGCTAAGGACCCTGGGACTAAACACCTCCCTTAGCAACTGGATCCTGGACTTCCTGACGGGCCGCCCCCAGATGATAAGGGTAGGTAACAACAAATCCGCCACGCTGATCCTCAACATGGGGCCCCTCAGGGGTGCGTGCTTAGTTCCTCCTGTACTCCCTGTTCACTCATGACTGTACGGCCAGGCACGACTCCAACACCATCATTAAGTTTGCTGATGACACAATAGTGGTAGGCCTGATAACCGACAACGATGAGACAGCCTATAGGGAGGAGGTCAGAGACCTGACCGTGTGGTGCAAGGACAACAAGACAGTCGTGAAGAGGGCAAGACAAAACCTATTCCCCCTCGGGAGACTGAAAAGATTTGGCATGGGTCCTCAGATCCTCAAAAGGTTTTACAGCTGCACCATCGAGAGCATCCTGACCGGTTGCATCACTGCCTGATATGGCAACTGCTCGGCCTCCGACCCCAAGGCACTACAGAGGGTAGTGCGTACGGCCCAGTACATCACTGGGGCCAAGCTTCCTGCCATCCAGGACCACTATACCAGGCGGTGTCAGAGGAAGGCCCTACAAATTGTCAAAGACTCCAGCCACCCTAGTCATAGACTGTTCTCTCTGCTACCGCATGGCAAGTGGTACCGGAGCGCCAAGTCTAGGTCCAAGACGCTTCTAAACAGCTTCTACCTCCAAACCGTAAGACTCCTGAACAGCTAATCAAATGGCTACCCAAACTATTTGCATTTTGGAGCAGTGGCTTCTTCCTTGCTGAGCGGCATTTCAGGTTATGTCGATATAGGACTCGTTTTACTGTGGATATAGATACGTTTGTACCTGTTTTCTTCCAGCATCTTCACAGGGTCCTTTTCTGTTGTTCTGGGATTGATTTGCAATTTTCACACCAAAGTACGTTCATCTCTAGGAGACAGAATGCATCTCCTTCCTGAGCAGTATGATGGTTCTATGTTGTTACTGTGCCACAGTAAAGTGTTTTCGTCCACTCATCTCTGCTCTCCTGCGCCTGACTCTCGCGCACACGATCTTGACATCAATACAGACCCCTTTTGTTATACAGTATTCCATATAAGGCATCCAGATGTTAAGAAAGTTGCACAGTATACCCTTAATCTTAAAACAAATCTAGTGATACTGTACATAACTTGACATTTCTTCCGTACTCCCCCTACACAGTAAATGCTAGATCACACCGTTTCTTCTTCTTCCAGCAAATTTACTTCTGAAACGTGACAAAACAATGGCTACAAAAAATGTCCATACAAACATACAAATATTCCATTTAATTAGTAATGGGATAATGTTATCTTTATACAGTGCATTCGGAAAGTATTTTTTTTGCACATTGTTACGTTACAGCCTTGGATTAAATAAAAAGGTTCCTCATCAATCTACACACAATATATCATAATGACAAAGCGATAACAGGTTTTTAGAAATGTTTGCAAATTTAGTAAAAATAAAAAATAGAAATACCTTAATTACATAAGTATGTTTTGTAATTTAGTATTTGATTTGTATTTTTGTATTGTGCAGGGCTCATTTGAAAAATAGACATGGTTTCAATGACACCTTGTTACAATAAAGGTTAATAGATTTTAATAGAAGCTTGACAATGAGAGGATGGAACCTGTGGAGCTGCCAGAAAATGAATTCTTCCCAGATGAGGAGATACATGTTGTCACGACTCCCGCCGAAGGCGGCTCCTCTCCTTGTTCGAGCGGCGTTCGGCGGTCGACGTCACCGTTTTTCTAGCCATCGCCGCTCCATTTTTCATTTATCCATTTGTTTTGTCTTGTTCCCTGCACATCTGGTTTTCATTCCCCATACAAATCATCTACATGTATTTATTCCTCTGTTCCCCCTCAAACCTTTGTGTAAGATTATTTGTGTGTTACGTGTTTTGACGCACTAGGCTAGCGTTTTGGTATTTTCACGAAGCCTATTTGTATGGTTATACATTTATGTTGTTGATATTTTGCGCGCTGTTACACTTTGCCTTGTTGGCTGGACGAGTTTTGACGCAGCTGCGTTTCTATTCTGTAAATTCTCCTGCCGTAATAAAGTGTGCGCCTGTTCACTATTCTCTGCTCTCCTGCACCTGACTTCACCTCCAGTACGCACACGCCTGACACATGTTGAGCATGAGGAAGGCCCAGGAGGGGAGGATTCAGGTGGGCATCACTCAGTCACTGCAGGCCCACCCATCATGTTCATGTATGTTATTAGCCAGCACCCTATCCATCGAAGTCATTCACGAGGCAACATTAAGTGTCTTCTTCAAAACATCAGGATTGCCAGAGGCCAATTTTTCAAGCTTGCTGGAGATATTGAGACATGACACCTTAGAAAGGAGGATGTTCCATCAAGTGTCAGTGCTATCAGGGTGTGAACTGAATATGCATACACTGTACTGTAAGTCGCTTTGGATAAAAGTGTCTGTGTTTATAAGTGTTTATATACACTGAACAAAATATAAATGCAACATGTCAAGTGTTGATCCTATGTTTCATGAGCTGAAATAAAATATATCAGAAATATTCCATACGCACACAAATCATATTTCTCAAAAATGTTGTGCACACATTTGTTTACATCCTTGTTAGTGATCCATTTCTCCTTTTCCAAGAAAATCCATCCACCCGACAGGTGTGGCATATCAAGAAGCTAATTAAACAACATGATCGTTCCACAGGTGCATCTTGTGCTGGGGGAAATAAAAGTAAACTCTAAAATGAGCAGTTTTGTCACACAAAACAATGCCACAGATCTCTCAAGTATTGAGGGAGCGTACAATTGGTATAGTGACTGCAGGAATGTCCACCAGAGCTGTTGCCAAGGAATCTAATGTTAATTTCTCTACCATAAGCCGCCTCCAACGTCATTTTAGAGAATTTAGCAGTGCGCCCAACAGGCCTCACAACTGCAGACCACGTGCGGGCAAGCGGTTTGCTGATGTCAGCGTGCTGAACTGAGTGATCCATTGTGGCGGGGGGGGGTTATGGTATGGGCAGGCATAAGCTACAGACAGCGAACACAATTCGACTTTATCGATGGCAATTTGAATGCACAGATACCGTGACGAGATCCTGAGGCCCATTTTTTTTTGCATATCTGTATTCCCAGTCATGTGAAATCCATAGATTAGGGCCTAATTGACTGATTTCCTTATATGAACCATAAAATCTTTGACATTTTTGCATGTTTTGTTTTATTCAGTATATATAATCAATTTACTGTTCTTGAGGCATGGGCACAGCTTCACAATAAACCACAGTTAAAGTGTTGACTATTTCAATTCCTGAATAACACAACTGAAAAGTTTCAATGTAAATCAGAGTTAATTATTTTTCAAAAAATGAGGAAACTACCAACTGTCCCATTTTCAGAAGCAGCCACACCTGCCACATTCTACTACTTTGACGTGGAAAAGTTTGTTACTGGAAAACAATGAAAACAATTCAGAATAAATTTGTACCAGTTACTGAGTGCCACAGGGATTCATTCAATTCTCAACTCTTACATGACACCCAGCTTTTAGGAATCCTGTCCATCATTTACTCCACAAGATTTCCTTAAAGTGAGCCTTCAATGTTCTGAACGTTTGGCAAGGATTGAGTTGATTGTTTTTGATTACAATGCCCAAAACCTAGTCCTTAGACGACGGCAACTTTTTCCCTGGGTCCAGAGATTGGTAACGGTGCTTTCCGCAGTAGAATACCAGTGCAGCAGTAGGTTGGTTCAATGTTTTGGCAGATAAAATTTGTTATTATGAATTTGAGGTGTCATAATACCTCACTTATTGATTTATCTTTTATCTGTTAACTCTGATGCGATTGAGAGCATCATGCCCAATGCTGTTGTCAGGAAAACTGTCCCTGTTGAAGCTGAACAAATTATAGGGTAACATTGTTCTTGGCTCACTCAGCATTCAGTGAGCCAAGCAGAATGTTAATTGAGGAGACCTCTGCTATTCATTGAGGATACCTCTGCTTATTCCATCAGCTATAAAAAAAAAATGAAAGTGTGAATTTATTTAATGTGAAAGTATTCAGACCCCTTGACATTTTACACATTTTGTTACGTAACAACCTTATTCTAAAATGGATTAAATATATCTTTTTAATCATCAATCTATACACAATACCCCCAAAACAGGTAAAAAGTATTCAGACTCTTTGCTATGAGACTCGAAATTAAGCACAGGTGCATCCTGTTTCCATTGATCATCCTTGAGATGTTTCTACAACTTGATTGGAGTCAACCTGTGGTAAATTCAATTGATTCGACATGATTTGGAAAGGCACACACCTGTCTATGTAAGGTCCCACAGTTGACAGTGCATGTCAGAGAGAAAAAAAAAAACCATGAGATCAAAGGAATTGTCCGTAGAGCTCCGAGACTGGATTGTGTTGAGGCACAGATCTGGGGAAGGGTACCAAAACATTTCTGCAGCATTGGTCCCATAGAACACAGTGGCCTCCATCAATTTTAAACGGAAGACGTTTGGAACCACCAAGACTCTTCCTAGAGCTGGCAGCCCAGCCAAACTGAGCAATCAGCGGAGAAGGGCCTTGGTCAGGGAGATGACCAAGAACCCGATGGTCACTCTGACAGAGCTCCAGAGTTCCTCTGTGGAGATGGGAGAACCTTCCAGAAGGACAACCATCTCTGCAGCACTCCACCAATCAGGACTTTATGGGAGACTAGTCAGGATCGAGGGAAAGATGAACGGAGCAAAGTACAGAGAGGTCCTTGATGAAAACCTGCTCCAGAGCACTCAGGACCTCAGACTGGGGCGAAGGTTCACCTTACAACAGGACCACGACCCTAAGCACACAGCCAAGACAACGCAGGAGTGGCTTCGGCACAAGTCTCTGAATGTCCTTGAGTGGCCCAACCAGAGCCTGGACTTGAACCCGATCGAACATCTCTGGAGAGACCTGAAAATAGCTGTGGATGCTCCCCATCCAACCTGACATAGCTTGAGAGGATCTACAGAGAAGAATAGGCAAAACTCCCAAAATACAGGTGTGCCAAGCTTTTAGAGTCATACCCAAGAGGACTCGAGGCTGTAATGCTGACAAAGGTGCTTCCACAAAGTACTGGTCAGATGAACTTATGTAAATGCATACTTATGTAATTGTGTGTAAAAGTTTTTGCTCCTTCATTATGGGGTATTGTGTGTAGATTGATGAGGGAAATAAACAACTTAATATATTTTAGAATAAGTCTGCAACTTAGTCAAGTGGTCTGAATACTTTCTGAATGCACTGTATAGAGGAACAGATATAGGTGCTTGGATAACAAATGATTGGCGACCCCAACCGCTTTGAGAGGTACCATCATCGCGTGAAGGACATAAGTATTTATCTCTAAAACCTGAAGTCAGCAAAGTTTGCCCACAAGAACGTGGACGATATGGAGAGAAATATGGTTGCAAGACTGGGTGTTCTGGACTCTGTTGCCACCATGTTGACCTATGGCAACAGAGACACTGAACAACCTCAGCCTGGTCTTCCTGGATATGCTGCAGTATATCGGTCATCTGGGGCTGTAACACTGGTGTTTGCACAAGAGCTCAGACAGAAAAAAGCCTTGATAAGTACCCATATAACCATCTAGAGTTGAAGCTGGAAGTTTACATACACTTTGGAGTCATTAAAACCCGTTTTTTCAACCACTACACAAATGTATTGTTAACACACTATAGTTTTGGCAAGTTGGTTAGGACATCTACTTTGTGCATGACACTCTACTTGACGACCTGGGAAAATCAAAAGAAATCAGCCAAGACCTCAGAAAAAGTATGCAAGAATAAACACCACGGGACCACGCAGCTGTCATACCGCTCAGAAAGGAGACGCATTCTGTCTCCTAGAGATGAACGTACTTTGGTGCGAAAAGTGCAAATCAATCCCAGAACAACAGCAAAGGACCTTGTAAAGATGCTGGAAGAAAACAGGCACAAACGTATCTATATCCACAGTAAAACAAGTAATTTATCGACATAACCTGAAAGGCCGCTCAGCAAGGAAGAAGCCACTGCTCCAAAACCGCCATAAAAAAAGCCAGACTACGGTGTGCAACTGCACTTGGGGACAAAGATCGTAATTTTTGGAGAAATGTCCTCTGGTCTGATGAAACAAAAATATAATATTTTGGTCATAATGACCATCGTTATGTTTAGAAGAAAAAGGGGGAGGCATCCCAACCGTGAATCCCGGGGGTGGCAGCATCATTTTGTGGGGGTGCTTTGCTGCAGGAGGGACTGGTGCACTTCACAAAATAGATGGCATCATGAAGAAGGAAAATGATGTGGATATATTGAAGCAACATCTCAAGACATCAGTCAGGAAGTTAAAGCTTGGTCGCAAATGGGGTCTTCCAACTCGACAATGACCCCAAGCATACTTCCAAAGTTGTGGCAAAATGGCTTAAGGACAACAGAGTCAAGGTATTGGAGTGGCCATCACAAAGCCCTGACCTCAATCCTATAGAAACTGAAAAAGCGTGTGCGAGCAAGGAGGCCTACAAACCTGACTCAGTTACACCAGCTCTGTCAGGGGGAATGGGACAAAATTCACCCAACTTATTGTGGGAAGCTTGTGGAAGGCTACCCGAAACGTTTGACCCAAGTTAAACAATTTAAAGGCAATGCTACCAAATACTAATTGAGTGTATGTAAACTTCTGACCCACTGGGAATGTGATGAAATAAATAAAAGCTGAAATAAATCATTCTCTCTACTATTATTCTGACATTTCACATTCTTAAAATAAAGTGGTGATCCTAACTGACCTAAGACAGGGAATTTTTACTTGGATTAAATGTCAGGAATTGTGAAAAACTGAGTTTAAATGTATTAGGCTAAGGTGTTTGTAAACTTACAACTTCAATTGTATAATACCATCACTGGTGGCACCTGTAAGGGCCAACCCCTGACATTAAATACCACTGTTGCTGTGCACTAGAGGGCAGTCTTTGTTGGGTTAACACACAGGTCACATCCAGGGTTTTTCCTGGCCCCAAAATGGGCTTATGTGAGAAGTTAGAGAAGGAGAGAAAGAGAGGAGAAAGAAAGAGAGAGTGATGGAGACAAAGAGAGACTAACAACAGTCCAAAAGTTCCTCACTATTAATTTACATTTCAACAGACTTGAGAAATCCCAAAGAGCAAATGCTGACTGATGTCTCCAGACTTCATATCGCACAGAAGATTGTTCATACACCTCATAGTGGAAACAGGCCTCTAACCTGTAGTATATGTGTGGCAGGATCAAAGGTATACCATACGATGCATTTATGAGGGCATGAGTGGCTCGGATGGCTACTCAATTTGGCCTGAAACCAGTGTTTTCATAATTTATGGGAGAGAGGAAAAACATATCTTCTGAGATTGTGGACGGGTCCAATGCCTTGGTAGTGAACTGCATACTACATCAGGGTGTAATCCTGTCATCCTGCCAGGAAACATACAGTACCAGTACCTACTCATTCCAGGGTTTTTCTTTATTTGTACTATTCTCTACATTGTAGAATAATAGAGAAGACATCAAAAGTATCAAAATAATAGAGAAGAACCAAAAAAGTGTTAAACAAATACATTCTGTCCTTATGTCTGATGAGTCCAAATGTGAGATTTTTGGTTCCAACCTTGTCTTTGTGAGACGCAGAGTAGGTGAACGGATGGTCTCCACATGTAGGAGGTGTGATGTGTGAGGGTGCTTTGCTGGTGACACTGACTGTGGTTTGTTTATAGTTCAAGACACACTTAACCAGAATTACTACCACAGCATTCTGCAGCGATACACCATCCCATCTGGTTTGCGCTTAGTGAGACTATCATTTGTTTTTCAACTGGACAATGACCCAAAACACACCTCCAGGCTGTGTAAGGGCTATTTGACCAAGGAGAGTGATGGAGTGCTGCATCAGATTACCTGGCCTCCACAATCACCCAACCTCAACCCAATTAAGATGGTTTGGGATGAGTTGAACCGCAGAGTGAAGGAAAAGCAGCCAACAAGTGCTCAATATGTAGGAACTCCTTCAAGACTGTTGGAAAAGCATTCCATTTGAAGCTGGTTGAGAAAATACCAAGAGTGTGTAAAGCTATCATCAAAGCAAAAGGTGGCTACTTTGTAGAATCTCAAATATAAAATCTATTTTGATTTGTTTAACACTTTTTTGGTTACTACATGATTCCATATGTATTATTTCGTAGTTTTGATGTCTTCACTATTATTCTACAATGTAGAAAATAGTAAAAATAAAGAAATACCATTGAATGAGTAGGTGTGTCCAAACCTTTGACGGGTATTGTAAGTTGTCATCATTTCAAATGAAGCTTAGAATTGTTTTGGTTTTCTGGCATCATGACGAATAGTCATTTACTTTTGTACTCTTGTCCTCAGATTTGCCATCAAAACAATAAAGATGGGGTCCTACCTCGCCGCTAACATTGAGCCGTACCCAACCACAGCAACACTGAGAGTGACCAAAATGTGGGTCTTTGCCTTAGGTGAGCTATATTACTCTATGGTACAGTGTTACTGGTGCCACAGTGGTGATACTGTACTCTGATTTTGAACTGCAGTGTTATTCAAATGAGTTTCTTTTTCCTACAGAGAACCCCCAGGTTTACTCTCAGACCCCTCAACAGACGGGATCCTTTGTCAGGGTGTGAGGAGTTCATCCAAGAAGACCAGGTCTGTGTGTTTTTCACAACCTAAATTAGGAATTGGAACAAGATCTACAGGGATACATGGGGGCAATATTGTTAACTTCGTAACAACAATCATGATGAGAACAAGGTGTTCCTCGGGGACAGACACTTACACTCTCATGTAGAGTAGTCATTATATCAACTTCAGGGTTGAAAGTAGATTTAATTTCTTCCCAGTACGGGTACCTCCTACGTGTGCACGTGCTTGCTTGTAAAGATAGTAAGTATTTGTTGTTTAGCTTGTTTTAAAATGTATTAGCCTACACTGTAATACTTTTCTGTAATTTCAACAGTAAAACAATGTAGAATGCACAGTAAAATACCGTAAATGTGTTTTACAGCATTAATGCTGTAGATTGCACTACATTATGGGTAAAAGGTGAAAATACTGTTAACTGTAATTGGAATCCTCCTTTAAAAATTACTCTAACATGCTGTATTTCTACTGTAGATTCAAATGTCAGTTTCAGGTGCCAACCTCATGCTGTCGGGTGAGACACATGAAGCTCAGACTATTGCTGAGTAGTTACCTTGACTTGTTTATAAGTATCTTTATTGCTAGCCAACGGTGAATTACTGCATGTTTTCTTAGTTAACCAGCTAGCTGGTTAGCTAGCTCAAATTGAGACAAGCCATTTCGGTCTGCTCTTAACTGCTGTTAAATATCTTGCTGTGCAACATAGAAAAACATCACCCAGATAATAATTGCTGTAATGATGATAGGCTTCGGTGTACTGCAGCCTCTGAGTGCCATAGAGAATACACTGAGTGCAGATTCATGACCGTTTTTTTCACCATTACTACAGAGAATATGGCTTGTTTCTAGCAGTTTAAAAGATAATACCCATAATACCAGCAAAAAGTATTTTGGGGGGATTGACGGGCCGCATTTTACACATAAACCACATTGAGGGCACTGCTAAAGCCGATGTGAATGATGAGTGCACCGGTGTTGTAACGAGGTAACTGCTGACCTAAGGTGCAGTGGGCACTGGGTAGCTGTAGCCTTTCACAGTGTCGCTGGCGGTAGCTATTTTTTCACAGTGTCGCCGACGGTGGCAATTTACTTTTTTCCTCCCAGGATTATATTTCAAGTTCAGTTCACTTGGCTCTCAGCTGTGCGACATATATCATTGTTTGTATTTTACAGTACTATTTTCTTTACTGTAAAACATTACAGAATCAATGTACATTTAGAGCAAGGATGCTGTAATGTATACAGTAAGGAAAATAGTACTGTAAAATATATTACAGCATCTCTGCTGTAAAACAAAATTACAGTATTAAGCTGGCACTCTGGTGACCGTATTATGCTGTAAATTTGTAGGGACATTTTTTACAGTGTACCTTTTTAATTCGGCATAAACACAACCAGTCATGATGATTCCATCTGAATGTCAAACAATTACTTCATAAGGCTGCTGTAGGATACCTGTGCACGTTACTCCCCTCTAAAATATTTCTCACATCCATTCAGTGCGCTGTGTACCCGCCATTTGATAAATTCAAAGAGACATCAGTTACAAAACACCAAAAAGTGTTATGAATAATTGACATTCGGTGATTGTCATTCATTAGGCTTATACAAGTCTTGTAACCCGAATTTACACATTCACTTCTGTCAGCATGAGTCTCGGTACCGGGAAGTACCCCACTATTTATTAGTCCACACCAGCTTACTTTCCCCCCTGATCAACTGTACATTTGTTCCATTTCTATCAACAGTCTGTAAACTTGGCTTCCAATCATGCACGTCTATTCTATTTGTACATTTTGTGATTGTCCATCCATGAATCCACTGGCATACTGGATACCCCCACAGCATCCACATGGCCTACAACCATGTCTATTTTTTTATTTATTTAATCAATCATTTTGACAGTAACCCTCCAAAAAGTCATTCATAAACCTTTTTAATGTCCATATGTACTTGGTTTGTTTCTTGGGCTTCAAGAATGTGAAAGAAAAAGTGCCTAAAAAAACTACAAATAATATTTACTAAATGAAAGTAGGGGGATATCGGTGAACAAATGCCATGGTCAAGGCTACGATGGCGCTAATGCAATGAGTGGACTCAGGTGTTCACTTTTGAACTCAGGTGTTCAAAAGTGCATATCAGACCGAGAGCCTAATGCTTTTATAGTTCTTTATGAGTTTTAGTTTAGAAAACGATCTTTCTGCAGCAGTGACAGTTACAGGGATGGTAAATAATGCTTGACTTCCGTAGCAACGTCAGGTAGTGGGCACAAAGGAGTGATGCTTCAAATACGGCAGTTCTGTAAGATATTTAATTGAGCCTCTCATTCGCCTTAATTTCCGGCCTCATTTGTGTAGGCCAGAGAAAATCCGCTGAGTTGACAATAAATAGTGGTTGAATTTATCCTCAAGCCGATTTACTTTTTTCCTCATTGTTAGGCTATTTGATGTGTAATTTTTATAAAAGGTGTATCTATAAATAGCATAAATGCAGTAGTTTAGCAATGAACACTGCACAATTAATTAATCCCTAGTATGATAATGTTTTGAGCGTGGACTGACTGGCATTTAATATATATATATATATATATATTTTTATTTTTATTTTTTTTATTTCACCTTTATTTAACCAGGTAGGCAAGTTGAGAACAAGTTCTCATTTACAACTGCGATCTGGCCAAGATAAAGCAAAGCAGTTCAACACATACAACAACACAGAGTTACACATTGGAGTAAACATACAGTCAATAATACAGTAGGAAAAAAACAAATCTATATACAATGTGTGCAAATGAGGTAGAATAAGGAACATAAGGCAATAAATAGGCCATGGTGGCAAAGTAACTACAGTATAGCAATTTAACACTGGAATGGTAAATGTGCAGTAGTTGAATGTGCAAAGTAAAAATACTGGGGTGCAAAGGAGCAAGATAAATAAATGACTATGGTAGGGGATGAGGTAGTTGGTTGGGCTATGTACAGGTGCAGTGATCTGTGAGCTGCTCTGACAGCTGGTGCATGAAACTAGTGAGGGAGATAAGTGTCTCCAGTTTCAACGATTTTTGTAGTTCGTTCCAGTCATTGGCAGCAGAGAACTGGAAGGAAAGGCGGCCAAATGAGGAATTGGTTGGTTTAACGCATAGCACCCTTATATCCATGCTGGGAGAGAGCGTGAGGATGGCTCATGTTATGCAGGTTCAGGCAGGCTATACAGGACAGTTGCATATTCCCAAAACTAAATTGTTAGCTGATTAGTATGCTGTTACATCAAACATTTATTTTACAATGTGCAATGTTTGAATTTCCAACTTTACTTACTGAACAAGTAATTACATTATTGTTGCCAGCAGACACGTTATTGCCGCCAGTCAGCAGACACTGTGTAAAGCTTTGTGAAATATTCGGCTTAACATAAGAAAAGTATGACCAAATAGGCCTACCTATAAACATTTATCCATTAGCTAAAGCAAAGCTATAGGCTACATGCCCTAGAGGGGGTGGACTGCGTTACGCCAGTGCATGAATCTGTACATTTTGTGATTGCCCGTCTATGTATCTGTACATTTTGTGATTGCCTATCTATTCTGTAATCTGTACATTTTGTAAATGCCCATCAAATCACATTTATTTATAAAGTCATTTTTACATCAGCTGATGTCCCAAAATGCTTATACAGAAACCCAGCCTAAGCAATGCAGATGTAGAAAATGTCTTATTATTTCTAAGACGTTTTCAACACTTAAGATGTCTTGAGACGTCTTTAAAGGGATACCTCAGGATTTTGGCAATGAGGCCCTTTATATAGTACATTCCTGAAAGTATTCAGACTCCTTGACTTTTTCCACATTTTGTGACATTACAGCCTTATTCTAAAATGGATAAAAAAATGTACCCCCCTAATGACAGTTTTGCTATGACATTATGGGGTATTGTGTGTAGAGTGATAAAAATAAATGTTATCTAGGTATCCCTAGATTTTTGTGCAAATGTATATATATACAGTGGGGCAAAAAAAGTATTTAGTCAGCCACCAATTGTGCAAGTTCTCCAACTTAAAAAGATGAGAGAGGCCTGTAATTTTC
This sequence comes from Brachymystax lenok tsinlingensis, assembly GCA_030435695.1. Lineage (NCBI taxonomy): Eukaryota > Metazoa > Chordata > Actinopteri > Salmoniformes > Salmonidae > Brachymystax > Brachymystax lenok. The sequence goes on along the minus strand of CM059792.1, from coordinate 4,239,986 downwards.
ATCATAGGTACACTTCAACTATGACAGACGAAATGAGAAAAAGAAATCCAGAAAATCACATTGTAGGATTTTTTATTTATTTATTTGCAAATTATGGTGGAAAATAAGTATTTGGTCAATAACAAAAGTTTATCTCAATACTTTGTTATATACCCTTTGTTGGCAATGACAGAGGTCAAACGTTTTCTGTAAGTCTTCACAAGGTTTTCACACACTGTTGCTGGTATTTTGGCCCATTCCGCCATGCAGATCTCCTCTAGAGCAGTGATGTTTTGGGGCTGTCGCTGGGCAACACGGACTTTCAACTCCCTCCAAAGATTTTCTATGGGGTTGAGATCTGGAGACTGGCTAGGCCACTCCAGGACCTTGAAATGCTTCTTCACGAAGCCACTCCTTCGTTGCCGGGCGGTGTGTTTGGGATCATTGTAATGCTGAAAGACCCAGCCACGTTTCATCTTCAATGCCCTTGCTGATGGAAGGAGGTTTACACTCAAAATCTCACGATACATGGCCCCATTCATTCTTTCCTTTACACGGATCAGTCGTCCTGGTCCCTTTGCAGAAAAACAGCCCCAAAGCATGATGTTTCCACCCCCATGCTTCACAGTAGGTATGGTGTTCTTTGGATGCAACTCAGCATTCTTTGTCCTCCAAACACGACGAGTTGAGTTTTTACCAAAAAGTTCTATTTTGGTTTCATCTGACCATATGACATTCTCCCAATCCTCATCTGGATCATCCAAATGCTCTCTAGCAAACTTCAGACGGGCCTGAACATGTACTGGCTTAAGCAGGGGGACACGTCTGGCACTGCAGGATTTGAGTCCCTGGCGGCGTAGTGTGTTACTGATGGTAGGCTTTGTTACTTTGGTCCCAGCTCTCTGCAGGTCATTCACTAGGTCCCCCGTGTGGTTCTGGGATTTTTGCTCACCGTTCTTGTGATCATTTTGACCCCACGGGTGAGATCTTGCGTGAGAGCCCCAGATCGAGGAAGATTATCAGTGGTCTTGTATGTCTTCCATTTCCTAATAATTGCTCCCACAGTTGATTTCTTCAAACCAAGCTGCTTACCTATTGCAGATTCAGTCTTCCCAACCTGGTGCAGGTCTACAATTTTGTTTCTGGTGTCCTTTGACAGCTCTTTGGTCTTGGCCATAGTGGAGTTTGGAGTGTGACTGTTTGAGGTTGTGGACAGGTGTCTTTTATACTGATAACAAGTTCAAACAGGTGCCATTAATACAGGTAACGAGTGGAGGACAGAGGAGCCTCTTAAAGAAGAAGTTACAGGTCTGTGAGAGCCAGAAATCTTGCTTGTTTGTATGTGACCAAATACTTATTTTCCACCATAATTTGCAAATAAATTCATTAAAAATCCTACAATGTGATTTTCTGGATTTTTCTTCCTCATTTTGTCTGTCATAGTTGAAGTGTACCTATGATGAAAATTACAGGCCTCTCTCATCTTTTTAAGTGAGAGAACTTGCACAATTGGTGGCTGACTAAATACTTTTTTGCCCCACTGTATAAATATTTACATTTATCACATTTACATAAGTATTCAGTCCTTTACTCAGTATATTGTTGAAGCACCTTTTGCAGAGATTACAGCCTCAAGTCTTCTTGGGTAAGACGCCAAACTTCTTAAATGTAATAATGATGGAGGCCACTGTGTTCTTGGAGATCTTCAATGCTGCAGAAATGTTTGGTACCCTTCCCCAGATCTGTGGCTCAACACTGTGGCTCAATACTTTCCGAAAGCAATGTACAGTCATGGCCAAAAGTTTTGAGAATGACACAAATATTAATTTCCACAAAGTTTGCTGCTTCAGTGTCTTTAGATATATTTGTCAGATGTTACTATGGAATACTGAAGTATAATTACAAGCATTTCATAGGTGTCAAAGGCTTTTATTGACAATTACAATAAGTTGATGCAAAGAATCAATATTTGCAGTGTTGACCCTTCTTTTTCAAGACCTCTGCAATCCGCCCTGGCATGCTGTCAATTAACTTCTGGGTCACATCCTGACTGATGGCAGCCCATTCTTGCATAGTCAATGCTTGGAGTTTGTCAGAATTTGTGTGTGTTTGTTTGTCCACCCGCCTCTTGAAGATTGACCACAAGTTCTCAATGGGATTAAGGTCTGGGGAGATGGACCCAAAATATAGATGTTTTGTTCCCCGAGCCACTTAGTTATCACTTTTGCCTTATGGCAAGGTGCTCCATCATGCTGGAAAAGGCATTGTTCATCACCAAACGGTTCCTGGATGGTTGGGAGAAGTTGCTCTCAGAGGATGTGTTGGCACCATTCTTTATTCATGGCTGTGTTCTTAGGCAAAATTGTGAGTGAGCCCACTCCCTTGGCTGAGAAGCAACCCCACACATGAATGGTCTCAGGATGCTTTACTTTTGGCATGACACAGTACTGATGGTAGTGCTCACCTTGTCTTCTCCGGACAAGCTTTTTTCCGGATGCCCCAAACAATCGGAAAGGGGATTCATCAGAGAAAATGACTTTACCCCAGTCCTCAGCAGTCCAATCCCTGTACCTTTTGCAGAATATTAGTCTGTCCCTGATTTTGTTCCTGGAGAGAAGTGGCTTCTTTTCTGCCCTTCTTGACACCAGGCCATGCTCCAAAAGTATTTGCCTCACTGTGCGTGCAGATGCACTCACACCTGCCTGCTGCCATTCCTGAGCAAGCTCTGTACTGGTGGTGCCACGATCCCGCAGCTGAATCAACTTTAGGAGACGGTCCTGGCGCTTGCTGGACTTTCTTGGGCGCCCTGAAGCCTTCTTTACAACAATTGAACCGCTCTCCTTGAAGTTCTTGATGATCCGATAAATGGTTGATTTAGGTGCAATCTTACTGGCAGCAATATCCTTGCCTTTGAAGCCCTTTTTGTGCAAAGCAATGATAACGGCACGTGTTTCCTTGCAGGTAACCATGGTTGACAGAGGAAGAACAAAGATTCCAAGCACCACCCTCCTTTTGAAGCTTCAAGTCTTTTATTCAAACTCAGCATGACAGGGTGATCGTCAGCCTTGTCCTCGTCAACACTCACACCTGTGTTAACGAGAGAATCACTGACATGATGTCAGCTGGTCCTTTTGTGGCAGGGCTGAAATGCAGTGGAAAGTTTTTTGGGGGATTCAGTTAATTTGCATGGCAAAGAGGGACTTTGCAATTAATTGCAATTCATCTGATCACTCTTCATGACATTCTGGAGTATATAAAAAATTGCCATCATACAAACTGAGGCAGCAGAATTTGTGAAAATTAATATTTGTGTCATTCTCAAAACTTTTGGCCACGACTGTACACACCTTCAATACATCTTCACTTATTAATAAAGATATGCCTCAAGACGTCTTCAATGATGTCTTAAGACGTCTCAAGACATGGTGATGGCTGGGTATGATGCTAATGTTATTTGTTATGACTGTTTTCAAACAGGTTCTGTGCCAAGAGGCCAGAAGCTATTTAGATCAGGCATAATACAGTGATAGGTCTTGGGTTTCTCAAAACATTTATTTTTAACAGTAAAGAAAACATGTTTTTCCTACATTTCAGGAAAACTGTCAAGTTGTTTAATGTGTAGCTTTGTGCTTCACAAAATAAATATTTGGAGCTTGACGTTTTTAAATGGTAGAGGGTAAGAGTCAGGCATCTGTAAAACTAGAGACACCTGATCTTGTTGTTGACAAGAGACAAGGGAATATGTTTGAGGGTTAACTAACTCCTTGAGATCAGGAACATGTTTTCATATCAGTTTTATAAGACACAATACCCTCAGCATCAAACACTGCATTTCCTCCATTATGTCTCTGAAGGTTTGAAGACCTTCAGTACCCATACCGACGCCTCGACCAGGCAGAGCTGTATGGACCAGAGAGACCATTCACATGAGGGTCTCTCATCAACATCATCCGAACACCACAGATTTACAAGTGCAACACATGCAAGCCATGTTCACCAATTCTGGCAATTTAATCTTACACCTTAGTAATCTTACACATTACAACTCGGAAGTCTACAACAGATGACTACATTGGAGGTGCCGAATAGGATTTTTTTTCGGTTGATGGTAAATTTGTATTTAGACCTTTTTTGGAACCACGTACTGGCCGTAATAGGAGTAAATGAAGGTAGTTGCTCAGCGAAACTCAATTTTTGATGAGTAATGAATGTATTTTGACATACTCATCGACAACTCTAATGCACAGATACTGGAGCACAAGGAGATAAGACTCAAGAATTGTTTGAAAAACCAAGAATTCTTTGGTTGGATTGCCTTCATTAACCGTCAAGACCTGAACGCAGACAACAGTCAGTAAAGGGTCTGCTACTATCATTTCATCACTGGTAAGTCTTATCCATAACAAGATTAGTTTAGCTTTTATGTTAACCAGGTGTTAACAACAAGACTAAGTTGCCAACATTAGCTAGATTGCTTGTAGTCTAGCTATTAGCATGCGTCTCTCTCATAGGCTGCGTGTGAGTTTCAAGTTTTGGTGAAGCAATTTTTTCACTTATTTATAAAAACAACCTTTTCTTGAATGCAACCATCTAATCGGCCTATGAAAAAGGGAGACACAAATTGTACAATATGACATCCATCTATCATGGAGGAGGAAATTATTGTCAAAGTTAATTATCTAGTGGCACTGACCGAGTGAGAATTAGTTATTAACTTTATTCATAAGAGGAGGGAAAATGTATGGATATTACAGCATAGGACAAAAGCCTCAATGGGATAGGACAACCTGCTCTGTTGTCTATTTCTGTTCCAGCCCAACAATAGATTTCATATTTTTATGACACTAAAACACCTGAATGAATTAACCAAACAATCAAAAGCCTGATGGTATAGGTGACCTGAAGAAGTGATCATGTCGACTGGATTCATACTGTGAAGATGAGCAACGCTGCAGCAGCATCAGTTTCTACTTCTACTACTTTGTCCTTTTCAAGATATAAAAAAGACCCAGATGAGATCTGGGAAGAAAAGAAGACTAGTAGAAGAAGCACAGATAAGACATTTTGCTCATTTATTGAAAACGAAGTACAGAAAAGTATTCACACCCCTGAGTCAATACATGTTAGAATAACATTTGGCATTGATTAGAGCTATGATTCTTTGTCGGTAAGTCCCTAAGCAATTTCCACACCTGGATTGTACAATATTTGCACATTATTTTAAAAAAAAGTTAAGCTATGTCAAGTTGGTTGTTGATCATTGCTAGACAGCCACTGTAACTAGGCTACTAATGAACATTCAATATTATCTTGGTAAACAACTCCAATGTATATTTGGCCTTGTGTTTTAGGTTACCATCCTGCTGAAAGGTGAATGTCTCCCACTGTCTGTTGGAAAGCAGACTGAACCAGGTTATCCTGTAGGATTTTGCCTGTGCTTAGCGCTATTCCGTTTTTTATCCCAAAAACACTCCCTAGTCCTTGCCGATAACAAGCATACCCATAACATGATGCAGCCACCACCATGCTTGAAAATATGAAGAGTGGTACTCACTGATGTGTTGGAATTGCCCCAAACATAATGCTTTATATTCAGGACATAAAGTTCATTTCTTAGCAACATTTTTTGCAGTTTTATTTGCCTTATTGCAAACAGGATGCATGTTTTCTAAGTACAATGGTGTTGATCCTTCCTCAGTTTACTCCTATCACAGCCATTAAACTCTGTAATTGTTTTAAGGTCACCTTTGGCCTCATGGTGAAATCTCTGAGTAGTTTCCTTCCTCTCTGGTAACTGAGTTAGGAAGGATACCTGTATCTTTGTAGTGCCTGGATGTATTGATACACCATCCAAAGTGTCATTAATAACTTCACCATGCGCAAAAGGATATTACATTTCATTTTATTCATTTAATTGATACAGTAGGTGACACTCTTTGTGAGGCATTGTAAAACCTCACTGGTCTTTGTGGTTGAATCTGTGTTTGAAATGCACTGGTCAACTGAGGGACCTTACAGATAATAGTATGTGTGGGGTACAGAGATAAGGTAGTCATTCAAAAATTATGTTAAAACTCTATCATTGCACACAGAGTTAGTGCATGAAACTTATGTGACTTGTTAAGTAAATTTGTACTCATGAACTTATTTAGGCTTACCATAACAAAGGGGTTGAATACTTCTTGACTCAAGAAATTTCAGCTTTTCATTTTTAATTCATTTGGTGCGTTCGGCTGCACGTATCACCCTCTGAAGAGCCTTGCGGTACGTGGCGGTGGAGTTTCCTTAGCAGGCTGTGATGCAGCCCGACAGTATGCTCTCGATTGTACTCCTGTAGAACACTGAGGGCCCTCGGGGACAGGCCGAATTTCTTCAGCATCCTGAGGTTGAAGAGTCGCTGTTGTGCCTTCTTCACTACGGTGTCCATGTGGTTAGACCATTTCAGCTTTTCTGAGACGTGTACGCAGAGGAATTTGAAGTTATTGACCGTCTCCACACAATGGCACCATTGAGGAGGATGGGGGGCGTGTCTAGCCTGTTGCTTACCTTCATCACCTAGGGGCAGCCGGTCAGGAAGTCCAGGACCCAGTTACATAAGGAGGAGTTCAGACCCAGGGTTGTGAGCTTTGCAATGAGCTTATAGTGAAGCCAGAGATGTAGTCGATGCACAGCATCCTCACATATACATTCCTTTTGTCCAGGTGGGTGAGGGCAGTGTGCAATGACGATTGCGTCGTCCATGGATCTGTCAGGGCGGTAGGCGAGTTGGAGAGGGTTGAGTGTGTCGGGGAGGGAGGAGGTGATATGTTCTTTGACTAGCCTCTCGGCGCACTTCATGATGACGGAAGTGAGGGCTACTGGTCGTAAGTCATTCAGTTCAGTTACTTTCCCTTTCTTGGACACAGGAATGATAGTGGACATCTTGAAGCATGTGGGTATAAAGGCCTGAGCTAGGGAGAGATTGAAAAATGTCAAAGAGCACAACAGCCAGCTGGTCTGCACATGCTCTGAGGGCACGGCTAGAGATGCCATCTGGGCAGGCAGCCTTGCAAGCGTTAACACGTTTGAATGACTTACATACATCCTAAATGGAGATTGAGTGTGTAGCCCACGTTGTAATGATTGTTAGGATCCCCTGCCACACTTCTGACCCACTGAATTGCTCCTCCTCATTGTCTCTATACTTGTGTTTTGCCATCTTGATTAATCTGCATAAGACATATTTGTACTTTTTAACCAAACTATTGTCCCCGGTCTCCTTGCCATGTCTATAAGCATCATCTCTCTCTTTCAGTTTTCCTACAAGGCTGCTATCAATCAAAAAAAAAAAAAAAAATCGGTATAATGTCATCTATGCATCTATGCATCCCAATTTTATGATATCCAATTGGTATTTACAGTCTCGTCCCATCGCTGCTTCTCCCCTATGGACTTGGGAGAGGCAAAGAACGAGAGCCATGGGTCCTCTGAAATACGACCCTACCAAGCAGCACTGCTTCTTGACACATTGCTCGCTTAACCCGGAAGCCAGCCGCACCAATGTGTCGGAGGAAACACTTTCCAACTGGCGACCAAAGTCAGCTTTCAGGCACCCAGCCCGCCACAAAGAGTCACTAGAGCACGATGGGACAAGGAATCCCAGCCGGCCGAACCCTACCCTACCCTAATGCTGGGCCAATTATGCGCCGACTCATGGGTCTGCCGGTCACGTACGGCTGTGACACAGCCTGGGACCAAACCCGAGGATGTAGTGATGCCTCAAACACTGCGATGCAGTGCCTTAGACCGCTGCGCCACTTGGGAGGCCATCTATGCATTTTTTTATGAATCGGGGGACTGAGTCAGCATATTCTTTGACATTATCTCCAGAGGCAACCTGGAACATATTCCAGTCCACGTGATCTAAATAGTCTTGGAGCGTGAATTCTGATTGGTTGGAAGAACTCTGTATACACCTGATCACCGAACTTCCCTTGAGTCTTTGTTTGTAGGTGAGAAGCAAGATGGAGTCATGGTCAGATTTTCCAAAAGGAGGACGGGAGAGGGCCTTATACCCATGTAGCTAGCCAGCTAAAGTTATTCAGCAAATAAAGTTAGCTAGCTACGTTAACAGCTCATTTGAGTTAGCCTGCACACTAACGTCACTGTAGCAAGCTAGCTAGCTAATAATACATAGTTTAACATTTTCAAAATGTATTTACTTAATTAAATAGGTTCTCCCACTGCCTCCGTTTTCTGGGTCCTTCGAAAATGAAATAAGGGGCAATCTTCATAATGTTTTCGGTGGTAGCAAAACGCAGCCAGCCATGTGGATGATTGGAGGACACAGGGCAACAAAGTTACATCACAGTGACTCTGGTCTTCCAACATGCCGCCTGTTGTGGTTATTAGGTCATTTCTGAAGCAACTGCAACCCCTCTATAGAGTAGTAAATTCTAAAACCAATTAAAACAATTTCACCTCCCATCCCATACCTGACACTGACATCATCAGAGCGCGACGTATGTTTGTTGTTGTTGAACGCTGTCGAATGCTGAAACCTGAACTAAAGACCTCGGTTTAAAAGCTGACATTGTTTTTATATCCTTTTATATCCTTTTATTTTGAATCCTGTGGCTCTGTTGGGCTAAATTGCTGTGAGCGCTGCGATCTGTCCCGGGATCCTGCCAGATTCCGTATAGGAGGAGAGACGCGAAAGCCCAGTTAGCCTAGCTGGCTCTGCGGTCTCAAATAGAGGCCGCTATTGAACGTTTCCAAAGTTGCAGGAGCTGCGTTTACTTTGCTTTGTTCCGGGACAATGTGGACCGCGTTGACTTTCAATGTAGCAACTGCAAGTAGCAAACCTACATAAACTACATTGGAACCCATGCCCATCTACTTTTTATTTTTCTTCCATCCCAGTAGCCGGACGCCACTCTGGTCTGGTGAAAGTTTTGCCGCCGTGTCTGGCCGGTGCTAGGCAGGTTTCCATCCCAGAAGGGGTCTCCCCCTTCCCTGGAGAACGGAGCTGATCTCGACCCAACCAACCAGCCATGGAGGTAAGTCACTCGCCGTGGAAGTCGAAGAAGGCATCCTCTGGCAACGGGGGTCTCTATGGAGATGTTGAGCCCGGAAATGACACAGACCAGAAACAGCTTTGCCGCCCTGGTTCCAGAGGTTCCAGCGCCTTCGTCCGTGGTGGCTTTCCAATCAAGATCGGATCCGGAGGTACCTGCGTCTTCGTCCTCGGCTCTGTCTCCCTCTCAGGTGGCTTCTACCTCGGGTTCAGAACCTCGGAGCTCCTCGGAAGCCTGAGAGACAGGCTCATTCAACATCATCAGCTGTCATCATAGGCAGCTCTATGGTGAGAAACCTCTCGGTCCCAAGGCAAAAACCCTGTGCTACCCAGGAGCACGAGTATAGGACATAACAAGGCTGTTTCAACTGTTCTACCATAGATGATGGGAGCTGACACTGTCGTAGTCCATGTGGGGTCAAACGAAAATGGATTTAAAATAACTGATATTAGCATTAATTTCAGGTCCAGTACCATCGTTGGGCCGCGGGTGTGAAAGATTCAGCAGACTGCTGGCATTACATATCTGGCTAAAAGAATACTGTAGCTCTGCTGGAGTCACTTTTATTGATAACTTTTACACCTTCTGGAAACAGAAGATACTCTACAGGAATGACGGAGTCCATCCAAATCATCTTGGCTCCTGGACTCTGTCCCTGCATTTCAAGGCTGCGTTGAAACAATGACTGGTAAATGATCCGGGACAAACTCAGTTAATCTCTACCATTGTGACAATGAGTCGTCATAATGCTGCATCAAATGTACATGATCTTAGGGGCATTGGCAAACAATTTAAGTAATTTAATGTATGTACCCCTAATTGCACCGAATACATCTGTTTATCCTACAGCTATTGTAAGCAGTAATCATGCCTATAAACCAGAGTTACACTGTTATCAATGAGCCGGTGTGCAATAGTAGGAAGACCACTTCATACAGCTCACCCTGCACTATCAGCTCCAATGTAAATAACATGAGTAAGTCTACCTCTGAAAAGCTTCCCAGTAAAGCATTAAAAACAATCAAGCAACCCAGAAAAGTCAAGCAACCCAGAAATGCCTAAGAAACAAGGTCCATGAAGTCAATAACTTGCTTGTAACAGATGACATTCATATGCTGACTATCATCTCTGAAACTCTTTAATGAACTTTGATGATAATAATGTGTGAAATGCTTGATAATGTATGTGATATGAACAGAGAAGTATATTTTCTTGGGGATTTAAATATTGACTGGCTATCATCAAGCTGCACACTTAGGAAAAAACTTCAAACTGTAACCAGTGCCTGCAACCTGGATCAGGTTGTCAGTCAACCTACCATGGTAGTTTACCGACAGCACCGGAATTAAATCATCAACATGCATTGATCACATCTTTACTAACGCTGCAGATATTTGCTTTAAAGCAGTATCCAAATCCATAGGATGTAGTGATCACAATATAATAGCCATATCTAGGGAAACCAAAGTTCCAAAGGCTGGGCCTAAAATAGTGTATAAGAGGTCATACAATACGTTTTGTAGTGATTCATATGTTGATGATGTAAAGAATATTTGCTGGTCTGTGGTGTGTATTGACGAGCAACCAGACGCTGCACATGAAACATTTATGAAACTACTTATTCCAGTTACTAATAAGAACACACCCATTAAGAAAATGACTGTAAAAACTGTTAAATCCCCTTGGATTGATGAGGAATTGAAAAAGTGTATGGTTGCGAGGGATGAGACAAAAGGAATGGCAATTAAGTTTGTCAGCCCAACTGACTGGCAAGCGTACTGCAAATTAAGAAATCATGTGACTAAACTAAATAAACAAAGATAAATTATACAAAAAATGATAGTAAAAAGCTTTGGGGCACCTTAAATAAAATGTTTGGGAAAAAAGCCAACTCGGATCCTTCATTTATTGAATCAGATGGCTCATTCATCACAAAGCCCACTGATATTGCAAACTACTTTAATGACTTTTTTATTGGCAAGATAAGCAAACTTAGGGATGACATGCCAGCAACAAATGCTGACACTAAGCATCGAAGTATATCGGACCAAATTATGAAAGACAAGAATTGTACGTTTGAATTCCGTAAAGTCAGTGTGGAAGAGGTGAAAAAATGATTGTTGTCTATCAACAATGACAAGCTACCAGGGTCTGACAATTTAGATGGAAAATTACTGAGGTTAATAGCAGATGATATTGCCACTCCTATTTGCCACGTCTTCAATTTAAGCATACTAGAGAGCGTGGAGGGAAGCTAAAGTCATTCCGCTACCCAAGAATAGTAAAGCCCCCTTTACTGGCTCAAATAGCTGACCAATCAGCCTGTTACCAACCCTTAGTAAACTTCTTGACAAATGGTGTTTGACCAGATACAATGCTATTTTACAGTAAACAAGGTGACAACCGAATTTCAGCATGCTTATAGGGAAGGACACTCAACAACACATCACTTACACAAATTACTGATGATTGGCTGAGAGAAATTTATGATAAAATGATTGTGGTGGCTGTCTTGTTAGACTTCAGTGCAGCTTTTGACATTATTGATCATAGTCTGCTGCTGGAAAAACGTATGTGTTATGGCTTTACACCCCCTGCTATAATGTGGATAAAGAGTTACTTGTCTAACAGAACACAGAGGGTGTTCTTTAATGGAAGTCTATCAAATATAATCCAGTTCGAATCAGGAATTCCCCAGGGTAGCTGTTTAGGCCCTTTGCTTTTTTCAATTTTTACTAACGACATGCCACGGACTTTAATTAAAGCACAGAGTTTCTATGTATGCTGATGAATCAACACTATACACGTCAGCTACTATAGCGACAGCTACTACAGTTATATTTATAAAACTAAAAGCAGTGTATTTGGAACAAAACACTCACTAAAACCTCAACTAAATCTTGTAATAAATAATGTGGAAATTGAGAAAGTTGAGATGACTAAACTGCTTGGAGTAACACTAGATTGTAAACTCTCATGGTCAAAACATATTGATGCAGTAGTAGCTAAGATGGGGAGAAGTCTGTCTATAATAAAGCGATGCGCTGCCTTCTTAACACTATCAACAAGGCAGGTCCTACAGGCCCTAGTTTTGTCTCACCTTGACTACTGTTCAGTCGTGTGGTCAGGTGCCACAAAAAAGGACTTAGGAAAATTGCAATTGGCTCAGAACAGGGCAGCACCGCTGGCCGTTGGATGTACACAGAGAGCTAATATTAATAATATGCATGTCAATCTCTCCTGGCTGAAAGTGGAGGAGAGATTGACTTCACTACTTTTACTTATGAGAGTTATTGACATTTTGAATGCAAGGAGCTGTCTGTCTAAACTACTGGCACACAGCTCGGACACCCATGCATACCCCACAAGTCATGCCACAGTCCCTAAGTCCAGAACAGACTATGGGAGGCACACAGTACTACATAGAGCCATGACTACATGGAACTCTATTCCACATCAAGTAACTGACTAAAGCAGTAAAATTGTATTTAAAAAACAGAAAAACCACCTTATAGAACAGCGGGGACTGTGAAGCAACACAAACATTGGCACAGACACATGCATGCCCACACACACACACACAATAACATACGCACTATACATACATATGGATTTAGTAATGTAGATATGTGGTAGTGGTGGAGTAGGGGCCTGAGGGCACACAGTGTGTTGTGAAATCTGTGAATGTATTGTAATGTTTTAAAATTGAATAAACTGCCTTCATTTCACTGGACCCCAGGAAGAGTAGCTGCTGCTTTGGCAGCAGCTAATGGGGATCCATAATAAATACAAATACAAATACCTCAACCCCACCAAAGTTCACATTGTGTTACTGCCTAGATAATGACACTTCTGGGTAGTGTCAACCCCCTGCAGACGTGGAGCCCCAAAATGCTCCAAATCAGGCCTCTCCCTGCACATCTGCATCCAGCAAAAACAATCTGTCGCAGCTCAGACCCAGTCAGCCCAGCAGCTCGGACCCTGACCTCCAGTGAGGTAATGCTTTGGCCTGGCCAGACGTCAGATGTGCGACGCGTAGCGAACGTGTTGGCAGGCTCCTCCATCGCAGTGCTGCACGATGATGCTGATCCGATACACATTTTTCCATCCAGATAATCAGAAACAGACTCTCATTGCCCCCCTGCTCCTTCAGCTGCGCAGCTGCTGTTTATATGCAGATGTAAACAGCCAGAATAGAGCTATTACTTTACTCCAATAAAGGCTCAACGCTTGCATGTTTTCCCATCATTAAAGATCACAACAATCCAGGTTCTCTTCAGCAATATTATACTCTGGTCCTTTGTTTACATCTCTAATATGCAGTGGTTTTAGTGTTAGTAATGTGTTGTTTTCATAAGTGTCAATCTCCATTGACCATGACATTATAATGTTCTCTCTCTCCCCCCCCTGGCCTCTCCCTCCCTCAGTACCTGAGCCAGCTGCAGGAGTAGTCTCTAGGCCTGTTGTAGCTGATCTCCTGTTCTCCCACACAGAAATACAGGCCCAGGGTGGGGAAGAGGGGCTATAGTTGAATAGTACACCAAAATGTCCTAACCTCTCAGCAGGGAAGCTAGTGCTATACTAAGGTCTCTGCAGCATTCTGAAGTAGTGTCTACTTCGAAAGCATTACTACAGTATGGCCTGTAGGTCTCAGTCACTACCAGTAGTGACCAACATCAGGTTCAGCTTTAGGACAGAACACTCATAGTTCTGGCTACGACCTCAGGCCCAACATGGAAAAACCTCACAGTAATATCAAATGATCCAGATGATGGGTGAGTACCAGATAAGGTCCGTAGTGTGGTGTAATGTCATGTAAACAGATTCCAAGACACATGCATGTGATTTGGTGTCCCTCTGATGTGCAACCAGGGACCAAGGATCAGCCTTGTTACTGTGAGGAATTGGGTCAGTGCCCATAGCATCTACGTGTCACTATGAGTCACTGAAGGTGATAAACCAAATGGAAACGATTATCTGATGATTGTGTCATGTAGAATGGATGAACTGTATAAAGCTAAGAGGCCCAGAACTGAAGTCGCATCCACTCAAGCAATTCTAACATTCTAGTATTCAGGAAAACACAATCGATTCTCGTTGTGGTTTTGACATTATTTTATCATACAGATCCAATGTCTTCCACATGGTAGTGAGACGCAACCATATTTAAGAATGTACAATACCAGTCAAAAGTTTGGACATTCCAGAGTTTATCTTTATTTTTACTATTTTCTACAATGTAGAATAATAGTGAAGACATCAAAACTATGAAATAACGCATATGGAATCATGTAGTAACCAAAAAAGTGTTAAACAAATCTAAATGTATTTCATATTTGAGATTCTTCAAAGTAGCCACCCTTTTCCTTGATGACAGCTTGGCACACTTGGCATTCTCTCAACCAGCTTCATGAGGTTGTCACCTGGAATGTGTTTCAATGAACAGGTGTGCCTTGTTAAAAGTTAATTTGTGAAATTTCTTTCCTTCTTAATGCATTTGAGCCAATCAGTTGTGTTGTGACAAGGTAGGGTTGGTATACAGAAGATAGCCCTATTTGGTAAAATACCAAGTCCATACTGTGGCAAGAACAGTTCAAATAAGTAAAGAGAACTGACAGTCCATCATTACTTTAAGAATGAAGGTCAGTCAATGCGGAAAATTTCAAGAACTTTGAAAGTTTTTTCAAGTGCAGTGGCAAAAACCATCAAGCGCTATGATGAAACTGGCTCTCATGAGGACCGCCACAGGAAAGGAAGACCCAGAGTTACGTATGCTGCAGAGAATAAGTTCATTAGAGTTAACTGCATCTCAGATTGAAGCTCAAATAAATGCTTCACAAAGTTCAAGTAAAAGACACATCTCAACATCAATTGTTCAGAAGAGACTGCATGAATCAGGCCTTCATGGTCGAATTACTGCAAAGAAACGACTACTAAAGGACACCAATAAGAAGAAGAGACTTGCTTGGGCCAAGAAACACGAGCAATGGACATTAGACCGGTGGAAATCTGAGTCCAAATGTGAGATTTTTTTGTTCCAATCACTGTGTCTTTGTGAGACGCAGAGTAGGTGAACAAATGATGTTTTTGTTCCCCCTGTAAAACATGGAGGAGGAGGTGTGATGGTGTGGGAGTGCTTTGCTGGTGACACTGTCAGTGATTTATTTAGAATTCAAGGTATACTTAACCAGCATGGCTACCACAGCATTCTGCAGCGATACGCCATCCCATCCAACAGGACAATGACCCAAAATTACCCATTGTCCTGTTTTCAACAGGACAATGACCCAAAACACACCTCCAGGCTGTGTAAGGGCTATTTGACCAAGAAGGAGAGTGATGGAGTGCTGCATCAGATGACCTGGCCTCCACAATCACCCGACCTCAAACCAATTGAGATGGTTTGGGATGAGTTGGACTGCAGAGTGAAGGAAAAGCAGCCAACAAGTGCTCAGCATATGTGGGAACTCCTATAAGACTGTTGGAAAAGCATGCCAGGTGAAACTGGTTGAGAGAATGCCAAGCGTGTGCAAAGCTGTCATCAAGGCAAAGGGTAGCTACTTTGAAGAATCTAAAATCTAAAATATATATTTTTTTAAAGGATTGCTACATGATTCCATATGTGTTATTTCATACTTTTGATGTCTTCACTATTATTCTACCATGTAGAAAATAGTAAAACAAAATAAAGAAAAATCCTTGAATGAGTAGCTGTGTCTAAGCTTTTGACTGATCCTGTCGGTCTAGATAGTGTTTTAACCTTCATGTGTTTTAAGTTTTTCCAAATTGTAGGCTACTACCTTTAGCACTTGAAGTTAGTAAAATATTTTATTGTTTTTTAAGCACTACTTCACTGCTTTAGCACATGGCAACATCAATTAAGAGATGGGTCGGTCTAAGGCTTTAGAGGGTGTGAACGATGCTAAAAGGGGCATAAACAAAGTGCAGCACTGTAGCTGTTCAATGTGAAAGGTTATCTTTATTATACAACAATAGGCAATTTAATACTGTGAATGGCATGTCTAAAGGGGTACCTTGGTGAGAATAAGTTCAGAGAATCCATTTTTTGTAATTTATACTGATATACTGATATACTGATATACTTTTATCCAATGTAAAAAATACAATTTAAAATGTTGCTACATAAGACTGAAAAGACACGGTGGGTCACATATTTGGTGTTTGGTTACCAGAGACGGTAACGTCAGATTAGAATATAGGCCAAGGACTAGATAAAGTGTGTTTTTACTACTACTTTTTGTTACTACTTTCACCACTGTTAGTCTTCAAATCTTTGATTGTTTACTACACTACCTTACTCGGTTTAAGCACATGGCCACACATGTGAATCCTTAAACAGATGGGTGGGGCTAAGGCTTAAGAAGGTGCAAACAATGCTGATTCGGTGTAGACAAAGAGCTCTGCAGTAGGTGTACCAAAACATTTTCTTAAAATTGGGGTTACAAGTTTATTAACTTTTAAAGCAGAATCACTTTCCCATTGTTCCTCAACTGCAGTGTATGATATAATTTTTTTTAGCTCAGAGTCTCCACTTTTATCCAATGTAAAAAAACACAATTTCTAATTTTGCTACATAAGACCAAATCGAGGTAGTGGGTCACAAATAGCTAAAGTACAAAAGGGAAAAAAATAAACATAAATATGGGTTGTATTTACAATGGTGTTTGTTCTTCAGTGGTTGCCCTTTTCTTGTGGCAAGAGGTCACAAATATTGCTACTGTGATGGCACACTGCTATTTCACCTGATAGATTTATCAAAATTGGATTTGTTTTCTAAATCTTTGTCGGTCTGTGTAATCTGAGGGAAATATGTGTCTAATATGGTCATACATTTGGCAGGTTAAGAAGTGCAACCCAGTTTCCACCTCATTTTGTGGGAGTGTGCAAATAGCTGGTCATCTCGAGAGCCAGATCTGCCTACACCGGCCACTCTCAATAGCAAGGCTATGCTCACTGAGTCTGTACATAGTCAAAGCTTTCCTTAAATTTGGGTCAGTCACAGTGGTCAGGTATTCTGCCACTGTGTACTCTGTTTAGGGAAAATTAGCATTCCAGTTTGACCAGTTTTTTGGTTATTTATTTCCAATGTGAAATTATCTTTTTGTTTTCTCATGATTTAGTTGGGTCTAGTTGTGTTACTGTCCTGGGACTCTATGGGGTCTGTTTTGTGTTTGTGAACAGAGCCCCGGGACTAGCTTGCTTAAGGGACTCTTCTCAAGGTTAATCTCTCTGTAGGTGATGGCTTTGTTATTGAAGGTTTGGGAATCGCTACCTTTTAGGTGGTTGTGGAATTTAACTGCTCTTTACTGGATTTTGATAATTAGTGGGTATCGTCCTAATTCTGCTCTGCATGCTTTATTTGGGGTTTTACGTTGTACACAGAGGATGTTTTTGCAGAATTCTACATGCAGATTTTCAATTTGGAGTTTGTCCCATTTTGTGAATTATTGGTTGGTGAGCAGACCCCAGACCTCACAACTATAAAGGGCAATGGGTTCTACAACTGACTCAATTATTTTTAGCCAGATCCTAATTGGGAATGTCGAATTGTATGTAGAAGGCCCTTCCTGCCTGGTCTCTCAGATCGTTCACAGCTTTGTGGAAGTTACCTGTGGTGCTGATGTTTAGGCCAAGGTAGGTATAGTTTTGCGGGTGTTCTAGGGCAACGGTGTCTAGATGTTATGTGTATTTGTGGTCCTGGCAACTGGACCTTTTTTTGGAACACCATTATTTTTGTCTTACTGAGATTTATTGTCAGGGCCCAGGTCTAACAGAATCTGTGCAGAAGATCTAAGTGCTGCTGTAAGCCCTCCTTGGTTGGGGACAGAAGTACCAGATCATCAGCAAACAGTAGATATTTGACATCAGATTCTAGTAGGGCGAGGCTGGGTGCTGCAGACTGTTCTAGTGCCCTCACCAATTCGTTGATATATATGTTGAAGAGGATGGGGCTCAAGCTGCATCCTTGCCTCACCCCACAGCCCCGGGGAAAGAAATGTGTGTGTGTTTTGCCAATTTTAACCACACACTTGTTCGTGTACATGGATTTTATAATGTTGTATGTTTTTCCCCCCAACACCGCTTTCCATCAATTTGTATAGCAGACCCTCATGCCAAATTTAGTCAAAGCTGTCTTGAAATCCTGAAAGCATGAGAAGACTACCTTTGTTTTTGTTTGTTTGTTTGTCAATTAGGATGTGCTGGGTGAATATGTGGTCTGTCGTATATGGTAATTTTGGTAAAAAGACAATTTGACATTTGCTCAGCACATTGTTTTCATTGAGGAAATGTATAAGTCTATTGTTAATGATAATGCAGTGGATTTTCCCAAGGTTGCTGTTGACGCATGTTGACTTTTGTGGAATGGGGGGGATCAGTCCTTGGTTCCAAATATTGGGGACGATGCCAGAGCTGAGGATGACGTTAAAGAGTTTAAGTATAGCCAATTGGAATTTGTGGTCAATTTCATTTAGGATACCATTTTGTCCTGTACTTAAGTCAATGTAATTGGAGAATCCAGTGGGTTCTGGAAGTTTTTAATAGCTAACTCTAAGATCATGATCATTGTATACGTGTTTGCTGGTCTTTGTTATAGAGCCAAAATGATTGTAGAAGTGGTATATCCAAACATCTCCATTTTGGATAGATAACTCTTTGTGTTGTTTGTTTAGTGTGTTCCAATTTTCCCAGAAGATTCTATGGATTCTTCAATTTAATTGAGCTGATTTCTGACATGCTGTTCCTTATTTCTTTCTTAGTGTATTTCTGTATTTTTTTTGTGATTCACCACAGTGAAGGCATAGGCTCAGGTTTTCTGAGATTCTATGTTTTAGGTTGGATAGGTTTCTCAATTTCTTTCTTAGGTTTTTGCATTCTTCATCAAACCATTTGTCATTGTTGTTCAATTTCTTATAACAGGGCAGAATTACTATTCTTAAGAAACTACCAGGAAAATACTAATCATTGAGAATGTATAGGATCATATACAGTGCCTTCAGAAAGTATTCATATGAATTTGTAATTTTCTGTCAATGATCTTAACCAAATACTGTAATGTCAAAGTGGAAGAAAAATTCTTCCATTTGAAAAAAAAAGAAAGAAAAAAAAGAAAACACTAAAACATCTTGATTAGATAAGCATTCAACCCCGAGTCAATATACAGTATGTTAGAATCCCCTTTGGCAGCGATTACATCTGTATCTATGTGGGTAAGTCTCTAAGAGTTTTCCACACCTGGATTGTGCAACATGTTTTAGAATTTCTAAGCAAACAGCTGGAGGCAGGGCTTTCTCCTATAATTTTTATGGAATAGTCTGCCAATCCATGTGAGAGATGGAAACTCGGTCTCATACTTTAAGTTATACTGAAGACTCATCTTGTCAGTAGGTCCTATGAGAGTGAAGTCTGGCCCAGGGTTGTGAAGATGAACAGCAAGGCACTGGAGTGATGAACCGCCCTTGCTGTCTCTGCCTGGCCGGCTCCCCTCTCTCCACTGGGATTCTCTGCCTTTGACCCGATTACGGGGGCCGAGTCTGGCTTGCTCGCGCTCTCCCATCCTTCCTGTCCTCGGGATCGTGTGGTGAGAAAGATCTTTGTGGGCTATACTCAGACTTCTCTCAGGGTAGCAATTTAGTGGTCTGTTGATATCCCTTTAGTGGTGTGGGGGCTGTACTATGTCAAAGTGGATGGGGCCACGGTGTCTATTCTGCAATAGTCTACGTGCCAGGGGGCTAGGGTCAGTCTGTCATATCTGGTGTAATTGTCCTGTCTTATCTGGTGTCCTGTGTGATCTTAGGCATGCTCTTGCTCTCTCTCCCCTTCCAGAGGACCTGAGCCCTAGGACCATGCCTCAGGACTACCTGGCCTGATGACTCCTGGCTGTCCCCATCCCCATCCCACCTGGTAGTGCTGCTGATACAGTTTCTGCTATTTGGCCTGTGGCTATGGAACCCTGACGTGTTCACCAGATGTACTACCTTGTCGTGCTGCTGCTCCAGTTTCAACTGTTCTGACTCCAGCTATGGAGCGCTGACCCGTTCACTGGACGTGCTACCTTGTACCGGACCTGCTGTTTTCGACTCTCCCTCTCTCTCTCTCCCTCCTTTGCTCTCTACCGCACCTGCTGTCTCAACCATTGAATGCTCATCTATGAAAAGCCAACTGACATTTACTCCTGAGGTGCTGACCTCTTAGCACCTTCTATAATCCGGCAGGTCATCTATGAACATTTGAACATCTTGAAAAACGATCTGGTCAGCCACTCAGGAACATTCATTGTCTTTGTGGTAAGCAACTCCAGTGTAGATTTGGCCTTGTGTTTTAGGTTATTGTCCAGCTGAAAAAGTGAATTCCTCTCCCAGTGTCTGGTGGAAAGCAGACTGAACCAGGTTTTCCTGTATAATTTTGCCTGTGTTTAGCTCGATTCCGTATTTTTTTTTATCCTGAAAAATACCCCAGTCCTTACAAGCATACACATAACATGATGCAGCCACCACTATGCTTGAACCTATGGAGATTGTACTCAGTAATCTGTTGTATTAGATTTGCCCCAAACACTTTGTATTCAGGACAAAAAGTTAATTGCTTTGCCACATTCTTTGCAGTATTACTTTAGTGCCTTGCAAACAGGATGCATGTTTCAGAATAGTTTTATTCTGTACTGGCTTCTTTCTTTTCACTCTGTCAATTAGGTTAGTATTGTGGAGTAACTACAATGTTGTTGATCCATCCTCAGTTTCTCCAATCACAGCCATTAAACTCTGTAACTGTTTTAAAGTCACCATTTGCCTCATAGTGAAATCCCTGAGTGCTTTCCTTCCTCACCGGCAACTTAGTTAGGATGAATGCCTGTATCTTTGTAGTGACTGGGTGTATTGATACACCATTGTTATTAATAACTTCACCATACCCAAAGGGATATTCAATGTCAGCTTTTTAATTTTTACCCATCTACCAATAGGTGTCCTTCTTTGCGAGGCATTGGAAAACCTGCCTGGTCTTTGTGGTTGAATCTGTGTTTGAAATTCACTGTTCGACTGAGGAACCTTACAGATAATTGTATGTGTGGGGGTACAGAGAAAATAGTTGTCATTTCTATTAGTCATTAAAAAATCATGTTAAACAATATTATCCATGCAATTTATTATGTGACTTGTTAAGCAAATGCTTTACTCCTGCCATAACAAAGAGGTTGAGTACTTATTAACTCAAGACAATTTACCTTTACATTTTTTATTAATTAGTAAAAAAAAAAAACATTATTCCACTTTGATATTATGGTGTATTGTGTGTATGCCAGTGACCAAAACAATACATTTAATCGATTTTAAATTCAGGCTGAAAAAAAAATGTTGAAAAAGTCAAGGGGTTTGAATACTTTCTGAAGGCACTGTATGTTGAGTATCAAGAGTTGAGGGTACCGATTACTTTTTATTTTCCATGATTTTAGTAAGTATAGATTGTATTTTCTTATCACCATAGAAGGAGAAGAATAATGGTACCTGTGTGGTTAGTGCTGATTCATCCAAACAACCATATTTTTTTCTAAGAAATAACTCTAAAAGTAGGTCACTTTGTTCTAACAAACAAAAAATGTCTGGCTCCCTTCCCATCAACAAACTATCTTTTTCCTCTGACAGTATTAGGATGGAGAATTTTCTACTGTCAAACAGGTTGCTACAACAGTGAGCAAAGTGTCTGTATATACTTTATGTCTAACTTGTCAAGGCTCCTGGATTTTATGTTCTTACACCTTCTCGTGTAGCCTGGTTAAACCAGACTGAACGCTATGAATGCATTGAACAAGGCTTCCATTTGCAACAAACATGTTCCCCAGTAACAATTTTCATTTGGATTTGAATGAGTTTAGACCCAAAACAGACACTTACGTTCGTCACACACTACATTCTCAGGCTGTTAGCAAATATATTCCATAGTTTTTGTGTTAGCTAAGGTTAGACTGAACACTGCGAACGCCGGACTGAAGCCAGGTTAAACCAGACTGAATAGTGTGAGCGCAATGTTCGGTCTGTTTTAACCAGGCTTCCTCATCAGATGCGGATTCCTATGCGGATGACACACAGCTGTACATTTCGATGAAACATGGTGAAGCCCCAAAATTGCCCTCCCTGGAAGCCTGTGTTTCAGACATAAGGAAGTGGATGGCGGAAAATGTTCTACTTTTAAACAGAGATGCTAGTTCTAGGTCCCAAGAAACAAAGAGATGTTCTGTTGAATCTGACAATTAATCTTGATGGTTGTACAGTCGTCTCAAATAAAACTGTGAAGGACCTCGGCGTTACTCTGGACCCTGATCTCTCTTTTGACGAACATATCAAGACTGTTTCAAGGACAGCTTTTTTTCCATTTACGTAACATTGTAAAAATCAGAAACTTTCTGTCAAAAAATGATGCAGAAAGGTTAATCCATGCGTTTGTAACTTCTAGGTTAGACTACTGCAATGCTTTACTTTCCGGCTACCCGGATAAAGCACTAAATAAACTTCAGTTAGTGCTAAACACGGCTGCTAGAATCTTGACTAGAACCCCAGAATTTGATCATATTACTCCAGTACTAGCCTCTCTACACTGGCTTCCTGTTAAGGCAAGGGCTGATTTCAAGGTTTTACTGCTAACCTACAAAGCATTACATGGGCTTGCTCCTACCTATCTTTCCGATTTGGTCCTGCCGTACATACCTACACGTACGCTACGGTCACAAGACGCAGGCCTCATTACTGTCCCTAGAATTTCTAAGCAAACAGCTGGAGGTAGGGCTTTTTCCTATAGAGCTCCATTTTTATGGAATAGTCTGCCTATCCATGTGAGAGACGGAGACTCGATCTCAACCTTTAAGTCTTTATTGAAGACTCATCTCTTCAGTAGGTCCTATGACTGAGTGTAGTCTGGCCCAGGAGTGTGAAGGTGAACAGAAAGGCACTGGAGCAACGAACCACCCTTGCTGTCTTTGCCTGGCCGGTTCCCCTCCACTGGGATTCTCTGCCTCTAACCCTATTACAGGGGCTGAGTCACTGGCTTACTGGTGCCGTGGCGGAGATCTTGTGGGCTATACTGGCCTTGTCTCAGGATGGTAGTTGGTGGTTGAAGATATCCCTCTAGTGGTGTGGGGCTGTGCTTCGGCAGAGTGGGTGGGGTTATATCCTGCCTGTTTGGCCCTGTCCGGGGTATCGCCGGACGGGCCACAGTGTCTCCGACCCCTCCTGTCTCAGCCCCCAGTATTTATGCTGCAGTAGTTTATGTGTCGGGGGGCTAGGGTCCGTCTGTTATATCTGGAATATTTCTTCTCTTATCTGGTGTCCTGTGCGAATTTAAGTATGCTCTCTCTAATTATCTCTCTCTTTCTTTCTTTTTTCTTCTTCTCTCTCTCTCTCTCTCGGAGGACCTGAGCATTAGGACCATTCCTCAAGGCCTACCTGGCCTGATGACTCCTTGATGTCCCGAGTCCACCTGGCCGTGCTGCTTCTCCAGTTTCAACTGTTCTGCCTGTTTTATGAATATTTAAAAATCTTGTCCATGTTCTGTTATAATTTGCACCCGGCACAGCCAGAAGAGGACTGGCCACCCCTCACAGCCTGGTTCCTCTCTAGGTTTCTTCCTAGGTTTTGGCCTATCTAGGGAGTTTTTCCTAGCCACTGTGCTTTTACACTTGCATTGCTTGCTGTTTGGGGTTTTAGGCTGGGTTTCTGTACAGCACTCTGTGACATCAGCTGATGTAAGGGGGGCTTTATAAATACATTTGATTTGATGATCAGATCAATGACTACAAGGTTGCAGGATACAATACCATTGAGGACCATGCTCTAGCTCTGGTATATTATTAGGTAAGGTACCGCAATGCATGTGATATCCTAATAAAGTCTATTGATGAAACAGGTGAGGTAACGTGCTTTAGACAGACTCTTAAAGACATGATAAGAGGACGTCATATCAAGACATTCCTTATCTTAGAGATGAATGTTGTTGCTTCTCTCCATCATGAAAATACACTTTTAACTGAAAATAAACTATTACATTATGGTTTAATACAGACCATGTCTACAGAAGTAGTTCATGTCTTTGGGGATTCTTTCCAGCTAGGACCGGTGTGATGAGATGGGACTGTAGAACAAGATGGGACTGTAGAACAAGATGGTACGAGAGCTAATTGCAAAGAGCGCCCAGTAAACCACGCCCCAGTGGGCAGATCTACAGTAGGCATGTTGCACTGGGACACATTTTAATATGGAGATTGGCCTCTCATTTCACAATGGGTCCACGGTGGTTCTGTGTAGTTATGCTAATATATTTGAGACAAGTTTTCAGTTAATTTTGTCTTTGACTTAATAAGTAAAATATCTTTGGGTAGTGTAACAGGGTTGTTTCCACTTGCCTCTGAAGAAATGTGTATTTAAGGCTAGGCGTCCCGCTAGCGGGACACCTGTCGAAAACCTCAGGTGAAATTGGAGGGTGCGCAATTCAAATAAATGGTCATAAAAGATTATGGATATTAAACATTTAGGTACACACAAGTATCTTATATCAGTTAAAAGCTTAAATTCTTGTTAATCTAACTGCATTGTCAGATTTACAATAGGTGTTTACAGCAAAAGCATGCCATGCGATTGTTTGAGGACGGTGCCCCACATCAAAATATTTTTCAACCAGCACAGCCTCCATAAAATCACAAATAGCGATTAAATATATTTACTTTTTGAAAATCTTCCTCTGATTTGCAATCCAAAGGGTCCCAGCTACAACATGTATGGTCATTTTGTTAGATAAAATCCTTCTTTATATCCCAAAAAAGTCTGTTTAGTTGGCGGCATCGATTTGAGTAATCCACTCATTCAGAGAAAGGAATCCAAAAAGCTACCGCTAAACTTTGTTAAAACAAGTCAAACTACATTTCTATTTAATCCTCAGGTACCCTAAACATGTAATTAAACTATAATATTTAATACGGAAAGAAGTATGTTCAATAAAAAAGCTAAATTAGCAGGCACGCGTCTTCTTCATCTAGCGCTCACAGACTGATTTCCAACTCTGGGTTCCTGTATCAAAACTCAAAATTCTTCCTCGTTTGGGAAGAAAAAAGCCTGAAACATTGAACAAAGACTGTTGACATCTAGTGGAAGCCATAGGATTTGCAATCTGGGATTTGATTTGAATTGATTTGGAATACGTTCAATTTGTTTTTTTTTAAACCGGTTGGTTTTTCTTTGGATTTTCTCCTACCATATCTATTGTGTTATACTCTCCTAAATTTAACTTTGGGCACGTCAGTCAGGCGGAAATTCTGAAAAAAGGACCCTAGCCTGAAGAAGTTTTAATGTTCAAGTATTTTTATTGGTTGGTTCAATTCCGATGACAATAAGGCGTGTTGTTATTGGCCCCGCTTGCAGATAGTGGGAGATAGCCAACGTCAGGTCTCCTCAGTATGTAGGGGGCCGAGGGCACACAGTGTGTTGTGAAATCTGTAAATGTATTGTAATGTTTTAAAATTGTATAAACTGCCTTAATTTTGCTGGACCCCAGGAAGAATAGCTGCTGCTTTGGCAGCAGCTAATGGGGATCCATAATAAATACAAATACAAACATCATTAAGACCTGCACAACTTAGGTGCTGTTGCCTATTTAACTACAGGTATTTACACGTTATATTTTGTATTTTTGTATTTTGTTTATGCCCAGTATGAAAATGTGATGCAAGGAATTTTACCATCGACAGCCATCAACATCATTAAGCCCTGCACAACTAGCGTGCTGTTTCCTATTATTTAACTACAGATAATAAATAATTCTCAACTGCGACCACTGGCTGGGGTGATTTCTTTGAACAAAACACAACGCAAGGAGAGTACGATTAACATCTGTTACACGGTAGCAAACAGTGAAACAATGAGATCCAGACAGTTCACACCAGAACATTTTCTTGGTGAGGAGGGTGTTGTTTACTACCTGAATTATTTGGATTATCTGGTTACACCAGTGTTTGGAATAAATTGTGCTCGTTGATAAAACAGACCTGGGGCGCCTTTTCACACAGAGATTTATTTGACAAAGGTCTGCAGTGGGACTGTGTATATAGCTTTATATTGGAGACATGTTTATGATTGCAGTGAATGATATCTATTAATTTACTGTTAGGCTATAGTATTTCTGAGTAGCAGCCATTGGTAGCAGCCAGAGAAACAACAACTTGTTCTCACTTTAGAGGATAGAACATTCCGATTTATCTGCATGACTGTGGCGCATTTTACCTGAATTCTTTGGATTATATTGACAACTGAACAACACTACTTATTTTGCTTGACTAGAGCTTGAAATAAATGGTGTTTCTTTGAAAAGATTGGCCTGAGAATAGAACAGACTTGTTCCACGGCCCGAGTCATCTCATCACACTGGTCGCAGAGATAGCTTATTCGTATATGTATCCATTTTCCTGTCAAATTAAGGTGGAATTCTTACCACAACAGTGAAATCACTTTTCTGGCACCGTCTCTGACTGTAACAAGTGAAAAAAATAGGTGGGTAAACTCTGATCGCCGGTTGTGGGTTGAAAAAAGTAATGCTTCCTACAAAGGTGGGTCAATTTTTTGGCAAAAGAAAAAAGGTGGGTAAACTTTGTTTACTTGACTGTAACATGCACTTACTCATACTGTCATCTGATGTTTGCCACTGTTGCCAGGAAACTATCCACGTACCTTGGAGCGGAGTGCAGAGAGCCAGGCAGGAAGCAACTGTGTCTGTCTCCTCAGAGAGTTTGTAAAGGTGAGAAGGATTAAATATCCTGGTGACGAAGTCTCTCCCTCAAAACCCTTTTCTTTCCTCACTACGATATCTCAAACATAGATGATGTTGATATGATGATGACACCCAGTTATGTTCAGCCCAAATCAAACTGAGGTCATTGTCAGCTGCTGACGTCTTAAATCTGACATGATTATACTAGGAGTTATTCTATTATGATTTATATGAACCAACATCAGGCTTCTAAAGGGACCATTGTATTGTATCAAGACAGTTCCCTGGTTCCAGATCTGTTTGAGCTGTCTTGCCAACTATTATCGTCTTTGGCATGACAATGACCATAGGAGTTGGTTGACAAGACAGCACAAACACATCTGGGACCAGGCTATCAAAACAGTATCCCCTCAGGTCAAAATCTCCTGGCTGCTTTGGCTGTGTTTTTATGAAAAGTAACATACATTTGTGTAATATACTTTTAATCTAAAAATACTGGATCCAATTGAGTATTTCTCCAACATTTAATAAACTACAGTATAATTTCATAACACCTATCAACATTTCAAATGAATTTCAACAGATGTTAGATAATAAACATTTGGATCACATATCATGCTTGATTTATAGGGAGCTACTTTAGTGGGCTTCAAGCTCAACTGGCAAAATGTATTTTCCATTGTCACAGAGCAGCGGTGTGATTTTTCATGAGGACAATTGTCCTTTATTCCGCTTGACAAGGATTAAGTATCTCATAACTGTGTCCTAATGTTGCTGATAGGCCAAGCCCTGGGAAATAAGTGATAGGCTATATATATTTTGTTGTATGTTCCATTCTTCCATGAGTTGTATGCGTAGAGATTTTTTTCCATTGCTGTTTTGCTGTAGGACGCCTGTATCCTTGTGGTGACTGGGTGTATTGATACACATAATTAATAACTTCACCATGCTCAAAGGGATAATCAATGTATTATTTTAATATATTTACCAATCTACCAATAGGTGCCCTTATTAGCGAGGCATTGGAAAACCTCCCCAATCTTTATGGTTGAATCCATGTTTCAGATTTACTGCTAGACTGAGGGACCTTACAGATAATTGTATTTGTGGGGTACAGAGATGAGGTAGTCATGCAAAAATTTTAAACACTATTATTGCACAGGGAGTGAGTCCATGCAACTTAAGCAAATTTTTGCTCCCAAACTTATTTAGGCTTGTCATAACAACAATACTTATTGACTCAAGACAGTTCAGCTTTTCATTTTTTATTAATTTGTAAAACTTTTGAAAAACCTAATTCCCCTTTGACAACCTAATTCCCCTTTGGTATTGTGTGTAGGCCAGTGACACACAATCTCAATTTTATCCATATTAAATTCAGGCTTGTAACACAATAAAATGTGGAAAAAGTCAAGGGCTGTGATACATTTTGAAGACACTGTAACATACTGTAGGTATGTTTCATGCTGCAAAAAAAAATATTCTCTCATGCATCTCCTAAAGCAGTGGTCATGGTCACCAAGCTTTTCTGAGTCAAGATCACTTTCGGAGTCACGTCATTTTCTTCTTTTTTTACATGACTTAAAAAATGTAAGCCTATGCAACATTAACCTAATAACAATGTAAGAATGAGGTTTGTGCAGTAGACCTAATTCATTATCACAGCATATTGGCTATGCTTGGCCTGCCAATATTGTTCTTGTCATACCATATTATATTTCAAAACTTGAGCTTTGATAACAAAATAGATCAGTTGTTGTATCACTTGCGAGGCACAGTGGAGTATAAATTGAAATAATTTTAAATAATTTTACTGGACTGATGGTAAATGCATCTGATGGTAAGTCTCAGCAGAGGGAGAGAGCAGCAGAGGGTCCGTCTCTCACTCCTTTCCTCTGGTGAGACTGACCAGAGAGAGGGAACACGTCTTCCACTTGATAGAGAAACTCGAGTAGCACACATTATTTCTGCTTCTTGCACAAATTCATGTTGTTCCGATGACCAAAGAAAGTGAAATATTACTCGATACTAAAATAGAAACGATGAGCTGCTAAAAAATGTAAAAGCTGGCATATCGATACACTTGGCTTCTCATTAATTGCAGCTGCAGTGCTGGTTGTAGCATGAGTGGCAGTAGGGAGAAGTGCATTTCATGGTTTGTAAAAGTGCTGAATAAAAACTTAAACATGAACTCACTCATAAAAACAGCAGCTCTTTGCTGTATTCTTTGTCAGTCACAATCTGGTCATGATTTTAAAAGTTCTGAAACATCACGTAGGCTAGTATCAAACTTTGCTGCCGGGCCGTGGAAAATGTAGGAACGGTGATTTGAGCTATCCGATTGTCCAGCGCAGTAGGCGCACTTGATTTAGCTCTCCTGGTCCTACCGGATAGGAAGAGTTTGTCCCATCAGACAAATTAAATGGTAAAAAAATGGGAACACCTTGCATACCCGGCATGCAGGGCTTCTGAATAAAGTGCACCTACCGCCAACTGCGCAAGACAAATTGCCAAGGCTTTATCGTTGGCTTTTCTACAGAAACGTTTGGTGATTGACTAGGAATGCCTTGAAGATCGATCAGTCGATCGATTGACCGGTTGGTGACCACTGTCCTAAAGATGCAATCATAACCATCAGACTAAATAGGGCTCAGTTTCTAAATGTTGTGGGGCCTTAGAACTGGCCTACTGTAACTTCCCTGTAGTCAACTTCCTTGACATCTTCCTTCTCTACCAGCAACCCCAGCAGCTGATAGACGAGAATGTATAAAAGGATACCCATTAAAACCTATCACTTATTTTTTGCTCTGAAAATAACTGGAAATGCCAAACCCACAAAAAGTCTGTCTGACTATTAAATGTTGCGATTTAAAAACAAATAAATGACAAAAAAAAATTATATCCCTATTGTTCTCTTTTTAAAGAGACAAACACTTTGTTCCATCAAAGGAACACACTTCTAACAGTTGACCTGAATATAAGAGTCAATATTTGAAGAGAAATCAAGGTGTTGTAGGAACAGGTGCATTGCACCCAATAGTGGTGCGTAGGTAAAATCACTGGGTAAGCCAGAAAAAACAAACATATTACAACCTGTGTGATAATTGCGTTGTTGTTCCCTCTATCTCTGCCTGCAGGTTCATAACATTTTTAATCTATCACTCAGCTTCTTCAACACCATCCCCCAACTATTTTTCACCCTCCATTAAACACTCCCTGATCCTGTCACATAAATATACTATAACCCAGACAGGGGCCAACATAATCCTTACTCAGACAGGGGTGATGCAAAGATAGACCTTGTTGTGTGTGTCCTTGTCTTACACCCAGTAGGGCCTCCAACTTCTGTCAGTCACTATGGCGGTGTCTCTCTTACTGGAAGTCCCTGTTTTACAGTAAATCCACAAAACAAGCAAAGCTAAAGTCGTCTAAGATGAAGTGCAACAATATGTGATGGCATGGGATCTATATTTATCAGGGCCTGTCACTTCTCAGACAGTCACAATGGCTGTGATAGTCCCCTCTTACTGTAAATACACAAAACAAGCAAAGCTAAATGTCACGAACAGCTAGAAGTGGTGGGTGTGGAGTCAGACGCAGAGAGCACGGTGTAGGGAAAAACGCTCCTCTTTAATCCGGCGTGTTAATACAACGTCCAACACACAGCAGGCGCACAAACAAACAAGGCGCTCAAAACAGGACACGGGCATAAATGACGACATGAACTAACGTCCACCAAAAACAGAGAAACAAGCCCGCACAAAAGGAGGCGGGCTTGACCGGCTTAAATAGCCCTAGAATAAAACAGGTGCAAACAATATAACAATCAACAGAAAGGAAAAGAGGATCGGTGGCAGCTAATAGGCCGGTGACGACGACCGACGAACGCCGCCCGAACAGGCAGAGGAGCCACCGTCGGTGGAAGTCGTGACACTAAAGTCATCTAAACTTAATGAAACAGTATGATGATGGGATTGGATCTATCTTTCTACATCCAATTAAGCCCATTTACTGGATTATGGTCAAATAAT
Organism: Brachymystax lenok tsinlingensis; assembly: GCA_030435695.1. Lineage (NCBI taxonomy): Eukaryota > Metazoa > Chordata > Actinopteri > Salmoniformes > Salmonidae > Brachymystax > Brachymystax lenok. The sequence continues at coordinate 4,209,157 of CM059792.1, read as the reverse complement.
AGCACAAGACCAGTAGCGTAGTGGAGGGTATATGCAGGTACACACCGCATACTCACTTCTTTTTCAGTGGGCATTGTGTTTACTCACTTCAAAGTCACCATTATTAGTCAGTTGTACAACCAAATGCCTTCAACCGAAATGTGTCTTCCGCATTTAACCCAACCCCTCTGAATCAGAGAGGTGCGGGGGGCTGCCTTAATCGACATCCACGTCTTCGGCACCCGGGGAACAGTGGGTTAACTGCCTTGTTCAGGGGCAGAACAACAGTTTTTTTTCCCCTTGTCAGCTCGGGGATTCGAACTTGCAACCCTCCAGTTACAAGTCCAACGCGCTAACCACTAGGCTACCTGCCACCCTTCTTAATCCCAACGATGTGTATCAAAGTGGTATAGTGGAGGTACATGCTGTATCAATTAATTATGCAGATGTAACAGATCAGAATGTTTAGGGATCCGTGGGATCCCAGTCCGGAGCCTCCAGAGACAGTCCCCAGTTCGGAGCCTCCAGAGACGGTCCCCAGTCCGGAGCCTCCAGAGACGGTCCCCAGTCCGGAGCCTCCAGAGACGGTCCCCAGTCCGGGGCCCGCAACGAGGGTGCCCAGTCCAGGGTCGGCGGCGAGGGTGCCCAGTCCAGGGTCAGGTACCCTAATATGTACATAAACAATAACATTTCAGATGGAAAATAATCTGGTCAATAGAAAAGGAAAAAACCAAAGCGCAAAACAGTATAGCCCACTCCCGAGTCCACTTTTTTTTTTAAAGCCTGAAACCTTGTCTAAAGACTGTTGACATCTAGTGGAAGCCATAAGAACTGCAATCTGGGAGCTAAATCACTGTGAAATGAATAGCATGTCCATGGAAAAAAGCATGACATCACAAAATCTCATTTTCCGGATGGATTTTCCTTGGGTTTTTGCCGGCCAAATCAGTTCTGTTATACTCACAGACATTATCTTAACAGTTTTAGAAACTTCAGAGTGTTTCTATCCAATACTACTAATTATGTGCATATCCTAGATTCTGGGCCTGAGTAATAGGCATTTTACTTTGGGCATGCCAGACTCTTCGAACCTCCAAACACTGCCCCCGATCCCTAACAGTTAAAATGTTAATAAACTATTATTTCTTCACATTTTAAGCGCAGAAACGTGCACACGGCAGTAGGCCTGAAAACACAGTTCTAAAATGCACACTGCACATGCGAGCAGTTTCATGGACAGAGATGGAACAACTATCATGGGTTACTAATTTAACCTTCTCAATTAAATGTTAACTAGCTACAAAGCTATGCTTACCTGCCAGAATGATATCATGATTATTTGATGATTATCCAATAGCCATTTGTTTTGCGAACTGGGACTAATCACCTCACTCTGCAACTGGATCCTGGACTTCCTAACTGGCTGCCCCCAGGTAGTGAGGGTAGGCAACAACACATCTGCCACACTAATCCTCAACACTGGGGCCCCTCAGGAGTGCGTGCTTATTCCTGTACTCCCTGTTCAACCGCGACTGCGTGGCTAAGCACGACTCCAACACCATCATTAAGTTTACTGAAGACACATAACGATGAGACAGCCTATAAGGAGGAGGTCTGAGACCTGGCAGTGTGGTGCCAGGACAGCAACCTCTCTCTCTCTCTCTCTCTCAATGTGATCAAGACAAAAGGAGCTAATAGTGTACTATAGGAAACGGAGGGCCGAACAGGCCCCCATTAACATCAACTGGACAGAAGTGGAGTGGGTCAAGAGTTTCAAGTTCCTTGGTGTCCACATCACCAACAAACTATCATGGTCCAATCACACCAACACCGAGGACACAACACATTTTCCCCCTCAGGAGACTGAAAAGATTTGACATGGGTCCCCAGATCCTCAAAATGTTCTACAGCTGCACCATCAAGAACATCCTGACTGGGTGCATCACCGCCCGGTATGGCAACGGCTCGGCGCTACAGAGGGTAGTGCATACGGCCCAGTACATCACTGGGGCCAAGCTTCCTGACATCCAGGACCTACTGTATATACTAGGCGGTGTCAGAGGAAGGCCCCAAAAACTGTCAAAGACTCCAGTCACACAAGTCATAGACTGTTCTCTCTGTTACCGCACGGCAAGCGGTACCGGAGTGCCAAGTCTAGGACCAAAAGGCTCCTTTATCAGTTTCTACCCCAAGCCATAAGCCTGCTCAACAACTAAACTAATCAAATGACCACCCAGACTATTTACATTGACCCCCCCCTTGTTACATTTTGATTTATTCGATTTTTTTTTACTTTAGTTTATTTAGTAAATATTTTATTAACTCTGTATTTCTTGAACTGCATTGTTGGTTAAGGGCTTGTAAGTAAGCATTTCACAGTAAGGTCTACACCTGTTGTATTCCGCACATGTGACAAATACAATTTGATTTGATTTTGATCTCAAGTGCAAAACAGAAATATTGCTAAACAAACAGTGCAGGTGCCTGCACAGTTGAATTAACTACACTTAAAACTCTAAATATCTTAGATTTTTTCCAGACGTCAAAAGTGATCTCCTAATGTGGTTTAAGCATGGTTGCAGAATTGTTGTAGAACATCCAATTTCGTTGTTTCTATTAATAAAGTGTGACTTGCAAAAATAATGAAAAATCTGAACCCTGTGAATTTCTGAATCAGTTGACAACGTAATTTACCTATTTAAAAAGTAGGCCTACTATTAGCCTGATTGTACAGAACAGCTTGGGTTGGCCTAACTGTGAAAGACCAATATGGGATTCATCACTTTTTTGGTCTTTTAGATTGTATAGTGTATTCGGAAAGTATTCAGACCTCTAGACATTTTCCACATTTAGCATTATTCTAAAATGGATTAAATAATTTTTTCCCCTCATCAATCTACACACAATACCCCATAATATCAAAGAAAATAAATAAAACTGGAAATATCACATTAACATAACTATTCAGACCCTTTACTCAGCGACTACAGCCTTGATTCTTCTTGGATATGATGATACAGCTTGGCTCACCTGTATTTGGGGAGTGTCTCCCATTCTTTGACCCAGTCTGAGGTCCTGAGCGCTCTTGAGCAGGTTTTCATCAAAGATCTCTGTACTTTGCTCTATTAATTTTTCCCTCGATCCTGACTCCCAGTCCCTGCCATTGAAAAACATACCCACGGCATGATGCTGCCACCACCATGCTACACCATAGAGATGGTGCCAGGTTTCCTCCAGACGTGACACTTGACATTCAGGCTAAAAAGTTCAATCTTTGTTTCGTCAGACCAGAGAATCTTGTTTCTCATGGTCTGAGAGTCCTTTAGGTGCAGTTTGGCAAACTCTAAGCGGGCTATCATGTGCCTTTTACTGAGGAGTGGCTTTCATCTGTCCACCCTACCATAAATGCCTGATTGGTGGAGTGCTGCTGAGATGGTTATCCTTCTGGAAGGTTCTCCCATCTCCACAGAGGAACTCTGGAGCTCTGTCAGAGTGACCATCAGATTCTTGGTCACCTTCCTGGCCAAGAACCTTCTCCCCCAATTGCTCAGTTTGGCCAGGCGGCCAGCTCTAGGACGAGTCTTGGTGGTTCCTAACTTCTTCAATTTAAGAATGATGGAGGCCACTGTCTTCTAGGGGACCTTCAATGTTGCAGAAATGTTTTGGTACCCTTCCCCAGGTCTGTGTCAACACAATCCTGTCTCTGACAATTCCTTTAACCGCATGGCTTGGTTTTTGCTCTGACATGCACTGTGGGACCTTATATAGACAGGTGTGTGCCTTTCCAAATCATGTCCAATAAATTTAATATACCACAGGTGGACTCCAATCAAGCTGTAGAAACATCTCAAGGATGATCAATGGAAACAGGATGCATCTGAGCTCAATTTCGAGTCTCATAGCAAAGGGTCTGAATACTTATGTAAATTATAAAAATCTGTTTTGGCTTAGTCATTATGGTGTATTGTGTAAAGAATGGTGAGGGATTTTTTTTAACTCCATTTTTGAGTAAGGCTGTAACATAACATTTGGAAAAAGTCAAAGGGTCTGAATACTTTCCGAATGCACTGTATGTCACTGTTTGTCATATAATTTTTCACACGGGGTACCTTTCCTTCTCTGGGCAGACAGTTGGCAACATTTTTGTTTTTGTACACCCACTTCTCCAGGCACCACTAGACAAGACCAATCATGGCAAGGAATTTAGGTCATGAATCTATTTTTTTTACCTTTGTTTAACTAGGCAAGTCAGTTAAGAACAAATTATTTTTACAATAACGGCCTACCTTGAATGACCAGACACAACTGGGAGAAGATCTCCAAAAGCACTGCCTTAGTATCCGAGCCACTGCAGCAGCAGAAAATAGCCAAGTTCTGTCTCTGATCTGATAAAAGAATGTCACCGTGCAGCACGGTCCAAAGTCTTGGATGTAAAAAGCCCTAGCATTTCTTCAGCTTCTGGCTTCCAAGGAAATGTTTAGTACCATGGCAGCCAAACTAACGCTGCTCTGGGACAGAGAGACAGATGGTGGCGAGGAGAGCATCATCCCATCATTTCCTGGCTGAGTGGGCAGAGCAGAGGAAGATTCCAGTCAGCAGCTCTTTTTTCCCTTCTTTTTACATTTACGAAGTGTTTGGATACAGATGCAGCTTAGAAATGTATGACATGAGTGGGATATAGCACAGAACACACGCACACACACAAACAGCCACCATCTTCCCTCCACAGTGTGGCTGGTCTTGGTGGTATAAGCAGCAGGAAGAACAATCCACTCCCCTGTCCTCTCAATGAGCTCCATATCCTCCATATCAGCCCTTCCAGTCTCTCCGTCAGTTTGTCAGAGTATAGACATATAAAAATGGCTGTCTGTATAAACTGAATGCGTTCCTTCCCAGGGTTCACTGACTGTTACATTTTTCTGCTGCAGTCAGGTAGAAAGAACACAGAGTCCAAGGCCTCAGAGTGACAGTCATATGCAGTCCAGGCCAGTCCAGTTACCTTTTATTAGAAAGGCTTTTATACAGGCTCAAGGTATTTGAACATTATTTCTAATGACAGTAAATAGGAGACAGATGGCAACTGAAGCCATATCAAAGAGCTAGATATACTGAGACGAACCAAAGTATAGACTATCTTAACCGCATATTTATTGCATTGTAACTGAGGCTGAAGTTGGAACATCCGTACAATAATGTTGCATAAAAACCCTAGCAGAGTGATTTTACACACATGCACAATTAACAAGAGTCAATCTGTGGGTCAGATTTGCCCACATACTTTTTCTCTTTACAGACATAACCTTTTTTTTTGGGGCCTCCACTCATCCCATTTCAATCTCTCGGAGGGCCCACTCACCCCAAGTAGACACTCAACAGCCACTAAACTTTAATTTAATTGATAAGGTAATACAAACCAACCACAATACTTAATTGGCAGTCATTCTTAAAATGTATGTACAATGTATGTATACACATTTTTTGGGGGTACTTAAGAAGAAGAGTCGGCACTAAAACGCGCTAAAAAGGCATAGCACCTCAAGTACAAAAACATAATTTTCTTATTTTTTTTTGTGTTTTTTGTTAAATGTCTGCTCAGCCCACATGCTGTATATGTCATGTATACAATAACTATGTATTTATACTACGAACCTCCCATTCTATGGAATGCCCACCACCCTCATATGTCATGTCTGCTAAAATGTTTGACTTGGTTCTTCAATGATAAAGTTAACTTTGATTCTATACAAGTAAAAACCAACAAAATCCAACTTATCACATGGAATGTGCACTGGCTCCGTGATGGGGAAAAAAAGCATATGGTTCTCTGACACTTAGAGATTGTCAGCAGAGGTGGTTTTCTTGCAAGAGTTACATTTAAAAAAGGAGAAATTGAACATTTAAAGAGGAGCTATGTTGGAGAGGTCTATGCTGCCACCTACTGTAGTAACAGCAGAGGTGTAGGCATCCTGATAAATAAGAATACACCATTTACCCATATATTCCAGCACCTGGACCAAGAAGGCCATTTTCTAATTTTGAATAAAAAAATTAAAAAATATATATTGATCCATCAATAATCGCTGTTGATGCTTGAATTGTCTTGAATTGCCTTTTCTATTCAAAACTTTGGAAGCTTTTAACTTTCCAGCTGAAATAAGTGTAATGAAAATATTTAGCAAAAATGTACACAAATAATACAGGGATGTCCTTTCTCCCCCCTCTTATTTGCACTGGCAATTCAACCAGAAAGCCAGCATCCCGGAGTCGCCTCTTCACTGTTGACGTTGAGACTGGTGTTTTACAGGTACTATTTAATGAAGCTGCCAGTTGAGGATTTGTGAGGCGTCTATTTCCCAACCTAGACACTCTAATGTACTTGTCCTCTTGCTCAATTGTGCACCAGGGCCTCCCACTCCTCTTTCAATTCTGGTTAGAGATAGTTTGCGCTGTTCTGTGAAGGGAGTCCTACACAGTGTTGTACGAGATCTCCAGTTTCTTGGCAATTTCATGCATAACTTTCATTTCTCAAAACAAGAATAGACTGACGAGTTTCAGAAGAAAGTCTTTGTTTCTGGCCATTTTGAGCCTGTAATCGAACCCACAAATGCTGATGCTCCAGATACTCAACTGGTCTAAATAAGGCCAAAGTTTTAGGGTGGTTTTAACCTTCCAGACTTGAAATTGTATCAACTCGCTGCCCAAGGCTTTTACTTGTGACATAGTTAAATGCACTAAAGCAAAACAATGGGTACATATTGAAGATGCGCATGCTGATAAGAATCTTTTTACATATCTATTTTAAAGGATAAAGCTAAGAACATGAACAACTTAGTTAAGAACACAATAACAATGTGGAAGGAAATTAAACATATTCTACAAGAATATCACTCCCTAGAAACACAACCTTAAGTAATAATCCTTGGTCCACAGGACATACATTTATTTCCCTAACAGAACTTTAAAGTAATTTTAGACTGACCAACTTAAAAGTTACATATCACAAAATTTGGAAGTTAAATATTTTGGACATCAGAGCAACCTTGTGGGAATCTTATTTTAGTCAGAAAATGATGCTCATTTGACAGGTAATATATGAAAAACCTTTTAGAGAGCATATCCAACTGACAATCTCTTTAAAAAATATAAACAAAAAAAAAATATGTAAACAATTGGAACCAAGACTTAAAATGAACTGACGTCGGCACAAGGTGGAGGGAAAGTTGGAGCATTTCCTTGAGTGGCCCAGCCAGAACCCGATCTAACATCTATGGAAAGACCTGAAAATAGCTGTGCAGCGACGTGCCCCATCCAAATCAAATCAAACTGTATTTGTTCCGTAAACAGTCCGGGTAGCCATTTGATTAATTGTTCAGCAGTCTTATGGCTTAGGGGTAGAAGCTGTTAAGGAGCCTTTTGGTTCTAGACTTGGTGCTCCGGTATGGCTTGCCGTGCGGTAGAAGAGAGAACAGTCTATGACTGGGTGACTGGAGTCTTTGACAATTTTTGGGTCCTTCCTCTGACACCACCTAGCATATAGGTCCTGGATGTCAGGAAGCTTGGCCCAAGTGATGTACTGGGCCGTACGCACTACCCTCTGTAGCGCCTCATGGTCAGATGCCGAGCAGTTGCCATACCAGGCGGTGATGCAACCGGTCAGGATGCTCTCGATAGTGCAGCTGTACAACTTTTTGAGGATCTGGGGACCCATGCCAAATCTTTTCAGTCTCCTGGGGGGGAAAGGTGTTGTCGTGCCCTCTTCACGACTGTCTTGTGTGTTTGGACCATGATAGTTTGTTGGTGATGTGAACACCAAGGATCTTGACCCGCTCCACTATAGTCCTGTTGATGTTAATGGGGGCCTGTTCGGCAAGCCTTTTCCTGTAGTCCACGATCAGATCCTTTGTCTTGCTCATACTGAGGGAGAGATTTTTGTCCTGGCACCACACTGCCATGTCTCTGCCCTCCTCCCTATAGGCTGTCTCATCATTGTCAGTAATCAGGCCTACCACTGTTGTGTCGTCAGCAAACTTAATGATAGTGTTGGAGTCGTGTTTGGCCACGCAGTCGTCGGTGAACAGGGAGTACAGGAGGGGACTAAGCACGCACCCCTGAGGGGCCCCAGTGTTGAGGATCAGTGTGGCAGATGTGTTGTTGCCTACCCTTACCACCTGGGGGCGGCCCGTCAGGAAGTCAAGAATCCAGTTGCAGAGGGAGGTGTTAAGTCCCAGGGTCCTTAGCTTAGTGATGAGCTTTGTGGGCACAATGGTGTTGAACGCTGAGCTGTAGTCAACGAACAGCATTCTCACATAGGTGTTCCTATTGTCCAGGAGGGAAAGGGCAGTGTGGAGTGCGATTGAGATTGCGCAATCTGTGGATCATGAAGGCGCCAGAGGGGATGGCTGCCGTCTTATCGGCTCTTAACCAACCATGCTTTTTATTTTTATTTTTTCGCGTTGTTCATAACTTGTTTTGTACATAATGTTGCTGCTACAGTCTCTTATGACCGAAAAGAGTTTCTGGACATCAGAACTGCGATTACTCACCTCAGATTAAACAGAGTTTTTCATCAATGAGTTGGACAGGAGGGATATAACACAGACACCCGACCAGCCCCAGATCTCCTTCATTCGCTGGAGAAGGAAATAGAGATTTAGCAGAAAAGGATCAGGGTGCCTTGTGAGGATCAGGAGACGAGTGGCAAATCTGCCTTTGCCTTCTGTCCTGCTAGCTAACGTTCAATCGCTGGAAAATATATGGGAAGAACTGAAAGCACGTATATCCTACCAACGGGACATAAAAAACTGTAATATCTTATGTTTCACCAAGTCGTGGCTGAACGCCGACATTAAGAACATACAGCTGGCGGGTTATACACTCTATCGGCAGGACAGAACAGCAGCCTCTGGTAAGACACGGGGCCGGGGCCTATGCATATATGTAAACAACAGCTGGTGCACGATATCTAAGGAGTTCTTGAGGTTTTGCTCGCTGAGGTAGTGTATCTCATGATAGGATGTAGACCACACTATCTACCTAGAGTATTCATCTGTATTTTTCGTAGCTGTCTACATACCACCACAGACCGATGCTGGCACTAAAACCGCACTCAATGAGCTGTATTCCAACCTTAAGCAAACAGGAAAATGGTCATCCAGAGGCGGCGCCCCTAGTGGCCGGGGACTTTAATGTAGGGAAACTTAAATCAGTTCTACCGAATTTCAATCAACATGTTAAATGTGCAACCAGAGGGAAAACAATTCTAGACCACCTTTAATCCACACACAAAAACACTTACAAAGCTATCCCTCGCCCTCCATTTGGCAAATCTGACCATAATTCTATCCACCTGATTCCTGCTTACAAGCTACAAATAAAGCAGGAAGCACCAGTGACTCGGTCTGTAAAAAAGTGGTCAGATGAAGCAGATGCTAAATTAATCAAATCAATCAAATTTATTCATGAAGCCCTTCTTACATCAGCTGATATCACAAAGTGATGTACAGAAACCCAGCCTAAAACCCCAAACAGCAAGCAATGCAGGTGTAGAAGCACGGTGGCTAGGAAAAACTCCCTAGAAAGGCCAGAATCTAGGAAGAAACCTAGAGAGGAACCAGGCTATGAGGGGTGGCCAGTCCTCTTCTGGCTGTGCCGGGTGGAGATTATAACAGAACATGGCCAAGATGGTCAAATGTTCATAGATGACCAGCAGGGTCAAATAATAATAATCACAGTGGTTGTCAAGGGTGCATCAGGTCAGCACCTCAGGAGTAAATGTCAGTTGGTTTTTCATAGCCGATCATTCAGAGTATCTCTACCGCTTCTGCTGTCTCTAGAGAGTTGAAAACAGCAGGTCTGGGACAGGTAGCATGTCCGTTGAACAGGTCAGGGTTCCATAGCCACAGGCAGAACAGTTGAAACTGGAGCAGCAGCACGACCAGGTGGACTGGGGACAGCAAGGAGTTATCAGGCCAGGTAGTCCTGAGGCATGGTCCTAGGGCTCAGGTCCTCCGAGAGAGAGAAAGGAAGAAAGAAGGAGAGAAAAAGAGAGAGAGAACTAGAGAGCGCATACTTAAATTCACACAGGACAACGGATAAGACAGGAGAAATACTCCAGATATAACAGACTGACCCTAGCCCCCCGACACAAACTATTGCAGCATAAATACTGGAGGCTGAAACAGGAGGGGTCGGGAAACACTGTGGCCCCGTCCAACATTCACAAAGCCGCAGGGCCAGACTGATTACCAGGACGTGTACTCAAAGCATGCACGGACCAACTGGCAAGTGTCTTCACTGACATTTTCAACCACTCCCTGTCCGAGTTTGTAATATCAACATGTTTCAAGCAGACCACCATAGTCCCTGTGCCCAAAAACACTAAAGGTAACTGCCTAAATTACTACCGACCCGTAGCACTCACGTCTGTAGCCATGCATGAAACGCTTTGAAAGGCTGGTCATGGCTCATATCAACACCATTATCCCATAAATCCTAGACCCACTCCAATTTGCATACCGCACCAACAGATCCACAGATTATGCAATCTCTATTGCACTCCACACTGCCCTTTCCCACCTGGACAAAAGGAACACCAATGTGAGAATGCTATTTATTGACTACAGTTCACTGTTCAACACCATAGTTCCCTCAAAGCTCATCACTAAGCTAAGGACCCTGGGACTAAACACCTCCCTCTGCAACTTGTCCTGGACTTCCGGGTGGTAAGGGTAGGTTACAACACATCCGCCATGCTGATCCTCAACACGGAGATCCCTCAGGGGTGTGTGCTCAGTCTCCTCTTGTACTCCCTGTTCACTCATGACTGCACGGCCAGGCATGAATCTAACACCATCATTAAGTTTGCTGATGACACAACGGTGGTAGGCCTGATCACCGACAACGATGAGACAGCCTATAGGGAGGAGGTCAGAGACCTGACCGTGTGGTGCAAGGACAACAACCTCTCTCTTAACGTGACCATGACAAAGGAGATGATTGTGGACTACAGGAACAGGAGGACCGAGCACGCCCCCATTCTCATCGACGGGGCTGTAGTGGAGCAGGTTGAGAGCTTCAATTTCCTTGGCGTCTACATCAACAAACTAACATGGTCCAAGCACACCAAGACAATCATGAAGAGGGCATGACAAAATGTATTCCCCCTCAGGAGACTGAAAAGATTTGTCATGGGTCCTCAAAAAGGGTTTTGAATTGAACCTTTATTTAACTAGGCAAGTCAGTTAAGAACAAATTCTTATTTACAATGACGGCCTACCGGGTTAACTGCCTTGTTCAGGGGCGAAATGACAGATTTTTACCTGTCAGCTTAGGGTTTCGATCCAGTAACCTTTTCGGTTACTGGCCCAACGCTCTAACCACTAGGCTACCTGCCGCCCCAAAGCTGCACCATTGAGAGAATCCTGACGGGTTGCATCACTGCCTGGTATGGCAACTGCTTGGCCTCCGACCGCAAGGAACTACATAGGGTAGTGCATACGGCCCAGTACATCACCAGGGCCAAGCTTCCTAGCATCCAGGACCTATATAACCAGGCGGAGTCAGAGAAAGGCCCTAAAAATTGGCAAACACTCCAGACAAAATTGGCAAACACTCCAGTTTTCTCTGCTACCGCATGGCAAGCAGTACCGGAGCACCAAGTCTAGGTCCAAGAGGCTTCTAAACAGCTTCAAATCCCAAGCAATAAGACTCCTGAACAGCTAATCAAATTGCTACCCAGACTCTTTGCACCCCCCCCTCCACGCTGGTGCTACTCTCTGTTATTATCTATGCATAGTCATGTATAGTCATGCATAGTCATGCCTACATGTACATATTATCTCAATTACCTCGACACCGGTGCCCCCGCACATTGACTCTGTACCGGTACCCCTTGTATATAGCCCCGCTATTGTTATTTACTGCTGCTCTTTAATTATTTGTTATTCTTATCTCTTACTTTTTTTTGTGTGTATTTTCTTAAAACTGCATTGTTGGTTAAGGGCTTGTAAGTAAGCATTTCACTGTAAAGCTCTACACCTGTTTTATTTGTGGGCATGTGACAAATAAAATTGGATTTGATCTGTTGGGGCGGTATGCGAATTGGAGTGGGTCTAGGGTATCCGGGATAATGGTGTTGATGTGAACCATGACCAGCCCTTTATGGCTACACTTTATGGCTACCGACGTCAGTGCTATGGGCGGTAATCATTTAGGCAGGTTACCGTCGCTTCTTTGGGAACAGGGACTATGGTGGTCTGCTTGAAACATGTAGGCATTACAGACTCAGTCAGGGAGTGGTTGAAAATGTCAGTGAAGACACTTGCCAGTTGGTCCGTGCATGCTTTGAGTACACGTCCTGGTAATCAGTCTGGCCCTGCGGCTTTGTGAATGTTGACCTGATTAAATGTCTTGCTCACATCGGCTACCGAGAGCGTTATCACACAGTCCTCAGGAACAGCTGGTTCTCTCATGCATGCCTTACTGTTGCTTGCCTCGAAGCAAGCTTAAAAGGGCATTTAGCTTATCTGGTAGGCTCGTGTCACTGGGCAGCTTGCGGCTGGGTTTCCCTTTGTAGTCCGTAATAGTTTTCAAGCCCTGCCACATACGACAAGCGTCAGAGCCGGTGTAGTAGGATTCAATCTTAATCCTGTATTGACGCTTTGCCTGTTTGATGGTTCGTCTGAGGGCGTAGCGGGATTTCTTATATGCTTCTGGATTAGTGTCCCGCTCCTTGAAAGCGGCAGCTCTAGCCTTTAGCTCTATACGGATGTTACCTGTAATCCATGGCTTCTGGTTGGGATATGTATGTACCGTCACTGTGGGGATGACGTCGTCGATGTACTTATTGATGAAGCCGATGACTGAGGTGGTACTCTCCTCAATGCCATTGGATGAATCTCGGAACATATTCCAGTCTGTGCTAGCAAAACAGTCTTGTAGCGTAGCATCCGCGTCATCTGACCACTTCCGTATTGAGCGAGTCACTGGTACTTCCTGCTTTAGTTTTTGGTTGTACGCAGGAATCAGCAGTATAGAATTATGGTCAGATTTCTCAAATGGAGTGCCAGTGACAGAATTGTATGAGTCTCTGTGTGTGGACTAAAGGTGGCCTAGAGTTTGTTTTTCATCTGGTTGCACATGTGACATGCTGGTTGAAATGAGGTAAAACGTATATAGTTTGCCTGGGGATTTGGGCCCATTCCCGAGAAAGCAGTATATCCTTCGCGTCGGACTCATTATAGAAAAGATCTTTGTCCAGTAATCGCTGTTCTGATGTCCAGAAGTTATTTTCTGTCATAAGAGACGGTAGCAGCAACATTATGTACAAAATAAGTTACAAACAACGCGATAAAAACAAACAAAATAACAGGAGCCTGAAAAACGGTAGCCACCCCCTCTGACGCCATTCTAAAACAGTAATTAAATTACTGTTCACAAAAATGTACGCTTAATCCAGATAAACTATTGCATATAATTTATTATACAAGAGACAAAATTCACAAATTCTACAACACAACACCAAGCGTCAGATGTCTTAAGTTTAAAACTAACAGTGATTCAATAATCATTGCTTTCTGGGAATGCTATAAAGTCCAAAAGTTATGGGCGGCGCTAGATAGTTGGCTGTCAGAAGTATTGCATTGTAATCCGTCTGTCTGCATATTTCAAGACCTGACATAAGCTGGACGATTCTCTTCTCGTCACTCATCTTGAAAAAAATTTTAAAACATGGAAATCAATTAATCCCCATTTATTAACAAAAATTGAAAAATCAAATCATTAATTATTGAAATAGCATGGGGATGACCGAGAAAAATTAATTGGTACAATTTAAGGCCATGTGGCAAACAATAATGCAGGCACTAGTGATGGAGGTGTAATTATTATTATTTTCTTTCACCTATATTTAACCAGGTAGACCAGTTGAGAACAAGTTCTCATTTACAACTGCGACCTGGCAAAGATAAAAGCAGTGCGACAAAAACAACACAGAGTTACACATGGGATAAACAAATGTACAGTCAATAACACAATAGAAAAATCTATATACAGTGAGGTGCAGGTCTGGGGAGAGGAGATGTAGTAGTTGTTTATGTGCGTCTGTAAATTGCTGTTTGCATGTGTATGTTTGTATTTGGTGTGGAGAAAAATAAGACAAATAAATGTAAATAAAGAAATCGGCTGAGTTGAATGACAAAAGCCGGCCGGGCAGACTGAATGATAGAACGTAGGTTCTTGTTATCTGTGAAAGCTATCGAAGGGATTTAAAGAGACTTGGGGAGAGAGAGAGAGTATGAGTGCAGTCCACAGATGGTAGTGTCATCAGGTTTAGCTAGCTCCTGGTCGCTGAGTTGGAGTTCAGAGCCCAGTAAGGCAGCTAACACGCTTATTTATGATGGGAAGGAAAGGACCAGACTTGACTACTCCTGGCTTGGTTCTCTCCTACAGGAACCCAGCGCCATGGCTGACCTCTCAGTCACTTCCTCATGCTGTGACGTCCGTCCGTTGGTTCCCTGGATGTGTATTAATGATTGCTATCCCAGAAACCATGAAAGCAGTTATCACAGAACCTCAAAAGTGAACAATGAGAATCTACTGTATACTGCACAATACCTAACACCAACATTCATTAACAATACAGGACTGTTGGGGGTGAAAATGGGGGATGGGGAGGAAAGAAGAGAACAGGGATCGGAGGAGGAAGAGGAAAGATGATGGCAAAGAGAGAATAAAAGAAGAATGGAGTGTATTTACAGCTTGTTGTTATGAGAGGATGTTGAGGTTAACCCTAAGCCTGAGAGATGAGGTGATGGAGGCTGACGGTGCAGGTTGAGGTCGTGGTTGACTCCTGATTGTAACTCCAGACCCTGTGTGTGTGTGTGTGTGTGTGTGTTCATGCGTGCCTGTGTTCATCATCTAGACACAATGGATGAGACAGACAGAGCCTCATCTCCCAGGTTCCACCACCATAACCTCTCTCATATGGTCAACATATCCCAGGCAGTTTCCTGGAAAGCAACAGGATTCTGGATGCAGAGAATATGTTGTGAGCAACATGCATGGGGCTCATTCAAAAGTTCTATAAGCAAAGGCTGTGCTCAGGTATTTCAGAAGACTATTGGATTTTGGCATGTGGCCTCCTGGTTCGGATATCAAACTGTGTGGCTTGTGGCTTGGTCTTGTGGCTCCCTGTTTAACCATCTGAGACAGTCAGACAGATTTAGCCTACTGTAAGCAAGGGGAATACTGCCACCTAGTGAAGGTAAAATAGAACTAGAGGGATATTTTACAGTTCTCAATTACCTTGTACAGTATATCAATAACTTGGGTGTTACACTGGTTTTAACGCAGAATGTCAACAGTGAGAAATAGGTTGACTGAAATTAAAGCAGCTAAACCCGATGTTTATTTATCTTGCCCTGTCACCCAACACTACCTCATCTCTCAGATCCAAAGGCCAGTGAGTGATCCAATGACATTATTGCTACTTAAATAGGATGACGCAACTGTATGAGTGAAACAGCATAGCAACAGAGTGTGTACTGATCAGATCACCCAAACAGCGGTAAACAGACAGACAAATGTGATGTTATTGTCAGCAGTATTGACTCCTCAACTGTTGGGTGTGGTCACTAAGCAGACATAATACCACTACAGGTGAGGTGACAGTTGCCTCTGACATCATCCCCAAGTGAGGTAACACAGGTAACTAACAGTAACACACCTTTGGGAAAAGGTGATGCTACAGTATTCTCAGCTGGATGACGACACCTATCTACCTGGTTTGGATAAACAGGTAGCTGTTAGGCATTATTCTATTCTGTCAGGATCTGCCCTTAGCTTGGCTCCCCAACACAACATCAGGGCAGGATAGCAACACGTTGTCATCTGACTGTAGAAACTTGGCAGATGAGTGATTGCCTTTAGGGGCAGAGTTTCCTGAACAAATCCGGCAATGAACATAATCAGCAGATGTCATCTACTGTATGTATGTGCTCTATCACTGTCTGTAGATCATAGAAATGAGTCAACCAACAGACAGCAATGACGATTTTCTAATAATTTATCTTGCGCTAAATTAATGAATTAATGAGTGAACGAATGACTCGTAAATTGTCAAATCAAATAAAAAAATATTATTTTATTTGTCACATGCGCCGAATAATACGGTTGTACACTTTACAGTGAAATGCTTGCTTACGAACTGTTCAATGATGCAGAGTTAAAAAATAATAAAATGAAAAATAGTAACACAAGAGGAATAAAATACACAAGAATTAAGCTATTTACAGGGAGAACCAGTACCAGATCAATGTGCAGGGGCACGAGGTATGAGGTAATACACTACATGAAAAAAAGTATGTGAACACCTGCTCGTCAAAGATCATGGGCATTAATATGGTGTTGGTCCCCCCTTTGCTGCTATAACAGCCTCCACTCTTCTGGGAAGGCTTTCCACAAGTTTTTGAAACATTGCTGTGGGGACTTCCTTCCATTCAGCCACAAGAGCATTACTGAGGTCGGGCACTGACATTGGGCGATTAGGCCTGGCTCTCAATCGGCATTACAATTCATCCCAAAGGCGTTCGATGGGGTTGATGTCAGGGGTCTGTGCAGGCCAGTCAAGTTCTTCTACACTGATCTCTACAAGCCATTTCTGTATGGGCCTCGCTTTGTGCAAGGGGGCATTGTCATGATGAAACAGGAAAGGGCCTACCCCAAACTGTTGCCACAAAGTTGGAAGCACAGAATCGTCTAGAATATCATTGTATGCTGTAGGGTTAAGATTTTCCCTTCACTGGAACTAAGGGGCCTAGCACAAACGATAAAAAAGCCCCTGACCATTATTCCTCCTCCACCGAACTTTACAGTTGGCAATATGCATCTGGGCAGGTAGCGTTCTCCTGGCATCCGCCAAACCCATTTTAGTACCTCTGACTATCAGATGGTGAAGTGTGATTCATTACTTCAGAGAAGGCGTTTCCACTGCTCCAGAGTCCAATGGCGGCAAGTTTACACCACTCAGCTGACGCTTGGCATTGTGCATGGTGATCTTAGGCTTGTGTGCGGCTGTTCGGCCATGGAAACCCATTTCATAAAGCTCCCGACGAACTCGGTAGTAAGTTTATCAACCGAAGACAGGCGATTTTTACTTGCTTCAACACTCTGCGATGTTTCCACTTCACAATAACAGCACTTACAGTTGACTGGGCAGCTTTAGCAGGGCAGAATTTGATGGCCTGACCTGTTGGAAAGGTAGCATCCTATGACAATGCCACATTGAAAGTCACGGAGTTCTTCAGTACGGCCCATTCTACTGTCAATGTTTGTCTATGGAGATTTCTTGGCTGTGTGCTCGATTTTATACACCCGTCAGCAACGGGTGTGGCTGAAATAGCCGAATGCACTAATTTGAAGTCGTGTCCACCTACTTTTGGCCATGTAGTGTATGTGTATGGAGGCAGGGTAAAGTGACTAGGCATCAGGATAGATAATAATAAGAGTAACATAAAGAACAGAGTAGCAGCAGCACATAAGTGTAAACGTGTGTGTGTGTGTGGGGAGGGAGGGGGTGAGAGTGTCAGTGCAATGTGTGTAAGTGAGTGTCTATATACTGTGTATATATAGGAGTGTGAGTGTGCATAGAGTCAGTGGAAGATAGAGCCAGTGCAGATAGTCTGGGTAACCATTTAATGGACTATTTAGTTGGTCCGAGAGCAAACGTTTTGTAAATATATGGTTCTTACAGCCGTCTAACGTGCTGGTTTGTTTATTTTGACTAATATATCTCCATGGTCATCTAGTTTAGTAGTGATATACAGTTGAAGTCGGAAGTTTACATTACATTCATTAAAACTCATTTTTCAACCACTCCACAAAATCCTAGTTAACAAACTATTGTTTTGGCAAGCCGGTTAGGACATCTACTTTGTGCATGACAAGTAATTTTTCCAACAATTTACATACACTAAGTTGACTGTGTCTTTAAACAGCTTGGAAAATTTCAGGAAATGATGTCATGGCTTTAGAAGCTTCTGATAGGCTAATTGACATAATTTGAGTCAATTGGAGGTGTACCTGTGGATATATTTCAAGGCCTACCTTCAAACTCAGTGCCTCTTTGCTTGACATCATGGGAAAATCAAAAGAAATCAGCCAAGATCTCAGAAAAAGAATTGGAGACCTCCACAAGTCTGGTTCATCCTTGGGAGGAATTTCCAAATGCCTGAAGGTACCACGTTCATCTGTACAAACAATAGCACGCAAGTATAAACACCATGGGACCACGCAGCCATCAAACCACTCAGGAAGGAGACGCGTTCTTTCTCTTAGAGATGAACGTACTTTGGTGCAAAAAGTCAATCCCAGAACAACAGCAAAGGACCTTGAATATGCTGGAGGAAACAGGTACAAAAGTATCTATATCCACAGTAAAACGAGTCCTATATTGACATAGCCTGAAAGGCCGCTCAGCAAAGAAGAAGCCACTGCCGCAAAAGCGCCATAAAAAAAGCCAGACTATAGTTTGCAACTGCACATGGGGACAAAGATCGTACTTTTTGGAGAAATGTCCTCTGGTCTGATGAATCAAAAATAGAACTGGCCATAATGACCATCGTTATGTTTGGAGGAAAAAGAGGGACTGGTGCACTTCATAAAATAGATGGCATCATGAGGAAGAAAAATTGTGGATATATTGAAGCAACATCTCAAGACATCAGTCAGGAAGTTAAAGTGGGGCGGCAGGTAGCCTAGCGGTTAGAGCGTTGGACTAGTAACCGAAAAGTTGCAAGATCGAATCCCTGAGCTGACAAGGTAAAACATCTGTTGTTCTGCCCCTGAACAAGGCAGTTAACCCACTGTCCCTAGGGTGGGTTAATTTGTTCTTAACTGACTGGCCTAGTTAAATAAAAGGTAAAACATAAAAAGCTTTGTTGCAAATGGGTCTTCCAAATGGACAATGACCCCAAGCATACTTGTGGTAAAATGGCTTAAAGGACAACAAAGTCAAGGTATTGGAGTGGCCATTACAAAGCCCTGACCTCAATCCCATAGAAAATGTGTGGGCAGAACTGAAAAGTGTGTGAGCAAGGAGGTCTAAAAACCTGACTCTGTTACACCAGCAATGTCAGGAGGAATGGGCCAAAATTCACCCAGCTTATTGTGGAAGCTTTTGGAAGGCTACCCAAAATGTTTGACCCATGTTAAACAATTTAAAGGCAATGCTACCAAATACTAATAGAGTGTATGTAAACTTCTGACCCACTGGGAATGTGATGAAAGAAATAAAAGCTGAAATAAATCATTCTCTCCTATTATTCTGACATTTCACATTCTTAAAATAAAGTGGTGATCCTACCTGACCTAAGACAGGGAATTTTTACTATGATTAAATGTCAGGAATTGTGAAAAACTGAGTTTAAATGTATTTGGCTAAGATGTATGTAAACTTCAACTGTAGGTCGAATAAGAATGCTTTAGCATATTGAATCCTGAGCAGTGATTGGCCCATTGCCAGGAAGGAGAGAACAGTGATTGACCCGTAGCCAGGAAGGAGGCAGGATGGGATTTCCTGTTGGCTCCTTTGTAGTGTCAGACAGATACAGGGCCCAGTGTGCCTCAGGTGTCGGTCCTGTAGTGTCTACAGTACCCCACCTGCTATAAGCCAAAGGCCAGACAGTAGCCTGCACTATAGGCCAGACAGTACTCTCAGTACCCTCCACTGATTAAAAGAGACTAGAGAAGAGATGGCACTGACATTGACTGAGAATATCCTTTTGTAGGTCTATTGAGGCTGTTTTTTAATCAGGGATCCATTGATGTGGGCTTTAGAAGTAATAAGGGTCCTTTGTTTCTGAAATTAGTTTTTTTCATGTGGTTTTTATTATAAAAAGTAGGCTAAAGGCACAGATACTTTACATCCTGTGGATTGATTATCAGAGGATGTCTCGTTCTGATATGTGAATGAGTGTCAGATGCCTGTGCTGTTGTGGCCTTAATTAAAGATGGATGCTGCAACGTTAGGGACTTTTTGGTCAGTTTTCCAAAATGATTAACTGGTCTGTCTCCAGCCCTTCTCTCATTCAATGTTCTAGGGTGCTCTTTGATCTCTCCTCTGGTTGTTTGTCTCTTTACGATGTCAGTCACAACCATCTCTCTCTCTCTCCCTCTGATGACGTCCCTCTTTTTGAAGAAGGGAAAGTGTTTGAAGCCACTGCTACTCCTTGATAAGAAGTTGAAATTCCACTGCAACAAGATAAGGTCCTAAAACACAAAAAGTTACATTTTCTCTCTGCCATCAACACTCTCTCACACCTGAGCTGAGCCTACATCACAACACAAATCACCACTCTCCTCAAGACTTCAAAGTCCAGTTTGAAGTCAAAGACCACGGCCAGGTGAGAAAGGAATCAATTCATTATTCATATTTTTAAACCATTGAGTTTACACCCTTGTCACTTTGTGCCCCAAAGACATACTACAAAGCTATAATCAAATTAACTATAAAGAGTTTGATGTCACAGGTTCATCTGTTGTGTTCTGCTGCCAGCCAGCCTCTCTTAAACCTCAAAGGCTGCCTAGCCTGTCGTAAGTGTGGACCATGTCACACTACCTCCGCTCCCTCTGCCCACTTCCTCCTCGCTCCGATAGCCATCAACACACAGAGCCTGCAGGCCTAGTTAGTGCTCCTTCCTGTATTTAATTAAGGGTGCTGACAGGTCAGGAGCGTGAACGTCCTCCTGCGCCTCCTCCTCAGCTGCCCAGGACGCGGGTGGCTGTGTGTCAAAGTCCACTTTGTTCACCCACCATATTGGATCCGCGATGAAGCATCCTGAGCCAATGCCTGTCCCTCCTGACCTGTGAAATTGTCCATAGAATAAAGTCACTGAAGAGCAAGTCCTGCAATGACTGTTGCTTGTGCCTGCCTGTCTGTCTCTCTGTCTGTCACGGAAAGAACTGGGGCAAAGATAAGGTCAAGTTGTGTTTTTATTTTGAATGAGATGCTATCTCTGATCGACGACTCCCACCTAACCGTTTGAACGCAACTTCACTTGTTGATGCTACCACTCAGGAACACCCAGCGCCTGAGGCTATACTCCACTCTGTCAGGCCATCTCTAACCCACAGGCCTCTACCCCCCACATCAACCATGACCCAACTACAGGGGTTGCAAAACATGTAGCATATTAACAAACATGCACACACAGGCACAGGTTTTAGGTGCCCAGGCTCCCTTGATATTGAGTCTGTTCAATGTTTGCTTCTTCTGCAAACCAGCAGACAGTGGACACTGGCCTTTGTATCGCTATGTTGCCAGAGAGAGATAGAGGGCAGTGCGTTATCAAACTGTACACACAGAGAATGGGCAGTGGGTTTCTCTCTAGGAGAGGGTGGAGTTAGTTAACCTGATTATAATGTTCCCATGAAAACAGAAATGCAGCTTGAAACTATAATGTTTCACTGTGCCTGGCCATTTCCATTTCTGTGGAAAGAGATGGTGCTTTCTACATAGGCTCCCCTTACAATAGCGGTTGGTCGGTTAGAGCGTTGGGCCAGTAACCGAAAAGTTGTTGGATCGAATCCCAGAGCTGACAAGTTAAAAATCTGTTGTTTAGCCCCTGAGCAAGGCAGTTAACCCACTGCTCCCCGGGCGCCGAAGACGTGGATGTCGATTATGGCAGCCCCTCGCACCTCTCTGATTCAGAGGGGTTGGGTTAAATGCGGAAGACACATTTCAGACATTCAGTTGTACAACTGACTAGGTATCTCCCTTTTAACCCCTCCAAAATAACTTCCCTTTCTTGTTTAACGCCCCTGTGTCATATACTGTAATTCACTACTACTGTACATGACCCACTGACATGCATTACCAATCAATGTCAACAGTTTTACACACAGGACAGACATGGTAGAAAACTGATCAATGATCGTAATAAGTCATCCAATTAGAAAGCACAGAGAACTTTTCCCAGGACCTGGATACACATTCAGCCATTTCCAATATTACAATGGCATTACCCTACAGGACAGCCATGCTCAAATCCCGAAATATCTTAATAAATCCTAGTAAATAAATGTACGGTAATAATCATGATAAAATATATGACATTTAGAAGACAACATTTTAACCCAAGTGAATTACAGTCATGCATGCATATATTTGACATAATAAAGCACACAGGACTTTTCCCAGAGATTCATATTGGACACCTGTTTAATCCCCTACCCAGTGTGGGGTCACCAGGTCTACCCACATACAGCCGTTTGAGTCCTGGGAAACCCCCTCTACTAGAACAAGTTGGCTTTGTGAGATGTACTGTAGCTTGACAGGTGAACAAGCCTCCATTTTCAGTTAGGGCTTTAAAAAAAAAAAAGAATTGTTGTAGTGGTATTCATCATCAAAGGTTGTTGTCCTCCTCTTTCTCTTACCGATCTCATCTTCTTTCTCATCATCTCCACCATTACCAAAACAATTCCAAAACACATCCCCCTGCATCAGTACGATGGGTAAGGTAGGTTCTCTCAGTTTAATCTGGAATAATGATGCAAATTATTAAAAAACGTCCAGCCAATAATTTGCATTTACACAAATCAAAAAGACTGCCTCAGATGCACTTCAATGACTGGGCTATCACATCTGAACTTCTATAGGACTGGTACAGAGTTAGTTTGTAAGGGGCTGAAGTTTGGTATCATGAACACTGTTCACTTCAACTCTTGGAGACATTAAGAGAATACCTTGTGTGGATAACTAGGCCTAAACGATGGAAGCAGGTGCGTTCATGGAGGGTACGGTATAGTATATTTTCTCATGTTTCATCTCAACATGGAAAGGCCTTTGTGCAAAACATCTTAAAACAAGAATTGTAC
This sequence comes from Brachymystax lenok tsinlingensis, assembly GCA_030435695.1. Lineage (NCBI taxonomy): Eukaryota > Metazoa > Chordata > Actinopteri > Salmoniformes > Salmonidae > Brachymystax > Brachymystax lenok. The sequence continues at coordinate 4,186,306 of CM059792.1, read as the reverse complement.
TAAGTTTACAAAATAAATGCAAATGTTTAGTGGCTGTATAAAAGAGCTTGGCTAAGTCCTTATTATAGATTTAATTGACTTTTGAAGCCAATGTTTAGTTACAACTGAGGAAAAACCACATGTATGTTTTGTGTCCTGATGGATTAGCCTATGGCATTTGTCCAATGCCTTAAAATCTTTGGCTTAAGGTAGGTAGTTTAGCATATTCAATTACTGGTATCTGGTCATTTTGAAGTTAAAGCCACTAGGGCTTATCGTTAACCAACTGAATAAATCAAAATGACATTTTCCATGTCAATATAATTGTTTTTTCTCAATTTCTTCTCTATAACACATTCCTATTGATGTGTAAAAAAATTTTTTGCAAGAAATAGCCTACCATTTCTTAGAATGACTTCTGATATCACTGATATATCAATGCCTAGTACATCACTGGGGCCAAGCTTCCTGCCATCCAGGACCTATATACTAGGCGGTGTCAGAGGAAAGCCCCAAAAATGGTCAAAGACTCCCAAGTCATAGACGGTTCTCTCTGCTACCGCACGGCAATTGGTACCGGAACGCCAAATCTAGGACCAAAAGGCTCCTTAACAGCTTCTATCCCCAAACTATAAGATTCCCGAACAATTAATAAAATGGCCACCTGGACTACTTACATTGACACCCCCCACACACACAATTAGTTTTTATACTGCTGCTACTCGCTGTTTATTATCAGTGCATAGTCACTTTACCCCTATCTACATGTACAAATTACCTTCGACTAACTTGTACCCATGCACAGTGACTCGGTACCGGTACCCCCTGTATCTAGCCTCGTTATTGTTATTGAGTTACTTTTTGTTATTATTTTTTACTTTAGTTTATTTGGTAAATATTTTCTTAACTATTTCTTGAAATGCACTGTTGGTTAAGGGCTTGTAAGTAAGCACTTCACGGTAAGGTTGTATTCGGAAGGCGCATATGACAAATAAAGTTTGATTTGATTTTGTTTAGGCATATCTTGCTTCTTCTAGACTGTATTATCTAAAAATGATTTGATCTGAAATTAAATAATATGGCAGTGTGGGTTCCATCTAACTTCTCCATGATCTCACGGTATGGAAACTAGAAAATCACAAGGGATGAAAGAAATGCAGATTGGACAATGCCAATGCACGTTGTAGCCAATGTTAATATAATATCTCAAATAGGGACTTTCTGTATCATATCTTTTCTTTTTACAGTCCTGAGGAAAATATGCTGCCAAAAAAGTATTATTTAGCGCCGCAGCTCTTGCATAATACTCATGTTGTCTCATTTGAAACCCTGATGAAGAAATTATTACATTGGAGCTACTAGAGTGAGCAGATTTTCCTTTTCTTTTAATGTCTCATTTGATTGTACAATGGAGAGAGAGAGAGAGAAAATATCCTGCCTGTAGGCTACTAATATATTGACCAATACATACAGGTCAAATGCTTAATAACATTATCATAACAATGATCACTATTTATATTCTCTGGATAAACAGAAGGTTATGACTCTCCCGTGGTTTCTTTGCAGAGTACTCCAAAAGAGTGTACCAGGGTGTCAGGGTCAAACACACTGTCAAAGACCTTCTGGCAGAGAAGAGACAGAGACAGACAAGTGTTCCCAGGTTCAACGTGAGTTTACTTTTTGGCTTGTCCTCTTTTGTTCCCATCCATTCTCTCTTTCGCTCCGTAGTAGCCTCTCTGATTATTTACATTCTGTATCGTCTTTCTTTCAATTAAACAATCAACGCGACCACCACCGACCACACAAAGGAAATACCCATGGAGAGAGTGTGTGAGAGAGTGAAAGTGTGTGCTCCCAAGAGGCTTCAGTTGACAGTAGGCTACATCCCTGCTGGGCTTTCTGTGGTAGCACTAGCAGGTCACCTATCAGAATCCTGAAATCAGACACACCTGCCAATGCTACTATCCTTCTCCCCAGCAGATCATTTCAGACAAGCGAGCCATTGTAGGGCCCCAGACTGTTAAGCTGAGGTTAGGCCATCTCTAAACCCAGGCCTAGAACAAACAGGGAAAGACAACAAGCTCCTTTCATCAGCCACCACCAAATCATAAAATGGCTGCTCGTTTTCTGTTGGGGACAGGTCAGTCTGATGACTGATCACAAAGAGCTTGACTCTTTTTCATTAACTCTCAATGGGAATGGGGACTGTTTAAATAAACTGATGTATTGTCAATTGACATATATTTGTATTCTCATAGATATGGTTGGTCATTGTTGGCTTGCTGAAAAGCTTGGTTCACGCACATCTATGAAAATAGAATACAGATGTATGCTTAGTCATTGTTGGCTGCCTGAAAAGCTTGGTTCACATGTGTGTCCTATGACAGTTTATGTGAAACCATTTCAAATGGTTCATGCAGCAGAGCATGAGGGAATTTGCCTAGTTCTGCTATTATCCTGTAATCATTACCGTCCAAACAGTTTTAAAAAATACCAAAACCTGTGTGAAGGAGAATTCTGGTGGTGATTTGAATAAAATTCACTAACTGGAAGGACAACTGATTTATTCTAAACGGAATGAAAGACTGGGGTCATTTTTCCAGTGCAAAAATAATTGGAAAATACAAGTCCTTCTAACTCTTATACATTTTTCACTAGTCAAATGTTTAGATTGGTATGGTATAATTAAATAAACCAGTCCAACTCTGCAGGTGTGATGTCTTCTCAGCCATCAGGCCCAGTCAGTATTGGCTCTATATTCTGTCTGTGCTGTAGTATATTAGTTTGTGTTTCAAACACATTTATTTATTAAGCCCTTTTTACATCAGCAGATGTCACAAATTGCTTATACAGAAACCAAGCCTAAAACCCCAAAGAGCAAGCAATGTGTACTCACTAGGGAAATGGAACTTGGAGGGGGTAGGGCACATCCCAATGGCGAATTGGCAAATTACATTCAAATTTTTACCCACAACATTTGCCTGCCTGCCCTCCATTCCGCCTCCTTCCCTCGGTCTCACTCAGTCTCTCCCATTCTCTCTCTCGCTCATTACTTACTTCCTCTCACTCTGTCTCACCGGAATTGTGTGCTTGATCCAAGTTCAGCGCATTGTTTTGCATAATGCACACACGCATGCACACACAGACAAAGCGGTGCCAGTGTGGTAGGTAGTAATCAGTCTCTGTCTCACCAGCAGGCTGGGACAAGTAATTCCCAGGCAGCCTTTGTGCAGATGCCAGGTGAGTCTATTGTTGGAGCCTATTGTAATACTCACTATGGCTGAAGCTTTTACAACAGCATGCAGTATGTGGGGGTTCATGTGTAAAGATACCTACTCCTATTTAGCTCAATTGGTAAGAACATGGGGCTAGCAAGGTCATGGGTTCAAGTCTGGCTGGGATCACATATACTAAAATGTATGGACACACTGTAATTTAAGTCTTTTTGGATAAAATAATATTCTAAATGTTATATATTATGGAGGGGGAGGGATTCCACTTTTACACTGGAAGCTTCACCTCTAGACTCTTTCTACAGGATCCCATATGCTTCCTGGTTACTATAGCATGAGGAGGTCGCCCTACCTGACTGACTCAGACTTCAGCCCGTCCACTAAGCAGTACTCCTCAGATCCCTACAGCTCAGCCCTGGGGGGAAAGGCCCTCTCCTACGACCACCCCTCCACTTACCCTGCCTATATTGACAGCTACTATACACCCGAGTCATTTGGGGACTACCGTGGTGCCACAGCCTTCTCTACCAGCGGAGGATCCCTCATCCCCACCTCGTCTCTACCTCATCTGCTACCACCTCTCTCTGGGGAATCATCAAATCTCCTCCTGGTACAAACACATTTCACCTTAACTGCTATAGAGACCGTTTCAAAAATAATACAAAGAAAGAGAGACAACGAGTGAGAGTCTTCGTTTAGTGGGTCACAGTGCATTTGAGCTGCTGTCTTGTAAAACGTAAAGGTCTCCCTTACGGTCAGTCAAGTGTAAGACCTTTAAGTTGTAAAAGACACCAGTCAGTCCTCAAATGCTTCTCCATTACTTTCACATTTGTTTTATCATCACAACCTCTGAGCCTTATGTGAATACAGTAGATCTGTGTTGCTCTCTTAACCTTCCCCTCATTGTTCTCATTTTGTCTTCCTTCAAAAGAGAGACTCTTGGGAGCAGTCTGACGGACACTCAGTGAGCCAGGATGAGGTCCTGTGTTCCGAGGGACCAGTGCCCACCACAGCCTCCTCTGGCCTGGCTTCGCCTGACCCCGACAGCCCCTCCCTCTATCGGCTGATACCTGGCCGTAGTGGAGGATCCACCCTGTCCGGCTCCCAGCCCTACTCTCTACACCCCCTGGAAGAGGTGCACTACCCTGGTGCCTCGTACAGCCCCTCATCCAGCTACCCCTCCAGTTACACATATTTGACATCCCCAGGGGAGCCTCCAGGGGTCAAGGTATCGCCTGTGCCCTCGGAGGACCCTGGCAGTGTAGCCGTCACCCTCAGTGATGCCTCATGGGCCAAGGATGACGGGACTGGCTCTTGGTTGCCATATGAACCCAGGAAGGCCTATTGATACGCTTGGACCCTGACTGAGACACGGACTGACATGTCGTTGTGGACTTTAAATGGATAGATACAGTACAGTTCACTAGAGTCACTACCACAGAGAATGTGGCTGAATGTGGATGTGGGTTTGTTATACAATATAATTATATACTTTGTATTCCGTTTGACCTGTATATAAACATTTAATTGTGCAAATGTTAAAATACAGATATAAATCTTTGATTTGGACATATGCGTCTGTGTTCTATAACTCTGTGTGTGTGTGTGTGTGTGTGTGTGTGTGTGTGTGTGTGTGTGTGTGTGTGTGTGTGTGTGTGTGTGTGTGTGTGTGTGTGTGTGTGTGTGTGTGTGTGTTTATATCCATTAAAAAACATTATTCAAGAAACTAGTATGAAAATGCATAATTAGGCCTACCTCTTTTGGGAGCATTGTAACTACATGGATGAGACAATAGAGGTCGCCTTAGACCAGCAAAAATGCTTCTCTTTTTGAGATGCATATTTGAATATTCAAATGCATACCCCACAATCATTGTTAATCGTTATGACGACAAAGGTTGTACACTGTATATATGAATCACAAAACGCAGAAGTAAAAACAGAAGAAATACAACTGACCTGTATTTCTGGTTCACGTCTTAGCCACATTTGGAGGTCCTACCTCGTGTTTCGTTTGTTTCCATTGAGTGACTTGATCCAGCACCCTGCCGCTGTCCACTGACTGAATCCTCCAACTGATCGGCTTTGCACTGCATTCTTCTCAGTTTTGTGTCTCCAAGCAAAATGTCAGGCGGTGAGTTATTTCATATTTTGATAGCTGTGTATTGGTTGGCTGAAAAAACATCAGCAAGTAAGTAAGTGAAATAAAATAAGTTGAGGACGTTGTTATTCTCATGCTCAAACTAATTTAAATTGACCATTGGCATGACATTAGGGTAGCCTAATGTTAAGATTCGGTAGACAATAAGGCTGGCAGCATATTCACCAATTAAGGATTTAAGTGCGCAAAAAAAGAAATTACGCACATTGCGAAAAATGGATAAGCTATCAAACTTCAGCACCTGTGTAAATGCATGTGAGAAGGCCGCGGGCAAAGCCATTTTCTTATGTATAAATGTACTGATTTCCTTGACACAGAAAAGCCAAAGGTCTACGAAGGTGTCCGGGTGAAGATCACGGTAAAGGAATTGCTGAAAAAGCGCAGAGCTCGTCAAATGAAATTGTCATCGGTAAACTGAGATCTTTCGTTCAAAAACAAGAGAAAGAACACATGCTCACTCGCTCGCTCTCACCATCATCCTCATCTCCACATTAAATAACTCTGGCAAAACAGTAATGTGCAGTAAAATCAACTTCACAATGCACCTTACTATGTGGCATATTAAACATACGATTTGGTGTAAAATAACACTTTTTCGATATCTTACAGGAATATGCAAACTCTTGGTATCAAGATGCTGTTGCCACACCTTTCTTGAGTCTGGTGCCAGAGCCAAGTGCACAACCCTGGCCCTGTGAAGACAACCCCAGTGACTATGGGACAGAGTGTTTCTCATTATACTGTGATAACTTCAGCTCAGCTCAACAGACTGAACCTGCAGCATACAGTGAACCCTGCAACTACACTCATCAACAGCCCTGGTCCCTTGGGCATATATTGCACAAAGACTATAGGGAAGGACAGGTACGCATAATGGCCATTCACACAGTGATATCCTTTAGCTTCCTCCCCTGATTTTTTCCCCTTCTTAAATCCTTATGTGGTGGATCTATTGCGAAGATAGCAATTTGGATCTATCGCTAATTCCCTATGTTCTAGCTGTAGGCTAATTGGTTATCTTCCTAAATGGCTAGGACTGTGTTAAATAGCCTCTTTGATTGTCCCCAAATCTTGAAAGCGCCTTGGCTACGGCATATTTGGTTGTCTGAAAGTACAAACTACGACTTTTTAAATGCCGACGATGCCTTATCTGGAGATACTGTAGTTTCGAAGCGCCACTGAACAGGCATGTAACTTGTCTGTAAAGGAATTATGTTTCTGTAGGGGGTCTAACGTCCATCACTAGGCAACCAGCACTGTCAATCAAATTATCTTGACCTGTCTGCACGTAGCTTGCGTGCAGACCACTCGCTCTTTAGAAAATGACTTTGAAGTTCGTTAAATACAATGACTTTCCAATACATTTAGTGGAAAGAAAACACATATGTACCCTACCATGAAAAAACTGTAGAAAGGCAACACAACAGCACATCAATCTGTAAGGTGTATTGTTGTCAGGAAAACAATACCGAACATTCTATGAGGAGCAGAATTCTACAGTGTGAAAAAGTACAGAGGCTTCTGATGCGGCTAAAAGGTTATTCATTTTCGCGATTGACCCATTACTGTAGCAGTGTCTTATGTATGAAAAGGGTGCAATTCTCTTGAACATCATCTTTTCATGTTTTGTTGCAGGCCTCCTGGTCATCATTAGAGACTAGGACTCTGGCCTGCACACCAGAGAATATTAATCCTTTGGACACCCATCATCTCCCCTCCTCACTACAAGAATACTCCTGACCCTGTGGATCCTACTTACATATCGCTTTATACAAATGTCACTCAATATGATACCTCTGTGTACTCAAACCGTACTGAATCGACCTCTACAATACAGTGGATGCCCTGACCTAAATAGCACAGGTTATTATGGGTCAACGTTGGACAACTGTTATTATAAATGGCAAGTGTCAAGCATGAGTCATGTTTAAATACAGAGTTTGTGGAGGGTGGCGGGGAGATGGTGGCTGGCTGGGCGCACTCTGTTCTGTGCCCCATCTGGAGACCAACCTGAGGTTTAGGGCTGGCAGGGTCTACCAGCTGTGTGTGAGTGTGAGAGAGAGAAAGAGAAAGAGAGAAGTTACTTTTTATAGATTGCCATAATAATTTTTCAAGTCAATAAAATGAAAATGAAAAAGGATGTTGTCGTTGTTGATCATCCAGAGCTGTACTTTATCCAAGTATGGTTTAGAAACTGGTTTATCTATCTTTTTCCCCCGTCCATCTATTCATTCTATTTCTATGGCCCAAATCCACAGACAGCATCGGTTGCTGGGACGCAAAATCGGTTGTTAGGCTAAGGACCCATGTTAAATTTGCTGTCTTCTCAGTAGCCTGCCTCATATGTGTTACGGTTTAATACAAACCATTCAAAGTAACGTAATGCAGTATTTTATCAATAAATATAATAATTTGTTATGAAAGAATTCATGCGACGTAGTAGTAATCATTAGTATTGTCCCTATGCTTCTTTGTGAGACTGTTTTAAAAACGGCGCTTTCTTTAGACGCAACAGGTTGTCAAGCGCTATTTGTTTTCTTTCCTCTGCACATTGGTTAGCACGTTAGCTAGCTAGCATCTCATTGCAGAAAAAAATAACCAATATTCAGATATGTTATACTCATGGAGCAAATTAAATATATGTTAAGGTCCTTCAAATAAGTAGTCTCTGCGACAAACGTTTATCACCTCATTAGCTAGCCTCTCATTTTTCGAGCGATAACGTCGACATTAAAGTTTTGCTAGGACGTTAAGTTCTCAAACACTCTTCAACATGGACTTGTATCACGTTTTGGAGATGATAGGAGAAGGCTCGTTTGGACGAGTGTATAAAGGACGTAAAAAGTTCAGTGGCCAAGTGAGTATATTGTATATTATTGGGAAAATATTAAAGTTACACACCGACCTTTCAGCTGTACGTTAACTTCAGCTTTGTCTGCCATTTGAGAGCTTGGAGTGCATCCATTTTGTTTTGGTCCATTGTAGGTCGTGGCACTGAAGTTTATCCCCAAGGTGGGCCGTTCTGAGAAGGAGCTGCGCAATCTCAAAAGGGAAATTGACATCATGAGGGGACTTCAACATCCGAACATTGTCCTGCTCTTAGACAGCTTTGAGACTGAAAGAGAGGTATGTAAAAGCTGTTGTCTTCACCTGCATATAATGTCATCAGTTATACGTTACGTTATTACTTAGCATGGAAGATACATGCATACAATACATTATAAGTACATTAATAACATGATAATGCTGTCTATTCATGGAAGGTTGTTGTTGTGACTGAGTATGCAGAGGGAGAGTTGTTCCAGATCCTTGAAGATGATGGGAACTTACCAGAGAGCCAGGTAAAGCCATTGACTCATCGTGTAGTATTACGTATTACAATAAGAACAATAAGAACGGCAAAGTACTGTAAAATGAAACCTATTATCAATCAAACAGCAGATATTCATGCATGTATTTTTCATCCAATGCAAAGGTCCGTGATATTGCCTGCCAGCTGGTCTCTGCCTTGTATTATTTGCATTCCCATCGGATTCTCCACCGTGACATGAAACCACAGAACATTCTGCTGGGCAAAGGAGGGGTGGTGAAGCTGTGTGATTTTGGGTGAGTGTATTTGGTGCTGAAAGGACAGCCTTTGTGTTGAAGGAGAACTTTGTGGTGTTGAAAGCTGTGACATTCAATCTGTTAAGAAAAACTCTGACGAAGGCCAACAGGCCAAAACGTAAGCTTGAGTAAAAACAGTGATACTAGCAAGAACAGTGTGCAGGTTTCTCTTTTCTTTCAAGTAATCTCATTGTTACCATGCACCTGCAACAGACAGCTCAGATTTCTGAGTGCCTTTTTGAATTTTGATTCAATCAGTTATAGAAATCTCGCTGATGAGGGCACACACTTTATTATATGTATAAGTAGAGGAAACTCAAGTTGAGAAGGATGCCTAATTATACCCTATAGTGAGTCTGTCTGCCTTTAACTGTACCTGTGTGTCTCCTATCCTCCAGATTTGCTAGAGCAATGAGTGTGTCCACCCTGGTCCTGACCTCCATCAAGGGGACGCCCCTCTACATGTCCCCAGAACTGGTAGAGGAGAAGCCCTACGACCACACAGCCGACCTCTGGTCTCTGGGCTGCATCCTCTATGAGCTCCACACGGGGGCGCCACCCTTCTACACCAACTCCATCTTTCAGCTGGTCCAGCTCATAGTCAGAGACCCGGTCAAGTGGCCGGACACCATGAGCCAGACCTGCACGGTACTACAGAGTCCCTGTTAACTCTGAATTAATCCAGTGTTTTACCTTGAAATACAAACTGAATCATACTACATTTCACAGTGAAACTATAGTGAAACTAATAGTGAAACATTTAGTTTGTGTAATTCAATTTGGAATTGAAACTAGTGATTTTAAGCTTATGTATATTAATTAAGATAGCATTTAGAGGCCCATTACCACATGGCTTGTCTATAATCTTTCCATGCCAGGCTTTCCTGAAAGGTTTGTTGACCAAAGACCCACAGAAGAGGTTGTCGTGGCCACACCTCCTAAAACACCCATTTGTTGCTGATGGAGTTCTTGGTAAGACTCTTTTTTATTCTACATTCTATTTTTTATGATAGACCTCTTTAAATAACAGACTTCTATAGTAGACATAGAGACCTCATCTATTCCTTGTGTTGTTGTTGTCTGTAGTTCTCTCAGACCCCGTTGTGTCCAGCCCGCTGACAGTGGCCCCCAGCCCAGACCTGCAGGTGCTGAAACTCCAGCAGGCAGCGCAGAAAGCAGCGCCACATGGTGGAGAGGGGAGGTTACTGCGCAAGGCCAGGGAACAGAGGGACAAGAGGAACAGACAGGTAGGTAGACTGGGCAAGGGCTCGACAATAACACTTGCCCGAGACAAGTAAAAAAAAAAATAGCAAGGCAAGCAGACTAAAGATTTAAGTTGACCGAATGGACAAGTTTAAAAAAATCACTATCTTACACAATATATTACTTCAATCAGAAATTGGATCAGAGTGTCATCCGGGTGCAATGTTTTGCGCACTGTTCTACCATTTTCAGCAGAGCGCATCGGAGTAGAATTGTTTTGCATTGACAGGAACGAGCAGTCTTTTTCAATCACCAAGGGCCGGTTGCACCAGTTGATCGTAAGCCCTTCTATGAGTTACAAATGGGGGCAAATTCAATGACTAGCGGGGAGCAGGCGTATGGTGTTAAATTGGGACTATATCACGATAGGCATAGAAAATATTAGCAATCTATATTTTTTTAAATGTGTCTCGGGTTCATATATGATCTGGCCAAGGCTTTCGACTCTGTCAATCATCACATCCTTATCGGCAGACTCGACAGCCTTGGTTTCTCAAATGACTGCCTCGCATGGTTCACCAATTACTTCTCTGATAGAGTTCAGTGTGTCAAATCAGAGGGCCTGTTGTCCGGGCCTTTGGCAGTCTCTATGGGGGTGCCACAGGGTTCAATTCTTGGGCCGACTCTCTTCTCTGTATACATCAATGATGTCGCTCTTGCTGCAGGGGAGTCTCTGATTCACCTTTACGCAGACGACACCATTCTGTATTCTTCTGGCCCCTCTTTGGACACTGTGTTAAGTACCCTCCAGACGAGCTTCAATGCCATACAACTCTCCTTCCGTGGCCTACAATTGCTCTTAAACGCAAGTAAAACTAAATGCATGCTCTTCAACCGATCGCTGCCGCACCTGTCCCCCGTCCAGCATCACTACTCTGGACGGTTCTGTCTTAGATTATGTGGACAACTACAAATACCTAGGTGTCTGGTTAGACTGTAAACTCTCCTTCCAGACTCACATCAAACATCTCCAATCTAAAATTAAATCTAGAATTGGCTTCCTATTTCGCAACAAAGCTTCCTTCACTCATGCTGCCAAACATACCCTCGTAAAACTGACCATCCTACCGATCCTTCGACTTCGGTGATGTCATTTACAAAATAGCCTCCAATACTCTACTCAACAAATTGGATGCAGTCTATCACAGTGCCATCCGTTTTGTTACCAAAGCCAAATATACCACCCACCACTGCGACCTGTACGCCTCGTAGGCTGGCCTTCGCTACACTCGTCGCCATATCCACTGGCTCCAGGTCATCTACAAGTCCCTGCTAGGTAAAGTCCCGCCTTATCTCAGCTCGCTGGTCACCTTAGCAGCACCAACCTGTAGCACGCGCTCTAGCAGGTATATCTCACTGGTCACCCCCAAAGCCAATTCCTCCTTTGGCCGACTCTCTTTCCAGTTCTCTGCTGCCAATTACTGGAATGAACTACAAAAATCCCTGAAATTGGAGACACTTATCTCCCTCACCAGATTTAAGCACCAGCTGTCAGAGCAGCTCACAGACCACTGTACCTGTTTATAGTTTTTGGAGTTGCATATGCGTGGGGTTATTTAAGGTTTAAGGTTACATAGATGTGACAACAAATAGATGAGCTATCACCTCCACTTATTTTCCCAGCTAGAGATCAATTAACCAAATACTCAGACCGATTCAGTTAAACACAATCACATTGATTGATTAGTCTACCAGACAAGTCATGGGTTTTTGGTCGGGAGAAAGCTACTACGCGAGCGAAGAGAGAAATAATCCACTTGTTGAGATGAGCAAACTAGACTAAAGATGATCCTAAGCACTCACCTCAATTAAGCTAAAATGTTCCTAACCTAATTATAACCATATATCCAAACGGGGATTTAGTGAAAACTAAAGTCTGACATTGATTGATTTGTCAAGACATGTCCCCAGTCCCCACACTTGTCTCAAAGCAGCACGATAGCACTGTCCCAATCAGAACAGTGCTGAAATTATAATATTTTCCACTATTGCTTTAATTTGTTAACAGTTGGTGTCTTTGGGAGTTTCAGAATATTTTATCCTAAGGTTATAGATGAACATATCTTAGTTACCTTGCTTTGAAGTAGCCTACTATAGCCATTTGATCCCTGATTAATTGAATGAGGGAATTATTTTATAAAGACATAAAAAGTATTAGTTTTAGTTGTAGTGTTGCAATATTTTACAAGCTACTTAAGGTGTCAGAATGCTTCAGTTTGGCTTTTGCCCAGCCTAACCGAACAAGTGTGCTTGCGTACTCCCTTAAAAACCTCTGCTTGAAAAACTAGAAAAAAGCGTCAATAGTACTGTTTGTTCATTTTGAGACGAAGTAGCCAGTATATGCACTTCCTCAAAAGAGTCAGAAGGAATTTAAGATAACTCAAGAAAAACATTTTTGCCAAAGAGATCTTAGTCATGCAATTTTACATCTAAAAGATGTTTGGTGCAGTATTTTTCTATGAAAGAATGTGCATGAAAACAAGTCGTCTCTCGTTGAACGACAAACACTTTATTGAAGAATCCCTACTGTTGACCGATCACTGACGAAGGGGCATAGTCCAAAACGAACAAAAATGTCACAAAATGTCGTCGTAATACATTCACGAACTCTACTAAACTGGGAAGCATGTGGACGCCTTTAGGGTGGCCAACCATCCACCAAGGGAGCCTTGTATTTTGATAGGAAGGCTACATTCTTTTCAGATTTTCTATGGTAATAATGATAATGCATTTTATTTTGTAAAGTGGTTTCTTGCATCATACAATGATGTAAAAAAATTGTGTTACAAAAATCTGTCCTGCTTGTCTGAATGGTTAATATCAAGCACTGTGCGCACAAAGTGACAGACAGAGCTGTTGAATCAACGCACAGTATCAGGACAGAAATGTATGTAAAAGTAAAGTATCATGTGTATCATAATTGTGTGTGTCGTAATCATGAACGTACTTAGAAATAGAAAGGAAGGACAAGCTGTTCACAATAACTTTCACACTCATGTACACTATGCTCAGGTGGGAAATGGAAAGACTGAATCATCTAGTCAGGCACTTTCAAGGACAGCCCCTGCAGTGAAGCCCCTGTCCAAAGACAACCTGGTGGCTCCCTCAGATGGTTTGGATCAAGATCTGTCACAATTAACCGCCAGTCTGAGCCTTACCACAAAACAGTCTGCCATTGAGAGATCTACTAACAGGTACAATGTGGTGAGCCTTTAAAACTCCAGATAGTCTACTCCCCACAGATAGGTGTGTTCTATGAAAATGATCAATGGAAAGCACTCACACATCTGAGGGTTTCTTCTCCAGGTGCGTCGTAAATGTTCAAAGCTTTGACAAAGGCTGTGAACCTGAAACGTTACTAATTTATAAAAGTCCTTTATGTAAATGTAAAGGGGTTTCCCCCTTGTCCCCAGCAGGGGTCAGATCAGCCGGGACTACGAGCTGGAGTTCCCCTCTGTGGAGGTTGGACCCCGACAGGCCCAGAGGCGACCTGAGACTCAGGAGCGGGGCCAGGCAAGGACCAGCCTGAGTGCCGTGAGGCTCCACAGCCAGGTTAGTGTCACTGGAGAGAAGTGCTCTTTGAGTGACGATGAGACAGTCTAGGACAGGGTTTTGGGTTTCATGAGTTTTGCTTAAGCTTATCATGGTTTGTAATTCATTGTTGGTTATTTACTACTTTTTGTTAGGATGTTGACAGTGATGAGGAGTGGGAGAGGTTGATCCAGCAGACCTCCGTTTCCAGTGGCCAAACCATTCAAATCATACCTCGATTGAAAGAGAAGTTGCTGACATCCAAAACCCTGGTAACTACTGCTCACAGGCAACTACAGTAGAATCAAGTTAGTTGAATTCAAGTTGGATAGAAAAAACGTATTTGGTGTGATTTGAATTCAATGCCACCGTAAAGACTGATGTCTTCTATGCTAATGACAAATCCAATTTCCCCTCTGAGGATCAATAACGTTTATTCAAATGTATTCTTTGACATAAACCCTGTGTTTCTGTGTTCTTGGTAAGCTATTGGATGGTATCCTAGAGGGGGCATGTCAGATCCGTCAGCCGCTGAAGGTCCTGTCCAACCTGATCTTGACCTCTAACTCAGAGGACTCCCATCGACTTAGACAGGAAATCGGACTACCTCATTTCCTGTTCAACCTGGTCCAGGATATTGTGGAGAATCCAGTGGTCGTTAAGGTTAATTTGGTGACGTTCATATTTTCATAGATCGAGACTTGGTCTACAGTAATCCAATGGGATTGTGAGAAAACTATTTGATGGCTGTTTTATTGAAGTAAATATGTGCCAGTAAGGACTGCAATGTTCATTTCGGTGGATATCCCCTCAACTGCTAACTCGCTTTTTCTGTCTCTCTCATCATGTTAATAATCTCCATCAGCAACCGTGGAGTGTGACAGTACTGGGGGAAGTGATTGTTCTACTCTTGAACTATTGGGAGAAGCACCGTGACTGGCAACAAGCAGAGAACAAGTTTGTTTCTTTATTTCTTCTTCCCTCTTAGTGGTTTAAAATTGTTGTATTTAGTACATTTACATAGTTCAAGGTCACAGTTTAAAGTGACATAATGTTTAACAATATTTCAATGTCATATGACACATAAAACCTTTTCTCACTGTAGACTGGAAGATTACGCTATGCCCTTTTTCAAGATTCTGCTTCGGCCTGACCCTAACCCATTGGCAGTAAGTATGAAACCACTCAAAGAAATGCGGTAGACTAGTCGTGTTGAATTGGCTCTGGACAGACTCCTTTTCTATATCTCTGATCTAGCCTCTGGCTGCAGCCATTCTGGCCATATTCAGCCAGTGTGGAGTCTCTGTGGTTGTTAGCATGGACAGGATCACTGCCCAGCTCAACAAGCTTCTCTCAGACTCCGATGAGGTAGGCTATGAGTGTCTATTAAATTGCATAGCTAATGTACTAATATAAGTGTATGAATGAATGGTGTTATCTTTGTGTGTAAATATTTATACTAATTATTTGTATGACAGCTTTACTTCTTGAAATAGTTTTGCAATGAAAAACAATATATGTTTTGTTGTGTCTGACTAGACTGTTCCCTGAAATGTTCCCTCTCCCAGACACGCGTCCCATTTCCATCAGGCTGGGGGTTCTGTGATGGCTTCTTGTCATTGGTTCTCCACACACTAACTGAGGTTAGATGTGCCTGCATACAGATTTGTCAATGACAAAAATATTTTTATCCATAAAAAACAATATCCCCTTTTATTCTCTGAACAGCATGAAAACCCTCCGCACTCTGCTTCTTTGGATCCAAGCATTCTTCGCCTCCTGTGGGTGAAAGTTGGTACTTCACTGGAGAAGACATCAGCCAGAACAAAGTTCTGCTCCTCAAACGGTATAAACTACACTACCTGATAATGTTGGTCTCTCACCAACATTGAACACAATGAAGAAGTCTAAAACCTCTGTCTAATCTGTTTCCCTGCCTACTTAAACAAGACATTAAACCACAAACAATTATTTTCTGGAATTCTGTCTTAGGTTGAGCTCTCACCATTCTAATATAAATGGTTTCCATCTCCTGTCCCATCAGGACTGTATGTGTTCCTGTCCCTCGCCCTTTTTGTCCTTACCAAGGACCCGTACAGCTGTGTTCCCCTGTTCTCAGACAGTGACACAAACTGCATACTCACCCTGGGCCACCTGCTCACCACTGATTGGTTAGTGACCTCTCCATCTCTCTCTCCGTCTAGCTGTCTTCTTGCATAACACATCTTGTGATTATCCTAATAATACTTATAGCATATCAACAGTCAATCACTGCCATACTGTTACGGTGGGGATATGTGGAGAGTGCCTCCTCTTTTCCAGTGTTTCCAGGCCGTCTGAGGAGACTCACGGCCAGCTTTGGGGTGGTGACTCCAGTGTGAACAGCCTATCAGTGTTGAGCTGCCACCTGCTGTGTTTCCCCTTTGCCCTGGACCTGTCCTCAGAGACCATGGACAGACTACTCCAGCTGTACGACAGCGCTGGCATTGTCTCTGGCCTGCTGCAGGTCAGGCTCTTCCCTTACAGCACCCTTACAAGAACATTGTTAAGCCTTTGGATGTATGAGTATGTATTGACAATGCGCAAAGACCCCACTCCTAATTGTGATCTCCCTCTCTGTTGATATGTCTGTCTGACATACAGAGTGACGGAAAACCTTGCAGTTTAACATAACGCTTGCTCTAGTCACACATCAGGTTCATTCCACAACTGCTACTCCACCACACTGCTGTCTTGGCACCATTGGGAGAACATTGTGTTGTTCAATGCCTGGTGTCTTTGATGGTTGAACTGGATTATGTGCGTTTTTTTCTGTTCTGGATCAGGTTATCCAGTCCGTTCCTCCGTCTCTCCTGGAACTACCTCTCTCTCTGCTGTGTCGCCTGCTGCTGTGTGACCCCGGCCGCTCTGTCCCCTGCTTCACAGCAGCCGCCAGGGCCCAAGGCTTCTTCTCTCCACCCAGCAGTGACCCCAAGGAGGATAGAAGAGACCAGGCCCCAGCCTCCAGGGTCATGGACCAGGCTGGGCACCCAGTGTCTATATCTAGGACTGCCAGCTCCCTTCTCTCTGACCTGCTAAAGCCTGATAGTGAAGCCCTGTGGGGGTCGGCCGTGGAGCTCTTCACCCTACTGTCCCAGGCTGCCCGCTGCTCCCCCAGGTCCCGACCCTCCACCCCTCATCTCCACCTGGAGCCTGCTCCCCTGCACCAGGCCCTGGCTCACCCAGACGACAGGGTCAGAGCTGCTGCCTGTAGCCTGCTAGGCAACCTGGACCCGTTTACACCTCCCTCCACCAGTGACCCACAACGGACCTGGCTGCAACCCGCCATCCTCAGAGACATAATTGGCTGTCTCCACGACCCCTCCGCTTCCGTACGGAGGATGGCCTGCAGGGCCGTGGGCAATTGGCTGGGGCTCATCGGAAAGGCAGAGTTTAGAACACGGAGAGCCAATGGGAGAGAGACCAGTAGTGCCCCTATTACAGCCCGGGACAGGAAGAAGGGCAAGCCAGACAGGACTGTGTCCTCCCAGTCCCTGGTAGGAGACGGAGGAGACTCATCCACAACACTCAAACAGCAAGTAGTAGACCAGGAGGATGAAAGTGGATGGGTGGAGGAAGCCAATTGGGCAACAACTGAGCTACTCTCCCTCATAACGGACCCTGATGCCCTGACGCGCCGCCACTGCTGCGCTGCCCTGGGCAACATGGCTGCGGTGGAAGGGGGTGTGGCCTCACTGCTGGAGGGAGACGTGCCCCTTCTCCTCCTACAGGCCGCCTGTACCGACTCCCAGCATGCCGTCCAACGAGCGGCTGTCGCTACCCTGAGCTTATACAGCCAACAGGATGCACTACGACAGGTAATAGAGGGTGATATTACCAAGGGGTAGACATTGAAATAAATATAAGCACCATAGAATAGTTTAGTCACAGTGGGTCAAACTTCAAATTTAAAAAAAATTGTTTCATATCCTCCATGAGATGGTGAATGTCTATCTAACACACATTATAATATTATAGTAATTGCAGTGGCTTGTTATCTAATTTAGAATGCAATTAATACTACTCTTTGAAGTGTTTACATAGTTATTAGACTTTCTACATTTCTAAAACCTTTTTCAGTGCCAGGCTGTTGTGGAATGTTATCCCCTCCGAACCCCTTGCTTACACAAAAAGTTTTTATTTATCCGTTTCTATTATATAGAAACTTTCTATTATATAATTTATTGAGTTTCTTAAATGTTGCCATATCTCATGTCATGATCAAACACCAAAACTTTACTCTTTACTCACCATCATTTAACTCTGGATGCAACACTGCATGTCTGCTCACACACACACATTTACTCTCTTATCACTCTCATGCTTACACAGACACACACTCACATTCTCTCACACAAACATACTCTCACACACACACACACACACATTCTCGCTCTCTCTTACACATACACAAACAGACAAACTCTGTCTACTCAGACCATATTCCAACCTCTCTCACCTGTGCCTTAAGGCTCTGCTGTCCCTTGATGCACGTGAGAAACTTCGTCAGGCTTCACAGCATGTCGCACCTCCACAGTGTGACTACTGTCAGATCATCAAGCTGCTGTGAAGGCCAATGCAGTGAGTGAGAGAATAGTGTGTGTCTATTTGGTAAGATCAGACTTGTGGATCAGCCCGTCTGCCTTTGCCTTAATACTGGGATTCAATGTATAAGCTGGATGCCGGATGTTGTATCCCCTACCCATAACTCATCTGTGCAGCGCGCTGGTTGATAAAATTATTGCCATCAATATTTTATGTCTTTTGTTTTAGAAGATAAAAGTAAACTTCATTACATTGAGGGATTGTCATTTGGGATAACTTGTTAACATGTTTAACTCTAACTTAAGGAGCATAATTGATTTGTTTAGTTTGGGCAATATGGTCTGGACTTGTACACTGTAAGTCAAGTTTTTTGAGTGTAATGTAATTTGTAATGCTTTGAATTTGATTAAAGTATGTAGTGTAAGCCTATCAGAAATTGATAGATTTTGTTTAACTATGGAAAAAGGTAGTTTTCAAGTAATTCTTGACGAAGACTTTTGATTTGTTATGCACGGGTATTAATAAATCCTCCTTCTAATATTATATTAGAAGATTAGAAGACTATATTTGTGCTCGTTTTTTTTACCTGCTCTTGAGCCAATCTTAATAATTAGATAAAAATGACATATGCACACACTATCCATTCATTAATTCGAATCATAATTTAACAAAGTATAATAACTCAATTGTAAAACAAAAAAACTACAGTTGGCCAAGTGAGCGAGTTTTCAGAACAAAATAATATTCTAAAAATCTGTTTATTTTGATTGCATTATTAAGATGTTGTCAACTTTTAAATGAGCCCATGTTATGAGACGGAATATCATTTGTGCATGAATGTAAAGGGATTTAGAACATTGGCATTGTACATGTTGGTTGTACAACTTTCATGCCCAAGTGCAGTTTCGGCAATTAGCAGGAAGAGAGAGATCATGTTGCGGATTTCCTTGTGGCACAAAAATGTTTGGTATGATCCAATTGCATTTTAGACAGGCATAAGGTCTCTTGTGAAAATGTCTCAAATTAGTATTTGTCCAAGTAAATGTTTTTCCCCCGGAGTACATAAAACAATATATTTGAGTGTGATGCTTCCCCTTAAAATGTCAATTTTGAGGAGATAAAATATATATAAAAAACTGTTGAACATTATATGCTTGATAACATTTGGTCCTAGGCTGTGTGATATAATGTGACTGATAGAGTCCAAACACACCTTCAATGATAATTGCATATTTGTTGTGGAGTAGGCTAGTGCCTGATTTCATGCTGAATAGGGCCTATATGACAGTTTAATATGTATGTGATAACACTATTTTACATGTAAAATGACATGTTGGGAGTTTTTATGTAGGTCTACACCACTTAAAACTTGTCTTTTTTTCACAGAAAATGACATGCCCGGGAGTGAATACTGCGTCCATCTCACATGGAATGACTGGTTGCACTTGTTTGAAAAATGTATAAATGTTATGCTACAGGTATGTATGTCAAAGAAAATCCTGTCGCGTCTAAAAATTGCTTGCCCTCCATAACAAAAATACAGACGGGTGTTTTTGGCCTTTCCCTCCAAGGAGCAGATTGATAAAGCAATAAAACGTTAAATATATTTGAAATCAAGCCAGATTCTGTACAACAGTCTATGTAATCCACGCTTTGTAAAAAACAACAACGCATCCAAAAAAAAATACTTTTAATGCCTCATTTCGAAACAGTTCCAAGAAGTATCCTAATCTATCCGTTATTTCATTTATGTGGGCTAAATCTCCCCTGGCTTTTCACCAGAAATTACCCATGCATAACGGAGATGAGCTCAAAACAAGAATAAACTGTTAGGCTACTGTGTAGACACCAATCACTTTATTTGAATAAAACGAGTGACATGTAACACAAAGGAAATATATTGAGAGGAAACATTGGAATTATTTCAAAATTACTAAATGGTTGGTTATTTTATGTGGTGTAACTTATTGGTCGTAATCGTGTTGCTGAAATGTATGAGGCTTAATATTGAAAGTAATAGAATCTCAATATCACAAAATAACATTAATACACATTGCATTAAAAGCTGTATTTCAGAAACATGATTGTATATCGCCAAAATAACAGACCATATTTGAAAAAGATGCAGTGTCCTACTCATTCATCCAAAAGATTGACAACAAATAATTACATTATATTAAGATCTTAACTATTAGTTAAGATATTTAAGAGTTATTGCATTTCAACTTAAATGCATTCAAAAAGCAACAGCAATTCAATTGGATTAATTTCTATTAAAGATCAAATTAGATTTTTAAATTTAAAGATGATATATTGCTACATTTGCGTAAAGCAGATTGACCGTTTTTAGAAAGATTTAGAATTGTACCAAATTATAAAATAAAGGTTTATACTAAATTAATTGACACTGCATCCTTGTAGACAAAAGCGGGAAAGAACATGAAAAGCTATCACAAACATTCTAGTGAAAAATAGTTTTTTTTGTTCTTTTTAGAAAAAAGCAAAGGCTGACTACCTACCTACCATCTCTCCTTCAAGACACAATTGAAAAAGTATTTATAAATCAGACAAGAGCATACCCGCCATATAAAATCACAAACCCTGATTTGCTTTTACAGCAAGTAAAGAGACAGAGGGTCCCACAATGATTTCTGAAATCCTATACCATCTAATCCAGTGAAGAGAAACGACTAGGAAAGAGCTAGAGACAAATGAATTTGCTGAGAGAGAGCATGGAATGTGAGGCTGCTATGGAATCAGTGCACAGTAGCTATATAGCATCATATAGACAGACAGAATTTTAGTAGCCATGAAAGTCTTTGCCATGCAAAAAAAACTTCAGTCAAGAATTACCAACTTACATACTTCTAGAACTTTGGGCATGAATTGCATAACCTGAGCTATAAAACTGATTGTATCATATTGCAATTTGCATTTAAGGGGACAACACTTTCAACAAAATCTTAAGTCAAAGTCTGTTTTTGCATTCATATTTATATTACTTTGCTTTCAATTATTGGAATAATAATTTTGGAAAATATACAAATAGTGCAAAGCTCTCACAAATAAACAAAGATTGTCTTTTGATAAAAAGCTAATGAGTATATTGAACCGGTAGCTAAGTTATTGACATCAAGACCAGTGTCTTAGTTGAATCACATTAGTCTAACCAGTATATAAAACACACCACTGGTGGAAATCAAACCCATCTCCATTCAACAGGAAACCCATTCAGAAATTGATTGTCAGCTGAGACATTACAGCATCACAGTGCAGGCTTGCTTAGTTAGTGCCGATTGCCGAAACAGTGGAAGTATAAAGTAGTTGTTTGACTCGTAAAAAAAAAGGAAATCACGTCATCAAAACATGCAATTGAACCCCTTTGTCGCCCCTCACCCTGACCCTCCCAAAGAAAAAGAAAAAAATGTAATATTCAATTTCAAAACATTGAAAAACGAACATTTCCCTGTCATTTTTCCTTCAAATCTACTTGCAGAAAGTCTTCGTCATCTTGTCTTCATCATCAGGCGTCGGTGTCCGGTTGCTTGAGCCGTTGACTGCGGGCCTTGTACACTTCGATCAGTAGGTCTTTAACATACTGGATCTCCCTCTCCACTGACTCTGCTTTGTCCCGAAGTTCCCGGTTATGCCCCTCCAGACCGTGCAGCTGCTCCTCAAGGCAGTCCAGCTCCGCCCTTTTACGTTGGCGATACCTGGTAGGGTGGGGTCAAACGGGAGAAGATAAGATTAATCAGAGTGAAATCAAAGTAAAAGTCAAATGCCAGTGGCAATGTTCTATTTAGTTCTGTTATCAACAAATCAGACAGAACAACATTTGGATAAAAACAAACTGGACGATTCAGAGTTGAGATAAGCACACACAACTCAGACTTTTGCTAAAATCATTTATTGATGTCAATGGGAGACTTGTGTAGAAATTCAAGTGCGCAGATCTCAAGTTTGAATACCACCTTAAGCTTTCAGCGCTTGGTTGAATCATCATACCTATGAGCGGCAGTCTTGTTTTGGTCTCTCTTCTTCTGCTTGCGCTCTGGCGGATGGTGGACCTCCCCTGGCATTGTTTCGTCCAGCTCAGGCTTTGCGAGGGGACAGGTGTCCTCCTTCAACCCCAACACCACCTGCCTGTCAAGAGCCTCCCTATCCATTGCCAGACAGTCAGAGCCCTGCTGGTCCTCTAGAAACCCACTACAGTGGAAGTCATGATGTTGACGGCCCATCTCTAAACCCTCTGCCTTGACCTGCTCACTGACCGTCCCTTGGAAGCCGTGGTGGTAGGAGGCCTCTGATTGGGACGCTGCCTGAAGATAACAACCCTCACTAGTCTCCGTCTTCCAAGGAATAGTGGACATCTTGGAAGACAACTCACTGACTATGCCAACTTTGACATTACTACTCAACAATTCTATCTCACTGCTACTCGCACATCCTCCACCACCACAACTGACATTCACTTCCCTCATGCCATACATCAACAGCTCCTCTTTCTTGTGTGGGATATCCAACGGCCCGCCAAAGCCACCATACCCACTGCCAACAGCTATGACCTCTTCCGCGAACTGACCATTTTTCTCTTCCTTTGGTAAAAAGGCGCATCTTCGAATCTCAACTCCACTGCCTAGACAGTAACCTTTCCCGACTACCCGCTCGTCCTCTACACAGCTGTAACTGCCACTTAGAGTCACCGATGGGTTACTTCCTTTGGAACTCCATATGCTATTCTCGTAGATCTCGCCCACCCTCACCCCGTCTGAAACTCTTTTGCGACTACACCCATTGGGGCGATTGCTACAACTGTAAGGGGCGTGTCTAGGCAATTTTGATCGCCCAATGGGCCCACCTCCGCAAAAGCTCAGCAGGTCTAGTTCCCCAGTTGCCAGGGTAACAAGTAGAGGGCTGTGTTCCGATTGGTTGGAGGTGGAGTATGATGACGCATGAAAGGGCAACTGGTAGTATGACTGGTGGGGACCCACTGGCGGTGGACCCTTGTCGCATTTTCCCAGTTTCGGTCCTTTCTCCGGCAGCGGTTCAGACAGGAAGTAGTCCTCCA
Organism: Brachymystax lenok tsinlingensis; assembly: GCA_030435695.1. Taxonomy (NCBI): domain Eukaryota; kingdom Metazoa; phylum Chordata; class Actinopteri; order Salmoniformes; family Salmonidae; genus Brachymystax; species Brachymystax lenok. The sequence goes on along the minus strand of CM059792.1, from coordinate 4,162,882 downwards.
GTTGAGCGAGTTCCTCTTGCAGCAGAGAAGTCATGACCTCCAAGTCAGAGGGCACCTGGATGTCATGCTGGAGGGGTGAGGGAGGAAGGGAGGAATTGGGGGAGGGAGAGGGGTGAGGGTTTGGGAGGTACGAGGAGAAATCCACTTCTTCAGTCATCCAGTCCGTGAGACCATCACCTATTGAGAGAAGAAAAATACAAAATTGTCATAAATGCTGGAAACATCATCGTTAATTGATTGTAATTAATTAGGACTACATAGCAATGGTAATGAAATCTTAAACGTTGATAATGGAAAAACAAATAACGAGTTTGTATTTTAAAGCCTGAACACTAAAATGAGTGAAAACAACTTAAAACATTTAGTAAAAAGTAGCTACATTTTAACAGGAAAAAACTTCAGACGTTAACTACTTTATTACTCACTGTTCGAAGGAGAACGAATGTGCTGCAGTGCGGTGCCCACCTGAAATGTGGAAAAATAAAAAAGCGTACTCTGCAACTCACCAATTAAGTGCTGGCTCTCCTCTGGCACCTCCCCCCTGCACTCCTGTGATTGGCTGAGGTTAGCCTGTGGGTGAGAGAGAGCGAGGGGGTCTGCCGGGCAGACGCGAAGAGTCTTCCAGAGAGGAGCTGCTGACGTTGCCATCATTTTGTCTATTGGTCTTTTGATTCAATCCGATTAGTCCGATCGTACGATATGAGTTGGTGGGGTCTGAGAGTTGAGCCACAGTGAGCAGGGCTGGGTGAGCATAATGACACCTATAGGAGGTAAAGAATGAGTAGGGAGGTGTTTAAAGCGAGTCATTAAAAACTATACACTGACACTTTGGGTTGCTGATCATCACCACAAAAACAGTGGCTGAGACATTTCTTAAAACAGTATGAGTCACTCATCATACAAAAAGAATAGATGTCCCACTTAACAAAGGAACAAGAAGAAAACATTGGGTTGAACCCATTCAGTCTCTAGGTGGCTAGGTAGGTAATGACCTCAACAGGTTTGCAAGCCCAACACTTACAACATTACGTAAAACAAAAATGGTGCTTTTGAATAGCAGGCAATCACAATAAATAGAAATATATCCTAATGTTGCACTATTACCATGTTATCATGTTGTTATTAGTGCAAGTAACCCAAGGTCCCTCTCCCAACTGAGGTTCTTGGCTTTTTTTGACCTGAAGGTTCAGATCATAAAGGTGCGATAAAAGCCCAAGCCAAACCCACAATACAGACAGAAACATTCACACATTATGTGCACTTACCTACAGTAACCAAAAAAAAAAATACCCGTATAATCATCAGAAATAAAATATCTCTCAAAAGTCAGAATAACTTCACAGGAACTGAGAGTCCGTGGGTGTGCTGTCATACCGACCACACCACAAATGTTATGTTGATGCACTTGATGCATTCAAAACACGTGGGCTTAAGCAAATGACATAATGCATACCTGTTTATGTTCTACGATAACCCATACTCATCTGGAGCACCGTTACTTCCTCAATGTGGTTAACTATCTAATTGGCCTACTCTACTCTAAACAATCAGCCTACACATGCACCATTTAAGACTGTCATTAATAATAGAGAAACAGCTTAGCCTAATGGTTGTCTAACTATAACAACAACTTAATTAATGGATACTCAGACAAAGTGAATAGAAAAACAAAAGAAACCTATTCCCACATGACAACACCTTTTGCCAAGACAGACTAAAATATACTGAGCCAATAAAGTTTACAGTATTGGCCATACTGTACATTTATCACAAATATTGTGTGTTCAAAATGTTTAACAGCAATAACATAACATACTGTTATTATTTGCCTTTTGCTGCCATTGTAATTATCATTTATGGGCTGCCTATTTCTATTGTTGTGGTGTGATTACTGTTGTTGTTGACAAAGTTGTCAGCAGTCATCACAACGCTGTAGCTATTATAAGCACTAAACACGTTCAATTAAAAACACCACCCGTAGATTACATTATTGAGATAAATGTATCTCAAACAGATACAATGTAATATGCACAACAGTTCAAGTGAGTGGGCTGGCAACAAAGTTTCGAACGCTTCGGAAAAGATACAATGTAACAAGTTTCACTTACTCCATTCTTGCTGAAAATTCTTGTGAGTTTGGGGTGCGTTGCAAGAGCAAAGCACGGCGTCTTTCGGGGGTCCGAGTTCTTCTCAAATTCAACAAGCCATGGCTCCCCTGGAAAATCCGGGACAGAAGTGAAGTCTTGTTGTTGCTTCTTTGTTGTGATGAACTTGATGACTGAGAGACGATTTATTGAGTGAGAGCATCAGTTCATTCACACCTAGCAACCGGCTGCGTCACGATGGGCAGGCAAACCAGGCTGTAGATTCCTCCGCCCTCTCTCCAACCTCCTCTTGTTTTCAAGACATCCGCGCACGTTCCAGTGTGAGACTTGAAGAATATCTAGTCAATATATTTGCTATTGGTGGAGATATCTTTACAATCAAGTTGAAAATTGATGTTTAGGAGGGAGGAGGAGGTAGGCTATAGCTGGTTCCCTATCAGAGCAGGTGCACAGGTGTAAACATGCCTGATGCCCAAAATGTGACTTATTCTTGATGCCACAGGGCGTAAACACACTTATGCGCCTTATTGTTTACATGGGGACTATTTAATTTCATGCTGCGAGGAAGGACACCATATGCTATACAGGGGATGCTTGGTTGCTATTGCAACTCAGTTGCATCAGCGCTTCAGGCAGAGTGCAGATTCGCTGGATGCACCGAACCTGTCGCTCCGCTATTGGCTGTGGAAGGATAGATCTGTTGCCCGATTGGCTACCCGGTGCTATGGTGGTTTTTCAGTTTACCGCTCTCTGTGCACATGTTCCACGTAAACAACATCCCGAGTGTAAACGGAGGAACGTTTCCAAAGAGGCGGCTGCGGCACATCATCTATGTTCTGAAAAGGGTTAGCATGTTGTATTGGGATTCCAGTATAGGCTACAATGTAGCCCAAGCATTACTCATGTAAAGTGGATTATATCTGGTTTGTAACATTGTCATAAAGATGTTCTACAAAGAACGTGTGAGAAATGTCTTAAATTGCATGTAGACTATGGGACATTATTCATGCGGCCCAAAATCCATGTTAAAAAAATATACTTAAAAGCAGGAGCTTATAAGGTTACACCGATTTAACACCTATTAAGCTTGTATTCAACAATTTGAATTGTCTTGTCTAGGGTATAGAAAAGTGCTTGGTGGTGAGTAAATGAAGAACAGCCGAAGAAAAACAACCACTCCAATCACCATCCCTTGTTCGTGCGTAGCCTAATATTGTATCATATGTAGACCAATTTACACTCTAGACCCACAGGGTGATGTGGAAACTGTAGCAACCTACTGTGATTAAACGATAGCAAGTGGAAACGACTCATTTAATCGCATCTTCAGCACATTTTATTTAGCCTGTAGGGGGTTGGCTTGAAGGAATCTTCCGCTTCACAACCCCTGCTCCCCTCTGCCTGTTGCTGCCTTGGCACACCTGACACGCGCGCTCCTGTAACTGGATTATAGTGTGTGATGTAAACAAACCGCATTAGATAAGTGTTAGGCTAAATTCTTTGTTTTGGTATTATCCCAATTCAGTTGAAAATGGCATGCATCTCATGGGGGTTATGTTTAGGCATAGGTTTATGGCTGATACTTAGAAGCCTAAAGGCTTGCCCTGGGAGACACAGCTGGTCTAATCAAATTAATACACTGATAAATTAAACCCAGCTAATGACGATTATGCAAAGAACAATGCCTTGTTTTTCGCCCCTTTCAGCAAATCCAAAAGCTGATTGAAGGAGCGGTGTCTTCCTGTTGCTATAGTAATAGCGAACACTGCCCCCTATTTTAGACGTGTTTTCTGGTTGCTGTTGCCATGGGATTTGCAGTGCTTGCTCTCTTTCCCTTCCTCTCTCCTCTTGTCTCGAGCTCGACCCATGTTTCCACTCTACCAGCTCACACCTGCTGAGTTGCATCTCTGAAAAAAGTTTTCATTTTTGCAGTGTTCTTTTGCCACGTTCATAAGGACAAACTGTTTATGTCTGTGTACAATTTTGAAGGCTTTTGACTCCTTGCTTTTGGATGTCTAACTAAAAACATACAAATAACAACATATGGATAACATGGGCCTCACCTTATGTAATGTATTCAGGGCAATAGTTTAAAGCATCACCACATTATGTTGGGTCACATAGCCTACCTATATTGTTGTCTAGAGGTAATAATGTATTCACTTGTCATCTAAAAGCTTCCCCATAACATATAGACCTACCCAGAGAGTTAGAGTAGCCTAACTCAGATGAGAGTATTTACTAAAGGTCAATGGGGTTTAATCTGCATGGGAAACACCGTGTTTCATTGAGGCAAGTAGCCCTGGTAGCCTAATTACAGCCAAGGGATGGAGACAACCTCTCTACACCTGCCGTCCCAAATAACACTAAACCGTCGAGTATCATAGCACATCCTTTGAAGTTGTAACACTGTACTAACGCACATGACGGTTCACAGTTGAGTTGTAGAAGAGCGACCTGATGCAATCTAGATGAGCGCGATCGTAACGGAGACGAGAGTGAGATATAATAATGGTTGTTAAAGTGAGTTTGTCTCACAGGAAAGCGCTGACTCCTCTCGCGGGCCGTGTTAATTGGTCCACAGAGAGCACTACTGTTTGCGCAGTGTGAGAGGTATCCAGTGTACTGCACATGGCCTTATGCTGGATTTGTTCCCAAGTCTCCACTCCACTATACCTAGATTTAATTCCCTCTGTCAATATTTTCTCTCTCCAGTCTCTACAAGTGCAGCAAATATTGAAGCTTTAAAAAAAGAAACGCAAGGTAGGCCTACTGAAAGTAGCCTAGTCTACAAGGTAAAAATCTGTGGATTTTCTTATTTGGCCTTCAATTCGAAAACACAGCAACTACAGTTTATTAAAGAATGTTGTTGCAAATCGATAGGCCTAACCAATCAATCTATTCTCAATGTATAGTTTCTGTCAGTTAACTAAGCTACCGTATGCCTACATCGCACATGTCACCCATCCAAACTAGCTTCAGGTGAAATTAGAAAATGATAACCTAATTAATGTCAGCAACATTGCTCCCGTCGCTATATGAAAATGTCAAAGCCAGATATGAAGCCTTGTCTGCGAGTTTTATGCAAGTTATTTTATTTATTTGTGAGTCAAAAGTGAACATACAGCACATGAAGTAAGCAAGTCAGAAAGCTAGGAGCACAGCATGCCAAGTGCATGTATGGCACATTAGTACGGGTTTCATCACCATTTCATCACACACCAACCATCTCTCTCTGAATTCATTGTTGTCTACAACTTTTACATCCCCTCCTTGAACATACGATCAAAACATTTGAAACAGAAAGAATGAATGACTTGTGAAGGGTATGCATGCATTCCAATAGGGATGTGTGATATTAACTCTAAGCTGTGTAGCTTGCATGTTTTTTTCGATGTCTGAATTAATGAAAATATTAGTCACGATGAACCCAAACAAAATAGGTTTGAAATATGTAATTAAAGCTAAAATCTCCACATTTGTTTCCATCATGCACGCTTGCGTAAAATCACCGTAAAGTAAGCTGGACTGGTGTAGCCTCTATTAAAACCGTGGCACAGCCAGGGAGATTGATATGTTTAATATTCCACAAGGAGACCGTGGTAAATGAGAACTGTTTGATTTTGAGGACGAACATTTGTTTTTGTCGTCTTTTGGGAAGACAGGGTGTTAGGAATGCGAGAGCGCTTCTTGCATCCCAAATAAAAGGCGCGGTCATAGCGCGACATGCAGGAACACGAAACCACAGTGGAGCCCGGCTCAATAAGGTGCAAAACTTGCAAACCTCGAGATCAGTTGTTCTTTCATCCTCACAACGTATACAATTGGTAAACCAGGAATATAATGGCCATTATTTATTTGGTATCAAGTACCCTAATGACAAACAATTTCACAAGAGGTAGGGGCCCAATGGGCCACAGGTCTATGGCATCTTATTTAACTTTGTGTCCGCTTGAGGCATGAGTTAAATGTATTCAGCGAAGCTATGTTTCACATTCAAGTGCAATCTTGTCCCAGGTGTCCCCTCTGTCATCAACTACACTCGTGATTTGTCAGGTTGATCTTCACATTCTGAGGCGCGCGAGAGCCCTTGCACCCGCTCGTCTCTCACCTTTGAGCTCGGCCAGTAGATACTTATATAGGATATAGGCCTATACATCTCATTCAAGCTTTGGAAATTACTCAAAGTAGAATAATTTGAAAATGGTTCATTGTCTTTTTTGTACATGATCTAGGACTACATTTGCCCCCCGCCCCAAAATATAAATAATAATAAATAAAATGTGTTGTAACTCAGGTCTAAAAATGTATCCTAACAGTAGTCTATAATTGTCGACATATAGGCTATGCCTCCATGATACATTTTCTGTTTCTTTGCTTCAGTCATAGGATTTAAATGATTCAAATTCAAATGTAAAGCATGCAAGATAAAATTGTAAATAAAATCGACACGATACAGATAATACATATAAATATAACGTACATTCCATTCAACTTTGTGGTAGTCCTGAAAAGTGGTGGTACATGTGGTGGTAGAAAGACAATGATTAAGTGTTTTGGAAAACTCACTTGGCAATGGTCTTCACTTTTAGATAGAATCTGATATGAAACTAGGCTAATACAGATACATTGAATTATATTGGACATATGTTGCCCTCTTCTGGCCAAGGTGGGATTGGCACTTTAGGTTGCCTGTGGTTATTTCAGACCATATGCCAGTGTTTCCCAACTCCAGTCTTCGAGTACCCCCAACAGCACACATTTTTGTTTTAGCTCCTTGACAAAAACAACTGATTCAACTTGTCAAGGGCTTGATGATTAGTTGACAAGTAGAATCAGATGTGCTTGTCCGTGGCCACAACAAAAATATGTCATGTTGGGGGTACTCGAGGATCAGTTGGGAAACACTGCCCTATGCTATGAGAAATATTCACCCAGCATGAACATAGTAACTCTTGAATTTTTCAGTTTGGCAGCACCTATGTATTTTTGTTATGCAGTACTATATTGTTTGAATGCCAAATTGTCTTAATTTCACCATATTTTCAGGATGTTTTTTAGCCCGTCTTAATATTTTCCATGAATATTGATTGACACCCTGCCATCCTATGAGACGCGGCTTTGCTTACTCAATACCAGACCCTCCTATTAATGCGTGGCTACAGCCCAGCGAGGGACCATGTCAACGTGTGCGTGTGAGACTGGAGAGAGATCACTCACTGCTCATCTATATTTCACCCACACTGAACCTGGGTGTCACTCAACACCTGCTCTCCTTGGTAATGAGCGTCGACGGGCCTTTTAAAGATCCTCTTTATTATTCAATATGGCATCCTCACAGGTCTCTGAAGCCTCACAGGTATTACTTCATGTTGGTATGTGGAATTCTCAATGTCAAACAAAGACCCACTATAGGTTCTCAACAGCTCTTATTGTTATTCACAGAGACATGTAAGCGACAGAACCCGTTATGGTTGATAAGTGTTTTCAGGTAAGGTTAATATGGCTGTTGGAGTGTAGGCTTATAGCGTTATCTGTGCTGACCCCGAGGGGACTGTATGTGTGCCATGTACCTGTCTGACTCTATCACCATCAGAGGAAAGAGCATTGGGGTGTTTTTCAAATGCTCCTCTGCTCCGTTTCTAGATCGCGAGGGAATGACAAATTGACTGGGTTCCTCAGCAGTGCTAAATTCCATCTAATCTACCTCTCAAAATAAAGTGCCTGTTAACCTGCACTAAGTGTGTGCCTTTGATGACCTTACCCTGTGTCTGTTTCAGCCTTACTAGTCTGTGGGGATCTGTGTTCATACATTAATCATATAGAATGTCACACGCTAGTGTTCGTCTGTCAACAACACCTCCTTTAACTCTCTCAAATTCAAGCCAGATTTTCCCAAAACTCCCTCTCCTGAAATAAACTACATGAACCCAAAAGTTAATACCTGGTTCTAACATGCATCTGTTGTCCTGATCATGTCCACATTCTGATTTTGCCCACATTTGTCGGCAGGTGTAGACAATCAAGACACATTGTGATCTGATTGTGAGAGCTTCCTGACCACGTCCAGAGGTAGTCGAAGACGCGTATTGTACGGATATGTCATGCAGTGGGTGTAGCTGGTGTAGGTAGTCAGGCGCAGGAGAGCAGAGATGAGTGTACTAAGTACTTTACTAAGGCAAAAGTACAAACAGAACACTACCGCGTAACAAAAAACAAATGCCCAAAACCAAGTAAGGCAGCACAAAGTACAAAATACACTTACAAAATACCGGCTGCACAAAGCACGGGTGACAACATACAAACCCGGCGTAAACCGGCATGCCGAAACAAACAATTCCCCACAATGACATGGGGGAAACAGAGGGTTAAATAACCAACAGTAATGAGGGCAAATTAAAACCAGGTGTGATGGAAAACAAGACAAAACAAATGGTAAATGAAAAGTGTATCGGCGATGGCTAGAAGACCGGTGACGTCGACCGACGAACGCTGCCCGAACAAGGAGAGGAACCGACTTCGGCGTAAGTCGTGACAGGATAGTCTTGAAGTGTAAACGAATCCTGACAACTAAAGCATATACGTTTGGCCAATGTCACAAAATAATAACTTGCAAATTGGTTGTAGTTATATAAGTGCCTCGTTCAACCAGTTAGCAAGTGGGAAATTTCTGAGTTTCCTAGTTCCAACTAGCATGTGATGGCGCCATAATTATGGACAACGCAGTGACTTGCGGTCAGGGTAGGCACACTTAAAAAATATATATTATTTCACCTCTATTTAACCAGGTAGGCCTGGCCAAGATAAAGCATAGCAGTGCAACAAAAAACAACAACACAGAGTTACACATGGGATAAACAAAAGTACAGTCAATAACAATAGAAAAATGTATATACAGTGTGTGCAAATGGAGTAAGGAGGTAAGGCAACAAATAGGCCATAGTAGCGAAGTAATTACAATTTAGCAAATGAACACTGGAGTGATAGATGTGCAGATTATGATGTGCAAGTAGAAATACTGGTGTGCAAAAGAGCAAAAAAAAAGTAAATAAAAACTATATGGGGATGAGGTAGGTAGTTGGATGGGCTATTGTACAGCTGCAGGGATCTGTGAGCTGCTCAGATAGCTGATGCTTAAAGTTAGTGAGGGAGATATAAGTCTCCAACTTCAGCAATTTTTTCAATTCGTTCCAGTCATTGGCAGCAGAGAACTGGAAGGAAAGGCGGCCAAAGGAGGTGTTGGCTTTGGGGGTGACCAGTGAGATATACCTGCTGGAGCACATGCTACGGGTGGGTGTTGTTATGGTGACCAGTGAGCTGAGATAAGGCGGAGCTTTACCTAGCAAAAACGTATAGATGGCCTGGAGCCAGTGGGTCTGGTGACGAATATGTAGCGAGGGCCAGCCGACGAGAGCATACAGGTGGGTGCTGTATAGGGCTTTGGTGGGTGGTATATAGGGCTTTGGTGACAAAGCAGATTGCACTGTGATAGACTGCATCCAGTTTGCTGAGTAGAGTGTTATTTTGTTAATGACATCACAAAGTCAAGGATCGGTAGGATAGTCCGTTTTAAGAGGGTATGTTTGGCAGCGTGAGTGAAGGAGGCTTTGTTGCGAAATAGGAAGCCGATTCTAAATTTAATTTTGGATTGGAGATGCTTAATATGAGTTTGGAAGGCGAGTTTACAGTCTAGCCAGACACCTATGTATTTGTAATTGTCCACATATTCTAAGTCAGAACCGTCCAGAGTAGTGATGCTAGTCGGGTGGGCGGGTGCTGGAAGCGATCGGTTGAAGAGCATGCATTTAGTTTTACTAGCGTTTAAGAGCAGTTGGAGGCCACGGAAGGAGTGTTGTATGGCATTGAAGCTCATTTGGAGGTTTGTTAACGCAGTGTCCAAAGAAGGGCCAGATGTATACAGAATGGTGTCGTCTGCATAAAGGTGGATCAAGGAATCACCCGCAGCAAGAGCGACATCATTGATATATACAGAGAAAAGAGTCGGCCCAAGAATTGAACCCTGTGGCACCCCCATAGAGACTGCCAGAGGTCCGGACAACAGACCCTCCGATTTGACACACTGAACTCTATCTGAAAAGTAGTTGGTGAACCAGGCGAGGCAATCATTTGAGAAACAAAGACTGTTGAGTCTGCCGATAAGAATACGGTGATTGACAGAGTCGAAAGCCTTGGCCAGGTCGATGAAGACTGCTTCATCGATGAAGACGGCACAGTACTGTCTTTTATCAATGGTGGTTATGATATCGTTTAGTACCTTGAGCATGGCAGAGGTGCACCCGTGACCAGCTCAGAAACCGGATTGCACAGCGGAGAAGGTACGGTGGAATTTTAAATGGTCAGTGATCTGTTTGTTAACTTGGCTTTCAAAGACTTTGGAAAGGCAGGGCAGGATGGATATAGGTCTGTAACAGTTTGGGTCTAGAGTGTCACCCCCTATGAAGAGGGGAATGACCGCGGCAGCTTTCCAATCTTTAGGAATTTTGGACGATACGAAAGAAAGGTTGAACAGACTAGTAATAGGGGTTGCAACAATGGCGGCGGATAATTTTAGAAAGAGAGGGTCCAGATTGTCTAGCCCAGCAGGTTTTTCAGCTCTTTCAGACCATCTGCTATCTGGATTTGGGTAAGGGAGAAGCTGGGAGGCTTGGGCAAGTAGCTGCAGGGGGTGCAGAGCTGTTGGCCGGGGTTGGGATAGCCAGGAGGAAAGCATGGCCAGCCATAGAGAAATGCTTATTGAAATTCTCGATTGTCGTGGATTTATCGGTGGTGACAGTGTTTCCTAGCCTCAGTGCAGTGGGCAGCTGGGAGGAGGTGCTCTTATTCTCCATGGACAGTGTCCCAGAACTTTTTGGAGTTAGAGCTGCAGGATGCAGATTTCTGTTTGAAAAAGCTAGCCTTTGCTTTCCTAACTGACTGTGTGTATTGGTTCCTCACTTCTCTGAAAAGTTGCATATCGCGGGGACTATTCGATGCTAGTGCAGTACGCCATATCCCAGTTTAGGTCACCCAGCAGAACGAACTCTGAAGATAGATGGAGGGCAATCAATTCACATATGGTGTCCAGAGCACAGCTGGGAGCTGAGGGTGGTCTATTAGAGGCGGCAACAGTGAGAGACTTATTTCTGGAGAGATACATTTTTTTAATTAGAAGCTCGAACTGTTTGGGCATAGACCTGGACCGACGAGTGAATGAATGAAAAATGAATGAATGCAAAAATGAATGAAAAAATAACTATAATTAAAAATAAATATAAATGTTTTCATCTTTTTCTGCATGATAAAATCGATTTTCAGTCAGCGGCAGTCCTGTGGGTGAAAACAGCTCGTTGATGTAAGGTCGAAGGAAAATGGCAAGAACCCTGCAAGCTGATAGGCAGGCCACAAACAGGCAAATATGGGCGCAGTACAACAGTGGTGTGCAGAAACGGCATCTCAGAACGCACAACTCGTCGGTCCTTGTCACAGATTGGCTATTGGAGCAGACGGCCACATCGGGTTCCACTCCTATCAGCTAAAAGCAAAAATAATCAGGCTCCAGTGGGCACACAAGGAGTGGAAAACATCGCCTAGTCTGATGAATCCTGGTTCATGTTGCATCATGCTGATGGCAGAGTCAGCATTTGGCATAAGAAGCATGAGTCCATGGCCCCATCCTGCCCGGTGTCAACAGTATAGGCTGGTGGCGGTGGTGTAATACTGTGGGGAATGTTTTCCTGGCACACGTTAGGTTCCTTTATACCAATTCAGCAACATGTCCATGCCCTGAAGAATTCCGACTGTTCTGGAGGCAAAGGGGGGTTCAACCCGGTACTAGATGGGTGTACCTAATAAACTGTATGTGTGTACACTGTACAATAAATTGGTGAGAGAGAGACTCATATCATACTTATTTGTACGTATCCACTGTATAAATGAAGTTCGGCAAAGTTGGTTCCTGTTTCAGTCACGTCTTTGGTCACGTTCACGTGGGTCAAACAAAACACCGTAATGATTTCTTGAAAACAGAGCCTCTAATAATACAGTGACCTTTGATCACATTTTTTGCAACGTTCATGCAGTCGACATGTAGGCACAAGACGGACATTTTTCTTATCCCCATAATGCAACACACTTTGAAAGGCGCCACCGACTTGACAAAAGTGATCCGCTCGAATGCTCCCACTGACATGACTTGTGCATGCGTGTTTGTACCTTATACTGCCAGCCAACGGACACCAAAAGGCAGGCAGAGAGCTTTGTTGCCTTTCATGTGTCAATGGCCAAGGATCAAAACCACAATGTATCAGAGGTACCTTGTGACTGACTGACAGACAAATAATGTGTCATTATTTATGATGCAAGGTGACTTGTAGATCAGTCAGTCGGAAGTCGCCTGCAGTCGTTTTGATGCTCTCAAGTAAGGCCAATATGTCCCATTAATTTTCGTTGCACTCAAATAATAAATGTGCATGCATATTGCTGTTAAAAAATGTATGGGATAGGAAGGAGGATAGGCAGAGCTCGCTCCTGCCTATGGACGTCACACGTCATCTGCTTCCTTTTGGCTATCAGTATGGCGAACATGTTGTATCTGAAACAGTTTTCAAAGTTGGACTTTCTAGCGAAACTGGGTTATAACAGATGGAAGGGACATACATCAAAGGAAGGGACAGAAAATAACATGATCATTTCAATCTGAGTGGTATCAACAGAAATAATAGAAAAGGCTCAATTTAAAGTGCCTACCCGGCCTCAGACCTTACTGTATGTCACTGGAACAACGATACCTCTACAATTCCTCCAGAATTAAGATCTTCATTGGAAACCAAGTGCCTACTGGCACTGTGTTCGGATGCCACTGTCCAATCGAAATTAGATCACACATTTAGAAATAAAGATATTTATGAAGAGATATTGTCCCGAATGAGAGAGAAAGGCAGTTTGGCTGAGGTCATTCCGTTCCAACTGTCTAGTAACTGTCAGGTGACTATTGACATATTATTCCTCTGACATTTTTCCTTTCAGAGGGGCGCTAGTGAGCTGAATACCTGGCTGACATGTTATACATTTTTCCTGTTAGAGGGGCGCTAGTGAGCTGAATACCTAGCTGACGTGTTATTCCTTATGACATTTTCCCTGTCAGAGGCACTAGTGAGTTGGTAATTCATTGACGTCTACTGGCAGGGTGGCGCTCTTGAGGATTGTCACTGAGGCATGGTTATTAATTTGAACACAGTTCAGCACTCGTCAGTAACCAGTTGCGTTTGAGCAAGTACTTAAATCATAGAAGAAAAATAATATATAGAAAATGGTGCATTATTTTTGTTCTGGAAGATACCGTTGTTTTATACCTCTATGGAAGAGACAAGGCAGGACTTCGTAGGTATGTTTTATTGAAAGCTAAGGTAGTTATTTTATTTGATGTCAATAAATTTGAGGCAGTGTTAACATGAATTATCTGTAAAAAAAAAAACGGTACGTTAGTGTAATGTAAGTGTGAAAAGAAGTGTATGAAAGTCAGTGTGCATAAACAGCAGCTAGTTAGCTAGTTAACGTTAGCTATGTTATTAGACTGTATCTAGCTAATGAGATATTTATGATGATACAAAAACCATGGTGATTTGTGTTGTTTGAGACGAGCCCTGAGTGACTGGAGTGAGGTAGCCAGCTACAGTAGCCAGCTAGCTAGCTTCTAGTTAGCTATCTCTAGCTACTGCTACATTTGATTAAGATTTCTTCTTGGGTCGTTTTTTGAATCTTTAACATACTGGCTATCTATTTGAATGTCATTCTAATCTAGGTACCAGGTAATAATGAAGTTGAACGTTTTCTAAATGTAGTTGTGCTGTTGTGTCTGGATTGACATTGTTGGTTTGTGTACTTGCAGAACATAAGAGTACTGTTTTTAGATGGTCAATTTCAGTACAGTTGTGGCACACACAATAAGCTATATGAGATGAATATGTGTGCAAACTTAGTTTGAAATTGATATTTAACCTTTATTTATTGAGATGAAATATTTTTCAGGAGACCCATGGTCCAACCAAGACAGCAGCAGTATGGAACAACGTTTCAGACAAATATTAGACGTAACTTTTTTTTATTTTACCTTTACCTAGGCAAGTCAGTTAAGAACAAATTCTTATTTTCAACGACGGCCTCAGAACAGCTCCTTGTTCAGGGGCAGAATGACAGATATTTACCTTGTCAGCTCGGGATTCGACCTTGCAACCTTCCGGTTAAAAGTCCAACACACTAACCACTAGACTACCTGCCACCCCAAACTTACAAACTTACAAACTCACAGACATAGATACGCCATTAACATGTAGACGTAGACACACATACATTACGATTGTCATGACTCTCCAGGTCGAGGATCCAAGGCCTAAGATCAGCTTCACAAATGGCTGACAGATAGTCAGACCCCCCTTTCTCCCACAGAAGAGGAGAGGGGGAGCTGGGACGGTTTTATGACACCTCACGCCAATTATAAATCTTATGCAGCAGAGAACCCTCTCCTGCTCTTCAGTATCAACCAAATGCCTTTGTCTAGAGAGACTGTTGCCTGCCCAAAAACTCTAACGTCCAAAAAGTGAATATTGGAACAATATTTCTAAGATAGGAATGGTCAGTGGGAATCTAAAGAATAATCATGTAATTGTTTTTCATTTTGTGATGTCATTAAAAACTGTAGAACAAAAATACTGTAACTTGAAGAGCTTTCACACAATGTATGTCAGGTTTACATTATTTATGTTTTGTAGGAAATATGAAGAACGATGAAACTATTTTTGTTAAGATAGGAATGTGATTTTAGTTTTCTAATGAGATCATAGTTTTCATGTCCTTTTCACATTAACTACGCCACGCCCAAATGAGGTCAGAAGAGCGTGTCAGTGTGATGGAACCGCCCTTTCCGACCAGAGTGATTAAAAGGACTCGCTAAGAATTAACATATTGAAACTCCCAGACCAAAAGACGTAAGACCGTGGTCCACATGTTGAAATGGTTAGAAACTCTGAAACTGAACACGAGGTGAAGAAGATAAAGACTAGACCTTAACATTGCCAGTCTATAGCTGGGCATGTGTAAAGTGAGTTTGGAACTTTGACTATCTACCCGAGGATGGAGAAAATCCCATCTCAGACAAGCATCTGAGTATCTGCTCTGAAAACACTCTACTACAAGACCAAGACAACTGACCTCTGGTGGACAACCAGAGCCTTACACCCATCAAGCCCTTCCCATAGAAGGATTGATTGGTTGCAACAGAGAAACGACGAACAAAGACATCTACACGTAAATACATTACATTTCTTACCCAACCGGGCGGTGGTTCATGTGCAAGGTATATGTGAGAATAGTTATGAATGTACCTTTCTCTATCTCTCTCTTTCCCCATCCCCTCTCCGTTGTGTAACAAGCCTTCATATCTTGTCAGTCATTTAGGGACTTTCATCTCATGTAAGTGTGTATGTGTATTCTGTGTTATTATTTAGTTAATTAGTAAATAAATAGACTGAATTATCAGAAAAGGCTAGGGTTCTTGTGGATTCAAGAAGTCTGTGACATTCAGAATGAGACTGATATGAGTTAATGATTAATAAATTACTGTTATCGATATATCTTATATATATCATCTTGAGTTTAATTCAGGAGGCGGTAACTCGTTAACCAACTTCTTCCGGGGTGCCCCAAAATTAATTTAATTGAGTAACAATTAAAAATAGTTAGTTGATTCGATACATAACAGTCATCAGATTAAATAAGTCACGTCAAGACACAATTACAGAGTATTTGGAATGATTATAACAAAAAAACAACAGCAAACTAATTAACAGAAGCGCATGAAACATGCATGAGATCTGAAGGAGGAGATCTGAACCTGTGGGAGATCTGAACCTATGCTTCTTATAAAAAAGGTTGTCCGTGTTGCCTGTCGCCGAGCATTGCTCCAGTGTCCCACACCCTGTAGCCTGTGAAATTTTGGGACAACAATTTGGCAGTGTATAATGAGCTATATTGAAAAGAGCCTATGCTAAGCATAATTGTGCATGGATGACATAAAGAAAAGGAGTGCTGTTGCCGGTCTCCTACCTACAATTAAAGATTACATGCCATTTTGAGATCCCTGATTTTCACTACTTTCCTTCTACTTTACACTTTATTTGGTCTGCCAATGAGGATATTGTATGTGCGGGATTGCAACCTTGGAGCAGCAAAAGTGTAACAGAGGACTGCAGAGAGCACTTCCAACACTGTTTTCAGTCTAAGGTATTGTAGCTTTACTGATACCTATCTTCTATTGATACAACACTTTATTGGGCACCTAGCGTCATAACATTATGACATGGTCAAAGCTATGTCATAATTATATCATAACAGCTTGCATAACCTGTGGTCATAACATAACACTGTCATGACACATAACACTGTCAAGACAGATATATTGTGTTATTTTATGGCTAGTTATGGCTACATAAGCGTGTCAAAACCAGGGGCGTTTTCTTTGGCATGTAGGCTACAGTTGTCATGTATGCCATCTTTGTATTTGTATTTGTATTTGCATTTATTATGGATCCCCATTACTCTTCCTGGGGTCCAGCAAAATTAAGGCAGTTTATTCAATTTTAAAACATTACAATACATTAGCAGATTTTACAACACACTGTGCCCTCAGGCCCCTACTCTACAACTACCACATATCAACAGTACTAAATCCATGTGTATGTATAGTGCGTATGTTATCGTGTGTGTGTGTGTGTGTGTATGCATGTGTCTGTGCCAATGTTTGTGTTCCTTCTCAGTCCCCGCAGTTCCATAAGCTGTTTTTTTATCCTTTTCTTTTTATAAAATTTTACTGCTTGCGTCAGTTACTTGATGTGGAATAGAGTTCCATGTAGTCATGGCTCTATGTAGTACTGTGTGCCTCCCATAGTCTGTTCTGGACTTCGGGACTGTGAAGAGACAGTGGCATGTCTTGTGGGGTATGCATGGGTGTCCGAGCTGTGTGCCAGTAATTTAGACAGACAGCTCGGTGCATTCAACATGTCAATACCTCTCATAAATAAAAGTAGTGATGAAGTCAATCTCTCCACTTTCAGCCAGGAGAGATTGACATGCATATTTATTAATATTAGCTCTCTGTGTACATCCAACGGCCAGTCGTGCTGCCCTGTTCTGAGCCAATTGCAATTTTCCTAAGTCCTTTTTTGTGGCACCTGACCACACGACTGAACAGTAGTCAAGGTGCGACAAAACTAGGGCCTGTAGGACCTGCCTTGTTGATAGTGTTGTTAAGACAGACTTCTCCCCATCTTAGCTACTACTGCATCAATACGTTTTGACTATGGCAGTTTACGATCTGGTGTTACTCCAAGCAGTTTAGTTATCTCAACTTGCTCAATTTCCACATTACTTATTACAAATTTAGTTGAGGTTTAGGGTTTAGTCAGTGTTTTGTTCCAAATACAACACTTTAGTTTTAGAAATATTTAGGGCTAACTTATTCCTTGCCACCCACTCTGAAACTAACTGCAGCTCTTTGTTGAGTGTTGCAGTCATTTCAGTCGCTGTAGTAGCTGACGTATATAGTGCTGAGTCATCCGCATACATAGAAACTCTGGCTTTACTCAAAGTCAGTGGCATGTCGTTAGTAAAAATTGAAAAAAGCAAGGGGCCTAAACAGCTACCCTAAACAGCGGAATTCCTGATTATAACTGGATTATATTTGATAGGCTTAGAACACCCTCTGTGTTCTGTTAGACAAGTAACTCTTTATCCACAATATAGCAGGGGGTGTAAAGCCATAACACATATGTTTTTTTCCAGCAGCAGACTATGATCAATAATGTCAAAAGCTGCACAGAAGTCTAACAAGACAGCCCCAACAATCATTTTATCATCAATTTCTCTCAGCCAAATCATCAGTCACTTGTGTAAGTGCCGTGCTTGTTGAGTGTCCTTAACTATAAGAATGCTGAAATTCTGTTGTCAATTTGTTTACTGTAAAATAGCATTGTATCTGGTCAAACACCATTTTTTCAAGAAGTTTACTAAGGGTTGGTAACAGGCTGGTCGGTAAGTAGATTGGTCGGCTATTTGAGCCAGTAAAGGGGGCTTTGCTATTCTTGGGAGGCGGATTGACTTTAGCTTCCCTCCAGGCCTGAGGGCACACGCTGTCTAGTAGGCTTAGATTGAAGATGTGGCAAATAGGAGTGGCAATATTGTCTGCTATTATCCTCAGTAATTTTCCATCTAAATTGTCAGACCCTGGTGGCTTGTCATTGTTGATAGACAACAATGATTTTTTTCACCTCTTCCACACTGTCTTTCATAATTTGGTCTGATATACTTGGATGTGTAGTGTCAGCGTTTGTTGCTGGCATGTCATCCCTAAGTTTGCTTATCTTGCCAATGAAAAAGTCATTAAAGTAGTTTGCAATATCAGTGGGCTTTGTGATGAATGAGCCATCTGATAAATGAAGGAGACGACTTGGTTTTCTTGCCAAAATTTAAGGTGCCCCATAGCTTTTTACTATCATTATTTATCTTTGTTTCATAGTGTATTTTATTTTTATTTAGTTTAGTCACATGATTTCTTAATTTGCAGTTGGGCTGCCAGACTTAATTGCCATACCCTCTTCAACCATACAATTTTTAAATTCCTCATCAATCCAAGGGGATTTAACAGTTTTTACAGTCATTTTCTTAATGGGTGCGTGCCTATTAGTAATTGGAATAAGTAGTTTCATAAATGTGTCAAGTGCAGCGTCTGGTTGCTCCTCATTACACACCACAGACCAGAATCACTACAAAACGTATTGTATAACCTCTTATACACTATATTAGGCCCAGTCTTTGGAACTTTGGTTTTCCTAGATATGGCTATTATATTGTGATCACTACATCCTATGGATTTGGATACTGCTTTAAAGCAAATATCTGCAGCGTTAGTAAAGATGTGATCAATGCATGTTGATGATTTAATTCCTGTGCTGTTTGTAACTACCCTGGTAGGTTGACTGACAACCTGATCCAGTTTGCAGGCACTGGTTACAGTTTGACATTTTTTCCTGAGAGGGAATGATGATAGCCAGCCAATATTTAAATCACCCAGAAAATATGCTTCTCTGTTGATATCACATACATAATCAAGCATTTCACACATATTATCCAGATACTGACTGTTAGCACTTGGTGGTCTAAGGCAGTTTCCCACAAGAATGGGCTTCAGGTGAGGCAGATGAACCTGTAGTCATATTACTTCAACAGTATTTACATTAGATCGTCTCTAAGCTTTACAGGAATGTGGTTCTGAATATAGACCGCAACACCGCCTCCATTGGCATTTCTGTCTTTTCGGTAGATGTTATAACATTAGCTTGCTGGCTCACTAGCTAACATTACGTGTATGATCTGTGTAGTAATATTATTTGTATCTCAGAAAGCCATTTGCATTGCTAGTCATAGCCTAATGTTAGCTAGCTAGCTAAAAATGTACCTAAGATAATCCATCCACTTGACAGGTGTGGCATATCAAGAAGATGATTAAACAGCATGATCATTGCACAGGTGCACCTTGTGCTGGGGACAATAAAAGGCTACTCTATAATGTTCAGCTTTGTCACACAACACAATGCCATAGACGTCTCAGGTTTTGAGGGAATGTGCAATTGGCATGCTGACTGCAGGAATGTCCAACAAAGGTGTCGCCAGAGAATGTAATGTTAATTTCTCTACCAAAATCACCATGCTCATACCTAGAGGCGAAGTGCCTGAAGTATGAAAAAAGAAGCTGTCACGTATACTCCCTCTCCGGCCTTTAGGTCACCAGACTGGTGATTATTACGCACACCTGTCACCATCGTCACGCGCACCAGCGCTTCAGACTGACATAGAACAGAGTCAATAACACCTGAGAAAAGAACCAAGGGGAGTGACAGATATTGGGAAGGTAATCAAGGAGGTGATGGAGTCCAGGTGAGTGGTTAGTGTTTCTTGTTTTATGTTCTGTTTATTTATTAAACACTCACTCTCAGTACTTGCTTTCCGACTATCAGCGCATTCGTTACAGAATAACACCTCGCCAAAGGGAAGCATCAGGGAGTGTTTTTGTTTTTTGTGTTGGAGGTGATGTCGAGTCTTGGTTCTGCTGCCGGAGCAACCGAGGATGCCTCAGCCAGCTCATCAGGCTTTCATGCCTCAGTCGGTACCTCGGGGTGTCAAGACTCGGTTGCTGATACTAGCCTGATACTAGCCTCCTGTTGGCTTCATAGCTTAATGTTAGCTAGGTTCCTGTGCCTCGGCGGAGGCAACTGGTCCGCTCCTGATCCCCGGGATCGTCACTTTGGTCAGCGTCCTGCGGCTGGAGTCGCGCGCGCCGGAGAGGAGGTACTGTTTTGTCTGCTCCTTCTTCGGCACTCTAGGTCGCCGAGCTCCCGCACCCCAGCCGGCTCGACAGGTTCCCGCGCTTCAGCAGAGGTGACCGGTCAGCTCCTGATCCCCGGGATTGTCCCTTTTGTCAACGTCCTGCGGCTGGAGCCGCGCGTCAGGGAGGGGGTACTGTCACGTATACTCCCTCTCCTTCCTCTAAGTCACCAGGCTGCTGATTATTATGCACACCTGTCACCATCATCACGCGCAACAGTGCTTCATGACACTTCAGGACTTCATCACCTCCTCGATTACCTTCCTTATCTGTCACTCCCCTTGGTTCTTTCCTCAGGTGTTATTGAAGCAGTTATGTTCTTGTGGATGTATAGTTGCCTTCCCATCAGTACGTACTTTAACCACAAGATTCTCTGGTCTGATGAAACCAAGATTGAATTCTTTGGCCTGAATGCCAAGCGTCATGTCTGGAAGAAACCTGGCACCATCCCTTTGGTGAAGCATGATGATGGCAGCATCATGCTGTGGGGATGGCAGGGCCTGGGAGACTAGTCAGGATTGAGGAAAAGATGAACGGAGCAAAGTACAGAGAGATCCTTGATGAAATTCTCCAGAGTGCTCAGGACCTCAGACTGGGGTAATGGTTCACCTTCCAACAGGACAACGACCCTGGAGAGACCTGAAAATAGCTGTGCAGCGACGTTCCCCATCCAACCTGACAGAGCTTGAGAGGATCTGCAGAGAAGAATGGGAGAAACTCCCCAAATACAGGTGTCAAGCTTGTAGCGTCATACCCAAGACTCAAGGCTGTAATCGGTGTCAAAAGTGCTTCAACAAAGTACTGAGCAAAGGGTCTGAATACTTATGTACTTGTGATATCAGTTTTTTTATTTTTCATTAATTTGCAAAAAAATATAAAAACCTGTTTCTGCTTTGTGATTATGGGGTATTGTGTGTAGATTGGATTAAATAGTTTTTTCCCCCCTCGTCATTTTAGAATAAGGCTGTAACAAAATGTAGAAAAAGTCAAGGGGTCTGAATACTTTCCGAATGCACTGTATATTGATTTATCGTTTTTAAAGGCTTAATTTAGACTAAACTGAACAAAAATATACATTTACCATGCAACAATTTCAACAATTCTACTGGGTTACAGTTCATATAAAGAAATCAGTCAATTGAAATAAATTCATTAGGCCCTAATATATGGATTTCACATGAGTGGGAATCCAGATATCCATCTGTTGGTCTTAGATACATGTTTCCTAGTCAAGACACGCTTTGTTTAAGAGCTATTAAAGAATGAAATCCAGAAGAATAAAAAGTATTTCCTCAGTTAGTGTAACCACCCTTTTCCTCATGCAGCGCGACACTCTTGGATGATTAGTCCAAATGACTAACAAGGATCCTAATAAAATCTAAATAAAATCTGCTGAGTATGCAGGCCATGGAAGAACGATTCTTGCAACATGGGGCCATGCATTATAATGTTGAAACGTGGTGATAGCGGTGGATGAATGGCACGACAATGGACCTCAGGATCTTGTCATGGTATCTCTGTGCATTCAAATTGGCATAGATAAAATGCAATTGTGTTGTCCATTGCTTATGTCTGCCCATACCATAACCCCACTGCCACCATGTTGCACTCTGTTCACAACGTTTACATCAGCAAACCACTTGGCAAAGGAGAAATGCTCGCTAACAGGGATATAAACAAATTTGTTTCTGCGAAATAAGCTTTTTGTGCGTATGGAAAATGTATTTGATCTTTTATTTCAGCTCATGAAACATTTCACCAACACTTTACATGTTGCGTTTATATTTCTGTTCAGTATATGTTGTCTGGTTTCTTCATATAACCACAGTCTTGTCGGTACAAAACGGAGCTACACTCTCCTCATGCATCCTATTGGTACACAAATGCTCCTCCTGCGCCATTCTCTTGTTGCTGATGCCATCATATGCTGACAGCCAGCGGTGAGACACAAACATCTGTGTGTCTCACCGCTGGCTGTCTGTGTTCTTTTGTCCATCTTAATCTTTTCTTTTTATTGGCCAGTCTGAGATATGGCTTTTTCTTTGCAACTCGGCCTAGAAGGCCAGCATCCCGGAGTCGCCTCTTCACTGACGTTGAGACTGGTGTTTTGCGGGTACTATTTAATGAAGCTGCCAGTTGAGGACTTGTGAGGCGTCTGTTTCTCAAACTAGACACTAATGTACTTGTCCTCTTTCTCATTTGTGCACCGGGACCTCCCACTCCTCTTTCTATTCTGGTTAGAGCCAGTTTGCACTGTTTTGTGAAGGGAGTAGTACATAGCGTTGTACGAGATCTTCAGTTTCTTGGCAATTTCTCGCATGGATTAGCCTTCATTTCTCAGAACAAGAATAGACGGACGAGTTTCAGAAGAAAGTTCTTTGTTTCTGGTCATTTTGAGCCTGTAATCGAACCCACAAATGCTGATGCTCCAGATACTCAACTAGTCTAAAAGGCCAGTTTTATTGCTTCTTTAACCAAACAACAGTTTTCAGCTGTGCTAACATTTTTTTTTGCTTTGGAACGGTATTGTATATAGTTAATTAGATTTTGTTTTGTGGCGTCACTCTGCCCAGACAAACTCAGACTGGTTGGGGGCTGTGCACCCGTGGCCCCGTGAGGGTCCTCCCCGACCCAGCCATGGACCCCTAGCCCACCCTCGTTAGCCTCAGGTCACTCCGCAGGACACTGTCTGTTGGCACTGGCATGCTGTCGGTCGACACCGGCCGGCTGACGGTCGACATTGGCTGGCTGTCCTTTGACATTAGCCATAGGGGGATCTACGCCCCTGTTGAAAAAAGGTTCCCGTTCCCACATGCAATGCCATCCCAAAATCGAATATTTGGAAAGGCCAAGGACTGTAATAGCAGAAGTGGGTATGGGAGAACCCAATGCCCATTTTATTCAGACCATCCCATCACCCCGCCCACCTCTCATTCTGGATAGTGCTGTGGCAATATTGAGGGAAAGCTGCTGAACGCTTTATGTGTGTGGGTGTGTGTTTATGTGTGCATGCATGTATTTTAACCCTTCTGTTCTTGTTGTGTTACAAGGGATGAAACAAATAAAGTATAACATTGCAGGAAGAGAAAATCACTCTAATCCCATAGGTCCTGTGGAGGGAAGGGGGAGGGAGATAGACTGTTAGATCCCACTGGGCTGCTCTCTCTTGTCCTAGATGTATTGCATATGAACGATCTTCTTCAAATGCACCTTCACCTATAAATGCCACCCAGAATAGTTCTCATGTTATTTTCTTTTAATGTTGAATCATGTTTTCTATTAATATTATTATTTTTAAATAAATAAATCGTTAATTTACTGTTGTAGTTTTTTTTCTCCATAAAAAATACAAAAAGGAAATAAATTAGCTTGGAGAAGTGCATGGAATAAACTATGTCTTCTTAAATAACCAGGCCTTGTATGGCATTCACATCCGCAAAGTAAGTATTGCACTTTGTTGTGTCTATTTAGTACATATTGATTTACTATTTGAGCTGCCTGATTTGTCAGTGACAAAATTAAGATTACACAATTGGTAATTATGCATTTGCAACTTTTATTTAAAAGGTGTTTATGTTGAGATAGTGTAAACACTGTCAGTACCATCTTGTTTGCGGTGTAGAAGACTGATTTGAAATGTTGGTGTGTTTATGTTATTTTCCATATGAAAAGTCTTTAAAATAATATAAAAAAAAAGAATATAATTTTTCTGACAGTCTGACCAAACATACATAAAGCATACAATAGCTGGCACAAAGATTTAGATTTCATCAGAATGAATGAACTCTAAATAATATGCCATTAATATTATGACTTATAGTTAATCAAATATTAGACAAATTCAATAAAATAGGAATTATTTTCATAGGCAATATAATAGCATATACACTCTTAAAAACATTTGGCAAAAAAAGGGAATTTATCCTTTACATATTTTCATATTGTCTTTATACAGAGTTCCCTTTATAGATCCAGAGACAGTCAGGTAGTATAAACTCTCATTTAGCTAGTCTGGCTAAAATTCTATAATATAAATACAACTCTTAGGGGCTCTATCAATCTGTGTCGCTGAAGCGTTAGAAATGTAAAAGTAATTTCAGATTGAGCCAACATATGCAGCGTTTACCATGAATGTAGTCTCCGCTAATGCAGGAACATTGCCTTTAAATCACGCTGTAATGCTGAACTTCGAGCGATATGGATTGAATAGAGCCCTTAAACTGATTATTATATTAAACAGAGTGAGTAAAAACACATCCCTTTAAGTATCGTATGTAAAACATTTCTTCCTTTATGATCTTTACTGGTCTGAGACCAAGGGCTACCTCTGGAAAGCTACAGGTAACTGCCAAAATAAAGGAGACGCCAACATAAAGTGTCTTAATAGGGCATTGGGCCACCACGAGCCGCCAGAACAGCATCAATGCACCTTGGCATATTTTCTACAAGTGTCTGGAACTCTATTGGAGGGATGCAACACCATTCACCATTCTTCCACTAGAAATTCCGTCACTTGGTGTTTTGTTGACGGTAGTGGAAAACACTGTCTCAGGTGCCGTTCCCAGAATCTCCCATAAGTGTTCAATTGGGTTGAGATCTGGTGACTGAGATATATATATATATACACACACATTTATATTTTAGTCATTGAGCAGACGCTCTTATCCAGAGCGGCTTACACACACGGCCTCTAAACCCCATATGCTTCTTTATTTTTTTGTA
The DNA here is from genome assembly GCA_030435695.1 of Brachymystax lenok tsinlingensis. Lineage (NCBI taxonomy): Eukaryota > Metazoa > Chordata > Actinopteri > Salmoniformes > Salmonidae > Brachymystax > Brachymystax lenok. The sequence goes on along the minus strand of CM059792.1, from coordinate 4,137,622 downwards.
CTCTTTTTCTCCCCAATTTCGTGGTATCCAATTAGTAGTTACAGTCTTGTCCCATCGCTGCAACTCCCATACGGACTCAGGAGAGGCGAAAGTCGAGAGCCATGCGTCCTCCAAAACACGACCCCACCAAGTCGAACTGCATGTGCGCCCGGCCCGCCACAGGAGTTGCTAGAGAACGATGGGACAAGGACATCCCGGGCCAGCCCAACCCTCCCCTAACCCAGACGACGCTGGACCTCTTTCAAAGTCACTGAGATCTCCTGTTCTAGCCAACATAGCCAAAATAATGGGCAACCAGGCATTTTTATACTGTACATGACCCTAAGCATGATGGGATGTTAATTGCTTAATTATCCATAATTTACTCAAGTGTTTCCTTTATTTTTTGCAGTTACCTGTATATTGGATAACTTCTCATGAAGTACATCCATCCATCACACAGAGGAAGAGTCCTATCCTGAAGAGTTACAGAGATCTATACGTCTGAAAGGTACAGGGACTCAAAGGACAGCAGTAGTGGAGTGCAGAGCTGCAGACAGAAATCTGCGAGCAGCAAGCCCATGGTCTCTCTCTCTCCTGGGTCATGTTCATTAGGCACCAAACGGAAGAAAAAGGATTGAAACAGAGAGGAACTACTTGGACTTGTCCAAAAATAAACAAACATTTTTGTTTTCTGTAGCAAATGGTTTAAAAATGTTTTTCCATTACGTGCCGTAACGAACACAACTCTGTTGTAAGGTCTGTCACCCGGAGAGCTCAGTCCCTCAGGTCATGAACTGTGTGTATCCCTCCGCCCCAGTTACTATGACGTCCATCCAGATCCTCATGGCCTCTGGAGATGGGGCCACCATAAAGTAGAGCCGGTCGTGAGTCTTCACACAGAAGGTCAGCGACGGGTTGGGGCTCTGGAGAGAGAGAGAAGGAGAGGGAGAGGGGAAGGAAAATAAAATAAAGTATTATCAAGGTGAAAAATACTTTGTGGAAAAGAGTACATTGTGAGCACTCACAGTCACTCTGTAAAAATAATTTGACGTGTTAATTATCACAAAATTACTAAGAATATAATTGGTAACTTGTCTTTAAATATGAATACATTTTGTTGACAAATAAGTTAATTACTGCAGCTCTCTGCCGAGAGCTCTTACACACACTGTTCTGGGATTAGAAAATTCACATATATCTCCAATAAATAACATCTAGTAAGAGCATTCTTTGCAAAAATTCTACATCCTTGCTAATTACCTTTAAAGTATTTAAAATACATTCCAAACAAAATATTAATATTGGAATAAAACAAAACAAAATCTGTACATTAACTAGTAAAAAAGTGATCACAGTTAATACATTCAAAATAAATTCAGAACTATCTCAGAAAGATGACTGAAGAATGTAATAACAATGTACTGAGTATTGAGCTGTAGCGGATAGAGTGAAGGGTTCTGTACCTTAGTGGCACTGCGCAGGTGATCGTAGTACACTTCCTCTATAGCCTGAAAGTAGATCAGTCCTTTCAGCTTGGACTCATGCTTATCTGAGAGAATAAGAGAAAGAAAACAGTGTTTTAAGTTGTCTGAGAGGAGAGAAAGGAGAATCACAGTATTTTATAGTCTTATACTGATGCAATAACAGGCCTTTCTGTTTCAGTATGAACTCGGACAAAATAGCATTGAATTTAATTGTGTAAAGCTTTCTTGCTGCTACAAGGAAAAAACAAACATAAGAAATAGTGAAATGAAGATATTGTAGTCCGTCTACTTTGTGAATCTACCCTATTTTTCATTGTACTGTATTGGAATTCTGATTTGGAATTCAACAAGAATTTCTAAATGTTTTGTTTTTGATTTGCCTACATACTTAATGGTCAAGTGCAGTCCAAAATATAAACCACTATTAATTAATAAATATACTTAAAATAAGTCTTAGGATTGATGTGGGACTGTCTGAATATGCTCTTAATTAAGATAACTGAGTTTAATAGAGCCAAACTGATATTGGAGTTAAGAATTAATTCTCCCTACTGTGTGGTAAGAGAAGGATTTTTATATACATTACCAGTCAAAAGTTTAGACACACCTACTCTTTATTTTTACTATTTTCTACATTGTAGAATAATAGTGAAGACATCAAAACTATGAAATAACATATGGAATTATGTAGTAACCAAAAAAGTGTTAAATAAATCAAAATATAATTTAATAAAATCAAAGTAGCCACCCTTTGCCTTGATGACAGCTTTGTACACTCTTGGCATTCTCTCAACCAGCTTCACCTGGAATGCTATACCAACATTCATGAAAAAGTTCCCACATATGTTGAGCACTTGTTGGCCGCTTTTCCTTCACTCTGCGGTCCAACTCATCCCAAATCATCTCAATTGGGTTGAGGCCGGGTGATTGTGGATGCCAGTTCATTTGATGCAGCACTCCATCACTCTCGTTCTTGGTCAAATAGCCCCTAAACAGCCTGGAGGTGTGTGGGGTCATTGTCCTGTTGAAAAACAAATGATAGTCCCACTAAGCGCAAACCAGATGGGATAGTGTATCGCTGCAGAATGTTGTGGTAGCCATGCTGGTTAAGTGTGCCTTGAATTCTAAATAAATCACAGACAGTGTCACCAGAAAAGCACCCCACAACATCACACCTCCTCCTCTACGCTTCCCGGTGGGAACCACACATGCGAAGATCATCCGTTCACCTACTCTGCCTCTCACAAAGACACAGCGGTTAGAACCAAAAATCTCAAATTTGGACTCATCAAACCAAAGGACAGATTTCCACCGGTCTAATGTCCATTGCTCGTGTTTGTTGTCCCAAGCAAGTCTTTTCTTCTTATTGGTGCCCTTTAGTAGTGGTTTCTTTGCAGCAATTCGACCATGAAGGCCTGATTCACGCAGTCTCCTCTGAACAGTTCATGTTGAGATGTGTCTGTTACTTACTCTGTGAAGCATTTATTTGGGCTGCAATTTCTGAGGCTGGTAACTCTAAATGAACTTATCCTCTGCAGCAGAGGTAACTCTGGGTCCTCCTTTCCTGTGGCGGTCCTCATGAGTGCCAGTTTCTTCATAGCACTTGATGATTTTTGCGACTGCACTTGAAGAAACTTTCAAAGTTCTTGACATTTTCAGGATTAACTGACCTTCATGTCTTAAAGTAATGATGGACTGTTGTTTTTCTTTGCTTATTTGAGCTGTTCTTGCCATAATATGGACTTGGTCTTTTACCAAATAGGGCTATCTTCTGTGTAACACCCCTACCTTGTCACAACACAACTGATTGGCTCAAAGGCAATAAGAAGGAAAGAAATTCCACAAATTAACTTTTAACAAGGCACACGTGTTAATTGAAATGCATTCCAGGTGACTACCTCATGAAGCTGGTTGAGATAATTCTAAGAGTGTGCAAAGCTGTCATCAAGGCAAAGGGTGGCTACTTTGAAGAATCTCAAATATAAACTCTATAACACTTTTTTGGTTAATACATGATTTCATATGTGTTATTTCATAGTTGTGATGTCTTCACTATTATTCTACAATGTAGAAAATAGTAAAAATAAAGAAAACCCCCTGAATGAGTAGGTGTGTCCAAACTTTTGACTGGTACTGTGTGTGTATATATATATATATATTTATCATTCAGCCAACGAGGCGCTTTAGTGTACATGGAAAACAAAGAAAGCAGACCAATAGCCGACAACAATTAAAAAGCAAATACTTTGAAACCCATCCCACTTTCTCCTTCACCATCTTGCCTCTTTTGATTAGACAAATCTGCTTAGTAATGAGATAAATGTTTTTGAAGATGTTGTGAGTTTGGTTTTGTTAGTCACGACCAAGCCAGCCAGGAGCTAGCCTAGCCTCCTCGCCTCCCTTAGAAACACACAGCACCAGAAAGTATTGCAGCTTATTTCATCACCATCATCATCGTCAGGAGTGAGGGGGTGAAAAGGCTAGGCGGAAGTGATCCGAGAGAGAGAGAGGAGTGGAGATTCGGAAAACAGGGCAGAAGTGGGCAAACCACATAGGGAAAGGGTGCCATTTCTTATCTTTGGGGCAACATAACAGAAATCTGTCATTAACCCACTAATAGAGTGGTTAGGCCATTGCCTCTTTCCTATGTGGTTCATAGAAATAAACGTTGTGATTACTAATTAAGGAATGGCTTCCTTCCTCACCAGCATAGTAGGAGAAGTTCCTCTTGAGGCGGTCGAAGACAAACCAGCGTTTCTTCCACGACTTGATCTTGCCGCCCATCTTGACCAAGTGTCCCTTGCACATCTTCTCTGAGAGGATGACGTAGGGACAGGTGTCTACGTTGTGACCCGATGACTCCATGCGAACGCAGGTCAAACTCCTCCTTCCTGATGGGTAGGTAGCGTGTCATGGGGCGGGCCTGGGGAGAGGACAGAGAGGGAGGTGAAGAAGATTACTTTATTATCATATAATTCCTTTATCCCAACCCCCCCCCAGACACACCCCACAAAGAGGCTTCCCCATAAAAATAGAATGACTAGTATGGATATCCTGTTCAAATAAATGGTTTGTGATGGGTGGACCAACAGCCATGTTGAGTGTGCCCATGAGTATTCTATTTTAACTGTAGTGGTCTGAGGCTCGGCTATGTCCCTTTTAGTAATTATATTTTTAAGACTATCACTGTGTGAATGAAAGTTCCATCCATATCCTGCACAAGCTGAGACAGCAGTGTAGTGGGGAGACTTAATATGTATGATAATATAAGTATTACTTAACTAGGCACGCCAGGTGCACCTTTATCATCCCAGAGGATGTTTGTTTAGTTTCATTGTTCATGGCAGAACATATAGACAATTAGACCCAATCAACTGAGGTAAAAGCACTCGTGATACATATCATACTTTACAGTGAACCCTCTCTCTTGCTCTTGCACTCTCTCCCTTCTCTCCCTCTGTCTTTCTCTCTCTCTTCTTCCTTCAAACTCTCCATTCCCCTCCCTCTCTTTTTGTTTTCTCTCTTCACTCACCGTTTGATCTTCCCACCCTCACTCCCCATTTCTTGTCTTTCATTCTCCCCACCCCCCCCCTCTTTCTCCATCCTCCCTCCCTCCATCCTGTCCTCCTCTCCTGCTGCGTTGTTACACTAACCTGAGAGAAGTGCTTCTCTCTCATCTTCACCTCCTCCTCCACCAGTCTCTGCCTGTGGGTCGTCTCGTCCTGCAGCCTCCTCTCGGCCTCCTCGCGCCTCCTCCGCTCCTCCTCCAACATCTGCCTCCGAGCCTGTACCTCCCTCTCCTGGGGACGGGGCGGGAGGAAAAGAGAGGAGAACAGATGGAGAGAAGGATGGAAGAAGGGAGAGTGGAGGAATAGAGATGAGAGAGACAGGAAGTATAGACATGTTAGTAGAGTGCAGGAGGTAAACAATAACAAGGTGATTGGTAGGGTCAGGTGAAATAAGGGTTAATGGATTGAGAGTGAGACATATAGAAGAGAATAAGGGTGTGGAGACAACTAAAATTCAGTTGCACTGTAGTAGAAGGAATCTCCATTTGCCATAATTATCTGTAGGTTATATGCTCCATTGGTGTTGGTGGGAGACATGTTGTTTGTACTCACTCTGCTCTCCACCAGCCTGGCTTTCTCCTGCTGAGCCTCCTTCAACATCTTCTCCATCTCCTCAATCCTCAGGGCCTCGAGCCCACTGCCACTACATGGAAAGAGAGAGATGTTATGTACTGCTACACAGGGAGGGAGTGAGGGGGGGTGAATCTCAAATTAGATGTTTACTACAGTACTGCACTGGGAACGAAGGGTAAATAAAAACATGACTCCAAATCCAACGGTCTACAAACAACAAAGCTCCAAAGCATAACCAGTTACCAGAGTAGCACTCCTCTGTGGATAACATTCAAGAAGCTTTTGTACAACACTGTGGAACTGCTATTATATCTGCCTCAGTTATATATGAAACAGTTTCTACTGTAGTATCTTCCCCGGGGGAACTCCATAAACAACTCAAACAGGTGAGGTTCTCCTCGCCTACCGCTTGAGTGGGTTGGCATAGCAACAAGCTAGAGTGAAACTTGTTGTCAAGGGAACAGACGTGTAACAAAACATGTTGTCAGGGGAACAAAAGTGAACACAGTGACCCCTCATCGTCAGGGACACAGAGAGGGCAGATTTGAGTGTTCCCATGGAAACAGACTGAGTTGCCGTGGTATCCCCGTCTCTCCCCGTCTCGTCTCTCACCTTTCTGGAGAACAGGCAGAGTTGTTGCCGGTGGAGACGGAGGTCTCGATGCTGTCAGAGCTCTCCAGGCTGAGGGTGTCGTACTGCAGGTCCCCTGAGGGGGGTGTCTGGTGGTGCAGGATGGAGTGGTGGACCATGGGAGGAGGGCCTGTGGGAGGAGGTGAAAACAGGACAGTGAAATGGTTATCTAATGACTGCAGCGCAAGCGCCACCCAGTGGTACTGAGATGACATAGCAGGCGGTTGTTGACCTGACAGAGGCCAGGATATTGTAAAGAGTGAAGAGGTGACTCTGGGATGCTGGTCGTCTAGGCAGAGTTCCTCTGTCCAGTGTCTGTGTTCTTTTGCCCATCTTAATGTTTTATTTTTATTGGCCAGTCTGAGATATGTATTTTTCTTTGCAACTCGGCCTAGAAGGCCAGCATCCCAGAGTCGCCTCTTCACAGTTGACATTGAGACTGATGTACTATTTAATGAAGCTGCCATTTGAGGACTTGTGAGGCGTCTGTTTCTCAAACTAGACACTCTAATGTACTTGTCCTCTTGCTCAGTTTTGTACCGGGGCCTCCCACTCCTCTTTCTATTCTGGTTAGAGCCAGTTTGCGCTGTTCTGTGAAGGGAGTAGTACACCCGCGCTGTACGAGATCTTCAGTTTCTTGGCAATTTCTCGCATGGAATAGCCTTCATTTCTCAGAACTAGAATAGACTGATGAGTTTCAGAAGAAAGTTATTTATTTCTAGCCATTTTGAGCCTGTAATCGAACCCACAAATTCTGATGCTCCAGATACTCAACTAGTCTATAGAAGGCCAGTTGTATTGCTTCTTTAATCAGGACAGCAGTTTTCAGCTCTGCTAACATAATTCCAAAAAGGGTTTTCTAATGATCAATTAGCCATTTAAAATGATAAACTTGGATTAGCTAACACAACGTGCCATTGGAACACAGGAGTGATGGTTGTTGATAACAGGCCTCTGTACGCCTATGTAGATATTCCAAAACAAATCAGCCGTTTCCAGCTACAATAGTCATTTACAACATTAACAATGTCTACACTGTATTTCTGATCAATTTGCTTTTCTTTGAAAAACAAGGACATTTCTAAGTGAACCCAAACTTTCGAACGGTAGTGTCAATAAAATAATAATATATACTAGTAAAAACATTAAACATTACATTTCATAACAGATTTCACAACACATTACTCGACTACCACAAATCTACAACACAAAATCCATGTGGACGTGTTTGTATAGTGCGTATGTTATCGTGTGTGCATGCGTGTGTCTGTGACTGTGTGTGTGTCTCTTCACAGTCCCCGTTGTTCCATAAGTATTTTTACTTGTTTTTAGAAATCTTATTGTACTGCTTTCATCAGTTACCTGATGTGGAATAGAGTTCCATGTAGTCATGGCTCTATGTAGTACTGTGCGCCTCCCAGCTCTAGGAAGAGTATTGGTGGTTCCAAACTTCTTCAATTTAATAATGATGAAGGCCACTATGTTCTTGGGGACCTTCAAGGCTGCAGAACTGTTTTGGTACCCTTCCCCAGACCTGTGCCTGGATGCACAATCCTGTCTCTGAGCTCTACAGACAATTCCTTCGACCTCATGGCTTGGTTTTTGTTCTGACATGCACTGTCAACTGTGGGACCTTATATAGACAAATGTGTGCCTTTCCAAGTCATTTCCAATCAATAGAATTTACCACAGGTGGACTCCAATTCAGTTGTAGAAACATCGCAAGGATGATCAATGGAAGCAGGATGCACCTGAGCTCAATTTCGAGTCTCATAGCAAAGGGTCTGAATACTTGTGTAAATAAGGTATTTCTGTTTTTAATTGTTAATACATTTGCAAGAATTTCTTAAATCCTGTTTTTGCTTTGTCATTATGTGGTATTGTGTGTAGATTGATGAGGGAAAACATTTATTTAATCGATTTTATAATAAGTCTGTAACGTAACAAAATGTGGAAAAAATCAAGTGGTCTGAAGACTTTCTGAATGCACTGTATGGCTCTGTTGATGCCATATCATTGATGCAGACATTTTGGAGGGCAATCTTTTCGCATCATAGTCATAGCTGGTCTGAATTGTGTGTTATACAAAAGAACCATACATTTTTTCTGTAGCATAGGGGCCACGAGGAAGAAAATACCCACTACCTGTTGGACTGTCAACAACTGGGGGAGGTTCAGAGTTAGGTGGGAGGGACTCTGAACTAGATGGGAGGGACTCTATGAAACCCCATTGTAAGAACAATTTAAGTGAAGAACAACAATGACACCCTTTTAAGTGCAGTATTCTACTATATGAGGCATTGTATCTGGTTGTGCATTTATTTTACTTAAACTTTCTTTCAATATTGAGACCCAGGTCTCTTACAAATTAACCCTGCAGTATACATGCAATGAATCAAACAATTTCCCAAAAGTGACACCCTTTTAAGTGCACCCTTTAAAGTCCAGTTTCCCCCCTACAGTTGCCTAAAGTTGATATTTTCTCCAACAAAATCTTAGTTTTGGTTCTAGTCTCAGAGGTACAGTAACGTCCATGGTATTTTGGCTATGAGGGAATTATACTGTAGACGTGGGAGAAGCAGTGATGTGTACTAGTAAACTCAGCAAAAAAAGAAACGTCCTCTCACTGTCAACTGTTTATTTTCAGCAAATTTAACGTGTAAATATTTGTATGAACATAACAAGATTCAACAACTGAGACATAAACTGAACAAGTTCCACAGACATGTGACTAACAGAAATGAAATAATGTGTCCCTGAACAAAGGGGGGGGGTCAAAAACAAAAGTAACAGTCAGTAGCTTGTGTGGCCACCAGCTGCATTAAGTACTGCAGTGCATCTCTTCCTCATGGACTGCACCAGATTTGCCAGTTCTTGCTGTGAGATGTTACACCCCACTCTTCCACCAAGGCACCTGCAAGTTCCCGGACATTTCTGGGAGGGAATGGCCCTGGCCCTCACCCTCCGATCCAACAGGTCCCAGATGTGCTCAATGGGATTGAGATCCAGGCTCTTCGCTTGCCATGGCAGAACACTGACATTCCTGTCTTGCAGGAAATCACGCACAGAACGAGCAGCATGGCTGGTGGCATTGTCATGCTGGAGGGTCATGTTAGGATGAGCCTGCAGGAAGGGTACCACATGAGGGAGGAGGATGTCTTCCCTGTAACGCACAGCGTTGAGATTGCCTGCAATGACAACAAGCTCAGTCCGATGATGCGATGATACACCGCCCCAGACCTTGACGGACCCTCCACCACCAAATTGATCCCGCTCCAGAGTACAGGCCTCGGTGTAACGCTCATTCCTTTGACGATAAACGCGAATCTGACCATCACCCCTGGTGAGACAAATCCGCAACTCGTCAGTGAAGAGCACTTTTTGTCTGGTCCAGCGACGGTGGGTTTGTGCCCATAGGCAACATTGTTGCCGGTGATGTCTGGTGAGGACCTGCCTTACAACTGGCCTACAAGCCCTCAGTCCAGCCTCTCTCAGCCTATTGCGGACAGTCTGAGCACTGATGGAGGGCTGGTGCGTTCCTGGTGTGACTCTGCAGTTGTTGTTGCCATCCTGTACCTGTCCCGCAGGTGTGATGTTCGGATGTACCGATCCTGTGCAGGTGTTGTTACACGTGGTCTGTCACTGTGAGGATGATCAACTGTCCATCCTGTCTCCCTGTAGCACTGTCTTAGGCGTCTCAAAGTACGGACATTGCAATTTATTGCCCTGGCCACATCTGCAGTCCTCATGCCTCCTTGCAGCATGCCTAAGGCACGTTCAACGCAGATGGGCAGGGACCCTGGGCATCTTTTTTTTTTTTTGTGTTTTTCATAGACAGTAGAAAGGCCTCTTTAGTGTCCTATGTTTTCATAACTGTGACCATAATTGCCTACCGTCTGTAAGCTGTTAGAGTCTTAACGACCATTCCACAGGTGCATGTTCATTAATTGTTTATGGTTCATTGAACAAGCATGGGAAACAGTGTTTAAACCTTTTACAATGAAGATCTGTGAAGTTATTTGGATTTTTACGAATTATCTTTGAAAGACAGGGTCCTGAAAAAGGGACGTTTCTTTTTTTGCTGAGTTTAGATGGAACCAGACAGGGAAAGGTGAGGGGGCTTTGTTACCTTTGCTCTGCAGTGTCAGCTGTCTCCTGGTGTCCATCACCATGTCTGGAGGGCCTGATACTGACAGCTCCCTGGACACCAGCTGGAGACCCTGGGAGGGGACAGAGAGAGTTGGGAGTTATGAAGAGGTATTACGTATACATGTAGAATTTAATAGAGAATATCAGAATATAATATGGAATGGAATATAATGTAATAAAAGAGAAGGGAAGAGCAAAGAGTAGAATAAAATAGTTCCTACCACCATGATCTATGGGTAGAGGATGTATAAGAGAGTCCCTTACCATAGTGGGTGTGCTTCGGCCCAGTGTAACCACATTGGACTGTGGAGGGCTGGCAGTACCGTTGACACTACTAGAGCGTGATGCTGTCTGACCTACATCACCATCTGGTTTTGACCGGTACACCTGAAGACAAGACCAGAGGAGTCAAACAAGTCAGTCAGACAGGTGACCAGAACAGGTCTCCGGAGACCAAGATGACCAGGTAGCATCAAAGACACTGATGTCAACAATCCCCACCACTGGCCAGCAACCCAACCCTGATCAAAATGTCAAACATATTATCAGGAAATGAAATTAAGAATAGAACAAATAGAAGAGCGTAGTAGACTAAAGCAAAGAGAACCGAGAGGTTTACCTGGCTAGGTCTGCGTGAGGAGTGAGACTTAGCAGGGAGAGGGGGAGGGCATGACTGGTGATGGGGCTCCCCTGCTGACATTATGTCCTGGTACCAGCGCTCTAAGTTAAGGGCTGGGTTGTGAGGTCTAATCCACTCAGGCTGGCTCTGAGGGGGGTGGTGGTGCAGAGAGTCCAGGCAAAGGAGAGCAGAGAAGAAGAGCAACAGAGACAGGATGAAAAGCATAAAAGAGGTAGGAGGCAGGAAAAATAAGAAGAAAATAGAATGGAAATTCCTTGATATGAGTAAAGCTGATGTCGAATACTTTCTTTTACCCAGACAGTAATATGAACCATTCATAACATAGTCATAAAATTACTCTAATGAATAAAGTAATTTCAGAACATTCTGTGCGCAGAAAGGTTGGTCCATTCACCAAAAACTAAATTCTAACCACACTATCGGAGAAAGGAGAAAGTTCAGTTTATCTACACCAAAGCCCAAGATTATATTACTTTATTACTTTATTCACAATACATTTTATTCCATATCTCCATAAACCGTATAAACGTGGTCGACGTGTGACAGTCTGAAAGGTAAGAGGGGTTTAAAGCCAGGAGGGAGGCACACACCTCAACTGAGATAGTGGGGGAGGTGTCACATGGAGTTGAGTGGCAGGAGAAGGCAGGGTCAGCGAGCGCAAGCTGGAATGACTGGATTGAAGGAGCGGGGGAGGGGCCAGGTTTCTGCATCCCCAACATCTGGCTTAACTGACTAACTGTGACGTATTCCTTTACAAAGATAATCAACACACAAATGCGCACACACACACACACACACACGCACACACGCACACACACAAGGCAAAGGTTGTAGATATTGGGAGAGAGCAGAGAGAGGTAAGAATGTTAACCAAGGGTATATGTCCAAGAAAGCCAACAGAAACAGAGGGAATAATAGAAAGCAGGTGGTATATTCTACCTCGCCGGGCAGAGCTGCTGGAGCAACAGTGAGAGAGAGGCAGTGAGGAGCAGGGGAGGTAGAGTAGGTCGGGAGAGGACCACCGCTCCCATACATCTTATAGACATCAGCGAGTCTGAGGTACTCCTGCATCAACACCAACACCCACAACACAAGCACACAAGTTTAAATAAGGGATAGATTGTATACCTAAAGACAAAATACCCCTACACTCTCATACATTTTCTTTTACATTTTAGTTATTTAGCAGACGCTCTTATTGAGAGCGACTTACAGTAGGGAGTGCATACATGTTTGTACTTTTTCGTACAGACCCCCACCATTTTAATTAATCCCAGGTACTTTATTATTTGATATTGAGTTAAAACACACACACACACACACACACACACACACACACACACACACACACACACACACACACACACTTTTGTATTGCTATCCTTGTGGGGACCAAAGAATTGATTTCCCCATAAATCCTATTTCCCTAACCCATAACCCTAAATCTAACCCTAACCTTAACCCAAACTGTAACCCCTAACCTTAATTCTAACCCTAACCCCTAAGCCTAAAATTGCATTTTTCCTTGTGGGACTGGCAAAATGTCCACCCCGATTTTTCCTTGTTTTACTTTCCTTGTGAGGACTTCTGGTACCCACAAGGATGGTTAAACAAACAAACACACACACACACACACACACACACACACAGCTTCCCACACTCATGCACTAAGTTCCTAAAATAAATTTTGTGTATGATCATTATCACACAAAAAATAACTCACCTCAAACTACAGTACTGGTACTCATCACAAAGGGTAAAGGTAAGCCAACCAAGCCACAAAAACAGACAGACACACTGGATCCAACACCACAAATTGAGACAACCCCAACACAAACGATACAAATGTAGATGCAGAAACATTCAGGCACAGGCCACCTTGTCATAAGACACCCCTACAGAAAAATACAAACAAGGGATTATTTTTCAAGCTTCTCAAAAACACATATTTGGGGCGGCAGGTAGCCTAGTGGTTAGAGCGTTGGACTAGTAACCGAAATGTTGCAAGATTGAATCCCGAGCTGACAAGGTAAAAATATGTTGTTCTGCCCCTGAACGAGGCAGTGTTCCTAGGCCGTCATTGAAAATAAGAATTTGTTCTTATCTGACTTGCCTAGTTAAAGGTAAAATAAATGTAAAAAAATTATGAAGTAAAGATAAAACAACTATTTTCATCAACTGAGCATAACTAAGGATTCTCAGTCATAGTATCTCCAATAACTATCGTATTGTGAGAAATTATTCCTGAAAGAATTCCTGAAATATTCCTCTCATGTCCATTTCTCTTAGTGGACACAACACAAATGCAGAGCAAGCCAGGTAGGATATGTCCCCAAATGAAGGGGGATTGTGGGTAGTGTAGTCAGGCTGCATTATGGGTAGTTTAGTCAGTCCACATGCGTCAGTGTGTTTACCTCCTGTGGCCTGGTGGGACAGAGGTCAGGGGAGGGAGCGTACGAGGAGGAAGAAGAGGAGAAGGAGGCAGGAGGAGGGCAGGGAGGATGTGGAGGAGGGACAACCTCCCCCTCTACCTGTACCAGGTCAGGTTCGCTGATATGCAACACTGGTACTTCCTATTTTCAGTAAAAGCTTTCAGTCAAACGTGTACTCAAAAGTCTATGGTTAAACCTGTTACCCTACTATTGTAAATACACTGTAAACAACACATACTAACCCCAACGAGTATCCTCTATTCATTACAGCAACACAGCAGTACAAAAGCCTTCACCTATATCATTTAAACTAGAGAGTCCAGCTTAACAAACATAGCTGATCTCCTCTCAGTAAGAGAGGCCAGCTCAGTGATGTCAGCTAGAGGACAATTTACACCAACAAGAGTCCTCAGCATCTCTGAGGTACTGCGGCCTCACTTGTTAGTTGTCAGGCTTGTAGGTTGTTTTTATAGATCCCATGACTCTAGGAAACAGTGACAGTTGCTGCTGAGTGGACTATTTATTTATTTATTTATTTATTTATGTGTTTATTTATTTGCACACAAGAAAATGCAAAACAATATAATGAGACTTTTTAAGGCAAACGAAAAGAGCATGTGTCAGAGAGGTAAAAATAAACAGAGGCTTGTAAGGCACCTCCCCCTTTCAAATGATTCAAAAAAAATAATAATTTTGCACCCCAAGTATCCAGATTTTTAAGCCTAAGAAACATATAATTTAATAATTTAAAGACTATCCTGGATAAATCAAGATGACTTCAATTGATTGTGTTCCTCCTTCTCACCTCTTTCATGGTGCTGCAGGGCTTGGGGAAGCTCCGTCCTCCTGTCAGAGTGTGGTATCTCTTCTCCAGAGTAGACAGCCTGTCCTTTTCTTTATGAAGCAGCTGTAGGGCCAGGGTCCTGTCTTTAGCCATCCTCTCACAGTCCTGAGCTGCCTGCACCCCTAACTGGTTGGCCTGCACCTCCAGAGCAGCCATCTTCTCCTAAAGAACAAAGGGCACTTCGCTTTACATCCCATCTTACAATGCAAGCTCCGAGGTTTGTTCAATTCCATACTGTTTCCATGATGGTTTGACTATTATCTCTCTCACACTATTGTCCCAACCTGAACCAGTTCTGATATTTTATTTTCACATTGTCCTTTTCAGTACGATATTAGCAACTGTGGTGGATGCTTAAAAACCTCTTAAGGATCGTACCCTTTTTAAAAAATGTCACCTAAAATGACATACCCAAATCGAACTGCCTGTAGCTCAGGACCTGAAGCAAGGATATGCATATTCTTGGTACCATTTGAAAGGAAACACTTTGAAGTTTGTGGAAATGTGAAATGAATGTAGGAGAATATAACCCATTTGATCTGGTAAAAGAAGAAAGAAAACAATGTGTTTTCTATATATTTTTTTGTTCCATCATCTTTGAAATGCAAGAGAAATGCCATAATATAATATTGCTGTTTAACCACAATTTAGATATTCGCCAATAGATGGCAGCAGTGTGTGTGCAGTTTCAGATTGATCCAGTGAAGCATTGCAATACTGGACAATAGTATGTCTGCCCAATGTGCCGAATTGGTCAATTGATACATTTTCAAGTACATAACTATAGAGAACATACAAAAATTATATGGTAATACAAAATGTAAGTTTACACACTCCCAGGAATGTCATACATGATGGATCATTAGCATAAACACTAACTTTCACACATCTAGATGGCCGGGCGGGGTGGGTGTGGAGCCAGAGACAGCAGGGGTTCAAACTGTAGAACCCAGTTCCTACATTTGAATATAAAAATGGATTTTATCAAACAAAACTATGCTACATTTTATCTCTGGGACCCTCACGATGGCAAATCAGAGCAAGATTACTGAATACAAGTACATTATTTACCTTCAGAGGTAAATGTATCAAATCAGTTGCCGTGATAAAAATGTGTTGTTGTTGTGCACTGTCCTCAAACAATAGCATGGTATTTATTCACTGTAATAGCTACTGTAAATTGGACAGTGCAGTTATTTTAACACGAATTTAAGTGGTCTGCCCATATAAGACATGTCTATGTCCTGGAAGGTTTGCTGTTACTTACAATGTCATGCTAATCACATTAGCTCAACTGTCCCAGTATAGAGACACCAATCCTGTAGAGGCTAACAACTAACCAGGCCAGAGTATTACAGTTTAGCTCAGCTCAGTAGTGTGAAAAGGGTTCATAATGACCAATATGGTATAGACTACTGTGTAGCAGTGTGTCCTGTCCTACCTTTCTCTTGGCCACGCTGCGGTGGTACTCAGCCCTTTCCAGGAGCAGCTGTCTGCTGAGCGTCTCCTTCTCTTCCTCGAGACCGCTCTCTCTCTCCAGCTGACGGAACTCCAAGTCCTCAAACTGCTTGGTCCCCACCTCAAGCGCCTCTGCCTCCTACAGATAGACAGACAGATGGACCAACAGACAGACAGATCAAATCACATTTTATTGGTCATATCCACGTGTTATTGCGGGTGTAGCGAAATGCTTGTGTTCCTAGCTCCAACAGCGCAGTATCTAACAAAAAGAAATGACACACAAAAAAACAAAATACTGCAAAGTTGCTTAGTTAGGAGCTAGAAGCAGAGCTGCCATGTCTGTCGGCGGCATCTTGCATCCTGCCATAGACACAAACACAAACAGACAAGAGGCAAGACAGACACACAGACAGGTCACACCAATTCAAAATGGGGAGGTCTTACTCACTGACAAACAAAAGTAATAACAACATGAAAACATGTTCTTGGAGAGAAGAAAAATCCTATAGCATGCAGCTAGTTATTTCATTAGTAAAGTACATTTTTATATGGTATTGCACAGCAGAAAGGGTACAGTATACTTCTAGGCTTCTTCACGGAAATTATTTTTTTAAGTACAACAAGCACATGTAAAGCGATAAAACGTACAAAGTCCTGAATGAATTCCAGTGTCCAAATGTCATTTCATTCACAGCTTTGATATGCTTGCTCTTTTCCAAGGCAATACATTTAAGCAGTTGCTGGGTACTTTTTGCGTCCCTTTGATATTTTAAGTAGCAATTGAGCACCAATATTGCATTTAAAAGCCTGTTATATTAAATGAAGTGCCCTTTAATATAGACCACATGTAAAATTATATAAACCAAGATTCAGCATTTTGGCATGTCCCTCTGTGTATCCTCTGTGACTTCTAGGAAATTGTTAACACACTTAACGTCAAAATGTTTAGTTTTAATCATTGTAAAGCACTACTTATTTTGTAGCTTTGACAAAGTCGTTTCATTTTAAGGTATAAAAAAAAAAAAACCTGTTGCGTGAATTGAAATAATGTTTCAATATGGTGAAATACGAATTAAAACCCAAAAATCTAAAGAAACATTAAACATCTAATAGTAAAATCATAGTGGTTCTGGTTCTGCTCTTTTTGGCCATTTTCTGGTGTTTTGTGGTGGAAAACTGAGTGGATCGACGCAAAAACGTGTGCCCTTCCTGACAGAATGTTAAAATTATGTGAATAAAAATGCTTTCTTTTCATGAAGTTACACTACCCAAAATGGACTCATTTCGTGGAAAGACCCAGCTCTATTTGTTGTGGATGGATGATGTTTTGTAAGGGGTCCTGACAGTAATGTAAATTGTATGACTATATGATGTGTTATGATTGTATCTGCTGTACTTCCGGATGTTTCTGTCTGATTGTAGCCCATGGTTTGTTATGCTCTGTTTTGGGGCAGCTAGTTCTAATATTCAAGTTCTAGTGTTCTACAGTTTTCTAGTTGTAGTTTTCTAATTCTAGTGGTCAGGTTCTAGTGTTAAAGTTCTAGTGTTCTTGCTCTAGGGGGTCTATTTTAACAAACCTACCGCAATGGTAAATCTTAGCGCTGGAGGTAGTGTTATAGGTTCGGGGGGCTGTCAGAAATATTTTTGATATTTTCAGAACCGGAATTATGGGCGCAGTGAATAAACAAGTTGTGGTGAATAAACAAGTTGTGGGTGTGTCGAGGCTTGGCCCCTCAGCGGCCAATCAGAACGTGCTCCATGGCTAAATATGGGGCTGCTTCAAGTTGTGTGTTTACTGTATTTTATGTATTGTCATCAACTCCAATTCAAATGTTAGTCTGTTATAGCCTAGTTCGTTAAATAGCCTGCCCATATTTGCAAAATATGTTGAACATGTTTGCAGTCCACATTGTTCTAATTGCATTGCTTCAATATGGAAATACATTGTTAAACATAGGCTATACAATTTGCACTGATATAGTGGCTAGGCCTACTGTACATTGCAGTCTGGACATGCCAAACATACTCAATAAGTAAGATTAAATTCACTAGGCCATTGCTAAAGCCAAAGAAAATATAATTGTATAATTCCAAAAAACGAAACAACAACTTGTTTTAAATAGGCTATGTCTATATACAGTTACAGGCAACATAACTGCTCCCCATGGGTGTATAATACAGACAAGGCAACTGGATAAAGATCCAATATAAAGAGAAAGGGGGGAATGTACACTCACCGTTATACTGCTCGCAAATATAGTGTTTTATAGCCATCATGGGACCATCTTACAAATCATATTTACTCTTCTCCACAAATAGCAGATGAAATTGCATTGCATTCGAGCTATAAACCCATAGACAGTGAATCTTTCTAATAAGTTTGGTTTTTAATGAAATTAAACAAAACAATCAATCTGTTTTTAAAACCAACAACAATATTTCTAAATAGGATAGGGTCAGAAGCATGATATCATAAATCGCTTCTCTTGTTCCATGGCACTGTGTGCACACGTAGGCCTAATGTCTTTATGCATTCATTCGCACGTCTATACAAAATACTAGACTCCTGTCAGTTGTATCCTTGCCTATGTGCAAGGCAGATTTTCACAGAAAACTGTAGTTGATTTAACATTATAGAATGACTGAATAGGGGCGTGTCTTTGATAATCGGACGAGGGGCACTCTTTGAATATAATAATTTGGGGGGTGCTTACATTTGTCATATTTCACACATGTACAAGTGTGTATGTACAGTATACGCATGTGTAAGTTGGAAATGTGTTGTTTGCATATCCCACGTTCCCTGAGATACCCTCGGAGAATGGGGTCACGGCAAAGAGTCTGCCATTATCAACGGCTGCCCTGGAACAATAAAGGTTAAGTGACTTGCTCAAGGGCACAGCGACAAATTTTCCACATTGTCGGCTCTGGGATTCGAACTAGCGACTTTTCTGTTACTGGCCCAACGCTCTAACCGCTAGGCTACCTGCTGTCCTAAATGGGGATGGATAGCCTACTTGAACAAGCAAATGCAGGTGTGTGAATTGTGAATAATGAGGAATTGTGAATAACCTTTCAAAGTACTCTAAGTAGACCATTTAAAAACCCTTTATTCATAAGCTACTTTTGGCTAATGGCAAGGATAAAAAGACACGCCTATGTGATGCTGCTAAACCATCCTTGATTAAGGGTAGGCTTGGTTTTTAATCAAATTAAACGAAATGGTGGGAAACAAAAAAAAAAATTATGTTTCTAAATACGAGATTCACCGGCACAAAAGGTACATCTCTCCTTCCATGGACACTGCGCTTCCTCTCTCAAAATCCATGCCATTATACACTGCGTTACGCTTAAGACCTGCTTTTTGTGGGTCTTAAAACTTACCATTGCACTGCATGAAATGTACACTGTTGTGCTTGGACACACCTCAAATATTGCCACCCCTCCCACCTCAGTGCAAAAAATGCCAGTGTGACAATTTTTAAATACCGAAATTGCAAACTAACGTGCATTTGACACAGCCGAATATAGAGCCCCTAGTCTTCTAGTTCTAGCGTTCAAGTTCCAGTGTTCAAGTTCTAGTGTTCCTAGCTCTAGTGTTCTAGTTCCTAGTGTTTCTAGCTCTAGTGTTTCTAGTTCCTAGTGTTTCTAGTTCCTAGTGTTTCTAGTTCCAGTGTCCCTAGTTCCAGTGATCTGGTTCCAGTGATCTGGTTCCAGTGTTCTGGTTCCAGTGTTCTGGTTCCAGTGTTCTGGTTCCAGTGTTCTGGTTCCAGTGTTCTGGTTCCAGTGTTCCAATTCTAGTGATCTAGTTCTAGTGATCTAATTCTAGTTCTAGTGGACTAGGGTGTGTGAAGAGCACTGACCCTCCGTAGCTGCTCCTGTAACTGTTCCCTCAGAGATTCAGGACAGTTATGAACATGGCTCTTCAGCTCACTGTACCCCTCATGAAGTCTCTTCAGCAGCTGCCGCTCAGCAGACACATTAGCCCTCCCCTAGAACACAAACCACATACACACACCGCACACACACACCGTACACACATGCCACACACACACACCGTCCCAGGGAGAAACAAAACACACGGCTCAAAACGACGCCATGCAGCCAAGAGGTCAAAGAAAGTAGGTGAGTGACAGGGTAGGAGGATTAGGGTGCCAGGGGTTAAGGTTGCAAGGCTTCAAGCATCTTTTTGAGTCAAAAGGAAAAAAATAAGCTGAAAGGTGTGTAGCTATCTGAGCATCAGTACTCAACACGCTTGGCCATATAAATTAAGGTTGATCATTGATACAGAGCTTTGATGTACAACTACTAGTACAAGCTCTATGCACACTTGCATGCACACGTGTGCCCGTGAGGGTAGCTGTGTATCTAGATGTGTGGTCTGTTACTAGACGGGCCTACCTTGTCTTTCTCCCTCTGGGTGGCCCTGTCCAGCTGGCTGAGTTTAGACTGGAGCTGAGAGATGATCTCTGTCTCTGCCTCGACCTGCTCCTGCTCAGCCTGCCTCTCCCCATGCAGCAGAGCCCTCTCCATCTCCGCCTGGGATGGACAGACAGGCAAACAAGACAACAGTGCTTAGTTTACAGTAAGTTGGCCTAGACTCCCAAAGAGCAAGTAGAAGCACAGCGGCAAGAAACCTGGAGAGGAACCAGACTCTAAATTCCATCCGTAGCTGGCTGTATTAGGTAGAAGTTACTGTTTACCCTATAATAATATAATTTGGGGGGTACTTATATTTTTCTTGTTACACACAAGTGACGTGCCTAATTAAATAAAGGTTAAATATACAGTTGAAGTCGGAAGTTTACATACTTAAGTTGGAGTCATTAAAACTCGTTTTTCAACCACTCCACAAAACTATAGTTTTGGCAAGTCGGTTTGGACATCTACTTTGTGCATGACACAAGTCATTTTTCCAACAATTGTTAACAGACAGATTATTTCACTTATAATTCACTGTATCACAATTCCAGTGGGTCAGAAGTTTACATACACTAAGTTGACTGTGCCTTTACACAGCTTGGAAAATTCCAGACAATGATGTCATGGCTTCAGAATCTTCTGATAGGCTAATTGACATAATTTTAGTCAATTGGAGGTGTACCTGTAGATGCGTTTCAAGGCCTACCTTCAAACTCAGTGCCTCTTTGCTTGACATCATGGGAAAATCTAAAGAAATCAGCCAAGACCTCAGAAAAACAATTGTAGACCTCCACAAGTCTGGTTCATCCTTGGGAACAATTTCCAAACGCCTGAAGGTACCTCGTTCATCTGTACAAACAATAGTACGCAAGTATAAACATGGGACCACGCAGCCGTCATACCGTTCGGGAAGGAGACATGTTCTGTCTCCTAGAGATGAATGTACTTTGGTGCGAAAAGTGCAAATCAATCCCAGAACAACAGCAAAGGACCTTGTGAAGATGCTGGAGGAAACAGGTACAAAAGTATCTATATCCACAGTAAAACAAGTCCTATATCGACATAACCTGAAAGGTCGCTCAGCAAGTAAGAAGACACTGCTCCAAAACCGCCATAAAAAAAGCCAGACTATGGTTTGCAACTGGGACAAAGATTGTACTTTTTGGAGAACTGTCCTTTGGTCTGATGAAATAAAAATAGAACTGTTTGGCCTTAATGATCATCGTTATGTTTGTAGGAAAAAGGGGGAGGCTTGCAAGCCGAAGAACACCATCCCAACCGTGAAGCACAGGGGTGGCAGCCTCATGTTGTGGGGGTGCATTGCTGCAGAAGGGACTGGTGGCATCATGAGGGAGGGAAATGATGTGGCTATATTGAAGCAACATCTCAAGACATCAGTCAGGAAGTTAAAGCTTGGTCACAAATGGGTCTTCCAAATGGACAATGACCCCAAGCATACTTCCAAAGTTGTGGCAAAATGGCTTAAGAACAACAAAGTCAAGGTATTGGAGTGGCCATCACAAAGCCCTGACCTCAATCTTATAGAACATTTGTAGGCAGAACTGAAAAAGCGTGTGCGAGCAAGGAGGCCTACAAACATGACTCAGTTACACCAGCTCTGTCAGGAAAAAGGGGCCAAAATTCACCCAACTTGGAGCTTGTGGAAGGCTGCCCGAAACGTTTGACAATTTAAAGGCAATGCTACCAAATACTAATTAGATGTATGTAAACTTCTGACCCACTGGGAATGTGATGAAAGAAATAAAAGCTGAAATAAATCATTCCCTCTACTATTATTCTGACATTTCACATTCTTAAAATAAAGTGGTGATTCTAACTGACCTAAGACAGGGAATCTTTACTAGGATAAAATGTCAGGTATTGTAAAAAACTGAGTTTAAATGTATTTGGCTGAGGTGTATGTAAACTTACAACTTCAACTGTGTGTGTGTGTGTGTGTGTGTGTGTGTGTGTGTGTGTGTGTGTGTGTGTGTGTATATATATATATATAAAGTTTGTAATGGAAAAGTGTTTATCATATCCCAACTCCTCCTGAGACACCCGCAGGGAGTGGGGTCACGGCCAGGGTCGCCATTGTATAGCGCCCCTGGAGCAATTAAGGTTAAGTGCCTTGCTCAAAGGTACAGCGACATTTTTATTTATTTATTGTCGGCTCCGGAATTCGAATCAGCAACCTTTTGGTTACCGACTCACGACGCTCTAACGTCAAGGCAACCTGCCGCAAAGTTAAGATTTAGTTTCGATTAAGTCGGTGGCAGCTCAGTTGCCACTAGTTTAAGTGTTACAAAGCACTTTATGTTAACAGTGCACTTATAACTGGAGAGTAGTGCAGTGCTTACGGGAAATGGACAAGGGTTGCTGTTTGTTAACCTACCTCCTGTCTGGACTCCTGTAGCTGCTGCTCCAGCTCTGTGACTCTGTGTTTCAGCTCATCCACCCTGGACAGAACCCTGGTCCTCTCCTCCTCCAAGTACTGCTGCTCCTGACGCCCAGACACACCTGATCCTGATCCTAACCCTGACACACCCACACCTAACCCTGAGTCTTCCTGCTGGATAAAGCACACATGCACCAATGTGAGTACTTACATAATAAAAGAGAACATTCAGAGAACACTGAGCCGCCGACATGGGCCCACGCCGCTCATGAGGACTGTGTGCTCCCGATCGCCGTGGCCGACGTGAGTAAGACATTTAAGTGTGTTAACCCCTCGCAAGACTGCACCCCAAGCCGCACCCTTAGAGCATGTGCCGACCAGCCGGCTGGATTGTTAAATCTCTCTCCGTATACCAGTCTGTTGTCCCCACTTACTTCAAAATGTCCACCATTGTTCCTGTACCCAAGTTAACTGAGCTAAGTGACTATCGCCTCGTAGCAGTCACTTATGTCATCATGAAGTGCTTTAAGAGGCTAGTTAATATCACTTCCACCTTACCCGACATCCTAAACCCACTACAATTTCCATACCGCCCCAACAGATAACGTAGTCGACATTGCACTGCAATATCCCACCTGGAAGAGGGATTACCTATGTAAGAATGCTGTTCATCGAAAACAGCTCTCCCTTCAACACCATAGCGCCCTCCAAGCTCATCACCAAGCCTTGGGCTCTGGGTCTGAAACCCTTCCTGTGCAACTGGGTCCTAGACTTTCTGATGGGCCAACCCCAGGTGGTGAAGTTAGGCAACAACACCTCTGCCACACTAATCCTCAACATGGGGGTCCCACAGGGGTGCGTGCTCAGCACCCTCCTGTACTCCCTGTTCACCCATGACTGTGTGGCCACGCACGTCTTCAACTCAATCATCAAGTTGGCTGACGACACAACAGTGGTAGGCCTTATTACCAACAACGATGAGACAGCCTACAGGAAGGAGGTGAGAGTCCTGGCGGCGTGGTACCAGAAATATGAAGATCTCCCTCAACAAAACGAAGGTGCTGATCGTGGACTACAGGACACAGTAGAGAGAGCACATTGGTGTGAAGGGATCCATATCGACAGGGCTATAGTGGAGAGGGTCAAAAGCTTCAAGTCCATTGGCATGCACATCGCTGAGGACCTGAAATGGTCCCTTCACACCGACAGTGTGGTGATGAAGGCGCAACAGCGCCTCGTCAACTTCAGGAGGCTGAAGAAATTCTACTTGGCCCCTAAGACCCTCACAAACTTCTACAGATGCACCATCGAGAGCATCCTGTCGGGCTGTATTACCACATGGTACGGCAATTACACCGTACGAGAATGAGTGTGTGCGTATGTTTGTCTGCTTGAGCATGCATGTGTGCTTGAGTGTGTGAGTGCCTGCGTAGCGTGTGTGTTTTTTCTCACCTCCTGGTGAGTGCTCTCTGTGCTGCTGGACTCCTCTCTCTGGTTCTCCTCGTCACTCTCTCTCTGCCTCTGAGCCACTCCTCCTCGCTGGGTCGCCCCACCACCTGTCTCTGTACAGGGTCTCTCTCTAGCGCCCCCCTTCCCTGGTCCAGGGAAGTGCCCTGTTGTACTCCCTGTCTCACCACCCAGACACTGGGGAGAGTTGGTGTACTCTGCACACAGGCTAAGGATGGTCTCCAACCTCTGTCGCTCCTACACACACATACACACGCAAGTGCGCGCACACACACACACACACACACACACAGAGCAAAGGGGTAAGAAGGCCTGCACACCACACAATGACACAGCTCAGATTGCCTCTAAAATTATCCTTGTGTGACATTGTCCCGTCCAGGCAGCTGTCTCCGAGCCATCGGCTGTTCCTATTGGCTGACTGTAACCAGACACCAGAAGTGACAGAGCTGGCATGAGCATTACTGTCCTTTTACAGGGGTCCTCTAGCCATCATACCAGACTCATACTGTATAGGCTAGGTCTGTATTTTGATATAGAACAGGGAAAGTGTTCAACTTTCTCTTTGGCCCCACCCAGGCTAGAGCTTTCTTCTTCTACTACACATATATTTTAGACTTCCATAGAGCACCATTTCTAGCCACTTGACCACCTCTTTGGAAGCAGATATGTTGAGAGCCCCTAAGCTAACCTTAACTAATATTAACTCACATATACACCAACCAAATAAAGATGTAAACCAATACACCTACTTCCAGTACAAATATACACATACGCATACTCAATAGACACATTAAGTAACACAAATAAAAACACAGCTCTCTCTCACACAGACACACACACAAACACACCCCCAGACAAGACGATGCTGCCATCATTCCCCGAGTACTCCCTGCTGCTACCCATTTTGTGACCCCATCAGTGTCTTCAGCCGACCTTTCACCTCTGACCTCACCATCTGCTGCAGTCATTTACCCTCACATGCATCTCCACTCTCCCCCACTCCCCTGTGTACCACACACAGTGCACATAGTCTGTATAGTTAAACAAACATCACTTGTTAGGGGGTGCTGAGCTCGCTGAAGAAAACTTGGATTAAAATGTTGTGTATTTACTAGACTGATTAAAGGTATTTAGTGAAGTAATCGTGTATGTAGGTCCTACTTAATTTCTACCATATACTATATGGCCTCTAGTCTGCCTGTAGAGCAGCCAGGTTGGCATTGGCAGGACATGCCACCCACTAGTCCACACCATTCAGGCCAGAGAAGCTAGGCTAAATGACAATAGTGGCATGAGATGTCTGAGACACCACAGTTCACCATGACCTGCAAACAGGTAGATGGAGTCATGCAATGTATTCACAGACACGTACTGCTTTGTATTGTCACTCTGCATATAACACATTTAATCATACTGCACCTACAAAGTACAACTCGGCATAGTTACATTTGTAGATATTATGAATGTGTTACAGTACATTATTTTGTCAAAACTCTTGGCAAACAGCTAGAATCATATGAACTCATGACCACTGTTGCCCAGACTGAAAAGGGATCTCAAATCAATGCAGGCACATTGGAAACGCCAACTCTTGTGAAAAGATGTGTCAGAATCAGCATTTTGAGCCATATACAAAACTGTGTCTACTTAAGGTTAAGTCAACAACATGAGCCTCAGCAGAGGGTCATAACAGGGTACTTAACGGTGTGTGTGTGTACAACACTGTGACTGAAACAGAAGAACAAATGTCTCATGCCACCCACCCACTACTGACCCGTGTAACATGTTTGTGAAACCACCAGGGAGGAAATGCACAAGAGAGTGAAGAGAGAAAAGCTTGTGAATGCCCAACTACAATATACTTAATCTACTTTCTGAGTATCTAAGTATCTACAAACATTCCTTATGGCTTAGCGTGAACACTCAGCCTTTTTGTCGGGATATTACATATTTTGATTGCATTATATATGGGGTCCTAAAGTCAAATTCCTACTTCTATAAGAGTGGATCCAGGGTTTAACAGCAGCAACAAGGCTCCTAAATGTTGTTCAGTGGAACAGTGAGAAAGGTAACTGACAGTTTGTCTTTGTGTCATTCATTCCAGTCTTGGAAGAAGGAACTGTTAATCCCAAAGTGAATATGATCAAATTAAAAAGGGAGATGTCAGCAGTCAGTCTACCACAGCACCACAGCATGACACAACGAGAGCAGGCAGAACTGACATCACTATATGTAGTAACAGGTTCAATTAATAAATTGCCTAGCACCAGTTAATCCTACTCTAAAAATTCCTCCACGTTTGTAGGTTCAAGGATATGGTACTTGGTTGCCCCCTGATGGTCAGTAGCCTAAACTACAAGCAGAAGGAGTTCCAAAGGCAACAACAGTCAAACAGCCAGGGTAGGCTGGGGGAAACTCTGATAATGACCTAAATCTACAACGGAAACCAATCTCTATCTATGGCTCTGCCGGAAACTGGATATCTTTGAGTTAGTTAAAACTGTTGAGTGAGCAGACTTGTTTTTCAGACTGGCTCTATTTTCGGCTGTCAAACGCACGTGAGTTTGCAATTTCGGCATGTAAAAACTAGCACACACATTTTCCACCCCTTAAGCCAGGTTCGGCAATTGACCTGTCTAACATCAGCCTGCTTGCGCTGAGAGGAGTGGAAATATATGAGGTGTGTTTTTTCATTTATTTAACCTTTATTTAACTAGTCAAGTCAGTTAAGAACAAACTCTTATTTACAATGACAGCCTACCAGGGAACAGTGGATTTTTTTTTACCTTGTCAGCTCTGGGATTCGATCCTTTCGGTTACTGGCCCAACGCTCTAAGCACTAGGCTACCTGCCACCCACATATGCGTCAATATGCCAATTTCAGTCAGCGCTGTGACTGTGCAGCCAAATTGCTGTGGTCTAAGGGGCTTTTTTAATTTTAGCAATTTAATTTCTATGGGCTGCTCTGCCCCTACTCTTTCTGGGAATTAGACCACAGATACACCATGACCCACATTACCTCACTGACAGCACAGGACAGGAGAGAGGACAACAGAAAAGCGCTCTCTCTCTCTCGCTCGCTCCGATCCTTTTATCTTTATTATCTTATCCTTCTCCCTGCGTGTCTCTTTATCTCTCTTACTCATAAAATAACATTATGAGGATAAGTAATCTTGTGTAAAGAAGTGGGATATCTGATCATCTCGCGATTATACACATGCATGCACACACAGACACAGACACACAGATGGACAGACCATCAGCACCATAGGAGATGGGTATCTGCTAACCTGTAAACTTCCAGTCATTGCGCTAACGCTAGTTAGCAACTGCGCTGGTGCTAGTTAGCAACTTCCTTCACACTGCACGTAGAGACATAAAAATGGTATTCACAAGTTCATCTGACTCATTGCCAAAATCCCGACGTATTCCTTTAAGTTCTACTGTAGCCTATTTTTGAATCTTGCTCCGGATCGCATGAAGCAAAATACTTTAAATAGCTTATCTATTTACCACTGTGAAGTAGTTCCAATTAAATGAGAGATGGGATGAATAGTATTCTTGTTGTATCAAATCAAACTTTATTTGTCACATGCAAAGAATACAAGAGAAATACTTACCGTGAAATACTTACTTACAAGCCCTTAACCACCACTAGAGTTTTAGGAAAATATAGATAAGAAAATATTTACTAAATAAACTAAAGTAAAAAAATGTAATAAAATAAAAAAAGAACACAATAGATTAACAATATTGAAGCAAAACTCCTCTCACTGTCAACTCCGTTTATTTTCAGCAAACTTATCATGTGTAAATATTTGTATGAACATAACAAGATTCAACAACTGAGACATAAACTGAACAAGTTCCACAGACATGTGACTAACAGAAATTAAATAATGTGTCCCTGAACAAAGGGGGGGTCAAAATCTGGTGTGGCCACCAGCTGCATTAAGTACTGCAGTGCATCTCCTCCTCATGGACTGCACCAGATTTGCCAGTTCTTGCTGTGAGATGTTACCCCACTCTTCCACCAAGGCACCTGCAAGTTCCCAGACATTTCTGGGGGGAATGGCCCTGGCCCTCACCCTCCGTTCCAACAGGTCCCAGACGTGCTCAATGGGATTGAGATCCAGGCTGGCCATGGCAGAACACTGACATTCCTGTCTTGCAGGAAATCACGCACAGGACGAGCAGCATGGCTGGTGGCATTGTCATGCTGGAGGGTCATGTCAGGATGAGCCTGCAGGAAGGGTACCACATGAGGGAGGAGGATGTCTTCCCTGTAACGCACAGCGTTGAGATTGCCTGCAATGACAACAAGCTCAGTCCGATGATGCGGTGACACACCGACCCCAGACACACCGCCCCTCCACCTCCAAATCGATCCTGCTCCAGAGTACAGGCCTCGGTGTAACGCTCATTCCTTTTGACGATAAATGTGAATCCGACCATCACCCCTGGTGAGACAAAACCGCAACTCGTCAGTGAAGAGCACTTTTTGCCAATCCTGTCTGGTCCAGCGACGGTGGGTTTGTGCCCATAGGCGACGTTGTTGCCGGTGATGTCTGGTGAGGACCTGCCTTACAACAGGCCCACAAGCCCTCAGTCCAGCCTCTCTCAGCCTATTGCGGACAGTCTGAGCACTGATGGAGGGATTGTGCGTTCCTGGTGTACCTCGGGCAGTTGTTACCATCCTGTACCTGTCCCGCAGGTGTGATGTTCGGATGTATCGATACTGTGCAGGTGTTGTTACACATGGTCTGCCACTGCGAGGACGATCAGCTGTCCGTCCTGTCTCCCTGTAGCGCTGTCACAGGCGTCTCAAAGTACGGACATTGCAATTTATTGCCCTGGCCACATCTGCAGTCCTCATACCTCCTTGCAGCATGTCTAAGGCACGTTCACGCAGATGAGCAGGGACCCTGGGCATCTTTCTTTTGGTGTTTTTCAGAGTCAGTAGAAAGGTCTCTTTAGTGTCCTAAGTTTTCATAACTGTGACCTTAATTACCTACCTAAGCTGTTAGTCTTAACGACCGTTCCACAGGTGCATGTTCATTTATTGTTTATGGTTCATTGAACAAGCATGGGAAACAGTGTTTAAACCCTTTACAATGAAGATCCGTGAAGTTATTTAGATTTTAAGAATTATCTTTGAAAGACAGGGACGTTTCAGGATGCTCTCGATGGTGCAGCTGTATAACTTTTTGAGAATCTGGGGACCCATGCCAAATCTTTTCTGTCTCCTGAGGGGGAAAAGGCGACCTGCTCCACTACAGGCCCGTCGATGTGAATCGGGCGTGTTCGGCCCTCCTTTTCCTGCACCACACTGCCAGGTCTCTGACCTAATCCCTATAGGCTGTCTCATCGTTGTCGGTGATCAGGCTTACCCCCTTTGTGTCTTCAGAAACGTAATGATGGTGTTGGAGTTGTGCTTGGCCTCCCCGTGTTGAGGATCACACTTCCCTCTGCAACTGGATCATGGACTTCCTGACAAGCTGGCCCCAGGTGGTGAGGATAGGCAACAACACCTTCGCCACGCTGGCCCTCAACACGGGGGTCCCTCAGGGGCGTGTGCTTAATCCCCTCATGAACTCCCTGTTCACCCACAACTGTGTGGCCACGCATGACTCCAACACCATCTTCAAGTTTGCTGACAACACAATAGTGGTAGGACTGATCCCCCATGGCAATGAGACAGCCTACAGAGTTGTATAACATATTTTTTTACAGATTTATTGAAGTCTGTAACACCATTTTTACAACATTGTATGATGCAAGGATGCCAATTTACAAAATAAATACATTACTATCTTTTTTTACCATAGAGAGTCAGACAAAAATGTCTACACTCTGCCTATTGGCTTCTTTGCATATCACAAAATGTAACTTTTAAGACTCTCCTGGAGGATGGTTGGCCACCCTT
This sequence comes from Brachymystax lenok tsinlingensis, assembly GCA_030435695.1. Lineage (NCBI taxonomy): Eukaryota > Metazoa > Chordata > Actinopteri > Salmoniformes > Salmonidae > Brachymystax > Brachymystax lenok. The sequence continues at coordinate 4,107,642 of CM059792.1, read as the reverse complement.
AGTAGTCTATAAAATATTGCAATATAACAATTAAAACCAAATACTTTTTATGTCTTTATAAAATAATTCCCTCCAGGGCTTGAAATTAAGGGCGTCCCATCTCCCTGGGAAGATAAAAAAAATATGTCTACGGTACAAAACAGCCTCGGACAGATCTGGGATGGCAGATCCAAATTTCATACAACCACTGCTCATAAAACATTTTTAAAAAGCAATGAGGCTGACCATTTAACTTACAATGTTGATAAAGTTGTATTTCTTTATCTTATAAGCTCAACAATACGCACATGGCTTTATCCGTGAATGTTCCAAAATACGCACATGGCTTTATCCGTGAATGTTCCAAAATGCAATTTTTATCTGTTAGAAATGAAATGCTTGTTTCAATGGCATGTTTATAAAATAAATACCTCAACATTTCCATGGTCATATTTTGGCTAAGCTAGGCTATTTTGAAACAAAGTAAGACATGCTTCATAAAATGACATAATTGTTTCAAACCTGGACATTTTAAGTTTATGGTTAAATCATTTCAAAATGCTGACCGCTCAGATTCAAGGTGGGTGATCTGTGGTGCGCAACAGACACTGTCCTTCACTCTCCAGTCTTGTGACCATTTGATCTGAACGAACCGTGCCTCGAGCATGTCGACAGAATCAAGCCTTTAGACGTTAATTATCCTTCATTATATTTGTGAAACATAACTGGCATTTAGCCTATATTTATGTAATTAAAAGCCTCATTAAAGTTTGGCTACATTTTCTAGTGCCTCCCTCAGGTCAGCATTGGTTTGGACATGTAGCCAATATGCACATAGGCTTTTTTATCTATGTACATGAAAAATAGATTTGAATACTATTCCAATGTTGGCCTCTCTGATCCAATTGTGATCGGAATAATTCTTGATATTGTGATTTTTGTGTCATTGGGACATCACTAAGGACTTAACATGGTCCACAAACACCCATACAGTCTTGAAGAGAGCACGACAGCGCCACTTCAAGCTCAGGAGACTGAAGAGATTTGACATGGGCCCTCAGATCTGCTAAGTGTCACAGCTGCACCATTGAGAGAATCTTGACTGACTGCTAAAATCTTTTTACTTTTTCTTTGCAATCTAAAATAATTACAAATAGGAATATATTTCATATGAATGTATTTCATTTCCATTATCATTTGCAGAATACATTTCTCACCTTTTCTACAATTGTATTTGTCACCAAGACACATGCGCCGAATACAACAGGTGTAGACTTTACGGTGAAATGCTTACTTACGAACTCTTCCCAACAGAGTTAAAAATAAGACAAATATAAATAAGTATTTTAGTATTTTATTACTTGTGTTATTATTTATATTTTTCTTATTTTTAACTCTTATTTAAAAAGTAAAAAGATTTTAGCTCATTTCACTAACAGCAAATGATTGCATCTTGTCGTTTTTTATGCATAAGGGTGTCGTCATATAACCCATTTTCACAAAATACTACTTACCTGCTTGCAATGCAAAACTTCAACCACTAGATAGTGTGCACGCATTGTCTAAAGTTTGCAGGAAGTTAAGCACTTTCTCATTCCGTTTTTTATAAACTTTTGTGTGAAAACTGACGCACGCAAGTTTTGGGGTATATTTTGTACGTACGCAAAGTTTATAAATGAGGCCCCTGACACATTCCCTCCCAACTCACAGCTCTGACCACCCTGCCCTTTCTTCCATACATGCTAACACTCTGCCCCCTCTCTGGCTCTCTCCCATGCGTATTGCAAAATGCTGTCAATAACTGTCCTGTTTGTTCCCAGAGACTTCTTGGCTCCTGAAATAGCGTCCTCCCCCCCGTGGTCTCATCAGCTGCTATCTGCCAGGAGCATGAACCCAGATCCCTGAGCTACTGGACTGTGTGTGTGTGTTTGCATGGTGACTGAGCCACCCTGCCCCTGGGCTCAATCAGAGGAGTGTGTCCCAAATGGCACCCTATTCCCTAAAAAGTAAGCTACTTTTGACCAGGGCCCATAGAGCTTTGGTCCAAAGTAGTGCACTATATACAGTGGGCTCCAAAATTACTGGCACCCCTGACTGGCAATGCACAAACAATATAAAAAATATTAACAATATAATTATAGAGATGAACTCAAAATACCAACCTGTGAGAAATACTGTATATATAATACTGTACTATAAAATCATACAATTATTTAATACAAAATAAATTTAACCGAAATCAAGGTTTCATAATTATTGGCACTCCTCATTTAGTACTTAGTGCAACCACCTCTGGCAAGGATAACAGCATGGAGTCTTTTCCTGTAATGTTTGACAAGGTTAAGGAACACATTTGGAGGGATTTTTGACCATTTCTCTATATAGATCCTTTCAAGATCCTTCACATTCTTGGGTTTGCGCTTATCAACTGCCCTCTTCAACTCAGCCCACAGGTTTTCGATTGGATTGAGGTCCGGCGACTGAGATGGCCATGGCAGAACATTGATTTTGTTGACACAGAACCATTTCTGTGTGGATCTTGAGCTATGTTTGGGGTCATTGTCTTGTTGGAAAGTCCACCTACAGCCAAGTCCCAGCCTTCTGGCAGAGGCAACCAGGTTGTCAGCCAAAATTGCCTGATACTTGGTGGAATTCATTATGCCATCAATCTTAACCAGTGCCCCTGGACCTCTGGAATTAAAACAGCCCCAAAACATCACTGACCCACCACCATATTTCACCATGGGTATGAGGTGCCTCTCCTTGAATGCATCTCTGTTTCAACGCCAAACATGCCGATGCTGTATCTGACCAAAACGTTCAATTTTGGTCTCATCTGAACAGAGCACCTTCTTCCAGTCATAATTGAAATTACGTTTGGCAAACTCATAGCGCTTGCGTCTGTGTCTTGAGGTCAGAAAGGGCTTTCTTCTGGCAACCCTTCCAAAGAGCCTGTGGTTGTGGAGGTGGCGTCTGATGGTGCTTTTTGAAACCTGGTTACCCCAAGACGCCACAAAGGCCTGCAATTATTTCACAGTGATTCTTGGAGATTTTGTTGCTTCTCTCACCTTCCTCCTCCCTATCCTGGAGGGCAAAATGCATTTGCGTCCTCTACCCGTGAGGTTTTCAACTGTTCCATATCTTTGAATTTTTTAATAATTGCCCTGACAGTGCTCCGTGGTATATTTAATCGTTTGTGGATCTTCTTGTAGCCATTACCAGATTTATGAAGGTCTACAACCATCTCTGTCTTTTGAACTGCCAGTTATTTTGTTTTTTCATGGTGTTGGATGTTAAAGGGATATTGAATGCGTGTTACCTCATTTGTATACCCTAGTGAAACAGGAAGTGATGTAATGGCTCAATATAGTTCCTTAAGACTTAGATAAACTTAAATAAGTGGAATTTAATTCCTGGTTTAATTTTGGTAGATGTTTACAATTTACAATAATCTTTAAGAGTGCCATTAATTGTGAAACCTTGATTTGGAGGACATTGATTTTTAATTAAATCAATAAATTATTTTGGTGGGTTCCATTGAAACATTAATAAAGTACAGTATTTCTCACATGTTGGTATTTTGAGTTTCTCTCTATAATTATATTGTTTATATTTTTTAAGGAATTGTTTGTGCATTGCCAGTCAGGGGTACCAGTAATTTTGGAGCCCACTGTAGGGAATAGGGTGTCATTTGGGACGCAATCAGAGTGACATGCTTGTGTAAATTCCTTAGGGAGTCTGAAAGTCCATGTGCTGAGGGCGTGGGCGTCTCACTGACTGCTATATATACCCAACACAGGAGAGGGGGAGCAGCAGTCAATTGCAAGGCAAGCTTCCTCTGGACTGGAACATCCACCCAGCACATATAGACACCAACCCCTCTTTATAGAACTCCACTCCTTTGAGCACATATGGCCGCCCCCCTCCACACACCACCTCCATTACACACACACACACACCTGAATACTCACCAGCTTCTCCATCTCCTGCTCGCGGAGTCTCTCCTCTCTCTGCCAGCGGTGGTACTCCAGCAGCTCATCCTCATTGTCGCTGATCTCTGAGATGCTGTTCTTGCGCTCCCGGGTACGGGGCCGTACAGGCCCCCTGGGGTCCCTAGATGCTCCAGCTGGGTCCCTGGTGGCCCCAGTACTACCAGACTTCTTCCTCTGGCCCTGGGGGCTCGTGAGAGGAGAGGGCCCAGCTCCTGCCCCAGACCCAGACAGAGAGCCCAGGGCTGGGGTGAAGGCGATACCCGGGCTGCCCTTCTGCTGCCTGCCTCCCCCGGAGGTGGGAGAGGGACTCCTGGCTCGTAGCCCCCTATCCTGGAGGGAGCCCTGTGCTGGAGAAGCCCCTCTACGAGACATGGAGGGGCTGGGAGGGGGTAGCTCCCTCAGGCTGGAGGGTCCAGAGGGCTCTGGGGTCCTACGTGTCTGCTGAGGGCTGTCTGTGTGGGACTGAGCCTGGAAGAGGTGCTGGGGGCTGGGAGGACGAGAGCCTAAGCCGCCCACCCTCACCCTAGGGCTGGAGGGGGCTGTGGATGCCTGACATCCAGAGAACTTAGAGTTTAGTCTGGCGCTGGAGACTGGGATGTGGGATGGTCCATGTACTGCTCTGGAAGTCTCTGAACTGCCTACTGGGCTGTCCTGACCCACGCCTCTACGGGAAGCAGTGGGGCTTGGCAAGGCCTCCGCTAGGGCCCTCCTCAGAGGCCTGGGGCTCTCCGGGACCCTCTGCACATCAGCAGGTCCACCGTAGCCCCCAGGAGGGGTGGTTCGTGGCTGGGTGACAGGGGTTTGGGTGGTGAGGGTGAAGCTGGAGGAGCGGGCAGGAACTGGAGGAGTACCAGGCCCCGGGAAAGCATCACTACTGGCAGCCGACAAATGAGAGGAGAGCGGGGAGAAGGGGCCGGGCGGGGAGGCGTTCTCATAGCTGGAGCCCATGGACATGGCCCCAGGACTGGTAGGAGGGTAGAGCAGGTAACGTCCTCCCCCATTCAGCATGGGGGAGTGGGGGGACTGAGGAATGGGGTGGTGGGCCAGCTTCCCGGAGGACTGGGGGTCATCCATCACCAGAGAGTCCATGATGTCCTGGAGGTCCCTCTCTATGGTGCTGGTAATGGGGCCTGGGTGTGGGCCAGAGCCGGAACGGGTCCTCTCACGAGGGGCAGGCTGGTGGTTCCCATTCAGCACCGTGTGGGAGTCTATGGTAAGACAGGAAAAGGAACCAGTCAGTGTTTTAAAGGTATATACTGTATGTTTCTAAAGTAGTCTACACACATCAACAATGACTGAGAGACAGACAGACGGACACACCCACAAGTATTTTATATCCTACTAAAACATCCAGTACAGTATGTAGGCTACTGTGACCACACCCTGTGTGTTGTAGGTTTTGTTTCTCAGCTGTGTGTGCTGTAATCCTATAGGGATCTGGGGCTGCTAAATTTAAACACTCTCTACTTCAATCACATGCTGCAGATGTAATCTCACTGGGCCCAGTCAGGAAAGCGTGGTTCATACACACACACACAGGATCGGGCGCGGCTCTCAGACCAGCTGCAGCACTAAGGTCAGAGGAGAATGGACTCTCAGTCAGCAACACCCACAGCACAGGCCAAGAGACATCATCAGCACAGGCAGTGGGCCAGAATTAGAACACAAAGTGTATAATAAATGCATACAAGAACACACACATACATGTAATAGTGCCAGACATGCACACAAACATATACAGTTGGCATTGCTGTTATGATTTGTTGTCCTTGATGTCCTTTGTTTAAAATTTATTATTTTGTTTTATAATTGTTTTTGCATTGTTGTTTGCTGTTTTTCTTCTCTTTAGTTCATTCTCTTGGTTGTTGGTGCATTGGATGGTTCTTGGGGGTGGGAATGGAGGGGGTCTCGAATGGGAGGGGTCTCGAATGGTCGAGGGACAGCTATTGGGGAACTGTGGGGGGGATCTTGGTGGGTTCGGGTTCACGTTTTTTAGCCTGGTGGGAGATCTGTCAACGTGCCCTTGAGCAGGACATTGACCCTGGATGTTTCTGTGTGTAGCTCTGAATGGGAATCTGTTGGATGAATGGTATGATGTAGTTGTTGAGCGGCTTCACTGCAAGTATATTGTATGTTTCGGATATTCAATAAATACATTAAAAAAAACTCTTTTTAAAGTGTATAGAGGCTACAAAAAGGCCCTATAGTATAAGTAAGGCATAAACGCAGACATTCTGTACATTACCTTAGAAATAATGGACAACGTAGTGGGGCGATTCGGAGCGGAGTCCCTCCTCAGAGTTAATTATTTCCAAGGTAATGTACAGTCTGGAGGGTTTTATCCCGCTTATACGATTGCAAGATGGCGCCGACAGAGATGGTCGCCTCGCTTCAGGTCCTTAGGAAACTATGCAGTTATTAATTTTTGTATGTATTATTTCTTACATTGTTAGCCCAGAAAATCTCAAGTTTTATTACATACAGTCAGGAAGAACTATTGGATATAAAAGCAATGGCAATTTACCAACATTACAACCAGGAATACGTCTTTCCCGAAGCGGATCCTTTGTTCGGACCTCCACCCTGGATATGGGATCTTATCCCAGAGGCCGACCCAAAACAATGTGGTCGTCGCAGGAGAGGCAGACGGAGCGGCCTATTGGTCAAACTCAGAAGGAGAGCACAACATCCACTGCTCCCGAGAATATTACTCACCAATGTCCAATCTCTAGATAACAAGGTGGACGAAATTAGGGCACGAGTTGCCTTCCAGAGAGACATCAGAGATTGTAACATTCTCTGTTTCATGGAAACATGGCTCACTCGGGATATGTTGTCAGAGTCAGTACAGGCCCCCGGTTTCTTCATGCATCGCACCGACAGAAACAAACATCTCCCTGGTAATAAGAAGGGAAGGGGGTGTATGCCTTATGACGACTCATGGTGTAATCACAACAACATACAGGAACTTAAGTCCTTTTGTTCACCTGACCTAGAACTCCTTACAATCAATTCCGACCGCATTATCTTCCAAGAGAATTCTCTTTGATTATTGTCACAGCCGTGTATATCCCCCCCAAGCAGATACCTTGTTGGCCCTGAAAGAACTTCACTGGACTCTATGTAAACTGGAAACCATACATCCTGAGGCTGCATTTATTGCAGCCGGTGGATTTTAACAAAGCTAACCTGAGAACGAGACTTCCTAAATTATATCAGCATTTTGAATGCGCAACATGGGCTGCTAGCATTCTGGATGATTGCTACTCTAACTTCGATGCATACAAAGTCCTGCCCCGCCCTCCTTTGGCAAATCTGACCATGACTCCATTTTGTTGCTCCCAGCCTATAGATAGAAACTAAAACAGGAAACGCCCGTGCTCAGGTCCGTCCAATGCTGGTCTGACCAATCGGATTCCACGCTTCAGGATTGCTTCGATCACGTGGACTGGGATATGTTACGGATAGCCTCAGACAACAACATTGATGTATACGCTGACTCAGTGACCGAGTTTATTAGCAAGTGCATCGGAGATGTTGTACCCACTGTGACTTTTAAGACATTTCCTAACCAGAAACCGTGGACTGATGGCAGCATTCGCGCAAAACTGAAAGTACGAACCCCGCTTTTAAACATGGCAAGGCGACTGGAAACATGACGGAATACAAACAGTGCAGCTATTCCCTCTGCAAGGCAATCAAACAAGCAAAGCGTCAGTATAGAGACAAAGTAGAGTCACAATTCAATGGCTCAAACACGAGACGTATGTGGCAGGGTCTACAGTCAATCACGGATTACAAAAAGAAAACCAGCCCCATCGCGGATATTGCCGTCTTGCTCCCAAACAAATTAAACACCTTCTTTACTCGCTTTGAGGATAATACAGTGCCACTGACACGGCCCGCTACCAAAGCCTGTGGGCTCTCCTTCTCCATGGCCAACGTGAGTAAAACATTTAAATGTGTTAACTCTCGCAAGGCTGCCAGCCCAGACGGCATCCCTAGCCACGTCCTCAGAGCATGCGCAGACCAGCTGTTTGTAGTTTACAGACATATTCAATCAATCTCTATCCAAGTCTGTTGTCCCCACGCTTCAAGATGGTCACCATTGTTCCTGTTCCCAAGAAAGCTAAGGTAACTGAACTAAATGACTATCGCACACACTTCTGTCATCATGAAGTGCTTTGAGAGACTAGTCAAGGAGCATATCACCTCCACCCTACCTGATACCCTAGACCCACTCCAATTTGCTTACCGCCCCAATAGGTCCACTGACGATGCAATCGCCATCACACTGCACACTGCCCTATCCCATCTGGACAAGAGAAATACCTATGTAAGAATGCTGTTCATTGACTACAGCTCAGCATTTAATACCATAGTACCCTCTAAACTCGTCATTAAGCTCGAGACCCTGGGTCTCGACCCCGCCCCGGTGCAACTGGGTCCTGGACTTTCTGACGGGACGACGCCCCCAGGTGGTGAAGGTAGGAAACAGCATCTCCACCCCGCTGATCCTCAACACTGGGGCCCCACAAGGGTGCATTCTCAGCCCTCTCCTGTACTCCCTGTTCACCCATGACTGCGTGGCCATGCACGCTTCCAACTCAATCATCAAGTTTGCAGACGACACTACAGTGGTAGGCTTGATTACCAACAACAACGAGATGGCCTACAGGGAGGAGGTGAGGGTCCTCGGAGTGTGGTGTCAGGAAAATAACTGATTGTGGACTTTAGGAAACAGCAGAAGGAGCACCTGCCCTCCAGGACACCTACAGCACCCGATGTCACAGGAAGGCCAAAAAGATCATCAACGACAACAACCACCTGAGCCACTGCCTGTTCACCCCGCTATCATCCAGAAGGCGAGGTCAGTACAGGTACATCAAAGCTGGGACCGAGAGACTGAAAAACAGCTTCTATCTCAAGGCCATCAGACTTGATAAACAGCCATCACTAACAGATAGGCTGCTGTCAACATACAGACTCAAATCTCTGGCCACTTTAATAAATTGACTTAATAAAGGTATCACTAGTCACACGGCCATCACTCATCCATATATTTATAGGTACATATTCTTATTCATCCCTTACATTTGTGTGTATAAGGTAGTTGTTGTGAATTTGTTCGATTACTCGTTAGATATTACTGCATTGTCGGAACTAGAAGCACAAGCATTTCACTACACTCGCATGTGTATGTGACCAATAAAATTTGATTTGATTTTATTAGACCACAGTTGCCAAAGAAACAATACTTAAGCACATATTTACATGTTTTCATTGATATTTTCATTTTGATAAGTGAACTCATACATGCCAGAAACGCGAAACGCGTCTTCCATTCTTTTTGTTCTATATCTATGGATCCAGTCGTTCGTTTCGATCACTATGCATGCTTGCTAAGGTTCTTCACTCATCAAAGTAGCACATCCCTTGATTGCACATGTGGGACTATTTGACAGCACTAGCGCCAGCTAGTTTGTAGACTATAAGGCTAAGGCTTAGCTATCTACAGTGTATATCATGGCATACAAAATGTATTGCATTAATATAATAAGAGCAGTGTGTTGGTTTCTCTTAAGTTATTGCATTGTGTCCAACACACCTGCAACAAGATAACTCAGATCAGTGATAGTATTTTTTACTTTAGCCTATAATAATGGCATAAAAAATATATTCCATCAATGTAAAACCTTTGTTTTGTTTTTACAAATACACCAAAACACAAGTAAAAAAAAAGATTACAATAATTTAATTTGTTGTTGTGACGACAGGAGTTAGGGCTTAACCAGCTTAGCTTGCTAGGTTTTTCAGAGCTAGCTGTCTTGCCAGCTACTTTCTGAAATTAAATTGGATGCTGCCAATAATGGTGAAGTAGGACATCTTCAAGCCACCGAACGACTCACTCTCTTGTGATGATGGGCCTGGCACCATTTCCATCCGTTTGTTATTGTTGGTTGTTGTTGTTACTGCTGCTACTGCTTTCGGCGGGGCTTTGTGGGCTTTCTACCTCGGAGAGAAGAAGAGAAGAGGTGACTCTGACACTGAAGGTGCCCAGTAACTCCTCAGACTACTCTCGCACCTGTGCCCGGTGACACTCATTAACTGCCCCTCCCAACCTTCAGGCTATGCTCAGACCCTACACCCCAACCCGAGCACTCCATTCTGCCACCTCTAGTCTCTTGGCCCTCCCAACCCTACAGGAGGCCAGCTCCCCTCAGGCCAGTCCAAGCTCTTCTCTGTCCTGGCACCCCAATGGTTGAACCAGCTTCCCCCTAAAGCTAGGACAGCAGAGTCCCCCCCACCACCACTTTCCTGAATGCACAAACTAAGTTGCTCTGGATAAGAGTGTCTGCTAAATGACTAAAATGTAAATGTCTGGATTTCAGACTGGCATTTGATAATTGTTTTACTGCTGTACTCCAGAGGCTGTGGTTTGTGTAGTAGGTTGACAACCTGGCCTCTTTGCTAAGCCGAGCCAGCATGTTGTCAAGGTAGTGTACCCCCATTGGCTCTTTAGAATACCAAATGGCCCTCTTGTCTAGCTTAGCCTTTGGGGATCGCAGTGTGTGGAGGAACAGGAATTTTGCGTCCGGGGAACACTTGGATAGGTATTTTTCTTAAACTGGCCACTGGACAGTTTGGATTGCCGAGCAAGGAAAAGAGGAACCCTCTGTAATTCTCCTTGTTTGGGTCGTTCGTCTGTTTGTGATTCTTCATCTCTGCATTGTGGGAGAGACAGAGGTACTCCACTCTATCCTCGTCCGTCTTGACCTGGAAGGAGGGTCTCAGGTCTCGATTTCCCTCTCGTCCACGCCACGCTGATGTCTTTCCCCGCTCTCCTGTACGTCATCACCAGGGACTTGAAGACATCATTGCTTGACTTGAAAGCATCATCGGTCATGATGTTGTACCGAGTTACACAATTTACTCAAGTGTTATCAAGTGTTAATCAAATGTAATGCTGCTGTGGCAGTACTTTTGATATTTAAACTAGGTAGCTAGCTACACACATTCGAATGGTGACCGCATCTCAAGCCATGCATATTTGGATACTGGGCGAACGCAATCTCTGTACAGGGCAAACTGGGAAACAGGCGCAAGCAGGGAGCACGCGGGCTCTCTACAGGGTAGACCAACAGGCACAACTTGCGGGAAGTGGGTTCAGAACAACAACGACAAAGACTGTATACAAACAAAATATATATATCTCTATATATTCAGTACCAGTCAAAAGTTTGGACACACCTACTCATTCCAGGGTTTTTCTTTATTTTTACTATTTTCTACATTGTAGAATAATAGTGAAGATATCAAAACTATGAAATAACACATATGGAATCATGTAGTAACCAAAAAAGTGTTAAACAAATCAAAATATATTTTATATTTCAGATTCCACAAAGTAGCCACCCTTTGCCTTGACAGCTTTGCGTACTCTTGGCATTCTCTCAACCAGCTTCATGAGGTAGTCACCTGGAATGCATTTCAATTAACAGGTGTGCCTTCTTAAAAGTTAATTTGGGGAATTTCTTTCCTTCTTAATCCGTTTGAGCAATCAGTTGTGTTGTGACAAGGTAAGGGTGGTATACAGAAGATAGCCCTATTTGGTAAAAGACCAAGTCCATATTATGGCAAGAACAGCTCAAATAAGCAAAGAGACATGACAGCCCATCATTACTTTAAGATATGATAGAACTTTAAAAGTTTCTTCAAGTGCAGTCGCAAAAACCATCAAGCTCTATGTTGAAACTGGATCTCATGAGGACCGCCACAGGAAAGGAAGACCCAGAGTTACCTCTGCTGCAGAGGATAAGTTCAATAGAGTTAACGGCACCTCAGATTGCAGCCAAAATAAATGCTTCACAGAGTTCAAGTAACAGACACATCTCAACATAAACGGTTCAGAGGACACTGCATGAATCAGGCCTTCATGGCCGAATTGCTGCAAAGAAACCACTACTAAAGGACACCAATAAGAAGAAGAGATTTGCTTGGGCCAAGAAACACGAGCAATGGACATTAGACCGGTGGAAATCTGTCCTTTGGTCTGATGAGTCCGAATTTTAGATTTTTGGTTCCAACCACTGTGTCTTTGTGAGACGCAGAGTAGGTTAACAAATTATCTCCCCATGTGTGGTTCCCACCGTGAAGCATGGTGGAGGAGGTGTGACAGTGTGGGGACACTGTCTGTGCTTTATTTAGAATTCAAAGCACACTTAACCAGCATGGTTACCACAGCATTCTGCAGCGATATGTCATCCCATCCGGTTTAGGCTTAGTGGGACTATCATTTAATTTTCAACAGGACAATGACCCAAAACACAGCTCCAGGCTGTGTAAGGGCAATTTGACCAAGGAGAGTGATGGAGTGCTGCATCAGATGACCTGGCCTCCACAATCACCCAACCTCAACCCAATTGAGATGGTTTGGGATGAGTTGGACCGCAGAGTGAAGGAAAAGCAGCCAACGAGTGCTCAGCATATGTGGGAACTCCTTCAAGAAAAGGATTCCTTGTGAAGCTGGTTGAGAGAATGCCAAGAATGTGCAAAGCTGTCATCAAGGCAAAGGGTAGCTATTTGAAGAATCTCAAATATAAAATATATTTTGATTTGTTTAACACTTTTTTGATTACTACATGATTCCATATGTGTTATTTCATAGTTTTGATGTCTTCACTATTATTCTATAAAGTAGAAAATAGTAAAAATATTACACCACCACCCAAAAGGGCACTTGGCGAGTGGGAGGGCAAAGGGGCATGTGCTCAGCACAGGTAGACTCCTATCTAACGTGCATGACGCTGTGGTATAAAAGGCTAATACTAATACAGTAATTAATACAGTAATTTCTTCTATTAGGAGATTGTCTTGTAGTCCATAAAATTCCAATCTTTGACCCCTACACATTGAAGGACACACCCACCACATATTGCAACAACATGGTTTGTCACACGTCGAGCCAAGAGAACTGACAGAGAGTGTCATAACTTGGGTACAGACCTTAAGGGTCAGTCTTTCACAATAGGCTCAAAATGGTGCCATACGAGAGGAAGGGGGAGCGAAATCTATCTTCCTTCTTTTGTCTGTCCCTTCAGTTATCTAGAAACCCTGTCAACGACCACCTCATTAATTACAATCAACTCATAATCGGGTCAGTGTTTGAAGGTACAGTAGCTTGAAGTATTGGTTTGTTCAGCTAGTGCATATTTCTGTAGAATCAACTGAATGTCACCAGACATTCAGTTGGAACTGTACTGTCTACTACTCTCTGTCATTGATTACAATGAGTTTGAAACACTAAATCTGACAAATTGCGGGGTTCCTATTGGGTCTATTATGAATGCTTGATGCTGATCTTTACCTGTATGAATCCTACAGTGTAGAGCTATGATGTGATGTCATGTGATATGATGTGATGGTTAGACGCTGGTCTTTACCTGTGTGATGTCATTACCTTGCAGCATGTTCTATCACAGCCATACTCAACTTGCGTACCGCGATCCGGACCCATAAATCATTTATTGATTTATTTCATTTTTGAGGGAACTCAGTCTGGTTTTCAACTTACTGCTGTTGAGAGATATAATAATAGAATGCCCAAAGTGTCATTTTGAAATTTGGTAGCGCATGGGCAGTTTTCCTCTTGTTATGTCATTCACTGACAGACCTTAGAGAGCTATTTATAACCTGCCAGAAATGTCCAGTTGATCAACTACTAGCCCATGTTAGCTTAATTTATCTATCTAGCTATCTAAATCTTGTAGTTACCATGACCAGAATACGTGCCCAGGGGCCTCGACCCCCAGGGGACCCCCATTGATTCTGTTGAGTAACTCAGGTATCATATGAACACACATAAGCCATTGTATAATTTGTAGAATTGTAGCAAATGAGCTAAGAAAACTGCACAATGTTCTTTCCGCTTCATGGCAAAATGTGCAGAATTGCAGGAACTGAGCTTTAAAATTGTCCAACAAGAGGGGTGTGAGCAGTTTGAGCAGTTTGGGGTTGCATGGATTGCGAAGCGTTTTTACTATGCCAATAAATGAAAAAATCCATCCGGATCTTTGCCACCAAGTAAATGTTTTTGACCGGACCTTCTCAAATAGCAGTTGAGTACCCCTGCTCTATCATTACCTGTGTGGTTCCTATAGTGTTGAGATGTGATGGTTACCTGTGTGGTGGGTCTTGTAGGCACTGGGCCCCTGGCTCCCTCCAGGCAGCATGCTGTGTAGTGTAGTGTGATGTGAGTTGATGTGATGGTTACCTGTGTGATGGATCTTGTAGGTGCCTGGCCCATGGCTTCCTCCAGGCAGCATGCTCTTCATCCTGAGGGCCTCTTCTGGGTGGTTGAAGCGGAAAAAGGCTGACTGACCAAAACACAGCATGCACCCTGAAGTGACAAGAGAAGGAGTACTGTAGGAGATGGAAGGTTAGGCTTCCAAGACTGTGTTAACATGCATCCCAATGGTGGTGGAACCATAGAATTAGAGTAAAAGACACCTGTCCACAGAAGCAGTCAATCAGATTCCAAACTCTCCACCATGGCCAAGACCAAAGAGCTCTCCAAAGATGTCAGCGACAAGATTGTAGACCTACACAAGGTCCTGGAGTTGCCTAGCCAATCTCCAGACCTTAATCCCATAGAAAATCTGTGGAGGGAGCTGAAGGTTCGAGTTGCTAAACGTCAGCCTCGAAACCTTAATGACTTGGAGAAGATCTGCAAAAGGAATGTTTCCGCAATTGCGGAGACTTAATTCACGGTAAACGCTGCATACAGTACGTCGGCTCAATCGAAAATTACTTTTACATTTCAACCACGCTACAACGCTGATCTTCAGCGCTACGGATTTAATCCAGCCCTTAGTCTACTACTTCTCCTGGGACTATACATCTGAGAGTCAAGCTGGTACCTCCAGGTGTGGTTCACACCATCATGATAGATATAGATAGCCAGTGCTGCATTATAAAGCTTTCCACACACCTCACACACAAACCTATATCAAAACAGAATGATGAAGCTTAGTTCTTGTTTCTATTCATACTCTTCTCGCCATCTCCGACTCTTTCATACACAGTCATTGTCTCTGACTCACACCACGGGGCTGGCTGGTGACATTGTAGTGAGTAAAGAGCTGATTAATCAATCTCAGCCAGGTGTGTTTCAGTGGAGGATAGACACCTCGTGGTGAGTTATGACTTCTAAAGGCCATTCAGTTATGAAAATGTCCCTGGCTGTGTGAGCAGAACAATCAGTGAGTGAGAGTGAGAGAGAGAGTGAATCTATAGACTGTCTATGAGGTAACGTGTTAGGAGATGCTGTGTACATAATGCTCTGTTACATAATGTCCTGTAGACCTAAGGGACTGTGCGTTATATATAATAAGTGGTACATGTAAAAAATTGTACCACTAAGAAATGAAAATGGATGACCCCCCTAAGCAAAATATATTTTAGACCAGAGCCTTAGATATGCCTCGTCTCAAAAGCATTACATGGTAACATAGCAATTTTGATGTTAATAGCCTATCATATTTAGGAAATTGTCTTATAAATGTAACTTTGCCATGTGCTTCCCCCGCTCATGCACTTCGTATAGCCTATGGCTCGTTTGATTGAGACCACACTAAATTATTAGGTGCACACACACTTGATATTGCGCACCCAGCAAAGAATCAGAAATGAGGGGAGGCATCGGGCACACATTGAGATATAATAAGCAATAAATTCAGAAACACTGAGAAATAAATACAATACTATAAAAAAAATCCTAAACCCTTCCCCGGACTGAAATTAAAAAAGTATGACTCTCCCACACATTCCTCTAAGTACCCCGTCCCGTAAATTGTGATAGGTCCCTAATCAATGTATTGGTTGAATGGTTAGGATTCCCTGTTACACTGTTCTTAGATTTACAAATGAACTGAAAATAAAGAAAAATACCTGAAATTACAATATGGCACAATAAATATTTGTTAGCCAACATTTGGTTGGTCAGAGGATTCTGGTCAAAATGTTCCTTAGTGCCAGTGACAATCTACTGTATTGACACAACAGCAGTGGAATGTGAACCACGTTCCATTCCAGGACAGGTGTGAAGGGAGGGAGCTAGGGTGACAGCACGTGGGGGTCCAGATCCAGGGTCATAGGGTCAAGGGGAGATTTTTTAACGGTAACAAGAACAGCACATACATTCTAGGAACAAGCCAGTGGAATAGCAGGCAGTGAGAGAGAGATGAACAACAGGTGAGTAGCCTAAAGTATATTGTTAAATTTCACCCTTAAAATAGTTCACTCCCACGCACATGCACAGATAGAGACTACCTCTACAGAGCACATGTCCCTTTGCCAAGTGCACTTTTAGGTGGTGGTATACAGTATATATATATATTTTTATATTTTTTTTTAACCCACTGCCCGCAAGTTGTCGCGATGCCGTCAAGTTGTGGTGAAATGGAAAAACGGCAGCACCCCCTGCAGAAGAAGTGGCAGATTTTTTTTTACAAAAATGTCCATCGCATTATTGATATAAATAATAATGGGATTGGGGTAGGGGAGAGAAATATTTTTTTAAATCAAATCGTTATACTGTAAGCTACAACCAATCATTGACAATGCACTACCGTGATGTTGAAGTTTTCCGGTTCATTCCTTCCTGTAGGCTAGCAGTTAGCATTTACAAGATCAAGGTCAATCAAAATGTCTCAGAAATCATTTCAGATTTCTTCAATCCTGGTACTAGCCAACCCTAACAGATGAAAACCTTGGGTCTGCTGCATCTAGTACCTGCAGCAGTAAGCCACCAGTAACGTGACTGGCACCAAAACCATAGCCTCCGTGGAGCATGATGCTAACTCCACCAACTGCAGCAGTTCCACGTTAGCCCGACCCCATGCAGAGGAGCATGCTAGGCCTACTGCATTCCGGCAGCCAAGGCTAAGCTAGCTAATCAGCCACTCCTGCTGAAGGATGACTGCCTTCCCCAAGGAGGCAATTTGGAACAGAAAACTTCTCCTGTGCTTTTAAGCCATGTTGATTGGCAAAGTGTCAGTGGCTGCATTATGTTAAGGAAGATGAATGAGTGCTATGCATTAAAACAGTGAAGAAAAAGGTTATCAATGAGGAAAATGTTAGAGCGGATAGCAGTTTCAGATATGACTGTTACAGAACAGTGCATTGCCAGGAACGAAGCTGTTGTTCCATTCAGGGGTGACACAACTCGTGATGGTGTGCTTTACAAGTTGATGATAGAACCCATTTACAATCTACCAAAGGAACAGGAATGGGTTCTAAGGGGAGACAACTGGATGTGGGACACGATACAGAATGAGATTATTCAACAACTGGCTCACACCTTACAGAGGGAGATTGTGTCTCGCGTATCAGTGTCCCTTCTACGGCATGACTGATGACGGCACCACTGACGTGTGCACTATGGAACAATCTCCAGTACGTCAACCAGAACCTGGAGTCAAACTGAGTTTTGTGGGTTTTACCATGCCCCCGACTCTACGGCTGAAAATATGTTATTGTGTGTAAAGGACATCTTTTGTTGTTAAACATTGCTTTAATATTGCTTTGATGGAGCAAGCACGTCAAACCGTTTTTCAGGTGTGCAGACTCGACTGAAAAAGGCATGTCCAGTATGTGCACTGTAGTAACCATTCACTGGATCTGGTTTTGAAAGAAGTTTTGCGCAAGGTGAGCCTTGTGGCTGACACACTGAACTTTGTGCAGGGCGTGGCAGTTGTCATAATGGAATCACACAAGCGTAAACAATTGTACAAGTCTCTTTTTGGTGTGGAAGAAGTAGTGACCAATATCCTAGGCCTGTGTCCAACCAGGTGGTGCATGCGCACAAAAGCCATCTCGCTTGTCTGCAGCACTCCCCTCTCCACACTCAACATACTGAAGGATGACAAGAGTGCCAAGGGGAAACGAGAGCAAAAATCGAGTGACTGCACAAACAGACGCTCAACTGTGTAGTGAAGCACTGTTCGGGCCCTGTGAAACAGTCGCCAGGACCCTACAGAGCACCAAGGCAAGTGCACTCAGCGCCCTTGAATGTGCCAATGTGCTGAGGGAACAAGTCAAGGCACTGAGAGACGACCGCGTCGTGTAGGAGATGACAGCCAAGGTTTGTATTAAAATACAATTTAATTAAATGACTGACTCATGTAGACAACACAAGGTTAAAACATATGCAAGACATACTGTACATAATAATGTACTAATATGACATATAACATTGATAAAATACTTGACAACTTGCCCGCCGAACCCATCCCCTCCTCTCTTCTCCAGACCATCTCTTGAGAACTTCTCGCATTTCTCACTTCCCTCATCAACTCATCCCTGACCACTGGCTGCGTCCCCCCGAGTCACTCCCCTCCTCAAAAAAACAACATTCGACTCCTCTGATGTAAAAAACTACAGACCAGTATCCATTCTTTCTTTCCTTTCCAAAACACTTGAGGGTGCTTTCTCTGACCAAGTCTCTCACTATCTCTGAGAATGATTTTCTTTACCCTAAACAGTCAGGCTTCAAGATGCGTCACTCAACCGAGACTGCTATTCTCTGTGTCACGGATGCTCTCCGCACTGCCAAAGCTCTCTCCTCTGTTCTAATCCTCCCAGATCTATCCACTGCCTTTGACACCGTGAACCATCAGATCCTACCCCTCTCAGAGCTGGGCGTCTCAGACTCAGCACAGTCTTGGATTGCATCCTACCTGGCAGGCCGCTTACCAGGTGACGTGGCGAGGATCTGTGTCTTCACCACATACTCTCACCACTGGTGTCCCCCAAGGCTCAGTTCTAGGACCTCTCCTCTTCTCTCTACACACCAAGTCACTCGGCTCTGTCATATCTTTACATGGTCTCTCCTATCATTGCTATGCGGGTGACACATAAC
Source organism: Brachymystax lenok tsinlingensis (assembly GCA_030435695.1). Taxonomy (NCBI): domain Eukaryota; kingdom Metazoa; phylum Chordata; class Actinopteri; order Salmoniformes; family Salmonidae; genus Brachymystax; species Brachymystax lenok. The sequence goes on along the minus strand of CM059792.1, from coordinate 4,088,751 downwards.
TACTTTTCTCATTCCTCCCTTCTGACACCCAGGTGGCACACATCTCTGCGTGCCTGGCAGATATCTCATCTCAGATGTCTGCCAACCACATCAAACTCAACAAGACGGAGCTGCTCTTCCTCCCAGGGAAGGCCTGCCCGCTCCAAGACCTCTCCATCACGGTTGACAACTCCACGGTGTCCCCCTCCCGGAGTGCAAAGAACCTTGGTGTGACCCTGGACAACACCCTGCAAACATCAAAGCAGTGACTCGCTCCTGCAGGTTCATGCACTACAACATTCGTAGAGTGCGGCCCTACCTCACAAAGGAAGCAGTGTAGGTCATAACGCTGGGCACTTGTCATCCCCACTCGCTATTGGCTGGGCCCCCGCTTGTGCCATCAAACCCCTGCAACTTATCCAGAACGCTGCAGCCTGCCTGGTGTTCAACCTTCCCAAGTTCTCCCATGTCATTCCGCAATGCTCTGCATTGGCTTCCAGTCAAAGTTCGCATCCACTACAAGACCATGGTACTTGCCTGTGGAGCAGCAAGAGGAACTGCCCCTCCCTACCTTCAGGCTACACTCAAACCCTACACCCCATCCCGAACACCCCGTTCTGCCAACTCTGGTCTATTGGCCAGTCCATTATTCTCTGTCCTGGCACCCCAATGGCCGGACCAGCTCCCCTTGAAGCTAGGACAGCAGAGTCCCTGCCCATCTTCCGAAAACATATGAAACTCTACCTCTTCAAAGAGTGTTTTAAATTGTCCCACTCACCTGTTCACTACAATAATAGCTCATAAACTGTTTGCAAACAGTGTCTGTGTAATAAAGCGTTGGTATTTTTTTTTATCAGCAATGACCGCACACCCCAACATATCCAATCTTGGTGCTCAGCACATGTTATGAAAATGACTCTCACACAATTAGGAATCTGACAGACAATTGAAAAATAATGAGTAATAGGCAATATGGCAAAACCACCACTTTTTAACCTCATTTTAATTATCTCCAGCACAATACCAGTGTCTACATATGTGAAAACGGTGCATTTCTACGTTTGGTAGAAAAAACTATAACGTTAAAAAGTTTAAACATTTTAAAAACAGTGATTTTCAAACACTATGAGATTTTTCTTACTTTTAATCCTACAATGTGGTGTCACAGAGAAGCATTTTTTAGGACCTTTCATATATTTTTAACCACAGATCATATAAACGCGCCTTTTTTATATATGGCGCTAGAGATAATGAATATGAGGTTGAAAAGTGGCGGAATTGCGCTCTAATAATCAAATAGGTATATGCACTTACGTGTATCTGCAATTAATTTGATACATTCACTGGCATAATTGTCATTTAAAAGCAAGAGCTCGCTTTCCTTTGAAATGTAATTATAACGTGCATGTAGCGCGTGCGTCTGCAGCGTCTTTGTAAGAATAAATACAATTCCGTGCGCTCCTTGACGTCCTGCTTCTTCAGCACAAAAAGCGCAGATGTCCAGCGTCCGATTAAAGTGAATTAGAAGACCCTTTAGGCTACGCAGGCTTTTGTGATATGCTTCGTCAATAGCATTTTGCTGGCCAATTATCCAAGTTCCAAAGATAACGCAGATAGAGGGCAACAACAATTGTAGAACTCAGCCACACTCTTCTACATACATACTCCTCTTTCCCGTCGTTTCTTTATCCAACAACGCTGAATCCGGAGTACCAATGCCTTATCGTCGGTGTCGTCCTAACAGCTGTTTGTTGGCTCCGTGTCCCACACACCGGCTGTCCAGTCCACAAATGATATTATTGTCAAACTGCCTGCCCAACCCTGTCTGCATAACGCCGGAGGGCGTGGAGTTTATTTTATTATGGGACCATGTCCCAGTGAGCTGCGAGCTTTTGCAAATGGAATGCATAACCCAGGGGCAGGATTAGAGATTGGTTTAGTTTTCTATTGTATTATAACCTGATTGTTAGTCTACATTGCCTTACTCTTACTTACCACTGCTCTCATCAATGCTGCAGCCCACCCAATTCCTAGCACTTTACATTACAGCAAATAATTAAGTGTTAAGGCTATAACATGCTAATAATGTTGGATAAAGTAGACTAGAGTTAGGCCTATGTATATATTTGGTGGTTAGATTACATTCAAAGATACATCCCTACTCCACTTAGCTATTTTATATGAAAATATATTCATGATTCATGAATAGCCAGCCCTTAAACGTTTTCAGATAAGAAAAATCCAAGTCAAATTGGGGTCATTTTAACCGTTTACATGGCATCTCCTTTGGTTGGGATGAAAGTCCATACATTACATTACTGAAGAGAGTATATAGATTTTCTGTCTTACTCGTTTAGAGAAATCAGAAGTAATGTGCAGCACACCTAACTAAATCAATTGAGGAACTGCAGGACTGAGAGAGGGGACAGAGGGAAAGAGAGAGATAATAGAGATACAGAGGGAAATAGAGAGATAATAGAGATACAGAGGGAAAGAGAGAGATAATAGCGATACAAAGAGAGAGGATAGAGATACACAGAGAGACCCACAAAGAATTCGAAAAACAAATAGAATTTTGATAAACTCCCATATCTATTGGGTGAAATACCACGGTGTGAAATCACAGCAGCAAGATTTGTGACCTGTTGCCACAAGAAAAGGGCAACCAGTGAAGAACAAACACCATTGTAAATACAACCTATATTTATGGTTATTTATTTTCCCTTTTGTATATAGACATAATATGCCATTTGAAATGTCTTTATTCTTTTGGAACTTTTGTGAGTGTAATGTTTACTGTACATGTTTTATTGTTTATTTCACTTTTGTTTATTATCTATTTAACTTGCTTTGGCAATGTAAACATATGTTTCCCATGCCAATAAAGTCCTTTAAATTGACATTGAAATTGTATTGAAAATTGAGAGAGAGAGAGGCTGACTATGTGAAGCAATTATTACAGCCTGTTTAATCAAGTTTCCCTCCCATCTAGGTCAAGGTCATGCATGAGCCATACAGCATGGGCGGTTCTCTATGTCTTGCCTGTGTTTCTTACCAAAGGAAAAAAAACGAGCTAAGTATTCAATTAATGACCATGGTGATTTAGTAATATGGAAACCTGGTTTAATTTTGAAATGACCAACTGGAGATATTAGGCTACAGACAGGTACAGGTATATGAAGACACTATGGCATGAAATGTCAGATAATAATACAAATCACTCTTATAACGTTGTAAAAATGTGTTATTAAACAGTTTAGTACCTTGTGAAAGGCGTACAGGCTTGGAGACGGGGAGACCATCCATGGAGCAATGGTTCCCACAGGGGTTGAGGGTGATACTGCCTGCCCTATTGTCGATGTAGCAGTGTTGATCAGTGATGCCTGGACCCTGCAGAGGGATGTCTGTGTTCCCACTGCCCAGAGTCGTCCTCCCTGCAACAACACAGTGATGAGTTACACATACATGTCAACATGAATCCTTTAAACACATCATCAGACATCATCAGAAAGAATATCCCATTGGGATATTAAACTCTTCTATTCAATTTTGTTATCTTCTGTTCTATTATATCATGCCTACGTTTGGTAGTAAATTATTTTCGAGAAGGACTGGACTGGAGTTCAAAGCCACAGTCAGTCAGTGGAACGCTGTTCACTCTGATGTCACAGTAAAGGAATAGAGCCTGGGGTCAAGGCCATCACGGGTCCAAGCCACTTGTAGAGTGTAGATTCAAGCTCACAGCAGGTGCTAACCCTGAGAGAGACAGACCACTGGCAGATGGCAGACGAATGGTGGTTAGAAGGAATGTATTAGAATAACCACTGTCTTCCTATTTTGAGTACTTCCAGGACCTTGATTTTCAAATAGATAAATGACATTACTGTCTGTCTGTCTGTCAGACGGGATGAGAGACAAGACAAGAAACAAGGAGTGGAGCACATTACTCCACCAGCCCAAGAGGGGTGAAACACTTTACCCCAAAAGCCCCCTCCTTCTCTTCATCTAACAAGCCCCTTGCCTTTCCCCTGGCCTCACCAGACTGTTAAAATAGCCCTGGAACATAGGGGAGAGACACCACTGAGAACACCCCCAGCAGGCTGCCTTAGATTTCTATTCACTATCTCCATGTCCAGTGGGCCAATTCCACTTCACCTGCTTCCAGCCTCCCAGCACTACTTCTTGTGTTCTAGCGTCTGGTCCCTCCAGACGGACAGATGGGGATAAAGGAATAACAAGACATGGGAGGAACTAACACAGTGGCACTGGCAGAGTTACAATGCTGAGGGTGAGAGGGCAGAGGGGGAGTGTGTGCAGAGAGAGAGAGAGAGAAAGAGCAAGAGTGTGCTAGAACTGTTTTTTTTTAAGGGGGTGAAGACAAGGTCAGGCCATGGTCCTATTTTTCCCTTTCAGTGTTCTATGGTGTAACTCAAACATTTAGAATGAATCCCTGTTTTCAGCTTCTCCATATCACAAAGTCCTCTAGTTGTCATTCTTAGGATGATTAGATATGGCAGGGCTCTGAATACACTGGCTCCACTGTTCAGCTACGGCACTTTCATTTCATCCCTCTCTCCCTCCCTCCCTCTCTCCCTTCTCGATGCCTATGATATCATCCACCAGCTGGCACTAGGCCAGGGAATAAGTGAGTGCATGGATGGATATTGCCATAAATAAATCAGTTAGGGCTTTTTCTCTTCAGAAGTACAGCTTTGGTCATTACTGTGTAAGAATATCCGATATCATTCTCAATCAGCGTCTTATGGAAATTACTTGAATGCTTCTAGGAAACCAGTCTGGGATGATGTGTGTAATAGTTTTAATGGACATTTTGTCAGCTAATTTCCTGTAATGGACATTTTGTCACTTATGGTCATAATATTTCTTGGTATAACTGGAAACCATTGAGGAGTTCTCTCTATTTATCAATATTTTTTCAAGGTTTCAGCACAAGGCCTTTTTCAAGAGCAGTCTGCATGAACAAAGCATTGAATAGAAGACCCCTTTTAATGTTTCTGAGATGCAGAAATGCTTACCTTCCTGCAGGGGTAACAGGGTGATGGCTGTGCTGAGACGGCCACTACCCAGACTGACCAGGTGGGGGTGCTCTGCTTGGAACCTCAGTGACTTGCCCGTCTCGATCAGGTCCAATGGAGTGCTCTGGTAATGACAAAAACAAGACAGAGGAAAACTGGCATGTGACCTAAGACATGAGACAAATTTTAGATGAGACGTATTTTAGAGGAGACATAACTTATGATTGCTCAGTCCTAGCACTCCCTTATCTTTGCATTTCAGTGATTGCATACCCATGTCCACATGGCTATCTTCCTGAGAGCAGAGTCCCAGTGATTCCCCTTCTCCTTTACTCCTTGAAGCGTTACTGGAACAATATAGCAGACTGGTCTGTGTGTGACTGCCCAATCTAAGCTGTGTTATGTCTGCCCACGGCCCACTCCCCACTGCTCCCCTTATAGGATTAATAAGAGGCTTTAGCTAGACAGGATAAGTGCCCCCCTCTCTCCCCCCTTGCCAACCAGGCAAGCGGGGAGAGACCAGTCTGTTTTGCTTTGAAGACAAAAGCACAAGACTGTCTATGTGTGTCAGTCAAATATGGACTGGTCTTACAGTACACTATCAGGACACTAAATCATGACATATGAAAGCATATGTATTAACTGATATTCAAATGTAGGCCTATTTGATATGTTTTCTTGCATTTGATCCAAGTCTATGTACTCCATATGTAGCCTATAATGCATAAAAAGAAAACAGAGTAGCTTTATGGCAGTTAGATGACTCATCTTTGGGCTGCTTACATTAAATGAAGGTCTTGGCATCATGCCTTTGGAGTCTGTCTTTAAATACTTACTAATACTTTTCCCTGCTCTTTGAAGAAGGTATGAAGATAAAACTAGTGTTGCCCAGATCAAACAGCCAATATGCCCAGAAGGCAATGTTTCAGCCTTTCACCTGCAGTTTAACAAGCTAGGTAAGTATTTCCTGTGTGTGTGTGTACGTGCGTGTGTAAATTACACAGACACTTCTACTTCAAAGTAAGTACTTGATAAAGCAATTTTAGAAGCTTTACTTGTTACATTTTACATGATGAAATGCTTTTGCTATACCATTATTTGCTCCCCCTGGATTTATTCAGTCACCACTGATTTTACCTCTTGAGCCCAGACCTTTCGGATTCTCCTGTCTGTCTAAAGTTAACCAACATTTCTCTCCTAGAATTCATAATGTCACAGAAGTTGATTTAAGCCCCTTCTCCTCCCCCGCCATCTCCTGACCTTCGCTGTAAGCGCTGGTTTTATTGTTGCTGACCTTTACCACACTGAACTACGCCTTACTGTGCCTTACACATTGTTCCTTATGGGTCAGTCACTCTTCAATTTTTTCACTTGATTTCTCATGACAGCTATGTTGAATAGATCTGCACTGCTTTCTGCATGTGAAGATTGGCACCTGACTCACACCCATGGCACCTGAGTCACCTGTAAGGCACGCGCACATGTCCGCACACACACACACACACACACGACTCACCTGTAAGACCTGGTGTTGGTGAGTCTGTCGTCCATTATGCTCCAATGCATTCCTTTTCAGGCTGTCCATGTTGTCTGGATTGTCAATCACACCTACTGGCACATAAAGATCCTGTCGGAACACACACAGAGGAGAGGACACACATGAAGACATCCTGCAGAAACACACATATACATACACATCCTCATCCACATGCACATGTACGCACACACACACACACACACGACATGACACACTCAATATAGAAACACTGCTCTCCTTAGAGATCCCTGCTGTCCCAGATAACAGCTCAACTAGAGAAATGAAGATCCTAAAATATATAGTAATCTCATTGATTTGTAACTTAGTAGGCTGCCTATTAAGTGATATGAATGGATCCTATAGTCTCTATCGCCATCTCCTGACCATGAGACAGAAGCTGTATATATTTGTCCAGCTGTATATATTTGTCCAGCTTGTTAACATAGGAAATATGCCGTCAGCTTTTTTGATGTTCCATATTAATGAACGTTGCCTACATGGACAACAGTAGAAGATTACGCTAGCGCCTTCCAAAATGGCACCCTATTCCCTTTATAGTGCTCTGGTCAAAAGTAGTGCACTATAAAGGGAACAGGGTGCCATATGGCACACACGATAACATACGCACTATACATACACATGGATTTAGTACTGTAGATATGTGGTAGTGAGGGCACACAGTGTGTTGTGAAATCTGTGAATGTATTGTAATGTTTTAAAATGGTATAAACTGCCTTAATTTTGCTGGACCCCAGGAAGAGTAGCTGCTGCTTTGGCAGAAACTAATGGGGATCCATAATAAATACAAATACAAATATGGGATCCACATACTGTCTATCAGGGATATGGCAAAAGGTCATTTCCAGTGGTTTAAAGTTCTTAAGTAAAAATACTTTAAAGTACTACTTACGTAGTTTTTTGAGTTATCTGTACTTTACTATTTATATTTTGGACAACTTTTACTTCACTACATTCCTAAAGAAAATATTGTACTTTTTACTCCATACATTTTCCCTGACAACCAAAAGTACTCATTACATTTTGAATGCTTAGCAGGACAGGACAACTGTCAGGCACTGAGTTTGAAGTACAGCCTTGAAATACATCGACAGGTACACCTCCAATTGACTACAATGATGTCAATTAGCCTATCAGAAGCTTCTAAAGCATGACATCATTTTCTGGAATTTTCCAAGCTGTTTAAAGGCACAGTCAACTTAGTGTATGTAAACCTCTGACCCACTGGAATTGTGATACAGTGAATTATAAGTGAAATAATCTGTCTGTAAACAATCGTTGGAAAAATCACTTGTGTTATGCACAAAGTAGATGTCCTAACCGACTTGCCAAAACTATTGTTTGTTAACAAGAAATTTGTGGAGTGGTTGAAAAACAAGTTTTAATGACTCCAACCTAAGTGTATGTAAACTTCCGACTTCAACTGTATACTTTTACTCAAGTATGATAATTGGGTGCTTTTTCCACCACTGGTCATTTCAACTCACTCACACAATGAAGATGTGTGTATCTTAGGTAAGAAAGAAGATGTTGGCTGGGCTCCCCACTTGTGCTATCAAACCCCTGCAACTTATCCAGAATGCAGCAGCCTGCCTGGTTTTCAACCTTCTTAAGTTCTCTCATGTCACCCCGCTCCTCCGCACACTCCACTGGCTTCCAGTCGAAGCTCGCATCCACTACAAGACCATGGTGCTTACCTAAGGAACAGCAAGAGGAACTGCCCCTACCTACCTCAAACCCTACACCCCAACTCGAGCAGTCCGTTCTGCCACCTCAGGTCTCTTGGCCCTCCCACCCCAAAGGGAGGGTAGCTCCCGCTCAGCCCAGTCCAAGCTCTTCTCTGTCCTGTCACCCCAGCACATGCAGCACTTGACCCCCGCCCCCCTTCTAGCTCTGACTACTGATATCTACGTTATTGAGGAAAAATGTACTTTCTATGCCTGTGATATGTGGTTCTCCAATCTAGCTATCTTAAGATGAGCACTAACTGTAAGTCACTCTGGATAAGAGCGTCTGCTAAATGACTAAAATGTAAATGTAAAAAAATGATATATTTACTCTGGCTGCTTCCCCTCACCATGAATCACTGTCTGTGACTCAGCCTCGCAAAACACACACACACAGATACTGTAGATTAGGCCCAGCTGTGGACACGTTCTCACCTCAGTGAAGAGGAAAAGCCTCTGAGGATCAGACATGTCTACTACAGTATACACAAACCATAGACGTTGTAGACACACAAATACAAACAATAGACAACTCTGAAGAGTCATGTCTGTCTGGTCTGCTCTAGCTCAAGAATCCTCCAACCATTCACTCACTCACTTTTAATCTCATCAACATTCCATACCTCTGAGTTGATCTGAGCCCAAACAAAATGCAAATAGTCATAAATATTGCTCCCTGAAGGAGGGAAACAATGTACAACACAACTATAGGGAGTCGCACTCTCGCCCACTTCGACTGAAAAACTAAAGTACACCTGGCAAGGTCAATGAAATCCGGGCCTCACTGGAAGCCCCGCCTTCCACAGATGACAAGCCCGAGGTTTGGATTAATTCCTTCAATTCAGTACCGCAAGATGCATGTGGTGATGTCGAAATGGCCGCAGCACAAATATCCCCTACAGTCAATCCTTTAAAAAATTCCCAAGACACTGCCAGACCCCTGGTGGAGTGGCCGTGTACACAGCTAGGTAACCCTTGCCGCCAAATGCCACAACCTAGCAGGAGAGACACTGCTTAGAGAGCGCCATGCCGCAAGCTGGATAAGCAAAACAGACAAAAAGCTGGCCACATAAGCGAATATCTTGGGTCTGCTCAATGTACTTGCATAAAGCTCGTACTGGACACAGGGCAATGCAGCCTATGTTGCTCTTCAGAAGCAAAAGAAGAAGGCTCAAAGGTAAATAGCTCAAAGCTAAAGACCTGTAGAACACAACCATGACTTTCGGGACAAAGGCCGCATTTCGGAAGCAACGTCACCTTAAGAGTTGCCAGAGATGGACTGAATAGTAGCAATAATGTTCGGAGGTAAACCTCTAGCCATCAGACTGGCCTTCTCAGGGGCCAGACCAACAGGAACCAAATCTCTGGCTTTGCGTGCCAAAGCTGCCCTTGCTCCTGGGACAACAGGTCCCTGCGCAACAGGACTTGCCACGGGACCCAGCCCAACAGGCGAATGATCTCAGCGAAACAAGGCTGCTTGGGCCAACGGGGAACCACATAAATCAACTATAAGTTGGTTAGCAGATCCACACCCGAGTTGAGGCAACCGGGGACATGCATCACCTGAAGCGAGAGCAATAGGGAGCAAGCCAAGGTTAGGAGGGAGAGAGACCTAGTCTCTTTCTGTTGGTTGATGTACACCACCACTGACATACTGTCAGTTCTGACCAGCACAAACCGGCCCGAGAAAAGCATGAGGAAGCGCCTGGGTGCCATATACACCGTTACAGTGGGGAAAAAAAGTATTTAGTCAGCCACCAATTGTGCAAGTTCTCTCACTTAAAAAGATGAGAGAGGCCTGTAATTTTCATCACAGGTACACTTCAACTATGACAGACAAAATGAGGAAAAAATCCAGAAAATCACATTGTAGGATTTTTTATGAATTTATTTGCAAATTATGGTGGAAAATAAGTATTTGGTCAATAACAAAAGTTTATCTCTATACTTTGTTATATACCCTTTGTTGGCAATGACAGAGGTCAAACGTTTTCTGTAAGTCTTCACAAGGTTTTCACACACTGTTGCTGGTATTTTGGCCCATTCCTCCATGCAGATCTCCTCTAGAGCAGTGATGTTTTGGGGCTGTCGCTGGGCAACACGGACTTTCAAAGATTTTCTATGGGGTTGAGATCTGGAGACTGGCTAGGCCACTCCAGGACCTTGAAATGCTTCTTCTGAAGCCACTCCTTCGTTGCCGGGCGGTGTGTTTGGGATCATTGTCATGCTGAAAGACCCAGCCACGTTTCATCTTCAATGCCCTTGCTGATGGAAGGAAGTTTTCACTCAAAATCTCACGATACATGGCCCTATTCATTCTTTCCTTTACACGGATCAGTCGTCCTGGTCCCTTTGCAGAAAAACAGCCCCAAAGCATGATGTTTCCACCCCCATGCTTCACAGTAGGTATGGTGTTCTTTGGATGCAACTCAGCATTCTTTGTCCTCCAAACACGACGAGTTGAGTTTTTACCAAAAAGTTCTATTTTGGTTTCATCTGACATTCTCCCAATCCTCATCTGGATCATCCAAATGCTCTCTAGCAAACTTTAGACGGGCCTGAACATGTACTGGCTTAAGCAGGGGGACACGTCTGGCACTGCAGGATTTGAGTCCCTGGCGGCGTAGTGTGTTACTGATGGTAGGCTTTGTTACTTTGGTCCCAGCTCTCTGCAGGTCATTCACTAGGTCCCCGTGTGGTTCTGGGATTTTTGCTCACCGTTCTTGTGATCATTTTGACCCCACGGGGTGAGATCTTGCGTGGAGCCCCAGATCGAGGAAGATTATCAGTAGTCTTGTATGTCTTCCATTTCCTAATAATTGCTCCCACAGTTGATTTCTTCAAACCAAGCTGCTTACCTATTGCAGATTCAGTCTTCCCAACCTGGTGCAGGTCTACAATTTTGTTTCTGGTGTCCTTTGACAGCTCTTTGGTCTTGGCCATAGTGGAGTTTGGAGTGTGACTGTTTGAGGTTGTGGACAGGTGTCTTTTATACTGATAACAAGTTCAAACAGGTGCCATTAATACAGGTAATGAGTGGAGGACAGAGGAGCCTCTTAAAGAAGAAGTTACAGGTCTGTGAGAGCCAGAAATCTTGCTTGTTTGTATGTGACCAAATACTTATTTTCCATCATAATTTGCAAATAAATTCATAAAAATCCTACAATGTGATTTTCTGGATTTTTCCCTCATTTTGTCTGTCATTGTTGAAGTGTACCTATGATGAAAATTACAGGCCTCTCTCATCTTTTTTAAGTGAGAGAACTTGCACAATTGGTGGCTGACTAAATACTTTTTTTCCCCACTGTATATGGCGCCCAGCTCCAGGTTATTGACATGCCGTGCGTTCCGCACCACTGTCCATACAGTTGCCTTCAAGTTGCCTTCATACCGCACACCCCACACTCTTGGGGATGTGTCTGTCGTGATCACCTTGCAGGATACAAATCAGCCCATGGGAGACCCCTAACAATAGCAGAGGGTCCCACAACTGGGCCAAGGGCCGTAGGCCTGACAGGGACACCTGAAGCGACCGGTTAAAGCTGTGAGATGCGTCCAGGTGAGTGGCTAGCCCTCAGGGCTGGAAAGGCTGCATCAACAATAGCCCAGGGGAACAACTTCTATTACAGAAGCCTTCATCCCCAGTAGGCGCAGGAAACTGGCGAAAACACACTGCGTGACACAGGCAAAATTTGTCTAAGCAGAGCCCGGACACCCTATGTGAGGATAGAAAAGAGTGATACGCAAGTGAGTCTAGCTCAAGACTCAGAAGCAGAATGAGCTGAGATTGAGTCAGACAGCTCTTTTTCTGGTTTCTTATAAAGCCTAGAGGCTGAATACGGGACAGCATGGATGTAGCAATCGACTGTATTAGCTGGTGGCTTGTGCGCATTCTGAATTTGTCGACTCGGAGGTGCCTGTTGAGGGCACATAGGTCTAGAATGGGACACAAAGTCCTGTCCCTTTTCAGAACCAGAAAATACAGACTATACCAGCCGTCCTGGATCTCCGACACAGGAATCACTCGGATTGCCTGCCTATGGAGAAGGGAGGAAATTTCCTCCCCCAAAACGGGCGCTGAGGACTTGGAAACAGTCAAAGTGATGACGCACAACAAATTGTAGCCGTACCCCAACGTCACTGTTCCATGATCCAGTGCAACACCGTGCATGTGCGCCATTGGTCGTGGCAGGCAGTGAGCCTCGCGTGAAGTGCCATCTGAAGGGGCAAGATGCCACCTTGTGGACAAGGAGAGAAGGATTATTTTTCAATTTCCACCACTCTTGACAACCGTCTGTCTGAATGTGGAGAAGGGGACACCTTTCATTGAACTCACAACCCTTTTGATATCCATGAACACTGGAACTTGGGGTTGAAAATGTTTTGTTTATGTGCCAAGGTTTGCCTAAAGCCCCGGCCCATTCTGGGTACAAGGGCTCCGACGATTAGTGATGTACCCCGATTGGCAGTGCCAATGAGCCTCACACGGTTTAGGCGGTAAGATACGTTCTGGTAACTGCATGGCACCCAGCGCTGAACTGCACACGTACAATGACCAGTCATAGGTACTGGCGAAAAAGCGCCTAGTAACCTAGCTGGGAATGGGACAGACAGCTTCTGTGGTAACAGATAGGGGAGATTCGTAATTTAATATAATTCCCAGGAATTAAAAGTATTGAGCTGGAGACAGACAGCTCATATCGGAGTTCATATGAACTTCAGAGATTGTGTGTGGTATAATAGCATGGTCATGTCCAACCCTGCTTGTTCCCTCGACCACTACCAACAGCCATTACATGTATTACTAGACACCGCATAGGGACTAATGAGCTACAGGCACGAATCAGCAATGAATCCCAGTAATGACCCATCTATTGGGGAGGGGTACCTCATTGTGGATAGAGAACGATTTGCCCAACTTATTACTCTCACCCTGGGGAGATTGATATACCCCTTGGACCCTGTAAACACCATGGAACACAGGGTAACAGATGGGGAATTAAACTTGGACAAGCTTCCAACATACAGTACGTTGTGCTTCCATGAGACTGTATAGCCGGCATAAAGCCCGTCCCCCTTACAAGCATACGGAGCTCCAGCAATGGCTGACGTAGTACCCTGTTTGGCCGTAACCAAATGTGGGGGCACTGTTGTCACAGTAATGTTTTTGTGGAGGGGCGCACCGGTCACTCAGACCCGTGCTCAGGCCCGTGCCCCTCGCTCTGGAGGTTCACTCGGTGGCTGCTTCCTCATCTGAGGTGCACACAAGCCCCGCTTCCTCCACTCCCTCCAACTCCAGGATTTGGAAATAGGAATGGGGTTGCCATAACATCGGGGGTGAGCTAGTAAGTCATGCATGCTAGCCGACATAAGCCAGTAGACTTTTTAGTTTAAGCTAGGCTACCTAGCCTCGTTGACCGCAGTCTCAAAGAGCATAACAGTGCTTGCTTAGCTAACTTGGTCTTGAAAGTCTACGTAGGACCGGATCATGAAGGTGGGACCGGACCCTTCATCAACAAGTCTGGGAAGAGAGGCAAGCGGTGCTTGACCAAAGCAGACACAAGTGGCGGGGGGGGTACCCTCTCTCTTGGAATAGTCTCCCGTAACCGGCGACAGAATGCACAGAAGCTGGGTTGAGCGAGGGCACCTACCGCATAGCCCCCTCAAGAATGCTACACAGTTGTCAAAAGAACCTGAGCCGTGGACTAGGGGAACAGTGCCAGCCGCGGACAAGCCATTGTTACTGGCACCAACTTCTAGTCTCTCACACAAACTGATTCAAGCGAGGGTAGCCAGAGCATGCACTGAGCCGAGACATACAAGACAACACACTTGAGTATCTTTTTATTCATTTGGGCATGGTCGCTAACCCGAACCCGGCTTGTTAGCCTTCATTGTTTCAGTCGCGTTAGCCATCTTACTCATTGCTACAGCCAGGCCGAACAATCCAAAATATTATCAATTGGTTTGTGGTTAGGAAACTAAGAGAACAAATACAAACTCCTGCACACAATGTCCAGGAGGGTGAGCACGCTCTTCCACAGTTTAGTTGGTGCAAAGTCTCACAAAATGTTTGTTTTTAGTAGCGTGAATCATTCCTGCTCATATCGAGGCGAAGAGCGGAAGAATTGAAGAAATTCATCCAAATCTCGGGCTTATCACCTGTGGAAGGCGGGACTTTCAGCAAGATGTGGATTTCATTGGCATTGTCACACATGATTTTAGCTCTTCAGTCTAAGTCGAGAGAGTTCAACTCCCCATAGTTGTGTTTTACCGAGAGTACTGACTGAAAGGGAACTACTGTATCGACAGAAAGACAGTTGATATGATCAGTTGATAGCTGATGTTGCACACACTTATCTTAACTCTGAACCTTTTATGGCTACCAGTCTACCACGCACATAAAATGCTCTGTCACAGCAGTGACTGTGTGGACTGCTATGTAGACTCCACCTGCTCATCGGTCTCTCTAGTCCTCTCTAGTCTCTACACTTGAATTTAAGTAATTGTGTCCCATTACAAACATATCCAGTGAGCTGTCTCAACCACAGACGGAAGCAGACAAACATTTAGCATAACCCCCCATTACCACCTACTTCATCCATCTAGGATGTTGTTTTAGAAACCTATGATGCAGCGCCCTTGGGCCAATCAGTATACTTTTGTAAATAACGATCTCTATGGCAAGATGCATCATTCACCCATGTTTCATCAAAATTGGGTTAGTGGTGTCTGAGATATCACCTGGGTCCGCTAGATTCATATCCCTGAGCATGTGTGCCAATTTCATCACTCAATCAAACAGATCAAGAGATATAAACATGTGCCTGTTATAGCACCACCGTGTGATCAATATGAATGTTCTTGCAAATATTGAGTCTTGAAGGTTTTTGCAATGTGTACCAAATTTGTTACAATACAAATATCATTGACTGATTTATATGCAATTATGTGCCAGACCTTGCCCACGTAAATTTTTATTGGTCAATAGCAGCCATGTTTTAGATACTAGTCTGTAAAATATTGTGTTGATAGGCAAATTTGTTCCGTGTGAGGAGAGGGATCTATGTACCGAATTTCATGACGTTAGGTTAAATTGGGTGAGGGGCATGACCTTTCAAAGTTAGCATTTTCAATCATGTTATATAGCGCCACCATCTAGCCAATCAATAAGTGTAATTTTGTTAATTGGGATCTGCATCATTCACCGAAGTTTAGTCAAAATCGAGCCAGTGCTGTCTGAGACTAACGTACGAACGCAGTAACAGACAGAGACAGATCCACATTGTGGGGAACAACTCCTAAAGCCAACAATAAGTGATGATTATTTTGTTCTGGTTATCTGGCAGTTTTATGGTTTCTATGGCTAAAGAGTAGATAAGGAACACACCTTAAAACGCCTTCTCTCCTTCTCCCTCAAAAACTCTATCTGAGGACAACAACTTTTCTAAAGCCTCTGTCTCTTTCTCTCCCTCTCATGCATGTTCTGCATTTTATCAGGGAGATTGCTGGAATGTGAAGCTTTGCTTGCTCAAGCAAGCAAAGACAGAGCTAGTGTGAATTTCAGGAATTAGTTATTGGAGATAGTATGACTGAGAATCCTTAGTTATGCTCAGTTGATGAAAATAGTTGTTTTATCTTTAATTCATTATTCTTATTATTTTTTTTACCTTTATTTAACTAGGCAACTCAGTTAAGGACAAATTCTTATTTACAATGATGGCCTAGGAACAGTGGGTTAACTGCCTTGTTCAGGGGCAGAACGACAGTTTTTTCCTTGGCAGCTCAGGGATTCGATCTAGCAACCTTTCGGTTACTAGGCCAACGCTTTCACCACTAGGCTACCTGCCGCCCCGGTGATATTACTGTAGTAATACAGTGGTATTACCTGTTGCTTTCCCCCTTATAATCTTGTCCATAGAACTTTAGAGTAATTGCCAATGGTACACATAAGCAAAATAGGCTAAAAGCACTGTGTCTCCTTCGGTCTCTCTGTGATGTCATATCAGCCCGAGCAGCTGGGTAGTGCCACATGGGCATCTCTGACAATCCTCTCCAGTGTTGGATTCTCAGAGAGCCGATGGCATAGAGAACAGAGCATCCTCCTGTCCTGTTCACCACTGGCTCTGGCCACTGGCTCCTTAACCCTGTCTTACCCTGTCTTACCACCCAGCACACAACACAGCAACAGTAGTCAACAGACTCATCCACACAGAGGATAGGACTGAAGAACTCAGACACAGAAGGACAGGGAGCACTGGACAGTGTAGTCTCATACACACAGACACAGAAACACACACACACACTCCTACACAGCACAGGCCACTCTGATCTCATACAGTGCACACACCCATGTGGGAGAGATGTCTCATGCTTGTAAATGCTGGGCCTTCCTCTGTAACGTGTGATTACGGGGGCAATTATGCCCTGCAGGGTTGCCACGGGTTGCTAGAAATAGACCTAGCCAGCCACACAGTCTGGGCTCTGCTCTGGGCTGATCCCTGCTCCCCTTTCACAGTAAAGTTAAATTAAATTAAGAAAGAAAGAGACAAGGGGACATTGGAGAAGTGGGGAAGAACTTGGATACTGTACATCTAAAAAGCACATGTATTGTAATAGAAAATGTACAGGATTTAAATGAATTGACTTCTGAGTTATATCAATGTTCCCCTGACGTATAAAAGGTCAATACTGTTAACATGTCAAAGACTTGAGCGGCTATAGCAGTCAATCACTCACCATCTCCACTCATAGGGAATCCAAGTTGCAGTAAAGTTCTTGTAATTTCTGTAATATATTCCACAGAGCAGTTGCAGCAGCGAAGCGGACACATGGTTGTTTACGTCTAACGTCTAAGTCACTCACTAAGCTGATCTCTAGGGGGCCCCAGCGTGCAACGTTACACCCTCATCATTATCGACTGGGGGGCAACAGCATCAGAGGTGTCCTCCGAAATAGATATGTCATCAGGTCAAAGGTTGTACCTCCCAGGACTTCCCTGAACTTCCTACTCAGACACCCTGAGTAATTTAAAGTTCAACGCCAACGTCTGTGGTCTAAACACACACAGAACAAATAGCCATGAGGTCAAGTCTAAGGGAGAGAGAGAGAGAGTGAACTTGACCAAACCCAATCTGTTCCCCATCCATAGACAGTCCTACCATTGATCGGAGGGAGTTCAGGCAGAACAGATGAGCCCAGCTGGACAGCCCAACAACTTTGCTTTGCTATGGATACGAACCACTAATAACAATGAACACTCAGTGTTGCCAGTGTTTTATAAAAGCAGACATTGACAGTCACAGGAGGTCGGGGACCCACAGTGGAAATACGTGGAGTTGTAGCGTAGGCGCAGGAAGAGGAGGAGACAGAAAAGAGGGAAAAGACCTTGAGTCATAAGTGGAATTCCACCAGGCAGCTTCCTGCTGTTGGTCTCTGTATTGTTGGCAAAACAAAGGGGGGGTTTCCAAACTGGAAATGTGGGACTATTTGGGAATTTTCAGGATCATTTAGGAATTGTTTTATATGACATTGATGATCATTGGTGGGTTGATAATGATATATAGAGATACAACTATCTTTCCATAGGATGTGAGAGAATTTATGAGCCTGCTGTTGTGATGTTCCTCGGGAACTATCTGGCTGAGAGAGAGAGAGAGAGAGAGAG
Organism: Brachymystax lenok tsinlingensis; assembly: GCA_030435695.1. Lineage (NCBI taxonomy): Eukaryota > Metazoa > Chordata > Actinopteri > Salmoniformes > Salmonidae > Brachymystax > Brachymystax lenok. The sequence goes on along the minus strand of CM059792.1, from coordinate 4,070,787 downwards.
AGAGAGAGAGAGAGTCCACTATCTCTGATCTCTCATGTCTGTTCCCATGGTCAAACCCAAAAGAGTGATGTAACAAATGGAGAGCAGATGATGAATCATAAAAAAAAAAAAAAACATGAACAAATAAAGGCAGACAACCAAGTAACCAGACGGAATGGATTCCTCCAGGATCCGGCCTAGAGAGCAGGGCTCTTTCCTGTGAGCCAACCCAGGGACGTGGATGTCTCTTGGGGATGGTGAAGTGGATGCTCCAGCTGGACCTTGAGAAGCCTTTCACTAAAAATCCACCTTCAGTCTGCAAGGAACATCTATGGGGATTTTAATAGATATGTCTAGTATGTTAAATAGTGAGAGTTCAGCTTAGAAATTAAAGAGATGGGCCTTAGAGATAGAAATGGGTATAAGTACTGTAGTAGGAGTACTATGTTCATTTGATACGGAACTTTCATAAGAAGTGAATGTCCCAAAAGAGGAATTCAAAGACAACATGTTATCAGGGCCAGATTACCGAACAGGCATGCAGGGCATGTGACCTGGGCCCTCAGATTAGGGCTAGCACAATTATCATAAAATAATTTTGTATTTGTATTACATTTTATTTGTTTGGTACTTTTAAACCCTCATGATATCTAAATTGGTAGTTACAGTCTTGTGCTGCAACTCCCATACGGACTCGGGAGATGTGAAGGTTGAGAGCCATGCATCCTCTGAAACACAACCCCGCCAAGCCACACTACTTCTTTACACACTGGTTGCTTAAACCGGAAACCAGCCGATGGAAACACCGTACAGCTGGTGAGCGAGGTCCGTGTGCATGCCCCCGGCCGCCACAAGGGGTCGCTAGAGAGCAATGGGACAAGGGCATCCCAGCCTACCAAAACCTCCCTAACCCGGACGACGCTGGGCCAATTGTGCGCCGCCTCATGGGTCTCCCGATCGCGGCCAGCTGCGGTACAGCCGGGATCGAACCCGGATCTGTAGTGACAGCTCTAGCATTACGATGCAGTGCCTTAGACCGCTGCGCCACTCGGAAGATCGTAAAATAATTTAACCAGCAATTATGGACAATAACCATGATCCCCAAAAAATCTACATAATCATCTCAATACATTAATTTTAGGAGAAGGGGGCATTCAATGTTATATTCAAGTAGATATACAGTAGTTTACCCAATAGCCATGAAGTGGGTAAATTGGTAATCATTTTAAGAGCAGAACGGCACGGTCGGGAAGAAAGGTTTAATTTCCAAAAGTTCTAATTATCAAAGATACATTATGATGCATTACAATCTTAAAATGTTTTTCAACAAAAATGTAAAATATAACAATAACCGTGGCCATTTGCATGACAATTAATTGTTACCCAAAATTCCATAATCGTCACAGCCCTACTCCAGATAGCATATGATAGCAAAATGTGTAGAATTGCAGGAAATTGGCCTTGAAACTGCATATTTTTCTCTCAGCCTCATGGCAAAATAGGATTATAAAACTGCTAATTTTTCTCTCTGCACCATTGCAAAATTTGTTGAAATGCAGAAATGCAGGTCCGGCCCTGTATGTTATAGTTCAAAGTTGCCAATCAAAACTTCCAATCTATTATTACTGACTCCTTGGAGACCTCTGGATCTTAATTCAAAGTGTTGGGTATAAGATCAGTCTCTGAGATTCCAGTTTTTCCCACCACAAATGCTCACCATAAAGTCTGGGTCTGGGGCACATTATCAGTAGAGGATGGCATGTCCTGGCGTGACCACACTTTTCCTCAGTTCAGACCTGGGTTCAAACACTATTTGAAACAATTTCCAATACTTGTTCGAGCTTGCCTGACTTAGTTGACCAATACAAGAGATCCAAAACTGTAAACCCTGCAGGCACTCCAGACAGGCTAGAGCAAACGCTCAAAGTATTTACACGATTTCAAATAGTATTTGAACCCAGGTCTGCTTCAGTGAAAAAGTATGGTTGGGCCACTGCATGGTGTGCCAGCGTGTCTGAATACCATCGCCTCATAGCCTCAGGTCTGGAAGCTACACTTATTCTGTGGATGAGTCAGTCTTTCTCTGGCAACACAACATGTTCTCCTCGGCCAGTGTGTTTGTGTGTGTGTGTGTGTGTGTGTGTGTGTGTGTGTGTCCATGTTTATGTGCAAGTGTATGAGAAGGCCAGTTGCCTCCCTGGCAATGGAGCATGATGGAATGTGTGTTTGTTCAGAGGAAGGCTTGGACAGGGGGAAATGGGGTGGTAGAACATTAGGAACACATTCTACTGTTGTACATTTTTGGGTTCCAAATGTTCCATTGTGTATTATGTTGTCACGCTTCGCTGTTCCTGTCCATGGATTCAAAGGGCTCCACAGGTTCCAGTCACTTTCCTGTGGCAGTGAGAGCTATTTTCACTGTGGAGATTATGATTATCCATTCAGGCATACTGTGAATAGAGTCTGCATTAAAGCATTTAAGCCTGCACACTTGCACTGAGTCTGGAAGGTAGGGGTCCGGGGAACACAGGTGGGAATGGTGGTTGTGGTTGGTTCAAGCGTAAACGCAGAACACATTCATGAACATTAACTCAGCTGTCTTCAGATAGCCATTGAGAAACAATGAAAAGAATACCATTTAGAATCAATAAAAAAAATGTGCTGTACACTGAGTATACCAAACATTAGGAACACTTCCTAATAATGAGTTGCCCATTCACCCTCTGAATGACACACATACACAGTCCATTTCTCAATTGTCTTAAGACTTAAAATCCTTCTTTAACTTGTCTCCTCCCCTTCATCTACAATGTTTGTGGATTTAACAAGTGGCATCAATAAGGGATCATTCACCTGGATTCACCTGATCAGTCTGTCATGGAAAGAGCATGTGTTCTTAATGTTTTGTACACTCAGTGTATTTTATATTCCCAACCCAACACGTGCGGCATGGCAGCTACCATAAGGATTGCACACCTTGTTATATTTCTAGACAGCGGTGAGCAGTGACTTAGTGAGTACTAAATGGAGACAGACTTGGCCTAGAGGAGAAGTTATTTCCCCCTAAACTGGAGCACATTCAGATGACCACAGTTCTCCTGCTTCGCCACTGAATCCCATAATCCAGCTGCTTCAAATCAAATCAGCTTCAGACTGAGCCTCCAGGCAAGTTTCTATTCAGTGAATAAACAAGAAGTTGTGAGAAGTGGAAAAAAGGTGTGAAAATGTATTTTTAAATTTCACCATCGTAACACCACTGTACCATCACTGAATGGCAACATCATCTTACGAACTCGCTAGATGTCTTTACACTCCACCAATTTATACCCAAGTTCAATGATCTACTACTACAAAATAGTTTTCTGTGAATCAGCACACCAGCAAGTGAGTGGCTACTCAGTCTCTCATACACACATGCACGAGCACAGACACCAGGAGAAACAGATTCAATATAAATTGTTCTACCTGAACGTGCACTGAAAATAAATACCTACCAGGCTTCAACACAGGTGTGAGCACAAAACAAGACACATCACATTCACCCGGGTAGAGTAGGTGTAATGTTTCCAACAGCGACTCCAGCCCTCATCTCTCATTCTGTTTCTCTCTGATGGAATTCATGAACACACACACAAAGAAATGAACAAACACACATTTAAACTTTTTATAATACATACGGCCTCTAATTCCACAAATAGTGATTCGGTCCCAATGGTGGGAGCACAGCAGTTCAGAAAGACAAGTACTCCGTTTTCAGCATTTTACTAAGATAACATTACACGCTCATATCTTCTACTGCAGTCTGAGAAACAATTGATTCAAGAATGCAAAGCTGCAGCACATTACCGACGTGCCTCTGAAGCAGCTTGATCTCCCACACATGAAAGCCTCCATTCACTGATCCTGCTGGGTTTGGCCCAGAATCGCATTGGCTTACTTACACATACACGGAGGCACGCACACACACACACACACACACCTGTGCTCTCTAGTCCTCCACCAATATCCGCCCATGGGAGTTCAACAGGTGTGTTTCTTGGCTATTATAGTGCACGTGTGTAACTTTAACTAGCACAAACCTGGCACTCATACTATAATCGCACATACATCTTATCTGAGCATTCAGAGTTTCAAAAATGTCAATGTCACCAGACATTCCTGGTTGATCTTCCACAATTATAAATATGAGAGCTCAATTGGTGGAGCTCTGTGGTCTACTCCTACTGTGAGGGTCAGCACACACACACAGTGCAGGAATAAGTGGGCCATGTGAGACTAGGACCCCTTACACACACTGGTACAATAGATCCACTATCCTTCTGCTTGAGGTAAGACAAAGCCACCACTCTATCCCAGCTCTGCTCCCTCTGCATTACACACTGCAATATTAGTATGGTGTGCTGTCTAGTATCTCCATTTCTACCCCTTATTATATGTGCGACTGTGACCAAAAGTATGCATGATCATGGATAGGCTACTACTTGTTTCCAGTGATGAGTAAATATGACATCTCTCTCGTTCGTTTTTCCATTTCCCTATTTTCCACTGACACTTTCCCTCTTTATATTTTTCCTCAATCTCACTCAGAGAAATGAAATGCAGTGTGCAGTCTTCCATCAACTCATTCTGCTGTAGGACAGCAACCCAAGGGGAAAAATACAATTTTGATGCTTACAAGCACTGAAAGACAGGTTGCACTGTGTATACACTGAGTGTACAAAACATTAGGAACACTTGTTCTTTCCATTACAGACTGACAAGGTGAAAGCTATGATCCCATATTGGTGTCACCTGTTAAATCCACTTCAATCAGTGTAGATGAAGGGGAGGTGACAGGTTAAAGAAGGATTTTTAAGCCTTGAGACAATTGAGATATGGATTGTGTATGTGCCATTCAGAGGGTGAATGGGTAAGACAAAAGATGCAAGTGCCTTTGAACAGGGTATGGTAGTAGGTGCAGGCGCATCAGTTTGAGTATGTCAAGAACTGCAACGCTGCTGGGTTTTTCACACTTGACAGTTTCCCATGTCTATCAAGAATGGTCCACCACCCAAAGGACATCCAGCCAACTTGACAACTGTGGGAAGCATTGGAGTCAACATTGGCCAGCATCCCTGTGGAATGTTTTTGACACCTTGCATAGTCCATGCCCTGATGATTAGAGGCTGTTCTGAGGGCAAAAGGGGGTGCAACTCAATATTAGGAAGGTGTTCCTAATGTTCTGTACATTCAGTGTACATTTAATACCTCCTTACACAAACACAGCAAATAGAATAAAAATATAATTACCTGGTCTCAGAAGAGATTTTAGTCACAGAAACGGTTAAATCCAATACTTTTCAGAGACAAGGCATGATTCCCACATTGCATGAGAGAGAGAGGAGAAATGTCCTAGCTGGTGATATCCTTAGGGAGATGTATCCTGTTTTGTTATGCTGTCTCTCCAGTTTAGTATTCACTTTAGTTTACACATTCTTAAAGTGGTTAGAGGTTAAGGCAAACACAGTGTACAGACTGACAGACGGAGGATGGGAAAGAGACAGCCAGCCTCTTTACATATCTCTCTGCTCCCACCCTCTCTCCCTCCCTTTTCTTCCAACCACTCTCTTTCCCTCCCTGTCCCTCTTTTCTATTTTTTACCATTTGCATCCACCCACCCTTTCTAATCCTTTTCTTGCTCTCTCCCTCTCTTTTCTCCTCTCTCTCTCACTCTCTGAGCTAACACAAGGCTGTCATTTATTCTCTAGCTGAGCGGTAGCCCACTTGTTCAGACCCCCTGGACCAGAGAGAGAGACATTTAACTGAGGATGAGACAACACATTGACACACTCAGATAAGACAGTTTCATTTGTGACATCACAGGGTTCGAGTCATATAGTCATGGGTTTCTCCCAATGATTATAACAATATAGAAATGTGCACCTCTTGTTTGCCATAATCAGGGTTAATTTTTGTAATATCCAGTTTAGGAAGGAAAGTATATGGTAATATCGGGAAAGGATTTACAAATTTACAAACGCAACAACCATAGCTAGCCTCGCGAGCCGCCTGATGCCGCGAGCTTACATTCATGTTTCGATATCTGTATTGCGAACCATTAATGTAAGGTCGCGGGACCAGGCGGCTCCTGAGGCGTAACCATAACCACAACACAACCAGAATAACCCCAAAAGAGTATGACAACAATTTTGGAAAGGTTAACAAAATAACTTTGTGACATATGTGAATGAGAAACGGTGTGCTCTTATATTTAGACATCCTTGGAGAGAACGAGTGGATATTTTCAAATTTTTCCCTCATAGATGGAAATTGCAGACTCCTGTTTCTTTTGGACACGTTGTCTAGGACGTCGTAATTGGTTCCTGCTGTCCTGGGTTTGGTTCAGTTCTTTGGTACGTCATGCTGGTTTTGCCACAAATAAAACACAAACATCCCCACCCTCTACCCCTTCTACTGGGTTATGGGCCTTTCCGCTCGCCTATGTCTGTAATGTGCGTGGAGTATACTACATTACTAAATCTGGGGCTGAATTGTAAATAAATAAACATCTTCCACTCACAGACAGCAAATAATTGCCCATAATTATTGTTATTGGTGGCAGGGAAATGTAGAGTGAATTTGGAAAGTATTCAGACCCCTTCCCTTTTTCCATATTTTATTACGTTACAGCCATATACTGAAATTGATTAAATGTTTTCCTCATTAATTTAAACACAATACCCCATAATAACAAAGTGAAAACAGTTTTATACATTTTTGCAAATGCATTAAATATAAAAAACAGAAATACCTTATTTACATAAGTATTCAGACCTTTTGCTATGAGACCCGAAAATGAGCTCAGGTGCAGCCAGTTTCCATTGATCATCCTTGAGATGTTTCTACAACTTTATTGGAGTCCGCCAGTGGTAAATTCAATTGACTGGACATGATTTGGAAAGGCACACACGTCTTTACACGGTCCCACAGTTGACAGTGCATGTCAGAGCAAAAGCCAAGCCATGAGGTCGAAGGAATTGTCCATAGAGCTCCGAGACAGGATTGTGTTGAGGCACAGATCTGGGGAAGGGTACCAAAACATTTCTGCAGGGACAAGTCTCTGAATGCCCTTGAGTGGCCCAGCCAGAGCCCGGACTTGAACCCGATCAAACATCTCTGGAGAGACCTGAAAATAGCTGTGCAGCAACGCTCCCCATCCAACCTGACATAGCTTGAGAAGATCTGCAGAGAAGAATGGGAGAAACTCCCTAAATACAGGTGTGCCAAGTTTTTAGCGTCATACCCAAGAAGACTCGAGGCTGTAATCGCTGCCAAAGGTGCTTCAACAAAGTACTAAGTAAAGGGTCTGAATACTTATGTAAATGTGATATTTCATTTTTCTTTTCTTTTTTATGAAAGGCAAAAATAAATATAGGTTTTTGCTTTGTCATTATGGGTTATTATGTGTAGATTGATGAGGGGAAAAAACTATTTTATACATTTTATAATAAGGCTGTAACGTAACAAAATGTAGAAAAAGGGGTCTGAATATTTTTACGACTGCACTGTAGCTGACAATCAACACTCGATACCCATGTGGTGTATAACCCAGACAGACATGAGAGACGTTCAACTTTGGATGTGTTACAAGAGTCCCAGCATGTAGTCTGAAGTGTTTTTGAAATGATCTGCATATTTTATGTGAACGAGATGTAAACAGTAGCAGTTACTCTAGTAGCCAGTAGCTCTAACAATAAGTAGTCACTACTGCATACCCAGCATGACACCCTGCATCATAAACAGATACATAGCCCACCGGTTATCATCCCAAAACAAGGAATGAGAGAAAGTGTCTCAAAATGCACCATAGGAACTTCATTGTCTGATACCAAAACAATCACCATAACTAGCCACACATCACAATACTGCATTTCCCACGAAACACTGCAGTCTCCCGCTGAGTCTTAACGGATGGGGTAAGGTCACAAATGGACAATAAAGTTCTACTGTATTATAAGAGCAGGAAGCCCATTACTACCTCATTTCCCATGCAGTCGAAGCTCAGCTCCCTAACTTCCAATGTGCGGCCACAGGAAAGAATTAGATGAAAGATCTCATTAAGAACATGAAAGGGAGGCAGGCTAATGGAGGGAGGAGCTGGAATTTTTTCATCAATTCACAAAGAGAGCTAATTAGCACTTCATTGGGGGCGGGAATTAACCAATAGCATATGACCGGTGGGAACCAACAGACAACGATTTATCAAAGATGTTACCCTTGGCGCCACTGTTCAGTGACTGAAGGAGCACACTCATTAATTAATCGATTTTAAAGCATAGGACTGATAAAAACCATCAATGCATCACAATATTTGGGTGACTGACATCTGACTGATTTCTTGATGGCCTTCAGAACAACACACAGGATCGAGGGTATGCCTGGGAGGAATGTTATACTAGTGCCCCCTTGCGGCTAAAACCATTAAGTGCAGTCCCTCTGCCAATCCTGCTTCAAACTGAGAACAGGTTCAAGTTCACTAAGGCTGCATTTACACAGGCAGCCCAATTCTGATCTATTGTTTAATTATTGGCAAAATATCTGATCTATCAATCAATAAAATGTATTTACAAAGCTCTTTTTACATCAGCTGATGTCACAAAGTGCTGTACAGAAACCCAGCCTAAAACCCCAAACAGCAAGCAATGCAATGTAGAAGCACGGTGGCTAGGAAAAACTCAGTAGAAAGGCCAGAACCTAGGAAGAAACCTAGAGGAACAAGGCTCTGAGGGGTGGCCAGTCCTCTTCTGGCTGTGCCAGGTGGAGATAACAGAACATGGCAAAGTGTTCAAATGTTCACAGATGACCAGCAGGGTCAGATAATAATCAGTGGTTGTAGAGGGTGCAACAGGTCAGCATCTAATTGGTCAAAAGACCAAATAGTAGCCTGTGAAAACGCACCTTAATATCCAAACCGCTCAAAATATATACTCCCCCTTGCTGAACCACTCTGTAGCTGTACCTTATATATTGTATGCTTATTTCTCATCCCTGTGCCAATCTGCCAGAGTCTGTTATGTAGACTAGAGGGAATGAGGGATGAACCCAGAGCCAGTGAAGGGGGAAGTAAATACAATATAAAATGGGCTCTTTATGGTCCTCTTGAACTTAATGGATGTTGCTGGCTCAAGAGAAGAACGTCACAGCCGTGCAAGGAAAAATATTTATCCTGTAAACTCATTCATTCCTTATGGCCGGTTAAGGTTTCTAAGAAAGGCATTGTACATACCTGAGCTGAGAGGACTGGAGAGTACACTGTACAGGGCAGTGAAGGCAATGATGACAAAGACCTGTTATGGAGGGGACACAGCTGATGCTGAACAGACTATCTTATAATGCAACTCCTCATCATTACGGATGAAAATCAAGAGACTCAGACAATGACGTTCGTAGCAGAACTTCAAGTTCTTCTGCCGCATCATTGGCACTCCCTTCAACTCACTCCCATCTCTGTAGAGCAGACCACACAAGTCCACTGCACAAGTTTCCAACCCTTACACAGAGACAGTATGATCTGAGGTTCAAGGCAATAATCTTCTATTGTAATGAGCCACACTACACCAGAGGTCTTTCTGGCTAGGGCTCTCAAACTATGCAAATTACACTATTTTTATTTATTTTTACCTTTATTTAACTAGGCAAGTCAGTTAAGAAAAAAAAGAACACGTGTTAAGAACACATTCTTACGACGGCCTAGGAACCATGGGTTAACTGTCTTGTTTCAGGGGCAGAACCACCAATTTTTACCCTGTTGGCTCAGGGATTCAATCTTGCAACCTTTCGGTTACTAGTCCAACGCTCTAACCAGGCTACCTGCCACACCAAATTACACTCTCTATGACCTAAGACATTTGATATGCATATTTAGGGAAAGGGAGATACCTAGTCAGTAGTTCAACAATGTATTCAACTGAAATGTGTCTAAAGACACCATTGGCCTCATGGTGAAATCCCTGTATCTTTGTAATGACTGGGTGTATAAATACAACATCCACGCTCAAAAGGATATTCAATGTCTGCTTATTTATTTTTACCCATCTATCAATAGGTGCCCTTCTTTGCGAGGCATTGGAAAAGCTCCCTGGTCTTCGTGGTTGAATCTGTTTGAAATTCACTGTTCGACTGAGGGACCTTACATATAATTGTATGTTTGGGGTACAAAGATTAGATAGTCATTCAAAAATCACAAACACTATTATTGCACACAGAGTGAGTCCATACAACTTATGTGACTTGTGAAGCACATTTTTACTATTGAACTTATTTAGGCTTGCCATAAAAGGGGTTGAATAATTATTGATACAGGCCATGAGCTTAACTTGTTTAAATTTGTAAAAATGTTGAAAAACATAATTCCACTTTGACATCATGGGGTATTATGTGTAGGCCAATGACCCAAAAATGATCCAATATAATCCATACATTTTAAATTCAGGCTGTAACAACAAAATGTGGAAAAAGTCAACGGGTGTGAATACTGTCTAATGGCACTGTGTGTTTCTGCATATGTACCAAGATGTTGAAATAAACCTAAGCTAAATTAATACAAATAAACCAGGGAGAAATTCTCAATGTGCTTTTAATTTTAAAGTATGCCTGCTAGTACAGCTGCATCTGCACATCAGTGTATCTAGCATACAGGTGATCATATCTAAATTAAACATTTTACTGTATTAAACATTTTACTTTACCAATAAAGCACAATGTTTGTGTGATCAGTAACATAAAAAAACATGCATTGCGTACAGTACCAGCTGCCAAATAAAAACAAATAACTTACCTTGAATCTGACCCTCTTGAGCTTTAGTCTGGGTGCTGGGTGTGAGGAGATAGCCTCCCCTCTGTCAATGCAGTATCCTGCGATACTCATCATCCCTGTCTTTGTGCCATCATCCAACTGAGAATCACAATACATCCCCAGGTGTCTCCCCTTTAGTTTACCTTTAGTTCTCCTTACAGGTTCACTCCAGGACTATCACACCCCGGCCACAATAAGAAATACAGAGGAAGAAAGCCAATAGTCCAAAAGAAACCACTTCTTCCTCAGAACTAACACTTTGTTCCAGGAGAGCCCTCTCAGGTTGTGGCTACCATCAGACATACCTCTCTCTCTCTCTCTCTCTCTCTGAGACACTGTCTGTCACACACCAAACAGCACTGAACTGTACGTCCATTCATTTCCAAAATGTGACACACCCGCTCTCTTCTCCCACGCACTCTACCCCAAAGAAGGAAGTTGCTGCCTCTCTAACCTTCTCCAGATACTAATTCCATGCATTAGTGTGTGTGTGTGTGAGGCGCATGGAAAACATTTCCTAGCTATAAGTCTGCCTTTCTCTCGTTACAGTTGTAATATCCTGCTTTATGATTTAGCGATATGCATTCAACTCAACCTCCAATCCTCCTGACTGTTTTCTCTATGTATTCCTGATCGTACGTCTCAATCCCACATGCTACGAGAGCAGGTCAGGAAAGCCAAATCATTAATCACTTACTTTCTCTCTCTCTCACACACACACTCTCAAGTACAGAGCAGTAAACAGATCATTTTGACATGCATTCTCTGCCACTGAAATCCCTTTATAAAAAGTACTTACGACAGAAAAGGGATGGAATAAATGCAAAATAATGTATTTTCCCCCAGATTCAATCAGAACTTGCCCTGTCCCTGTGGAGGGATCATCCTGTTGCTCTAGTGACATGGCCCGAATATCCTCTGTGGAGGCGGGTTGAGCTCATGGGAACGCCTGTTCAGTAGGGAGACGTTTAGAAATGGAGTGAAACCGGGAGGTACTACCTGAACTTGCCCAATACAATCACTTTGTTTTTATTTTTGCAAAGCATTCTGCTACGGTGTTGCTCTACTGAACAGTAGACAGGGACAGGATAGTTCTCTCAAAGCTTCACCTCAAAAAAGGTTCAACACAAACACCATGACTGGGATTATTTGAATCCTTGTGTGTATGGAAGAAATCAGAACATCAGACATTTGGATCAAACCAACAGATTACGTTAAACTCTGGTCTTGTAGTTCACCTGTGACTTGTGCATCCATTCCATATCAAATAATGTAAAACCTTTTTTCACGTGCTGTCACTACTCTAGTAATCACAGAACATAGTACCACATCTATCACCACTCAAACCTACTTTGATTGTGGAGACCATTTTTTGTATGCAATCACTAGATAAGACTGATTATTGAAATGACAACTAACCTTGGTAAAGCACATAATTAATTCTGAAAATACTTCATTATAAAAGACCTTCAGAGTTTATAATACACTTTAATCTTTTTCATGTTTACATTGGAATGTTAATTACCCATGATCATTATTCTATAGGGTTACAAAAGTCTGATTCACTTATTACCTCCAATCTGAATCCCACACAATTCAGAATAACAAAGAAAAAAAATCCAACAAAAAGACAAATATTATTTAACTTTTCCCTCTTTAAATTGTATTTCATAAGCAAAGTCAAAGTGAATATGGCCATTTATATAGATACACTCTGAAACAAGAAGAGCCCTGACATTCATTCATACATTATAACCATGGGGGCTTATTGCAACGGGGCTGGTTGGAGGTTGGACCATGGGTGGTGTTGATGGACAGGGTTCTCCTGTGGCACAGTTGATTAGAGCATGGGTTGTGGGTCCGATTCCCGTTGGGGTTACGTACGTTATAATATGTAAGCACTCACTGTACTGTCAGTCGCTTAGGATAAGAGCATCTCATAAATGGCATATAAAGGTTTGATGTTTGGAGCGTTAGAGGGTCATGGTTCTTGGATAGATCATTTCCATTTGATAAGTACTCCTAACAGTTGAAATCTCAGACAGGACTTTTTCTTTGAATGACCTCCCTCCATTGCAAAAAGTGGATACAACTAGAGTGCTTGAGTTGTACTGGTCTGGTACAAAACAAACTTAATTCAGCATTGAATTACTCCATGCATTTGATTTGATAGCATATCACAAACAAAATATGCCATTATACATTAACTAGCCTGTAGACAGATCAGTGTTAATGAAAAACAAATTCTTTAATAATGAGGTCTTTCAAACTCGAGCGAAGCTTAACTAAAAAACATGTCATCTTAATAATTTTAGCTAAGATTTAGCCTTGCGAGAGACAGGCAGTTCAGGTCAGTTCAGTACCAATCACAAAATGTGGTTCTTCTGGCCAAAGCAAAGAGTGGTTGTAGTGTTATACAATGGACCGCAAGCCTGTTTGTATTGGAGTATGTGTATCAAAGAGTATTTTCGTACATGACTACGACTTATCTGTAAAACTATTAGCCAATAGTACACAGAATCTGTCTGTCAATGGATTTGATACAAACTGGGCCAATGAGAAGGTCATTCACAAAGCCCAACCCAGATGTCATCACCCCCCAGGTCCACCCAACCTAACCCGGATACAGTTACCTAAGTTGTCCTGTTTGACTTTACCATTCCTTCTTGCAGGTGCATCGAGCGGTTCTTTAGACATCGATCAGTTGATAGATTTCTGGTAAAAATGTACAAAGACACTAAATGCTGGCAAGCCAAGCCATGGTGGGAAGGGTTTTTCTTTTTGAAAAGGGTTTCAAGTCCACTTCTCGCTTTCATTTTGTTTCATTTTTTCATATGTCAATCCACTGATCTTGATGTGTGTTGGTAGTACTGTATGTGAATATATTACAGTATTTCATACTTGTCGACCAGGAACGATGTCTCTGAGGAGAACCTCACTGGAACCTCTCCATCTACCTGGGACACTTTGGCCACCTGGAGGGGGAACAGGAGTCATTACACACAGTCACAATGGAAATATAATCCAAATACCATTAGGTTAATACAATAGATAGATGGTCTCACAAACTGCTAAAGAGACTTACAGGCAGTCATTGTAAATAAGAATTTGTTTTTAACTGACTCATCTTATGAAATAAAAGTGAAATATAATACAAAGAAACAAACAAAACACTGACCGTTATGTCGCAGTAGTTTCCTTTGGAGACGAAGGAGACGTTGACAGGGAAGAAATCGTTGGGCTGGCCTGCCACGCTGAACTCCAGACTTCCTGTCTTGTTGTTGACATCCACCACGGGTAAACACCACTCTAGAACGTTCCGCCGGCTGTCATGGCGATACTCTCCGTCCAGGTCACCAATCACAGGGGCACCCACACCTGACCTGCAAGGACAGATAAACATATGAAATTAATCTGATGACAGACTGCAACAGTGTCTAGGACCCGAATCTATTGTATAGAATGGAAAAGATAAAAGGAGAAATGGGATCTCAGAGCGGTTTACTTACGGGATGGGAATAGAGATGACTACATCATTCAGTTCAAGTGCTTCTTCCTGAAGCTCGTACTCTATGTTGACATCACAGCCAGTGGCACTCTCAGAGGGCCAGCAGTTTACTGGGGATAAGTAGAAGAACACAACAGTTAGAATGCTTAAAGCATAACAAACAGCATTTTAGCAATATTCAATCTTATTAAAATCTATTCATATATACCCCGCAGGAAGATATATATTTTTTTACATTTCCTGACAAGCGAGCACTTAAAATTGTGAAAATGACCATTTCTATAGAATGATTGGGAATGACATATAGTAAAGGCATTTGGACAATTCTATAGCAATATAGAAAGGGAAAGCGGCCGTGCGTTTGAACAATTAATAGACATTGCAGTAAAAAAAAAACTGAATAAAGATGCAGACCAGTGCGCCATCGCCGATCAGAACTACAGTAGGCCTACAGTTGAAAACGGAAGTTTACATACACTTAGGTTGGAGTCATTAAAACTTGTTTTTCAACCACTCCACAAATTTCTTGTTAACTAACTATACTTTAGGCAAGTCGGTTGGGACATCTACTTTGTGCATGAAACAAGTAATTTTTCCAACAATTGTTTACAGACAGATTATTTCACTTAAAATTCACTGCATCACAATTCCAGTGGGTCAGAAGTTTACATACACTAAGTTGACTGTGCCTTTAAACAGCTTGGAAAATTCCAGAAAATTATGTCATGCTTTAGCTTCTGATAGGCTAATTGACATCATTTGAGTCAATTGGAGGTGTACCTGTGGATGTATTTTAAGGCCTACATTCAAACTCAGTGCCTCTTTGCTTGACATCATGGGGAAATCAGCCAAATTGTAGACCTCCACAAGTCTGGTTCATCCTTGGGAGCAATTTCCAAACGCCTGAATGCACCATGTTCATCTGTACAAACGATAGTACGCAAGTATCCAATTGACTCAAATTATGTCAATTAGCCTATCAGAAGCTTCTAAAGCCATGACACCATTTTCTGGAATTTTCCAAGCTGTTTAAAAGGCACAGTCAACTTAGTGTATGTAAACTTCTGACCCACTGGAATTGTGATACAGTGAACTATAAGTTAAATAATCTGTCTGTAAACAGTTGTTGGGAAAATTACTTGTGTCATGCACAAAGTAGATGTCCTAACCCACTTGCCAAAACTATAGTTTGTTAACAAGAAATTTATGGAGTGGTTGAAAAACGAGTTTTAATGACTCCAACCTAAGTGTATGTAAACTTCCGACAACTGTATAATGTCCACTTATGTACATAGGATGCTGTATATAGCATTAACATATTAAAACAAAAGAGATAAATAATATTTTCCAGCCTGTGCATTATATGCTGCGATCCTAATAAAAAAGTATTTAACTTCTGATAACAAAAACATAGCTGTACGTTGTTGTAACAATTAAACTTAAAACATGTTTATCTTTTTTTGCACTGCATGGATCACCAGTGCAGTTGAATGCAGCATTGCTGTACGTTGCACTCAAAATGTAGCCAGACTGCAACATTTTAGTAGCCTAGCTAGGACTGTGGCATGTGTCTGTACACTTTCCCTCGGGGGGGCGCTGTAAACGGAACACAGGAAAGCAGCACAAGCGAAGCTGAATTCACCGATGCAAGTGCATCAGGCTGTAATTTCATAAAGTAGATGGCTCAACATTCAAAACCAGCTGCCAAAGTCTGACTGTCCACGTGGCACATAACTGCAGCGGCTATGAGAGAGAAATTATTAATACTTATTTGTGTGTCCTATTTGGCCCGCGGTCCATGAGTTTGACACGTGCGCTAGCCTATTAGCCACATAATGATTGACTTGTGATCATTGCCCTTGCTAGTTTGATTGTATTGACATGCCCATACTAAGTTACAGTTGTCGGTCTTTGTTCAAAATAGTGAGTCATTGAAACTGAAACAGTGCATCCCGAATGGGTGGCAGTAGCAAACAATTTACCAGGCCAGCTGTGATTTACAACCTGATAGCAATATTTTTTTGACTACCAAGAAATTGATTGGTGAATTATATTAATGCTGCATTAAACTGTATCCATCTATTCTGCCAGCAATGCCTTTCTGTAAATCATGGAATTTTGAGTCAATTTTGAGCCTATTTTTTAAAAACCTCTTATAAAGTTGGTTTTGAAGCATAAACTGGGAATGTTGTATTTTTGACCGATATGATTGTGTTTGTTTCATATCTGCAAAGTAATTAAAATGCTGTCAGTTCCACTTTAAAACACACCAGACAGAATGCTGACAATGCCTAGAACACAACATTTAGAATGTTTAGAACACAAGAGGCCGTTATCAATAAACCGTCACACAATACGGTGCAGACCCCCCAGCTCCGCTAAAACCATTGACAACTACGTGCCGTTTTCACAAGATTGTGAAATAAATGTTATAACCATTTGGTTAACATAACCTCTTGAAGAGCATAGTCAGAACTACACATTTCCGATTATTCCACATTTAACTATCAGAGTTATACAGCGAGAATTGCATGATTTTCATGATCAGTAAACATAAATTAAACATGTATTTTCAGATACACGAGGGTAGCCTATCCATTTGGCACGCAGTTAGCTGGCTAGCTAAGCACACAACATGTGTCAGCTTGCTTCATCAGAGACTAGGATTTTGGAAAGAGCTTCGGCAAGTCCTCGTCCTGGTAAAGTTGGCAGTCTGACTACTGTCCTCACCACTATATATGGCAAGCAAATCACACATTATTTGGATATAGCCATCTAGTTTATCTCCTGAAAGTTAACTTGTTAACTAGCCATATTGACGTGGTCCATGGTCTGTCAGCAGAAATCAGGATTAAACCATCTTAAAAACAATGTTAAAAAGGGGATGTTAGCAAACTTCGCTAGGTAGGCTTATGTTAGTTGGAGAAAAGAGTACATTAGGTCTACTTACCACTATGTTTAGCCAACTGTACAAAGTTTCTACCGGTAGCTTGCAAAGTACACATGATCAGCTAACAGTACATCAGCAAATGCTCCCTTCTGCTGCTTGACAGGCAGAGCCCACAAAGGATGGGAAATGAACCTACACCACTCATACTTGTCAAGTACAGTTATTTTTTAAATGTTCTATCACTCAAATATATCCAGTTAATGGTGGAGAGATGTCATGAGTATACCCTCATGTATCTGAAATGACATTATCAATTTGTATTTATTATGGATCCCCATTAGGGGCTACTCTTCCTGGGGTCCAGCAAAATTAAGGCAGTTTATACATTGTATAAACATGTATACTTGACAATACATTCACAGATTTCGCAACACACTGTGTGCCCTCAGGCGCCTAATCCAACACTACCACATATCTACAGTACTAAATCCATGTGTATGTATAGTGCATATGTTACCGTATGTATGTATGTGTGTGTGTGTGTGTGTATATGTGTCTGTGCCAATGTTTGTGTCAAATTTTACTGCTTGCGTCAGTTACTTTATGTGGAATAGAGTTCCATGTAGTCATGGCTCTATGTAGTACTGTGTGCCTCCCATAGTCTGTTCTGGACTTCGGGACTGTGAAGAGACAGTGGCATGTCTTGTGGGGTATGCATGGGTGTCTGAGCTGTGTGCCAGTAGTTTAGACAGACAGCTCCGTGCATTCAACATGTCAATACCTCTCATAAATAAAAGTAGTGATGAAGTCAATCTCTCCTCCACTTTCAGCCAGAAGAGATTGACATGCACATTATTAGTATTAGCTGTGTACATCCAACGGCCAGTCGTGCTGCCCTTATCTGAGCCAATTGCAATTTTTCTAAGTCATATTTGTGGCACCTGACCACACGACTGAACAGTAGTCAAGGTGCGACAAAACTAGGGCCTGTAGGACCTGCCTTGTTGATAGTGCTGTTAAGAAGGCAGAGCATCGCTTTATTAGACAGACTTCTCCCCATCTTAGCTACTACTGCATCAATATGTTTTGACCATGACAGTTTACAATCTAGAGTTACTCCAAGCAGTTTAGTCATCTCAATTTGCTGAATTTCCACATTATTTATTACAAGATTTAAGGTTTATTCAGTGTTTTGTTCCAAATACAATGCTTTTAGTTTTAGAAATATTTATGGCTAACTTATTCCTTGCCACCCATTCTGAAACTAACTGCAGCTCTTTGTTGAGTGTTGCAGTCATTTCAATCGCTGTAATAGCTGACGTATATAGTGTTGAGTCATCCGCATAGATAGAAACTCTGGCTTTACTCAAAGTCAGTGGCATGTCTTTATTAAAAATTCTAAAAAACAAGGGGCCTAAACAGCTATCCTGGGGAATTCCTGATTCCAACTGGATTATATTTGATAGGCTTCCATTAAAGAACACCCTCTGTGTTCTGTTAGACAAGTAACTCTATCCACATTACAGCAGGGGGTGTAAAGCCATAACACATACGTTTTTCCAGCAGCAGACTATGATCAATAATGTCAAAAGCTGCACTGAAGTGTAATTGATGTTTACTGATCATGAAAAGCATGCAGTTACTTGCTGTATAACTCTGATGACAAAGCTAAATGTGCGTAATTGTTTCGCATGGAATAATCAGAAATCTGTAGTGACGACTATGCTCTTCAAGAGGTGATGTTACAACCATATAGTTTACATTTATTTAACAATACCTTGAAAATGACACGCAGTTGTCAATGGTTTTAGAGGAGCTGGGGGTCTCCTTGCCCCCCAGCAGGCAAATTTAACACTCTACACCTTGTGATGTTTTATTGATAACCTATTAGAATGCTTGGAATACAATAGTTGGAATGCTTGGAACATAAGGTATTTCAGCTCTCCAGAGAGAGAAACACTGAGGAAAAACAGTATTCACTAGTATAGAAATACTTAATACTCTAGTAAAGTGTACTGACTTGTTAGTGGTATGAAGGTCTCGTCTGTGGTCTGTAGCCTCCACTTGAGCACGCCCACGTCATTGTTTAGAGGGAAGGACTTGTCTGGGTTCTTCAGGCCCAGCACAGAGTCTGTGGTGAACAGCTTTTTATCTACATTGGGGTGGGTCTGGACAGAGCAGGGAGGGAGAAATAGATAAACACAAATTGTTAAAATTCCCATAGCATGAAACATGGAACCATGCTCATGCTGCACCGAAAGCAAATACAACTAACTGTGGTTGTGTGCCATTTTGAATCTTGATTTACACAGGCCAAATCCATGAATGCCTTGACATGTATATCTTTTGTGTTGAGGTGGTGAACTTAGGAACCAATGATGTATTTGTTTGGAATCTACCTGCAGCTGCACTCCCTTCTTGTCTCCGTTGTTGATGGTGAGGCGAATGCGTCCGTTCTTGTCGTCAGCCACTCGGAGGGTGATCATACCCAGGACCTCCAGGTTCTGTAGCCCTCCGTCTCTCCCACAGGTCAGGCTGATTTTCTCCTCACAACGCAGGTGCACACTGGGAACCAGGGGACAGAGGTTAGATACAGTTGAACATATCAACCTGCGGGTATATGAGTCCAACTACATTGCAGCCTGGACTGTGCAGAATCACTGATCTACAATCACTTTGCATCCCAAATAACTCTGCATTATGGGATCAAGATGAGCGATTCTGCCCTTCACCTTGTGCAAACTGATTCCTCAAACGCACATAATATAAAACCTGGTAAACCCACCTCTCTGTGTTAACTGGTGGAGGCAGGGCTTTGGATGCCTCAGAGGGCCTCTTCCCTGAGCTGGGCATAATGACTTGTCCCTCGGACTTGAGCTTGTCCACAAAGTCATCTACCTCCTTCCCTCTGGCACTCAGCTTCAGGGCCTTACTGGGACCACTAGCCCTATGGAGGAATACATAACTCATGAGGCATAGGCCTAACTTTCACAAATTCCAATGAGCATAACCAACCAAGAAATATACTAATAAATACACTAATGAATACATCTTACACATAGAACACAGGATACATTCATCATAACACCTAAAACATCTCAAAATCCTAATATACCGAGGGGTAGTACCTGGCAGGGACAGGTGAGGCCTTGGGTTTCTCTGGCTCCATGAGGGTGTCTGTGATGATGGTAGCGTTGCTGCTGCTGGACATGCTGCCGAACCCTCCGGAGAACCCTGGAGACTTCTTCCCTGAACGGTCCGCATCCCGCCTGGCCTGTTGCAGCTCCTTAGCCTTTCTCCTCATCTCTGCCTTAGCCTCTCGCTCCTGGGTCTGAGATGGAGAAAGAACAAAGGAGAAAAGAGGAGAGACTTTTGGAATAAAACATGAATGTCTTTTGGACCAAAACCCCCTTCATTTCAGACTAGTGTTGGATTTAGTAATTCAACTACATTACAATAATAATGTAATGATGTTCAATTCTGTTGCTCCCCTTCATTCAGACTTTTGTTAGACTCAGTAATAACGTAATGTAAATCTGTTCATTAGTTCTGCTGCTGCCCTCTTTTCACCTCTCGGACGGCGCGGAACACCTTCTCCTCGTGAGAGTCCATCTCAGTGAATGTTCTGATCTGGGCCAGGTTGACGTTCTCCCTGTAGCCCAGCGCCACAATCTCATCAAAGGCAAAGATCAGGTCGAAACAGTGGTCCGAGACCTCCCCTTCCTCCAGAACCCGACAGTACTCTGGGATCTAAGGAAGAAATATTTGGTCATTTAGTCATCCATGCTCTATTCATCACAAATTCTTACTGATACTTTTACTCAGTGGCAAACTTTGTTTAGGCTCTGCCAAACTGAAAAACACTGTTTAGGCTACTTTAAACTTAGAAACACTTTGTTTGGGCTACGCTTAATAAACACTGTTTACATAATGTGTGTCCTCTACCACTCCTAGAAGTATGTGTGGGTGAGACCATGTGTGAGTCTGCGGGTTGGCGACTGAGGATATTTGTGAAGATGTGTACGTGTGAGCAGGGCATCTGCGAGAGTGTGTGTCATACCACACGTGAGAAGAGGCGTAGTGTCTCCAGGTCCTCTAGGATGTTGCTGTTCTTGGTGGTGACCAGCACCATGTAGAGCTTCTCCAGGGGCTGGTAAACGTAGCGCACACTCTCAGTCTCCACAAACGTGTGCTGCTTGCCCGTGTTCATCAGCTTGGGGAAGGCAGCCAGCAGGCCCTCCACGCGCGTCCGGGTCATCTCCACAAACTGCCGCGACACAATGGCCTTTCCCGCCTTGGTGCACACCGCTGCTGCCAACAGCACCTGGGACAAGAGGAAGAGGAGGCCATAGTTACAGAATAGCAATGAGTGAGTCCATGCATGGATAAAATTCAAGACGTGTAGACAAAATATTCAAGTGTTGCGCCTATTCAGCTAATATTACAATATACACTGAGTGTACATACATTAGGAACACCATATTGAGTTGTACCCCCGTTTGCACGAGAACAGACTCAATTCGTCAGGGCATGACTACAAGTTTCAAAAGTGTCCCACAGGGATGCTGGCCCATGTTGACTCCAATGCTTTCCACAGTTGTGTCAAGTTGGCTGGATGTCCTTTGTGTGGTGGACCATTCTTGATACACACGGGAAACTGTGGAGCGTGAAAACCCAGCAGCGTTGCAGTTCTTGACACAAACCGGTGCGCCTGGCACCTACTACCATATCCCGTTCAAAGGAACTTGCATCTTTTGTCTTGCCCATTCACCCTCGTCTTGCCCACACATCCTCAATGTCCTAAGTCTTTAAAAATGTCCCCTTCCATTAATCTACAGTGGAAGTAGATTTCACAGGTGACATCAATAAGAGATCATAGCTTTCACCTTGTCAGTGTCATATTCCTAATGTTTAGTACACTCAGTGTACGGCTTTTGAAGTCAGCTATCACAGTGGTCACTTCCTCCGCAATGGACAAGTTCACTGAGATGGGCGGCAGGTAGCCTAGTGGTTAGAGCGTTGGACAAGGTAGAAATCGATCGTTCAGCCCCTGAACAAGGCAGTTAACCCACTGTTCTCCGGGTGCCGAAGACATGGATGTTGATTAAGGCAGCCCCCCCGCACCTCTCTGATTCAGAGGGGTTGGGTTAAATGCGGAAGACACATTTCAGTTGAAGGCATTCAGTTGTACAACTGACTAGGTACCCCCCTTTCCCATATATATTACTTATATATAAAATAAACTCAGCAAAAAAAGA
Organism: Brachymystax lenok tsinlingensis; assembly: GCA_030435695.1. NCBI lineage: Eukaryota > Metazoa > Chordata > Actinopteri > Salmoniformes > Salmonidae > Brachymystax > Brachymystax lenok. Next base: position 4,048,318 of record CM059792.1, on the reverse strand, counting down.
AACGTCCCTTTTTCAGGACCCTGTCATTCAAATAATTCGTAAAAATCCAAATAATGTCACAGATCTTCAGTGTAAAGGGTTTAAACACCGTTTCCCATGCTTGTTCAATGAACCATAAACAATTAATGAACATGCACCTGTGGAACGGTCGTTAAGACTAACAGCTTACAGACGGTAGGCAATTATGGTAACAGTTATGAAAACATAGGACACTAAAGAGGCCTTTCTACTGACTCTGAAAAACATCAAAAGAAAGATGCCCAGGGTCCCTGCTCATCTGCGTGAACGTGCCTTAGGCATGCTGCAAGGAGGCATGAGGACTGCAGATGTGGCCAGGGCAATAAATTGCAATGTCCGTACTGTGAGACGCCTAAGACAGCGCTACAGGGAGACAGGACGGACAGCTGATCATCCTCACAGTGGCAGACCACGTGTAACAACACCTGCACAGGATTGGTACATCTGAACCCCTGCGGAACAGCACGGCAACAACAACTGCTGAGTTACACCAGAAACGCACAATCCATCCATCAGTGCTAAGACTTTCCGCAATAGGCTGAGAGATGCTGGACTGAGGGCTTGAAGGCCTGTTGTAAGGTCATCACCGGCAATAACGTTGCCTATGGGCACAAACCAACCGTCGCTGGACCAGACAGGACTGGCAAAAATTGCTCTTCACTGACGAGTCGCGGTTTTGTCTCACCAGGGGTGATGGTCGGATTCGCGTTTATCGTCAAAGGAATGAGCGTTACACCGAGGCCTGTACACTGGAGCGAGATCAATTTGGAGGTGGAGGGTCCATCATGGTCTGGGGCAGTGTGTCACAGCATCATCGGACTGAGCTTGTTGTCATTGCAGGCAATCTCAACGCTGTGCGTTACAGGGAAGACATCCTCCTCCCTCATGTGGTACCCTTCCTGCAGGCTCATCCTGACATGACCCTCCAGCATGACAATGCCACCAGCCATACTGCTTGTTCTGTGCATGATTTCCAGCAAGACAGGAATGTCAGTGTTCTGCCATGGCCAGCGAAGAGCCTGGATCTCAATCCCATTGAGCACGTCTGGGACCTGTTGGATCGAAGGGTGAGGGCTAGGGCCATTTCCCCCCAGAAATGTCCGGGAACTTGCAGGTGCCTTGGTGGAAGAGTGGGGTAACATCTCACAGCAAGAACTGGCAAATGTGGTGCAGTCCATGAGGAAGAGATGCACTGCAGTAACGAATGCAGCTGGTGGCCACACCAGATACTGACTGTTACTTTTGATTTTGGCCCCACCTTTGTTCAGGGACACATTATTCAATTTCTGTTAGTCATATGTCTGTGGAACTTGTTCAGTTTATGTCTCAGTTGTTGAATCTTCTTATGTTCATACAAATATTTACACAATTCCACTGAAAATAATTGCAGTTGCTGACTTTAATGTGTGTGTGTGTATATATAATATATATACACATACATATATACACACACACAGTTGAAGTCGGAAGTTTACATACACTTAGGTTGGAGTAATTTAAACTTGTTTTTCAACCACTCCACAAATTTCTTGTTAGCAAACTATAGTTTTGGCAAGTCGGTTAGGACATCTACTTTGTGCATGACACAAGTCATTTTTCCAACAATTGTTTACAGACAGATTATTTCGCTGTATCACAATTCCAGTGGGTCAGAAGTTAACTGTGCCTTTAACTTCACCGGCTCCAGCAGCAAAACTGACTGTTTTGGAGAGCCTGGCGTGCCCAAAGTAAAATGCCTCCCATTTAGGCCCAGAAAATGGGATATGCATATATTTAGTACCATTGGATAGGAAACACTCTGAATTTTCCAAAACCGTTAACCATTTGTCTGTGGGTCAATCAGAACGCATTTGGCAGGCAAAACCCTGAGGAACCTCTGTCCTGAAAAAAGTCATTTTGACACATTGCTCATTTTTGAGCCCCTCCCTATCCAAAATGACCATATATAGGCATGTGAACTCAGTACACGTCGCTTCCTTATGATGTCATCAACCACGAGACGGTGTTTTACTCCATCTTGGGGAATTTCGACCATTGATAAACAGCATGGAGCGAGAGACCACGCTATGAAAACTCTTCAGAGTCTTGGCGTGCATGAGAAGGCGCTGTGCCTTATTTATCGTTTTTAGCGTTCAGTTTATATTCCGGCTGATTTATAATAGTACATATACGTAAAGGGTTCCTAAGGATACATTTAAAACTATGTTTGATTGTTTTTGGACAAGTTTATAGGTATAATTTTAACGAGTCGGCACCGAGTTTCAAAGGAGTAATGGAGGCTGTCGTTTCTGATTATAACGCATGAACCAAATGGAGGATTTATGGATAAAAGACGTTACTTTTTCTAACAAAAGAACCATGGATTGTCTTCGTTGGACACTTAGGAAGACCTCAGCAGAAGTTCTTCAACAGGTAATTACTTTGTTTTCGCTGTGAAATGTGTTATGTGTGTGCCATGATTGCTAATCGATACATGGCTATTGGAAAATATGTGAGGTGCTACCCTCAAACAAATGAATGTGCTGCTTTCGCCGTAAAGCCTTTTTGAAATCTGACAACGCTGTGATATTGCCTAGAAACAGAGCTTTTGATGAGTATGGAACACTTGTATATAGCTGGATGTTTAATAATTCAATTTTCGGATTTTAAATCTGGCGCTACAGGTTTTTGCTAGTGGTGTCGGGATGATCCCGCTAGCGACCCACTGGTATTTGAGTCGTTAAACAGCTTGGAAAATTCCAGAAAATTATGTCATGGCTTTAGAAGCTTCTGATAGGCTAATTGACATCATTTGAGTCAATAGGAGGTGTACATGTGGATGTACTTCAAGGCCTACCTTCAAACTCAGTGCCTCTTTGCTTGACATCATGGGAAAATCAAAAGGAATCAGACAAGACCTCTGAAAAGAAATTGTAGACCTCCACAAGTCTGGTTCGTCCTTGGGAGACATTTCCAAACGCCTGAAGGTACCACATTAATCTGTACAAACAATACTACGCAGGTATAAACACCATGGGACCATGCAGCCGTCATACCGCTCAGGAAGGAGACAAGTTATGTCTCCTAGAAATTAACTTCTTAGGGAGCGGCAGCTGGGGTGTCGGTTTTGGAGTCTGGCGTGCCCAAAGTAAAAGGCCTGCCACTCAGGCCCAGAAACTAGGATATGCACATAATTAGTACTATTGGATAGGAAACACTCTGAAGTTTCTAAGAGTGTTAAAATATTGTCTGTGAGTATAACAGAACTGATATAGCAGGCGAAAACCCAAGGAATTTCTGTCCTGGAAAAAGTGTTGACACATTGCCTCATTTTGAACCCCCTCCCTATTGAAAACAGCCATATATGGGAGTAAAATTGTAGTACCTATTGCTTCCACTGGATGTCAACAGTCTCTAGCAGTGTTTGGTGATGTTAGGTTGCTCTAGATGGTAGAAGAAGAATTTTTCCTTTCCTATCGTCCAGTTTATAATCCGGTTGAAATATTATAGTAAATATACATAAAAGTGTTACTAAGGATACATTATCAATGATGTTTGATTGTTCTTGGACAAGTGTATAGGTATAATGTGAACGCGTTCTCTTCACGGTTCAATGGGCGAGTGGACGCTGTATTTTATGAACAATGCGCCAACCAAACGGAGATTTATGGATATAATAAATGACTTTCTAACAAAAGAACCATTGGATGTCTTCGTTGGACACTTGGGAAGCCCTCAGCAGAAGGTCTTCAAAAGGTAAGGGATTTGTTTTTGCTGTGAAATGTGTTGTGTGAACCGCGATGGTTTATGAATTTATGCTAATGGTAATATGAGGAGGTGCTACCCTCAATCAAATGTTGTGCTTTCACCGTAAAGCCTTTTTGAAATCTGACAACGCTGTGATATTGCCAAAAAGCAGAGCTTTTGATGACTATGCAACACTTGTATATTGATGAATGTTTAATAATTCAACTTTAGGATTTTGAATTTGGCGCCTTGCATTTCACCGGGTAGTGTCGGGAGTGGCGCCCCACTGCTCCCTAAGTAGTTAACTACGTAGGGAGCACTGGCGCGCTAGTGGGCAACTCCCGACACTACCCGGTGAAAAGTAAGGCGCTAAATTCAAAATCCAAAAGTTGAATTATTAAACATTCATCAATATACAAGTGTTGCATAGTCATCAAAAGCTCTGCTTCTTGGCAATATCATTGCGTTGTCAGATTTCAAAAAGGCTTTACGGCGAAAGCACAACATTTGATTGTTTGAGGATAGCACCCCACATATTTATGCATTAGCATAAATTCATATAGCGCGGGTCACACAAAACCCATTATAAGAGCTTAAAAATATCACTTACCTTTCGAAAGAACTTCTGCTGAGGGCTTCCCAAGTGTCCAACGAAGACATCCAATGGTTCTTTTGTTAGAAAAAGTAATTTATTATAGCCATATATCTCCGTTTGGTTGGAGCGTTATGATCATAAAATCCACCGTCGAGTCGCTAATTGAACCGTGATGAAAACACGTTCAAATTATACCTATAAACTTTCTTCAAACAAATCAAACATCATTTTTAATGTATCCTTTTATGTATATTTACTGTAATATTTCAACCGGACGATAACGTGAACAATAGGAAAGGAAAATAAACTGGGGCGCGCTCACAATCTCCCGCGCGTCAAACGTTGTAAACAAAAGTGGTCCCCTGACTACTTCCTCTTCCTATCCGTTCTGCTTACTCCTAGAACTTCCAAGCTTCGTATAAAGACTGTTGACATATAGTGGAAGCAATAGGTACTGCAGTCTCAGTCCTAGGTAAAATACAAATTAATAGGCACAATGGAGAAGGTCATTTACAAAAAAGGTTTTCGCCTGCTATATCAGTTCTGTTATACTCACATTCATTATTTTAACACTCTTAGAAACTTCAGAGTGTTTCCTATCCAATAGTACTAATTATGTGGATATCCTATTTTCTGGGCCTGAGTGGCAGGCATTTTACTTTGGGCACACCAGACTCTCCAAAACAGTCACCTATTTTGCCACTCCCTAAGAAGTTAAAGGGACTGCTCCTAATCTCAGTTTGTTACTTGTATAAAAGACACCTGTCCACAGAAGCAATCAATCAGATTCCAAACGCTCCACCATGGCCAAGACCAAAGAGCTCTCCAAGGATGTCAGGGACAAGATTGTAGACCTACACAAGGCTGGAATGATATACAAGACCATCGCCAAGCAGCTTGGTGAGAAGGTGACAACAGTTGGTGCGATTATTCGCAAATGGAAGCAACACAAAAGAACTGTCAATCTCCCTCGGCCTGGGGCTCCATGCAAGATCTCACCTCGTGGAGTTGCAATGATCATGAGAACAGTGAGGAATCAGCCCAGAACCACACGGGAGGATCTTGTCAATGATCTCAAGGCAGCTGGGACCATAGTCACCAAGAAAACAATTGGTAACACACTACGCCGTGAAGGACTGAAATCCTGCAGCGCCCGCAAGGTCCCCCTGCTCAAGAAAGCACATATACATGCCCGTCTGAAGTTTGCCAATGAACATCTGAATGATTCAGAGGACAACTGGGTGAAAGTGTTGTGGACAGATGAGACCAAAATGGAGCTCTTTGGCATCAACTCAACTCGCCGTGTTTGGAGGAGGAGGAATGCTGCCTATGACCCCAAGCACACCATCCCCACTGTCAAACATGGGGGTGGAAACATTATGCTTTGGGGGTGTTTTTCTGCTAAGGGGACAGGACAACTTCACCGCATCAAAGGGACGATGGATGGGGCCAGGTACCGTCAAATCTTGGGTGAGAACCTCCTTCCCTCAGCCAGGGCATTGAAAATGGGTCGTGGATGGGTATTCCAGCATGACAATGACCCAAAACACACGGCCAAGGCAAGAAAGGAGTGGCTCAAGAAGAAGCACATTAAGGCCCTGGAGTGGCCTAGCCAGTCTGCAGACCTTAACCCCATAGAAAATCTGTGGAGGGAGCTGAAAGTTCAAGTTGCCAAACGTCAGCCTCGAAACCTTAATGACTTGGAGAAGATCTGCAAAGAGGAGTGGGACAAAATCCCTCCTGAGATGTGTGCAAACCTGGTGGCCAACTACAAGAAATGTCTGACCTCTGATTGCCAACAAGGGTTTTGCCACCAAGTACTAAGTCATGTTTTGCAGAGGGGTCAAATTCTTATTTCCCTCATTAAAATGTAAATCAATATATAACATTTTTCACATGCGTTTTTCTGGATTTTTTTGTTGTTATTCGGTCTCTCACTGTTCAAATAAACCTACCATTAAAATTCTAGACTGATCATTTCTTTGTCAGTGGGCAAACGTACAAAATCAGCAGGGGATCAACTACTTTTTTCCCTCATTAACGTTTGCAGAGCTGGCTAATGTTGGGACAGACTTTGAATTTAAGGATCCTGGGCGTCAGGGATCGTCATATTCATCGTCTCCTCAAACTCAGGTACTGGTTCAACCTAACCCTTACACGGAACCTAAACCGGCTGTGCGCCATCATGCATAAACGTATTTTGTCCTCCTACACCAAAACGCGATCACGACACACAGGTTAAAATATCAAAACAAACTCTGAACCAATTATATTAATTTGGGGACAGGTTGAAAAGCAGTAAACATTTAACGTTATGGCAATTTAGCTAGCTTGCACTTGCTATCTAATTTGTCCTATTTGGCTAGCTTGCTGTTGCTAGCTAATTTGTCCTGGGATATAACGTTAAACATTGAGTTGTTATTTTACCTGAAATGCACAAGGTCCTCTACTCCGCCAATTAATCCACACATAAAACGGTCAACCGAATTGTTTCTAGTCATCTTTCCTCATTCCAGGCTTTTTCTTCTCTTGACTTTATATTGCAATTGGCTACTTTCATAAATTAACCAATGAGGAGATGGCACGTGGGTACCTGCTTCTTTAAACCAATGAGGAGATGGGAGAGGTAGGACTTGCAGCGCAATCTGCGTCAGAAATAGAACTGACATCTATTTTAGCCCTAGGCAACGCAGACGCTCGTTGGCGCGCGCGAGCAGTGTGGGTGCAATTATCTGAAAACACAGATTTCTAAATTTATTTTGTAACGCTCGCACACGCGACGCGAGCGGTGTAGTCAGGGTATTACCATTTTAAAATGTCAACTTTAACGGGGTAGGCGTCCCAAGGATAGCATGGACCATTCCAATATTGTGGCTAGTTGGGATCCTCAATTTTAACTCTAGTCATACTAGGGAATGACATCTAGACATTTCACTAGTCATTTATAGAGTGGCTATGTTGTAAACTCTGCCATCTAACCAATACCAGTTAATGACTCACAATTAACTAACTTAGCTGACAGCCAATATAACATTAGCTACCTAGTGAGGCCTGCTGATACAAAACAGACGCAAAGGCTAACTAGCTGACGTTAGCTGAGCTGGCATTTATCGATGACATGGCGCTTGAAAGCGCTATTGATAGCTAGCTATTGATATAAGCCCAATATATACTAAAGGGAAGTATATTTGCCTGCATACGCAGCAAAATTAGCAATGTTAATAACTTGCTAGCTACCGTAGTTAGACTGTTAGCTATCTGCAAATGCAATGTTCACAGTCAAGCGGAAACAAGACAGCTAGCTAGTTGCTAAATAAAGTAGATCAATTACATTTCATAGCTCACCATTTTGTTGTTATCCCTTGTGCTACAAATCCTTGTGCAGTTTCCGTAATGTAATACCACGTATTAGTGTCTAAAATATAATATTTATGCGGAAAGACACTTGCGTCTGTTAAATTTACTGTCTCAATATGGAAGGACCTCTAGCCACGTCTCCACCGGAAACAGCTCGTCAGCAAGGTAAAAGAGTTATCACTTAGTTACCACAGCCACAAAGACCAAATTGGCTAGGTCGTAAAGATTCATGAAAACAAAAAAAATCGCTTTTTGGTTTTACTTTAAGGTTAGACAAATGTAGCAGTGTGATTATGGTCAAAGTTAGTTTTAAAAATCTGATTTTAAGAAGAGAAAGTGTATAAATGGGCCGGGTTTATGACTTTGTGGCTGTGGTAACTAGTGACGACCAGAAAAGGCAGCGACGAAAAAGGGAACATGTGGAAGATAGGGTCAATGATGGTGGATACATGAAGATAGTCCTCTCAAGACGTTTACCGTTGAAAATATGATCAGTTCCGGTCTACTTAACGGGGTGGGTCTCCCATAGACACCAATGCAGCTGGGTCTGGTCCACTGATGTATAATAGAGCTCGCCAGCATGTAGTCATAAAACTAATGGTGGAAATAATATGGTTTTGGGATAAACGCCGAAAATAAGGTTGAGGTTAACATAGGCTTAAGAGATCCAATACGTTTTTTTCAATGATATATCACTCAGTTAACATGGCCTTTTGTGAATTATTAGCTTTTTATAATTACACAAATGCTTCAATATTCACAAAAAGTTATGTTAGCTGATGAAGGTTATATCATAGAACAAAATGTATAAGAACTCAACTTTCCCATAGGCTTTGTCGAACGAACCATTGCGGAGTTAGTGCCTACAAAAAGACGCTATTGCTCTTTATTATAGGAACTGGAGACTGCGTCCAAGATGTCCGACTGTTGTTTTCAAGGTAATGTACGCATACGCTGATTCATTGACCTTCTAGGTTGCATCCCGTTTATACGGACCAACATCACATGCGCACTAGCACTCAGTGCGTACAGGGAGCAGCGTGAGCAACAACGACGTCATCCAAAAACATGGCAGACATTGGATGAAAAAAAAAAAGTTTATATTTTTGTCTGTGAGTGCTGGAAAAAAATGTTTCCGCCTCTGCAACAATAATTTGAATAATTCAATTGATGTTTTGTGCGCAAAAGTGATGACCAAAGTGTCTTATAAGTAATTTTCTAATTTGACTTCTCTCTGTGGCCTCTATGGAAATTGGCTTTTTCTGGGCCGGGCATCAGTTAAACTGCAGTTCCGAATCAAAACTGTAGGAGCAGAAGAAACTGGGCTTGTAGACCCGAACCCAGGTCCTTTGGTCTGGTCCATAGATAAAGATGAGTCTTCTATATCTGTACCATTAGAGTCTGTGACAACATGGGCAGCAACATTGAGGATCTCTATTTTGAAATAGTGAATTGACCCTTCGCTAAGCCACGCTCTAGAATGTTTAGCAACCAAATCGCAGGGCTCCAATGGATAGCAACTGTCGTCGAGTCTGACACCTCGGACAAGCTCACGTTTAAATCGCATGAAAGCCAGTGAAGGCTATGGCAATGTTTAAATGGCTAAATAATTTAACAGTCCACCAGGAGTACTTGTTACTGTGACTCCTGAAATGCAGAGCCAATTGAAGTATTTTTCTTATCTGAAATTATACTTTTGTTACATTGTTTGCTAGCTCAGCTGGTTAGCCAGCTCTGTCTCATTGAACACCAGACATTGCTAACGCTAGCTAGCTAGCCACTTACTATAACTTGTTTTCTCAATGTATGTAAGCTATCTAAGTTAGCAATTTTACGAATACAACTCCCATCTGCTTTCGACATCAGGATTCGATTTGAGAGCACTAGTTAGCTCCAAAGGTGGTTATAGCTTTGACTGCATGCCGACAGTGAATTCAGTGGCTAGCTACACTACAAACATAAGTTTACCAGGTTCCTGTAAAGCAATTGTATTGACAGTCCACCACAACATACCCAAGAGTTTCCTGATTGGCAAGGGGTAGTTTGTGTTTAATTTCATTGTGTATTAGAAACACAGTTTGAGATCATTGTGAGGGGATTTCGCCAGTGGTTGAATTGGGGTTCCCGGGAAAATGGTATCCGAGGTTGCAAGAGTAACCAAGGGTGGCGGGGCTTAGCGAAGGGTACATTTTCTTCTTCATGATTGGCTGATCCCTCCTGATGACCCAGTTGGACATGACTCCAACAGGGTCAACGGGAGGGATCAGTCAATGAAGTTGGAAGTCCCACCTTGTCGACAACATTTTTTAAAAGCCCTCAATGGCGCTGCCCATGCTATACAGCCTTTTGGCCACTAGAAGCCTCTCATCCTCCATGATCTGGTCTACTTACTGTAGTTCATTGGGCTCGTTTGAGTGGTACGGCTGAAGCAACCGACTGCAGACAAGTCGAGGAGTGAAGTCGGGGGAGGTGCATATACAACAACCGAAAGTCAGACTGTAACCACATTTCCCTCCACAGTTTTTATGCGAGTAAAGTCATACCGTATAAAAAAAATCACAACAGCTGTGATGGAAATAGGTAGTGTCAGTACGATTTTATAAATGCAGACAGATCATTTGTTCGTTCGACATGTTGGGATCTTTTTGTCAGTAAAATGAATTAGGCTATGTGAGAAATGGTGGTGGAGATGCCTTTATGCGCAAATATTGATATGAAGACCATCATATCAAAGTAAACGTCGTGAGTTGTGATCCTACCACTACGACTCGGTAAAGCATGCAGTTTATTAGGCTACAGATGAAATAAGTTATGATGACCTTCACAGGGTGGTGAAAGTGCACAGTGATTTTTTTATGCCTTTTTACAATAAATATTGAGGGTCTTATTCTGGGGATGATGATCATGCCTGACTGCCGTCTGACCCAGCCTTTTTGACGTCATGAAGAATTCGTCTTATATTGGTTGTGATCTGGTTTTTGGTTGAAATCTGATTAAACTACTGACCAGTTATCTAATTGCTACTCAATTAATAGACACCAATTTATATAAACATGTTCTTACTCTTTGTGGGCACTAGAACTGTAGTAGGATGTCCCTTAGGGGTATCCGTACCTGGGACAGAGTGAGTAAAGAAGCTGGAGTCAGAACCTCGTTGTCGGGCGTCCTTATTTTAGATAATACTACATGGTGTCAGAAGTGGTTTTTAATAATCACATAAACGTGAAGGACGTACTAAGTAACTCATACATTCAGGCTGTGTCAGAGCAGGGAGGGCACGGTGTTGGAGATAAAACAGCGCATATCATTATTTTGCTAGCTAACGAGCCAGGTTAGTTACTGCTAAGCAACATGCTGCAAGAGGAAGAAACTGGCGGGATGTCAGGGTTTGCGACTCCGAGTTCAACGGGCTCTGGCGCAAACATGGACAGGCCAGTGGCTAGTGCTGACGGATTTCGCATTAGTCCCCCAAGGAATTTTGATTGTACGGACATTCATTTGAAAGGTACAGGGTAGCATCAGGCTTAAACATGAACAATGAGGCATTTCAAGTTAATACATTGATCTACTCTATGGGTGATGAAGCCGAGGATATATTAAATGCTTCTACGTTGACTGAGGAAGAGAAACTCAACTACAGTGCCGTTAAAGACTGTTTTGAAACGCATTTTGTAGGGAGACACAACATTATATTTGAGAGAGCTAGGTTTAATATGCGCAAACAGGAGCAGGGTGAAACCACCGACAGTTTTATCACAGCAGAACATTGTCAGTTTGGCGCGCTCAGGGAAGAGCTGATCCGAGACCGGATTGTAGTGGGAATAAGAAATATATCACTTTCTGAAAAGTTACAGTTGGATCCCCAGCTTACCTTGTCCAAAGCTGTAAACCAGGTTAGGCAGAGTGAGACAGTAAAAAGACAGCAGACGATGCTGCGCGACAGCAGCTCCTTGCAGAGCGAAGAGAGAGAGGAAATACATGCATTTTCATACCGAGCTAAACAAACAGAGGGGAACACAGAACAGAGACAGACGTGGAGAAAACAATCACGGACAGCACCAGTAGCTAGTTCGAGTGTTTGTCACAAATGTGGGAAATCCCCTTTCCACAGATGGAATGTTTGCCCAGCAAAGGATGCAGAATGCAGGAAATGTCACAGGAGAGGACACTTTTCAGCTGTCTGTCAATCAAAGCAAATGCAGGAGGTCTCAGAGGAGGTACAGCAGGACAGCATATTTCTGGGAGAAGTAAGGGGAAACGATTCTGGCTGGCATTCAGACATTAAACTCAATGGGGAAGTTGTGTCATTTAAACTAGACACTGGGGCAGCAGTGACAGCTATCCCAACTAGGCTGTATAGCTATAGTAGAGATGGCCCTTTGCTCTCTACAAACAAAAAACTGTGCAGGCCCAGTAATAAGATATTACCAGTGGTAGGGCAGTTGGTGATTAAACTGGAGAGTAGAGACAAAAGTGCCATTCAGCCTGTCTATGTCATTGACTCTCTGGCCAGACCGTTGCTGGGGCTGCCAGCAATTGAAGCATTGCAACTCATTGAGAGGGTGAGCGAACTGGAGGACCCAGGTGAGGTTTTCAAAAGAAATTCCCAAAAGTGTTTTCTGGTCTAGGAAGGATAGAAGGTGACTACAAAATCCGCCTGAAAGAGGATGCTGTCCCCTATGCCCTAACCACCCCCACGCGTGTGCCTATCCCTTTATTGGTCAGAGTAAAGGAAGAGTTGGGGAGGATGGAAGAAATTGGGGCGGTGTCTAAAATCGAGAGTCCCACTGACTGGTGTGCAGGGATGGTAGTGGTCCCAAAAGCCAATGGGGACATAAGGATCTGTGTGGACATGACTAACTTGAATGAGGCACTCTGCAGAGAGAGACACATCTTACCATCAGTGGAGCAGTCACTGGCTCAGTTGGATGGCTCACGAGTCTTCACAAAGCTGGATGCCCGCTCAGGTTTCTGGCAGATACCGCTGTCATCAGAGAGTAGGGCGCTCACAACGTTTACAACACCGTTTGGCCGGTACTGTTTTAATGTTTTGCCATTTGGAATCGCTTCCGGTCCTGAGCATTTCCAGAGACGCATGTCCCAGCTGTTGGATGGGCTGAGTGGCGTCATAGTCCACGCGGACGGTGTGCTCGTGTGCGGAAGGGACAGAGCAGAACACGATGTAAGGCTCACAGCAGTTCTGACCAGACTCCAAGAGACTGGCCTGACACTCAATGAAAAATGCACTTTTGCACAGTCAGAGGTCTTGTTCTTGGGACACAAAATCAGTGCAGCTGGAATAGAGCCGACCCAGAGAAGATCCAGCGCCATCACAGATATGCCCATACCCCAGAATGTGGCGGAAGTCAGGCATGGCCACATATGTGGGTAAGTTCCTCCCACAGTTTTCAGATACAACCAAACCCCTGAGAGACTTACTAGCCAAAGAGAATGACTGGTCATGGGGTCACGTGCAACAGGTGGCGTTTGACAAAATCAAGAGAGACCTGGCCTCGCAGAGAGTGCTGGCCCAATACCGTCCCCACGCTAAGACAAAGGTATCAGCAGATGCATCATCCTTTGGGCTAGGGCGGTCCTCACACAGATGCAGGACAACATAGAGTGGCGTCCAATAGCATACATCTCCCGAAGCTTATCCGACACAGAGCAAAGGTATGCTCAAGTGGAGAAGGAGGCGTTGGCTATAACATGGTCATGTGAAAGGCTCAGCCAATACCTTATTGGCCTGCAGTTTACAGCAGAGACTGACCACAAACCACTGTTGGCTCTGTTAGGGACAAAAGCACTGGATGACTTGCCTCCTAGAGTTTTGCGCTTCCGCCTCAGATTACTGAGGTTCACCTACAAGATGGTGTATGTGCCAGGGAAGGCACTGATCACAGCAGATGCACTCTCCAGGGCCCCAATTAAACGTCCATTATCAGAGGAGGAGCAATGTCTAGAGGGTGATGTACAGGTGTCCATTAATGCAGTAAGGGACAGCCTACCTGCATCTCGGAACAAACTGCAGCAGATTGCAGAGGAGCAACAACGAGACCCTATCTGCCGACAGATAGTGCAGCAGTGCCAAAAGGGATGGCCCAGGCAGGAGGAACTGCCTCAGCTGCTGAAGCCCTATTGGGTGCACCAAAGTGACTTCCACTGTAATGGAGACCTTCTCATGAAAGGACAACGGATAGTTATCCCAGAGACTCTACAACCAGAAATGCTAGACCGAGTGCATGAGGGACACATGGGGATAACCAAATGCAGACTGAGGGCTCAACAGTCGGTATGGTGGCTTGGTCTGAGTACTCAGATTGCCAAGCTGGTGGCCCAGTGTGAGGTCTGTACAAAATGTCAACCTTGTCATCCGGAGCCAATGATGGCAACGGAGCTGCCTAAACGGCCATGGCAAAAGGTAGGGGCAGATATGTTCTATTGGAAAAATGACACTTATCTGCTAGTGGTAGATTACTATTCAAGATACATTGAAATAGCAAAGACACCCATAACCACATCAGCTGGTGTTATTAATGGATTAAAGTCCATTTTTTCCAGGCAAGGGGTCGCTGAGGTCCTGGTTACAGATAACGCTCCCCAGTTCTCGGCAAGCTCCTTTTCTGCTTTTGCCGCAGAATATGACTTCACACATGTGACCAGTAGCCCCTACCATGCACAGAGTAATGGTGAGGCAGAGAGGGCTGTGAAAACAGTCAAGGGACTGCTGAAAAGAACAAGGATCCATACAGGGCTCTGTTAGCTTACAGAGTTACACCACTGCATCATGGGCCGTCGCCTGCCGAGCTCCTGATGGGCAGGAGGCTGCGTTCCCCATTGCCTGTCTCGCCGGCTCAGCTTCAACCCCGATGGCCTAACAGAAAGGCCTTTGCTGAGCGGGACAAACGGCTGAAACAAACGCAAACTGGAGACTTTAATCGGAGACACCGTGCTACTGAGCGTCCAGAGCTGACCGAAGGTCAACGTGTGTGGATTACAAACTCAAAGACACCAGCAATAGTGCTGAGGAAAGCGGACGCCCCACGCTCCTATGTGGTGGACACAGGCTCAGAAGAGGTACGAAGGAACAAAACACACCTCAGAGCTCTTCCAGATCTGCCAGCCACACAGACTGAGGGCACAGAGAAGGCACAAAAACTGGGTGAAGAGGAGAGAATTCTCACGGAGCCACAAGCGCCCAAAGGGATGTGAAGCCACCAGAGTGGCTGAAAGACTATGTTACGTGAAGAGAAACATACTGTTGGGGACCATACCCAGCAAAAAGAGACTGTACCTAAGTTAATGTTCATACTGTGTAATTTAATGCTTTCATGCTGTTTCAGTTATGCTTCAGTGGTTATGCATGTTGAGTTCTTGTTCATGAGAGAGAGGAAGATGTAGTAGGATGTCCCTTAGGGGTATCCGTACCTGGGACAGAGTGAGTAAAGAAGCTGGAGTCAGAACCTCGTTGTCGGGCGTCCTTATTTTAGATAATACTACAAGAACCATTACAATTATTAAAATTGGGTAATGTTCTTTTTCAGCAGGGTTTGTTTGCATGGTTCAGCTTAGCACAGTTGGCAAACAGCTGGTCAGCATTATGGGCGGGCCTTAGGGGGCCTGGCCGCCCTACCATACCTTGTTGCCCATCCAAATAAAATATAAAAATATTGATCATTTATTTGACTGAGACGAACACCGACAGAAAGACGCATACATATCAGATAAAACATCAGATCGAGTGAAACAGCGCCCCTCTATCTCAGTATGTGTAGACCATGTATCGGATGCTGTCTGGACAAAAATAGTATGGCTGCTGCCCTATGTACAGTACATAGACATGGAATCACTGGTCACTTCAATAATGTTTACAAACTGTTTTACTAATTTCATATATATATACTGTATTCTTGTCAATGCCATCTTATTCAGCTATTGCTGTGTATATACAGTTGAAGTCGTAAGTTTACATACACTTATGTTTGAGTCATTAAAATTCGTTTTTCAACCACTCCACAAATTTCTTCTTAACAAACTATAGTTTTGGCAAGTCGGTTAGGACATCTACTTTGGGCATGACACAAGTAATTTTTCCAACAATTGTTTACAGAGAGATTTTGTCACTTATAATTCACTGTATCACAATCCCAGTGGTTCAGAAGTTTACATACACTAAGTTGACTGTACCTTTAAACAGCTTGGAAAATTCCAGAAAAGGATGTCATGGAAGCTTCTGATAGTCTAATTGACATCATTTGAGTCAATTGGAGGTGTACCTGTGGATATATTTCAAGGCCTACCTTCAAACTCAGTGCCTCTTTGCTTGACATCATGGGAAAATCAAAAGAAATCAGCCAAGACCTCTGAAAAAGAATTGTAGACCTCCACAAGTCTGGTTCATCCTTGGGAGCAATTTCCAAACGCCTGAAGGTACCACGTTCATCTGTACAAACAATAGTACGCAAGTATAAACACCATGGGACCATGCAGCCGTCATACCGCTCTGGAAGGAGACGCGTTATGTCTCTTAGAGATGAACATACTTTGGTGCGAAATGTGCAAATCCATCCCAGAACAACAGCAAAGGACCTTGTGAAGATGCTGGAGGAAACAGGTACAAAAGTATCTATATCCACAGTAAAACGAGTCCTATATCGACATAACCTGAAAGGCCGCTCGGCAAGGAAGAAGCCACTGCTCCAAAACCACCATCAAAAAGCCAGACTACGGTTTTCAACTGCACATGGGGACAAAGATCAGAATTTTTGGAGAAATGTCCTCTGGTCTGATGAAACAAAAATAGAACTGTTTGGCCATAATGACCATCGATATGTTTGGAGGAAAAATTGGGAGGCTTGCAAGCCGAAGAACACCAGCATCATGTTGTGGGGGTGCTTTGCTGCAGGAAGGATTGGTGTACTTCACAAAATAGATGGCATCATGAGGGAGGAAAATTATGTGGATATATCGAAGCAACATCTCAAGACATCAGTCAGGACCCCAAGCATACTTCTAAAGTTGTGGCAAAATGGCTTATGGACAACAAAGTCAAGGTATTGGAGTGGCCATCTCAAAGCCCTGACCTCAATCCTATAGAAAATTTGTGGGCATAACTGAGAAGCGTGTGCGAGCAAGGAGGCCTACAAACCTGACTCAGTTACACAAGCTCTGTCAGGAGGAATGGGCAATGCTACCAAATACGAATTGAGTGTATGTAAACTTCTGACCCACTGGGAATGTGATGAAAGAAATAAAAGCTGAAATAAATCATTCTCTCTACTATTATTCTGACATTTCACATTATTTAAATCCTAAAACAGGGAATTTTTACTAGGATAAAATGTCAGCAATTGTGAAAAAATTTGTTTAAATGTATTTGGCTAAGGTGTATGTAAACTTCCGACTTCAACTGTATATACTATTCTATCCTACGTATTCTACAGATATACTAAATATTCTATCCACGTACTGTACATAATGTCTATACATCCCATCACACACATATATGCAGTGCCTTAAGAAAGTATTCAGACCCCTCGACTTTTAACACATTTTGTTATGTTACAGCCTTATTCTAAAATTTATTAAATCGTTATTTTCCCCTCATCAATCTACACACAATACCCCATAATGACAAAGAAAAAACAGATATTTAGAAAGTCTGTCATAAGGTCCCACACTTGACAGTGCATGTCAGAGCAAAAACCAAGCCATGAGGTCGAAAGAATAGTCTGTAGAGCTCCGAGACAGGATTGTGTCGAGGCACAGATCTGGGGAAGGGTACCTATATACATAGACATTTCTGCAGCATTGAAGGTCCCCAAGAACACAGTGGCCTCCATCATTCTTAAATGGAAGAAATTTGGAACCACCAAGACTCTTCCTAGAGCTGGCCACCTGGCCAAACTGAGCATTCGGGGGAGAAGGGCCTTGGTCAGAGAGGTGACCAAGAACCCGATGGTCACTCTGACAGCTCCAGAGTTCCTCTGTGGAGATGGGAGAACCTTCCAGAAGGACAACCATCTCTGCAGCACTCCACCAATCAGGCCTTTATGTTAGAGTGGCTAGACGGAAGCCATTCCTCAGTAAATGACAGCCTGCTTGGAGTTTGCTCAAATCAAATCAAATGTTATAGGCCACATGCGCCGAATACAACAGGTGCAGACCTTACAGTGAAATGCTTACTTACAAGCCCCTAACCAACAATGCAGTTTAATTACGAATAAGAAATAAAAGTAACAAGTAGTTAAAGAGCAGCAGTAAAATAACAATAGTGAGAATCCATCCACTTCCGGAACCCCTTGTTGGAGCCCTATTTTTTTAGTATTTTCATTTCACCTTTATTTAACCAGGTAGGCAAGTTGAGAACAAGTTCTCATTTACAACTGCGACCTGGCCAAGATAAAGCAAAGCAGTTCGACACATACAACAACACAGAGTTACACATGGAGTAAAACAAACATACAGTCAATAATACAGTAGAAAAAAAACGAATCTATATACAAAGAGTGCAAATGAGGTAGGATAAGGAAGGTAAGGCAATAAATATGCCATGGTGGCAAAATAATTACAATATAGCATTTAAACACTGGAATGGTAGATGTGCAGTAGATGAAAAACTGGGGTGCAAAGGAACAAGATAAATACGGAAGGGGATGAGGTAGTTGGTTGGGCTATTTACAGATGGGCTATAAACAGGTGCAGGGGTCTGTGAACTGTTCTGACAGCTGGTGAGGGAGATGAGTGTCTCCAGTTTCTGAGATTTTTTGTAGTTTCGTTCCAGTCATTTGCAGCAGAGAACTGGAAGGAGAGTCGGCCAAAGGAGGAATTGGTTTTGGGGGTGACCAGTGAGATATACCTGCTGGAGCGCGTGCTATGGGTTGGTGCTGCTATGGTGACCAGCGAGCTGAGATAAGGTGGGACTTTACCTAGCAGGGACTTGTGGATGACCTGGAGCCAGTGGGTATGGCGACGAGTGTAAAGCGAGGGCCAGCCAACGAGAGCGTACAGGTCGCAGTGGTGGGTGGTATATGGGGCTTTGGTAACAAAACGGATGGCACTGTGATCGACTGCATCCAATTTGTTGAGTAGAGTATTGGAGGCTATTTTGTAATTGACATCACCGAAGTCGAGGATCGGTAGGATGGTCAGTTTTACGAGGGTATGTTTGGCAGTATGAGTGAAGGATGCTTTGTTGCGAAATAGGAAGCCAATTCTAGATTTATTTTTAGATTGGAGATGTTTGATGTGAGTCTGGAAGGAGAGTTTGCAGTCTAACCAGACATCTAGATATTTCTAGTTGTCCGCATAATCTAAGACAGAACCGTCCAGAGTAGTGATGCTGGACGGGGGGACAGGTGCGGGCAACGATCGGTTGAAGAGCATGCATTTAGTTTTACTTGCGTTTTAAGAGCAGTTGTAGGTCACGGAAGGAGAGTTGTATGGGATTGAAGCTCGTCTGGAGGGTAGTTAACACAGTGTCCAAAGAGGGGTCAGAAGTATACAGAATGGTGTCGTCTGCGTAGACGTGGATCAGAGACTCACCTGCAGCAAGAGCGACATCATTGATGTATACAGAGAAAAGAGTCGGCCCAAGAATTGAACCCTGTGGCACCCCCATAGAAACTGCCAGAGGCCCGGACAACAGGCCCTCTGATTTGACACACTGAACTCTATCGGAGAAGTAGTTGGTGAACCATGCGAGGCAATCATTTGAGAAACCAAGGCTGTCGAGTCTGCCGATAAGGATGTGGTGATTGACAGAGTCGAAAGCCTTGGCTAGGTCAATGAAAATGGCTGCACAGTAATGTCTCTTATCGATGGCAGTTATGGTGTCATTTAGGACCTTGAGCGTGGCTGAGGTGCACCCATGACCAGCCCTGAAACCAGATTGCATAGCGGAGAAGGTACGGTGGGATTCGAAATGGTCGGTAATTTGTTTGTTAACTTGGCTTTCAAAGACCTTAGAAAGGCAGGGTAGGATAGATATAGGTCTGTAGCAGTTTGGGTCAAGAGTGTCTCTTTCAATGACCTCACTCCTTTCAATGACCTTGAGCCAAGTTGCGTGGCACAGAGCGCACCATCTCCCTTCTTCGACACACCATCTCCCAAATTCAGATTCAACCGCTGCTTTCCTCATTCTCTTCTACCTCTTCTTCCTCTTTTTCCTCCTCCGAAATCAAGCTTTCCGTGTCCCTGTTCCAATATTCCTCTTCTCCGGGCTTTGCTAGCAGTGGCATATCGATGTAACTCCATCTCCAGCTCTGTGCCGAGAACATTTTCTAAACAGATGCATCAGCTTTATAGCCCTGTGACGTGTCTGGGTTTCCCCTTCTGTCTTTGATTGAATCTTCTTTGTTGGGGTTTTGCAGTGGACTACGTCCAAAAAGTTGTATTGCCACCACCTACTGTGCGACATCAAAAAAATATGTGAAAAATATTAACAAAAAAATGAAAAACTTATATTAACTACCCAAAAATCACCAATCAAAATGCTCCCTCCTTCATCTGTTAAAATTAATTATCCAGGAGCCTGGGAGGGCATCACATTTTCCGTAGCCAATAACCCTTGCAAATCTGAATTCCTGAAGCCCAAGATATTTTTCCTACGCATCCACAAAGATGACCATTTGCTTTGTCTTCCTTTATATTTTACCCGTGCAGTTTATCATAGTTGCAATGAACGCCACAAATCCACTTTCTTTACATGCAGCATATTCACTGTGGGCTCTGGAACATCCACTACCATATCTTCAACACTAGTGTCACTAGCTCCCTCAATTATTTTGATTGCCTACACATAGCAAATCTGACGGACCACCCTAATTTTTGCCACCTCAACCTCCTACCTTCTTTAGCCTGTCGCATGCTTGCCAGTCTAAACAGTTTGCGCATATATTATGCCAATTTCTTTTGAATTTTTTGTTAAAATTTTTGTCTGTTCCTGCACATTTTTTTCTTGACGCAAGTTGAAGTTCGGTTGCCAAAGTCTACGCCCCTTCGTCGGTGATTGGTCAACAGTACTACTGCTTGTAGGAATGAACTATGGACGGGATTCTTCAGTGAAGTGTTTGTTGTCATTCAACAACTACTAGTTTTCATGCAATTTTTTCACTTGAGAAAAACTGCTCCAAACATCTTTGTTAGATTGAAAAATTCCTTGACTAAGACCTCCTCTGCAAAAACATACATTTATTACAGATTTCTTGATTTGACCTGTATGCTCTAGTCGGCTGGCCCTCGCTACATACTCGTCGCCAGACCCACTGGCTCCAGGTCATCTACAAGTCCCTGCTAGGTAAAGCCCCGCCTTATCTCAGCTCGCTGGTAACCATAGCAGCACCCACCCGTAGCACTCGCTCCAGCAGGTATATCTCACTGGTCACCCCCAAAGCCAATTCCTCTTTTGGACGCCTTTCCTTCCAGTTCTCTGCTGCCAATGACTGGAACAAACTACAAAAATCGTTGAAACTGGAGACACTTATCTCCCTCACTAGTTTTAAGCACCAGCTGTCAGAGCAGCTCACAGATCACTGCACCTGTACATAGCCCAACCAACTACCTCATCCCCTACCGTAGTCATTTATTTATCTTGCTCCTTTGCACCCCAATATTTTTACTTTGCACATTCATCTACTGCACATTTACCATTCCAGTGTTAAATTGCTATTCTGTAGTTACTTTGCCACCATGGCCTATTTATTGCCTAATGTTCCTTATCCTACCTTATTTGCACACATTGTATATAGATTTGTTTTTTTCTACTGTATTATTGACTGTATGTTTGTTTTACTCCATGTGTAACTCTGTGTTGTTGTATGTGTCGAAATGCTTTGTTTTATCTTGGCCAGGTCGCAGTTGTAAATGAGAACTTGTTTTAAACTTGCCTACCTGGTTAAATAAAGGTGAAATAAAAATGAATAAAAATGTTATCTTGGATAAATTCAGACTATTTTGAGGAAGTGTTATGGCTATGTTGTTGCTACGGTAGCTCAAACAACAGTAATGTTGCTGGGTTTTTTTCTCATTTTTCAAGCTTAGGTCTTTAGGGAGTACGCGAGCACAGATATTCGCTTCACTTAGCCAGGTTCTGCTAGAAGTAAGCCAACCCTATGTATGTGAATGCCTTTACAGGGCATTCCATGAACTCTGGGTCATGATCCCCACCACAATTGCATCACGGCCGTGGGGGTTGGGCCCCCCAGATAGCATATAAACACGTCATAAGCCATGATAAAAAATGTTTTTATCGGAAATCCGCATTAAAACAGCAAAATGTTCACAATGTGTAAAATAGAACTAGAACTATTTTAACTATAAAACTGGGGGGGACTTTCTCAGACCCGCAAAACTGCGCAACATGTCACTGCGACGGGCACTAACCACACTTGGGATTCTTGTCGCAAGGATATCCAACGACACCCCAGAGATGACTCCTTTAACAGATGCTCTAGTCCGGAGTTCAAAGCACTACACAACTCTTGTGATGCGCACACACTGGTTGAATCAACATTGTTTCCATGTCATTTCAATGAAATGATGTTGAACCAATATGGAATAGAAGTTGAATTTATGTCTGTGCCCAGTGGGCACTGCCTTCTTCCTCTGTTACTCAGACACACTATTAATCAGGACAAGCCCACTCGTGGTCACACTGACTGAACCCACTTTTACCAGCACAAGATTCACCTTCTTCGAAACCCCCAAACAGATCTCCCAGATAAACATTGTTATCCAAAAATCGCATCCAAACAAGAAACAAAAACTGACATACACTTATCATCCCCTTCAATTTTCAACACTTTCTTCTTTTCATTCCATTCTTCAGCACTACTGTTTTCCATTCATCTTCTCCAACTCCACTCGACTCGCTTCTCGTTTCACTATCGACATCTGCTTCCGCCATGATTCCCCGAAAGTGCATTGAATCCAAATGACACAGACTTATTAGTTAAGTGCACTGCAACCCATCAGCCATCTTATTTCCCAGGTTTGTCCTTTACAATAAACAAAACGGTCATTCTACAAATAATTGTTGTTGACACAAGACTGTCAATTGAAATAAGTAGCTAATGTTCAATACAATATATTACTATTAGCAGAGAAACCATTGTCAATGTATAAATATTATGGGAAAATATGCCTTTTATATAGCTGCACTAGTTATGAACTACATGCCATGCTATCAGTAAGAAAAGTAGGTCTATGCCTTGGGTCTCTCAACTATGGTGAGGCAAAGAAACAAACGGACAGACATAGTCAGACTCCCTTGAACGCGCCACATACCTACACTCGCCCCGCCTCATTTCTACTCTGACGGAAGTGACATAGTCGTCGAGGTCACTGATCCAAGGTGGACTGAAACTTTACATTAATTTACTATTTCGTTACGATAACAGCATATATATTTTAATGATTTTGAACACAATTTTGATAACATCTTTGGGGCAGTTTATGTTTGCGAGGAGATGTCTGGTGAAGTTCTAAACGCACAGGTAAGAATCTGAGAGGACGGTGCACGAGGAGTTTAGTTTTTGGGACTGCCTTCATTGAACATTGATTGGTGGAAAATTACATATCACGCGGCTAAACAAGTGAAGGGGCAGTTGTTATTGGCTCTTTGAGGAGGAAACGTCCAATAAATCATCCAGCACGCGTTCACGTAATGCCGAAAGATAGTTATAAAAACATGTATTCCTTTGAAGTGGTTAGTTATATATATATATTTACTTGTTTCTGTGTAGTTAGTTAGTTAATAGCCCTATAATGCAGCGCCCGAAAAATAACTGTCGATTTCTTTTTTTGGGGGGGGGATACTTGTTTACGAAAATCTAGTTATTTAAAGAATCTGTAATCCGCAATCCTATAAATGTATAATGTGTGGATATCTGTATAGAAACAGTCTGAACCGCATTTTTCTCCAAACCGGCACCTATAACTCTGCTGTGGTAGAAAACGCGTTTTTCGCTCCGTCTACCACAGCAGCTAACTTGGAGAAGGGTGCTATTCGGGGCGTTCCTGTATGTGGGCATTACCGCATCTGCAGGGACCCCCCTTTTATTTATTTATTTATTTATTTATCTATATATATATATATTGGTACATGTTAAATTAGCAGGTGGAGGGGACGCTCCATCATAGTAGGTGGCGTTAAAGAAAAAGTTGTAAAACGTAAACAAAACGCATGTCTCTGTCCTCTTTAAAGATGTGTCCGACTTTAAACAGACAGAATACATAACAAAAAAAAAAGTAATTTGATGTGCGTCAATCTGTTCATTCGTAGGAATCGAGAGGTCGAGCTCATTGATTTGTAGATCTGACGCAGTTCCCTTATGAGCCTAGCAAGTGTCGCAAATGAGGTATGTAGTACCTGCAGAAGGCCACAGGGACGAGCAAGATGGCTATAAACCCATACCGGTTTTTGCCTTAAAAACCCTAAACCTACATATAACCTATTTTAGCCCTAAATCCTAACAATATGTATAACCTATTTTAGTCTTAACCCTAAACCCTAATTCTAGGGTAGGCTAGCCTAAAACACTTTTAGAAACTATTTTAGTAGTAATATTACGTTAGCATATGCCATTATAGTACTAAGTAACACTTGATAAACAAGACACATTTTACGTTTTATATTTCAAATGTAGTTTGAACTGGGTGTGACCTAGTAACCTCTATGTAAAAGTCCAGCAATTGGCTTGGGGCAGGTTTGAGACTGATCTCAGGAATTAATAAGAAAAATACACTTTATTTCTCAGCTGCCTCACCTTTTATGTGAATTAATAGCTTAACTGCTAAATATTTCCAATAGGTGGCAGCATAAGACCATTCAGCATCAGTTATAGGCTATAGCAGCAATATGATTGATAAAATAAGCATGCAACCAAAGACTATATGTCCCATGATTTTCTAAAATGATTACTCATTACTTTACAGTAATATTTATTTATTGGGCTCTCGAGTGGCGCATCAGTCTAAGGCACTGCATCACTACAGACCTGGGTTCGATCCCGGGCTGTTTTGCAGCCGGCCGCAACCGGGAGACCCATGAGGCAGCGCACAATTGGCCCAGCGTCGTCCGGGTTAGGGGAGGCTTTGGCCGGCCGGGATGTCCTTGTCCCATCGCGCTCTATCGACTCTGTGGCGGGCCGGGCACATGCACGCTGACTTCAGACGCCAGCTGTATTGTGTTTCCTCCGACACATTGGTGCGGCTAGCTTCTGGGTTAAGTGTGCAGTGTGTCAAGAAGCAGTGCGGCTTGGCAGGTTTGTGTTTCGGAGGACGTATGGCTCTCAACCTTCGCCTCTCCCGAGTCTGTACAGGAGTTGCAGCAATGGGACAAGACTGTAACTACCAATTGGGGAGAAAAATGGGTAAAAGTAATACAAAAAGTACATATTTATTTGTGCAAATAATAATCATTAGATGTGCTAGCCTCAACCCTAGTATACAGTACCTTTGGAAAGTTTTCAGATCCCTTGACTTTTTCCACATTGTTAGGTTACAGCCTTATTTATAACATTTATTAAATAGTTTTTTCCCCCTTATCTACACAATACCCCAACATTTTTGCAAATTTATAAAAAATAATAAATGGAAATGTGACATTTACGTAAGTATTCAGACCCTTTTCCCTTGTACTTTGTTGAAGCACCTTTGGCAGCGATTACAGCCTCGAGTCTTCTTGGGTATGACGCTACAATCGTGGCACACCTGTATTTGGGGAGTTTCTCCCATTCTTCTCTGCAGATTCTCTCAAGCTCAGGTTTGATGGGGAGCGTTGCTGCACAGCTATTTTCAGGTCTCTTCAGAGATGTTTGATCGGGTTCAAGTCCGGGATCTGCCTGGGTCACTCAAGGACATTCAGAGACTTGTCCTGAAGGCACTCCTGTGCTGTGTGCTTATGCTCGATGTCCTGTTGAAGGTGAACCATCACCCCAGTCTGAGGTCCTGAGTGCTCTGGAGCAGGTTTTCATCAAGGATCTCTCTGTACTTTGCTCCGTTCATTTTTCCCTCAATCCTGACTCGTCTCCCAGTCCCTACCGCTGAAAAACATCCCCACAGCATGATGCTGCCACCACCATGCTTCACTGTAGTGATGATGCCAGGTTTCCTCCAGATGTGACGCTTGGCATTCAGGCCGAAGAGTTCAGTCTTGGTTTCATCAGACCAGATAATCTTGTTTCTCATGGTCTTGAGAGTCTTTAGGTGCCTTTTGGCAAACTCCAAGAGGGCTGTCATGTGCCTTTTATTGAGGAGTGGCTTCCGTCTGGCGACTCTACCATAAAGGCCTGATTGGTGGAGTGCTGCAAAGATGGTTGTTCTTCTGAAAGGTTCTCCCATCTCCACAGAGGAATTCTGGAGCTCTGTCAGAGTGACAATCGGGTTCTTGGTCACCTCCCTGACCAAAGCCCTTCTCCCCTGACTTCTCAATTTGGCCGGACGGCTTGGTGGTTCCAAACTTCTTCCGTTTAAGAATGATGGAGTTCACTGTGTTCTTGGCGATCTTCAATGATGCAGACCTTTTTTGGTACTCTTCCCCAGATCTGTGTCTCGACACAATCCTGTCACGGAGCTCTAAGGACAATTCCTTTAACCTCGTGGCTTGGTTTTTGCTCTGACATGCACTATCAACTGTGGGACCTTTTATAGACAGGTGTGCCTTTCCAAATCATGTCCAATCAATTGAATTTACCACTAGTGGACTCCAATCAAGTTGTAGAAACATCTCAAGGATGATCAATGGAAACAGGATGCACCTGAGCTCAGTTTTGAGTCTCATGCCAACTGTTTTTGCTTTGTCATAATGGGGTATTGCTGAGGATTTTAGAGTAAGGCTGTAACGTAACAAAATTTCAAGGGATCTGAAGACTTTCCGAAAGCACTGTACATGCATTATCTATTCATCTTACTATCTCATATAACTGTGCGTGTTTACACCCTCGGAATAGAAAAGACAAAAGTGCATCTTCCGTAGCCCGCCAATAAACTACATCATGCAACCCTCGTGGTTAGCAAATGTACCCCAACATACCCTTTGTTTGCGCGAGAAGGCAAAGTGCTCACTGCCGCTGATGGCACAAGCTTTTCGAGGTGCATGTTGAGTTGGCTACTCGTGCGAGAAGGCAGAGCGGCTCGATGCTGGGTGGTGAATTTACTAGGAATGTACTAGGAAAATACATTTCTCAACCAGAGGTGACTGAATTAATGTTCAGGATTATAGATGATCGTTATTGAAATAGTAATCAATTATAATTTCAAAGCATGAGCATGAAAATAAGTTATAAAAAACATGAATCATCATTCTAGTAATTCACAGTAATCTGTTAAAATGATGTTTCGGTCCTTGCTCTTGCGTTAGCAGTGTGCAAAGGGACAGAAAAAAGCGTGTGCCTGAGTTTTTCTGAGGGTGAAGCCTTGTGTTGATCTGACATCAGTTTCTATACCTAAGGTCACTGAAAAAAGTGTATATCCTTACTGAAGTACTCAGAATGGCAAAATATACAATATTTGTTAGTTAATTTTATCACATACAACCATAAAATAGCAATTTACAGCATAACAATGCAACAATAGTCCATATACCCTTAAACCAAAAACACCATTTAGTTAATTATTTAAAAAAAACTTTCTTAAGCACCAATCAGCAGTTGAAACAATAACAAAGTGGACTCCCCACACTGTTTTGGTAAAAAGCTGTGATGGGGCTGGAGAAATGTAACTACTAAAATGTATAGACAGAGTTACGTTTTTTGGTTTTTACGAACAAGTAAAACAAGCTTGTATTTTGGGTTCTGATCGAGAATGGCAGTTGAACTAAGCTCATGAGGCAATAATAAGTTATATTATTTTCTAAATCAATCAGTTACATTCATTCATTAATTAATTAAAGTAAAAAAATGGATGTGGATCCAAAAATAAATGTAACTGTTGATTCACCTTTAACATAAACACAGACACTTGGTAGCTACTTTGAAGAATCTCAAATATAAAATATATTTTTATTTTACACTTTTTGGGGGGTTACTACATCTCACAATGTTTTTTTTTTTTTTTTGTCAAGTCGGACACCATTTTAATCAGGAGAATCTCCTCTTTATAATTATGTAAGTCTGGGCAGCAATTTCGGTTGTCATCAAATGCTAGCCCCAAAAAACCTTTTGCCCTTGGAACCCTGAGCTCCGCCCTTTGTTATCCTATGGAGAGAAATACCGGTCTATTTCGCCAAATATCTCACAATGAATATTTAGATTTCTTTTTAAGTCTGACACCATTTTAATCAGGAGAATCTCCCTTTTGTAATTATGTAGTTCTGGGCAGTGAGCTCTGCTGTCATTGATCACTAGACCAGAAAGAGTCAGAAGTTTACATTTTTTCCATACTTACTCATAATGCAGATGTAAGCACAGTTGACACCATTTACTTTCTACACAAGTTGTTCTTTTTCAGTTTCGTCCTAAGAACAGATTGTAGTGGTACAATTAAAAGGGATACATTTTAATTGTACATTTAGGGTAAATTCTAAGCATCACTCTAATCAGAAGAGGCTCTGTAAAGTTTATTTTCAATTTCTTTTCTATGGCCTTGCGCTAGTGTTCCAACTCAGCCAGCGTTCCTTGGCCGTTTTTCAGCCTTGGGTGAATTTTGACTCATTTTATTGTCCAGCCTAACGGTAGCTAGTTATCCGTACACTGGTAGACTGTCCTTCACCCCCGCCTGTCGAGCACTGTTTTCTCGAGGTTCTGTTAAAGACTGCGTGAGCAGGTGTTCGGCAGGCGGGAGCAAAGGACTCTGTGGTAGCTTTGCCAGGTAGTCCTAAGGAGGACTCCGAGACACGGGGGGGGCGACACCATGTGCTAGCTAACTAGCAAGCCAGCTGATACACAGTGTCGCCTTAGCCTTCCGTCTGATGCTGTGCTAGTGGGATGTGGGGACGACAGGTCGACGGTGTCCTTCACCCCCGCCTGTCGGGCACGGTTCTCCTGCAGCTCTGTTAACGACAGTGAGGGCAGGTGTTGGACAGGCGGGAAGGGTAGGGCACTGTCTAAAAACACACATTTTTGTAACCTTTTTGACGCAAATTCAAAAGTGTCACACAAGCATGAAGATGCCGTAGTGGCGCTTGGTGGACAACGACTGCCATTGTTAGGGCTGAGAGACACGTACACTACATTACGAAAAGTATGTGGACACCTGCTCGTCGAACATCTCATTCCAAAATTATTGGCATTAATGTGGAGTTGGTAACCCCTAAAATGGCGCCGGAAGAAATGGCAGCAGTTTTACAGGCACCCAACCAATTGTGCTATTATGTGGGGGTTTTTCGTGTTATTTGTAACTTATTTTGTACATAATGTTTCTGCAACCGTATCTTACGGCAAAAAGAAGCTTCTGGATATCAGGACAGCGATCACTCACCTCGGATTAGACAAATCTTTTTTTTCTTCAACAAGCAGGACGCACAGGACATTCTCCAAACACCCGACAAGGCCAACATCCCAGTTATTTGCAAGAGGAAAAGACGCAGGTACAGAGGACACAGAGCGGGATGCCTCATTAGGATCTGCAGAAGGCGAGTGGGAAAGCTGCCGTTACTGTCAATATTACTCGCCAACGTGCAATCATTG
Source organism: Brachymystax lenok tsinlingensis (assembly GCA_030435695.1). Classification (NCBI taxonomy): domain Eukaryota; kingdom Metazoa; phylum Chordata; class Actinopteri; order Salmoniformes; family Salmonidae; genus Brachymystax; species Brachymystax lenok. The sequence continues at coordinate 4,018,996 of CM059792.1, read as the reverse complement.
GACAATAAATTAGACGAGGTACGATCACGAATATCCTACCAACAGGACATCAAAAACTGTAATATCCTATGTTTCACGGAATCGTGGCTGAATGATGACATGGATATTCAGCTAGCGGGATATACGCTGCACCGGCAAGATAGAACAGCACACTCCGGTAAGACGAGGGGGGGGGGCGGTCTGTGCATATTTGTAAACAACAGCTGGTGCACGAAATCTAAGGAAGTCTCTAGATTTTGCTCGCCTGAAGTAGAGTATCTTGTGATAAATTGCAGGCCACACTACTTGCCTAGAGAGTTTTCAGCTATACTTTTCGTGGCTGTTTATTTACCACCACAGACAGATGCTGGCACTAAGACCGCACTCAGTCAGCTGTATAAGGAAATAAGCAAACAGGAAACCACTCACCCAGAGGTGGCGCTCCTAGTGGCCGGAGACTTTAATGCAGAGAAACTTAAATCAGTTCTACCTAATTTCTATCAACATGTTAAATGTGCAACCAGAGGGGAAAAAATTATAGATCACCTGTACTCCACACACAGAGACGCGTACAAAGTTCTCCCTCGCCCTCCATTTGGTAAATCAGACCACAACTCTATCCTCCTGATTCCTGCTTACAAGCAGAAATTAAAGCAGAAAGCATTAGTCACTCGGTCTATAAAAAAGTGGTCAGATGAAGCAGATGCTAAACTGCAGGACTGTTTTGCTATCACAGACTGGAACATGTTCCGGGATTCTTCCGATGGCGTTGAGGAGTACACCACAGTCACTGGTTTTATCAATAAGTGCATCGAGTACTTACAGTCACTGTGGGGACGACGTCCAACCAGAAGCCATGGATTACAGGCAACATTTGCACTGAGCTAAAGGGCAGAGCTGCCGCTTTCAAGGTGCGGGACTCTAACCCGGAAGCTTATAAGAAATCCTGCTATGCCCTGCAACGAACCATCAAACAGGCAAGCGTCAATACAGGGCTAAGATCGTACTACACTGGCTCCGACGCTCATCTTATGTGGCAGGGCTTGCAAACTATTACAGACTATAAAGGGAAGCACAGCCACGAGCTGCCCAGTGACACAAGCCTACCAGACGAGCTAAATCACTTCTATGCTTGCTTCGAGGCAAGCAATACTGAGGCATGCATGAGAGCATCAGCTGTTCCGGACGACTGTGTGATCACGATCTCCGTAGCCGACGTGAGTAAGACCTTTAAACAGGTCAACATTCACAAGGCTGTGGGGCCAGACGGATTACCAGGACATGTGCTCCGGGCATGTGCTGACCAACTGGCAGGTGTTTTCACTGACATTTTCAACATGTCCCTGATTGAGTCTGTAATACCAACATGTTTCAAGCAGACCACCATAGTCCCTGTGCCCAAGAATACGAAGGCAACCTGCCTAAATGACTACAGACCCAAAGCACTCACGTCCATAGCCATGAAGTGCTTTGAAAGGCTGGTAATGGCTCAAATCAACACCATTATCTCAGAAACCCTAGACCCACTCCAATTTTCATACCGCCCAAACAGATCCACAGATGATGCAATCTCTATTGCACTCCACACTGCCCTTTCCCACCTGGACAAAATGTATATCTATGTAAGAATGCTGTTCATTGACTACAGCTCAGCGTTCAACACCAAAGTACCCTCAAAGCTCATCACTAAGCTAAGGATCCTGGGACTAAACACCTCCCTCTGCAACTGGATCCTGGACTTCCTGACGGGCCGCCCCCAGGTGGTGAGGGTAGGTAGCAACACATCTGCCACGCTGATCCTCAACACTGGAGCCCCCCAAGGGTGCGTGCTCAGTCCCCTCCTGTACTCCCTGTTCACCCACGACTGCATGGCCAGACACGACTCCAACACCATCCTTAAGTTTGCAGACAACACAACAGTGGTAGGCCTGATCACCAACAACGACGAGACAGCCTATAGGGAGGAGGTCAGAGACCTGGCCGGGTGGTGCCAGATTAACAACCTATCCCTCAACGTAACCAATACTAAGGAGATGATTGTGGACTACAGGAAAAAGAGGACCGAGCATGCCCCCATTCTCATTGACTGGGCTGTAGTGGAGCAGGTTGAGAGCTTCAAGTTCCTTGGTGTCCACATCACTAACAAACTACAATGGTCCAAACACACCAAGACAGTCGTGAAGAGGGCACGACAAAGCCTATTCCCCCTCAGGAAACTAAAAAGATGTGGCATGGGTCCTCAGATCCTCAAAAGGTTCTACAGCTGCAACATCGAGAGCATCCTGAATGGTTGCATCACTGCCTGGTACAGCAATTGCTCGACCACCGACCGCAAGGCACTACAGAGGGTAGTGCGTACGGCCCAGTACATCACTGGGGATAAGCTGCCTGCCATCCAGGACCTCTACACCAGGCAGTGTCAGAGGAAGGCCCTAAAAATTGTCAAAGACCCCAGCCACCCCAGTCATAGACTGTTCTCTCTACTACCGCATGGCAAACGATACCAGAGTGCCACGCCTAGGACAAAAAGGCTTCTCAACAGTTTTTACCCCCAAGCCATAAGATTCCTGAACAGGTAATCAAATGGCTACCCGGACTATTTGCATTGTGTGCCCCCCCAACCCCTCTTTTACGCTGCTGCTACTTTCTGTTTATCATACATGCATAGTCATTTTAACTATACATTCATGTACATACTACCTCAATTGGGCCGACCAACCAGTGCCCCCGCACATACCCCCAAGCCATAAGATTCCTGAACAGGTAATCAAATGGCTACCCGGACTATCTACATTGTGTCCCACCACCCGCCAACCCCTCTTTTTCGCTACTGCTACTCTCTGTTCATCATATATGCATAGTCACTTTAACCATATCTACAGTTGAAGTCTGAAGTTTACATACACTTAGGTTGGAGTCATTAAAACTCGTTTTTCAACCATTCCCCAAATTTCTTGTTAACAAACAAGTTTTGGAAAGTCGGTTATAGTTTTGGAAAGTCGGTTAGGACATCTACTTTGTGCATGACACAAATAATCTTTCCAACAATTGTTTACAGAAAGATTATTTAACTTATAATTCACTGTATCACAATTCCAGTGGGTTTACATACACTAAGTTGACTGTGCCTTTAAACAGCACGGAAAATTCCAGAAAATGATGTCATGCTTTAGAAGCTTCTGATAGGCTAATTGACATCATTTGAGTCAATTGGAGGTGTACCTGTGGATGTATTTCAAGAATTGTGGACCTCCACAAGTCTGGTTCATCCTTGGGAGCAACTTCCAAATGCCTGAAGGTACCACGTTCATCTGTACAAACAATAGTACGCAAGTATAAACACCATGGGACCACGCAGCTGTCATACCGCTCAGGAAGGAGACGCATTCTGTCTCCTAGAGATGAACGTACTTTGGTGCGAAAAGTGCAAATCAATCCCAGAACAACAGCAAAGGACCTTGTGAAGATGCTGATGGAAACAGGTACAAAAGTATCTATATCCACAGTAAAACGAGTCCTATATCGACATAACCTGAAAGGCCGCTCAGCAAGTAAGAAGCCACTGCTCCAAAACCGCCATAAAAAAGCCTGACTTTTTACTGGGATTAATTGTCAGGAATTGTGATAAACTGAGTTTAAATGCATTTGGCTAAGGTGTATGTAAACTTCCGACTTCAACTGTACATGTACATACTACCTCAATCAGCCCGACTAACCGGTACCTGTATGTAGCCTCGCTACTGTGTATAGCCTCGCTACTGTTATTTTTCAGTCTTTTTACTGTTGTTTTTAATTTCTTTACTTACCTATTGTTCACCTTATACCTTTTTTGCACTGTTGGTTAGAGCCTGTAAGTAAGCATTTCACTGTAAGGTCTATACCTGTTGTATTTGGCGCACGTGACAAATAAACTTTGATTTGCTGCTATAACAGCCTCCACTCTTCTAGGAAGGCTTTTTACTAGCAGAATATTGCCACGGGGACTTGCTTCCATTCAGCCCAAAGTTGTTTGATGGAGTTGAGGTCAGGGTTCTGTGCAGGACAGTCAAGTTCTTCCACACCAATCTCGATAAAAAAAATTGTATGGACCTTGCTTTGTGCACGGGGGCATTATTGTGCTGAAAAAGGAAAGGGCCTTCCCCAAACTGTTGCCACAAAGTTGGAACCACAGAATCGTCTAGAATGTCATTGTATGCTGTAGCGTTAAGATTTCCCTTCACTGGAACTAAGGGGCCTAGCCCGGACCATGAAAAACAGCCCCAGACCCTTATTCTTACTCCACCATACTTTATAGTTGGCATCAACCAAACGTTGCTTCTAGAGGCAGTTTGGAAATCTGTAGTGAGTGTTGCAATCGAGGACAGACCATTTCTATACGCTTCCGCCCTCGGTGGTCCCGTTCTATGAGCTTGTGTGGCCTACCACTTTGCGGCTGAGCTGTTGTTTCTCCTAGATGTTTCCACTTCACAATAACAGCACTTACAGTTGACCGGGGCAGCTCTAGCAGGACAGAAATTTGATGAACTGACTAGTTGAAAAAGTGGCATCTGATCACAGTGCCACAATAAAAGTCACTGAGCTCTTCAGTAAGGCCATTCTACTACTAATGTTTGTCTAGTGAGATTGCATGGCTGGGTGCTGTATTTTATACACCTGTCAGCAACGAATTTGGCTGAGGTAAACGGATCCACTAATTTGAAGGGGTGTCTACATACTTTTGTATGTATAGTGTATCTTGTCAGTATTTCCATCTTTGGCTTTCCCAAACTTTGGTCCCACCCTGTACACGCTTCCCTCGCCCATAGATACTCACGGCGTGACATGGCCTAACATGACCACGCGCCCGAGTAGGATACAGCCGTAGGGTGCTCCTGTTACTCCCATGTTAAATTGCCTACATTATGCATAACCCGACAACAGCTGCATCATTTTTTTAGTTTTTTTGTCATTCTATAAACATTTTGGATATGCATGGTTGGTCAATTCTAACGTACTTCCATGTCGTCTTAATCAACAATCTATATCATTCCCTTCGTTGAAAAGAAGGGGACGTTGTTTCATGTCCCCCAACGTGGAGGTGGATTTCCCGGTGTGAAACAGCAGACCCCATTAATTTCCAAATAAGGGAAGCGTTGTGGGCATGGGACCGTTGGGCGACGCAAGGGAGTGTGAACAGAGTGTGACCAAAATTGTGGAAAGCTGATTGGCTGTTGACACCTACCCTGCTTGCTAGCACCAACATAAGGTAGAAGCTAGCGTGGCCACAGATGGAACAATGAGCCAGATGTTTCACCAAATATGGTGATGAGAGGAAGCCTAGTGGCCGGCATTGGGAGAAGATGGAACGAGATGAATTTTAGCCAACATTCTGCAAATGTTCTGATCAATGAAACATTTGATCTCAATACAGTTTTCTGTTCCCAGAACTACACTGAACAAAAATATAAACACAACATGTAAAGTGTTGGTCCGATGAAAAAATCCCAGACATTTTCTTACTTGTCTCAGATTTTGTGCACAAATTTGTTTATATCCCGGTTAGTGAGCATTTCTCCTTTGCCAAGATAATTCATCCACCTGATGGGTGTGGCATATCAAGAAGCTGATTATACAGCATGATTATTACAGAAGTGCACCTTGTGCTGGGGACAATGAAAGATAACTTTAAAATGTGCAGTTTTGTCACAACACAATGCCACAGATGTTTCGAGGGAGCCCCACCATGGCTGCACACCTGCCCAATCATGTGAAATCCATAGATTAGGGCATAATGAATTTATTTGACTGATTTCCTTATATGAACTGTAAATCAGTATATTTTTGTTCAGTTTACGCATAGTGGAGTACGTTTTTTAGACTTGACCCTTTTGACTAAATCAGGGCCTAAAATTAACAGCCGACACCCGTCAAATGCGGGGTAGATTTTGACATTGGCCGATTGTCTAATTCACCAGCCACGTTGGCGGAGGTTCACAGTCATGGCTCTACAGTGCAGCATTTCATACAAATAGTGCAAGTTGTGATTTATAGAAAAATAAATGCTGCAATAGCTGTTTTCAAAGTATTTCTGCCGTTTTTGTTTCATATCTGTAAATGCACAAAGAAATCGGAATCTTAACGTTATCCCACCTCACGCAGCAACACTGCCTGTCTGGGGGCTGTGAGCACTGTGAGGGAAGTGCTAAAATATTTGTTTTTAGAAGCAATGCACACAGGCATAAAAGTTGGTCTAATTTACTCAAGTCTACTAAAGTTTGCCTTTGTCCTTGTGTGTCTTGGATATTTACATTGTTTTGTTCACAAGCTAGGTTGCTTTTGCTTTCACTGCTAGCAGAAAGAGACATCGTCAGCCTCTACTAGTGAGATTCTCACAGGCACACGTGATGACTACAAAACGTAGTCCACTCAGTTAGTAACATATTCTAGTTTTGGAAACAGAACTGTATTGACATCAAATGCTTCATCAATGAGAAAATTTGCAGGATGTCGACCACAATCCATTTCTCCCCTCTGCAGGCCACTGGGCTTCCTCTCACCACCGTTTTTGGTAGTGAGTGGAAACACCAACTGGATGCTTCACATTTATATATGAAATATTTCTAATTGTTCTATCTGTGCTCAGTGGCCCTGTTACCAATTAAAAGGGGCAGCTGAAAATGTTTGTCTCAGAAGACTCAGGTCATAGAATATTAAATCGAGCAATATACCACATTTACTTCTTAATAGTACAGCATTTGTTGTTTAAGAAGCAGAATTAAGTATGCTCATCCATTTTTGTGTAATTATGGTGGAAAATAATATTTTGTCTGGTAAAAAATCTGAGTGACTGGTAGTTTTATTATTTAGATTTTTTTTATCTAACTGCCACATTGGCTGGAATACAAAACAGTTTGTTTTATACCCTGACGTTGTTTGGAGTGTAAGGGCGAATTGAGTTATTGCACACACACCCTTCACAGAGCAGGCATTCCCTAACAGAAATATGCAAATACATGCTAGAGCGTGCCAATAGGATCTCGCTAGCTCGTGCTTGGCTCTGCCCACCTCCTTGCTTGTTCTGCCCACTTTGATTAATTTGCTCCCATTGGAAACGACAGGTTGTGGTCTATCTTGGTTTAGTTATAAAAATCTTGGGCGTGGCAATCTGAATTTACGCGTTCAAAGTGTCTTGTCCGTGACTATCTGGGCCCGGTTTCCCAAAAGCATTTTAAGTTTAATTTATAGAACCTTCTGAGGAGCATCGTTAAATCGGCAAGCTGTTTCCCAAAACCATTGTTACTAAAGTTGCACTTCAAAATGCTATTTATTCACTGATTGCCTACTCGTAGAACAGAAAAGTGCGTCGTTAGATGCTTTTTTTGCAATTCCGCATCACTTTATACACAGAAGATCTCTGCTAAACATAGAATCAAGCGGTTTGTTTGTCTCTCTGTGACTGTTGATAATTCGGAAACAAAGTTGACTAAAATACAAAATTGGCAATGTCTTTGCAATTGAACAAGCTAAGGATAAAAATATATTTCAAATGCAAACCGAGATGACTGCATTAAAAAACGAAATCCAGTAGGCCTATAGGCCTACATACAGTGCCTTCGGAAAGTATTCAGACCCCTTTACTTTTACTACATTTTGTTATGTTGCAGCCTTTTTTTTTTTTTTATCCTCATCAATATACACAGAATACCCAACAATGACAAAGCGAAAACAGGTTTTTAGAAATATTTGCACATTTATAAAAAATTAACAGATACCTTATTTACGTAAGTATTCAGATATTTTGCCATGAGACTCGAAATTCAGCTCAGGTGCATCCTGTTTCCATTGATCATCCTTGAGATGTTTCTACAACTTGATTGGAGTCCATCTGTGGTGAATTCAATTGATTGGACATGATTTGGAAAGGCACACACCTGTCTACAGTGGATTCGGAAAGTATTCAGACCCCTTGACTTTTTCAGATTTTTGTCTCAGATGGGTCTTTACCCATGCCCCCTGTCCTGTGGCCATCACAGGGGTTCGGGGTCCGGCAGGGAAACGCAATCCTTCTTCTTTACGCAATCCATGCATTAGGCTAAATTCACAAGATAAGCATAGGCCTGTAAGGATACTTCATAGGAAGTGTACATAAAATGCCATTATGTGCTGATTTGTAAGTTAACCTTCCGGTTCGACATATAGGCTAGGCCTAGCTGTTAGACTCTACAAACGAAACAAGATAAACTAGAAAATTGGAAAACTATATCAATCTCAATTTTGCAGGGTTGAAAAAATTCTATTTTATGAGTGGATCAGACTCTTTTTTTTTTTTTTAAACATTTAAAATAATATTCTGTTATTCAATTTGAATGATTGTATTACTATTGGATTGATAAGCGTTACATGCACAGAACATGCACTGGCAATGAGAAAAGAAAATGCGAAAAGAATAGCCTAAACTCTTAATTTGTCCCTAAATAATACAGTGTCAAGGCTATGTGTAGGCTTACCACACACACACACCCACACACACCCAATGACTGACACAATGAATCTGCATTCTTAATTTATCAGCATATGCCAGGAGACCGAGGGTGGAGGCTAGAGTCTAAGACACTACAGGGCAAAGACACTCATAGCAGTGCTCTTCACATACTCCTCACAGACACATCATTGTAGAGCCTGAGGAAGAGCTCTCGTCTTCTTTCACCCTTACCAGGAAGATCCCCCTTTTTAAGTCACCCGAAAGAATGGAGGAAGGACCTTATAAGTGTGTTCGAGTGAGTGATTTAAGGTTTAACCTGGTACTTGCCTAACAAGCTGGAGTTATTAGGAAGATGGCTTATAAGGAAGTTGATGTATTTTTATTATTTTCTTAACAGGATGGAAACGGAACAGTGAATCGGGTCATTCGAATGGGGACCAGGAAGAGCCAGGTAAATTCTTTCATTCATTTAGTTGTAAATGCATATAATTATAATTATTATTTTTATTCACACCTGCAGTTTGGCGCTCTGAGCTTAAGAATTTCACTGTACGCAAGCAACTACATCTGTGCATGTGACTAAATAAAAATGGAATGATTAATTGATTCACAAGCTTGTTCAGATGATCTACTGTAGGATATTTGATCACTTCGTGTCATTAATATTACCGTTCACTAATTCTGGTCACCAAATGTTGACTTAAAGTCATTCAGTCATCATAGTAAAATGTCTTCTCAAAAAGCCTCTGTATTCAACCTCCATATTAGTAAGGATTTTTCAGTTGAGAGGTTAGGAAGGGAGATCAACTTGAAAAGGGTGGGTCTGTGTGTACTCATCTGATAAGAGCTCATCCCTGATCTGTCACCATTGTGATAGTCACACAAGTGTCTGTGGCCATGTGTCACAGATACTGCACAGGCTATTTAACTGATGACAATGCATACATTTGTGGTTAACTTGATGTTTATTCGTATCCCAATTAGCTGTTGCACATGCAGCAGTTACTCTTCCTTGGGTCCACATAAAACCTAAAATACATGAAAGGGTAAAGAACAGTTATAGACAAGAACGGCATAAGATATTATTACATTTAAAAGTAATATATTGTCAAGGCACCAATAGACAATTATTTAAAAACTATTTAAACACTATTCATATATACATTGTGTGTGTGCAGTTAAGGGCAAGGTGTGCTGCTCTGTTTTGAGCCAGCTGCAGCTTTACTAGGTCGTTCTTTGCCGCAGCTGACCATATTACCGGACAGTAATCAAGATCGGACAAGACCAGCGCCTGAACAACTAGCTTCCTCAACTTGCTCAATGGTCACATCATTATGCACAGCTCCATTGACCCATTTACTGTGTTGGTGTTGCTCATAAAATGTAGCAACTTCAGAATTAGCAGAGAGCCTACTCTGGAAATGTGACATGTTTGAAGAGTATATTGTTCCAAATTTATGTTCAATGAATGTGATCATTTTTATTTCAGAATCTAGATATACTCCATATGTTAGCACACACTATAAAGAGGATAATGACACCAAGATGTTGTCTGTCTTATGCACGGTTCACATATCATAACATCTTACACACTATAAGGAGGATAATGACACCAAGATGTTGTCTGTCTTATGCACGGTTCACATATCATAACATCTTACACACTATAAGGAGGATAATGACACCAAGATGTTGTCTGTCTTATGTGCGGTTCACATATCATAACATCTTACACACTATAAGGAGGATAATGACACCAAGATGTTGTCTGTCTTATGTACGGTTCACATATCATAACATCTTACACACTATAAGGAGGATAATGACACCAAGATGTTGTCTGTCTTATGTACGGTTCACATATCATAACATCTTACAGGAGGCATGTATAGGTCTAAAAAGGACCTGAAATGGCCACTTTCGTCATGATAAAAAATATATATGTTTGTCAAGCATCCTTCCTCCCAATTAAGTTTATATGTGAAAATTGCCAGAACAATCTGAGATACCGAAAATATGTTCTGCCTACTCCGGTGTGGACTCCCCCTTGTACTGTACTGACTCAGATGACTGATGATTGGCTAAAGGAAATGTATAATAAGATGATAGTTGGAGCTGTTTTGTTAGATTTCAGTGCAGCCTTTAATGTTATTGATCATCATTTGTTATTGAAAAAACATCACCTTTACATCAGCTGCCAGGAGAGTTACAGGTAGCTGCCAAAATAATGCAAACATTTGAGTAAATGAGGGATACAAAGTATATTGTATGCAGGTGCTTCCACAGAGGTGTGGTTTCTGAGTTAATTAAGTAATTAACATTGCATCACGCTTAAGGTCATGTATAGAAATGTTGGGCAGGCCATTATTTTGGCTACCATGGCTATGCCCTCATAGGATGACATAGCCCCCATCCACAGGATACGAGTGGTCACTGAATGGTCAGTAGTTAACTTGTTATTTCGAAAAATAGCATTTACTAAGAAAATGCAGCAAACTAATTGGATGGCTGTTAGAGACAGCAAATGGTGCTTTACAATTTTTAGGTGGTGGAATTACTTTAACTTCCTTCCACGCCTGTGGACACACTCCTTTTAGGCTTTGGTTAAAGACATGACAAATAGGAGTGGCAATACAGTCTGCTACCATTCTCAATAGTTTCCCATCTAGGTTGTTTATAGCAATAAATGGTGCCTTATCATTATTGATGGATAACAATAGTTCTTCAACCTCTCCCACACTAACTTGGCCAAATGCAAAACCGCTATTCTTTCTCTCGTTATTAGATATTTTATACAAAAATACAATGGTTCACTGTTCAATGTTGTAATTTCACTATTTTTATTTTTTCACTTTATAATGTCCATGTCATAGCCTTTATCAAGGAAAGTTAAGTGCCCACATTTGCTCAAAGCAATGATGATGATAAATCAGTTTCACCTGGCACATCATTCCTTACATATCTACATAATGTATGTAATAATATAAAATAATGTATTTTTATATTTCAGTTGGCTCGCATCCAGACTGACTATGTGGCAGAGAAACTGAAGACACTTTATCCAGATGTCCTTCTGGAAATAGGTGAGAAAAGTAGAGATGCGTAATACACAAGAACACTCATACAGCCATACACACTCTCTCCCTCCCACTCTCTCTTTCTCTCACTTTTTCTCCCGCTCTTGCTCTTTCCCTCCCTGACTCTCTGTCTCTGTATTTCTCTCCTCTGTTTGTCAGCCTTTCAGATTCTGAACAAATAGTAGATTGTGTTTGGGAGAAGATGGTGTAAAGCATACAACTGTACTGACACACAGTTTACTGTCTTTCGGCTTTGTTGCTCTGACTGTCTTTTAAAGAGAATCTGCTGAAATGGAACTGATGACCTCACTACAACTGTCATTCATAGTCATGATTGTAATACACTACTTTTTCATTCATTCCAGTTGCCATGTCCACAATTGGTGACAAAATCTTGGACACTGCATTATCAAAGGTTAGTTCAGAATAAATAATGCTTGAATTGTATTTGTAGGTCTGAGATCATTGTCAAACCATTGCAGGATGCTATTTTTATTAACTTTATCAGTGCTGGTGGTATGGCAACGTGGCTGGTATGTCTGTATTTAGTATCTCAAAATGTGTCTTTCAGATAGGTGAGAAAAGTCTTTTCACAAAGGAGCTGGAGAATGCTCTGGAGAGGAATGAGTAAGTACGGACAATGTTAATGAAAGTATTGATTTGAGTGACACTCTCCTGGTGACAAGTAGCAAGTCTGATAAACAGCGCCCTCTGTTGACAGAACTCTGAACTTTATTACATTTCATTGCGTAAGAACACGTACAGGTAACTGCCAAAATGAAGGAAATGAGGAATACAAAAGGTATTGAAAGCAGGTGCTTCCATACAGGTGTGGTTCCTGAGTTAATTAAGCAATTAACATTGCATCATGCTTAAGGTCATGTATAAAAATATTGGGCAGGCCATTATTATGGCTACCATGGCTATGCCCCCATAGGATGACAAAGCCCCCATCCCATCATGCTTAAGGTCATGTATAAAAATGCTCAGTTGCCCATTATGTTGACTACCATGGCTAGACCACCAGATGTCAACCAACTTGAACACTTATGGAAGTCTCTGGAGCAGCGCCTGAGACAGCGTTTTCTACCAACATCAACAAAACGCCAAATGATGTAATTTCTCGTTGAAGAATTGTTGCATCCCTCCAATAGAGTTCAAGACACTTGTAGAATCTATGCCAAGGTGCATTGAAGCTGTTCTGGCGGCTGGTGGTGGCCCAACACCCTATAAAGACACTATGTTGGTGTTTCTTTAATTTTGTCAGTTACTTGTAGATGAGTGCATTAGAGTTTGGAAAATAAAGAGCAGTTCTTTATTATAGTAATAGCTATATTGTGAAATGTATTATTTTTTGTGTGTGTGTTTTGAAATGACAAGGCTGTGGAGCTAATGCAACAACTTCGAGTGTACAACTATTCTATAACCAGCATCTCTCTTTCTTAACAGGGTAGACCTAGTAGTGCACTCTCTCAAAGACCTACCTACAACTCTGCCCAATGGCTTCACTATAGGAGCAGTGCTTCAGTGAGTACAAACCCTACTTAATACATCATCAGCACTGTCCATTGTCATCCACACTCTTCTTATAGTTGGACTAAGCGGTGACAGTGTTGTGGGATGGATAGTACCAACAACAACAGCCGGAAGCTGATTTCTTCCAATAAATGTCCATTCATACAAATCAATTTTGAACTGATCTATGGAAATTAGTTTTAGTTTTCACATTCATTGAGACTCGGCCTATTGTCTTTTCTGCAAAATAAGTCTCCCTTTTGAATACTAAGATTCTCTGTGTGTATGTTTTCTCTTCCTTTCCAATGTTTCTCAAAGGCGTGAAAGCCCACATGATGCAGTGGTGCTACATCCAAAGAACAGTGGACTGACCCTGCACACTTTGCCAGATGGCAGGTAGGGTGCCACTATGCCAGGGAGACTAGTGAATGAAAAGGACCAATTCTCAGTGTTCTGTGGTAAACTTGGCACATAACACAGCCTACCTATGATGTCTTCATCAAGCTTTAAGACTAGGACATATCCTTTGATATTCAGTTGGAGTAATTGCAAAACTGCACCTGCAAAAAAAAGACTTGCAACCATGTCCTTTAAATTACTGACTGTTATAATGCAATGGTCAATGTGTATATCTATATTTGATCCTTTTGAGAATACTTCAATGGATGATTTTCAGACCAAACTCCACTGAAGTCTGTGTCTGTTCTGTTCTCACAGTGTGATTGGTACTAGCTCTCTGCGTCGGGCTGCTCAGCTGAAGAAGAAATTTCCTCATCTGGAGTTTAAAGACATTGTATCATTTTCTAATGCAGAACTGCTATGATTTACTGTTTGTCCATCTGTGTGTCTTATTGCTGTCAGTATTCATGCATGTAGCTATTGTAGGGGAGACTGGAGGCAATTGTAACAGTTTTTGTTCTACTCTATTGCTCAGAGAACACTTGAACTAGGCCAGCCATTCAAGTTTCTTACATATCTGTCACCTAATCATTCATACCTGTAACTTATGTCTGTACATAAAACAGTCGGATCACAATATTAATTTTAATCCGAAAAGTCATGCAGAGGCAATTGTAACAGTTGCTGGTGTCAAATGTAACACCTACAAAATCAACCAAACAAATGTATTAACATTTTAAAAGTAATGTTTATGAATAATCATATCAGAGACGTATGATTTTGCAATTATATGTATAATTCATACAATCTTAAAGTGAAATGCTCTCATCATTTGGCTGCTTGGCTCAGGGTCATTTTAACACTGTGTTACGAATGCCCCCAACCCAGCAGCCATGACACAACCTCATGTGCCTAGCAAGAGACAACAAATTAAATCAAATTTTATTGGTCACATACACATATTTATCAGATGTTATTGCGGTGTAGTGAAACGCTTGTGAACGTTTTTATGTAAGAAATAACACACAAAAAAAACAAAATACTGCAAAGTTGCTTAGGCGCTAGAAGCAGAGCTGCCATATCTGTCGGTGCCATCTTAAATAGTGACGCATGTCATTCATGTCAATGTTTAACCAACATATAGTGAACAAATTATGCTAGCTGGATTTATTGGACATTAATGCTCAGCACAATATAAGAAAAATACAGGCAATTTTTTTAAATACATGAAACTACTTTCACCCCTAATTATATATTTTTTTAAATGCCCATAAAATGTGAGATATTTGGCTGTAACTTTTCACGCAGGAAAAAACCTAAATAGGCATGTACTGTGTGTTTCATCACTCTAGCTAGCTTCTGTTTGGCAAAATTCAAGGTGTTACAATTGCCCCCAGTCTCCCTTAGTAATTGTTCCTTAACCTGAGCACTATAGCGAGGTAACCTCAACACTCGTCTGAAGAAGCTGGATGAGAAGGAGGACTATGCTGCCATCATCCTAGCGGCAGCAGGGCTGAAGAGGATGGGGTGGGAGGCACGAGTCAGCCAGGTACAGTACACCCAGCAACCAGCCTCCTCAAACATCTCTGGTGTGCCTGGCCCTCAAGGCAAATGCCATAGCATAACACAAGACACAAAACGTTTCACAGAACAATACAATTTCACAGTGCATACCTATAAATTGACTAGGTATGGGGGATACCTAGTTGATAAATATGCTTAGGAAAATGTATTTGATAATGTTGTGTTGTATGTGTCTTGGTAACTATAGAAGTTGCTGTAGAAATTACATATTTGTTGGGTTTGTCTCTACAGGTTCTTGGCCCTGAGGACTGTATGTATGCTGTTGGCCAGGTGGGTACAGTTTTTAGATATTGTTGATATTTACAGGAAGCACCTGGGCTGCCAGCCGTTATAACCGTTACACCATGAGTGCCACACCGTGCACATCCATTCTGCATGTTGGCGTAGATTCACTGTAAAATACTTAATCTTGGAAGACTGAAGGCATATGAATCCTTTGATGATATTTATACAGCTGTTTTTATCTCAATATTAAGTAATTTATAGGTAACAATAAAGCACCTTACTGTAATTGTTTTCATTTAAAATGTTCAAAGATAACATGAGACATTTCTCAAGCAAGAATTCTGTTTGGACTGTCTGGGAGTGGTCTGATTGGGGAGGGGAAATTGAAAACGAGCTGTTATTGGCAGAGAGCTTTGGATCTCTTTCTTATTGGTTTATTAACTAATCTACTAAAAGGGCATTATCATTTTCACAATTTCACAGTATTATTCCAACCTCAAAGTGGAAATATACACTCGGTGGACAGTTTATTAGGTACACCCATCTAGTATCTGGTCGGGCCTCCCTTTGCCTCCAGAACAGCCTGAATTCTTTGGGGCATGTGCCAAGAAAACATTCCCTACACCACCGCCACCAGCCTGTACCGTTGACACCAGGCAGGATGGGGCCATAGACTTATGCTGCTTTAATTCATTTAAATTAACAGTTGTGCCTTTTTTTCTTTCCTTAATGCGTTTGAGCCAATCAATTGTGTTGTGGCAAGGTAGGGGTGGTATACAAAAGATAAGCCATATTTGTTAAAAGTCCATATTATGGCAAGAACAGTTCAAATAAGAAAAGAGAAACGACAGTCCATCATTACTTTAAGACATGAAGGTCAGTCAATCCAGAAAATGTCAAGAATTTTGAAAGTGCAGTCCCAAAAACCATCAAGCGCTATGATGAAACTGACTCTCATGAGGACCGCCATAGGAAAGTATGGCCCAGAGTTACCTCTGCTGCAGAGGATACGTTCATTAGTTACCAGCCTCAGGAATTGCAGCCCAAATAAATGCTTCACAGAGTTCAAGTAACAGACATATCTCAACATCAGCTGTTCGGAGGACACTGCATGAATCAGGCCTTCATGGTCGATTTGCTGCAAAGAAACCACTACTAATAGACACCAATGTGTCACAGGGAAATCACATTTTTGACTGTACTGAGACCTTAAGAGAGTCTTTATCCCCCAGGGTGCCCTTGCCGTGGAGGTGCGGGCGAGAGACTGTGACATTCTGGGGATGGTGTCTACCCTGCACCACTCAGAGACTGTGCTGCGCTGCATCGCAGAGAGGGCCTTTCTCAGACGCCTGGCAAGTTAACCATGCGTTTCCCCATACACACGCCTGACAAAAACATAAACAGGACACCAGCTGGCAGCTGCACCTGCTGAATAGTTGCGGTTCAAAAGCTGCAGCTTATATAATTGAATATGTGTATCTTTCTAGCCTCACACAATTTATTTGGTGCATGGATCATAATTTGTGTGCATCAATATTACAAAGCCTTCTCTTATATTATCACTCTGACCCTTGCTGTTTGGTCCTTTGTGTACACAGGAGGGAGGTTGCAGTGTACCAGTTGCTGTGAACACAGAAGTGAAGGACTCGGTGGTAAGGAAATAGTTAGACATCTAATCAAAATCGGGAATAGATGCAGAAACCACCAACCATAGAGCTGAGCA
Source organism: Brachymystax lenok tsinlingensis (assembly GCA_030435695.1). Classification (NCBI taxonomy): domain Eukaryota; kingdom Metazoa; phylum Chordata; class Actinopteri; order Salmoniformes; family Salmonidae; genus Brachymystax; species Brachymystax lenok. The sequence goes on along the minus strand of CM059792.1, from coordinate 4,002,033 downwards.
GAATAACTTCTAAGCAGTTTGCTGTACTGTACTGATTTTATTCAGTCACTTCCAATGGCCTATTTCAAATAATCAGTAGACTGTAGAAATGACCTACAGATGGAAGTTTTCTGTAGATGATGAGAGTGGGTGTGCTCATGAGTTTAATGCTCTTCTCTCCTGTTCCAGCTCTCTCTGACTGGTGCTGTGTACAGCCTGGATGGAGCTGACAGCTTGAAGGAGGCCATGGAGACCAGTGTAGACCCAGGAAATAAGGTTGGGGACAGGGCCGATTTTTATATGGCCGTCATGCCATATTCCTAATGTATTATTTACTGTATGTGATATTTTCTGTTTCTATATGGTTGTCATGCTTACGATTATCCTGGAATCTAAACTGATATGCTCAGTTTCGACATTGTGGTGAAAGTTTGGATTTACGGCTAGTTTCATTTTATTCCTAGAAAGTGAATGTGATATTTTAGCCAAATGATTGTTTCCATTTTCTCTTCTCAGGTAGAGGAGTCGGCAGACATCCAGCATGTTGGGGTAACAGCCCACAATGTGCCTCAGTGTGCCCAGGTAGCAGCTGAGAAGCTGGGGGTGGACCTGGCCGATCTCCTGCTCAGCAAAGGAGCCATGGAGATCCTGACCACTGCTCGGAAACTCAACGACGCACGCTAAGGCCCTCTCTCCACTCCTACAGCGGGTCCCAATTTGCTCCCTACCCCTTCCTTTGGGACCAGACTTCCAGACACTGTGCAAGCCATCATCAGCAGCCAAGACCAGCAGAAGTCGGCAGGGTCTTGAATAATGTTTACTCTACATATGTACGGATTCACCTCAGTTGTATTATTGTATAAGCTAAATATATATGATCCTATTTATGTATGAGCTACTACTCTTGAGAATGGGTAAATACTAGGTGAAGATTTGTATAGATGCTGAGGGTTACGAATGTACCAAACCAACACCACACAAAGATTTCTGTAAGTATGAGTGACCGACTCCGTCACACAGTATTACACATCTCAGGCAAGGCCCCTGGCCTTTTTTTATTCACTTTTCTAAACCAGAACAAAATGATGTTCAATCCTGGAATATATTGACAGCAAGAGAATATAACTATCAACTCTTACTGGAAAATGTCTCATACCGATAGTGCCATGTTTGCATACATTGTGCTTTCTATGAAGCCTTCATATCTGGTTCAGCTCTATAAATACCGACCAGTTGTACTGAGTGATTAGTGCTTTTGAGGTCATTTCGATTATTAAAATTATCACTGGTTTAGATTTTTATTTAAAAGTTGTGGGTTGAATGCAGTAAGACTAAAACAATAAAAGTCTGATTGGTGGTAAAGACTGCCCATCAGTTTACCAAATATGTCGTGTATATTACATGTCATTCGTTGAGCTTCTATTTTAGTTATTGAAAGGCATACTTTAGACTGAATACCAACCATCAGGCAGAGCTACTGTATCCCTCTCGAAATTATGTCTGTAGCAGCTGTGAAAGAGAAACAGATCGCGTATGCGCCCAATGGATTATGGTCATTGTAGTTAATTACGGTTTCTGCGTTAAACTGTATAGAACTACAACTCCCAAAATCGCAGTTTGGGTTTGATCTGATTTCTCTAGAGAAACTGCGCAATGCGCGCACAGGAAGAACGAAATGGAATTCAAATTGAACCGATGTCGGTCAGTTATTCGTTAAATTGCTCAGTACTACCAACCAGGTTAGATAATTCAGCTGCTGACCACTTACATTGGGTACAAACTAGACATTGCCTTTTGTTTCACCAGTTTGGACCAAACGCGAACCTTTTACAACCAGGGCTAGCGACATTTCCCAAGAGGAGACGTATAGGCAATACATAAATAGTTCATCTAGTTAATTTGTGGTCTAGACAAAGTAAAGGTAATCGGCATGGCATGTCCTCTGAGAACTACTGTTGGTATATTGGTTAGCCAAGTTCCCCTAACAGTATTGTAGTGGCCATTGTTAGCATACTCAACCCTGTCGCAAACACTTAAGGTTAGCTCTCAAACATTGATTTGGTTTTACCTTCGACTGCATACAAAACGCGACAAGATGTATCAAAAGAACATTTATTGCAACCTAAGAATTTCAAGCGCGAAAAAAAAACAGCACATTTTCAACAAAGGAAAATAGGAATGGAAATGTAACCATTTTCAGAATGGGCGGGTGGCCCTTAAAAGGGCCTTTTGGTTGAAGAGTTCGGTGGAGGTTTAGTTAGATCGCCAACTAATATTCTTGGGACTGTGAGGAAGCCTTCTTTCCCGCCTTCCCGCTTGGTGCAGCGGCCGCCCCGGTCTTCTTTGGTAACAAAACAGCCTGGATGTTGGGCAACACACCTCCCTGTGCGATCGTTACACCGCCGAGTAGTTTGTTCAACTCCTCGTCGTTACGAACAGCCAGTTGCAGATGGCGGGGGATGATACGGGACTTCTTGTTGTCCCGAGCGGCGTTGCCAGCCAACTCCAGGATCTCAGCAGTCAGGTACTCGAGGACAGCAGCCATGTACACGGGAGCACCAGCACCTACTCTATGAGCGTAGTTGCCCTTCCTCAGCAGACGGTGGACACGGCCTACGGGGAACTGAAGACCAGCGCGGGAGCTGCGGGACTTTGCCTTAGCGCGGGCCTTTCCTCCGGTTTTGCCTCGTCCAGACATGATACAGCTTCTCAAGACTCAGGTATTGCAGAGAAACAAACAGGCTCTGGTTCAAGGAATTAATGAGTACCGAAGCGACTACTGCGGAATATAAACGCTACAATTTAATCCCGCCTTCAAATCCTATTGGATATTGAAAGGAGAACGCGCATATAATTGGCGTTGAGAGTGACTGCTTGAAAGAGATTGGCCTGGAATTTCTGTGCATAATTCGGGTAAGATAGGAAACCAATCAGAGTAGTCCATACTGAGGACCGTGTTTGATTGGTTTGTTGTGCTTATCGCTGTTGTCATTGGATCACATTGCTCTCGATCAAATTTGGGGGGGAAATGTCACGCCAATCAAATACCCTCCCTCCTAATTTAAATTCTTGGAGGAAAGCCAGCAGTCTTTGAATACGAAACAATAATTTGTTACATGAATCAGTGTGTTCGTAGCTAGGTGTTCTTTCAAAGTATATCACAGATGAATAGGGAAAAGTATATTTTGGTAAACAACGAATTGTTGGGGAGCGGGGGTAGAGCTACTGCTACCAACAATAGAGATAAATATTAATGGCGTCTTTTTGTAGGCAATGGTTCGTTGGACAAAGCCTATGAGGAAAATGGATGGCGTTTTTCGGTCTATGGTAAACACAGGTTTAGGCATCTTTATATATATATATATATATATATATATATATATATATATATATATATATATATATATATATATTTTTTTTAAATTTAATTTAGTTTAATTTAGTTATAATAAAAACACACATCACAAAGGCTTCATAATTCATAAAGGCCATGTTAACTGACTGCTATTATATTATCAAAACATATAAGATCTCATAAGCAGGTTGGGAAATTTCTTTCAACAGCCAATGTGACAGGTAGATCAAAATAATATTTTGCTCCATAATTACACAAAGAAAATACATAAACAACGGTGAGCATGCTTTCTAATGTTTCAAAAATGAGATGTATTACTATTAAGTAATAGGGTTTAATGCTTAATTAAATTTTTTGTGACCTGCCTCAATTTGTGTTAAAATAAATCATTTAGATCCAATAATAAAAAGATAAACATCAAGAATCAACAGTGCATGCCCTTCCACAAAATGCTGTGATACAGCTTATTTATTATTATAGTTCACGGGTCTACACATTTTTTTTTTTATACAAGGGTAGGGCCTACATAATGTGCTCCTAATTAGAAATGTAGAAGCACACAAATAAATCTAGGAGAACAATTAAATAAACACATTGGGGAGTGATCCATACTCAATCAAGCACAATCATTAGGTGAGCCAAAAACATTTCAGATGGCCCGTGGTAATGATAGTTACTGAAATTGTAACTCCAGTTCTATGAGTGGAGTGGAGCCCCATAATGGAGCTATGCTCCTGTTGGTTTACCCTGCTGCCGAGGCAGTGAATAGCCTGAAAAATGTATTATGTACACACCTGCAGCCAATGGGAGTACATGTGTCCCTATATATGGGGATGCGTCCCCACAATCCGCCTCCTGAAAATGATCTTCAGCGAGACTGGGGGTCGGCAGGGCCTTAAGGCCACTTATAGAGCTGGAGTTACAACTTCAGTAACTATCGTTCTATATCATGGAGCTCCGCCTCTGCTCCTATTGGTTTAAGGCGGAGCGAAACGCTCCAAAATGTACTCCCTGCCGACCCCAACACTTCCCACGTAATGACAAGGTTGGGCCTAGCAATGGCTGTGACCGAGTCCTACAGTACTGTAACACAAGGTGTCACAATATACTGTGTCCTCAGTAAATCTGCCACACTCAGTCTAAGGCAAAGCCAATGACTAGTGAACAGACAACTATAATATGAGCCACAGCTAGTGCTTCAATATCCTGTCAAGAAAAACCGAGCCACCAGTGAAGTGACACAAAGTGTCACCCTACACTGTGTTTTTCGGTAACCCACCACACTCAATCTGAGGAACACAAAGATTGGTGGGTAGAGATGCAGGACATGAGCTACAATTAAATGAACCAAGCAGACAGTTAATGCTCTAATATCCCTATAACAACTGGTACTACAGTGTTTGCAACACAAGGTGTCGCCCTACAGTGTGCTTCTAGTAATCCGCCTCCCCTAGTCTAAGGAAACCGAAGACTAGTGGGCAGAAAAGTAATTACAAGAGCCCAGTTGAACTGAACATGCAGACAGTTACCGCTCCAATATCCCTTCAGTAACTGACACTCAACAGTGATGCGACACAAGGTGTCGTCCTTCACCGTGTCATCAGTAAATCCGCCGCACCCAGTCTGAAGAATAATCTAAAGACTAACAGGCAAAGAAAAGGACATTCCAATATTCCCACACAACTGATATTACAGTGAAGCGTCACAAGGTGTCACCCTAGACCGTATCATCAGTAAATCCGCCTCACTCAAAAAACATCAACCCAGAAACTGAACTGCACATGCAGACAGTTAATATATGATGATAGGTAAAATAGTATATAAAACATGGGCAAATACTGAACTGAACGCTCAGACAGTAATAATGCTCCAATGTCATTTCAAAGATTGGTATAATAGTAATGTAATACAAGGTTACAAATACTATTTCCCTCATCATTCTGCCCCAACACAGTCTTAAACTGTTGGCAGGTAAAAAAAGACATGAACTCTACTGCACTGAACATCAGTCAGGAGACATGTCTCATATGTCACTCTAATAGAGAAAAAGTGGACCTCTTGGGAACATGCCCATTGACCCAGTATCTTTCTTCTTTATTTCAAGTCCTCCCATCAGCAACACTATGTACGGACTGAGCCAGAGAGTTGGAAGACATATCTAAAAGATAGAAACGGATAAAAGGGGACTGTGACGACCAGGACGCCGCCGCGCAAATATCCTCTACCCCTGTTCACCCCTGTTTCTCTGAAAAGGGCAGCAGAAGCCGCAACTCCACGCGTGGAGTGGACTCTTCTACCCAGAGGCAATGGACGCCCTGCAGCCTCATAAGACATCTCAATGCTTTCACAAAGCCAATGAAACAGACGCTGTTTAGAGAGTGGTCTACCGAAGTGCTGCAGCACCGTGACACACAAACAGGTGAGGCGATGACTTAATGGCCGCCATGCGCTCCACGTAGTATGCCAAGGCACAGGCGATGGAGCCATTCCTCTCCTCTCAACATACGGAGGGGGAGAGAAGGCCCACAACTCTACGATCTGTTATCTGTATGATAACAGATCTTAATAAATGTAGGCATAAATGCTGGGTTAGGACGTAACACCGCCCTGCTCTGATTGCCATTAATGGCAAGGCAGTCGGGTCTCATCTAAAGAGCGCACAAATCACTGACACGCTTAGCAGTGGTCAGAGCGAGTAACAGTGCCATCTTCAAAGATAACATTTTGAAGGGGATTTGGTTCAACGGCTCGAACGGAGGCTTACAAAGTGCTTTGAGTATCAAAGTCTTATCCCACTGAGGGAGCGTGGCTCTAGGCATTGGCCTAAGCCGCGCCTTCCCAATAGGAAGCGTTTCACTAGTGGGTGGAAGAAGACCGTGTCTCTGCCAAAACCCTCAGGACAAGCTGAAATCGCCACTGCGAACACCTTAATGGTGACGGTGAGGACTGCTTATCAAATAGACACTGTAGGAATGAGAGGACACTCTCAACTTGATAGCACACGGGTCAACATTCTCTGTGACGCACCACTGTGAAAACACCTTCCTGGATGGGGAACTGGCACGTGAGCTCTGTATGCTTCTGATCACTGCATCAGATAACCCACGGCGTTCTAACCTGTTCCTCTCAGGAACCAGACCATCAGACCACTCAGCCTCCCGCCTGAGACAACGCGTCCCATTGATGTGGAATGGGCCAAGGCGGCGAAATAAGCATCTGAATCATCTCCGCAAACCATGGAGCCCCCTGGGCAATCGGGAGCTATCAATATGATTGACAGCCCGCCTGAACTCAACCGAGCTAGTAGCAGGAGAATGCAGGACAGTGGTGGAAATGCGTACATCAGAACTTTCGGCCACGGTCGGCGCGCAAATAGGTCCACCTCGGCTCTCCCGAACCGTTCCCACATTTGGAGAACAACTTCGGGGTGCAGATGCCACTAGTCGAACCGAGGACACCCTGGTAGCCTGGAATGTGTGCTGCCCTCAATGAGCAAAGGTGCTCGTGAGCCCACAGCCACAATTCCTCCGCCAAACGGTGGAGTGCAGGAGACCTGACTCCTCCTTGATGTAGGCTACTGTGGTTCGGTTGTCCAACCAGACCAGCACATCACAACCCCGAAGGGTAGGAGTTCTAGGAGGTTGATGTGAAATCCCGAAGGAGGCCACACCTCCTACTGCCCAAGTCTGATATGTCCCGCCCCATCCATTCAGAGAAGCATCTGTAAACACTGGGGTGTGTGAGGACACTCTGCCTATTGGGACCCCGTGCGCCAATAGTTCAGATCTGCTCTGAGTGAGAGAGGAACCACCAACAATCGAAGACGATGCCGCACCGGATCTAGTCATAGTTGCGCAGGAGTCCCAGCGGAACCACAGTGTGGGCAGACGACATGAGATCCAAGAGTGACATGACCGATTGTGCTGTCACCGTGTGATTCGGATGAAACCTTCATAGGGCTAGCAACAGGGCTGCCCGTCGAGAATCCGAAATTCGAGCCTTCATAGTCATGGTGTCAACCTCAGGAGGCTGAAGAAATTTGTTTGTCACCTAAAGCCCTCACAAACTTTTACAGATGCACAATTGAGAGCTTCCTGTCGAGCTGTATCACCACCTGGTACGGCAACTGCACCGCCCACAACCGCAATGCTCTCTAGAGGGTGGTGCATTCTGCACAATGTATCACCGGGGGCAAACTACCTGCCGTCCATGACACCTACAGCACCCGATGTCACAGGAAGGCCAAAAAGATCATCAAGGACAACAACCACCCGAGCCACTGCCTGTTCACCCCGCTACCATCCAGAAGGCGAGGTCAGTACAGGTGCATCAAAGCTGGGACCGAGAGACTGAAAAACAGCTGCTATCTCAAGGCCATCACTGTTAATTTAAACAGCCATCACTGACACAGAGAGGCTACAGACTTGAAATCATTGGCCACTTTAATAAATGGATCACTAGTCACTTTAATAATCCCACTTTAAGAATGTTTACATATCTTACATTACTCATCTCATATGTATATACCGTATTCTATACAATCTATTGCATCTTGCTGCTCGGTCATCGCTCATCCATATATTTATATGTACATATTCTTATTCCATCCCTTTACTTAGATTTGTGTGTATTAGATAGTTGTTGTGGAATTGTTAGATTACTTGTTAGATATTACTGCAAGGTCGGAACTAGGAGCACAAGCATTTCACTACACTCACATTAACATCTGCTAACCATGTGTATGTGACCAATAAAATTTGATTTGATTTGTCTAGCTGTATACACAGGTGGTCCTCATGTCCATCCTCATGAAGTTATGCAGGACACGGGTAGCCTTCACACACCTGACTTTTACATCAGCAGGTCATAATACTAAAGTATAATATCCCTGATAACAAATCATGATAATATTGGATTGATAGATGCATGGGCACACATACAGTGAGGGAAAAAAGTATTTGATCCCCTGCTGATTTTGTACGTTTGCCCACTGACAAAGAAATGATCAGTCTATAATTTTAATGGTAGGTTTATTTGAACAGTGAGAGACAGAATAACAACAAAAACATCCAGAAAAACACATGTGAAAAATGTTATAAAATGATTTGCATTTTAATGAGGGAAATAAGTATTTGACCCCTCTGCAAAACATGACTTAGTACTTGGTGGCAAAACCCTTGTTGGCAATCACAGAGGTCAGATGTTTCTTGTAGTAGGCCACCAGGTTTGCACACATCTCAGGAGGGATTTTGTCCCACTCCTCTTTGCAGATCTTCTCCAAGTCATTAAGGTTTCGAGGCTGACGTTTGGCAACTCGAACCTTCAGCTACCTCCACAGATTTTCTATGGGATTAAGGTCTGGAGACTGGCTAGGCCACTCCAGGACCTTAATGTGCTTCTTCCTGAGACACTCCTTTGTTGCCTTGGCCGTGTGTTTTGGGTCACTGTCATGCTGGAATACCCATCCACGACCCATTTTCAATGCCCTGGTTGAGGGAAGGAGGTTCTCACCCAAGATTTGACGGTACATGGCCCCGTCCATCGTCCCTTTGATGCGGTGAAGTTGTCCTGTCCCCTTAGCAGAAAAACACCCCCAAAGCATAATGTTTCAACCTCCATGTTTGACGGTGGGGATGGTGTTCTTGGGGTCATAGGCAGCATTCCTCCTCCTCCAAACACGGCGAGTTGAGTTGATGCCAAAGAGATCCATTTTGGTCTCATCTGACCACAACACTTTCACCCAGTTGTCCTCTGAAGCATTCAGATGTTCATTGGCAAACTTCAGACGGGCATGTATATGTACTTTCTTGAGCAGGGGGACCTTGCGGGCGCTGCAGGATTTCAGTCCTTCACGGCGTAGTGTGTTACCAATTGTTTTCTTGGTGACTATGGTCCCAGCTGCCTTGAGATCATTGACAAGATCCTCCCGTGTAGTTCTGGGCTGATTCCTCACCGTTCTCATGATCATTGCAACTCCACGAGGTGAGATCTTGCATGGAGCCCCAGGCCGAGGGAGATTGATCGTTCTTTTGTGTTTCTTCCATTTGCGAATAATCGCACCAACTGTTGTCACCTTCTCACCAAGCAGCTTGGCGATGGTCTTGTAGCCCATTCCAGCCTTGTGTAGGTCTACAATCTTGTCCCTGACATCCTTGGAGAGCTCTTTGGTCTTGGCCATGGTGGAGAGTTTGGAATCTGATTGATTGCTTCTGTGGACAGGTGTCTTTTATACAGGTAACAAGCTGAGATTAGGAGCACTCCCTTTAAGAGTGTGCTCCTAATCTCAGCTCGTTACCTGTATAAAAGACACCTGGGAGCCAGAAATCTTTCTGATTGAGAGGGGGTTAAATACTTATTTCCCTCCATAAAATAAAAATAATTTTATAACATTTTTTACATGTGTTTTTCTGGATTTTTTTGTTGTTATTCTGTCTCTCACTGTTCAAATAAACATACCATTAAAATTATAGACTGATCATTTCTTTGTCAGTGGGCAAACGTACAAAATCAGCAGGGGATCAAATACTTTTTCCCCTCACTGTATGTGCATGATAGCATCACAAATGAATACATAAATACCACTTGAAGCTTGATGATGAGTTGATCATTTGAATCAGCTGTGCAGTGCTAAGGCAAAAACAAAAATGTGCACCCCTTTGAGTCCCTAGGACCAGGACTGAGAACCACTGTTCTTCATTGGGACCTCTTCATATGTAGACAGGCTTTCATATCTTTCTTTATCCGAGGACAGAAAACCTCACAAGAAACAGACTTCATTATAGCCAAATTACATCGCACTGAATATTATGTTACTATTATCTCCGTCCTCACTTCTAGGGACAGGAACTACACAAAAGCAACGTTACCTGCCCTATCCAGAATAGCCTTCTCTCTCACTTTATCCTTTCACCCTCCTCCATGGCTGTTTGCTAGCTACCTACAAATGCATTTGAAGTTTTTTTTTTTTACAGTGATAAAGATAGCTAGCTAATATGAAGTTAGGTAGCTGGTGATATTTAATTCACTTAGCTAGCTATCTATACAGTATGTGAAGTTGGCTAGATAGCTAGCTAGCCACCCAGTTAGCTCATTTGAGTTAGCCTGCACTGTAATGTTAGCTAGTTAGCTAATAATACCTTGTTTATTTTACTTACTTACTTGAATATGTTCTCCCAGCCATGTGGACAATTGGAAACAGGGCAGCAAAGTGTGTTTGTCACCAGAGTGTTTGAGGATTTTACTATTGAACTATGTACCTATTTAATAACCAGACCTTCATACAAACTTGCTATGCTGAATTCTTGAGCACATTTGAGCATGCTGCCAGCACAAACACAAGCGAGTCACAATGGGCGGCCTAAGCGGCACGCTGCAATTTACCACAATCTAGTGTACATTCACCGTTTACAGGTTGGGTTAACAATTCAAGCGAAGTAGTTTTGTCTTTCCATTGTGAGTCATAGATTTGCTTCCACCTAGGGGCTATTCCTGAGGTAGCTGGGTAGATAGGGTAGGTCAGATCTGGTTTTGAAAAATAAAATGCATTATTCATTCTGCACAGCCTGTTAGTTTGGAATCTGCTCACCCCGCCTACAAAAAAATGATCCCTCATCAAAGAAAAAAATTAAATGTGTCCCTTGATTAGATGGCTAAATGGGATAGGTATGGGCCATCGCCTGCCTCCATCACTTATGGAAATTGTAGTCTCTCTCTGTAGACATTCACAGGAGGTTGGTAGCACCTTAATTGGGGATGACTGGCTCGTGGTTATGGCTGGAGCAGCATCAGTGGAATGGTATCAAATACATCTAACACATGGTTTCCATGTGCTTGATGCCATTCCATTTGCTCTGTTCCAGTCATTAGTATGAGCCGTCCTCCCCTCAGCAGCCTCCACTGGTCGGCATATTCACTGGGAAATCTAAACCGTCTCTGTCACTCTACCCCCACGCGAAAGTGAATCTTTGGGGTTCCTTTCTCACTCACACATTTAGCCTAGTGTGGTAGTGGTACACATTACAATGAGATTATTAACAAGGCATCAGTCCAGTATTGGACAAAAATAGTATTCTAAGAAAATGTGGTTAAGGAGATATTTTAGGAATAACTATAAGACTAAAATAAGAACAATAGTAATAGTTGACACATCTAAAAATATGAATTATTTTGAGAATCAATTGAGAGTTCTTTACCAGAATAACAAGACAAACACCATTTATTTATACAATCAACATTTAATAACACAAATCTAAATATTTACAAACATAATGAGAATGATCATGAAAAGTTAGGAAATAGAATGAAAGACAAGAATTGAGGAGCTTGAGATCCGGAACATTAAATTATGTTACTCTCAGTCGGTGATCAAAGTCTGTTGGGGCTTCTTGATTGTTCAGGCTGCATGTGTAGAACAAAGGAAGAAGATGTCCTTTCTTGTTGAGTTGGGGTTCCTCCTTCAGGTTGCTCCTTTGGTCCGGAATTGGTGTCCTTATGCTTGTTGCTTTTCTCTGTTGGCTCCTTGCTTGAGTTGCAGAGGCTCCAATAGTCTTCTTTATTCCTTGAAGAAGGTTAGCTGAAGTGTACCGTTCAGGCTACACTAGCTCTTTTAAGTCTTATGTCTTTTTCTGAGCCTGTTTAGTGCGTGGGCACTTCAGTCCCAATTTCTGTACTGGATTACAAGTACTATTCCCTAAAAGGTACTTTCCCCCTAATTTATCAGTTACCAGTTCTGGCCATTAAAGGCAAAGACCAGGGCCTGTCGTCAGCCTGCTGGATCTCGAGGTGCTTCTCCCTCCTTTGGGTCCAGAGTTAAGAGAATGAGAGAAAGGGGAGCATTACTTTTCTAGTCCTGCCAGATTATATGGTATCACACCTAGGTGTCTAGAGCCATTATTACAACCCATTGTCTAGGAGGTAGAGAAAGTATTTTGGGGAGGAAACCTAAAGTTGGTCAATTCAACATAATGTTCAGCATTCAACATAGAGTATGACATTCAAACAACACATCACTACACTAGACATGTGACAAATGATGAGTATCAGTGTGTTTTATTTCAAATAAATTAAACATTTAAATGATCACATACTTTAAAATAGAAAGGATCGCCCCTTCTTTCTGGTTCTGCCCACCTACTAATTTGTTCCCATTGGAAACGACAGGCTGTAGTCTAGCTTGGGTTAGTTAAAAAAAAAATTGTTATGGGTCCTTAACGCAAATGTGTTCCTTGTGAGGAGAGGGACCTATGTACCGAATTTACGACGCTACGTCACACGGGCAGAGGGGCGTGAGCATTTAAAGTTTATATTTTCAATTGTTTATTATAGCGCCACCACGTGGGCAATTGGCATGGCATGAGACAGTGTGACCCTGGTGCAATGTTGCACCAGGGTGGCTTACCGTCTCACAGGAATTTGAGTTTTCACCAATTTGCTTGAACCCCTAAAAAAACAGTTCCTTCTGAAAGTTTTCACATCCCTTGACTTTTCCCAAATGTTGTTGTATTACAGCCTCAATTTAAAATTAAATTTTATATCCGCCACTGATATACACACACAATACCCTACAATGTCAATGTGGAATTTAGTTTTGAATTTTTTTACAAAATAAAATATAAAAGCTAAAGCTGATATGTCTTGAGTCAATAGGTATTCAACCTCTTTGTTATGGCAAACCTAAATACGTTCAGGAGTAAAAATGTACCCCACAGCCAACAGAGTGGCGCACTTCTATCGCAGTGCTAGCTGTGCCACTAGAGATCCTGGTTCGAGTCCAGGCCCTGTCGCAGCCGGCCGCGACCGGAGACTCATGGGGAGGCGCACAACTGTCCGGGTTAGGGGAGGGTTTGGCCAGCAGGGATGTTCTTGTTCTATCACGCACTGGCGGTTCCGGGCACAACGCACACTGACACTGTCGCCAGGTGTACGGTGTTTCCACCGACACATTGGTGCGGCTGGCTTCCGGATTAAGTGGGCATTGTGTCAAGAAGCAGTGCGGCTTGGCTGGGTTGTCGACCTTCGCCTCTCCTGAGTCCGTAAGGGAGTTGCAGCGATGGGACAAGACTGTAACTAACAATTAGATACCACGAAATGTACAGATAATTGTAAATACAGATAATTGTAAAAGGTACCTCAGTCGAGTGGTGAATTTCAACCACAAAGACCAGGGAGGTTTTCCAATGCATCGCATGAAGGGCACCTATTGGTAGATGGGTACAAATAAATAAAAACAGACACTGAATATCCCTTTAAGCATGGCGAAGTTAATAATTACACTGGATGGTGTATCAATACATCCAGTCACTACAAAGATACAGGCGTCCTTCCTAACTCAGTTTCTGGAGAGGAAAGAAAACTCAGGGATTTCACCATGAGGCCAATCGTGATTTTAAAACCGTTACAGGCCTCCCAAGTGGTGCAGCGGTCTAAGGCCCGGGTTCAATCCCGGGCTGTATCACAACCGCCCGTGATCGGGAGTCCCATAGGACAGCGCACAATTGTCCCAGCGTTGTCCGGGATAGGGGAGGGTTTGGCCGGGAGGGCTTTACAAGTCGGCCGTCATTGTAAATAAGAATTTGTTCTTAACTGACTTGCCTAATTAAATAAAGGTTAAATAAATCAAATAAATATAGAGTTTAATGGCTGTGATAGGAGAAAACTGAGGATGTAGTTACTCCACATTACTAACCTAAATGACAGAGTGAAAAGAAGGAAGTCTGTACAGAATACAAATATTCCAAAATATGCAACCTGTTTGCAGGCACTAAAGTAATATTCCCCCAAAATGTGGCAAAGAAATACAATTTTTGTCCTAAATACAAAGCATTATGTTTTGGGCAAATCCAACAAAACAGATCACTAAGTAGCACTCTTCATATTTTCAAGCATGGTGGGGGCTGCATCACGTTATGAATATGCTCGTCATCGGCAAGGACTAGGGATTTTATTTTTTCAATAAAAAGAAATGGAATATAGCTAGCCACAGGGAAAATCCTTGAGGGTAACCTAAAACACAAGGCCAAATATACACTGGAGTTGCTTACCAAGACGACATTGAATGTTCCTGAGTGGCCTAGTTACAGTTTTGACTTAAAAACAGCTTGAAAATCTATGGCAAGACTTGAAAATGGCTGTCTAGCAATGATCAACAACCAACTTCACAGAGCTTGAAGAGTTTAAAAAATAATAAATGGGCAAATATTGTGCAATCCAGGTGTGCAAAGCTCCTAAGAGACTTAACCCAAAAGACTCACAGCTGTAATCGCTGCCAAAGGTGATTCTAACATGTATTGACTCAGGGGGTTGAATACTTATCTAATCAAGATATATTAGTGTTTTATTTTTTATTAAGCTTTGAACATTTTAGATTTTTTACCACACTTTACCACAATCTATTTTAATCCCAATTTGTAGGGGTGTGAATACTTTCTGAAGGCACTGTATGCTGTTATATATTGTCTTCAGACAAGCTGTAACTTCAAGTGGTAATGTTTATGGGTTTCAACCAACAAAAACGTTATGTTACCTCAGTGACGATTTCATAAAGAAAACTGAATTATGTGTGTGACTTAACTTGGCAAACAGTACTATGTGATGATGATTATGGGAGTCTGTCTGAAAGAGTAGAGGTGGGGCAGAAGTAACAATAATTCCTTGTCTACTACTACTGAACCACATTCCCTTACTATAACATCAAATATACTTTAGGAATACACAATACAAATTCTGAGAGGATGGCAAAATAATTGTCTTACAAAACGCATATGCCAATACTGTACAAGATAACTACTTTTATGTACATCTTTACACTTTGATTACCCTATGTTCTGTGCGTGACAACGCATGTCCTGGAGGACTGTGACATCTTAAAAAGCTCAACTTGAATTAAAGAGCAACAATCTTGCATTACAGGGGAGAAAGTCATAATAACCATCTGACCATCCTTTTTTATTACCTCAACCATAATAATTCCCTGATATTAATATTAAGAGGACTCAAT
The DNA here is from genome assembly GCA_030435695.1 of Brachymystax lenok tsinlingensis. Classification (NCBI taxonomy): domain Eukaryota; kingdom Metazoa; phylum Chordata; class Actinopteri; order Salmoniformes; family Salmonidae; genus Brachymystax; species Brachymystax lenok. The sequence continues at coordinate 3,986,704 of CM059792.1, read as the reverse complement.
CTGTATATCAGTTACCATTCAACTATTAAAGATATTTATGGCATATCTTCCCTCAATAATTCTGACCCAGAGAATGTGTAGTACCCAGGCGATTGAGGTATTTCAACTTGCCTAGTAGATACAAATTAAAAAGGGTCTGAGCTGATAATTTAAAATAGTTTGCCTTTAAGATTTCCCTTTCTAAAAAAAACAAAATACAAAACACAGACATAAGTATGCCTGCATTTGGTTTTTGTACAACTTACAATTATGAACAACATTGTTAAAACATAATGTATAAGCCACTATGAATGTCAACATTAACACCAACTTAAGACCTATGCGAGGGGTTGATATTTGTTCTTCAACTAAGTTGGTTATTTAAGATTACCTTTACAACTAAGCAGAAAAGAAAAGATGAAGTCATGTCTCTACTAGGCCTACATAATGCAAACCACCAACCGTGACCCAATATTTTGAGGGGGGAGACAGAAGGATAATCATGTGAATCAGAGACCAAACAATACAAATACCAATAAAATTAACACCAGAAGAAGCTGTCAAGTGCTGTAAACAATCCGATAAAGTGCAACCAAGAAAATCATATTTTTAAATAAACTGATTTGGAGGAGGCCACACTCACTCTACCTACTGCCCCTTTAGCGTTGAATTGCAATATCTTCAAGTTTATTCGTACTTTCATTATCCCCTTTTAAATCCACCAGAGCAGCAGGGGCTAATTCTGAAAATAAATGGCTTTGATAATAAGAAAACAGTCCCTGGATCCATCCATCTGTTCCTGACATGTGTGTTTCTCATCCAGAGGTAAATTAGTCCTTTCAGAGGTAAGAGATGCAGGAAAGCTAACCACCAACCTGGGGTGTATGTGTACTGCCTGCAAAAACTGTATAAAAGTGGCAAATTTGAGTTCCTCATCTGATGGTGAACACAGAGGAAGAAATTGTGGGACAGGATGACCAATGCTAAGCATCCTCCAACCATTTCAAGCAGTCCTACGAACCTACCCAACCCAATACCATTGACCCAGAAAAGCCAGGGCAATTTCTGGGTCCAAGGCAACAGTAGCCTACTTCTAGGTCTCAGGAAGGCGGTAGCAATGTGCTTAGCCATCCGCTACACCATTCAGTTGTCTGCTGTGCTCGGCCCTCCATTGGTGGCACTGGCTTTGTCCTTCGACTTCGACTTGAAGGAGAAGCGTTTGATGAGTCTTCGGGAGAAGCTGCCGGTCTTCTTACGCACAATGGTGCCAGAGGCAGAAGAGGCAGAGACACTGGCCAGGTTGGAGAGGTCCTCGTGGGATTGGCTGAAGGTTGGGTCCTTCTTTCGGTGTCTTGTACGGAATAGTAGCTTGGTTCCGCTGCGGAGGAAGCCCACTAGAAGAGCGTAACAGAGACAGGAGTTACGTCATGGTATATTATGGTGATTTGGAAAATACAATATTGATATTGCAGTTGACATAAATACCATAAATGTATATAAAAACATTTACATATCCAATTATCCTCATAAGATGATGCAAACCACAACACAATTTCCTCTTATCGCATTTTCTTGATTCTATAAAATGCTATACATTTCCAGAGAGAAGTACTCGGGACAGCCAGAGTATCTCTCCATAGAGTAGAATTGGTCTGAAGCAGGCCCAGCCAAGGCTCTGGCAGCCTGGTACCTTTATGGTCTTTGAGGCTGCGTGTCTCCAGGGCCCCAGTGGAGCCCGTTTCTGACTCCACGTCATCGACAGACGGCCGCTCAGACACATCCGAGGGTGTGGTCTCGTCTGCTTCCTGATGTTTCCCCGCCCCATAGTAGTTGGAGGCTCCACCTCCCTGCAGGGCAGCATCCATGGCTGCAGCGTAGCCACAAGACAGGCCACAGTCGTCCTCCGAGATGGGGACCTGAGGTATTAAATTAATTTCAATTCACACACAGGAGACAAACACTGAGGCCCAAATTACAGTACTTCAATTTGAGCCTAATGAAACTAATGTTCAACATGATTACAAAACCTAAATGTAATAATATGTATATACAGTATGTACACAATATATGTATTCCTAGCTACTCCAGCACCAGACCCTTCAGCGCAGTGTGTTGTGAGATTGGCAGAGAACAGCTAGCTGCTCTAGAATCTATTTCTATGGTTTGGACACCACTGTTAGGTTCTAACCTTTGACACGCCAGAGATTATGAGCGTGCTCCGTTTAGTGGGAGTCTTCTTGGACACCTTGCTGGCGTTCTCTGTCAGCTGTCTTATGGCCGTGTCAGCCACCGGGTCCAGCCCATTGGACAGGGGACTATCAGCTAGACACAAACAGTCAAACACACAGTCACGAAACACTAGTCATACACAGTTGTTCCTCAATTAAAAGTTGAGGTTATGCCGTAGCACATTCGTGGTAAACTGTGGCAGATCGTGGTAGACTGCGTCACACCATCGCAAGGGGGAGTTAGAATGCTGATTTGCTTTTGGTTTCTCTCCCTCTCCTCTCTCTTCTAAACAAACAAACAAATTAAATAGTGCAGTCAGATTTAACATGTTAAATTCATAAGCACGAATAAGAATAAATGGAGAAAGTTTCTATTGTGACGATAAGATGTGGGCAGTAGGCAAAAGAAAAACCAGAAATAATTCTAAAATAACAAACTGTCTTTACTTACCACAGTGTGGAAAGAGTAGTAGTCCTAGTCTATATAAAGTGAGCTTCTGAAAGACTAGAGTTGTTCTTTTCTGATGTGAAGAAGAAACTGAATGAAAGTCATCTGTGTGGGCCTCATTTATGCACACTGTATTAGGCAATTACACTGAACAAAAATATAAACATATCATGTAAAGTGTTGGTCACATGTTTTTAATGAGCTCAAATAAAAGATCCCAGAAATGTTATGAACAAATTTGTTTACACCAGTTAGTGAGCATTTCTACTTTGCCAAGATAATCCATCCACCTGACAGGTGTGGCATATCAAGAAGCTGATTAAACAGCATTACAGGTGCACCTTGTACTGGGGGAAATAAAAGGTCACTAAAATTTGCAGTTTTGTCACACAACACATTGCCACAGAGGTCTCAAGTTTTGAGGGAGCATGCAGTTGACATGCTGACTGCAGGAATGTCCAACACAGCTGTTACCAGAGAATTTAATGTTCATTTCTCCACTCGGTCTCACAACTGCTGACCACGTGTAACTACACCAGCCCAGGACCACCACATCGAGCTTCTTCGCCTGCGGGATCGTCTGAGACCTGCCACCTGGACAACTGAAGAATTTCTGCAAAACTGTCAGAAATCGTCTCAGGGAAGCTCATCTGCGTGCTCATCGTCCTCACCAGGGTCTAGAGCTGACTGCAGTTTGGCGTCGTAATCGACTTCAGCGGGGAAAATGCTCACCTTCGATGGCCACTGGCACGCTGGAGAAGTGTGCTCTTCACGGATAAATACCGGTTTCAACTGTACCGGACAGATGGCAGACAGAGTGTATGGCGTTGTGTGGCAAGCGGTTTGCCGATGGCAACGTTGTGAACAGCTAGCCGCATGGTGGCGGTGGGGTTATGGTATGGGCAGGCATAAGCTATAGACATTGAACACAATTGCATTTTATCAATGGCAAATTGAATGTGACGAGATCTTAAGACCCATTGCCGTGCCATTCATCTGCCACCTTTTGTTACGGACTCCAAGCCATTCGTGACAATACTCACCAGACATGTCACCCATTGAGCATGTTTGGGATGCTCTGGATCAACGTGTACGACAGCGTGTTCCGGTTAATATCTAGCAACTTCACACAGCCATTGAAGAGGAGTGGGACAACATTCCAGAGGCCACAATCCACAGCCTGATCAACTCAATGCAAAGGAGATGTGTGGCGCTGCATGAGGCAAATGTTAGTTATACCAGATATTGACTGGTTTTCTGATCCACGCCCCTACTTTTTTTCAACGGTATCTTTGACCAACAGATGCATATCTGTATTCCCAGTCATGTGAAATCCACAGATTAGAGCCTAATTTATGTATTTCAATAGACTGATTTGCTTATATGAACTAACTCTGAAAAAATCTTTGAAATTGTTTATTTTTGTTCAGTGTAATTTATTGGTTTAGGCCTGGTCTATTTAGTGGGCTATTTTGCAGCATAAAGCTAACTTTGCCGTTGGTTCCCTTTATTCCTGACCATCTTGAAGATGCAGAGTGTAGCACAAGTAAGGTAGAACTACACACTCTGCACAGTGTATTGCTTCAGATTCAAGCCATCTTGCTTCTGTTTCCACCCCAGTCGCATAATGAAAGGGTTGGCACGAATTGCAAGTAGCCTAACACTCAGCCAGGCAAACCCAAACAGTATTATTGTTTTTCACACTTAACATTAGTGTGACCAAAGGATAAACACTGGTAATCAATTAGTCGCATTAGCCTGGCCTGTGTGAAAAATCCTTTGGAACATGACATTCAGGGATGCCCGCTTGCCCGGTAACATCTGCAGAGCTTACCACGCCAGTTAATCAATCATATGGCCCACTTGGGCCAGTACATTTTCAAACTCCAAAACCGAAAGAAAAAATATACACTACCGTTCAAAAGTTTGGGGTCACATAGAAATGTCCTTGTTTTTGAAAGAAAAGCAAATTTTTTGTTCATTAAAATAACATCAAATTGATCAGAAATACAGTGTAGATTACTATTGTAGCTGGAATCGGCTGATTTTTTATGGAATATCTACAGAGGCCCATTATTAGCAACCATCACTCCAGTGTTCCAATGGCACGTTGTGTTAGCTAATCCAAGTTGATGATTTTAAAATCATTTTGCAATTATGTTAGCACAGCTGAAAACTGTTATTCTGATTAAAGAAGCAATAAAAATGGCGTGGCTGGTTTTCTTTTTGTAGTCCGTGATTTCCTGTAGACCCTGCCACATACGTCTCGTGTCTGAGCCGTTGAATTGCGACTCCACCTTGTCCCTGTACCGGCATTTCGCTTGTTTGATTGCCTTGCGGAGGGAATAACTACACTGTTTATATTCAGCCATATTCCTGGGCCTCTTTCCATGGTTAAATGCAATGGTTCGCGCTTTCAGTTTTGCTACTTCAAGCTGTAAAATGCCGGGGGAAAGACGTGACTGATGCATATGGGATATCTTGGGTTTGTTCTATGATATTCAGAGGCTGCGCTACAACCTCCTATAGGAGACAAAAAAATTACTTTGCTTGGGAAGTAGCCTAATGTGTGATTCTTCACTATCATTTGACGTTAGACATTTCAACAGTCTATTAAACAGTATTCTAGCGCTGGATCAGTCAGGAGCAAGCCAGGTAGACAAGAAGGAATTAACATTTATTATTTAGGCTATATTATTATTATTATTTTAAGGCTAGCATGCCATTTAAGAAATCAATTGTGAAGCATTTATTACACGTTACAGGCTGGCAGGAGCACTCAGCATTTCAACAACATGCATATACATTTAGCATTTATGCTGTATAAAATGAAATTTAAAAAAATTATTACTTAGAAATAAATAATAATGAAATGTAAAATGCCTTATTAGGCTATACAGTCATCTACAGTGCCTTTTTGAATTCACTTTTAGAAACACGAGTTTGGCCAGTCTTTGGTTTGAGGATCATGTGGTGAGCTATGCATGCCTAGTTTGTTAATTTAGCCTAGCAGCTGCTCTTATATTACCATGCCCTAATAACAGTCAACACAAATCATGTTTTACAAGTGCATATAGGCCTACCTGATGATATGCGGCTGCTGTGTTAAACAATTAATGCCTTTTTCTTGAATTCATTGATGGTCAGATTACTTCAGTTTTAACTGGTTCTGTTGTGCTCAATTTTTACAGTTGATAGATAACTTCAGCACTGTTCCAAACTTCCAAAATATTATATTTTCTAACAATACCCTGTATACTGTGCCTTGCAAAAGTATTCACCCCCCTTTGAATTCTTTCTATTTTGTTGCATTACAACCTGTAATTTAAACAGAATTTTACTTGGATTCCATGTAATGGACATACACAAAATAGTCCAAATTGGTGAAGTGAAAAAAAATTACTTGTTAAAAAAAAAATAATAATAATTACAAAACGGAAAGTGCATATGTATTCACCCCCTTTGCTATGAAGCCCCTAAATAAGATCTGGTGCAAACAATTACCTTCAGAAGTCACACAATTAGTTAGAGTGCACACAAGTGGACTTTATTTAAGTGTCACATGATCTCAGTAATATATACACACACACACACACACACACACACACACCTGTTCTGAAAGTCCCCAGAGTCTGCAACACCACTAAGCAAGGGTCACCACCAAGAAAGCAGCACCATGAAGACCAAGGAGCTCTCCAAACAGGTCAGGGACAAAGTTGTGGAGAAGTACAGGTCAGGGTTGGGTTATAAAAAAATGTGTCACCACAACAAACCTGTCAAGAGAGGGCCGCCCACCAAAACTCACAGACCAGGCAAGGAGGACATTAAATCAGAGGCAACAAAGAGACCAAAGATAACCCTGAAGGAGCTGCAAAGCTCCACAGTGGAGATTGGAGTATCTGTCCATAGGACCACTAAGCCATAAATTCCACAGAGCTAGGCTTTAAGAAGAGTGTCCAGAAAAAACATTTGGTGTTTGCCAAAAGGCATGTGGGAGACTCCCCAAACATATGGAAGAAGGTAATCTGGTTAGATAAGACAAGAATTTAGCTTTTTGGCCATCAAGGAAAACGCTATGTCGGGCGCAAACCCAAAACCTCTCAGCACCCCGAGAACACCATCCCCACAGTAAAGCATGGTGGTGGCAGCATCATGCCGTGGGGATGTTTTTCCATCGGCAGGGACTGGGAAACTGGTCAGAATTGAAGGAATGATGGATGGCGCTAAATACAGGGAAATTCTTGAGGGAAACCTGTTTCAGTCTTCCAGAGATTTGAGACTGGGACGGGGGTTCACCTTCCAGTAGGACAATGACCCTAAGCATTCTGCTAAAGCAACACTTGAGTGGTTTAAGGGGAAACATTAAAATGTCTTGGAATGGCCTAGTCAAAGCCCAGACCTCAATCCAATTGAGAATCTGTGGTATGACTTAAAGATTGCTGTACACCAGCGGAACCCATCAAACTTGAAGGAGCTGGAGCAGTTTTGCCTTGAAGAATGGGCAAAACTACCAGTGGCTAGATGTGCCAAGCTTATAGAGACATACCCCAAAAGACTTGCAGCTGTAATTGCTGCAAAAAGGTGACTCTACAAAGTAGTGACTTTGTGGGGGGTTAATAGTTTTGCACGCTCAAGTTCAGTTTTTTTGTCTTGTTTCTTGTTTGGTTCACAATTTGCATCTTCAAAGTGGTAGGCATGTTGTGTAAATCAAATGATACAAACCCCCCCCCCAAAAAAAATCTATTTTAATTCCAGGCAACAAAATATGAACAATTCCAAGGGGGGTGAATACTTTCGCAAGCCACTGTAGTAATCAAACGTCTCCGGTGCTGCAGCAAGCGCTCATTCGTTGTCATGCTCTGTTGTGGTATAAAAAATATAAAAAATATTCTGCCAGTCTCCAGTCATGTAAAATGATGCAGAATTGCATGAAATGCGTTTTTATAAGTTATTTTTTTCCTCAGACCTCAAATAACATGATAGATTCATGCAGTGCTTTTATTATAATGGATATAATTTCACCCCTACCCTTGTCCACAGTGGTCTGTGAATCCACAACCTTCTAGCTACTTTGCTATGTAATACTTACAAAATGAAGAACAGTTTCTAAAACTGTATATCTAAGGCTCTGGTTTGTCAAAGTGCTATCCAATTTGTGTTTTAATTATTACACTGACTGTAGGTCTATAACCTCTCACATAGTCTTAATATTAACTCCTGCAGAATTAAGCATTTCTTGCAGTAAAATAATACACAAATTGTACATTTTGAGAATGCGAATGCGCAGTCTGTGCTGTCTTTATCAGCATCATAAAAGATGATAGTATTTCAACCACATAAACAATGCAAACTAAAATCTCATCAGAAACATGTTGGGTGGTTTTCACAGCTTTCTATTTCCTTACCACAAATAGCCTACCAAAATGTTGGAAATTATAAGCAGAAACATATAGAAATTAGGCAACAACAAAAAATCCTCACCCCTTGTCAAGGAATCTTTCTGCCGTCTCTAACTGTAGCCTATAGCACATTTTCTATATTTGAGGGTTAAGGTCGGGTGCGGGCCTCACATTTTCACATATAGTCGGGTGGTTTCAGATGGGTTATTAGCAATTGCGGGTGCGGATGAACAAGCAGCTGACCCACCCACCACTAGTGCTCACCTCAGTATTTATTTAACTCGGGCTGGAGTAGATGTGCTCAAAGATGCCCTCTGGTGCCTTGAATGAGCATTAACAGCAAGCGCTGTAATGCACCATAACATAACTACTAAATGAGGACCCACTGGATGTATAATGTTGGAAAAAACTAGAATAAATATCTGTGGAAATAAGTGTTGAGTGCGCAGCCATTAGCCTGGCCCCAGATCTGTTTGTGATAATAATACTATGGCTGTAACAATGACCATAGGAGTTGGCAATACAGCACAAACAGATCTGAGACCAGGCTATGAAGCGATGAAGGAACATAACTCACTGCTTAGAGTAGGGCTGGAGCTGGTCCTGCTATGGAAGCCATCGGTGAGGAACATAGTCCCTTTCTCTGTCACCTCAACTTTGGACGGGGACCGCGAGGGACTGTCACCTGAGTAAACGCAGAGACCGAGGATGTGAGGGTCAATAGAAGCAACAGAGCAGTGGTCACCAACTGGTCGATCTCCAATGCATTCCTAGTCTATCACCAAACATTTTGATAAAAACCCTAATGATAAAGCCTTGAGTTCCTATATATATATACAGTGGGGGAAAAAAGTATTTAGTCAGCCACCAATTGTGCAAGTTCTCTCACTTAAAAAGATGACAGAGGCCTGTAATTTCATCATAGGTACACTTCAACTATGACAGACAAAATGAGGAAAAACAATCCAGAAAATCACATTGTAGGATTTTTTATGAATTTATTTGCAAATTATGGTGGAAAATAAGTATTTGGTCAATAACAAAAGTTTATCTCAATACTTTGTTATATACCCTTTGTTGGCAATGACAGAGGTCAAACGTTTTCTGTAAGTCTTCACAAGGTTTTCACACACTGTTGCTGGTATTTTGGCCCATTCCTCCATGCAGATCTCCTCTAGAGCAGTGATGTTTTGGGGCTGTCACTGGGCAACATGGACTTTCAAAGATTTTCTATGGGGTTGAGATCTGGAGACTGGCTAGGCCACTCCAGGACCTTGAAATGCTTCTTCTGAAGCCACTCCTTCGTTGCCCGGGCGGTGTGTTTGGGATCATTGTCATGCTGAAAGACCCAGCCACATTTCATCTTCAATGCCCTTGCTGATGGAAGGAGGTTTTCACTCAAAATCTCACGATACATGGCCCCATTCATTCTTTCCTTTACACGGATCAGTCGTCCTGGTCCCTTTGCAGAAAAACAGCCCCAAAGCATGATGTTTCCACCCCCATGCTTCACAGTAGGTATGGTGTTCTTTGGATGCAACTCAGCATTCTTTGTCCTCCAAACACGACGAGTTGAGTTTTTACCAAAAAGTTATATTTTGGTTTCATCTGACATTCTCCCAATCCTCATCTGGATCATCCAAATGCTCTCTAGCAAACTTTAGATGGGCCTGAACATGTACTGGCTTAAGCAGGGGACACGTCTGGCACTGCAGGATTTGAGTCCCTGGCGGCGTAGTGTGTTACTGATGGTAGGCTTTGTTACTTTGGTCCCAGCTCTCTGCAGGTCATTCACTAGGTCCCCCGTGTGGTTCTGGGATTTTTGCTCACCGTTCTTGTGATCATTTTGACCCCACGGGTGAGATCTTGCGTGGAGCCCCAGATCGAGGAAGATTATCAGTGGTCTTGTATGTCTTCCATTTCCTAATAATTGCTCCCACAGTTGATTTCTTCAAACCAAGCTGCTTACCTATTGCAGATTCAGTCTTCCCAACCTGGTGCAGGTCTACAATTTTGTTTCTGGTGTCCTTTGACAGCTCTTTGGTCTTGGCCATAGTGGAGTTTGGAGTGTGACTGTTTGAGGTTGTGGACAGGTGTCTTTTATACTGATAACAAGTTCAAACAGGTGCCATTAATACAGGTAATGAGTGGAGGACAGAGGAGCCTCTTAAAGAAGAAGTTACAGGTCTGTGAGAGCCAGAAATCTTGCTTGTTTGTATGTGACCAAATACTTATTTTCCACCATAATTTGCAAATAAATTCATTAAAAATCCTACAATGTGATTTTCTGGATTTCTTTTCCTCATTTTGTCTGTCATAGTTGAAGTGTACCTATGATGAAAATTACAGGCCTCTCTCATCTTTTTAAGTGAGAGAACTTGCACAATTGGTGGCTGACTAAATACTTTTTTGCCCCACTGTATATTATTATTTTTTTGTTTCATGCTGTTGGCGGTAGGTGCACTTGATTCAGCAGCCCTAGCACTGGGAAGGAAAAGTGTTCCCATTTTGAACCATTTCATGTGTCTGAAGGTAGAACCACCTACCCGGCAGGCCCAGAGAGCAAATCAAGTGCACCTATAGACCTACCACTGGCCAATCAGATTTCCTCGAGCCATAGACTGTAAAAAGAAGCCTCAAAACGCACAGCAAAGTTGATACTGTGAGATTTAAAAAACATGACTAGAGAGAGACTCTACGAATACAGCTGTAATGTACTTAAGTAGTACTTTAAAGTATTTTTACTTAAGTCGTTCTTTTGGGTATCTGTACTGTTTATATTTTTGTTAACTCTTAACTTGACTACATTCCTAAAGAAAACAATGTACTTTTTACTCCTCACATTTTCCCTGACACCCAAAAAGTACTCGTTACATTTTGACAGGAAAATGGTCGAATTCACACTTATCAAGGGAACATCCCTACTGCCTCTGATCTGGTGGACTCGCTAAATCATGTCTGAGTGTTGGAGTGTGCCCCTGGCTATTCGTCAATAAAAATACAAATATAAAATTGTTCCGTCTGGTTTGCTTCATCTAAGGAATTTTAAATGGTTTATACTTTTACTTTTGATACTTTTAAGTACATTTTAGCAATTGCATTTAATTTTGATAATTAAGTATATTTAAAACCAAATACTTTTAGACTTTTACTCAAGAAGTATTTTACTGGGTGACTTTTACTTGAGTCATTTTCTATTAAGTCATGTTTACTTTTACTCAAGTATGACAATTAAGTACTTTTTCCACCACTGCAATAGAGCATAGTAAAATGAAGGATTGGCATGCAGGGTGCAGGGTTGCAATCCTCTTTTTTTCATAGAATCAGTACTATCCCATAATTATCAAGAAATCAATATCATATTTGTCATTATCATTAGCTACAGCCCACTCTACGGCCCTTTCAAATGCTAACTCACCCAGACCTACTGTACCTAGTTTTCCCAGTCTGGGTCGTGACTGTATGGTGGTAACGGTGGTGACGATGGTGCCGTCTGGCATGATGGTTCGGTCCACATCTACCTTCTTGGTCGGGGTGATGGAGGTGCGGAGGGGCGTGGTGTTGTGAGCTCCAAGGGGGTCCACTACCTCCAGGTACACCAGCTACAGGTGGAGAGGGACCCAGATTACCATAAATGTTATGGACTGTGTATGAAGTATAGTTATGTATTATGCTTTACCCTCTAGGATTGTCATGTGGAGTGCTCCACAATACATTGATATGATAAGAGAGAACACTCTCCATTTAAGTCAATGTTCTGTAATTTGATTTCTATGTTGTAACACTGACAACTAATTATCTACACACTTTGGAACAGCATTCCACCTATCACATGCCATTCACCTCAAAGGTGACCGTAGCATTGGGTGCCAGGCCGTGCCCTGGGCTGACTGACAGCACATGTTGACCAGTAGGAGCTCTGCGGGTGAAGTCCAAGGGTAGGGAGGCAAAGCCAGACAAGAATTCTGCCAAAAGAGAAAGACTAAGCATAGAAATACAGAGAAGACAACATCACAGTGTTTTGCTTACTTAGAGTATAACATGACATTTGAAAAATGGTTTGAATATAGTCTTTATAGTGTCAGAAGTCCCAAACTAGGGCAACAGCCCTATGTCTGGGAATCATAAAGGATTCTCCTGGACAAATCTCCCAACAAATCAAAAGTTTGGGCACAAGTTTTGGCTTATAATGCGGGCAGGAATTGCGCTCATGAAAAAGTCTTACCATAACCTGTAGGCAGACATGCCCGAATGGGGTACACGCAATTCCGTCAGGTGTATGGCAAATAAAAATGTGAATTCACATAAAAAATATATTTAAAAAAAAAAAAACGGGGTTATACATTTGGTTGAGGATTTTTTCTAGACTGAGTAGCCTCGTTTCACTGTCCAAAATAAAATTAAACCACCTCGTGCTCAGCGAAATAACAACACAATGTCAAATACAGGTAGCCTAGTCAAATAATTAACATCCAATCCCATTAACCTTCACTCTTGCACAGACATTTAGAAACAAAACATGACAATTTGAAAAAAAGCCACAGGAGTTTTTTGAGCGAGAATTAAGATTGTCACACCCTGATCTGTTTCACCTGTCCTTGTGATTGTCTCCACCCCCTCCAGGTGTCGCTTATTATCCCCGGTGTATATATCCCTGTGCCAGTTCATCTTGTTTGTTAAGTCAACCAGCGGTTTTCCTTGCGCCTACCCCTTGGATTAAAAAATATTGGTGCTCAACCATCTGCTTCCTGTGTCTGCATTTGGGTCTCACCTTGTGTCCTTATGAAGACGCAACAGATACCATTAGTAAGAAGGGGCTAGAAGCGTCTTATATGGTGAGCTACCGATTGGCTATGACAGGCAAGCACCATACTATTGTGGAGGACTTAATTCTTCCTGCTGTCGCGGATATGGTTGGGACAATGCTGGGGGAAAAGGCCAAAAAAACAATACAGACAATGCTATCATCATACCACACCATTTCACTACGCATCAGTAACATAGCAGAAGATGTTTTGAAACAATTACTGCTTTGCATACAAGCCAGTGAATTCTATGCGTTACAGCTGGATGAGTCAGACGTGGCAGGCCTGGCACAGATCCTGGTATATGTCCGTTTCCAGAAGAGGAAGACATCCTCTTCTGCAAACCACTGGAAACCAAGCCAACAGGAGAGGGTATTTTTTAAATACTGGATAGCTTTGTGGCATCAAATGGACTTTGGTGGTCAAGATGTGTTGGTATCTGTACTGATGGTGCAAAAACCATGACAGGGAGACATAGTGGAGTGGTAACGCGCGTGCAAGCAGTTGATCCCGACGCTACTTGGGTACACTGCAGCATTCACCATTCCCTTGGCAGCTCAAGCCTGACAGCTTGAAATACATTTTGGACACTACAGTGAAAATTGTTAACTTTGTTAAAGCAAGGCCCCTGAACTCTCGTTTATTTTCTGCATTATGCAATGATATGGGCAGCGACCATGTAACGCTTTTACAACATACAGAAGTGCGCTGGTTATCAAGGGGCAAAGTATTGACACGTCTTTTTGAATTGAGAGACGGGATTAAAGTTTTCTTTACTGACCATTTTCACTTGTCTGATAGCTTGCATGATGACAAGTTTCTCACACGACTGGCCTATCTGGGTGATGTTTTTTCCCACCTGAATGATCTGAATCTAGGATTACAGGGACTCTCCGCAACTATATTCAATGTGCAACACAAAATTGAGGCTATGATTAAGAAGTTGGAGCTCTTCTCTGTCTGCATTAACAAGGACAACACACAGGTCTTTCCATCATTGTATGATTTTTTTTGTGTGCAAATGAACTCAAGCTTATGGACAATGTCAAATGTGATATTGCGCACCCAACTCACTCAGGTGCTTCGCTATTACGCAGGTACTTTCCTGAAACAGATGACAAGAACAACTGGATTCGTTATCCCTTTCATGCCTTGCCTCCAGTCCACTTACCGATATCTGAACAAGAGCGCCTCATCAAAATTGCAACAAGCGGTTCTGTGAAAATTGAATTTAATCAGAAGCTACTGACAGATTTCTGGATTTGGGCGGTGCTCAGAGTATCCTGCCTTGGCAAATCGGCTGTTAAGACACTGATGCCCTTTGCAACCACGTACCTATGTGAGAGTGGATTTTCGGCCCGAACTAAATACAGGCACACAGTGTGTGTGGAAAATGATTTAAGACTGAGACTCTCTCCAATACAACCCAACATTGTATTAACCTCTGAGTTATTCACAATTTTTGATGAACAAATAAGGTTTCATATGTAAGATGGCTAAATAAAGAGCAAAATTCTTGATTATTATTATTTGTGCCTTGGTCCTATAAGAGCTCTTTGTCACTTCCCATGAGGCGGGTTGTGACACACTCATTCTTATGTTTAATACATGTATCGTATAGTGTGTGTGGCAGGCTTACAATGATGGCAAAAAAACAAACATTTGAGAGTGCGCTGACCCTGGTGCTAGAGGGGGGTACGTAGCTGGAGGTTGAATTTTTGAAGGGGTACGGGACTATAAAAAGTTTGGGAACCACTGGTCTAGAGGGTCTATAGTCTTTACGAAAGTAGATAGATTAATGAGAAATTGCATATCAGTCTATGATCATTTATAATAAGTATCTATTTGAGAGGAGCCTTACGTTCCCCCTTAGTGGTCTTTTCCAGCATTCTCACTCTCAGCTCTTTGGTTTCTGGAGCCAGATCCCTGCAGAACACAATCACAGATAATCAAAGATTGTATGTTTGACTCACAGTAGGCATAACAGTGTCAAACAATATGAGTGCATGCTATTTAGAGTTTTCACTTGATGGCAAAATCATTGAACTATTGTTGTAGAAATATTGTTGTATAATATCAATAATTCATATCTATAATCAGGTCATGTGTGTGACTGCCAGTTGCTGTTTGGGCTATAGCTGGCTGTCTTACAGTGAGATGTCCTCACTCCAGTCCAGTGAGGTGTCAGGGCTGGGGGTTGCAGGCAGGAAGCAGGTCCTCTTTTCTGTTGATGGCTGGTCCAGGCTCACAGTACAGCACAGCTCCCCTGAACTGCATGACTTGGCTACACACACACACACACACACACACACAGTAAATCGACTCTGGTTTTTGGGAGAAGATGATGATGGGACGTGGCTGATGTGATATAGCTAACCTGCTCTGAGGCAGGTTCCCCTGAGCTGGCGAAGCAGGAGCCTTCGTATGGGGGGTAAACTCTGGGAAGGGGGGGTCAGACCTGTCGGGGTTAGACCTGTTCCCCTGGGAAACTAGAAGTAATAAAGAGAGAAATGGAATTAAAGGCCAGAGAGTCAAATCACTAGAACATAAAACATTTAGTCATAGCTCTTGGTTCATCCTATCAGGAAGGTTTTGCCAATGGTAATTATACTACTTTCGCATGTTGGGTTTTTCCCATGCCTATTAACCGCAGTTGATTACAGTGGGTGCGTTTCAATGAGACTAGCATACGCTATTCCGTATGCAGAAGCATCAAGTCAGTGACGCGAGCTCTCGCTGCTTTTGATTTTCTGCCTCAGTTTTGATGCTTCTAGTCTGATGTAGCAGGCTAAAAACAACACTAATGGAAGGAAAATACTTGCAGCGTAGTTGTAGTGCAATGGTCTTACCGTAGTGCTGGACACACAGGCCCTGAGGTTGAGGATCATGGCTGGCTGTGTGCTGAACAGAGTATCCTTCACCAGCTCCCGAATCATGTCCGGGTCTATCTCTGCATCACTCTCCTGAGCACAAAAAAACACTAAAGTAAGCACTACCTGTCACCAAGAAGTACACCAAACAGACTAAAATCTATTAGATAGTAAACACTCAGCCACCCTCAGCCCATCCCACCTATCACCATAGACCACCCTCGTTTGGTTTCCATGTGCCATATATTTTTCAATTGTGCTGTTTTACAATTTCTTTTACCTTTCTAACCATATAGTATCGACAGATTGTCAGCTAAAGATGAAAACCTTTTCTACGAGTATAATTATATTATTTATTGTCTGACTATGGCTTTCCAAATCACCCAACACTGCTATCTGTAAGGTTAATTTTAAGTGCATGTTGTGAATTTTTAACCATTCCTGAACCTGTGACCAGAAACAAGCTACTTAAGGGCAATACCAGAATAAATTATCTATCGATTCTGTTTCTTCACAGAAAAGTCTACAGAGCTGAGATTGTTGTATGCCATATACCTTTCAGTTGTAGGCAAGAACTTTATATAATACTTTAAATTGAAGTGTTGAATCAAGTGTTTTTTGTACCAGTTCATGTGTCATGGAATCAGTACATTGAAAATCTCTTCCCATTTATTTCACAACCTGTATAGTGCAATTTCAACAACAAAAAAATCCATAAAGAATGTTTTTTTATTAATCAGTATATTTGAGTTTAACCATAACATTTGTTGTAATATTTGTTATCTTTTCTGGAGGATAAAACAGAAATTGTAACCAGCTTTGTATGGCTTGTTTAAGAAAGGGTAATACCTTTAACAAAATGTTATTTTCAATTAGTCGGAAATGAGCAGTTGTAATCTGTAAAAAGTAAATTTCTGAACAAAGGATGAGCCTTTCTTAATAATCTACTGGAGGAACATTTTGGGTTTAAGTATAACTTATGAGTGAAGCGTTTAGTGAGAGGTTTAAAGCTTTAATATTTAGTAATTTTAGTCCCCCAAATTCATATTTATTATATAAATAGGCACGTTTAATTGTCTGCCTTAGCATTCCAAATAAAATGCATATGATTTAAAAAACAAGTAGTCTGGAGTAGGCAGTGCCATTAGTAAGTAAGTAAACTGTGATAGGACCAAAGAGTTAATCAATGTAATTTTTCCATAAATAGACAAGTAATACCTCTCCATGGTTGCAGAATCTTATCTATCTTTGCTAACTTTCTACTGAAGTTGATTGTGGTAAAGTTCATTCATATTTTATCACCATCCGCCCATTTTATTGGTAAACTACAAGGTAGTGTAAACACAGTTTTTTAACAATCCAATACGTAATATGGTACATTTGTCATAATTAGGTTTTAGTCCATACAGGTTAGAAAAGTGATCAAGATCTTCAATGAGACTGTGCAGGGATCCAGATTGCGGACTTAAGAAAAAACATGAGTAATCGTCATACATTGACACTTGTTTTTATCCCCTGGATTTTTAACCCCTTGATGTTCTTGTTGGATCTAATTTTAATAGCTAGCATTTCAATGGCCATAATAAATAGATATGGAGATAACGGACAGTCTTGTTTTAATTAAAGTAATCCAGCCATTTATATATAAATCATACTTTATCAAACACCTTTTCTGCTATGAAGACCATGCCTGGTATCTTTGATGTTTCATAATGTTCAATTGTTTCAAGAAATTGTCGTATATTACCTCCAATATATCGTCCATGTAAAAAACCTGTCTGATCAGGATGAACAATATCTGGTAAAACCTTTTTTATTCTATGTGCTATGCATTTCGTCAGGATTTTCGCATCACAACACTGAAGTGTTAGAGGCCTCCATTTATTTATTTTTTAAATGGACTGGATCTTTATTTATTACCACCTGGGTCCTGTTTTAGTAGTAATGAAATCAGACCTTGTTGAGTACATGAAAGTCTACCATTTTTATAGGAGTAATTAAAACATGCTAATAATGTATCTTTGAGTACATCAAAAAAGGTCTCATATCCCTCTACTGGTATACCGTCAAGCCCTGGTGTTTTTCTAGACGGAAAATATTTTATTGCCTCAAAGTTCCTCTTCTGTAAATTGGTCTTCACACCGGTCTTTCTGTAAATTTGTTTATTTTACATTATTATTATTATTATTATTATTATTATTAGGAAAGAAATCCTTACAGTTAACATCATTCAGTGCAAATGGAGGAGACTGAAAATAAAACATATGCTCAAAATATTTTGCTTCCTCTTTCAAAATATAATTTGGTGAATTATGGATGACTCCATAATTTGAAACTAGTTTCTGTAAATTCATTTTGGTAGCATTCCTATGTTGAAGATTTTTGTGAATGTTTTAAACTTTTCCATCCAATTTGCTTTATTTTTGTAATACAATACACTTGATCGTTCTTGAATAAGTACCTCCATTTATTTTTGTTTTCCTCTAACCTATTTCGTGCCTCTACAGTACAGTTTCCATTACCATCTACCTGCGTTGTTATTTCCTCTATTTCCTTTATTAGTCTAACCTCTTTTGACCTAAACTGCTTTTGTTTTAATGTTGAGCATTGTATTGAATGTCCTCTAAAAGTACATTTAAAAGTGTCCCAAATAATAAAGGGATCTGATGTACCTATGGTTGTGCAAAGAAAGTTAATTATGAATTATTCTGTCTTAGTTAAGAACAAACTGTCCTCCAATAGGCTTTGATTACATTTCCAATATCCCCATCCATGTGGAAATTCTGTAAGAGTTATATGGAGGCCAATTAGATGGTGGTCCGATCGCATTCGGTCTCATATTAATTGTTTTTTTTTTACTTTTGATGCCAGCAAGAATGAGACTAGGAAGTAATCAAGACGGCTAGCTTGATTAAGCCTCCTCCATGTATATCTCACTAGGTCAGGGTTTTTCAGCCTCCATATATCCACTAGTTCTAATGTATCCATGATCTTCATGATCTCCTTAACTGCTTGAGGGTGACAGTTTGTAGTGTGATTTTCTTTACAATCCATTGAGGTACTTAAAACCGTATTATCATCTCCCACCATAATAATCAATTAATTTGTTGCTTGTGAGCTCAATAGATTATTATAAATATATTCAAAGAAGTGTGGATCATCATTATTTGGCCCATATACGTATATTAATTAGCCAGATCGGTTTTTGGTCCAATAGCATATTTCAAATAATCTATTTCTTCCTTGCAAATCTGTTTGCACAATCGGATCAAAATTTGTATTAATTAGTATAATCACCCCTTTTGAGTTTCTTTGCCCATGAAAAAACATATTTCTCCCTCCCAGTCCTTTTTCCACCCAATGTCATCTATATTTGTAGAATGAGTTTCCTGTAAACAATAAATATTATATTCTTACATTTTTACCTGGCTAAAAGATCATCTTTTTTTATGATCTGCTAAGCTATTACAATTATAACTGGCTATACTTACAGTTGAAGTCGGAAGTTTACATACACTTAGGTTGGAGTCATTAAAACTCGTTTTTCAACCACTCCACAAATTTCTTATTAACAAACTATAGTTTTGGCAAGTCGGTAGGACATCTACTTTGTGCATGACAAGTAATTCTTCCAACAATTGTTTACAGACAGATTATTTCACTTAGAATTCACTGTATCACAATTCCAGTGGGTCAAAAGTTTACATACACTAAGTTAACTGTGCCTTTAAACAGCTTGGAAAATTCCAGAAAATTATGTCATGGTTTTAGAAGCGTCTGATAGGCTAAATGACATAATTTGAGTCGATAGGAGGTGTACCTGTGGATGTATTTCAAAGCCTACCTTCAAACTCAGTGGCTCTTTGCTTGACATCATGGGAAAATCAAAAGAAATCAGCCAAGTCCTCAGAAAAATAAATTGTAGACCTCCTCTGGGTCATCCTTGGGAGCCATTTCCAAATGCCTGAAGGTACCACGTTCATCTGTACAGCATACAGCTCAGGAAGGAGACGCGTTCTGTCTCCTAGAGATTAACGTATTTTGGTGCGAAAAGTGCAAATCAATCCCAGAGCAACAGCAAAGGACCTTGTGAAGATGCTAGAGGAAACAAGTACAAACGTATCTATATCCACAGTAAAACAAGTCCTATATCGACATAACCTGAAAGTCCACTCAGCAAGGAAGAAGCCACTGCTCCAAAACCGCCATAAAAAAGCCAGACTACGGTTTGCAACTGCACATGGGGACAAATATCATACATTTTGGAGAAATGTCCTCTGGTCTGATGAAATAAAAATAGAATTGTTTGGCCATAATGACCATCGTTATGTTTGGAGGAAAAAGGGGGAGGCTTGCAAGCCGAAGAACACCATCCCAACCGTGACGTCCGGGGGTGGCAGCATCATGGTGTAGGGGTGCTTTGCTGCAGGAGGGAATGGTGCATTTCACAAAATAGATGGCATCATGAAGAAGGAAAATTATGTGGATATATTTAAGCAACATCAAGACATCAGCCAGGAAGTTAAAGCTTGGTCACAAATGGGTCTTCCAAATGGACAATGACCCCAAGCATACTTCCAAAGTTGTGGCAAAATGGCTTAAGAACAACAAAGTCAAGCTATTGGAGTGGCCATCACAAAGCCCTGACCTCAATCCTATAGAAAATCTGTGGGCAGAACTGAAAAAGTGTGTGCGAGCAAGGAGGCCTACAAACCTGACTCAGTTACATTAGCTCTGTCAGGAGGAATGGGCCAAAATTCCCCCAACATATTGTGGGAAGCTTGTGGAAGGCTACCCGAAACGTTTGACCCAAGTTAAACAATTTAAAGGCAATGCTACCAAATACTAATTGAGTGTATGTTTACGTCTGACCCACTGGGAATGTGATGAAAGAAATAAAAGCTGAAATAAATCATTCTCTATTATTCTGACATTTCACATTCTTAAAATAAAGTGAAGACAGGGAATTTTTACTAAGATTAAATGTCAGGAATTGCGAAAAACTGAGTTTAAATGTATTTGTCTCAGGTGTATGTAAACTTCCGACTTCACCTGTATTTCCCCACTTACCATAATGATACCCAAGTTTCAATTATACTTACCACAACCAATGTTTGTAAACTTACCATTAAAAAGTGAGTGTCCATATAGCTGTACCATAATAATTTGCACTGTTAAGCATACTGTAGCTGCAACTTTGTAAACCTCCAATTGTCCTAACATTCCACTGACTAAAACCTCCCCCCATATCTAGGTCTGTTGTCACTAGGACCATCGTAATTTGCTTGTGTCATTGGAGGTCGAACCGATGAGACCATCAGATTCTCCATAAGGGGGAAAATGTCAACCAACGGCCTCCAACACACTCCCGACATGGTCCCAACATGCTCCGAATTGAATTCACACATAAGCAATGGTACTTCATTCTTCAGACTTGGCAAGGTATAAATGGACCTTTAGTGTGACTGTTTCTCACCTCTCTCTGGATCCTTCGTGGGGCCACGGTGAGGGAGATCGGCTGCTGGGAGAAAGTCCAGGACACCAGCAGACCCTCTTCTTCTACTTCCTCCAGACGCACCACCAACTGATAGGGGGAAGAGGGAGACAGGCATGTTACAAGGGGCAGTCGGAAGCTGGTTTAAAGGGATAGTTCACCCAAATTACAAAAGGACATTGTTTTCTTTACCCTGAAAACAGTTTATGGTCAAGGTATGACAGCAATCCATGCTTTGGTTTTGTTTACCTGGCCACTGTTTCAAATGCTAACTTTTTAGTATTTGTGGCACAACTCCAATGCAAGTCAATGGTATCTATATTAGAATTTTGTCACTTCATGTCCAAACCATCTTAAAGTATCTTCATCGAGTTACACAATACATCTTAGGATACTTTAGGATGATTTGTACATGAAGCGCAAAAGTGCAAATTGACTTGTATTGGATTATTGCCATAAATGCTAAAAAGTTAGCATTTCAAACAGTGGCCAGGTAAACAAATCCAAAGCATGGATTGCTGTCATACCTTGTCCATAGACTGCTTACAGTGTAAGGAAACCAATGTCATTTTGTAATTTGAGTGAACTATCCCTACTTAGTATAGCTCAACTCAATTGAATACTCATGAAGTGTGGGAGAGTTAATGATTTTACATATGTGATTTTACATATGCATACGTAAGCCTATGAGGTTTCATCCAACGCAGGTCCACTTGAGGGCAATTCAATGAATTGAAAGCTCAACAGGATTAACCTTTTTTGAGAGGCACACACATGCAAATTTACAAATGCAAAACCATGGTGATGTGTCATACCTGGGCCAGCATTGGCTTTATGGTGATCTGGTAGGTATCCATGGAAACAGCTGCAGGTGACTGCTGGGTGACAGTCACTGGGAACGTTACCGTGTCAACCGCACACTTACACTGTAAGACCTGGAGCAGGGAGAGGGAAAAGACAACCGTTAGAATCTATAATGTTCTAGACTAAATGGATCTATGAGAAGTCTGTCTTGATAAAAATAACAAATCATGGGTTCTATATCATGTTAACTTCTAGAAAAGGCATGCATTTTTGGTTGATACTCACCATAGTGCTAGGTGATTGGTCTGTGCAGGTCACACTATCTACAATAGCAGAGGCAGGGAGCTGGAGACTGTTGTCAAAGGTGATCTGGATGGAGCTCTGAGGAAGAGAGCAAAAAGCAAAAACATCAGTCAGTCTAATCTAGCGGGCTTAAACACGCAAGGAGGAAGTATTTCAGCAGATTTTTGTAGCAATGATACAGATTATAATAGAGTTGGCCTTTCGTGACCTTGCCTGCTCAGGCTTAAACTCTAACAGCTGCTAAGAGACTTCATTATGACTTGACTTCATAGAAATGCAAATACATCAGATTCTGAGCTTTTCCTCCAGTGAAAAGTACCTCTAGTAACACTCCTCTTGAAACAAATCGCATATGCTTCCCATCAATTAAACAATTCCCAGCACTTTGTACCACACAATTCCCAGCACTTTATACCACCCGATACAGATAGATACAATGCCTATGCAAAGCATGTGGCTGACACACATCCATTGCTTGTGTGTGAAAAATGCAAATGCTTCCTTCCAATACCAACTTAATATAATTATTGTAAGGATAGGGACACATTCTCTGTCATAGTACATTAGTTCAAGACCCATGACTTCATGTCCCCATTGAATCCATTCTGTGGCATAATACCACACAGGTGCTCCCATACGTCTGTCCGTCCGCTACCACCATCTGTGCCATGTGAGAATGACAGCGCAAAGACTGCAGTCACTTCAGTACAAAGGAAAATACGGTTAGATTCTCTGTGCTGCTGGCAAGTGCATAGGAATTGGCAAGGAGATGAAACATATGCTCTGAATGCTCCAGTAGCCCGACTCGGCTGCCATGGCACGCTCATTGAAAAGGCTTATTTTAATGAACTGCCATGATACATTCACATGTTCAATCCCTGTTGTGTTGTGGCCAGGGCCAGTGCCATTATCACAGACCAGGTGCATGTGGTTGACAGCAGCAATCGCATCCTAGTCTCTGGTCTCCATGATGAAAACCAAATCCCACAGTCGGAGAGTTGTCAGTTCATGTTGATCAAATTCTGCTAGATATTTTGCCAATTTGTAATACATACCCCAGTCAACTAGATTCAGAGCAGAGCTCTGATATTTCAATGTTTTAATTTATTTAACCTTTATTTAATTAGGCAAGTCAGTTAAGAACAAATTCTTATTTACAATGATGGCCTACCAGGGAACAGTGAGTTAACTGCCTTGTTCAGGGTCAGAATGACAGATTTTTACCTTGTCAGCTTAAGGATTCGATCCAGCAACCTTTTGATTACTGGCCCAACGCTCTAACCACTAGGCTACCTGCCGCCCCCCGATAGGAATTGAGATTGGAAACCCCTTTGTGAATCTCTGTGTACCTGTGCCAGAGGATTAGAAGTTAAGTTTCAATGGGTAGCTTTAACTGGCTCAGGAGGAGAGGGCTGGGAGGGGGAAACAAATCCCCTATTGTCAGAGCATGTGTTGCTCATCGTCTTACTTAAATCTCCATCAAATGTAACTGTAGGGAAGCAAGAGGTGGCTGGTGTGACGGGACCAGGTTGTGTGTGTCTGTCTGTGTGTCTGTGTCAATGTGTCTGTGTGAGAGTACACATGTGCATGTGTAGTAAAAGAGGTTCGGAAGGAGAAATTGTGCCAACCAAAAGGGCTGGAGAAAAAAATAGATGCAGCATGAGTGCATGCAAGGGAGAAACAAAGTACTGTAGGCTCAATCATTCTAACCTACTGTGCACCTCAGTTTTTGCCTGGCCACATTGCGCCTGCCAAACGCCCAGCCACGCCCCCCAAATGTTTCTTCTCCGCAATGAGTCTGGATCTGACTCCCTTCCCGACCGCTTCTAAAATGTGAACACATCTAGACCGTCTGACTGGTCCCAGAAACCGATGGGTTGGGTCAGAGCCGGCCTACATGATGACTTTATCAACATGCGTGGAAGTTTGGCGGAAGTTAAGCAAACAATGGCGGCGGTTACTGAAGAAAAAATGTGTTGCTATCGAAGCAGTTTTACAAAGACTGGAGTAGATACATGCTCTGAAAGAAGAACAGTTTTCAGCGTTGAAGACCTTCCTTCGAGGACAAGACGTTTTCAGGATTCTTCCCACAGGGTTTGAGAAGAGTTTCATTTTCCAGCAGCCCCCGCTGGTACTCAAAGAAATGGGTTGTCAAAGGCCCATAATCATTGATCGCACTGATGGAGGACCAGGTAAATGAGGCTGCAAAAATCAGGGTCAAGGCTATGGCACTGACTAGGGCTGGGAATGGCCAGGGACATAGAAACTAAAGGCCATGAGAAACATTGTCAAAAAGAATGGCACTGATTGGCCTATAGGTGGCGCTGTTACAAGCAGTCTCACTTAAACCCTTATATCCGTCACCTCGTTTGACCTAGAAAATGTACACTTTGTATGTAGGTGTCTTTCCTCATGCTGAACAAATTAGCATGAGAACCCATAAGGTCCATCAGGATAGATTTTCCTTTTTGGAAAACCTTTGAAAAATGTTCAAAAGTTTGTGGTCAATTAGAAATGTCCTTGTTTTTGAAAGAAAAACAC
The DNA here is from genome assembly GCA_030435695.1 of Brachymystax lenok tsinlingensis. Lineage (NCBI taxonomy): Eukaryota > Metazoa > Chordata > Actinopteri > Salmoniformes > Salmonidae > Brachymystax > Brachymystax lenok. The sequence continues at coordinate 3,961,833 of CM059792.1, read as the reverse complement.
TTTTTTTGTCCATTAAAATAACATCAAATTGATCAGAAATACAGTGTAGACATTGTTCATGTTGTAAATGACTATTGTAGCTGGAAACGGCTTATTTCTTATGGAATATCTATATAGGTGTACAGAGGCCCATTATCAGCAACCATCACTCCTGTGTTCCAATGGCACGTTGTGTTAACTAATCCAAGTTGATCATTTTAAAAGGCTAATTGATCATTAGAAAACCCATTTGCAATTATGTTAGCACAGCTGAAAACTGTTGCCTGATTAAAGAAGCAATAAAACTGTCCTTCTTTAGACTAGTTGAGTATCTGGAGCATCAGCATTTGTGTGTTCGATTACAGGCTCAAAATGGCCAGAAACAAAGAACTTTCTTCTGAAACTCATCAGTCTATTCTTGTTCTGAGAAATTAAGGCTATTCCATGTGAGAAATTGCCAAGAAACTCTACATTAGAGTGTCTAGTTTGAGAAAGTCCTCAATTGGCAGCTTCATTAAATAATACCAGCAAAACACCAGTCTCAACGTCAACAGTGAAGAGGCGACTCCGGGATGCTGGCCTTCTAGACAGAGTTGCAAAGAAAAAGCCATATCTCAGACTGTCCAATAAAAAGAAAAGATTAAGACGGGCAAAAGAACAGACACTGGACAGAGGAACTCTGCCTAGAAGGCCAGCATCCCAGGGTCACCTCTTCACTGTTGACGTTGAGACTGGTGTTTTGCGGGTACTAGTTAATGAAGCTGACAGACGTATGGGAGTCCCTAAAGAGTTTGAGAAAAAAACGTTGATGCATTCAAAAGATGGCCACCAGTAGATGCATATTACCACATGGACCAAATTACACCAAACTTGGAATGCATGCCCACGCTACATGTCGTAGCCCTTTCCTGCAGTCCAATGACATAGTGGCCACATGGGTGGAATGTTATTCATATTTTGTAATTATTAATAATTATTTCAAAAAGCCCTATAATTAATAATTTCATAATTAATAAACATTACTTCTAAAAGAAACACCAGATTTTCTGTGGGTTTATGTCAAAAGTTTTTGTTATATTTCAGTCGTATGTGATGTATATAAAGTGTAATATTTGGATGTAATACATTTCTATATCTGACATTTTTTAAGCCCATAACCATGTGTGTGAGGTGTAAACTTTTGTTTCAAAGTAGTTCTGTTTAAGATTACCAAGAAACACTCTGTGTGACCCTGATTTGCCCACTGCAGTAAAAGGTTTACTTAGTTTGAGAAAAGCTAAGCAATTGGTCAAAAGATGCCAGAGTAAAAAAAAGTATTCTGATTTTACATGTCCATTTAAGCTACTGTAAATCCACTCCACAGTGGCCTATCAATTTTGTCATCGCTATCATGGACGTCCCTAAGATGAACCATACTGAATTTGGTATTGATATTTAAAAAAAAAACAAGGAAACTATTAACAACTCATTCTTGACTACCGACCCGTAGCACTCCCATCATCATGAAGTGCTTTGAGAGGTTAGTAAAATACCACATCACCTCCTTCCTCCCCAACACACTCAACCCTCTCCAATTCGCTTACCACGCCAACAGATCCATGGACGACGCAATTGCCATTGTACTGCACACTGCCCTCACCCACCTGGACAAAATTAATGCATATGTGAGGACGTTGTTTGATTACTGCTCAGCCTTCAATACCATAGTGCCCTCAAAGCTAGCTAACAACAAAGTTCACGGCCCTGGGACTGAACTCCTCCCTATGCCACTGGGTCCTGGACTTCCTGACGGGCCATCCCAAGGTGGTGAAGGTAGGCAACATTACCTCCTCCACACTGATCCTCAACACGGGGACATCACAAGGGTTCGTCTTGGTGAAGAAGGCCCAACAGCGACTCCTCAACCTCAGGAAGCTGAAGAAATTTGGCCTGACACCGAGAGCCCTCAGTGTTCTACAGGAGCACCATCATGAGCATACTGTCGGGCTGCATGACAGCCTGGTAGGGCAACTCCACCGCTGCTGACCGGAAGGCTCTACATTTGGTGCACACCGCCTGCCCTTCAGGACACCTACATCACTAGTGTCACAGGAAGGCCAAAAAGAGCATAAAGTACCTCACCCCCCGAGCCACAGCCTGTTCTCCCCGCTTCCATCACTCAGCCGCATGCAGTATAAGAGCATCATGAATAAATAATTAAATAAAAAAATACAAATAAAATCATGGCAAAAACTGTCAGACTGGCCAATAGCTTCTACCCCCAGACCATCAGGCTGCTGAATGGCCACCACTAGGCAACTACCTACTTCCTACCCCTCCTGCTGCACCTTCTATGGACATTTACCCTCCCCACACCCCCCAATGGACATTTATCCTTGTTACAGTTGTAAATATGTATATGTTATTATTTTTATTACTCTGACTGGTTAGAGACGATCCAATCACTGATGACTTTGTTTTGTACAACGCCCCTCATGTCGACGTCACCACAAACGACTTCAATGATGACAGTCTCAGACAGAAATACGTAGCGATCATAGAGCAGCAGAATAATTCCGTTTTGAGTCATGAGGCAACATCCGTTTGCCCTGGCATATGGAGTGCTTACTCAACCCCCCCATAGCTACGCTGTGTGCAGTGAAGGATTTTGATTAGACAGTGACTCGACCCTCCAGTTTACATAACTTTGCCTAGCTCTCGGATATCACTTTGCCTTCAATAATAGCTATGACCATATCATTTCAATAAATCAAAACATGGCATGACAAACATTTACCCTCACCATGAGGTTAAGCTAGTGTAGAGCAGCATCTACTGTACTCTCCCCCACTATTATCATTCACTTTGAATCCCAACCCTGTGCAAAAAAACACATTGAATGGTCAATACTATCATCCTCAGTCATTTGTGTAATACAATGAGACTACATTCATATATCCTGAGTCATTACAATGACATTTTTCTTGTTTAAATCCTCTTAAATCCATTCTTTACCTCACCTGATGCTATGTGGTTAACGACAGAGTCTGAGAGGAATAGATTTGAGATTGGCTTACTTCTCATGTGGGAGAAGTGACAGTCACAGTTACAGTTTTGTCCTTGAGACGCCACAGAGAGTGAGAGTCTCTACAGGGGGAATTTATAGAGCGAGATCCTTCCTGAGGATGTCCAGTGTGTCACTTTGTGCTTCAGGACAGTGACACAAACGCACAGGTCTCTGGGTAACTACAGTGCCTTCAGAAAGTATTCACACCCTGTGACGGTTCTCATTCCCGTCACCATCTATTAGATGTTTTCACGAATTGCAAGTTACTATTTATTTGTATACTGAGCACCGGTGTGTAATGTACAACAGAGCGCCGTATGCGTGAGGTGTTGGGAGCCGGGGGAATACAAATAGTGGGCGCACAACAAGCTGTAACATAACAAACAAACAAACACCACATTTTAGTGATATCTGGTCCATTGTTAAACTGATCCCCTAATATTGTGAAGAGTCGTTATGTTGTGGTCTTTCTGTATTTGAATGTCTGTTCGCTAACTGCATTTGTTTTCAGAAGCTGAGCCGTGTACTTAGCGTGATGTGCAATCCATTTGCTTCTTCTCATCCTGGGTGTTGTAAAGGAAGTGACGGCACATTCAGCCCCTTTTTATGAAAGGGTTCCCACCACTGTTGATCATGTGATCATGTGTATTTCTAGAATTAATTGATAGTCATGACATTTGATATTATTTGGCAAAGTTGTATAACTGTTAATGATTAACATATGAAAAGGATAATGAGGTAACATGTCAATTGGTGAATATTGAAGTTAATGGATATGTTGGTTTGTTCCACAATCATGGTATAAAGAACCTGGTAGACACTTATAAGAAATCCTGCTACGCCCTCAGACGGACCATCAAACCATCAATACAGGATTAAGATCGAATACTACTACAACGGCTCTATAACGGATTACAAAGGGAAACGCAGCCACAAGATGCCCAGTGACACAAGCTTACCAGACAAGCTAAATGCCTTCTATGATCACTTTGAGGCAAGCAACACTGAACCATGTGTGAGAGCACCGTTCCAGATGACTGTGTGATCACGCTCTCCATAGCCCGAAGTAAGACCTTTAAAGCAGGTTAACATTCACAAGACGGAATACCAGGACGCGTAACAGACTCTCCCAGTCTGTTTCAAGCAGACCACCATAGTCCCTGTGCCCAAGAACGCAAAGGTAACCTTTCTAAATTACTACCGCCCTGTAGCACTCACATCTGTAGCCATGAAATATTTAGAAAGGCTGGTCATGGTTCACATCTTCACCATCATCCCAAACACCCTGGAACTACTCCAATTCGCATACTGCCCCAATAGATCGAAAGATGACGCAATCTCTACTGCATTCCACACTTCCCTTTCCCACTTGGACAAAAGGGACACCTACGTGAGAATGCTGTTCATTGACTACAGTTCAGCGTTCAACGCCACAGTGCCCTCGAAGCTCATCCCTAAGCTAAGGTCCCTGGGCCTGAACACCTCCCTCTGAAACTGAATCCTGGACTTTGACGGCCCGCCCCCAGGTGGTAAAGGTAGGCAACAACACATCCGCCACGCTGACCCTCAACACGGGGGCCCTCAGGGGTGCGTGCTTAGTCCCCTCCTGTACTCCCTGTTCACGACACGACTCCAACACCATCATTAACTTTGTCGACAACACGACTCAGGTAGTCCTGATCACCGACACAGATGAGACAGCCTATAGGGAGGTCAGAGACCTTGCAGTGTGGGGCTAGGACAACAAACTCTCCCTCAACGTCAGTAAGACAAAGGAGCTGATCGTGGACTACAGTAAACGGAGGCCCGAGCACACCTCCATTCACATTGATGGGGCTGTAGTAGAGTGGGTTGAGAGTTTCAAGTTCCTCAGTGTCCACATCCCCAAGGATCAATCATGGTCCAAACACACCAACACAGTCGTGAAGAGGGCACGACAACGCCTCATCCCCCTCAGGAGATTGAAAAGATTTGGTATGGGTCCTCATAAAGCTCTACAGCTGCACCACAAGAGCATCTTGACTGGCTGCATCACCGCTTGGTATGGCAACTGCTTGGCATCCAACCGCAAGGTGCTACAGAGGGTAGTGCGTACGGCCCAGTACATTACTGGGGCCGGGCTCCCTGCCATCCATTATCTCTATACCAGGCGGTGTCAGAGGAAGACTCCTGGGGCCGGGCTCCCTGCCATCCATTATCTCTATACCAGGCGGTGTCAGAGGAAGACTCCAGCAAGCCACAGACTGTTTTCTCTGCTACTGCACGGCAAGCGGTACCAAGTCTGGAACCAACAGGACCCTGAATAGCTTCTACCCCAAGCCATAAGACTTCTAAACAAGACTGCTAAATAGCTATTCAAATGGCTACACGGACTACCTACATTTACCCATTTTCTTTAACTAACTCTGTTGCACACACACTGGACTCTACCCACACACACTTATAATGACAGCCAAGCACACATAACATGAACACACATGCATACTGACGCCACACACACACACACTTACCACATACGCTGCTGCTAGTCACTTTACCTTTACCTATATGTACAGTACATAACTACCTCAATTACCTTGTACCTCTGCAGATTGGTAAAAAAAAGGTTTAACCAATTTTGAATTCAGGACGTAACACAACAAAATATGGAATATGTCAAGGGGTATGAATACTTTCTGAAAGCACTAAACTATTCTACTATGGGGTTGGTAGATTTTTCTATTCATTACTCGTTTTGTTTGCAGAGTCAATTTAAATATGGACTGTTCTAGCATCTTTAAAATGCACCTAGGCAGAAATATTTTTTCACGTTCTATATTTTTTTGTCATGGCATAATGATTTTGCTGAGGTGCAGTGCCACAGCTAAATGACTGCAATGGAAACACAATCTGACATACAACAACATATTTCCCGCTCCCGCTGGAGTGGAATTGCCCACATGGCATACTGCAGTCGGCAAATCACATGTTTCAATGGATACGCTACTACCCATGACTCATACTGTTTGTTTTACATGTTAAATTAAGTTCTATTTTTGTGCAGTATTAAATCAGAGAGGATTCCCAGATTTCCCACACAAATCTACTGGTGATGGAAAATGAAGAGAAATGTTTTTGAAGGAAGCTTTTGAAGGAAGCTTTTTGAAGGATGCTATTTGTAGTCCAACAAAGCCCCGGTAACAGAGAGAGAGAACCTTAGTCTTAAGATAATCATCAGGCTCTTTATAATTGCAGATCCCCCAGCCACCCATCAACATACAGTCTTCTTTCCTTTCCTCCAGATGCACAGTGATGCACACAGTTAGGCTGTAACCTGCTCCTCCCAAACTGACCCACCGCCTGTAGTGTAGAAACCACTCAGACAATGGGATGACATCACTGATGATGCAGATGCCAACAAAGCCTTCTCCTACAACAGTATCACACCACCTGGCTCTGAGTGGCCCTGCTCAACATAAAGCCTTGCTATATAAAACAAGTCTTTCTTCAAATAGGGTTATTATTTTATACTCATTCTTAATATCCAAATTACTTCACAATTTTGTATGTCAACGTGTCACTAAACATTCAGAACCCGGCAATAACACTTCTTCTGATCATAGGCCTTAACCTCTGGCTGAGTAACATCACACAGATAACGTCACAGCTCCTCACTCTCTCATCAAAGGACTTCCAAAATCCTCTCCCAAGGTGGAAGCCGTGAAGCTGTTGCATCACACACTAGTAAACAACTACATCAGAAGAGAGAGGACCCTCATGTGCATCCATCGGAGGAGAGTACTGTATATGTGCATTTTCTACGTACGCAGTATCAAAGAGGTCACTGTGTGTGTGTGTGTGTGTGTGTGCTTAATTTCTCTTGCTTCAGCATTCTCATGTATAAGTGAAGCTGGAGCCACTATGTTAGTGTTTGTAAGCATCTGCTCTACTCTCTCTGTGTGCATTAGTCTGGAGCATTACGCTGGAATGAGTCCGCTGGTCAGAGCTGTCTGTCTGATGTGTTCATCTGCGTTGTGTGTTAAATGAAAATCTATATGATCCGCCATCATATGGGCTACCCATCATGTGGACAGGAGCATGTGTTGGTACATTAGCCAGAGGCGTGCACTTATGTTTTTGTATAGTATTAGTCAATAGAGGTGATTATAATTGTAATTACACAGCACCATGTGTAATTGTGTGTAGGTGTGTGTGCGTCCTTCCCAGAGGATGTCCTTCTGTTGACATCCGCGTCACACGTAACCAGCTGTGCTGAGGCCTTATGCCAAATCCCTGGATTACAGAGAGCGAGAGAGAGATGGGAAAGCTTCTTAGTTTACCCTGTTGATCATCATCATCATTGAACCGGACATACACCCCCACAAACACTTCTGCATTCCTCCTCTCCAGTCTTTCTCCCATTCACATAGGCATATGCACTCCTGTGATCCCTCTCCCTCTCGATCAGCAGCACATCGGCGGTAATCTGACTAAAATGGCACTGTGGAATTGTGTTTGCAGAACCGATTAACACAAATTACAATTTCCTGATCCAGCATCTTCAGGAGAGTGTGTTTACAAGGGGGACACCAGTGTCCGTCACACCCAATTATGTGTGGGTATCAACGCCAAAGCCTGTGTGTGGACATGGAATACATCCGTCACATAGTATCAGACACTTGGATGTCAGACCAGCCCAGACTGCGGAATTACACACACACGGCGCACGCATGCACGCAACAAATGTGTTGGAGGAAACACCATACAACTGGCAACCGAAGTCAGCGTGCATCCGCCCCGGCCCGCCACAAGGAGTCGCGATGGGACAAGGACATCCCGGCCAGCCAAACCCTCCCCTAACCAGGACGACGCTGGGACAATTATGGGCAGCCTCATGGGTCTCCCGGTCGCGGCCGGCTGCGGCACAGCCTGGGATCAAACCCGGGTCTTTAGTGACACCTCAAGCACTGCGATGCTCTGCCTTAGACCGTTGCGCCACTCGGGAGGCCTACAGAGAGATCCTTGATCAAAACCTGCTCCAGAGCGCTCAGGACCTCAGACTGGGGTGACGGTTCACCTTCCAACGGGACAACGACCCTAAGCACACAGCCAAGACAACGCAGGAGTGGCTTCGGGACAAGTCTCTGAATGTCCTTGAGTGGCCCAGCCAGAACCCGGACTTAAACCCAATCGAACATCTCTGGAGAGACCTGAAAATAGCAGTGCAGCGACGCTCCCCATTCAACCTGACAGAGCTTGAGAGGATCTGTGGCGAAGAATGGGGAAAAACTCCCCAAATACAGGTGTGCCAAGCTTTTAGCATCATACCCAATACGACTCCAGGCTGTAATCGCTGCCAAAGGGGCTTCAACAAAGTACTGAGTAAAGGGTCTGAATACTTATAGAAATGTTATATTTCAGTGTTTTATTTTTAATACATTTGCAAAAAACTCTAAAAAACAGTTTTTGCTTTGACATTATGGGGTATTGTGTGTGGATTCATGAGAAATAAACAACAATTTAATCCATTTTAGAATAAGAATGTAACGTAACAAAATGTGGAAAAAGTCAAGGGGTATGAATACTTTCCGAATGCACTGTATGTGCTCATAGCTTCCTCACCACAGCTCATAGCCTCAAAGTGACTGCGTGTTTGGGCCATGGTTTACAGCATGACAGCCTAGAGCAAAGCAGAGACTGACTAGGGTGTACACTCAGGTCAAGGCTTTGGTAGCCTCAATGGATTCCACGCTCCCTGCACGACACGTGGGAATGAGACCTGGGAGTTTGGTAATGCAAGACTAAGGCCATGGGACTCTACCGTGTGATGTCAGGTGGTGACATACTGTATGCCTAGAGTGTAAGGATTTAAGTGTATTGGAAGACAAAGACAGACATGACATACTTATTTATGAGTAAGATACAACTTTTCTCATTTCTATTACAAAATATAGCCTTTAGTGGACGATCACATATCTGATGATGCTGTGTAGGATGGTAATCTTGGTGGTAATCTTAAACTTGAATAGCCATGTCTTCATAGCACAACAAGTTATTCTATGACAACATCAGTGGATGATGCCAGAGCAGCACTTTAGGATAATGTAATAAAATTACTCAGGTTTCTCCATCCCGACTGTAACGACCATGCAATGACACTGATGCCTCTATTCCTCTGGCATATTTTGCCCGATGCAGAAACATAATCGTGACAGTGCACAGGTCAGTGTGAACGTGAGTCACAGTCACCATGGTTTGGGACTGTTGCCAAGGTATCTGTTACCGAGTGTCCACGGCAACATGCCTGGCAGGTGCCTGTGTGTGAGGAGCGGAGAGCTTGACGACGGTGACATGGCTGGCCCTTTGGTTAGGGCTGTTACGGTGACCATATTACCGCCACGAGTCATGAAGGCAGTTAAATTCTGTGACAGTTTAGTTACGGTAATTAGGCTTCTCCAAGCTCTGATGCTGCGGATGGTCATTAGTAGCCTACCAAACCTGCTAACTGCCTGCTACTCTGTGCTGTACTGCACCGCTGTAACTCTGCGTGATTGACTGAGACTATAGACATGTACTTCGGAGATCAGGTAGTTTTGATGAATCAGAATTAGCTCTCTGCATCCAAAAGAAAATACAAAACATTTGTAGAGTCAGAAGTTTACATACACTTAGGTTGGAGTCATTAAAACACATTTTTCAACCACTCCACAAAGTTCTTTCTAACAAACTATAGCTTTGGAAAGTCGGTTAGGACATTACTTTATACATGACACGTAATTATTACTACAATTGTTTACAGACAAATTATTTCACTTATAATTCACTGTATCACAATTCCAGTGGCTCAGAAGTTTACATACAATAAGTTGACTGTGCCTTTAAACAGCTTGGAAAATTCCAGATAATTATGTTGTGGCTTTAGAAGCTTCTGATAGGCTAATTGACATCATTTGAGTCAATTGGAGGTGTACCTGTGGATGTTCTGTCTCCTAGAGATCAACGTACTTTGGTGCGAAAAGTGCAAATCAATCCCAGAACAACAGCAAAGGACCTTGTGAAGATGCTGGAGGAAACCGGTACAAAAGTATCTATATCCACAGTAAAACAAGTCCTATATCGACATAACCTGAAAGGCCGCTCAGCAAGGAAGAAGCCACTGCTCCAAAACCGCCATCAAAAAGCCAGACTACGGTTTGCAACTGCACATAGGGACAAAGATGGTACTTTTTGGAGAAATGTCCTCTGGTCTGATGAAACAAAAATAGAACTGTTTGGCCATAATGACCATCGTTATGTTTGGAGGAAAAAGGGCTTGCAAGCCGAAGAACACCATCCCAACCATGAAGCACGGGGGTGGCAGCATCATGCAGGAGGGACTGTGTGGATATATTGAAGCAAAATCTAAAGACATCAGTCAGCAAGTTAAAGCTTGGTCGCAAATGGGTCTTCCAAATGGACAATGACCCCAAGCATACTTCCAAAGTTGTGGCAAAATGGGACAACAAAGTCAAGCTATTGGAGTGGCCATCACAAAGCCCTGACCTCAATCCTATAGAACATTTGTGGGCAGAACTGAAAAAGTGTGTGCGAGCAAGGAGGCCTACAAACCTGACTCAGTTACACCAGCTCTGTCAGGAGGAATGGGCCAAAATTCACCCAACTTATTGTGGGAAGCTCGTGGAAGGTTACCCGAAACGTTTGACCCAAGTTAAGAAATTTAAAGGCAATGCTACCAAATACTAATTGAGTGTATGAAAACTTCTGACCCACTGGGAATGTGATGAAAGAAATAAAAGCTGAAATAAATCAATCATTCTCTCTACTTACTATTCTGACATTTCACGTTCTTAAAATAAAGTGGTGATCCTAACTGACCTAAAACAGGGACTTTTTACTAGGATTAAATGTCAGGAATTGTGAAAAACAGTTTAAATGTATTTGGCTAAGGTGTATGTAAACTTCCGACTTCAACTGTACATGACAGAACTGTACATTCTTTTTACGCTGCCCCTGTTTCGAGACAGGTGCGTGATAATGGTCCATTCTAAATCAAAACAAATTTCACACATATATTATGTAGTACATGTAAAGACAAGATTAAATCAAGAATAGTATGACGGGTGACAATATTAGCCTATCACTTGTGAAAAATGCCCAGCTTAAGGCATAACAGAGCATGCTTCTTTTTTTTTTTTTTCTCTACTTTTTCAGATTTTAGTCACACACCTCATGTAGCCTAGCCCATAGGCCTATATATTTTTGATAAGGTTTGTATCAAAACTAAAAAGTGGCCAAATAACTTCTTAAAATGATGCACATTAATCCGCTGTAAAATGGGAGTAGAGCCTAACTAGCATGCATAAGCAGTGTGTGAGGTTCAAGTTTGGGGAAGATCAATTTCACCATAAAAAATGCACCTTTATAATAAAAGCATTAAATGCATAATCGCATTTGTGAAGTGTTTTCCTGCTAATGGGACATCAGGGATGCAAACTTGTGAGGGCCAAAAAGGGTGACACTTTGTTTTGCACTGAAATCCCTGCTAGGGGAAATGCAGGCTTTAACTAATTAAACAACAAAGAATATGCTCTACATGATAAGTCTCTGTGTGCAAAATAAAAAGTGGTTAATGTGAACCAATGTGAACTCACAGCTAACAAAATGTAAAGAAAGCAATCCAATGTTATTTGTTGCCTACTTTACTGCAAATGACACTCAAGTCTTGAGAAAAAAAACAATACACTAATATTTCAGTTAGCCATGACAGCCTTTATAATAGAACATTTGTGACCACACACACATCTAAATATTTCACTTCGGAAAAAAACATCTTAAGTAGAAATACAATGAAACAAAACAGGCATTCTATTTTTGCTCTATTATAGTGGCCACTATAGTAGACATCGATCAAGTGCACAAGGCTACATGTGTGCAAAAATAACGTTCACTGAGTAAAAAAATGCAATAATCCCCCACACACACACACACACACACGTGTTACTGTCAAGTTAAACACAACAAAAGCAATATCTTTGGGCTAACCTGCACATTATTACATTGTACACTTTTTGCCTGTGGACATCTGTTCTACAATGTGCCAGCAGAGCATGATACCCTTTGTTGGCATAATTGATTTCTTTCAGGCAGAGAGTACACCTGGCAAACCCCTTTTTATCCGCTGTATTGAAAAAGTGAGAAAGATGGAAAGTGGCATCCAACCTATTTTGGACGCAAAACTGCGAATTTCGCCGAAAGGTGACTAGTTTGCATCCCTGGGACATTCGCACTTATAGCCTACTGCCGTTTGCGCATTGCTGCGCTTATAATGTGAAGAAATAGCCTAATAGTTCATGAACATTTTAAGCTAAACGTTCTCATCTGTTGCGTCAGGCTCATTGCTTAAAACAGTTTTTTTTTATGCTAGTGTTGTATTAATTTGGGATCTATTGCATACCACAACTGTCCAGGACTATGTTTGGAATATTTATTTGTCCCACAGAATAGGTCAACCTTTGTTCCATATTGGGGATAGTAGATTGACATTAGCTAGTGCTTTTGCTGTTCGTTAGCCCTACTCATCTTGTTGGCTGACGAAAAGTAAATGTGAACAGTTCTTCCAATATCTTCAATATGCGCCTCGGAATTGGATAAGGATAATCAAAGGTTTCATAATTATTGGCACTCCTCATTTAGTACTTAGTGCAACCACCTCTGGCAAGGATAACAGCATGGAGTCTTTTTACATTTGGAGGGATTTTGGACCGTTCCTCTATGCAGATCCTTTCAAGATCCTTCACATTCTTGGGTTTGCGCTTATCAACTGCCCTCTTCAACTCAGCCCACAGGTTTTCGATTGGATTGACATCCGCCGACTGAGATGGCCAATGCAGAACATTGGTTCTGTGACAACAAAATTATTTCTGTGTGGCTCTTGAGGTATGTTTTTGGTCATTGTCTTGTTGGAAAGTCCACCTACAGCCAAGTCCCAGCCTTCTGGCAGAGGCAATCAGATTGTCAGCCAAAATTGCCTGATACTTGGTGGAATTCATTATGCCATCAATCTTAACCAGTGCCCCTGGACCTCTGGAATTAAAACCGCCCCAAAACATCACTGACCCAACACCATATTTCACCGTGGGTATGAGATGCCTCTCCTTGAATGCATCTCTGTTTCAACGCCAAACATGCCGATGCTGTATCTGACCAAAATGTTTTTTGGAGAGCGCCTTCTTCTAGTGATAATTGAAATGACGTTTGGCAAACTCCAAGCGCTTGCGTCTGTGTCTTGGGGTCAGAAAGGGCTTTCTTCTGGCAACCCTTCCAAAGAGCCTGTGGTTGTGGAGGTGGCGTCTGATGGTGCTTTTTGAAACTTGGTGACCCCAAGACGCCACCAAGGCCTGCAATTATTTCACAGTGATTCTGGGGATTTTGTTGCTTCTCTCACCATCCTCCTCCCTATCCTGGAGGGCAAAATGCATTTGTGTCCTCTACCCGTGAGGTTGTCAACTGTTCCATATCTTTTGAATTTTTTAATAATTGACCTGACAGTGCTCAGTGGTATATTCAATCGTTTGTGGATCTTCTTGTAGCCATTACCAGATTTATGAAGGTCTACGACCATCTGTCTCTTTTGAACTGCCAGTTCTTTTGTTTTCTTCATGGTGTTGGATGACAAAGGGATATTTGTATTTATTATGGATCCCCACTACTCTTCCTGGGGTCCAGCAAAATTAAGGCAGTTTATACAATTAAAAAAAAATTACAATACATTTGCAGATTTCACAACACACTGTGTGCCCTCAGGCCCCTACTCCACCACTACCACATATCTACAGTACTAAATCCATGTGTATGTATAGTGCGTATGTTATCGTGTGTGTGTGTGTGTGTGTGTGTGTATGCATGTGTCTGTGCCAATGTTTGTGTTGCTTCACAGTCCCCGCTGTTCTATAAGGTGGTTTTTTTAAATCAAATTTTACTGCTTGCGTCAGTTACTTGATGTGAAATAGAGTTCCATGCAGTCATGGCTCTATGTAGTACTGTGTGTCTCCCATAGTCTGTTCTGGACTTGGGGACTGTGAAGAGACCTCTTGTGGCATGTCTTGTGGGGTATGCATGGGTGTCCGAGCTGTGTGCCAGTAGTTTAGACAGACAGCTTGGTGCATTCAACATACCTCTCATAAATAAAAATAGTGATGGAGTCCATCTATCCTCTACTTTCAGCCAGGAGAGATTGACATGCATATTATTAATATTAGCTCTCTGTGTACATCCAAGGGCCAGCGTGTTACCTCATTTTTATACACTAGTGAAACAGGAAGTGATGTAATGGCTCATTATAGTTCCTTAAGACTTAGATAAACTTAAATAAGTGGAATTTAATTCCTGGTTTCATTTTGGTAGTTGTTATTTACAATAATCGTTAAGGGTGACATTAATTGTGAAACCTTGATTTGGAGGACATTGATTTTTAATTAAATCAATAAATAATGTTGGTGGGTTCCATTGAAACATTAATAAAGTACAGTATTTCTCACATGTTAGTATTTTGAGTTTCTCTCTATAATTATACGGTTTATATTTTTTAAGTATTGTTTGTGCATTGCCAGTCAGGGGTGCCAGTAATTTTGTAGCCCATTGTCGCATAGCCAGATCAGGGCCTAACATAAGGACAACTCAGAGTATGCTATTCTGTTCTTCTGAAATAGACTACATTTTCTTGATATCATGTTTCTTTAGGCTCGTCTAAAATAAATGCTGGATTTATTGTGATGGCGTAGGCTACAATAAATTCATTTATTCGATGTTCCAAAGGTCTGCATCAGTGGTTTGTAGGCTTTGCGTGGAAGACAGGAGATGCTAAATGTGTTTATGTTAGTTAACGGTCAATTACCGTGAGACCGGCAGATATATGCTTGACAATCACCGGCTGACAAAATGGCATGACCGCCACAGCCCTACCCTTGGTTATCTAACACTCGTCATACTGTAGCAGCACAACCCTTCCGGCTGGTTTTTCAGGTCAAGTGTATTTGAAGATGAGGGGAGCTGGTAAGGAGGAACCAGAGACCTCTTACTAAGACACAGGCATGTGACCACCTCATGCTAAACACCACAGGTTCATTGTGGAGCTGTGTTTTGCCTTCAAATACAGTAGGTTATAGGTTAAAATGCAGTGCATTGTAAGAGTCAGTTGTTGGGCCTTGCAAAATGAGGGGTGAACACTTGAAGTCAAGTGTTATTGGATGATTGTGTGAGGTCAACATGTAAGGCTTTAGTCGGTGAAGGATACAATGACATTCCTTCTACAAGCAACCTACTCAGAGATGTAAAATTAACCAGAGACTTTGATGTGCTTGGGATGCCCAGTTGCCCACACAAAATACTTGTTGGCCTAATCCAAGATACCACACAGATTACACCAATGAGAGTTGATTGCAGGTTTTTTCGTAACGCAGAGGAAATAGCAACATTAGGTGCCTCTACCAGCTTTGGCGGTTGGCCAGAGTACAAATTAAACACCACATGGGTAAACAGCTTTTTTCTGACTCGGTTTTGTACTCGTCCTCTCCTGGCGCATTTATTTGCAGACTGGCTGTGAAATGTAAGCAAAAAATTATGTAACCATGTTCTTAACCCCCTGACAACGGGGAGGCTATATCTGGGTTGCTGAACAGGCACTAGTATTTAATTTGCTAGGCAGAGACTGTGGCTGAGGGGTGGAAACGGTGTGCAAAGCATTTAACTTAACAAGCCTTCTGTTCTCTATAAAAAACACCCATTTGACCCTCTTTGATTAGAAAGAGAGTTCTGTTGCAGAGCTTGTTGAAGGAATAAAGCAGTGTGGATTATATGAAGTGACACATTCTACAAGAATGCTGTTGGACCATGCCTCAACATTATAATTGCATCTGATCAATTTCACCAGGATGTTATTGTTGGCTGCATTTACATAACACACAAACTGGATTTTCCTCTATGTCTTCCTGGACTAGCCTAACAGGGTATTGTTGACGCTCTGGTCTTTGTACAGTACCATCTTTGGGTCTACAATAGCCTTTGTAGGTCAGAACAAGAGAGGAGAGCTCTGAGCAGTGTCCCCTTTCACCCTAGGGAGTTGCAGTCCGACTACCTTTAAACTAACACACATACACACAAATGCGCGCATGCACGCACGTACATATGCGCACGCACATTGGAACTGACTGGTGGTAGTTTGAGCCCCTTTAAACTTGAACACGCACACGTCCTTGCACATGCACTCACCCACACACATACGGATCGCGATGGTCGAAGGTGGAAGATCTGTTCCGTCTCTCAGTGCCCACTAGGGCAGTAGTCGGAGCAGAGGGATTTGATACAGGCACATAAGAGGACATTAACAGTCTGGAGTCCACCGCAAACACAGGACTTACAACTGTAGGGGGTAGACTGTCTCTTTGTGACTAGCAGCATGACAGGGAGAAATCAAAGGGTTTTCCAGGCTCGGATGTTGTACTGAAAGTGGATGTGCATTACCCAGTAATAGAGAAGAGAGAGAAATTGTGTATAGGCATCCATTTGAGTGCATACATTCATCAGAGAGAGTGGCTGCTTATTTCAGCCCTTTCCTTGATACCACTATCTCTGTGTTGCCATACAGGTGAAAAGGGGATAGTTATATAATCAATAACACATGGTTGGCATTCCAAATGGCACCCTACTCACTACATAGTGCACTACTGTTGACCGGAGCCCTATGGGCCCCGGTCAAAAATAGTGCACTATGTAGGGAATAGGGTACCATTTGGGAAACATCAGTGAATGTTCATACTTTGGGCTTTGTGGGATTGTCTCACACCCACAGAAATAAGTCAAACATATTATAACACATCTCTATGGTCTCACCACTCACATGTGGATTGATTCAGTGCTGTTACACAATAACCGGTCTCTCTCGCCTGCTTATCGTGACACTCAAACTCCCACACAAAACTCCAACAATGAGAAGCACTGCCCGCCTCCCTGCCTGCTGCCTGGAATGATGGAGATACCACTGCCTACACATACTTACAGCACACAGACACACATTATGGCACAATGTTTTCAGATTTCAACATTGCAACTGCTGTTGTGTTGCTTGACATAACAAGCAATCTGTAACAGGCTAATTATATATTGGGTTTTGATGCTCAGTGCTCTTATCAACATGATTTCTTCCATGTCTAATGAATTAGTCAATCTTGCCATTGAACGGCCAGGAGCAACAACAAAAACAACTTACCCCATGTCTGCAGGCTTGTTCATTGAGCACTTTGACCCAAGCCCTCTGCCAATGTTCCCGGAAAGACTTGAAGGAGAACAGTGATGTGAGCAGGCCCTTCACCCCGGCCTCGGACGCTGCTCCTCCTCGATCCCGTCCGAGCCGGAGCTTTAGCAGGTTGTCCCACACACCCCCAGCCTGAATCCGGTGGGAGAGGGTGATAGGTGGGAGTAGCCTGGATGTGGCACCCCAGCCCTGGGTGAGTGGCTTGGTGCTCCTGGGGAGTAGTACGGCCAGGGAGTACTGGACCAGCCAGGCCAACACGATGAGTAGGGAGGCCAGGAAAAGAACCACCAGGCACAGCCAGTTTATGTACTGGAGCATCTCCATCATCATGCAGACCTTCTAGGGCTTCTCATATCATCAGACTGGAGGATTAGGTTTGGGTCTTCTTTTGTATGCCTATAGGTGTGGAGGGCCAGAGAACAGTCATTCAAGAGTCATTTAGGTCTACATATTTCAAGAGCATATTTATTCATAACCTATTAACAAATATTCAAGAAAGGTTGGATGAATTAGGTCGGTCATTTGAAATGAACTTCGCCTGAATAGATCTAGCCATGACAAGAATCACAAGTTAGATTTGTAATGCATGAAAACTGTAATTACAACTGTGTGTTACTAAAATGCTGTGCACTTATGGCAGTATAGGCTGTAGTCACATGCAAAACGCTGCATGTGCGTTTGAAGGCACATTGCGTCGTCATATCAAAATGCTGCCATATTTAGTAACACAACATGCATTACGTAACTCTACGGTAGAATAAACTATGCATAAATAAAACAAATGCTGGTGCTATATTGTTGCTATTAATTGCAGAGTGTGTGTATCCTATTGCAATAGCCTTTAAAATAGTCAAACGGAATTAGCTTACAGTGTAATTCACGAAAGGTCGGATCTGACAGCGCCACCATTTAAGTCAGTGTAGGCATCGACAGCAAGAAATCGGTAACAGCGGGATAGATTGTGTCCGTCATCCGAATGTGCTTCTGTTGTCATGGTCAGCGGTTGTGCCGTTTCCCGATCAATGTGCAACTGCTATTTATATCCTCAATAAGTTGCATGATTGGATATCAACTGTTTTATAGCCTGCATGCCCTCCGATCATCCGATCCAGTACAAATTCGGCAATGGTACGCTATTGCGCAGGAACTGATGAACTGTCAAGTCGCACAAACAGCGCGTGCACAACCCCTCCTGACCCATACATTTAAAGGGCCACGCAACATTTTATTTGTCAGCACGTCCTCCTTGGACGCGCACCAATGATGTATATCAACCCTGGATTGCGATTGCTATGTATTGGCCATTTCAAGGCTTTGAAGCCACCGGTCTGCCATATTGGCACTTCCCAGTAGACGCAGGCTTCCATAGGGAAGGAATGGAATTCTACAGTATTTCAATTACATGTTTCAAGGACATGTATTTATGTATTTTTTGTTGTTGTAGTGAGGACAGTAACATTAGTCATCTCAAAAGGAAAATGTTTTTATATATATTTGTTGGTGTATGTTTAGCTCATACAAAAGTAGGCTATGCATTAAGTTGTTTGTAAGATAATAAATATGGCAAAAATGAATGTAGACATTAATAAATGCATTTCTATAGCTTCCAAAATATGTTTTACGATGTGGGAGTGCCCAGATGGAGTAAATTACTGTACAAATTCAGAATAAAATGAGAACTGGCCTTTTATTGGTCCATTGTTATGTCCATATAATTAGAATGTTTCATCTTCAGATCAGTGTACAACTGAACCTGCACTGTTTTACGGTTGTCCTGGCAGCGACAGTCAAATGCCCCAACACCGAGAGACAATGACGAAACATGATAGCCTACTGACATGGTTACTGGCACATGATAACATGATACATTATCACCTTTCTTCCTGGTGGACACTGGCGTGTATTTCATGGATGACAAGGGAAGCCAGGCTTCCCCAAAAAATGGACCAAGATTTTTTTTATATATATATATTTTGTCTCTGTCTCATAATTGTCCAATTCGCAAGAGCCTGAATATATCTCACCGGAGAAAGCATCCGGGCGAGCGAAACAGCGACCCTCTGTCTCTGTATGTGTGGGCCATCTATCTGATGCTGTCTGGTCCAAAAGTGTATGAAATTGTTGCCGCCCGTAGCATTACATGCAAGGGAAACCAGCAAGAATTTTGTCTCACTTGATAAAAAAAAAAGTATTAAATAACAGCCAATCACCATTGAGCTAAACTTAGCCAGTTTGGATTTGGCTTCACTCCTATCAAATCGCATCGAGAGCATACATTGTGTTGTTGTCCTCCAGTGGCTAGTTAGTTGGCTAAAATTGTCCCTTTCCTAAATTAGCCATGGATGTAGATAGGGATTTGGACTTAATTCTTCGTACTGGCCAATGATTATAACTGCGATTCTGATCCAACCATTAATTCATACATTGTGCCCCTGGCCTGAGAGGATGGAAGCTCAATATGCAGCTAGATGTAGCAGGCTAATGTTAACTAGCTAATGTTGTCCATGAAAGGAAGATGGTCTAGCAAGTAAGCATTTTAGCCAGGTAGCCTGGGACAACAAAAAATTAAAGCATGCACTGTATGACAGTGATAGATCGTTTTGTCAAAATTAAAGAGAGGAGGATAGCATTGGCGTTTCTCTACAAGTAGGGTGAGTCATCAAATGTTTTCGACTTGCACAAACACGCACACACACACACACATACACACACACACACACACAGAAATCAGAACCATGGACAGTCACATCATATTTAGCTTATGTTGATTGGACTAAATTATTTTTGGTATCTTATCTTTCAGTTGTCACTGTATTAGACTAAGCATAGGTGATTTGATGATGTTGAAATGTTGAAGTTGAAATGGTGCTGGAAAATTGGAGGCAGCTCCTGTTTTCTTTGCGACTTGAGGTAAACGCTCCGTGGTTCTAAATCAATAGTTGTTTAGAGGTTTGAAAATGTCGGAAACATTAACTTGCTTGACCATGCTGTAGGTCATGTAACTGTTTGTTACATGCAATATGTTTTATGGACTTCACCGGACAAAGGTTGCTCTCCGGTTTTGTGATGAAACAAAGGTGTGGTTGAATTTATTCTGCCACGAAGGCTTATTGTCACGGCCTTTAGGCATATATATCACAGTCGCAAGGCATATGAACTAATATGTTATAGAGCAAACAACGCAATTATCACAACACATAGGTTGTCATATGGCTTTTTTTTCAGGCTTCCTCAATGATTTTACCCATGCACCGCTACTGCTGGTGGAAGGATTGGAACTTTCCATGGCATTCAGCCATTGTCAGGCATATGCACACATTTTATAGAAATTAAGGCTTGTACAAGAATATGTGGAACATGTTTTAATAGAGGAGAATATAGCAATCCTGTTATGCCAGTCATAAATTGGCACACAACAGCCTGATAATAATGCAAACTAACTAAAGTATTACCAGAGGAGAGAAAAAAGTTGCACCTACCGCTGCTCATACAGTCCAACAGTAAGTGCAGTGGCGGATTTAGGCATAGGCGACATGTGCAGCAGCCCAGGGCGGCATCTTGCCGGGGGGGCGGCATGGGGCACCCACACAAAAATAAATAAATAAACAAATTAAATAAATATTCAGAATGGTGACATTTGCGCGATCGGTTTTCTATCGCTCATTTGCACGTCTCGTCAATGATATCATGTCACCATTTGTCGGAGTGGGTGCCCTGATTCTAGTTTGTGAGCTAAGCAGGCTACTGAGGTCTCCCACTCAGAAGTACGAGATGGGGAGGGGGCGGGGGTAGGTTGACCTCAGGTCTCCCCACTGGAAGCCCAAGGTAGGGAGAGCACTAACAAAGGTGCGCTAACAAATAGCGCACCTTTAACTTGTACAGCACTGATGCAATTAGTTGTGCAATTTAGTTTGTGTGTTTGTTGTTTGAAGTGCAATAGTGTAATAATCAGGTTCTCTTCTTTATAAGTGTGTTATTCTATTTGTGTATTTGTGTGATATAGGATTTGTGCAATTTAGTTTTTTTTTTGTTAGCAATAGGGTAATAGTGTAATAATTCGATTCTCTTTTCAATTTGTATTTATATACTACAATTAGTTTCTATTTGTCTTTGTTACTCCTTTTTTATATTTTTGAGTCTTATTTTTGTATAAATATTTATATAGTTTTAAATGTTATGATTATTTATTTGTGCTGTTCCAAATGTCTGAATAAAAATTACAGTTAGTGCAGAATGATGCTTTTTTGGTGGGGTTGGGGGCGCGCTGAAGGGGGTGGGGGGGTTCGCCCAGGGAGCCATTCAAGCTAGAACCGCCACGGAGTAAGTGTCATTATATACACTGACATCGGATTTACTATACATTCAAAAACGAAGAAGAAGAGTTACAGCAAACTTCCGTGTTACCCTGTAATGCGTCCGTCTGAAACTGATTAAAACCCATCTAAATGAAGAGGTCTAATTTTGATAGACAGTGAAACCAATTACGTGAGAAATAATTGTGAAGAGAGTTTGTTGTCACATTAATAATAACCTTACCAGGGTTTTAGCAGTTCACATAACCGGAAGTAGACGTGGAACTTCGGTTGTCCCCATAGAGAATGATAAAGGCCTCTAGTAGCTAAAAGTCAATTTCCACCATTTTAATGTAGTCAACTTGGTGATATTTCCAACTTCATTGGCTGATCCTTCCTGATGACCATGTTGGAGTCATGTCCAACCGGGTCATCAGCAGCCAATTGTGAAGAAGAACATTGATTACTTCAAAATTGGAGATTGCCTCAACAGCGCTGCTCGTGCGCTCACAGACGCCATAATAGATAGTATATATACAGATGCACTCTCTAGCATTCTCTATGGTTGTCCCACCGTTCGACTAGGAACTACTGAGCTATAAACTAGGAAAGGACAAGAACTGAGAATATAGCGATTGTCGCTTTAGCAAACTGTATTTTTCAGATAGTATGCATGTCATTTCTATTATTTGAAAAATTATTAGACACATGCTTCGGTAGGGGATTCTGCGAATGCTGCAAAGAAAGAGAGACAGTCTACAAGCTAGCTCCCTGTCAGATCATTTAGCTTGCTTGTTAACTAGCTTGCCAGATTAACACAACTCTGGTTTCTAGCTACTATTGTTAAAGCTCAATATGAAGACACATTATGTGGGGTTGTTGACAGTGTAAGCTAGCTTGCTCAAAGTTTGAGGGTCGGCTTCAGCTAGTTAGTTAACTTGCTATCATATCTCTATCTATCTAACATAGGTAGTTCGATAGGTATCAGGTATAACCTCATCCAGAGAAGTCTTAAGAATTTCCAGAAAACATGTCGCCAATTCCTGTCCTACCCCTTGTTATCAACGGGTGCATGTCTGCACTTGGGTCCTTGGCCACATTAAAGCTAATTCCAGCCTTCAAAGACCACTTCATCTCGGCCAGGCTCTATGGGATGGATCTGAACAAAACAATCAAGAAGGAAGTGTACGTTTATCAATATAAATTGTTTACCAATGATCTACAATCCAATAGCCTATGTTAATCTATTTTACTTTGGCTCGTTTTTTTTGTGTTTGTTGTGGTTTTGTTCTGACTTATTTAAATTTCTCCTCT
Organism: Brachymystax lenok tsinlingensis; assembly: GCA_030435695.1. NCBI lineage: Eukaryota > Metazoa > Chordata > Actinopteri > Salmoniformes > Salmonidae > Brachymystax > Brachymystax lenok. The sequence continues at coordinate 3,938,915 of CM059792.1, read as the reverse complement.
TTGCAGTCCAGAGTCTCAGGGCGTCATCAGTGGGACCGTGTTCCTCATTATCATGTTCTGCTTCATCCCAGTGCCTTTCCTCAGCTGCTTTGTAGAAGAGCAGTGCACTGGCTTCCCACACAATGAGGTGGGTGAGAGAACTGGGGGAGTTACCTATACTGTACCTATTATTCTGTCTGTTATTTGTTTATTTGTGTCCCCATTAGCTGTTGCAATAGATGGTTTGGTTGTTTAGCGATGTGATTGAGAAGCTTAATATCAAAGATGTTTAAAGTTATGCCACACCCTTACTGTACCCACGTGACCTGTCACTATAAATGCGGTGTGGTATGACATACTGTCTATTACTTCACTTGAACCCCACAGAGGGAGGAATGACATGAAAGCTTGGCAACCCGTTACTCTACTCAGAGAACCAAGGTTACATCCATAACCCAACGTTCTCTTTCATTTTTCGTACCGGGTTGCCAGACGACCTATGGGAGATGCTGTTCCAAAGAGTGGGATAACTCACCATTTAACTTAGTCCCTGGGACATCCTTGCATCCACCACAGGATGCAATAGAATATAATTACCCAACAGGGTACCACAGAATTACAACGGTGGTATACAACCGTATAAGCAAGTTGAAAGTTAGAACTTACAACATTCAAGGTTCACGGTATGCTCACTTATCTGGGTTGAGAGAGCATGCCGTGTCCAGAACTACAGACCCCACTGATGGTGTGGACATAACATTGAGTCTGTAGTACCTCATGAAAGTCATGGGTGTTGCCCAACTTGCAGTAGCACAGATAGAGTCCAGGGAGGCCCCTCTCAACAGGGCCCATGAAGTGGCCATACCCCTGGTGTGCTACTGCGTTGTCTGTAGTTGATCTACCTGCTGCAGCGTATCCCAATGTGCCAATCTCTGCTTTGAGACAGCGTGCCCTTTGGTGTTCTCCTCATAACACACAAAAAGCTGTTCTGTTTGATGAACAGTTCTTTTTGCAGCAAGATAGGTGCTCAATGCCCTAACCGCACAAGTGTATGCCACTAAAGACTCTCCTGTGAGGAGTGGGGAGGCGGGTGAAATGTCATTATGATTAAGGGCTGTTTAGTATGTGATCATGAAAGCAGGATTTGGCCGAAGCACTGCCTTAGATCCATCTTCTGCTATTGTGAGGCATGAAGGATGGGTATGAAGCACATGTAATTATCTAACACGCTTGGCTGAAACAATAGCCAATAGAAAGGCATTCTTGACAGAGAGCCCACATAGCTCAAGTGAAAACCGTGGCTCGAATGGAGATCTCATAAGTGATCGTAGGACAACATCTAGCTCCCAAATTAAATGTTATTGGTCATGTACATATATTTTGCAGATGTTATCCCAGGTGCAGCGAAATGCTTATGTTTCTAGCTCCAACGGTGCAGTAATACCTAACAATACACACAAATCCAAAACATAAAAAGAAAGGAATTTAGAAATATCCGAACGAGCAATGAAGTCGGAAGTTTACATACACCTTAGCCAAATACATTTAAACTCAGTTTTTCACAATTCCTGACATTTAATCCTAGTAAAAATTCCCTGTCTTAGGTCAGTTAGGATCACCACTTTGTTTTAAGAATGTGAAATGTCAGAATAATAATAATATAATTATTTATTTCTGCTTTTATTTCTTTCATCACATTCCCAGTGGGTCAGAAGTTTACATACACTCAATTCGTATTTGGTAGCATTGCCTTTAAATTGCTTAACTTGGGTCAACCGTTTCGGGTAACCTTCCACGAGCTTCCCACAATAAGTTGGGTGAATTTTGGCCCATTCCTCCTGACAGAGCTGGTGTAACTGAGTCAGGTTTGTAGGCCTCCTTGCTCTCACACGCTTTTTCAGTTCTGCCCACAAATGTTCTATAGGATTGAGGTCAGGGCTTTGTGGTGGCCAATCCAATACCTTGACTTTGTTGTCCTTAAGCCATTTTGCCACAACTTTGGAAGTATGCTTGGGGTCATTGTCCATTTGGAAGACCCATTTGCGACCAAGCTTTAACTTCCGGACTGATGTCTTGAGCTGTTGCTTCGATATAATATATATATATATATATATATATATATATATTTTTATTTTATTTATTTATTTAAACTTTATTTAACCAGATAGGCTAGTTGAGAACAAGTTCTCATTTACAACTGCAACCTGGCCAAGATAAAGCACAGCAGTTTGATACATACAACAACAAAGAGTTACACATGGAATACACAGACATACAGCCATTAATACAGTAGAACATTTTTAATTCCCCTCCACATGATGCCATCTATTTTGTGAAGTGCACCAGTCCCTCCTGCAGCAAAGCACCCTCACAACATGTTGCTGCAACCCCGTGCTTCACGGTTGGGATTGTGTTTTTCCTCCAAACATAACAATAGTCATTATGGCCAAAGAGTTCTATTTTTGTTTCATCAGACCAGAGGACTTTTCTCCAAAAAGTAAAATTTTTGTCCCCATGTGCAGCTGCAAACCGTAGTCTGGCTTTTTTTATGGCGTTTTTGGAGCATTGGCTTCTTCCTTGCTGAGCGGCCTTTCAGGTTATGTCGATATAGATACTTTTGTACCTGTTTCCTCCAGCATCTTCACAAGGTCCTTTGCTGTTGTTCTGGGATTGATTTTCACCTTTCGCACCAAAGTACGTTGATCTCTAGGAGACAGAACGCATCTCCTTCCTGAGCGGTATGACGGCTGCGTGGTCCCATGGTGTTTATACTTGCGTACTATTGTTTGTACAGATGAACGTGGTACCTTCATGCGTTTGGAAATTGCTCCCAAGGATGAACCAGGCTGAGGTCTTTTTTTTGGAGGTCTTGGCTTGATGTCAAGCAAAGAGGCACTGAGTTTGAAGGTAGGCCTTGAAATACATCCACAGATACACCTCCAATTGACTCAAATGATGTCAATTAGCCTATCAGAAGCTTCTAAAGCCATTACATAATTTTCTGGAATTTTCCAAGCTGTTTAAAGGCACAGTCAACTTAGTGTATGTGAACTTCTGACCCACTGGAATTGTCATACAGTGAATTATAAGTTAAATAATCTGTCTGTTAACAATTGTTGGATCAATGACTTGTGTAGATGTCCTAACCGACTTGCCAAAACTATAGTTCGTCAACAAGACATTTGTGAAATGGTTGAAAAACTAGTTTTAATGACTCCAACCTAAGTGTATGTAAACTTCCGATTTCAACTGTATATGATGGTGTGTATAGACATGGACAGTAGATAAATAGAAAAGGTGTGTACAACATTAGTTTTATAGGATGAGCCTTTACTAGAATAGAGTATATACAGTGCTCTCTGAAAGTATTCAGACCCATTAACTTTTTCAACATTTTGTTACGTTACAGCCTTATTCTAAAATGGATTCAATAGTTTTTCCCCTCATCAATCTACACACAATACCCCATAATGACTGGGGCAGGTAGCGTTCTCCTGGCATCCGCCAAACCCAGATTCGTCCATCGGACTGCCAGATGGTGAAGCGTAATTCGTCACTCCAAAAAACGCATTTCCACTGCTCTTGAATCCAATGGCTCTGTATATATATTCTGTGAGCTTGTGTGGCCTACCACTTAGCGGCTGAGCCGTTGTTGCTCCTAGACATATCCACTTCACAATAACAGCACTTACAGTTGACCGGGACAACCCTATCAGGGCAGAAATTTGACGAACTGACTTGTTGGAAAGGTGCCATCCTATGACGGTGCCTTGTTGAAAGTCACTGAGCTCTTCAGTAAGGCCATTCTACTGCCAATGTTTGTCTATAGAGATTGCATGGCTGTGTGCTCGATTTGATACACCTTTCAACAACAAGTGTGGCTGAAATAGTTGAATCCACTAATTTGAAGGGGTGTCCACATACTTTTGTATATATAGTGTAAACATGAGTGAAAAAAAGACAATATGTCACATCACAGTGACAGGTCATGTGGCGGCTGAGCCAGTACAGTAAGGTTGTGGTGTGACTTTAAACATCTTTTATATTAAGGCATTTGGCAACCCGTTACGAAAACGAAATAGAACTGACGAGTGCGCTATGGTGCAAAACAGGGGGTTGGCATAGATCGTTGACAACATTTTATCTCCAATAATAAATAAATGTGCACAATGAACACTTGTTTTCGCTCATACATAGGTACAGTTGTTTTGTTTAGCTAGCTATCTAATTTTAGCCATATTAGCATAGATGTTACATCAGTCAAAACACCTTAAAACGAGATGGTATCAAGAACAAGATAAAACTAGGTAAAACAAGCCACCTACAATACCCACATGGCAGCTTATTGTCATTGTTCCTAGCTATCTGACCATCCAGAATCACAACATGGACTTCTGCCCCATTGAAGCGTGCTAATCGTTTTTTGTGAAGTCAGCTAACCCATCTATAGCAACAGGTACCCTTCCTGCGGTCCATACAAAACACGATACTCAGAGACTGCAAGATAAAGAATCCCAGACAAAGTATCTCTGGCCTGTTTCAGGATCTGTGTAGCACACAACATTAGTAAAGTGACAGGCTGACATTGCCAAACATTTCTGCCTGCTTGTTCTGTCTTGACCAGTTTGTCCAGCTAATCGGTGCACTACTCGCCATCTGCTGTATGATCTTCCTGGGTTTCGCTGATGACGTGTTGAACCTGCGCTGGAGACACAAGCTCCTGCTGCCCACCATAGCCTCCCTGCCGCTGCTCATGGTCTACTTCACCAACTTCGGCAACACTGTCATTGTGGTGCCCAAGCCCTTCAGGCTCTTACTGGGGATGCACTTGGATCTGGGTGAGTAAATGTCACAAGAAAAATGACAGACTGGAGAGGCAAACATAACTTCATCTGTATCACATATTTCGTTTGGGTACAATGCAAATTTCTCTTGAAGGTCCACTTAGTTTGCACACAGCCACAGGAGAGGTGGATTAGAAATATCCATAGTGTTTCTTCAGGCAAAGCTGGTTGAAATTATATAAATTACAACTACTTTACAAACAGTATATCTATTTGGTTGTAATGATGTAATTTCAACCAGTTTTGCCCGCTGGCAGTGTTGTATCAATTTCAGTAACATTGTAAGTCATCCTCCATGCTTTGTTGTACATCTTATGCTGACTGATGTTATTACCTCTTCTCTGTAGGTATTCTCTACTATGTCTACATGGGCATGCTGGCAGTGTTCTGTACTAATGCCATCAACATCCTGGCAGGCATCAACGGCATCGAGTCAGGACAGGCACTCTTCATCTCCGGCTCTATCATCATCTTCAACCTGCTTGAGCTTGGAGGTAAGTGGCGGTTTTCTATCTTTCATCAACATCCCCTGTTCTCAGTGCTCCAATTATGTGTCTACACATCCTACCAAATGTAAAAAAAAAAAAAAAAAGTCAAGTAACCTTTCCTGGTCTAATATATAGAAATGTGGATGTAATTGTGCACACTCTTTTTGACTTTTGCAGGAGACTACAGAGACGACCACATTTTCTCCCTTTACTTCATGCTCCCGTTCTTTTTCACAACTTTAGCACTTTTCTACCACAACTGGTGAGTAGGAGACACTGGCCGTGTCTGAAATCTGCCTTGTCTACTACTTACTAAAACGACATACTCTGTTTAGTAAAAACCAAAAGCAGTAAGCAACAAATATAAACATACAGTGCCTTGAGAAATGATCCATACTCTTGAACGTATTCCACATTTTCTTGTTACAGCCTGAATTCAAATTTGATTAAATAAATAAAAATTAAAAACGATCTCACCTATCTACAGACAATACCCCATACTGACAAATTGAAAACATGTTTTGAAAAATGTTAGCAAATTTATTGAAAATGAAATACAGATATCTCATTTACATAAGTATTCACACCCCTGAGTCAATACATGTTAGAATCACCTTTGGCAGCGATTACAGTTGTGAGCCTTTCTGGGTAAGTCTCTAAGAGCTTTGCACACCTGGATCGTACAATATTTCACATTATTCTTTTTAAAATTCTTTAAGCTGTCAAGTTGGCTGTTGATCATTGCTAGACAGCTATTTTCAAGTTTTTACATAGATTTTCAAACCGATTTAAGTCAGAACTGACTAGGCCACTCAGGAACATTCAATGTCATCTTCGTAAGCAACTCCAGTGTATATTTGGCCTTGTGTTTTAGGTTGTTGCCCTGCTGAAAGGTGAATTTGTCTCCCAGTGTCTGTTGGAAAGCAGACAACCAGGTTTTCCTCTAGGATTTTATTCCCTTTCTTTTTATCCTAAAAAACTCCCTAGTCCTTGCCGATGTCAAGCATACCCATAACATGATGGAGCCACCACCATGCTTGAAAATATGGAGTGGCACTCTGTGTTGTTGGATTTGACCCCAAACATATTTTTTTGTATTCAGGACATAAAGTTAATTTCTCTGCCACATTTATTTTTATTTTTATTTTTTAATATTTTTATTCTGTACAGGCTTCCTTCCACTCTGTCATTTAGGTTAGTATTGTGGAGTAACTACAAGGTTGTTGATCCATCCTCAGTTTTCCCCTCCTCAGTTTTCCCCTATCACAGCCATTAACTTCTTAGGGAGCGGCTGCATAGGTGACGGTTTTGGAGAGTCTGGCGTGCCCAAAGTAAAATGCCTGCCACTCAGGCCCAGAAGATAGGATATGCACATAATTAGTACTATTGGATAGGAAACACTCTGAAGTTTCTAAGAGTGTTAAAATAATGTATGTGAGTATAACAGAACTGATATAGCAGGCAAAAACCCAATGACAATCCAACCCGGATTTGCAGTTTCTTTTGTACTTGACCTTCTTCTCAAGGCTGCCTATTCATTTTTATTTTAACCAGGACTGAGACTGCAGTACCTATGGCTTCCACTAGATGTCAGCAGTCTATATACAAAGTGATTGGAGTAAGCAAAACGGATAGGAAGAGGAAGTAGTCAGGGGACCACTTTTGTAAACAAGGTTTGACATGCGCGAGATTGTGAACGTGCACCACTTTATTTTCCTTTCCTATCGTTCACGTTATCGTCTGGTTGAAATATTACAGCAAATATACACAAAAGGATACCTAAGAATACATTAAAAATGATGTTTGATTTGTTTGTAGAAAGTTTATAGGTATAATTTGAACATGTTCTCTTCATGGTTCAATGGGCGACTCAACGGTGGATTTTATGATCATAACGTGCCAACCAAACGGAGATTTATGGATATAATAAATTACTTTTCCTAACAAAAGAACCATTGGATGTCTTCGTTGGACACTTGGGAAGCCCTCAGCAGAAGTTCTTCGAAAGGTAAGGGATTTGTTTTCGCTGTGATATGTGTTTTGTGTGAACCACGCTGGTTTATGAATTTATGCTAATGCAGAAATATTAGAGGTGCTATCCTCAAACAATCAAATGTTGTGCTTTCCGCCGTAAAGCCTTTTGAAATCTGACAACGCTGTGATATTGCCAAGAAGCAGAGCTTTTGATGACTATGCAACACTTGTATATTGATGAATGTTTAATAATTCAACTTTTGGATTTTGAATTTAGCGCCCCACTGCTCCCTAAGTAGTTAAACTCTGTAACTGTTTTAAAGTAACCATTGTCCTCATGGTGAAATCCCTGAGCGGTTTCCTTCCTCTCCAGCAACTTAGTTAGGAAGGATGCCTGTATCTTTGTAGTGACTGAGTGTATTGAAACACCATTCAAAGTGTAATTAATAATTTCATCATGCTCAAAGGGATATTCAATGTCTGCTTTTTTTATTTTTACCCATCTATCAATAGGTGGCTTTTGCGCTAGGCATTGGAAAACATCTCTGGTCTTTGTGGTTGAATCAGTATTTGAAAATCACTGCTAGACTGAGGGACCTTACAATTAGCTGTATGTGTGAGGTACAGAGATGGGTTAGTCATTTGAAAATCGTGTTAACCTCTAAAAGTCTGTTGGGGAGGGGGTCCTACTAAACTAACCTATGGAATTGTTTTAAGATGGTCATACCATGGATCATTTAGCTATTTGATTTAAAATTGTAGAACCCCTTTAAGTATCAAAAAAATATTTAAAAACATGTTTTGATAAAATATTGATTTTGGCTTTTACTACTATAGCCCATAGAAACACATGGAATAACACATTCATAAATGGCAAAAAAAGAAAGTAAATAAATAATTAGGTTTTGAAGTGTCTGTCCTATATCTAGAAGATATAAGAAAACAGGAAATATTTTAGTTTTTTTTTTACACAACCCCATATTTTTTGGGGCACAAAACTACCTTCATACTTCCATTCATTTGTATTAGTTACGTTCAGACGAGTCAACTGAGACTTGTTGGGGTAGTAGCACAAAACGGAGAACCATGGTGTTCATGAGTCTCCTCTTTTTGTAGGCCAAACCGTTACGGATGCGCATTACTGCCATTCATTAATTTGGGTACAGTGCGTCTCCTTATCTCATTATCAGCTGATTCCTCAAAAGTGTGCAGTTAATCCTGCTAAATGAAAAGGCGAAATGAGTCCTGGCATTTAAGCAAACTAGATTTTTTTACTCTAAAATGTTATATTTTTGCATACTTAATGCCTACAATTAAAATGCAAGTATAGGTATTCAGACACAGCTATTGTTTATGGTGTTGCTGTTATAAAGCATGTTGTAAATTATTGCCAACATACACTACATGTGTTGCCTTTACTACAGGTACCCTTCATCCGTGTTTGTGGGAGACACTTTTTGCTACTTTGCGGGGATGACCTTTGCAGTGGTAGGAATCCTGGGGCACTTCAGCAAAACCATGCTGCTCTTCTTCATTCCTCAAGTGGTCAACTTTGTCTACTCACTACCCCAGCTATTCCATGTAGTACCCTGTCCCAGGCACCGCCTCCCCAGGTAACACTACAGCTCTTTCTCCCTTACTCCTATGATAGTATACATATCGTATAGTACTTTTATGATACAATTCCATTATCTTTTCTTTTCAGATTATAATCCCTTGTTATAAAAGTGATCCTCATTGTGGTTTTTTTTCTCCTAAATTTGCCTGATGGATGAAGACTGAACCCAGACACAGGAAAACTAGGAATGAGTTGGTCTAAATTCAAAAGGAGGGACCTCTCCAAATTGGGAAATCTTATTTTACAGGTAATCAATATGTACACATGTTGAGGTATGAATTTGACATTTATTTGGTTGTCCAAAAGAGTGGAATCAGTGCAAATGTTTGACTTGGATCAGGTAGATTGATATGAATGAAAGAAAGCTTTGACTTGAGTGGATAATGAATGACAGTGTATTTATAATTTGTGCTGTTGTGTATTTTTCACCCATCAGGTGGCAGAGATGCTGCGGGTGCTGGAAGTGAAGCGTGGACAGGAGGGCGATGATGAGTTTGTGGAGTGCAACAACATGACCTTAATAAACCTGGTGCTGAAGATACTGGGACCCACACACGAGCGAGATCTCACCACCATCATGCTGCTCATACAGGTATCGACAACAGGTCTAATTTCTGAGTAAAATCAAATCACATTTTATTAGTCACATGCGCAGAGTTGTAGACTTTACAGTGAAATGCTTACTTACGAGCCCCTAACCAACAATGCAGTTAAAAAAAACAAGGATAAGAAATAAAAGTAACAAGTAATTAAAGAGCAGCAGTGAAATAACAATAGCGAGACTATATAGAGGGGGGTATGTTTATGTTCAGGAGTCTTATGGCTTGGGGATAGAAGCTGTTTAGAAGCCACTTGTACCTAGCTCCGGTACCACTTGTCGTGCGGTAGCAGAGAGAACAGTCTATGACTAGGGTGGCTGGAGTCTTTGACAATTTTTAGGGCCTTCCTCTGACACCACCTGGTATAGAGGTCCTGGATGGCAGGAAGCTTGGCCCCAGTGATGTACTGGGCATTACGCACTACCCTTTGTAGTGCCTTGCGGTCGGAGGCCGAGCAGTTGCCATACCAGGCAGTGATACAACCCGTCAGGATACTCTCGATAGTGCAGCTATAAAACCTTTTGAGGATCTGAGGACCCATGACAAATCTTTTCAGTCTCCTGAGGGGGAATAGGTTTTGTCGTGCCTTTTTCACAACTGTCTTGGTGTGCTTGGACCATGTTAGTTTGTTGGTGGCACTTGAAGCTCTCAACCTGTTCCACTTCAGATCAGATGCTGCTGCAAGTGGTGTTGGATGGCCAGTAGGAGGCACTTTTTCCTCAGGTCTAAAAAAAATATCCCAATGCCCCAGGGCAGTGTTTGGGGACATTGCCCTGTGTAGGGTGCCGTCTTTCGGATGGGTCGTTAAACGGGTGTCCTGACTCTCGGAGGTAATTAAAGATCCCATGGCACTTATCGTAAGAGTAAGGGGTGTTACCCTGGTGTCCTGGCTAAATTCCCAAGCTGTCCCTCATACCATCACGGTCACCTAATCATCCCCAGCTTACAATTGGCTCATTCATCCCCCTCCTCTCCCCTGTAACTATTCCCCAGGTCATTGCACTAAATGAGAACATGTTCTCAGTCAACTTACCTGGTAAAATAAAATAAAAATATAAAAAAAATCTCCTTTGTATTGATCACGTTGAGGGAGAGGTTGTTCTCCTGGCACCACTCTGACCTCCTCCCTATAGGCTGTCTCGGCGTTGTCTGTGATCAGGCCTACCACTGTTGTGTCATCGGCGAATGTAATGATGGTGTTGGAGTCGTGCCTAGCCGTGCAGTCATGAGTGAACAGGGAGTACAGGAGGGGACTGAGCACGCACCCCTGACGGGCCCGTGTTGAGGATCAGCGTGGCGGACGTGTTGTTACCTACCCTTACCACCTGGGGGATTCCCGTCAGGAAGTCCAGGATCCAGTTGCAGAGGGAGGTGTTTAGTCCCAGGGTCCTTAGCTTATTGATGAGCTTTGAGGGCACTATGGTGTTGAACACTGAGCTGTAGTCAATGAATAGTATTCTCACATAGGTGTTCCTTTTGTCCAAGTGGGAAAGGGCAGTGTGGAGTCCAATAGAGATTGCATCATCTGTGGATCTGTTGAGGCGGTATGCAAATTGGAGTGGGTCTAGGGTTTCTGGGATAATGGTGTTGATGTGAGCCATGACCAGCCTTTCAAAGCACTTCATGGAAAAAGACGTGAGTGTTACGGGTCATTTAGGTAGGTTACCTTAGTGTTCTTGGGCACAGAGACTATGGTGGTCTGCTTAAAACATGTTGGTATTACAGACTCGGACAGGGAGAGGTTGAAAATGTCAGTGAAGACACTTGCCAGTCGGTCAGCGTATGCTCGCAGTACACGTCCTGGTAATCCGTATGGCCCTGCGGCCTTGTGATTGTTGACCTGTTTAAAGGTCTTACTCACATCGGCTGTCACATACATGTTATTATGTATGTGACATATGTATCACTGTCAATGTTGACAGTTCTGTAAGTCGCTTAGTCTGCTAAAATTGCCCAATTGTTAAAATATTATGAATAAGTTAAGGTGGTCGGCCACACAAGCTCACAGAAACGGGATCGTCATGCGCAATGCCAACCATCGGCTGGAGTGGTTTAAAGCTCGACGCCATTGGACTCTGGAGCAGTGGAAACGCATTCTCTGGAGTGATGAATCACGCTTCATCATCTGGCAGTCCGAAGGACTAATCTGGGTTTGGCGGATGCCAGGAGAACGCTACCTGCCCCAATGCATAGTGCCAACTGTAAAGTTTGGTGGAGGAAGAATAATGGTCTGGGGCTGTTTTTCATGGTTCGGGCTAGGCCCCTTATCTCCAGAGAAGGGAAATCTTAACGCTACAGCATACAATGACATTCTAGACGATTCTTTGCTTCCGACTTTGTGGCAACAGTTTGGTAATGTAGTGTATTTGAAGCCCCTTGGTGAGCATTTCTAAGATATCTTTGAATAACCTTTAACGCATAATTCATTTGTCTCAGGTACTGGGGAGTGCGTTGGCTTTCGGGATCCGCTATCACCTGGTTCGCCTCTTCTACGACGTCTAGAGACGCTACAGCTACAGAGAAAGCTGAGAGACTACAGAGAGGGATGTCCAACTATGCTGGACCAACCACGTCTGATCCATGATGATGATTTTGCCTATTGACTATTGATTCCTTGATTATTGCTTCACCTATCCTTATCTGCTTTCAAATGGGTCTGTTTACAACAAGACTGACAGCTGAAGATGACCTCAGTTCTTCAAAGGAAAAAGAACCGGCGAAAAATCATGCCACTCAAAGGCATCACAATTGATAGAATTCAGGATCTGCTAAATTAACTATTTCAGGATGATCAATTAAGCACTAGATTAATGGCAATCATACTGTTGTGAAAAGAAAGGCAAGAGGTCCATGTACAGGTCGAAACTCTATTGAGGTTGGCTACTCTTTGTGACAGACAAATTGCATATGGAGGGATTGGGAGGAGGGGTTTAAAGCGTTTATTTAGTCCTAGAGGAGTTGAGGGTGGAGGGAACTCAGAGCAGTAGGGGTGAGATTACAAAGGCTACATGAAGATGTTACTTTTCTTGGTATTGCCGATTAGGAGGTGTATTTTTATGAACAAGAAGGACATGGAATGTGAACAATTTAGAATGTATTTGTAAGCTTTGCCCTTGTTATGCTAATTTGTTTTGACACTGGACAATTCTGCTGGTTGTAGGAATGTAAATACAAGTGTAAAAAACTTGAGTGATGTTTTACTCTTGTAATGGAATACTCCAACCAGGAAGCGCTCAGAACAAATCCTTTCCTTTCTGAAATGGTTATTTAATCATTTTAAGACACTGAAATAATGCTGAATACAGTCACTACTGATATTTCTAACCAGAAGGATTGAAACGGATCTGTTTTTTGAGGACAATATTCTAGTTGTACAGAACCGCCTTACAGTACATGATTGGCCAAGACAGAACTGGGGCTGACTCAGACAGTAAGTACAGTATGAATGAAGACGGTACAGCAGAGAGGAAGAGGCGAAGCTAGAGGTTTTAGTCCGGCCAAAATATATCCACGAAAAATAAGGTCCACAAACATTGTTTTTATTGCTAATTTGCTACCTGGGGCTTAGACGGGTATGCTGACAACAACATCGAAAAATATGCGCACGATTCAATGGAGCAGAAGTCCGTGGCCGTGAGTGGTAAGCCTGAAGCAACCGACTGCAGATGAATGTCGAGTGAAGTCGGTGGAGATGCATCTAGTACAGCCAAAAGTCGTACACTGTGGTTTTCCAACAGCAAGGCTCAATGCAACATGGCAGTGTTGCCATTGTTTATAAAAGTTTTTCTTTGTAATGTCTAAATAAACAAGTCTCCAACCCCCTTATCACAGTCAAACTAAATATACAGTGCATTAGGAAAGTGTTCAGGCCCCTCGACTTTTTTCACATGTTGTTACGCCTTATTCTAAAATGGATTAAAATGTTTTTTGCCTTCATCAATCTACACACAATAGTAAGTAAAAATCAAGACATTTTTATACATTTATAAATAAAAAAATCACATTTACATAAGTATTCAGACGCTTTACTCAATACTTTCTTGAGACACCTTTGGCAGCGATTACAGCCTCAAATCTTCTTGGGTATGACGCTACATGCTTGGCACACCTGTAATTGGGGAGTTTCTCAGATTCTCTAGCTCTGTCAGGTTGGATGGGGAGCGTCGCTGCACAACTATTTAATCAAATTTTATTGGTCACATACACATGGTTAGCAGATGTTATTACGAGAGTACCAGAGCCGGTCCTGACCACCCTGGGGCCCTAAGCAAAATTCTACTAAGGGGCCCTCCTACCTGACCCGTGAGCCATGTAAACCATTTGCCATTGCCACACAGTCACACCTGACACCCCAGTGCTCCCACTACAATCCTCCCTCCTTTAAAACAGTTTGCTCCATCTGTCGGTCTAAGAATAAGTAGACCTATTGTTATGAATAAATTCATATGAGTTATATGTTTAATGACTAAATGTTTGTATGTTTAAGTAATGACTAAGAATATTCCGTTCTGAAAATGTATGCAAAATGTATGCAATAGGGATAGGGTTATAAGACAATGATAATCCAATTGATGTGTGTGTGTCTAGATATGTATAATGTATAGAGACTGGGACAAGGTGGTACCATCTTGCAATAAGAACAAAGAATTCTTTGTGAAACCATACTACAGGAGAGAGGCCTTCTCGTCCTTGGGACGGGAGGGAAGGCTAGGAGCTGTCCAGATTGACTTATGTTACAAGATTGTGATAAGCCAATACTGTGGGAAAGTACTATTTCCTAGAGAGGGTGGAGCATTTGTATCATTTGTGTTCAGCTTAAAGCTCATACAATATAAAAAGACTGTTCACATTTGGAGGGGAGAACTCTCGTGAATAAACATTCTGACATTTGACAATTGTAGACTGGACTTCTGTCTGTTTCATTTCAACCAGTATCTTACAAATTCTGGGTTACAGACGGAGTAGTTTAATTGAAGTTCAGTTTATGAATATTGAGAACATAATTCTCGTAACACCTATACAGAACAGAATGAGGTATAAACAAACAATATTTATCGAATATAATATCTTCTATAGAATCTTCAGATAAGTGAATATTAACATGAACATAAATAAGAAATTGTAGAAAATATAAAATGTAGAAAATAATTTAATATAACACTGAGCTTTGGCTCTGCTGCCTGGTAATTAGTCCAGTCCTCATAATATTATACAATTATCTTTGTCTATACAATGTAACATAAGCCTATAGGCTATGGCTGCAGCTATATGTCTTAAAAGAGTAAAATAAAACCTATACAGCTGTGTGATTAACTTTTGTTCCCACAGCATCAGCATGGGCACCAGTCTATCTGGACTATCTGGAAGAAATTGAGAAAGTATGTCACATAGTTAGTGAAGCAATCATCTACACAAATGCACTTCTGCCATACAATCTTAAATGTTACTAAGTGTGTAAACATTTGAATGTTTGAATTAAAATCTTACCATCAAAATATTCCTCTTCTGCACTTTCTTGAGGAAAAATCATCAATGATGTCATCATAGGACATGTGTTCCTGTGACACGGAAGACCTCAGGTAGCTTTTGATGAGCTTTCATTTTGAAAAGCTTCTCTTTGACAATGCTACTGTTACTGCAATTCTTAGGGCTATCCAAAGGTTAGGATAGAGTTCCTCCAGGTTTTTCCTCACAGAGAAAGGAAAGCAGCTCAAAGGCTGATTATTTCCATTATGAACCTCTATCTGATGGCAGATCAGGTCAATTCTGAATCTCGTGTCCCAGATCCATTCCACTGATGTCACAGTCATCTCTGAAGGTTAGTGTTTTCAACTTCCATGCAGTGAGACTTTAAAGATTCACTGGACGTCTGAGAGGCAGTGCTGAAGTACAGCAGCACTCCATATTTGGTTTTCACCTGGTTGAGTGTTTCAAATCTCTCATCCATGGATGTCACATCAGAGTCGACCACAATGTTGAAGTAGTTGACTTAAAGGTTTTTCAGTGCATCAGTCACTGGTTCATCAGGAGCCTCATAGCTGAAATGCATTTTGCTGTTTCTCAGTCTCTTTTCTTTCAGAACAGTCTCCACATTCATTTCTTCACAAATGCTTTTGGCTGTTGTCTGGGCCTCAGAGAATCCAGTTTCCCGGTACGTATGTAGTGAGGGAGGCCTTTGCGTTTGAGATTAAATTCACTGCGATATCCAACTGCATTGAGGTGGATTGGAGGAGCTTGTTCACCTTGTTTGTCATTGTCGGTATCTCACACCATATGACACAGCAAATCAAGAAGCGGTAGGACCCAAGTTCCTCTGCAAGTGCTTGTGCCTCCACTTTGGCCACAGGATCGTTGATCGTCTGTCTGGCTTCCAGTAATGCCTCCCGAACCTCAGAAGCCTGATACCTGATTGCATGAACCCTTTGGAGCCTACTATCCCATCTTGTGACACTCCATGACTTCACGGTTATGTTCACGTGTTTCTTCAACACTCCATCTTTGTGTGCCAGCTGAAAAGAAGGTGAAGAGCTTTGGCACATGCCCAAAAACCCCAACTGCATCTTTTGAAGATTTGGCAGCATCTGCAATGACAAGGTTTAGAGTATGTGCTCCACATGGGACGAATACAGCTCTGGGATTTTTGTACTCCTTGGTGCTTGCCCTTCGTGTTGGCCCCATTATCATAAGCTTGCCCTCTGCAACCTTCAAATGGAATCTTCAGCTCGTTTAGCTTATCTAAGATGACAGTGAACAGATTCAAGCCTGTTGTAACCTCAACATTCACAAAGCCGAGGAAGTGCTCCTTGATCTCTGGCTTTCCCTTTAAAGCCACGCTTCTCAGAATAATGGAAATTTGCTCCTGGTGACTGTCAGGTGTACAGTCCAAGATAATGGAGAAGTACTTTGAGTCATTATTGCTTCCAGAATCTTGTCACTCACAATCTGTATCAGCTCATTCTGTGCACACTTCCCAAGGTAATGAGCATGTGTCTTGCCATCTTTAATTTTGCTGGGATGATTTTCCATAACGGGGTCAAATTTTGCAAGTAATTCAACCTCTTTTAGGAAGTTTGTCTGATGAACCCCTGAATGCTAGGTTTCTTTCAGCCAGAGACTGGGTGATGCTTATTAAACGTGGAAGGACATCCCGCCATCTCTTTCTTTCAGCCTCCAAAATTGTCATTTGTATCTGGTCAAGAGTCTGTCCTCAATTTAGGTGCCGATCAATTTCTCTCCACTTAATCATGTTGTTTGTGTGTTCAGGACTACCCTCATGGTGTTTCAGAATGGCATTGATATTTGACCAGTCATTCACGCCTTCCTTTATTATTTTGTAGTCTTTTGTAGAAAAAAGCTTACAGCTTTTTACAGATTGAGTATGAAAGCCAGCTCCTGGTAATGTTTTCCCCATTTGACAGCTGTCTCTGTAATAAGCCTGAATGGAAACCTCTTCTAGACTTGTCTTTCGGGTAAGAAAAATCAAGTCCTGGTTTGAATGGACCTCAGCGCACTAACTCAGTCCTCATAAAGTCTGTTAAGACTTGGGGCCAATCTGCTGGGTCATTTGGTGGAGCAGCAACTGTTCTATTAGGGTCTGAGCTGCTTGTATCTGATGCTGGCTGTACACCTCTGGTTGTGCTAGTACTGGCTGAGGCTGCCTGTACTTCACCTGGGTCTGTGTACTTTCTGAAGATGGCTATATTGGGTCTGTGTTAGTATTTTCTGAAGCCAGCTGTATTGGGTCTGTGTTGGTACTTTCTGAAGCTGCCAGTACTGGGTCTGTGTTAGTATTTGCTGAAGCCAGCTATACTGGGTCTGTGTTAGTACTTGCTGATGACGGCTGTATTTGGTCTGTGTTAGTATTTGCTGAACCAGGTGCACTGGGTCTGTGTTGGTACTTGCTGAAGCTGCCAGTACTGGGTCTGTGTTAGTATTTGCTGAAACCAGGTGTACTGGGTCTGTGTTAGTACTGGCTGAAGCTGCCAGTACTGTGTCCGTGTTAGTACTTGCTGATGACGGCTGTATTTGGTCTGAATTAGTATTTGCTGAACCAGCTGTACTTGGTCTGAATTAGTATTTGCTGAACCAGCTGTACTGGGTCTGTGTTAGTACTTGCTGAAGCTGCCAGTACTGGATCTGTGTTAGTACTTGCTGAAGCTGCCAGTACTGGGTCTGTGTTAGTATTTGCTGAAACCAGGTGTACTGGGTCTGTGTTAGTACTGGCTGAAGCTGCCAGTACTTTGTCTGTGTTAGTACTTGCTGATGACGGCTGTATTTGGTCTGAATTAGTATTTGCTGAACCAGCTGTACTGGGTCTGTGTTAGTACTTGCTGAAGCTGCCAGTACTGAGTCTGTGTTAGTATTTGCTGAAGCCGGGTGTACTGGGTCTGTGTTAGTACTTGCTGAAGCTGCCAGTACTGTGTCTGTGTTAGTACTTGCTGATGACGGCTGTATTTGGTCTGAATTAGTATTTGCTGAACCAGCTGTACTGGGTCTGTGTTAGTACTTGCTGAAGCTGCCAGTACTGAGTCTGTGTTAGTATTTGCTGAAGCCGGGTGTACTGGGTCTGTGTTAGTACTGGCTGAAGCTGCCAGTACTGTGTCTGTGTTAGTACTTGCTGATGACGGCTGTATTTGGTCTGAATTAGTATTTGCTGAACCAGCTGTACTGGGTCTGTGTTAGTACTTGCTGAAGCTGCCAGTACTGAGTCTGTGTTAGTATTTGCTGAAGCCGGATGTACTGGGTCTGTGTTAGTACTTGCTGAAGATGGCTGTATTTGGTCTGTGTTAGTACTTGCTGAAGCTGCCAGTACTGGGTCTGTGTTAGTATTTGCTGAAGCTGCCAGTACTGGGTCTGTGTTAGTATTTGCTGAAGCCGGATGTACTGGGTCTGTGTTAGTACTGGCTGAGGCTGGATGTGGATCAACTGAGTCTGTGGTTGTACTGGCTGATGATCCAGCATCTCCTCTACTGACAAACTTAAGCATAGCATCTGTAAATTATAGATAACAATACTATTATTAATTTTATCAGCTGCATAAGGCCCATTCAAACTGGCTCCCCCAGATGTCCTTTAATACATTTTCAAATATAAAATACTATTTATACTATGGCTTGGCTGAATACTTGATGGTTATTATTTACTGAGATGTGCATCCATATTACCCATTATGCCCAGCTACTCAACATTTTAAATTCAATATAAAAACATCAATAGTCAATGTCAATCCATTGCTTTCCATCTTCCATTAGTCTTCCATCTTCCATCTTTTCCGGAGATGCAGTTTCAAAACATATTATCAAATGCAATAAATAGTTGTATTTCACTCTCACTTTTGTCAGGCACAAAGTCACAGAACACAGCCCTGGAAGTGGCTGGCAAGAAAGACAGACTAGAGATGCACTGCAAGCTAGCACATCAACTTAACGTTACTGTTATTTGCTGACATCAAACGTGGAGGAGAGAACACAAGTTTACCTGATTGCTGTTCCCACAATTCACTCTCATTATGTTTTTCTTTTCTCTTTTTCGTGACCAGAAGGATAGTTCCTCTTCATCCTCTCATCGAAGTTGTAAACATTGATACCTGCTTTGACACGAGGGGGAGGCGGGGCCCTTGCGTATTTTGCGGGGCCCTACGCAACTTGCATAATGAGCGTATAGGGCCGCCCGGCTCTGAGTGTAGTGAAATGCTTGCGCTTCTAGTTCCGACAGTGCAGCAATATCTAACAATTCCACAACAGATACCTAATACACACAAATCTAAGTAAAGGAATGGAATAGGAATATATAAATATATGGATGAGCAATGACAGAGCGGCATAGGCTAAGTTGCAATAGATAGCATAGAATACAGTATATGCATATAAGATGAGTAATGAAAGATATGTAAACATTATTAAAGTGACTAATGATTCCAAGTCTGCAGCAGCCTCTCTGTGCTAGTGATGGCTGTTTAACAGTCTGATGGCCTTGAGATAGAAGCTGTTATTCAGTCTCTCTGTCCCAGCTTTGATGCACTTGTACTGACCTCGCCTTCTGGATGGTAGCGGGGTGAACAGGCAGTGGCTTTGGTGGTTGTTGTCCTTGATGATGTTTTTGGCCTTTTTTACAGGGAGTATAGGAGGGGGCTGAGCACTCACCCTTGTGGGGCCCCAGTGTTGAGGATCAGCGAAGTGGAGATGTTGTTTTCTACCTTCACCACCTGGGGGCGGTCCGTCAGGAAGTCCAGGACCCAATTGCACAGGGCGGGGTTGAGACCCAGGGCCTCAAGCTTAATGATGAGCTTGGAGGGTACTATGGTGTTGAATGCTAAGCTGTAGTCAATGAACAGCATTCTTATATAGGTATTCATTTTGTCCAGATGAGATAGGGCAGTGTGCAGTGTGATGGTGATTAAATTGTCTGTGGACCTATTGGGGCTGTAAGCAAATTGAAGTGGGCCTAGGGTGACAGGTACGTTGGAGGTGATATGATCCTTGACTAGTCTGTCAAAGCACTTCATGATGACAGAAGTGAGTGCTACGGGGCGATAGTAATTTAGTTCAGTTACCTTTGCATTCTTGGGTACAGGAACAATTGTGGCCATCTTGAAGGATGTGGGGACAACAAACTGGGATAGGGAGAGATTGAATATGTCCGTAAACACACCAGCCAGCTGGTCTGTGCATGCTCTGAGGATGTGGCTAGGGATGCCGTCTGGGCCGACAGCTTTGCGAGGGTTAACACGTTTAAATGTCTTACTCACGTCGGTGGCACTGTATTATCCTCAAAGCGGGGCAAAGAAAGTGTTTAGTTTGTCTGGAAGCGAGACGTCGGTTTACGTGACATGGCTGGTTTTCCACGAGTCTCTTGTCTGAGCAATGGAAATTGCGACTCCACTTTGTCTCTATACTCACATGTTGCTTGTTTGATTGACATGTGGAGGGAATAACTACACTGTTTGTAGTCTGCCATATTCCCAGTCGCCTTTCCATGGTTAAATGCGGTGGTTTGTGCTTTCAGTTTTGTGCGAATGCCGCCATCTATCCACGGTTTCTGGTTAGGGTAGGTTTTAATAGTCACAGTGGGTACAAAATCTCCTTTACACTTCCTTATAAACCCACTCACCGAATCAGCGTATACGTCGATATTATTCTCTGAGGCTACCCGGAACATATCCCAATCCGCGTGATCAAAACAATCTTCAAGCGTGGATTCTGATTGGTCAGACCAGTGTTAAATAGTCCTTAGCACGGGTGCTTCCTTGCTTCCTGTTTGAGTTTCTACCTATAGGAAGGGGGGAGCAAAATGGAGTCGTGGTCAGAGTTGCCGAAAGGAGGGCGGGGGAGGGCATTGTATGCATTGCACAAGTTAGAGTAACAGTGGTCCATAATTTTTCCAGCGCGAGTGCTACAGATGATATGCTGATAGAATTTAGGTAGCCTTGATCTCAAATTAGCTTTGTAAAAGTCCCCAGCTACAATAAATGCAGCCTCAGGATATATGGTTTCCAGTTTGCATAAAATCCAGTGAAGTTCCTTGAGGGCCGTTGTGGTATTGGCTTGAGAGGGGATATACACGGCTGTGACAATAATGAAAGAGAATTTTCTTGAGTTCCTGTATGTTGTTATAATTACACCATGAGTCGTTAATCATAAAACATACACCCCCGCCCTTCTTCTTCCCGGAGAGATGTTTAATTCCTGTTGGCGCAACGCACCGAGAATCATGGTGGCTTTACCGACCCCGACAGCATATCCTGAGAGAGTCATGTTTCCGTGAAACAGAGTATGTTACAATCCCTGATGTCTCTCTGGAAAGCAACACTTGCCCTAATTTCGTCGGCCTTGTTATCTAAGGACTGGACATTAGCGAGTAATACACTCGAAAGCGGTGGGTGCTGTACGCGCCTCTGAAGTCTGACAAGACCGCTCCATCTTCCTCTTCTCTGGCGACATTGTTTTGGGTCGGCCTCTGGGATCAGTTCAAATGCCCTGGGTGGTGCGGACAAAGGATCCGCTTCGGGAAAGTCGTATTCCTGGTCGTAGTGCTGGTAAGTTGAGGTCACTCTGATATCCAATAGTTCTTCCCGGCTGTATGTAATAACACTTAAGATTTTCTGGGCTCACAATGTAAGAAATTATACATAAAAAAATATATATATTGCAAAGTTTCCTAAGGACTAAAAGCGAGGCAGCCCTCTCTGTCTGCGCCCTTCTCCACCGATTGTTCAGTTTGGCCGAACGGCCAGCAGTAGTTAGAGTCTTGGTGGTTGTAAACTTCTTCCATTTAATAATGGAAGAAGTTTGTTCTTGGTGGCCTTCAATGCTGCAGAAATGTTTTGGTACCAATCCCGAGATCTGTGCCTCAACACAATCCTGTCTCGGAGCTCTAATGACAATTTATTTGACCTCATGGCTTGATTTTTGCTCTGACATGCACTGTCAACTGTGGGACCTTATATAGACAGGTGTGTGCCTTAACCCCAAAAATGTTCACTTTATTTAACTAGGCAAGTCAGTTAAGAACACATTCTTATTTACAATGACGGCCTACCGGGGAACAGTGGGTTAACTGCCTTGTTTAGGGGAAGAACGACAGATTTTTACCTTGTCAGCACCTTTTCGGTTACTGGCCCAACACTCTAACCACTAGGCTACCTTGCCGCCCAACCAAATCATGTCCAATTAATTGAATTTACCCCAGGTGGACTCCAATCAAGTTGTAGAAACATCTCAAGGATGATAAATGGAAACAGGACGCACCTGGGCTCAATTTCGAGTCTCATAGCAAAAGGTCTGAATACTTAGTAAATAAGGTATTTCTGTTTTTTATTTGTACTAAATTTGCAAACATTTAAAAAAAAGTGTTTTTCGCTTTGTCATTAAAATATATGTAAAAAACTCAAATGTAGAAAAGTTACATTTGTCCTCTGAAGAGGGGGGTAGATGGGCCAATAAAATAGAACTAAAGAGAGTGTAAGTAGGGTTAGTTGGTGAGTTTCCCCTTACACTGTAATGAGCTTTGGGTGTATAGAGCCATATAAGTCCAATTATTAAATGTTTTGTCATCTTCCATTGCTTGCATGCCTTTGTAAAGAGATGGAAATTGGTACAAAATACCAACAAGGTAGACTGCAAGGTTATGTTTACATAAATATGACCTATATTAACTGCCTAGGTGCCAAATAAAGTAACAGGTGTAATGCAGTGAACATTATGCCATAATCCAGTCCGTGTATTGGTACTGTGGGATTCCAGTTCTATGTTTTACAATAGCCAGACAGTGAGAGTTATATGCCATGTGAACTATATAATGCCAGCATACTTCTGAGTAAAGTTAAACTAAAGTATAAGAACGCCCCGACCTCAGTTCTTATAAACATAAGCGATCTAAATAACTGTGCATGTTACAATTGGCGACGAGTGAAACGCACAAAAGAATGCAATTTACAAGACGAACTACGTGGCTATGTGAGTAAACGCCGACAGCAACAACAGCCTAGCTAACATTGTAAATTACTGTTCAATACCAGAATGGCTAATTGACCGAACATTCCGATGTTTGATGTGCACACAGAACCCAGCTCAATCGGCTCGATGTGGAAAAAAAAATATCAACAGATTCAACAATTTTCTAGTGGGATTAGACATCGCGGATAGCGCACAGAAATGGGCATTACTGTTACACTATGCAGGGTCGGATGTGTACGATGTATTTGACACGCTGCAAGATACCGGAGCAGCTGATGACATTGATACAGCTGTTGGCAAGCTCAACGCATATTTATGTCCAAAAGTCAACACAGAATATGAAACCTATGTTTTCAGACAAGCAAGACAAAATGAAAACGAAACCTTGGACGCTTACCACACAAGATTGAGATAACTAGCATCCACATGCGAGTTTGCAAACGTTGATAAAGAAATAAAGCCACAGGTCATAATAAGCTGCAGTTCCGCGTGCCTCCGCTGGATGGCGCTAAAGGATGGTTCAATGGCTCTCCAACAACTACTTGATACAGGCAGTGCACAAGAAATGTCGGATAGACAAGCTGCAGGCATGGAGAATGTTCAATCAAAATCACAAAAATAACTTTGTGTGCGCTGTACAAAATAAAAAATATAATAAAAGCCAGGGCTACGTAAATGAAAGTGACACGTCAAAACAGAACATGCAATAACCGTAGACAAAAAGGATGTGGAAAGTTGAATCACTTTCTAAAATGCTGTAGGTCACAAACCACAGAGTCCACTCCTCCAGTTGTCCGAAACACAAGTGCATAAAGTGCAGTCACATGATGACAAGAAGACAAACACAAGACACCTCACCAAGTTCTATTGATGATGATGATTATGTGTATGTTGTGTGTACACTACAGAAACCGTCGCAACCACACATCCAAGTTACCATTATGAACACAACTGTGGATGTTATTATTGATTCGGGAGCAAGTGCTAACATTGTTGAGGATGTCACATATGACAAGTTAATGCCCAGCTGTGAATTAAAACAGGCCAAGGCAAACATCTTTGCTTATGGCCCATCCGAACCACGTCCACTGAGAGGAAAATTTACAGCACCAGTCCGCTCCAAGACTAAGATGGTAGATACCACTTTTTATGTAATCAAAGGTGACTCTGGCTCACTACTACAGACCTTGGACTTCTGAAAATAATCAACTCTATCCACTCCAAGTGAACCAGCTAATGGTTCATTCATAAGCCAGCTTACCAATGAATACCAGGACCTCTTCCAAGGTATAGGACAACTCAAAGACTTTCAAGTGAAGCTGCACGTTGATGACACAGTGCAACCAGCAGTACAACCACACAGGAGGATTCTATTTCACATGAGAGAAGAAGTTAAACAGCAGCTTGACACACTAAAAAGCCAAGTTACATCCAGACTCAAGGTACATAACAACCTTCACTATACATACTGGCCTCTGGAGATACACCAGACTGAACTTTGGCATAAATCCAGCTGCCAAGGTGTTTCAAAAGTGCTACAAGGCATTCCCAACGTGAGAAACATGAGCGATGGCATCCTAGTCTACAGTAGATCTCAAGATGAACACAACGCATGTCTCAAAGCTGTGTTTCAGAGATTGAGAGAGAAAAATCTCACGCTGAACAAAGGAAAATGTTAATACAGCAAAACAACACTTGAGTTTTATGGCTATGTTTTCTCAGAGAAAGGCGAATCGCAGATCCAAAGAAAATCAAAGCCATACAGAATCTGCCAGCGCCTCGGAAGTTCACAGTCTCCTGGGCATGACAAAATACTGCTCACTGTTCATACCAGATTTTGCAACAACCGCACAGCCTATTCGCGAGCTCACAAGAAAAGATCACACCTGGTCATGGGGACCACAGCATCAGTCTGCAATGAAAAAATTAAGAACACGTCTGATGCAGCACACGACGACAGCCTACTTTGACCCAGCCAAGAGGTCGACACTGTTAGTTGACGACAGCCCAGTTGGTTTAGGTGCCATACTAAGTTACCACAACCCTACAAGTGACAAAGACGCCCATATCATTGCATATGCCAGCCGAGCGCTCTGAGGTTGAACAGCGCTACTCACAAACCCGAAGCTTTGGCGATCATCTGTTCATGCGAACACTTTCCCTTGTATCTCTACGAAGCTCACTTCACGGTCATCACAGACCATAAACCACTAGAGCTTATCTTCAACAACCCAAAAGCCACACTTCCAGCACAACTTGAGCAATGGAGACTGAGAATACAACCCTACAGCTACACTGTGAAGTACAAAGCCGGTAAAGACAACCCTGCCGACTACATGTCAAGACATCCCATCGCAAAGGAAACCCCACAAAGAACCTCTCACATGGCAGGAATATGTGAACTTTATCATTGACAACACAGTTCCCAAAGTGATGACTTTAGAAGAGGTGCAAGAAGAAAGGCTAAGGCTAAGGCTAAGCTCTACAAAGGTGATGCGCCTATTGTCTGCACAGGAACCTGGCAAGATTCACCACGTGACACACAAGATGCTGATTTCCAAACATTAAATGCACTCTTTCGCATGAAACATGAAATAACAATCAATACACAAGGAAAAGTCATTCTGAGAGGAACACTGCTCGTTCTTCCAATCTCTCTCCAAGAAAAAACAATCAACCTAGCTCACATAGGACATCTAGGCATTGTGAAAACAAATGACTGAGAGAGAAGGTTTGGTTTCCAGGCATTGATGACATGGTGGAAAAAGCAATTCCACACTGCATTCCATGTCAAGCTGCCACTGTAGAAAATCATATGGAACCACTGTCTGTCGAAACTACCCAAAGGCCCATGGCTAGAAGTATCAGTTAAATTCTGCAGTCCTTTCCCATCGGGTGACTTCCTACTTGTAGTTGTCGACGAATACTCAAGGTGTCCGGAAATTGACATCGTAAAGTCCACATCTGCCACTTCTGTCATTCCCAAACTTGACTAAGTTTTCTCCTCGTTTGGAGTACCTGAGACAATGGACCTCCCTTTAATGGACAGTCCTCCACAGATTTCAGCCACTACTTTGGATTTAAACATAGAAACATAACATCTTACTGGCCGAGAGCTAATGCCGAAGCAGAACGCTTCATGCGAACACTCAAGAAAACTGTCACCGCCACAAACTCTGTAGGATAACCTTGGAAACAAAATCTCTACAGTTTTCTGAGAAACTACCGCGCAACCCCTCACAGAACTACTCAACAAACCCCAGCAGAGCTGATGTTTGGAAGAGAACTCTGCACTACACTTCCCGCAATGCCTCACTTTGCACCAAACACCAAGCTACGTGACACTGTTCAACGTGCAAAGCAACGCATGAAAGAGACTGCTGACTACAAGAACTGAGCACGACCGTCCACACTCCATGGGACATTAAAACTGTAATATCTTATGTTTCACTGAGTCGTGGCTGAAAGACAACATGGATAACATACCGCTGATGTTACCCCATTGAAGTAGACATTTTAAATGGTTAAGGTTTGGGTTAGGTAAGGGTTATGGTTCAGGTTAGGGTAGGGTAGGTGTTGGGTTTAGGGTAGGACTGTCCCAAGGATCCCGGATAGCAATAACCATCCAAAAAAATACATTACAGACAAAATACTTTACAATTTACATATTTCAGAACATTTAAAATGTAGTGTGTGTACATCAGTTACACATACATGTCAGTACATACACACAACAAGTAGGTCACATGGGGGAGAGGAGTTGTGCCGTGAGGTGTTGCTTTATATGTTTTTTTGAAATCAGGTTTTCTGTTCACTTACGCTATATAAGATGGAAGGGAGTTCCATGAACTCATTACTCTTTATAATACTGTATGTTTCCTTGAATTTGTTCTGAACCTGGGGACTGTGAAAAGACCCCTGGTTGCATGTCTGATAAAAGATAAAACTAGAGTCTGCAGGACTTGCATTGTGGAGTGTGGTGTCAAAAAAAGCAGAGCCTCTTTATTACGGACAGACCTCTCCCCATCTTTACAATCATTGAATCAACAGTATATGTTTTGACCAGGACAGTTTACAATCTAAGGTAAAACCAAGTAATTGAGTATCCTCAACTTGTTCAACAGCCACACCATTCATTACCAGATTTAGCTGAGGTCTAGAACTTAGGGAATGATTTGTACCAAATACAATGCTCTTAGTTTTAGAGATGTTACTGGCCACCCATTCCAAAACAGCCTTTGTTAAGGGTTTCATAGACTTCATTAGCTGTGGTTTCTGATGCGTATACGGTTGAGTCATCAGCATACATGAACACACATGCTTTGTTTAATGTCAGTGGCAGGTCATTGGTGAAGAAATAGAAAAGAGTAGATGGCCTAGAGAGCTGCCCTGCGGTACACAACACTTTACATGTTTGACATTAGAGAAGTTTTCTTTAATGGAAGCTATCTGAGTTCTATTAGATAGATAGCTCTGAATCCACGATCTAACAGTACAGCTCCCACAATCTTCGTATTAGCAATTCTTTCAACCAATCATCAGTCATTTGTGTCATTACAGTACATGTTGACTGCCCTTCTCTATAAGCATGCTGAAAGTCTGTTGTTAATTTGTTTACAGAGAAATAGCATTGTATTTGGTCGAACACAATTTTTTCAAACATTTTGCTAAGCGCTGGCATCAAGCTGATACAGTTTAAGTCGGAAGTTTACATACACCTTAGCCAAATACATTTAAACTCAGTTTTTCACAATTCCTGACATTTAATCCTAGTAAAAATTCCCTGTCTTAGGTCAGTTAGGACTCACCACTTTATTGTAAGAATGTGAAATATCATAATAATAGTAGAGAGTGATTTATTTCTGCTTTTATTTCTTTCATCACATTCCCAGTGGGTCAGAAGTTTACATACACTCAATTAGTATTTGGTAGCATTGCCTTTAAATTGTTTAACTTTTCGGGTCGCCTTCCACAAGCTTCCCACAATAAGTTGGGTACATTTTGGCCCATTCCTCTTGACAGAGCTGG
The DNA here is from genome assembly GCA_030435695.1 of Brachymystax lenok tsinlingensis. Classification (NCBI taxonomy): domain Eukaryota; kingdom Metazoa; phylum Chordata; class Actinopteri; order Salmoniformes; family Salmonidae; genus Brachymystax; species Brachymystax lenok. The sequence goes on along the minus strand of CM059792.1, from coordinate 3,910,931 downwards.
TGTAACTGAGTCATGTTTCTAGGCCTCCTTGCTCGCACACACTTTTTCAGTTCTACCCACAGATTTTCTATAGGATTGAGGTCAGGGCTTTGTGATGGCCACTCCAATACCTTGACTTTGTTGTCCTTAAGCCATTTTACCACAACTTTGGAAGTATGCTTGGGGTCAATGTCCATTTGGAAGACCCATTTGCGACCAAGCTTTAACTTCCTGACTGATGTCTTGAGATGTTGCTTCAATATATTGACATAATTTCCCTTCCTCATGATGCCATCTATTTTGTGAAGTGCACCAGTCCCTCCTGCAGCAAAGCACCCCCACAACATGATGCTGCCACCCTCGTGCTTTACAGTTGGGATGGTGTTCTTCGGCTTGCAAGCCTCCCCCTTTTTCCTCCAAACATAAAGATGGTCATTATGGCCAAACAGTTCTATTTTTGTTTCATCAGACCAGAGGACATTTATCCTAAAAGTACGATCTTTGTTCCCATGTGCAGTTGCAAACAGTAGTCTGGCTTTGTGATGGCGTTGGAGCAGTGGCTTCTTCTGCTGAGCGGTCTTTCAGGTTATGTCGATATAGGACTTGTTTTTCTGGGGATATAGATACTTTTGGACCTGTTTCCTCCAGCATCTTCACAAGGTCCTTTGCTGTTGTTCTGGGATTGATTTGCACTTTTCACACCAAAGTACTTTCATCTCTAGGAGACAGAATGCATCTCCTTCCTGAGCGATATGACAGCTGCGTGGTCCCATGGTGTTTATACTTGCGTACTATTGTTTGTACAGATGAGCGTGGTACCTTCAGGCGTTTGGAAATTGCTCCCAAGGATTAACCAGACTTGTGGAGGTCTACAATTTTTTCCTGAGGTCTTGGCTGATTTCTTTTGATTTTCCCATGATGTCAAGCAAAGAGGCACTGAGTTTGAAGGTAGGCCTTGAAATACATCCACAGGTACACCTCCAATTGACTCAAATTATGTCCATCAATGCACCTGTACATAGCCCATCTTTAAATAGCCCATCCAACTACCTCATCCCCATATTGTTATTTATTTTTATTATTTTATTATTTATTTGTTTTTTTGTTGCTCCTTTGCACCCCAGTATCTCTACTTGCACATTCATCTTCTGCACATCTATCACTCCAGTGTTTAATTGCTAAATTGTAATTACTTCGCCACTACGGCCTATTTATTGCCTTACCTCCCTAATCTTACCTCATTTGCACACACTGTATATAGATTTTTTCCTATTGTGTTATTGGCTGTATGTCTGTGTATTCCATGTGTATCTCTTTGTTGTTGTATGTATCAAACTGCTGTGCTTTATCTTGGCCATGTCGCAGTTGTAAATGAGAACTTGTTCTCAATTGGCCTACCTGGTTAAATAAAGGTGAAATGAAAAAATAAAAAAATGCAATTGCCTGTCAGAAGCAAAAGCCATGACATAATTTTCTGGAATTTTCCAAACTGTGTAAAGGCACAGTCAACTTAGTGTATGTAAACTTCTGACCCACTGGAATTGTGATACAGTGAATTATAAGTGAAATAATCTGTAAACAATTGTTAGAAAAATTACTTGTGTCATTCACAAAGTAGATGTCCTAACCGACTTGCCAAAACTATAGTTTGTTAACAAGAAATTTGTGGAGTGGTTGAAAAACAAGTTTTAATGACTCCAACCTAAGTGTATGTAAACTTCCGACTTCAACTGTATGTCTACTGTTAGAATCAGTAAAGGCAGCTTTAAAACTTTTGTTGGGTTACCTTCCTGGATATAGCCACTATATTATGATCACTACATTCAATTGGTATGGATACAGCTTCAGAATAAAGTTCTACAGTATCAGTATAAATGTGATCAATACATGTGGATGGTCTTGTTCCTGTAGTGTTGTAAACACCCTGGTTAGGTTTATTTAATAACCTGAACCAGATTACAGGAACTGGTTACAGTGAGAAGCTTCCTCTTGAGTGGACAGCTTGATGAAAACCAGTCAATATTAAGGTCCCCAAGAAAGTAGACCTTGTTTGCATCACATACACTATCAAGCATTTCACACATATTATTTAGATACTGACTGTTAGCACTTGGTGTCCTATAGCAACACCCAAAAGCAAAGGCCTTAGATGTGCCAGGTGAACCTGCAAGCACAAGACCTCAATAACGCTTGGCATCAAATCAAATTTTATTTGTCACATACACATGGTTAGCAGATGTTAATGCGAGTGTAGCGAAATGCTTGTGCTTCTAGTTCCAACCATGCAGTAGTATCTAACAAGTAATCTAACAAATTCACAACAACTACCTTATACACACAAGAGTAAAGGAATGAATACGAGTATGTACATATAAATATATGGATGAGCGATGGCTGACCGGCATAGGCAAGATGCAGTAGATGGTATGGAGTACAGTATATACACATATATATGAGATGAGTAATGTAGGATATGTAAACATTATATAAATGGCATTGTTTAAAGTGGCTAGTGATACCTTATTTCATCCAATTATAATTATTAAAGTGGCTAGAGATTTGGGTCGATGGCCGAACGGCATAGGCAAGTTACAGTAGATGGTTTAGAGTACAGTGTATACATTTGATATGAGTATGTCGGATACGTAAACATTATATACAAAATTGTTTAAAGTGGCTAGTGATACATTTGTTACATCCAATTCCTATGTTTAAAGTGGCTAGAGATTTAAGTCAGTATGTTGGCCGCAGCCACTCAATGTTAGTGATGGCTGTTTAACAGTCTGATGGCCTTGAGGTAGAAGCTGTTTTTTAGTCTCTCGGTCCCAGCTTTGATGCACCTGTACTGACCTCGCCTTCTGGATGATAGCGGGGTGAACAGGCAGTGGCTCGGGTGGTTGTTGTCCTTGATGATCTTTTTGGCCTTTCTGTGACATCGGGTGGTGTAGGTGTCCTGGAGGGCAGGTAGTTTACCCGGTGATGCGCTGTGCAGTCCTCACTACCCTCTGGAGAGCCTTACGGTTGTGGGCGGAGCAGTTGCCGTACCAGGCGGTGATACAGCCCGACAGGATGCTCTCGATTGTGCATCTGTAAAAGTTTGTGAGTGATTTTGGTGACAAGCCGAATTTCTTCAGCCTCCTGAGGTTGAAGAGGCGCTGTTGCGCCTTCTTCACCACGCTGTCTGTGTGGGTGGACCAATTCAGTTTGTCCGTGATGTGTACGCCGAGGAACTTAAAACGTTCCACCTTCTCCACTACTGTCCCCTCGATGTGGATAGGGGGGTGTTCCCTCTCCTGTTTCCTGAAGTCCACGATCATCTCCTTTGTTTTGCTGACATTGAGTGAGAGGTTATTTTCCTGACACCACACTCCGAGGGCCCTCACCTCCTCTCTGTAGGCAGTCTCGTCGTTGTTGGTAATCAAGCCTACCACTGTAGTGTCGCCAGCAAACTTGATGATTGAGTTGGATGCGTGCTTGGCCACGCAGTCATGGGTAAACAGGGAGTACAGGAGAGGGCTGAGAACACACCCTTGTGGGGCCCCAGTGTTGAGGATCAGCGGGGTGGAGATGTTGTTTCCTACCCTCACCACCTGGGACCGGCCCGTCAGGAAGTCCAGGACCCAGTTGCACAGGGCTGGGTCGAGACCCAGGGTCTCGAGCTTAATGACGAGCTTGGAGGGAACTATGGTGTTAAATGCTGAGCTGTAGTCGATGAACAGCATTCTTACATAAGTATTCCTCTTGTCCAGATGGGTTAGGGCAGTATGCAGTGTGATTGCGATTTGCGTCGTCTGTGGACTTATTGGGACGGTAAGCAAATTGGAGTGGGTCCAGGGTGTCTGGCAGGATGGAGGTGATATGATCCTTGACTAATCTCTCAAAGCACTTCATGATGACGGAAGTGAGTGCTACGGGCGATAGTCATTTAGCTCAGTCACCTTAGCTTTCTTGGGAACAGGAACAATGGTGGCCCTCTTGAAGCATGTGGGAACAGCAGACTGGGATAGGGACTGATTGAATATGTCCGTAAACACACCAGCCAGCTGGTCTGCGCATGCTCTGAGGACACGGCCAGGGATGCCATCTGGGCCGGCAGCCTTGCGAGGGTTAACACATTTAAATGTTTTTCTCACGTTGGCTGCGGTGAAGGTGAGCCCGCAGGTTTTGGTAGCGGGCCGTGTCGGTGGCACTGTATTGTCCTCAAAGCGAGCAAAGAAGTTGTTTAGTTTGTCTGGGAGCAGGACGTCATGGTCCGCGTAGACCCTGCCACATTCCTCTTGTGTCTGAGCCGTTGAATTGTGACTCTACTTTGTCTTTATATTGACGCTTAGCTTGTTTGATTGCCTTGCGGAGGGAATAGCTGCACTGTTTGTATTCAGTCATGTTTCCGGTAGCCTTACCCTGGTTAAAAGCAGTGGTTCGCGCTTTCAGTTTTGCGCGAATGCTGCCATCAATCCATGGTTTCTGGTTGGGGAAGGTTTTAATATTTGCTATGGGTACAACATCACCAATGCACTTGCTAATAAACTCGCTCACCGAATCAGCGTATACATCAATGTTGTTGTCAGATGCTATTCGGAACATATCCCAGTCCACGTGCTCGAAGCAATCTTGCAGCATGGAATCAGATTGGTCGGACCAGCGTTGAACAGACCTGAGAACGGGAGTTTCCTGTTTTAGTTTCTGTTTGTAGGCTGGGAGCAACAAAATGGAGTCATGGTCAGACTTGCCGAAAGGAGGGCGGAGAATAGCCTTGTATGCATTACGGAAGTTGGAATAACAGTGGTCCAGGATTTTACCAGCCCGAGTGGCACATTCGATATGCTGGTAAAATTTCGGGAGCCTTGTTCTTAAATTAGCCTTATTAAAATCCCCAGCCACAATAAATGCAGCCTCAGGATATGTGGTTTCCAGTTTACATAGAGTCCGATGAATTTCTTTCAGTGCCGTCGATGTATCAGCTTGAGGGGGGATGTACACGGCTGTGATTATAATCGAGGAGAATTCTCTTGGTAGATCCTCTCTAAGCATTACAGGGATATGGCTCTGAATATATACAGCAACACCTCCCCCATGAGCATTCCTTTCTCTTCTACAGAAGAGACAGGAATGTGTTGCTACTGCTGTATCATCAAATTATTTATCTAAGTGAGTCTTAGAAATGGCTAATATATGAAGGATTTCCTTAACCTTATTTCTAACGCTGTGTATATTAATATGGGCTATTTTCAGCACTTTCCTGGGTAGCTTATCAGAGATAGAGATAATATGGAAAAGAGCAAACAAAGCAAGATAAAAAATATATACATTCAGCAGTCCATCCGTGTGTGTGTGTGTGCGAGCGCTGTGGGGTTGAAGCTACGAGCCCATAGGCTTGGCTCTCTCATCCCTTCCAGGCTTCTGGGAGGGAGGGTGGACAATGAGCCTGTCATAGAGGATGTAAGCAATGTCCCCACACGCTCTGGAAGATTTCGTGGCTGCGATAAGTTCTTTCCTCTTCTGGCGCACAGCTTCAGGATAGTTCTCGTTGAGGAAGATGTACACTACCGGTCAAAAGTTTTAGAACACCGACTCATTCAATAGTGAAGACGTCAAAACGATGAAATAACACTTATGGAATCATGTAGTAAACAAAAAAGTGTTAAATTCTTCAAATTGCCACCCTTTGCCTTGACAGCTTTGCACAAATCTGTGTGATCTCGCATTTTGCAACAAGGTTTTTAGCGATTTTGACACATGCCGTGGAGCTCCGGTATCAAACATAACATCACTACCATTTAGGTGCACAAGCAACAGTGGTTAAAATAACACCCTGGACCAGAGCTAGTGCGCCTACACCCTGGAATAAAGCCAATGACTCACACGATACAGGAGACCAACGAAAAAGTCTACAGGTTTAAGATGCAAAAATACCTGCACTTCGCAGCGGAATGCTTCTGTGTTCTAGCCTTGATCATATCGATAGGGTCATTGCATCACTAACCAGGTTTCCATCCAACCAGGAAATGCCAGTATAATTTTATAGATGCTGACAGACAATTAGTTCATTCGACATGGTGGGTTATTTTTGTGTTGGTAAAATTAATAATGTGAGAAATGGCAGTGGAAATGCATTTATCCGCAAATATTATTATTTTTTTATTCATTTATTTATTTCACCCTTATTTAACCAGGTAGGCAAGTTGAGAACAAGTTCTCATTTACAACTGCGACCATGCCAAGATAAAGAAAAGTAGTGCTACAAAAACAACAACACAGAAATACACATAAACAAATGTACAGTCAATAACACAATAGAAAAATCTATGTACAGTGTGTGCAAATGTAGAAGAGTAGGGAGGTAGGCAATAAATAGGCCATAGAGGCAAAATAATTACAATTTAGCATTAACACTGGAGTAATAGATATGCAGATGATGAGTGCAGATGATGATGTGCAAGTAGAGATACTGAGGTGCAAAAGAGCAAGAGGGCAAGTAATAATATGGGGATGAGGTAGTTGGGTGTGCTATTTACAGATTGGCTGTGTACAGTGTGGCATACAGCAGGTCAGCCACCAGGGGGAGACTCGTCAAGGCCTGGTGACAGACGGACTATACATCACAAGGCGATGGCTCCATCTGCTGGACATGCCAGGTCTCGACGGTCTCTCCAGCCAGGACTAATTGGGGCTGATTGAGAGTTGGTGAGTAATCAAGGGCTGATTGCTCACCAGCTCTGCAAGTCCCATAAAGCTGCCAGAAGGGCAGCACACAGGGAGACTGGGGGAAGAAAGGACTCCTGTATAGCTGGAGTGACGATGACAAAAGTAAGAGGAGTGAGTTCAGGTTTTGATCCCCACAGGATACAGCAAGAACCGGAGCCCAGAAGACGGTAACCCGGAGAGGGTCTCATGGGGGAGACCTATTCTTTTTTTAATTATTATTTTTAATAAACACTTTTGAAACCGATTCTAGATTTAATTTTGGATTGGAAATGCTTGATGTGAGTCTGGAAGGAGAGTTTACAGTCTAACCAGACACCTAGGTATTTGTAGTTGTCTACATATTCTAGGTCAGAACCGTCCAGAGTAGTGATGCTAGTCGGGCGGGCAGGTGCGGGCAACAATTGGTTGAAGAGCATGCACTTAGTTTTACTAGCATTTTAAAGCAGTGGGAGGCCATGGAAGGAGTGTTGTATGACGTTAAAGTTTGTTTGGAGGTTTGTTAGCACAGTGTCCAAAGAAGGGCCAGATGTGTGTGTGTGTGTATATATTTTTTTTTTCTTTTTCGGTGAAACATAAGATATTACAGTCTTTAATGTCCCGTTGGTAGGATAGTCTTGATCATACATCATCCATATTGTTTTCCAATGATTGCACGTTGGCCAATAGAACGGATGATAGTGGAGGTTTACTCACTCAACCTACGAATTCTCAGAAGGTAGCCTGACCTCCGCCCCCTTTTTCTCCGTCTTTTCTTCACGCAAATGACGGGGATTTGGGCCCGTTCCCGAGAAAGCAGTATATCATTCGAGTCAGACTTGTTAAAGAGTATTCGCTGTTCTGATGTCCAGAAGTTATTTTTGGTCATAAGAGAAGGTAGCAGCAACATTATGTACAAAATAAGTTATTTTTAAAGTTACAAACAACACGGAAAAAAAAAACACACAGTTGGTTAGGAGTCCGTAAAACGGCAGCCATCCCCTCCGGCGCCATTCTCCATCCAACCTGACAGAGCTTGAGTGGTTCTGCAGAGAAGAATGGGAGAATCTCCCCAAATGTGCCAAGCTTGTAGCATCATATCTAAGAAGACTCCAGGCTGTAATCGCTGCCAAAGGCGCTTCAAAAAGGTACTGAGTAAAGAGTCTGAATACTTATGTAAATGTGATATATCCGGTTTATTTGTATACAAATATAAAACCTGTTTTTTCTTTGTCATTATAGAGTATTGTATTTAGATTGATGAGGATTTTATTTTATCCATTTTAGAATAAGTCTGTGGAAAAAGTCAAGAGGTCTGAATACTTCCCGAGTGCACTGTAGGTTGTGTTATATGATATTTAAGCATGCACTGAACAGTGTGTTGGAAGCAGTGTTAGGGTCGTATAATAAGGTGTGGAGGACTGGGGTGATACCTGCTGGGTGGAAACGTGAGGTGGTGTTGCCATTTGTAAAAAGAGATAAAAAAAATCCCACTAAGACGAGCAGTTATAGGCCTATCGCGCTGAAATCCAACATGTGTAAGTTAGTAGGATAATGATGTCTCTAACATGGGGCTGCAGGTAGGCTAGTGGTTAGTGTGTTGGGCTATATCGAATCCCCGAGCTGACAAGGTCAAAATCTGTCATTCTGCCCCTGAACATGGCAGTTAACCCATTGTTCCAAGGCCGTCATTGTAAATAAAAATTTGTTCTTAACTGACTTGCCTAGTTAAATAAAGGTTAAATTAAAAAAATTAAACATGGGGCTTTAGGATGTCTGTTGCCAAGTCCTGCTTTATGGTGTTTTCAAGGAGGAAGGTTAAAGATGTTAGGCTGCAAATATACGGTCAGGATATAGGTCTGATAGACAAACACTGTTGCATAAGTACCAGGCATTGATCAGGTCATCATTGGACTGTTTTGTATATGGATCGGTAGCCAAAACGGTACTACAGTGCCTGGATAGGATACAGTCAAGGGTCCTGATTAAAATGTATGGGTGCCTCAACACCTATTGAGGCATTGCAGGTGGATAGTGGGGAACTGCCACTGATAATAAGGTGGGACAAACTTGCATTAGCGTACTGGGCGAGGTTGAAAGGGAGTTCAGAAGGACATCCTGCGGTCTCGGCAACTAGGGAATGCTGGGAGCGAGGAGGGGGTAAACAGAGGGCATACGGGTGGACAATCGGGCAATTGGTGGTAGAATATGGACTTGGGGAGAGGGAGATAGGGCCGACAATTGCATTGGGGAATGTTCCTCGGTGGCTGTTTCCGAGACCAAGTGTAGATGTGGACATGATTGAGGGCAGGAGAGAATGGGGTGAGGACGTGAGACGGTGTGTGGAGAGATATATACATAATAGGTTTTATTCCATTTTAAGGACATATACAGACTGTTCAAAGGATCCAGTTAGTGGAAGGGTGGGGGCTGGGGTGTATATCCCAGATTTCAATGTTAGAGTATGTAAGCGGTTAACTTATTATGTGTCAGTGTATGCGGCAGAGTTGATAGCCATGATTATAGGTTTGAGATTGGTGATCTGGTCCGATTCGGCTGCAGTGTTGAGTAGTGTAAAGACAGGTAGGTCGGATAGGGGAGACTAGTTTGTGGAGACGATGTGGTGGCTAAGAGTGCTGTGAGGAGAGAGGGGTAGATATTTAGGTCCCGCTGGGCCGCAGGGAAGTCAAGCCCTTGATACGGGCTAAAGGGCTCTATCTTTGGCAAAGGGAGTGGATTGCTTGTAGTAAGGGGAGGCAATTTTATTGCGTGCATCGGTCAGTAAAGGAAGAGGTGGGGAGTATGGGATGTAGGCGAGAGGAAGTTGTGTGGAGTAGACTATGGTTTGGGCATACAGGTTTGAATGCCACTTTGTGGATGATAGGGAGACATGAAACAGGTCTGTGTGATGAGTGTTTAGTGGAGGAAATGGGGGGACCATGTGTTAATATTTAGTGAATTGCATGACGTAGCTAGGGAGAGATTGTGTGAAAGGGTTAGAGAGGTTGTGGTTTGGGTGGTGTAGTGGGGACAGTGGCGATTTTAGCATGTAAATCTTGGTGGGGCAAACAAAAAAAAGATATACACACTGTTGTTCAAAAGTTTGGGGTCACTTAGAAATGTCCTTGTTTTTGAAAGAAAAACACTTTTTTTTGGCCATTAAAATAACATCAAATTGATCAGAAATACAGTGTAGAAATTGTTCATGTTGTAAATGACTATTGTAGCTGGAAATGGCTGATTTTTTTAATGGATTATCTACATAGGTGTACAGAAGCCTATTATCAGCAACCATCACTCCTATGTTCCAATAGCACGTTGTGTTAGCTAGTCCAAGTTTATAATTTTAAAAGACTAACTGATCATTAGAAAACCCTTTTGCAATTATGTTAGCTCAGCTGAAAACTGTTGTTCTGATTAAAGAAGCAATAAAACTGTCCTTCTTTAGACTAGTTGAGTATCTGTGGCATCAGCACTTGTGGGTTCGATTACAGGCTCAACATGGCCTGAAACAAAGAATGTTCTTCTGAAACTTGTCAGTCTATTCTTGTTCTGAGAACTGAAGGCTATTCCATGCGAGAAATTGCCAAGAAACTGAAGATCTCGTACAACGCTGTGTACTACTCCATTCACAGAACAGCGCAAACTATTTCTAACCAGAATAGAAAGAGGATTGGGAGGCCCCGGTGCACAACTGAGCAAGAGAAGTACATTAGAGAGTGTATTTGCCAAAGCAGCAGCTACTCTTCCTGGGGTCCAGCAAAATTAAGGTTGTTTATACAATACATTCACAGATTTCACAACACACTGTGTGCCCTCAGGCCCCTACTTCACCACTACCACATATCTACAGTACTAAATCCATATGTATGTATTGTGTGTGTGTGTATGTGTGTGCCAATGTTTGTGTTGCTTCACAGTCCGCGCTGTTCCATAAGGTGTTTTTTATCTGTTTTTTAAATGTAATTTTATTGCTTGAGTCAGTTACTTGATGTGGAATAGAGTTCCATGTAGTCATGGCTCTATGTAGTACTGTGTGCCTCTAATTTGAGAAACAAACGCCTCACAAGTCCTCAATTGGCAGCCTCAATAAATAGTACCCGCAAAACACCAGTCTCAACGTCAACAGTGAAGAGGCGACTCCGGGATGCTGGCCTTCTAGGCAGAGTTGCAAAGAAAAAGCCATATCTCAGACTGGCCAATAAAAATAAAAGATTAAGATTGGCTAAAGAACACCGCCACTGGATAGAGGGACTGCCTAGAAGGCTAGCATCCCAGAGTCACCTCTTCACTGGTGACGTTGAGCCACTACACAACACAACACTAAACAATACATTAATTGCACTATAACGGTGACAAACGGTGCCCACAAACTGTTAGGGCCTACAAAAAGCTGTCCCAACAGCAGAGTCCCAACACCTTACCACTGCTACACCTGGCTATCAGCGGAGCCTTGTCTGGCAGCGAAACAGTTAATTCAGCGTCATTTACTGCCTTTTTAAAAAACATAGCTGATATGGCTGACTTGCTTAAACAAATGTGGTTTCTGCTGACAATTGAGATGTACAAACTATGGCATAAGGGAACGATGAGCGGATAAGAGGCAATCCGTCATTTAGATTAAGACATTAATGAGCGAGCTAGGACGGTCGTCAAAATAACTATTTGTTCAGCACTTTTGAAATGTACAGCGACAGAATTCAGAACATGGGCCATCCTTAAAGTATTCTCCCTGTACACCAAGTCAGAACCGTAGGATAAATAACGGGGTCATATAAGCAGACAATGAAAGCTCTTACAATATTCGATGAGTACATTTCTCTAAAACAGGTTATAGGCTAACGTTACATGTGCACCACCAAGTCAGAACAGTAGGCAAAATTAAGAGGGGGAAAAGGAACCAAATGATTAGTGTGAGGCACATGGGCTACTAACAGCTTACTACACAACATACACTTAGTACTACCTTAGCTACAGTATACATATCTCCCTGGCATATTACATCATTTATGCAGCAGCATGCAAGACATTTTTGGACTCACCTTGTTGTGCTCACTTCCTTCCAAACCACGCATTGTTGAATTTGCGATTTCCAACTTGTGTAATGTTTATGTCCAATGGCGATGAGCACCGATACATTTTATTTGTAATTTCTCTTCATTCAAAGCTACTGTACATATAACGTGATTTGACTTCATTTTATCATATAACGACTGTGTGGCTTCTGAGCCTTCTTGGATGGGAACTTCTAATGTAACTCTATGGCAGCACCCAAAGGGCTATAATTTTCATAGTTTACCCTTAGACTTCGCTGTGAAGTAGTGTCCCCATGAGTGACAGAGCACTGAGCCAATCATGGCTCGACACTCCATATTTTCTACTGGCTTGCCCCACCACCACAGAAAGCACGGAGCTTGGCTGAAACACCTGCATTTTGGAGCTGCCTTACTCAAGAAAACAAAAACTGCTTTATTAACTCAATGATATATATAATTTTTTACATGGTTTGCAAACTATGTGACATGTATTAATGCCATAAACCTTTTTGCTGAAAATGTGGGCCTCAAAATGCCCCACCTGCCCTGAATGATGGGTCGCCACTGAGTGGGGGGAGGAAACTGGAGGGAAGTTGTGGTGTAGTGGAACAGGACTAATGAAGAAAATTTTATGTAGTTAGGCCTTGACTGGCCTCACACTCCAGTACAGTAGCCGGCGATATATGCACCTTGAAAGTAGAATGCGATCCGCCAACCCAATTGCAACGAAGAAGAAGGTGAAGATTTCTGATTGGAGCTCAGTAACTCATCGCGAAACATTTGTCTAACAACATCCAGGTTAGCTAGTTCAATTGTCTAGTTGGTTCTTCTTTCTCGTCAAAATAATTGATCTTTCGATTTTCCATGAAAATCGTTTCTTGCTAGCTACATTAACGTTACTTTTCAACACGATCACATTGTTGTTGTAACGATATCACAACGTTGTTGTCACACGTCGATACTACTGCCGTTAGCTAGCTAATCTGCTAATTCCTAGTTTAGCTACAGTTCGTTAGCAAGGCAATTTTCGTTTCCATATAAGGTTAGCTTTTTGCGTTAGACACGACCGTTCATGTGAACGTATAAGTGTGAGATTCGATGCCTCCTGCAAGCAAACGGGCGAGAAAGGAGGACTCGCCGCTGGAGTTGGCGTGTGAGTGGGGGTCCTGCCAAGAGTCGTTCGATCGGATGCAGGAGTTCTGCGAGCATGTGGAGGGTCACCTCAAGGCGCTGGACATAGAGGACGGGGGAAATTACTCATTTGGTGAGCGGGCAAGGGGAGCATGGATTACTCTCTTTTCACAGGCACTGTACCTTCGACTTGGAGTGACCCTCTGTGTGAGAGATACAATACATGAGAGAGGAAAAGCCAGGAGAAAGAAAAGTCAAACGTTAATTTTATTTGAGATAAAGTAGCTATCTAAGGCTATTGTGGAAGACACTCATGTTGTACAATGCCATATGCATGTATCTTGTTTGTTTTCTGTCACTAGAGGAGCACAGCTGTCTATGGAAAGATTGTGGGTTCTGCTCTGTGGAGAGTGCTGAGGAGTTTAAGCGCCACGTCTATTTCCACTGTTACCACACCAAGCTGAAGCAGTGGGGCCAGGGGGTACTCAAGGCCCAGCCCAGCATCGGTCCCTGCACCATTGGCCTCCACAACCGCAACATCGTGCCTGACATCACAGACAACTTCATCTGCCAGTGGGAGCAATGTGAGGTGAGACACTGTTGGTGTGGATCATATCTATCTTAGATGTGAAGCTTGTGGACAGACAGACATAGCGTTAAGGTATGCATAGAGCAGGGACGTGAACAGTCAGGCACGGAACGCACACAACTCTTTCATTTAGATGGGCTCAAATCTATTCAATTGGACCGATTTTAAGCATATCAGTTTAAGTGGTGAAGTTTTCACAACTTGTTCTTAATACGATCATTACTACGAGATCAACATGTTTTTGTGTGTATGTGTTTGCAGCAACCCTCCCTTGCCAACCCAGAGTGGTTCTACCGCCATGTGGAGATGCACAGTATGTGTATGGATGTACCCTCTGCTGATAAGGAGCTCTTGGTACGCTGTGGCTGGAAGGGTGAGTCCACTGACCCCTGTAAAAATGACAGCAGTGATTAACACAGGCTAGTTTACAACTTTTCTGGAGAAACAGAGGTGACTGTTTCAATTGAAGGATGTGGGCTTTTGATTCTTTTGGAATTGAGTGTTAATAAAATAGGTAAAAGCAGGTTATTACTGATGTCAAGTGACCTGGGACCAGAGTGTAACTGCTACTGAGAGTATCACCTGTACCTATTTTCCCCTGACTTTTCTCCAGACTGCGAGGCCACGTTTAAAGGGCGTTTTAAGCTGCGGGAGCACCTGCGGAGCCACACTGGGGAGAAGGTGGTGGCCTGCCCAATCTGTGGAGGGATGTTCGCCAACAACACCAAGTTCTTTGACCACATCAGACGGCAGACCACCATCGAGGGTGAGAGGGGAAGGTCAGGGGTGGATTGGATTAATGGCTTTGCTAACGTTGTGGAGTATAACCCAATAACACGTTTACTTAATGACTGACTCATAACTGTGTGTGTCTGTGGTCCCTTGTCTCTCCTAGGTCAGAGGTTCCAGTGTTCCCACTGCTCCAAACGCTTTGCAACAGAGAGACTACTGAGGGACCACATGAGGAATCATGGTCAGTCCCTTGAACTCCCGTTGTATTTCTATTACACGTTGCTGTCGTTTGATGCCCAGTAGTCCTGTGTTCTGATCTGTTCCTTTTTTTCTTCTCTCTCCTTCTCTGCTGTTAGTAAATCACTACAAGTGTCCATTGTGTGACATGACCTGCCCGTCCCCCTCATCACTGCGGAACCACATAAAGTTCCGCCATAGCAACGAGAAGCCTTACAGCTGTGAATACTGCGAGTACAGGTAGGTTAATAAATTAGGTAAATACTTAGGTAATGCCCAGGACTCCCGGTCAGTAATATAAGCCAACACCATCCATTTCTGACAGAGATCATGTCCATACTCTATCAATATTATGAAAATGAATTATATTGAAGTTTAGTGTGTGCAAGTGTTAACGATAGTATAGGCAGAACCCAGCCTAACCTGTCTTTCCTGTGGTGTGTGTATCGCTCCTCAGCTGTAAGAACCTGATCGACCTTCGTAAACACCTGGACACCCACAGCACTGAGCCGGCCTACCGCTGTGACTTCACCAACTGTGACTACACCACACGCTCACTGCACTCCATCAAGAACCACTACAAGAAAGTACATGAGGTGAGATTTATAAATGCTTACCCATTTTACACTGCTGCGCTTTACTGGGCTGGCCAGGTTATGCGTCCATCATAGTTGGTGGAAATGTGCTGAAAAGGACAATGTTTAGCCAGCCCAGTACGGTTTGTGTCAGCTCTGTATGGTAAGTCAGGCGTGAAAAAACAACTCTATTAATTGTGATCAATTGCGAAACTATATGTGACCTATTTTCTAAGATGTTTGCTTTTTGTGTTGACAACTCAGGGAGATTTTGTGGCTCGCTACAAGTGTCATGTCTGTGAGCAGTGCTTCACTAGGGGAAACAACCTCACTGCCCACCTCCGCAAGAAGCACCAGTTCAAATGGCCCCCTGGACACCCCCGATTCAGGTACCAGCATAGCAAGCATAACATTTATAGCCAGCGTACTAGGACAACCAATTCTAAAGTGCATGTGGTTGAGATTGCATCTAACAGCATGTTTATGTGGAGATGGTCTGTATTAACAAGGCCTCGTTCAATGTAAGTGGTTTGACTCCAGAATCATTACTAGGTGAATGAGAAAGTCTTTAGCATCTTTCCGTCATCATTTTGGTCTTGTGGCTAACACCTCTTTCTTCTCTCTCCCAGGTATAGGGAGCATGAGGACGGCTTCATGCGTCTGCAGTTGATCCGCTATGAGAGCGTGGAGCTGACCGAGCAACTGATGAGAGAGAGACCAGAGGGCCGCGAGGGGGAGGACGCTGCCCGGACAGATATCCTGGGGCCTGGGGAGGATGCCAGGGTAGTAGCACACTCCACGGAGGTACAGGTGGAGCTGAGAGGGGTGCTGTTGGAGGGGGAGCAGGGAGAGGGTGTGTTCTATGATTTGACTGGGGGGGACTCGTCTCAGGCAGGGGAGGACACTGTGATTCTGCAGCTACAGGACACTGCTCAGCAACTGGGCATGCAGGTGGTATAACCACTACAACCTCTCACACAGACATACTGCTCATCTAATGGCTTGTTCCTCTGAGATACTGAGCAGTGACCCAGCACAGAGAGGCACCAGGACTAAGGGAAGGACGGGAGAACTTTTACTTTTTTTTGAGCACACCTGTCTACTGAGTATGAGGAGGGGGAACTCTTCAAGGATTCACATAGTATGGATTGAAGTGAACAGTGGCTCCTAAATATATTTGGATTTAACCAGCAGGACTGGCCTTACCTGCCCTCACTGCAGGGCCCACTCTCCTCACAGCACTCTGTCAGAAGATATGGAGTTGATATTGTGGATATGATTTCATGGACTGAAGAGTTGTTTTCCAACGTCTGATCCGCCATTGGTGGAGACCAAGACAGTTGCTATGTTTTGCATTATGAACAGTTTTGAGCTGAGCTGAATGGACTTGATAGGGGTATACTATAAAGCAGGATCAACGAGTTAGTCAGCTAACCAAGTCGTCTTAAATAACTTGGGTTGGTCTAAAGGCGTCAGCATGCTTCAGTTCGGCTGCCACCTAGCCAAACTTGGCTAGCCTGCCTGAATGAGTGTGCTCGCATATACTCCCTTATAAGACCTTTGCTTGAAAAATGAGAAAAAAAAGCGACAATAGTACTGTTTGTCTCATCAGAATAAATCTAAGATGACTCAAGAAATCTGTCATTACTCTTGACGTTTTTGACGAAGCGATCTTAGTCGCGCAATTTTACATCTAACTAAGCTGTTTGATGCAGTAATTTTCGAAGGGAAAAATGTGCGTGAAAATGAGTCGTCTCTCGTTGAATGACAACAGACTTTATTGAAGAATGTTGACCAATCACAGACGAAGGGGTGTAAACTTCGGCTCCGAACTTCGGCTTGCCTCCAGAATTTCTTTTGTGACCGAACAGCTGAAAAAAACCCTCACAAAGTCCAAAACGAACAAAAACGTCACAAAATGTGACACAACTCTGTTTTGGCTGGGAAGCATGCGGACGCCTTAATTCAGTGTTTTCCAACTCCAGTCCTCGAATACACCCAACAACACACTTTTTTGTTGTTGCCCTGGAAAATGTCATCTATTTCAACTCATTGAGGGTTTGGTGATTAGTTGAATTGGGTGTGCTTGTCCAGGGCTACAACAAAAATGTGTTGAACACAATTGACTCAAGTAAAAAAATATATATATATTGAACCAGAAAATCAATAGTTATTGCTGGTTGTTTATCTAAGTTAGCTGGCTAACTCATTGATCCTGCTTTGTATTATACCACCTCAGCTGTTTGATTTGACGTTTGTTTTTTGTTCTGCGCAATAAACAGATTGTGCTTTTTTTGGGCTTGTATCGTATTTTGCATTGCTGTCACTCACCTTTTTTAGAGCTTGTATATTTATTTAGATGCAAATTTCAGAACATTGCATGTAGATGTGAACTGATGATTCTCTATCAAGTGAAGCAGAACGTTGTGTATAATACAGATCTATATTTTGCGCTGAATAATCCTGCAGAAATAGATTTACTGCGGTTGCGTGCCTGTGTGTGCATGGTGTGAAAGAGAGAGCATTCTCTGGCCTAGAATCTAATCCACTTAGTGGTGCTCTTACATCCGGCTTGTTGCCCGTCAGACACTTCCTCCAATGATGGACAAGACTGGCAGACACGGAGAGAGAGAGAGGAGCTATGTACAGGACAGAAATAGGATGTTCAGAGGCTCTTGATTGATGCTGCTCTATTCAACGGCAGAGATGGAATCAATACATTTTGCTCTAGTAAGTCTGCAGACGTCGTGCAGCTATTGCAATGCACTCAACCATTCTTATAACAATATCTTATTGTTATTTCTCGCCTCCTTTTCTTATACACTACAATTGCACATCCGTACAAAACTGTATAGTGTACATGAATATATCTGCAACCCATACTGTGACTAAGCACAGCACACAGTATTATGTATGTGGTAGTAGTATTGGATGGGTTGTTGTTAGCTGCTTTAAAAGATTAACCAGTCCTAGGAGCTTAGTGTAAGCAGCACTCTCTGTGCTCTGCTTCCTCACTCGGTCGCTAGCTCTGGACCCTTCTGCAGATAGAGAATTCATGCAGAACACCTGAAGACTACTAGGCATGCTTCTGTGCCTTTTTTAAGGAGATTTTAAATGGAAGTTTGAAGATAAACTCATTCACATCCATGCATGCTTTTTCTTTGGTTCAGAACTGAGCTGTGAGAGGTGTTTATCTCTCCTGCTTGTAGAGGCTGCTACTGAGGGACAGAAGACGGGCGACCATGAGACTGTACTCACTGCTGCTACTGCTCCTGGGGTCCTCACACGGGGTATTCACACAGCTGCCTGGGTTAATGGAGGAGGAGTTGGAAGGTAGCGGTAAGATATTTTACTAGGACAGTATTACTCGTGATGGTTATTGAAAGTGCCTAACTTTCGTGAGGTTCACCCTTGGTTCAGTACATACATTTTTTAGTAATTTAGTCCAAAGTGACTTAGTCAGGTCCAGAATGTATGTAATCTGCTGAAATTGATATGATTCATTCAGATTTGACAGGTAACTTAGGGTATATTATCTGATGGAATTGATCTGATTCAGGTGTGACAGAGGCGACTCCAGAGCCAGAACCTGTGGACGACACCTACTGGTCAGGCACAGCCCCCATCTGTATGGGAGGTTGTAATGGGAGACACCAGGAACTGAAGAAGGATCGCTGTGGGGACTCTGACTGCTGCTGGTTTGGCTATAAATCCCTCTGCAGAGGTACCACTCATATGTGTAACCTGCATCTGCTGTACCCTGCTCTCTCACTAGTGTAGCACATCCATAATAATTACATAAAAATTCCATCAAATTGTATTTTCCTTAAATCAAATCAAATTTTATTTGTCACATACACATGGTTAGCAGATGTTAATGCGAGTGTAGCGAAATGCTTGTGCTTCTAGTTCCTAACAGCAGGAAATGAATGAATTTGTCAGTACACTGAAATGTGTCAAACTACAATTGGAAATACATTGTACTACCTTTATCTTCTCATACAGTATTGCTCTATGTTTGTCCTGTTTCCTATTGTTCTATAGTGTTTGTCCTGTTTGCTCTTGTTCTATGGTGTTTGTTCTCACCTGTGTGGTTCAGTGAACTGTGGGAGGCCTGACGTGGACTATAACGGGATGGTGTATGGGAACGACTGGTGGGTGGGCTCAGTTGTCCGGTACGCCTGTCGCTCTGGCTTCCTATTGGTGGGGGACCCTGCCAGAGCCTGCCAGTCCAATGGAGGCTGGACCCCCAAACCCTCCTGTCTCAGTGAGTTGCCCATTTTGTTCAATAGTGATCAAAGACCCCACTAATTTGCCTTCACTACACGTCACTACTCCCTGTGGGTGTGAAGAAGTAGCGTTCGATGTCGTTATGTGAATGTAGCCAGCTCACAGTAGTCTGTGTGTAGCCTGTTTGTTCATATAGGCTTATTGATCACCATTAATTTTGCCTTCACAACACCTCAGGGA
The DNA here is from genome assembly GCA_030435695.1 of Brachymystax lenok tsinlingensis. Classification (NCBI taxonomy): domain Eukaryota; kingdom Metazoa; phylum Chordata; class Actinopteri; order Salmoniformes; family Salmonidae; genus Brachymystax; species Brachymystax lenok. The sequence goes on along the minus strand of CM059792.1, from coordinate 3,891,501 downwards.
ACACACATTTTAGTACACTCACTATCGTACTACATTATGAAGTTCTTTACCTTTCTTTCCTTCTCTCACCTCCACTTCATGTCTCTGCTCCTCCACACCCCATCCCCTCTACCCCTTTCCCCCCTCTCTCCCTGGGCCAGGGGTGTGTCGTCAGGGCCGTGTGGAGATCACTGAGAAGGAGCTAGAAACAGCTACCTGCTCCTCCACCTGTCCCCTTAAGTCCTACATGGGGCCTCTTAAGCAGGGCTGCTACGGCATCGACAACTGCAGTAAGATGAATCCTGACTGGAAGCGCTGGTTCACCCGCTGTGACACGTGCCTGTGTGATTGCCACATCGCCTGTGGTGAGTAGGAAACTTTTACGCCCTTGAGTGGTATAGTCCATTGACTGATGATAGCTAAGTAACTGGGCATGTCAACTAGCAGGCAATGAAGTTAAACCAGATTTGCTGGTTTCAATTAATGGATGGAATGGGTGTAAGTTTGAGTTCTTGTAAAATGTGTACTCTAGAGTGTGGTTAATAATTTGTTAGCATTATATTTGTTCACATTGTTCACAACGTGTTTATTGAATATTATATCCAACTTAAGGTAACCCATGCATATTTCACAAGTTCTAAAATCTTTGGCCCACACAACAAACACTTCCCCACAATGTATTTTATCTTTAAGCATCTTTAGGTTAAAAGACGGACAAATTCCACTATTGAGTGACTAGAATATGTATTCCAAAACCATCACAAGGAATATCAGTGAACAGCCTAACATCACAGATCTTCATTGGAATCCTCATCGGACTATTGCTGCTTCATCTGCTGTCAGGAGGAGGATCAAAGGGATACCTAGAGAGACATCTCTGTGCAACTAACAAACAGTCCGTCGCGAGAGACTGTGGTCCTAACCTCAACAACCTCATAGGGTTAACGTATAGAACACAGTGGAGGCAGACACTACTTTTCCTCACTTTCCTAAACAAACTCCCTGACTACATGAAGGACTCATGGACAGTTTTGACGAGGATAAAGGGGGAGGCATCTCCTAGTGTAGAGGTTCTGTTGGGATTAACGAGTTGTCTTTTAGCTCAACCTGCTCATTCAATCTGTCCTGGAACCTAGAATGAGCTAGTTGTTGAGCTGAGACCTTAATCTTGTTACCCACCGCAGCCCAGAGGAGAGTAGAGGTGGCTCTGGCTGTGTTGGTGGAAGTCCGAGAGGAGGACCAGGTTAACCATCTTAACAGCATGTTTACTATACTGCATGTGGAGATAGCTTGGAATACATAATATGCGATAATGTGTATTTCTAAATGGATGGGATACACTTTGTTAATATTGTATATCTTCATTTATCCTCATGTTACAGCCATTGGTTGGACTGTCTGTATTGCTTATGAGATGCAGATGGTTGTCCAAAGGATTTCCATCCTGGTTAATGTAAAACTACACACTCAACCAACTCTGTGTTTAGACCATAGGGATCTAGATTAATTCTGTTTTGAATCCATTCTATTTAATTATGTGGTTTAGATCAAGAGCTGAGCCTCAGGATATGTTTGTTTTCTTTGGGTTTGTAGCAGCCAACTGCAATGAAATGAACATCACCAAGTCAAACATGATTTTTGTCTTAGTAATGCTATGCTAACAACTGCTTATTACACACAGAATGGAATAGAATACAATACAATAATAGCGTTGTGCATACTGGGAGAACAGAAGAATAAGAGATGATTCATAAGCACTGTTTTAGACCCACACGTACCTGCATCCATCCTGGTCTGAACCCCAGAGGACTCTTGACAGTAGCTCCCAGGAGGTCTGATTGGCCTCATTTCCAGCCACTCAATTCATGTGCTCCAGGGGCAGCCCAAAGTCGGGGTAACTCTTTCCCTGTGAACCTATTAAATGGAGAGCAACAAGTGTAAGTTCATCATGCACAACAAGGCAGGCAGCATAGGCTATGATGACTGACAATACCGAACAACATTTTGATAAGAGAAATTGAAGTATGTAATTGTAAAATATATAAGAATTAAGCCTGAAAATGTATGATAATACACAAGATTACTTAGACTTCTCTGTCTAATAAAATGTATTTAAATGAGTGATTAGTGTAAATAATTATGCTAATACTGACCAATGTTCCTTACTTGAAGTCGTGGTCTGTGTCCTCCAGTCTCCTCATGGCCCCCAATAGTACTCCCCCTTCCACCACAGAGCTGGAGTAGACCTGACCAGCCAATTCTCCATTGGACAGCTCACTCTCCACAGACAGCCTGATAGGCACTGCCACCCTCACTGGACCTACAGGATGCAACAAGAACCCAAGATAATGAAGGCTTATTATGACCCTTCAAGTGGGTATGTACTCTCTTTAGTGTTCAATATGAAACAATGATAACCATAACTTAAAGACAAGTAATAGCATTTTGTAGTATCAGTGACGTGTACACAGACATTTTACTTTCATTTTCAATATTCAATCAACAGACATGAGCGATACTGTTTGCAGGACACGTCCAGTAGCAGCACAATATATAGATGTGAATGTGGCACTATAACTAAGCTGTCAGAGCACCCAATAAATACAATTGGAACTCACCTCCCTGTGCGAGTGTCCCCAGTATCAACAGCTGCAGAAGAGCCACAGAGAGTAGAGTTGTAAGTCTTGGTGCCATTATGATGGTTCTACCTGTGTCTCAATCCAAATGTCTCTTGCTTTGTCACACGCACGAGCACTCCTTCTACTGTACCTGATCCCAGTTTATGAGCACATTCCAGCCCCATGTTGCCATGGTTTATGTTTCCTATTTATCCATTCAGCAGAAGGCATTGTGGAATAAGGTCAGCACGCTCTTTTAAGAACTCACGCGAATGACAAATCAAGACTGCGCCTAAGAAAATGGCTTTTCTTTCAAATGTTCCCTTTTGCTCCATTTAAGGCCATTCTTCAAACATATTGTGAATAGAAGGTGATGTGTTAGCTTAGCTTGTCATTGATATAATAAAGCAGAAACCTGCGTTGACGTTGAGTAATGATCTACCTTCGCCCTCTGACCCTGTGTTCCCTCAGGTGGCATGGTGAAATATGAGGTGAATACAATATAAAGGTAAAGAGCCTGGAGACAGTGGAGACTAAGTGGACTTAATCCTTCCTCAGATTTAACCTCGTGGAGCTTTATGCTCTATTCTAATGCATTAATTTCCTTGATCAAATTAGCGGTTGATTTCTGTAGGCTTTGCAATAACTGTATTGTTGAAGCATGATATATTATTGTTAAAGCTTTTCCTAGCATTGCTGTGTTGTGCACAATGTCAACAATCTCAAAATAACCCATGGCTGTGTTAATGTCTATAATAACCACGTGGTGTTGCTGCAGTCCCAACACCAAAACATCAAAGGCTTGGAAACTGGTGCAACACAGTTTCTTAGTTCTTTTTATCGCTTTGGTACTGTTTTCACAAGTATGTGGTGAATTTTCAAAACTCTTAGGACAAAACTCCAAACTTATAACATTTTAACGCAGCCAGTCTAATGTTCAAAAGCTTTCATTGTGCATTCATTTTTTTGGGGGGAGACATACCACACAACCATTGATCCACAATATAATCGTACTCATTATATTTCACAGTATATTGGTTTAATCACCAAAACACAACATAATGACATTCTAAATGTAATTATTTTAACAACCAGTTAATGCAATAGCAAAAAATGTAAGATACATTGCCCTTTGAATGTAGTATGCTACAGTACTGTAAATTACAGTACGTTACACTGTTTTCACATTAGGCAATATGCTTGCACTACCCATTTTAAAATTGACTGAACATCACATTTCCATCATTTCTATCCCATGTGTGATCATTGAAGACATCTTTCACAATGTAATGTTTAGCAGGTGCTAGTTTGCATCAAACCTGTCTTGTGCATCCTCTTTTTTTCATGCACCTGGGGGAAAAACCTTTTGGCATGGTGAATCCAAGCCTCACATAGATCTGAAGGAGAGTGGTACGCTTATGGAGATGGCAGTCATACATCTTCCATCTATATTGTATTTTACATTATTGTATGGTACTTATGTATTGTAGTGGTCCTTTACATGGCTCAGTTCATAAGAGCATGGCACTAGCAACACCAGAGTTGTGACTTTGACTCCCACTGGGGTCACATACCAAAATGTGGAGTGTTGTCACTGTGGATAAAAGTGTCTGTTACGTAAATGGCATACGCTGTATCATGGTATTAGAGTACTGTATTGGCCAATGCAATTTTAGAAAAGCTGTGTGACCCCCCAGCAACTTAATTTTGGATACATGAAAACCTACATAATATTGAGTTGCACCCCCTTTTGCCTTCAGAACAGCTTCAGACCTTTGGGCATGGACTCTTTAAGGTGTCAAGCGTTCCACAGGGATGCCGGCCCATGTTGACTCCAATCCTTCCCACAGTTGTCAAGTTGGCTGCATGTAAATTTGTGTGATGGTCCATTCTTGATACACACAGGAAACTGTTGAGCGTGAAACATAGCATACTCAAACCAGTGCGCCTGGCACCTACTACCATATCCCAGTCGGAAAGTATTCAGGCCCATTGACTTTTCCCACATTTTCTTACGTTACAGCCTTATTCTAAAATATATATATTTTTTCATCCTCAGCAATCTACACACAAGACCCCACTATGACAAAGTGAAAACAGGTTTTTAGACATTTTTCCTAATTTATAAAAAAATGGAATACCTTAAGTATTCAGGCCCTTTGCTATGAGACTGAATTAAGCTCAGGTGTGTCCGGTTTCCATTGATCATCCTTGAGATGTTTCTACAACTTGATTGGAGTCCACCTGTGTTAAATTCAATTTGATTGGATATGATTTGGAAAGGCACACACCTGTCTATATATGGTCCCACAGTTGACAGTGCATGTCAGAGCAAAAACCAAGCCATTGTGTAGATATAATTGTCTGTAGAGCTCCAAGAAAGGATTGTGTCGAGGCACTGATCTGGGGAACGGTACCAAAACATTTCTGCAGCATTGAACGTCCCCAAGAACACAGTGGCCTCCATCATTCTTAAATGGAAGACATTTGGAACCACCAAGACTCTTCCTAGAGCTAGCTGCCCGGCCAAACTGTGCAATTGGGGGAGAAGGGCCTTGGTCAGGGAGAACAACCATCTCTGCAGCACTCCACCAATCAAGCCTTTATGGTAGAGTGGCCAGACAGAAACCACTCCTCAGTAAAAGGCACGTGACAAAACGCTTGGAGTTTGCCAAAAGACACCTGGACTCTCAGATCATGAGAAACAAGATTCTCTAGTCTGATGAAACCAAGATTGAACTCTTTGGCCTGAATACCAAGCGTCACATCTGGAGGAAACCTGGCACCATCCCTACGGTGAAGCATGGCGGTTTTTCAGGGACTGTGAGACTTGTCAGGATCGAAGGAACAATGAACGGAGTGAAGTACAGAGTGATCCTTGATGAAAAACTGCTCCAAAGAGCTCAGGACCTCCAGACTAGGGTGAAGGTTCACCTTCCAACAGGACGACGACGCTAAGCACACAGCCAAGACAATGCAGGAGTGGCTTCGGGACAAGTCTCTGAATGTCCTTGAGTTGCCCAGCCAGAGCCCGGACTTGAACCCGATCAAATATCTCTGGAGAGACCTGAAAATAGCCGTGCAGCAACGCTCCCCATCCAACCTGACAGAGCTTGAGAGGATCTGTAGAGAAGAATGGTAGAAACTCCCCAAATACAGGTGTGCCAAGCTTGTAGCGTCATACCCAAGAAGACTCAAGGCTGTAATCGCTGGCAAGGCTGCTTCAACAAAGTACTGAGTAAAGGGTCTGAATACTTATGTAAATGTGATATTTTATACATTTGCAAAAAATTCGAAACCTGTTTTTCCTTTGTCATAATGGGATATTGTGTGTAGATTTGGGGAAAAAGACAATTTCATACATTTTAGAACAAGGCTGTAACCTAACAGAATATGGAAAAAGTCCAGGGGTTTGAATACTTTCCGAAGGCACTGGAAGTCTTTTGTCATGCCCATTCACCCTCTGAGTGGCGCACACATGTTTCAATTGTCTCCAGGTTTAAAAATCATTATTTAACCTGTCTCCTCCCCTTCATCTACATGGATTGAAGTGGATTTAACAGGTGGCATCAACAAGGGATCATAGCTTTTACCTGATTAGTCATGGAAAGAGCACTGTCTTTTGAACATTCAGTGTATAGGGGATGCATTTATTACTTGTTTTGGACTTTCTGAATTATTTGCATGTTGTGTTACTACATTGTAGGAGCTAGAAACAGAAGCATTTCACTGCAACTGCTGTAACATCAGCTAATATGTGTATGCAACCAATAAACTTTGATTTGTTACATACAGTATCTGTTCTTGTCTATCAGTTTTTTACTTTTTTTTTACTTACTGAAGTAAAATCATAATCATCATAGTAGTACGTTCAAGTGTGTGTATGTATATCAATCATATTTTTCATGTTTCTATTTGACATTTTCATTATTTAGTTCTCAATCTGTAGACATATGTACATGTGAAATCTATAGGTTTACCAAAAGTTTAAGTGATCATCAATTAAGACCAGTCAGATTAAGTAATTGTGAAATGTCTTAACCAAAGAGAAGAGTGTAATATCAAATGTAATATGAGCATTTACTTTATATTAACCTGTATTGCAATGTCAAACATGTATTTCTAGATGAAACACTGATTAAGTTTGGTGAAAAAGTGACTGATTTAGTGTAATGTCCTTAGTCAATTTATATTGTCCTTAGTTTCAAAACAATTGCCTTTTTGTTAATCTGTTTTGAGGTTTGTACTAAGAGTTTTGACAATGTACCACATACTTGTGAAAATTGCACCAACACTATAAAGAAAAAAACTGTTATGAAATCGTTCCTATGCAAATGTAAGGAGTGCATATTTATAGGTCAGCTGTTCCATATGCATATACTCATCTTAGATCAATTACTGACTTTATCTATGATGCATAAAGTCACAGCAAATTACATCAGAAGAGGGGAGTAGGCCTAGTATTTTCTAAAACAGAAATGTCTGGAATAGTAATTCATTGTGTATATATATTTCTTATTTAATTATAGGGCTATTGTACGGAATAACTGCAATTGCAGCCAATACTCTTATCATTGTACTTAGTCCACGATCGTAATTATCATTGTTTAACTATCTTTGTAAATAGATAGGCTAACCAATTAAAGACGAATAAGACAGTATCTTTGCCAGCATCCACACGCATAAGGTACTTTATCCCTGCTCAAGACGAGCATGACATAATTGCTTATTTATGGTGCCTTGTGAGGTAGGCTAGGCTAATATTCAACGTTGGCTGCCAAAAAAAAAAAAAAACACTGACCAAATATGTTTTGGTTTCTGCCCACGGAGTGATTTTAGGGCGTTATTTGAACGGGAGTAACCCCGACTGTTTCACCGAAAATAACCCGGGCACTGCAGCATCAGCACCAGACAGATGCGCAGGTGCCGTCTTTAAAGAGACCGCGCGCGGATAAATTCACATCGGTGGGTGCATTCGATAGCCTACAACCTACGTTTGCATTGCTTACATCACTAAGATGAAATAAACAAACAATGGATTGGTGTATCGACTTTTCAATCGGATTTTTTGTAGCTATGGGCAACACAGGCATAGACTACGATATTTTCGTCAGTGCTTATAGGCTATGTGCCAAATCATTCCAAATTGTTCTGCCTAATAAGGAATAGCAAAAATAGTGCGATGAATATTTGTGCAATTACAAACATTTAAGTATTATTCTGCTGTGTTATATGTTAATCGCATTTCTAAACTGCTGTTGGCACCCAATAATACAACTTTGTGTGGGGTCGGTTGCCTATAGGTCTATCAATTTCTGTTTTGACATCATTCAGAAGAAAACCCATTCGCCTGATTCATATGTGGCCTACACATAAAACACAATAAACACAACATCATGGCTCTTTAAAGCATCCAGCCCGGGCCTCCTGTGGACTATCTCCTCGCAAAACCTGCCAGTAACGCCCTGAAACACAGACCGACGGGCGTGCCAGAGAAGCACTGACCGGCAAGATAACGGTACTGCGTGCTATTGAGCTACTGCAGCAAGCCAGAAGAGGACGTGGAGACTAGACGGAGGAAAGAAAATATAATCAACACCGCGGCAAGGACGTTTTTGAGTAGTCTGATAGGTGTTCTGGATATGGGAATTAAATAAGTAAAACACATCTGACTTGGCCTATAACCTGTCAGAAATCGAACGCACTCCTGATTGATTGACTAAAGATGCAGCATTTGTTGAATTATTAATCTCTGACAATCATCATACCACACTTGTTCCGGACAGAAGGGGGATTTTATAATTTCGACAATAATTGCGGTAGATATTGTCTGCAGGACGTTATGTAGCCTAGCAAGCACCGAGTGATTTTTTTTGGAAGAGGAAAACATCGTTTCCTCACCCTTCTCCATCGCTCCCGAACCGAACCTTCATGGAGCCTGGAACACAGTGACGATCGTTGCCTGGCACGGGACTGACTCGTTGGGCACCATCTCTTGTTGCTGGGTCTGCTGTTTCATTGTAAAGGGATGAACTGAGCACTGCTCTTCATAAATGGGAACGGAGTGCTCTATTGTTGGTCAAGTCCACACTCAAGAAAAAGTATGTTGGATTGATTAATGCATCGTTTGTAAATGTTTCATAGTGTGAAGAATTGAATATTAGCTGTTTATATTTGTGTGTGTTGTGTTTATGCCTGCATGTAGGCAAGTGTGTGTTTGTGGAATAGCAGTCTATTTCAGATCATGCATGTATTAGTGATGTAATGCATGGAACAGCATGGAACAATCTCTCTCCTTTCCCTCCATCCACCCTCCTTCCAAACACCTCAGCATTGTACAGTATGTTCATATTAGCCCATGTGCAGTACAACCATAATTAGGTTTAGCCTTTGTTCTAGAGGAGAGGTAGAGAGCTCAAAGAACACAAATTCAATAGATGCTTTGATGTTTACATCATCATAGGGAACATAGTAACAGGTGCCTCTGAAAGAGAGAACCTGTGCTGCTTCTCTATGCTATTACCAAGTAATTACTCATTAAGACAGACAAGCACTGGATTCCTTACTGCCAGGAATGTTTCAGCTAAGGTTACAGACGAAAGACATTAACCATATGTCTTTAGATGTGACACCTTATTACCTCCCTATTCCATCACGTGGCCAGGCGGCAGGGCAATGCATGAGAGAGGAAAGAACAGGGCGGCCTTGATCTCACAGAGAGAGACCCCAGTATGGTCTGTTAGTCTGTGTCCATAATGGCACCCTATTCCTTTTATAGTGCACTACTTGGGAAAGGGTGCCATTTGGGATACGCAGGTTCTGTTGGGATGAATGGGTTCTGTTGGGATGAACCCATTATGGTTCGTCAGGGTTCTGCAGAGCATAATGTGATAATAGGATTCTGATAAAAAGTAGTGCACTATATAGGAAATATGGTGCCATTTTGGATACAAATGTTCTGTAAAAATGCTGAATCCATTGGTTTGTCAGGGTTCTGTATAGGTCTTAAAGCAGTATGCTAGTGGTCGGTTGGCTTCTAGTGCTTAAAGCAGTGTTCTAATGGTCGGTCTGGTTTTAGGGCATAAAGCAGTGTTCTAATGGTCGGTCGAGTTCAAGGGCTTAAAGCAGTGTGCTAGTGGTGGGTCGGGTTATAGTGGGCTAATTGAAGTTCACTAATGGAATGTCAATCAATAGAGGCCATGGTCAGTTCGTTTTCTCCTTTTCCTCAGTCTAGGATGTGAGGTTTGAGCCATGCTAAACAGAATTGACACTTTACAGTAAGCCTATAACAGCACCACACAATGCAGATTGGAGTTTAAATTATTACATCTGTTTTAAGGGCTCTACCTTCAGGGAAGAAACTGATGTGATCCTTGCAGTTTTTCTGTGAGTAATGTTAGCTTTAATTAGACTTGGTCTATGTAGCTGATGCTACATTGTATCATTGTACACTGCTGTGAATCATGTCAACAATATGGCAGCTTAGGCCTATGCGACTTCCTATTGACTTGATACACAATAACACACTTCAACTTATTATAAAGCTCTTTGTGAATAAATCTATAGCTCATAGCTAGGCAGTCATAGGGGGCTGCAGCCAGCCGCACCTACAGTATACTCTGATGAATCACTGAATCCTCTGTGTCGTACATCCGGGACAGTGCGTCTGCCTTAGCGTTCTGGGAACCTGGTCTGTAGGAAAGGGTGAACACAAAAGGGGTGAAAAACATGGCCCACCTTGCCTGGCGAGGGTTCAGTCTCCTCGCCGGCCGGATGTACTCCAGATTACGGTGGTCAGTCCAGATGAGAAAAGGGTGTTTAGCCCCCTCAAGCCAGTGTCTCCATGCCTTCAGAGCTTTTACGACAGCTAACAACTCCCGGTCCCCCACATCATAGTTTCGTACCCGAGCGCTGAGACAGCACAGCTCCTATCCCAGCCTCGAACGCGTCCACCACAACTATGAAGGTCAAAGAGGGATCCGGATGAGCCAGCACGGGAGCCGAGGTAAACAGAGCCTTCAGATGACTAAAATCCCTGTCCGCCTCAGCTGACCACCGCAGTCTCGCCGGTACCCCCTTTCAGCAGTGAAGTAATAGGAGCCGCTACCTGACCAAAGCCCCGGATAAACCTCCGGTAGTAGTTGGCAAACCCTAAGAACTGCTGCACTTCCTTTACCGTGGTTGGAGTCGGCCAATTTCGCACTGCTGAAATGTGGTCATTCTCCATCTCCACCCCTGACGTGGAAATGCGGTACCCTAGGAAAGAGACGGACTGCTGGAAGAACAGACATTTCTCAGCCTTGACGTACAGGTCATGCTCCAACAGTCTGCCCAGCACCTTGCGCACCAGAGACACATGCTCGGTGCGTGTAGCGGAGTATATCAGAATGTCATCGATATAAACCACTACACCCTGCCCGTGCAGGTCCCGGAAAAACTTGTCTACAAATGCCTGGAAGACTGATGGAGCATTCATCAACCCGTACGGCATGACGAGGTACTCGTAGTACCCTCAGGTGGTACTAAATGCTGTCTTCCATTCGTCCCCCTCTCGGATACGCACAAGTTTGTAGGCACTCCTGAGATCCAATTTGGTGAAGAAGCACGCCCCGTGCATTGACTCGATCGCAATGGCTATGAGAGGCAGCGGGTAGCTGTACCTCACAGTGACCTGATTAATACCTCGATAGTCAATACATGGGCGCAGACCTCCATCCTTCTTCTTCACAAAAAAGAAACTTGAGGAGGCAGGTGAAGTGGAGGGCCAAATGTATCCCTGTCCCAGAGATTCAGCAACATATGTCTCCATAGCTGCTGTCTCCTCCTGTGACAGGGGATACACGTGACTCCTGGGAAGTGCTGCGTCTACCAGGAGATTTATCTGACCCTAATGGTCAACTATCTAGGGCGTGTACAGGGAAGGACACAATAGGAATCCCTAAACTACGGGCCAATGAACGGTCAATAAAGTTCCCAGCTGCGCCTGTTTCGCGGGGAAACTCAGGAAAAGCTATAGACAAAAACATGAGGGCAACAGGGGGCTCTGGGCGAGTCTGGTGCCTACTCACCTGGGATGACACGATAGTGCCCTGCCTGCTGCCTCGGCTACCTGAGGCACCCCCCCAGCACCGACCAGCAGTGTGCCCTCTGCGGCCACCTAAAGTGAAGGGAGTGGTCCCTCCTCCGGCCAGGGTGCGGAACTCCAATGAAAAGTCCTGTGCGCTCCTCGTCTCCTGCCTGAGGTGGAACAGGCGTTCACCCGCCGCTCTACCCTCAGGTGGATGGTCGAACACTGTCCTGAAGTGGCAGGTGACCTCCTCGTAATGGTCCAACGCCGCTCCGTCCTCCCCCCATATGGCGTTGGCCCACTCCAGGGCTTTCCCGGATAAGCAGGAGACGAGGGCAGACACGCTCTCGCGTCCCGAGGGAGCCGGGTGAACGGTCACCAGGTAGCGGTCCAGTTGGAGTAGGAACCCCCCCCTCCTCGACCCCTATTACAGGGGTATCTGCTTCTGCTGACTCCATAAAGTGTTGATTGATTCTGTGATGCGTCTGTGTGTAGCTGGTGTAGAGGAGTCAAGCGCAAAATAATCGTAATACACGTAAAAATGACCGCAATACAAAACATTCAATCACAAAGACATGGGGGGAACAGAGGTTTAAATAATGAACATGTAATTAGTGATTGAAACCAGGTGTGTATAATGAAGACAAAAAAACATAGAAAATGAAAAGTAAATCGGCGGCAGCTAGAAAACCGTCGACGTCGACCGCCAAAAGCTGCCTGAACAAGGAGAGAGACCAACTTCGCCTGAAGTCGTGACAGTAGTGTCATACCAAAGAAGACACAAGGCTGTAATCGCTGCCAAAGGTGCTTCAGAGTACTGAGTAAAGGGTCTGAATACTTCTGTAAATGTGATATTTCCATTTTTATTAGTACTACAGTTTAAACATTTCAAAAGCCTGTTTTTGTGTCGTCATTATGGGGTATTGTGTGTAGATTGATGAGGGGGAAAAACTATTTAATCAATTTTAGAATAAGGCTGTAACATAACAAATTGTGGAAACAGTCAAGGGGTCTGAGTTCCTTCCGAAGGCACTGTAGTGTACTGTATAGTCGCGAGTCTTCCAAAAAACGTTCACAACAATATTGTGACAACGTGCAACCGATAAATAGTGTTGGTGTTGCTCTGCCTGCCTGCCTTTCATGCTGTAGTAGGGAAACCATGTCCCCCCTAGAATAAGTCATAGGAGCTAGAATCAATAGAGCAGGTTTGATATGCGAGTTGCAAAACAAGGGAACCAGACAAAAAACAGACAGCTGTCGTGTTCCAGCCAACCTTCGATAGGAAGGACTCAGCTTTTGTACCCCAGAAATGTTTTTTTTGTGGTGTACCAAGTGTAGGTATACAGGTAATATAAAATGTGTGTGTGAAAGCTAATGTGAAATATTGGTGTATTTCCTCTTAATTGGCTTGTGTGGTGCTTCGTGTCTCCTCCACATTGCCCAGGCCAGGGTGAGTGGGAAGTCAGGAGTGGAGCAGTAGGGGAGGAGTGGATACTCCGTGTAGGCCAGGAGGTTTCTCGTGAATTAGCCATTTCAGCACTATAATGCTCTGCTAGTCTGTAACCAAATCCTCCACTCCTCGTACCGGCCGGGAATCAGATCCCCCTCATCCAGCCTGTCTATACTGTAGACCTAACAAAACCTTTTACAACATTATACAACTAGACCAAATCTGTGTCCCAAATGGCCCCCTATTCCCTATAGGCCTAAAAAAAAAGTAGTGCACTATATAGGGAATAGGGTGTGACTTGGGACTTACACATCTATAGCCCTAATCACATTAGCACCGCCAAAACCATCGGACCTCTAAGAGCTTGTCTAGCATGTCTGCAATCACTACAACACTGTTTCCACTGTCTCATCATCGCTGTTCACAGCTTTATAAAGAGCAACACCATCTCTACATTACAAACTGATTGTTCAGGTCATGTCCTTATGGAGTAGGCCTGGCAGAGTTTGTTTTTCACAGTCAATCAATGTCAGTTAGTCATCAATCACTCAATTGCTTGATAATCTATCACTTTTATTACATTTCAATACGCAAACCTCCAAGCCTATGGCAGAGAATTGGGTCTATCTATATCCCGTGGTATGATAACATAATACGGATCTATTCTGCCCCATTTGCTTTGGGATTTAACAGAATATCCAGCAAACAAAATTGTTTCTGTGAAAGTTCCCAGAACATTCGGTAGATTGCAGCAAATGTTCTCATAACACAAATACTGTCCTGTCGTGCTGATGACTATAGAATATTTGTATAAAACATTTGTCTGGTGTTGCTAGAACATTCCTAGAACCTATTTAATATATTATTTAAAGGTTACCAGAATGTTTCATTAGGTTGTTGGAACAGTCTGGTGAGAACATTGTGGGGACATCATTAAAGGTATGTTCCCAAAACACAAAAACTGTCCAGTTGTGTGGATGATTCTACATTGTTTCTTTTAGGGTGCAAAAAACAGTCACCTGATGTTGCAAGAACATTAATAGAACACATTTAGTCTGTCTTTTGTGTTTTGGGAACATATCTTTTGGGATGTCCATTCTGGGAATGTTCTTGCAACATCAGGTGAATGTTTTATACAAACGTTGTATAATCATCAGCATGACTGGATCATTTTTGGTTTATGAGAACATTTTCCGCAACCTCACAAATGTTCTGGGAACTTTCACAGAACCAATTTTGGTTTGCTGGGAAAACATTACTGTTATTATATTTTCTGGAAACCTAATAGCTTTTGGAGAATGTTCTGTGTTGGTTGTTACAGATGTTGTGCACAACATTTTAGTTAATGTTAGGAGAATATTCCAAGGATATTTCCTAATGTTAGATAAAACTCTAACTAGAACTTAATGGGAATCTTAGGCAATGTTCTGGGAATGTTCCCGGGTAGCTGGGTAACCTACTTGTAGAATCTCATCTCATATACCTACTCATCACAATAATAACATGTGTAATAATAACATGAAATCTGTAGTATTATAATAACTGACAGTTTCCCCCCTCTTTTCCAGTCTGTTAGTATGGCTGAGAGGACGTTGGAGACGTCTGTCTCTGTCAGCATCCCCATGGAGGAGACCAAACTCCCTGGGGGTGGGGGTGTGCCCACGGAGGCCCCGCTGCTCACCCATCTAAAGAAAGTGGAGAACCACATTACGGAGGCTCAGCGGTTCTCCCACCTGCCTCGGCGCTCTGCTGTGGACATAGAGTTCACTGAGCTGTCGTACACCATCAGAGAGGGCCCCTGCTGGAGGAGAAGAGGTACTGCAGCCCACACACCACCCAGACATTATTCACCACCCCTACACCACACATACTAAAGATAGATAGATAGCTGAGCTATACATCCACCCATACAAAACCAATACAACAGGGTCGTATTTGTTAGGGCGCACTATAGCAAAACGTTTTCCAGAGTCTTATTGGACAAGTTCAGATAGTCCCTCCCTGTTTCAGTACGTTTTTCTTTAATTTGATCCCTAATGAACACGACCCTGATAACATCACAGAGGATGATGGCCAAGTAATGAGAAACTTTATTTGGTGATGGCTGTATATATCATCTAGATGCATTTATGTATAATGTAGACTCTATACCCATTACAAGCTATACCCATACACACATTACTGTAACTGGTGTTCAAACACTTTGATAGAGATGTGATCATGTCCAAAACAGCATAATTCTTGGCAGACCCTAGCAGACCTATCTTGATAGATTTTCTTACTCCTTGTACTCTTCTTATTCTCTCTGTGTGTCTGGAGTATCCAGCTCAAAGGACCAATGATCTGTATGCAATACACACACACGTATGTTCTACCAGGCTGTGTGGCCGCTGTATCTTTGTGCTGTGCTCAGCAGAGTTTAGACACAATAAATAATTCACACTAGCAGCCTGCCCCCCTACCCTCCAACCCATTTCACGATGTTCGATACGCCCAGGTTATGGGCTACACCAGGCAGACAGACATGCCCAATATACGATTGATCTGCTCATTAAATATTAATGGCATTTAAACCCACCAGCCTGATTAATGAGAAACCTCGGAGCCTAGGAGTCTCCAAAATGAGGCATAATGGTTCTGTGTCTTTGTGTCCTCTACAGGTTCTTTGTTTCTAGGCTACATGGCGCATGTTAATGCAGTATGTCTGATCTTATCATACATCCTATCTTTCTACTGTTGTTTATCTTATGTTGTATTGATGTCCATTATGGGAGTTGGGTAGATGTGTATTCCATTGTGTTTGTAGAGGGGCTCTGTGCATTCAACTAGTAGGTAACACAACCACAATCATTGAACATGACGCATGGTGTTGCAGTAAGTGAGATCTACATTCCATCACTACTGTTGTTGGTCTTATGTTATTGATGTCCATTAGGGACAGTGTAGTGGAAGTGGTCCAGTATCTTCATGTCTAGTAGTAATGATAGTAGAGACAAAAGGGGCAGACAGTAATGGAATCACATGGTCAGACCGGGAGACAGTGTGTGTATGTGCACATGCGCGCATACGTATGTTTAGTGCCTGCATGCGCACATGCGAACGTGCATGTGTGCATATGCGCCTGCGTGTCTGGGTCCAATTGGGAAACGGGGGAAGAGAAAGAGATTCCTGACTGAAGGCTGGTCTGATCGATAACTAACCCCTTTGTTCATGCATCGAATTGTAACGCTGTTACATCAGCATTCTTCATTCAATCAGTGGTTTTTACCCACTGTTTTGTTGTTCAACTCTGCATGTAGCTAACCTCTCCTAGCCTTTCCCTGTTATCCATATACACATGTGAAGGTATGTCTGTGGTCTGTGCCCTTATTTATATGTGTAGCTACATGTGTTGTAGCCTATCCCAGTATTGTATGAAGAAGTGGTGTCTATCTCCCATAGAGGCTGCATAGGTTATTCAGTTCATTGAGAGACTATTTAGAGTCTGACTAATACCCCTTCAGTGACATAGATATGCGTAGGTGGATGCCTAAGATAAGATAATGACTGTGTTATCCCTGCGGGGAAATACAGGAGGGTGTGCATACATAATAAAAACACAATCAAGCATAGACAAGGACATATTCAGGCGATACATACAGGGTGAAAAAGTGCAGTTCATGAGCGATCAATGATTCATCTGTAAATTATATACACTATACACATCAGTACATGCCGTCAACTACAATATCAACTGAAGGCCAGCCAACTAGTCCTACTAGTGGTTTTTAATATAGGATTGTACAGTATTGAATGGAGAAGCTGAGTCTCTCATATAGAAGCTGAATACTGTACGTTATTCAGTTCACACAGAGACTATTTAGAGTCTGACTGTGACTGAAACCTTCCTGGCATTATTACAGGTCACCTTCACCCCTCCCATTAGCCATATTTAACCCTTCACTGCCTCGTATCTCTCTCACAGACTCACTGCATCCCTAGAAGGCTCTACTACCTGTTACTTATCATTTGGTTCAAATGCCATTATATTCTAATAGGCTTAGTCATTACACTGAGTAATATTTTTTGTTCTTCCTTTTTGAGCCACCTAAACATTTTTCCTTCATCAAAATGAGCAGAGAGAGAATGAGATCCCTCTGCAGTGTAAAATTAAACCTGTATAATGAGCAGCAATAATGTGATGGCGCGGAGCTGAACATGGTGCTCCAGGGTATGCTTTTGCACCCAAGAGTTATTATGAAGATCTCAGCAGAAGGGTGGGGGGAAAGAGGCTGTGGAGAGGGGCCCAGGGAGAGGGCCGTAATATCTCAGGAGTCTGTGTGATTCTCAGAGAGAATAACACAACACATTGGGGTGAAGAGGGAGCTGTAATAGATGACTTCTGAGATTCAGCTGAGAGAGAACTCAGAACATGAAGGTTGAGAAAGAGCCGTAATATCTGAGGATTTTTGTGGTTCACATGAAGTGGAGCTGGATGCCTAAGGAGAGTCAATCAGTGAGAGCTTCATTGCTTTGATTGGTCGGCTCTCAAGTGGAGTAAAGAGCCAGAGAGGTGAGGGTCAGGTGGGGCATGGCAGCCACCCCTTCTCATTCATTTTTATAGTCGCCATCCCTGGGATGCCCATTTATGCCTGGGAGGATGGATGAGGATAAATAAGGTTACTCCTCAGACGGTGTTTCATGTGCAGGGCATATACCTCCAACGGGAGATTACGGATGACGTAACGTCAGTTCAGGCATGGAGTGTGTGAGTCATTTGAAGCTGAGGAGAGGGGGTGGATGGCGTTCTGAACAGAACAGAGCCTAGAGTGTGTCCTGTCATGCAGCTCCCCCTCCCTGCAGGTGTCTGGAGCTCTGCCTTCTGTTATTTACTGTTATCTGGTCCACACACGCATACACACACACACCTGGTCATTTCTACAGTCCTCACGTCCCACAACGGCTCTGCTTCATTCACAAGGCCTGTGGAATTTCAGCTTGTAGGTAACTACTGGCACTAAATCATCTAGACATATTGAGTATGGTTACATGCACACAATAATATAATTATTTTGGATAGTCAGATTACTATAATAGTTTGTTTCAAACATTTAAATGCTTTGCAACGAGAACGATTTCCCTAATAATCCTGTTTACAGTATATGGACACATCTGAAATCAGGCTTGCTTGGACTGAAGACTGTGTGATGCACTCTGATCTCCTGTGCTGTCCCACAGAGAGACTGAAAGTTCCAGACTACCCTGAGCCCATAGCCAGATGAGAGCAGTGTAAGGGAGGCTGAAGAAGGGTGCGTGGGTGCGCGTCTGTGCCCACGCGTGTGTCTGTGTTTGTGCGTGTGTCTGTGTCTCTGTCCCTCTCTGCCTGAATGGCCAAGAGTCTTACCGTATGTGACATAAACAATATGGAGGAAGTCATCTCACCTCTCTGTCTATGACACAGCAGACAATGTGAGGGTGAATAACCACATCAGTATGCGACATCAGCAACACAGGGTTAGACTCCACCCGCAGCAGTAGGTTAGATCATCAGTATGCGCCACACGCAGAGGCAGAGCTATTTCTCTGACAGGGGGCTGCTCCCCTGTCTGTCTGTGGTGTATCCGATGGATGTAATACACTGCAGGGGAGGGGGAGGAGGGATGAGGATGGAGGTGGCAGCCATTAGACATCAGGAGTAATGTGCTGGGGAT
Organism: Brachymystax lenok tsinlingensis; assembly: GCA_030435695.1. Lineage (NCBI taxonomy): Eukaryota > Metazoa > Chordata > Actinopteri > Salmoniformes > Salmonidae > Brachymystax > Brachymystax lenok. The sequence continues at coordinate 3,872,697 of CM059792.1, read as the reverse complement.
GAAGAAGGGTGTGTATGTGGTGAAGGTGACCTGTAATATTGCCAGAGGTTTTCAGTCACAGTCAGACTCTAAATAATCTCTGTGAACTGAATAACCTATTCAGCTTCTATATGAGAGACACAGCTTCTCCATACAATACTGGGATACAAAACTGTACAATACTGTATTTAAAGACACTAGTAGGACCAGCAGGCTGGCATTCAGTTGATATTGTAGTTGACAGAGTGTACTGATGTGTACTGTATATAGTGTACAGATTAATCGTTGATTATGAACAGCACTTTTTCTACCTGTATGTATTGGTTTTATACAGTGCATTTGGAAAGTATTCAGAAAGTATTCCCCTTCACTTTTTCCACATTTTGTTTTGTTACAGCCTTATTCTAAAATGGATTAATGTAACGTCGATGCAGGGAGTCAGGAAGCAGGTGCAGAGAACGATACAAAAGAAGTGAAACGTCTGACAGGGAAACAACCAATACTGCCTGATAACTGATAACAAAAGAGTGCTACATAAAGGTTAAGTAATGAGGGAGTAATGAAGTCCAGGTGTGACTGATGATGAGACGCAGGTGACACGCTGTACCAGCCGCAGGATGCTGCCAGCTAGGAGGATGGCGAAGGTGGAATTCTCGGATGATGTTGGGATCTAGAATGTCGTCCACCGGAACTCAGCACCGCTCCTCTGGACCATACCCCTCCCACAATATCGGGAGTCCAGGAGTGATCTGACAGCAGAGGCAGGGCTCCCCTCGATGTCCAAGGGAGGCGGAGGGGTGTCGTGGGGGACGGCATCAGCCAGGACACCAGGAACCATTGGCTTGAGGAGGGAAACATGAAAAGATGGTGAGATCCGGTTGTTAGTTGGGAACGGCCCCGGGGTCTCAGCTTCTTACAGGACAGGCGGAGTGAGAGGTTCCTGGACAACAACCATGGTGCAATGAATTCTGGGCGTATTCATCCCAAGGAAGGAATCGGGCCCACTCCCCCTGCCGGTCCTGGCAGTGACTCATCAGGAACCTCCCCAGCCTCTGGTTCATCCGCTCCACCTGCCCGTTAGATTGAGGCCAGTACCCAGAAGTGAGGTTGACCGTGAACCCCAGATTCTCCATGAAAGCCTTCCATACATGTGATGTGAATTGGGGGCCACGATTGAAGACGATATCCCCCGCAATGCCATAGTGCCGGAAGACCTGCTGGAACAGTGCCTCAGCAACCTAGAGAGCGGTAGGGAGACCAGAGAGAGGGATGAAACGGCATGATTTTGAGAATCTGTTCACAACCACCAAAATGGTAGTGACCCCCATGGAGACGTAGATGCGCTCCGGAAGGCAGGTGGCAGGAGTGGGTTCCCTCTCCAGAGACTGGCGGATGTCCACATCCACGTCCCAAAACACGTTGCCATTGAGGACCGATTGATGGCTGGCGGACACTCACAGGGCCCTCCACCGACGTTGAACCACAGGGTGCGGAAAAGCAGGTCCTCCGGCATCCTGGTCCCCAGGCGGGAATCCTCCTCTCTGACTAGGAGATGGTGGGATTATGGAGTTGGAGCCATGGAAGGCAAAGGATGACTTTGTGCAAAGGTGCAGAGGTGATGAGGAAAGAAAGGCTTTCCTGGTGCTTGGGTCCCACGGTGAGGGTGAGTGAAGCTGTGATGTGCGTAATAGTGTCGGGTCCCAATGGTTGAATATTCAACGCTTGGACCGGAGATGGAGAGAAGAGCGGGTATGAGGTGATGTGCAGGGAGGAGGTAAGGGCCTGGTCAATAAAATTCCCTGCTCCACTGGAATCCACTAGAGCTGAAGAAACAATAGATGAGGGACAGCCAGCTAGTGAAATCGATACAAAAAAGGGTTTGGCGCAAAGTGATGGAGTACTCATGCCTAACCCAGGAGACGGATGATCACAGGGCCGTCCCTCTGCTCTCGTGGATTCCGGGTTGAGACGTACCGGACACCATAGAAGCTGGTTCCCCTCCTGGCCACAATAAGGACATAGCCCTAACTGTCTCTGACGGTGTCGCTCAGCCACGGGGAGGCGTGTGGCCCCTACCTACATGGGTTCAGGCTCTGACACAGAACGGTCAACGAAGGAGGTAGAGAGGCAATGGGGGTGCAGACGCTCCCAAAAAAGTTTAGATTGACGTCTTATCACGCCAAATCTGTCTTCCCCTCTTCACACAATCCTCTTCTGAATAGGGTGCAGAGCGCCGGCTCATTCCATGCGCTGCATGCTGCCACTGTCCAGAAGGTGAGCGCGTACTCCGCCGTGGTCATCCTGCTGTAGTTGGTGTAGGCGCTCCCCCTCCTCTCTGCCCTCCGGTGGGTGGTCGAAGACCCCCGTGAACAGAGCCCCTCTTAGGAACCCAGCTCCTCCTCTCTCCCAGATGGCCATAGCCCACTCCAACGTCCGTCCGGTCAGCAGGGAAATAACCGTGGCAACCTTGGACCTCTCCGTGGTGGGGGCTCCCATCTGATGAGTGAAATAGAGGGAGCACTGGAGTAGGAAGCCACGGCATTTGGTGGGAGACCCATCATCTTTGTCCGGAAGGGACAAACGGGCATCGCTGACCTGGGCGGACTGTTGGATGGGCTGGCGTGCTGGCTTTCTGGGTCGACTTGTCCTTCTGCTTGTTTGAGGTGACGCCCCTAGTTAAATGTCGAGATGTTGAAGAACGCGCAGGACCTCATCCAGTTGTGCCAGCTGGTCATTGTGTTGGCAAAATAGGTGTCCCTGTTTGCTGACCATCTGGGAGATGTCATTAACTTCTGCTTCCATTTGGTGAGGCAGTATTCTGTAACGTTGACTCAGGGAGTCAGGAAGCAGGTGCAGTTAGTGAGTTTAATATTAACGAACATAGAATGATACAAGACAAACGTCCGACAAGGAAACATAACCAATACTGCCTAACCAAAACTGATAACAAAATAGTGCTATATAAAGGGTAATTAATCAGGGAGTAATGAAGTCCAGGTGTGACGCAGGTGTGCGTAAAGATGGGTTGCCAGGACTGATGGTTAGGAGACCGGCAACGCTGAGCGCGGGGAGCGGGAGTAGATGTGACAATTAAATGCATTTTTTCCCTCAATCTACACAAAATACCCCATAATGAAAAAGCAAAAACAGGTTTTTAGAAAAGTTAACACATTTATAAAAAGTAAAAAACAGAAATACATTATTTACATAAGTATTCAGACCCTTTGCTATGGAACTACAAATTGAGCTCAGGTGAATCCTGTTTCTATTGATCATCCTTGAGATGTTTTCACAACTTGATTGGAGTCCACCTGTGGTAAATTCAATTGATTGGACATGATTTGGAAAGGCACACAACTCTCTATATAAGGTCCCACATTTGACAGTGCATGTCAGAGCAAAAACCAAGCCATGAGGTCGAGACAGAATTGTGTCGAGGCACAGATCTGGGGAAGGGTACCAAAACATTTCTGCAGCATTGAAGGTCCCCAAGAACACAGTGGCCTCCATCACTCTTAAATGGAAGAAGTATGGAACCAAGAAGACTCTTCCTAGAGCTGGCCGCCCAGCCAAACTGAGCAATCAGGGAAGAAGGGAGGTGACCAAGAACCTGATGGTCACTCTGACAGAGCTTCAGAGTTCCTTTGTAGAGATGGGAGAAGCTTCCAGACAGACAACCATCTCTGCAGCACTTCACCAATCAGGCCTTTATGGCAGAGTGGCCAGACGGAAGCCACTCCTCATTAAAAGGCACATGACAGCCCGCTTGGAGTTTGACAAAAGGAACCTAAAAGACTGTCAGACCATGAGATTTTTTTATTTTACCTTTATTTAACTAGGCAAGTCAGTTAAGAACAAATTCTTTTTTTTAATGACAGCCCAGGAACAGCGGATTAACTGCCTTGTTCAACTGTCAGCTCAGGGATTCCCTTGTCAGCTCGGGGATTCGATCTTGCAAACTTTCGGTTACTAGTCCAACGCTCTAACCACTAGGCTACCTACCGCCCCGATACAAGATTCTCTGGTCTGATTAAACTTAGATTGAACTCTTTGGCCTGAATGCCAAGAGTCATGTCTGGAGGAAACCAGGCACCGCTCATCACTTGGCCAATACCTTCCCTACGATGAAGCATGGTGGTGGCAGCATCAGGCTGTGAGGATTCTTTTCAGCTTCAGGGACTTGGAGACTTATCAGGTTCAGGGGAAAGATGAACAGAGCAAAGTTCAGAGAGAGTTCCTTGATGAAAACCTGCTCCAGAGCGCTCAGGACCTCAGACTTGGGCGATTGTTCACCTTCCAACAGGACAACTTGAGAGAGAGAGGCAGGATAGGGATAAAGGCGAGAGAGGCAGGATAGAGAAAGGGGCAGGATATAGATAAAGGAGAGAGAGAGGGACAGAAGATAGACAGGCAGGAGAGCATTCAGTAAAGATCACTGGGCCTCAGACTCACTCTAAACTAACTGTCTATTAGGCCGGTGAGGAAGGGGTCAGGGCACTGTTAGCACTCAGTTGGTGTCATGATAAGTGGATGTATCGTATTGCGTTGCCAGACATATTGTATTCTCACATTAGCGGCTGGAGACGAGTCCAGTGGATGTATTCAGTTGCACCACACCACCCCACCGTTTTGCCCTCAGAACAGCCTCAATTTGTTGGGGCATGGACTCTACAAGGTGTCAAAAGCGTCCACAGCGATGCAGGCACATGTTGACTCCAATGCTTCCCACAGTTGTCAAGTTGGCTGGATGTCCTTTGGGTGGTGGACCATTCTTGATACACACGGTTTACTGTTGAGTGTGGAAAAACCCAGTAGCGTTGCAGTTCTTGACACAAATCGGTGCGCCTGGCGCCTTTTACAGTACCATACCCCGTTCAAAGGCACTTACATTTTTGAATGGCACACATACAATCAATGACTCAATTGTCTCAAGGCTTAAAAATCCTTCTTTAACCTGTCTCCTCCCCTTCATCTACACTGACTGAAGTACAGTGGCTTGCGAAAGTATTCACCCCCCTTGGCATTTTTTCTATTTTGTTGCCTTACAACCAGGAATTAAAATAGATTTTTTGGGGGGGTTTGTGTCATTTGAATTACACAACATGCCGACCACTTTAAAGATGTAAAATAATTTTTATTGTGAAACAAACAAGAAATAAAACTTGAGCATGCATAACTATTCACCCCCAAAAGTTAATACTTTGTTAGAGCCACTTTTTGCAGCAATTACAGCTGCAAGTCTCTTGGGGTATGTCTCTATAAGCTTGGTACATCTAGCCAAAATATGCTTCAGCTCCTTCAAGTTGGATGGGTTCCACTGGTGTACAGCAAATTTGAAGTCATACCACTGATTCTCAATTGGATTGAGGTCTTGGCTTTGACTAGGCCATTCCAAGACATTTAAATGTTTCCCCTTAAACCACTCGAGTGTTGCTTTAGCAGTATGCTTAGGGTCATTGTCCTGCTGGAAGGTGAACTTCCATCCCAGTCTCAAATCTCTGGAAGACTGGTTTCCCTCAAGAATTTCCCTGTATTTAGCGCCATCCATCATTCCTTCAATTCTGACCAGTTTCCCAGGCCCTGCCGATGGAAAACATCCCCACAGCATGATGCTGCCACCACTATGCTTCACTGTGGATGGTGTTCTCGGGGGGATGAGAGGTGTTGGGTTTGCAACAAACACAACGTTTTCCTTGATGGCCAAAAAGCTAAATTTCTGTCTCATCTGACCAGAGTATCAATCAATCAATCAATCAAATGTATTTATAAAGCCCTTCTTACATCAGCTGATGTCACAGAGTGCTGTACAGAAAGCCAAACTAAAATCCCAAAGAGCAAGCAATGCAGGTGTAGAAGCATGGTGGCTAGGAAAAACTCCCTAGAAAGGCAAGAATATAGGAAGAAACCTAAAGAGGAACCAGGCTATGAAGGGTGGCCAGTCCTCTTCTGGCTGTGCCGGGTGGAGATTATAACAGAACATGGCCAAGATTTTTAAATGTTCATAGATGACCAGCAGGGTCAAATAATAATAATCACAGTAGTTGTTGAGGGTGCAACAGGTCAGCACCTCAGGAGTAAATGTCAGTTGGCTTTACATAGCCGATCATTCAGAGTAACTCTAGCGCTCCTGCTGTCTCTAGAGAGTTGAAAACAGCAGTTTTGGGACATGTAGCACGTCTGGTGAACAGGTCAGGGTTCTGCCTCCAGCTGTTTGCTTAGGCAGAACAGTTGAAACTGGAGCAGCAGCACGGCCAGGTGGACTGGGGACAGCAAAGAGTCATCAGGCCAGGTAGTCCTGAGGAATGGTCCTTGGGCTCAGGTCCTCCGAGAGAGAGAAAGCAAGAAAGAAAGAAAGAATTAGAGAGAAGGATACTTAAATTCACACAGGACACTGGATAAGAGAGGAGAAATACTCCAGATATAACAGACTGACACTAGCCCCCCGACACAAACTACTGCAGCATAAATACTGGAGGCTGAGACAGGAGGGGTCGGGAGACACTGTGGCCCCGTCCAACGATACCCCCGGACAGGGCCAAACAGGCAGGATATAACCCCACCCACTCTGCCGAAGCACAGCCCCCACCCCACTAGAGGGATATCACCAACTTTACCATCCTGAGACAAGGCCGAGCATAGCCCACAAAGATCTCTGCATGGCACAACCCAAGTGGGGGGGCGCCAAACCCGGGCAGGAAGATCATGTCAGTGACTCAACCCGCGCGCACTCCCCAGGGACATGGAAGAGCACCAGTAAGCCAGTGATTCAGCCCCTGTAATAGGGTTAGAGGCAGAGAATCCCAGTGGAGAGGGGGTTACCGGCCAGGCAGAGACAGCAAGGGCGGTTCCTTGCTCCAGTGCCTTTCCGTTCATCTTCACACTCCTGAGCCAGACTACACTCAATCATAGGACCTACTGAATGAGATGAGTCTTCAATAAAGACTTAAAGGTTGAGACAGAGTCTGCTTCTCTCACATGGATAGGCAGACCATTCCATATAATGGAGCTCTATAGGAGAAAGCCCTGCCTCCAGCTGTTTGCTTTGAAATTCTAGGGACAGTAAGGAGGCATGCGTCTTGTGACTGTAGCGTACGTGTAGGTATGTACGGCAGGACCAAATCGGAAAGATAGCTAGGAGCAAGCCCATGTAATGCTTTGTATTAACAGTAAAACCTTGAAATCAGCCCTTGCCTTAACAGGAAGCCAGTGTAGAGAGGCTAGCACTGGAGTAATATGATCAAATTGTTTGGTTCTAGTCAAGATTCTAGCAGCCGTGTTTAGCACTAACTGAAGTTTATTTAGTGCTTTATCTGGTTAGCCGGAAAGTAGAGCATTGCAGTAGTCTAACCTAGAAGTGACATAAGCATGTATAAATCTTTCTGCATCATTTTTGGACAGCAAGTTTCAGATTTTTGCAATGTTACGTAGATGGAAAAAAGCTGTCCTTGAAACAGTCTTGGTATGTTCGTCAAAAGAGAGATCAGGGTCCAGAGTAACGCCGAGGTCCTTCACAGTTTTATTTGAGACGACTGTACAACCATCAAGATTAATTGTCAGATTCAACAGAAGATCTTGTTTCTTGGGACCTAGAACAAGCATCTCTGTTTTGTCTGAGTTTAAAAGTAGAACATTTGCCGCCATCCACTTCCTTATGTCTGAAACACAGGCTTCCAGGGAGGGCAATTTTGGGGCTTTACCATGTTTCATCGAAATGTACAGCTGTGTGTCATCCGCATAGCTGTGAAAGTTAACATTATGTTTCCGAATTACATCACCAAGAGGTAAAATATATAGTGAAAACAATAGTGGTCCTAAAACGGAGCCTTGAGGAACACCAATGTACAGTTGATTTGTTCGAGGACAAACCATCCACAGAGACAAACTGATATCTTTCCTGACAGATAAGATCTAAACCAGGCCAGAACTTGTCCGTGTAGACCAATTAGAGAGTTGGACTAGTAACCAAAAGGTTGCAAGTTCGAATCCCCCAGCTGACAAGGTACAAATCTGTCGTTCTGCCCCTGAACAGGCAGTTAACCCACTGTTCCTAGGCCGTCATTGAAAATAAGAATTTGTTCTTAACTGACTTGCCTAGTAAAATAAAGGTAGAATCTGGTGATCGATGGTATCAAAATCAGCGCTAAGGTCTAGGAGCACGAGGACAGATGCAGAGCCTCGGACTGACGCCATTAAAAGGTAATTTACCACCTTCACAAGTGCAGTCTCAGTGCTATGATGGGGTCTAAAACCAGACTGAAGCGTTTCGTATACATTGTTTGTCTTCAGGAAGGCAGTGAGTTGCTGCGCAACAGCTTTTTCAAAAGAATCGAGAGGAATGGGAGATTCAATATTGGCCGATAGTTTATAATATTGGGGTCAAGGTTTGGCTTTTTCAAGAGAGGCTTTATTACTGCCACTTTCAGTGAGTTTGGTACACATCCGGTGGATAGAGAGAAAAAAGTACATTTTTCCATATGTTTGGGGAGTCTCCCATATGCCTTCTGGCGAACACCAAATGTCTTAGCAAATTTTTTTCTTTAAATAATGGCTTTTTTTCTGTCCACTCTTCCGTAAAGCTCTTTCGTGGCGTGTACAGCTTAAAGTGGTCCTATGGACAGATACTCCAATCTCTGCAGCTCAATCAGGGTTATCTTTGGTTTTGCTCCGTGAGTTTTGGTGGGCGGCCCTCTCTTGGCAGGTTTGTTGTGGTGCCATATTCTTTTCATTTTTTAAATAATGGATTTAATGGTGCTCCGTGGGATGTTCAAAGTTTCTGATCATTTTTTATAACCCAACCCTGATCTGTACTTCTCCACAACTTTGTCCCTGATCTGTTTGGAGAGCTCCTTGGTCTTCATGGTGGCACTTGCTTGGTGGTGCCCCTTGCTTAGTGGTGTTGCAGACTCTGGGACCTTTTAGAACAGGTGTATATATACTGAGATCATGTGACAATTAGATTGCACACAGGTGGACTTTATTTTACTAAGTATGTGACTTCTGAGGGTAATTGGTTGCACCAGATCTTATTTAGGGGCTTCACAGCGATACATATGTAAGCAGCATATTTCAGTAAAAAAAATTATTTTGTGAAACAAGTAATTTATTTTCATTTCACTTCACAAATGTGGACTATTTTGTGTATGTTCATTACATGGAATCAAAATAAAAATCTATTTCAATTGCAGGTTGTAATGCAACAAAATAGGAAAAACGCCAAGGGGGGTGAATACTTTTGCAAGGCACTGTACATTTAATACATGACAATAATAAGGGATCATAGCTTTCACCTAGATATTTTGGTCAGTCTGTCATGGAAAGAGCAGGTGTTCTTAAGCTACTTGGGTCAGGGTCTGCTCACTACTTTTCCATCAGAGCAAGGCATGCACATTGCATCTATGCCAATGATATATGCTGATATGTACCTGTTCCCCAGCAAGAAAAAAACGTATTGTCACTCAAACAGAAAGGGGAACTAACAGAGTCACTGACAACAACCAAAACAAAACAGGTGGGGTTTTAGGAGGGGCTCCAAAAGACACTCACAGGGGTGTCCACTGAAAGTTGACTAGCAACAACAACTGGGACCAGAAAGACACCCACCATTAGCGCCCACTAAATATTACCAAGAAGAGGCAAACAAAAGAAAAACCCACACCAAACTCAAAGACAGGAAGCAAACCAAAAAAAGTGGAGCAAAACAGAAACAGGGAAGATCAGATAAAGGATTGTTTATCTAGAAATCAAATAGGGAGCGCCAACTAAAGGTGTTAAACCTCCACATCTCTCAAGACAACAGGAGCCCTGGGACAGCACAGGTAAAACACCTTCCCACTAATGAGATGACAAACGAGTGCAGGTGTAACACATACTGACTAACGAGATGAAACCAATCGGTGCGCCCCATGCGCTAACGTCCAACCTCTAAATATAACTGGAAAAACCAAAGCCTGTAACAGTGACCAATGATATGTTAACAAGCACCCTGTATATTGCATTTTGTTGTGTTTTTGTTATAGATGCTGAGTGTGAGAGGGCTCCACAATGCTGTATAGACTGTGGATTGTTATCAGACAGACATACCTTGTGTACTACTGTTGCTCTCTGAATGAATGTAATGCTCTCTGAATGTATGTTGCTAGTGAGAGAGCTCCAGAACACTGTATAGACAGTGAAACTGACAGACAGCCGTATACCTGCTTTAATGCACTCTGTGGAACCGTTAGCCAAAGCTCTGGGGATGTAATATTCCTCGCTCTTTATTGATCCATCTCTCTATCCCCCTTTCAATCTCCCTGTCTGTTCCAGTCTTAATCCTGATGTCTCCTCTCATACCTCTCCTTATTGGTTTAATCACCCTCTCTCACTCCCTTCCTTTTCTATCCCCGTATCCCTTGTACATCTCACTGTTTCCATCCCTCCCTCTCTCTCTCAACCTTTCACTTGTTTACCATCTGATCATCTCTCTTTTATTAAACCCCATGCCCTCAGGTGTGTATGAACGTTCCTAAAGCATAAATCATAGTCCACAGACGCTAAGACGCGATAGTTTGGGATGCACAGCCCGAACGCGCACCTTCCCAAAATTCCCAACCAACGCGGTTCCATGTATGTGTCCTCTATTCATTTAAATGTGTTGACAGTTGAAGAAATAGCTTGAGCAACGCTGAGAATTCTAAAGTATGAAATCCAACGGTCCAATATTCTAGTACATTGATGTGCGTACACGTACACAATTTGGACTCTGATAGACGCTTAACACACTCACAGTACAACTTCGATCCCTCAACACAGATACATGTGAAGGATAGTTTTAAACAAGCTTTATCCTGTGAGTTTCCAATCCTGACAGACTGCGAATGTGTGGATCATCCCAGACCTACGGTGTAGAGTCGGTATGGATTATGAGTGTTGCATAGTGTTGCTTTGTTTCTTGTCCCTCGGGTTGCAAAGCCCTGCTCAAGTGTTTGGAGCCTGTTGTTGTTGTTTACTGACTGTTGTGTTTCCCGTCCCAGGTTACAAGGCCCTGTTAAAGTGTCTGTCAGGAAGGTTCTGTAGCAGGGAGCTCATCGGCATCATGGGGCCCTCAGGGGCTGGCAAGTCCACTCTGATGAACATCCTGGCTGGGTACAGGTGAGACGGGTCAGAATGGGCTTGGTCCAGGTGAGACGTGGCGGGGGACTGTTACATAGCAGTCCTACGCTACTGTCCTGAGGTAGTAAACCATGGACATTCTCTGATATGAGAAAGTGGCCAAGATGCAGGAAGACTATATTGAATAAAACTCTGACTATATTGAATAAAGTCTCTGCTCACTCAGATCAGATGCAAGTTTCAGTCATTTACTGTCTGTTTCTATGTTTGTGTAACAGAGAGACTGGGATGAAGGGTCAGATCCTGGTGAACGGGCGGCCGAGGGATTTGCGTAGCTTCAGGAAGATGTCCTGTTACATCATGCAGGACGACATGCTGCTGCCAAACCTCACCACGCGGGAGGCCATGATGGTGAGGTCACCTTGCTTGTTAGACATGTTGATGGTGAGGTCACCACAGAGATGATGGTGAGGTTATAGTTAGTTATGCTGCTGCCACACCTCACCACACAGGAGGCCATGATGGTAAACTCACCCTTCTGTTAGACATGTAGGCCATGATGGTGAGGTCACCTCAGATATGTAGGCTATGATGATGAGATCACAGTTAAACATGCTGCTGCCATGCCGCACCATGCGGGAGGCCATGATGGTGAGGTAACCTTATATTACTTCCATGGAGACCATGATGGTGAGGTCACTGTTAGATGAATAGATAATGTTGTTGGGTAAGGTGGTTGGCATGGACCTCACCCTTCTAGGGTCCATTTTCTCATGTTATGTCTCTCTTATATTAGGTGGCTGCCAATCTGAAGATGAAAGAGAGCATGGAAGTGAAAAAGGAATTGGTGAGTTTGACTTAATATACTGTAGTGGGGTAATATTTGATATATAATATTATAAATACCTCACATCAAATAAAATGTTGTCACCGAATACAACAGGTCTAGACCAGCAGTTCATGGTCCTAGCAGCATCACTTCAGGAGTGTCCTTTTGGCAGGTAGCATTGTCTTTTTTAGACATGTAAATGTGCTTAGGTAACACCTTTCCTGCAATCAAGCTAGAAAGGAATGTTCCATTCTTCTTTGTAAAATCAAAACACAGATTAATCCACATTACAATTAACATAAAATAGTCTGTTTATCTGTTTGGATTGGTCAATAGAAAATTCTGATGTATTTTTATCAAATCAGTCAGATGAATATAAAATATATCAAAGATCACTATCATAAAATACAGTATATTTTTAAATTCTCCTCCCTTATAGATTCACCTTGAAAATGAGAAAATAAACAATAGAACCATAGTTTTCAAATAATCAAGAACAATTATTGAAGTTAAATCAAAACAACTGTCAAGCAACTGGTTTCACAAGCAATTTGTGACCAACCGGCTCGATACGGTCTTATGTAGCAAAAGTTGAAATTATGTTTTTTACATTGGATAAAAGTGGAGACTCAGAGCTATAAAATGTTATATCATACACTACAGTTGAGGAACAATGGGAAAGTAATTCTGCTTTGAAAGTTGGTCAACTTGTAACCTCACTTTTCAGAAAATGGCCTTTGAATGTTTTGGTACCTACTGGAGAGCTCCTCTTTGTCTACACCCATTCAGCATCGTTCACACCCTTTTAAGCTTTAGCCCCACCCATCTCTTTTAAGGATTCACATGTGAGGCTATGTACTAAAAAAACAAAGATTTCAAGACTAAAGGCTGGTTTATGCTATGAGTAAATTTAATCTGGAGTGCCAGTGTGCGCTCTGGGTCGTTTGTAAATTCAGAGCGTTGTCAGATTGGCCGTTAGTAAATTCAAGGCGTTTCGCTCTCAGAGCGCACACTGAACGCTCTGGCCGAAAAGTAGGGTTGATCCGAGTGATCTAACCTAACAGCAGTCAAGCACCCAAGCTAACTGGCTAACGTTGGCTAGGTTGCTAGCTACAAATGAGAGAACAGCTCACTCTGACCATTTTACTCGCCCTAGCAGAGCTGGTTAGGCTGTTGTTATGTTATTCAGAGTGTTGGTGACTGCAACTGTGGTGCTGGCAACAATTGAATTAAGCTTTTTTTGCCAACGTTTACTGACACCGGCCGTATTCAACGGGTGTTGAGTGTTCGTAAATTCTTCAGTTATTCTGCGCTCTTGCACACTCAGACGATAGTGCTCTATTGACAGTTGTCACAGTGACATCATAAACATTCTATTGAAATAGTTACTTGCATAGAGAAGTATTTTGTTTAGACAGCCTGCTAGCTAAACAATGAACCATAATCCCAACTCATAACGTTACTACCCTGCATGAATCTGCAGGTAGCTAACCAACCAGATTCAATGTTAGCTAGCTAACATTAAGCTATAACTAGCAATGCAAATGGCTCTGAGATATGAATAATATTACTACACAGATCAAACACGTAACGTTAGCTAGCCAGCCAGCTAACGTAAGCTTGCTAGCTAACAGTACACATTAGCTTGAAATGAAAATGAAATGTGTAATATCTGAAAATGTAGCTAGCTAGACTCTCTTACCTGTATACATGGATGGACGCTTCTCCCTCTCTGTCACGGATGCCATGGTTGCCCTTAGTTTGAAGATGTAATCTGGAGCCTTCTATGTGTTCTCTTTTCGACTCCGTCTGCATATTTGCAATCAAACGGCAGAATTTTCTCCATCTCCATAGCTATCATACTTTAATTCCACTGACTTCAAAACTCAGTTCTCCAGAAAGTGGAGAGCAACACTTTTGCAGTTCGACTACATGATATCTTTAAAAAAAAGCAGTGTTAGAAAGGATTACCTACATGTACTGACCAGCTCATATTATACACAGAAGCATGCTACATGGCAGACTCATCTCTTGGCATGTCCAACCCACTCATTATCTCAGCCAATCATGGCTAGCAGGAAGGTTGCTGTCCTTTTACATGGCTAAACCAACTAGGCTCGTAATTTAACAATTTTATTCGTATTTACAGATGTTATATAAGTTTGTTATTAAGGCACTTGAAAGTTCACATGTTCCAGAAGGCATTTCTGCCAAAAAACATTGACGTTCAAATGACGCTCCTGTGAAGTAGTGACACGCGACATGCACCTAGTTTCCTGAAACGAGTCACATTTGAAAATTAAATGTTAGCATCTCAGTTTAAAGCACCCAACATTAGCATACCAATGGTGAAAGATCTAAGGCCATTTTGTGAGAAACAAAGCAATGACTTTTCATAGCACACACACATCTATACATAACGCATAGGAAAACAAACAATTCTTTGGGTCTTAACAGTAGCCATTACATTTTGTCTAGCACTCTGTATACATCAAAGAAAGCAGATTCACAAATGTAACCTAAATAGAAATTATTGAGTTGCAAAGTAAGAAATTATTAACACATCATCGTCAAAATAATCAACATCCAAATCTAACCTATGTTGAAAGTAGAATCTAGACGGTCTACCAAACCCCAAATCCCAACATTTCTGCATCGTATTACTACTTCTGTGACAAGAGTTACAAAACCTAACAGAGCGTTGGGCCAGTACCTGAAATGATGCTGGATCGAATCCCAGAGCTGACAAGGTAAAAATCTGTCGTTCTGTCCCTGAGCAAGGCAGTTAACCCACTGTTCCTCGGGCGCCGAAGACGTGGATGTCGATTAAGGCAGCCCCCCACACCTCTCTGATTCAGATGGGTTGGGTTAATTTCGGAAGACACATTTCAGTTGAATATATTGTTGGACAACTGACTAGGTATCCCCCTTTCCCTTTCCCTAGTTGGTACTACTCTGAGGGCCGGCAAGCTGTCTAAAATGTGCAGGAGGATTTCCTTTGCCTACGTTCCAACAGCACCTGACCATATGCCCTTCCCTTTTACAGAAATCACAACAAATCTTTCTGGCCTGTTTGGGATTAACCTCTGTACCTGTCCCAATTACTGCAATGGGAAATATTTCGGTAGCTTGGCCCGCTCGCACACCAGAGAGCAGCATGGATGCACACGCCACACCCGTAGGTTGGACTGTATCCGAAACAGACAAATCCCTTTGGTGCCTATTTGTGCTCTGTTCTAATAAATCTCTCTGCATGTCAAGTAGAAATTACATGCCTGGAGTTCTGATTGCAAGTGCTCTATTTTGAGCTTTTATGTCCTCTGGGATTTCACAGTGGTATCAAGCAAGTTCATCGCTAGTTTGCTGTTTTCCTGAGTAAAAACTCAACAAGCTCTAGAATTAAATTAAGATTTGTTCTTATTTATGCCAATATATTGCATGTTTTTCATGGTTCGGGCTAGGCCCCTTAGTTCCAGGGAAGGGAAATCTTAACACTACAGCATACAATTACATTCTAGACGATTCTGTGCATCCAACTTTGTGGTAATAGTTTGGGGAAAGCCCTTTCCTGTTTCAGCAGGACAATTCCCCCGTGCACAAAGCGAGGTCCATAAAGAAATGGTTTCTCGAGATCGGTGTGAAAGAACTTGACAGGCCTGCACAGACCCCAACCCCATCCAACAACTTTGGGATGAATTGGAACGCAGACTGCGAGCCAGGCCTAATCGCCCAACAGTGCCCGACCTCATGAATGCTCTTGTGGCTGAATCGAAGCAAGTCCCCGCAGCAATGTTCCAACATCCAGTGGAAAGCGTGGAGTGGAGGCTTATATCAGCCCATGATTTTGGAATGAGAAGTTCAACGAGCAGGTGTCCACATACCTTTGGACCATGTAGTGAATCATGTCGGTGTCACCATTTACTGTAGTGGGGTAATATTGTGTGTATATACAGTGTATATAATTACAGTGTATTTAATTACTTTGTAAAAGGAATGATAACATTATTCTGGGCATGATCAGAGAGTGAGAGAGAAATAATGCCATGGCCCATAGCTCATGGAAGAGACATAGAAAGAAAAAAAGAGAGAGAGAGTGTGTGTGTGTCACCACAGTTGGCCAGGAACAAATAAGAGAGACAGACAATGAACTGAGTTGTTGACCAATACTTTTACTTTAAACTCCAATCAGATATCAGACCTACAGGATGCAACTCCTGCTTCTCAGAGGTGAGACAATGGGGGTTGGAGAGATAATGACAACACAGAGGAATTTCTTAAATACAGTTGATAAGAAGAGTCACTTTGGGGGCCGGGCTGCTCTACAATACTGTATATACTGTACATAGAACATCCCAAGTTTACAGAGCAACACCATATCGACTAGAAAGACATTGCCTATAAATCTTAACGTTCAAATGTTTATGGTAGTGTATGTTTATGTGTCTCTCTGTGTCTGACCACCAGGTAGATGAGATCCTGACGGCCCTGGGACTGCAGGAGTGTGCCCAGACCCGCACCATCTCTCTGTCTGGTGGGCAGTGCAAGAGACTGGCCATTGCCCAGGAGCTGGTCAACAATCCCCCTGTCATGTTCTTTGATGAGCCTACCAGGTAGGTACACACCTGGTATACTGACACACCTGGTGCACACTGACACAGAGGAAATACATAATAATTATGTTGGGTGGGAATCTGCTTTGTTGCTGCACTGCGTAATGCAATAGTCACCAAGCACAAGCTAACTTTTGTCACTCTCTCTCTCTCTCTCTCTCTCTCTCTCTCTCTCTCTCTCTCTCTCTCTCTCTCTGTCTCTCTCTCTCTCTCTCTCTCCCAGTGGTCTGGACAGCGCATCCTGCTTCCAGGTGGTCTCTCTCATGAAGTCCTTGGCTCAGGGAGGAAGGACAATCATCTGCACCATCCACCAGCCCAGCGCCAAGCTCTTTGAGATGTTTGATAAGGTAACTCAATTCAAACTTTTATGCCATTATACTGTATGTATGGTATTGTACAGTATCTAGGACTGACTGCCGTATGCTTTGTCATTAGCCTGTCGTTATGAAAGTGAGGCCTATACTGTTGTGTATGATGTCCGGAGCATACTGTTCTACCTGATAACTAATTGCACACACCTGGCGTCCCTGGTCTAAATCAGTCTCTGATTAGAGGGGAACAATGAAAAAAAGCAGTGGAACTGGCTTCAAGGTCCAGAGTTGAGTTTGAAGGCTCTAGACCATATTTAGAGCTCAGTTGTTATGTAAAGGCATTAGCGTCATGTATAATTCAGAGACTGATGTTACATTTTTAATTTTTAATTTTAATTTTACCTTTATTTAACTAGGCAAGTCAGTTAAGGCAAAGATATGTAAATATAACTGTGAATGTCTCTGCGTTTCCTTCTTTAGCTTTACATACTCAGTCAGGGCCAGTGTATATACCATGGCACTGTCCCTTACCTCATCCCTTACCTGAAGAATCTGGGCCTTCACTGTCCTACCTACCACAACCCTGCAGACTTCAGTGAGTCAGCATAAGATCCTGTGTGCGTGCGTGCATTCTTGCATGAGTGTGACAATGCAAACATTTTTCAAGGCCCTTTTTTAGTGGATCAAGGTTCTTCTTAGTTCACTAACTCACTCTGTTCTCTGTTTTTCCTCTGTGTCCCCTGTCTCCAGTCATTGAGGTGGCCTCTGGAGAGTATGGGGACCTGAACTCTGTGCTGTTTGAGGCTGTGCAGGGAGGACTCTGCTCAGAAGAGGGCAAGAAGAACTCCAGTGACAAGAGTGACCCAGCCTCATCTGGCCACTCTAACAGTCACAGCGTGAGTGTTGGCCCACTGACCTACAGGAATCACTCACCATCACAGTCCCACAACACTGACCTGCAGCACACAGTCATGCAGCGTGATGAGATCACTCAGGAGTCACTCACTCAGTCAATACCCATACGTCTTTACCTATTCGCTCATTGCATGTCTTTTCAACTTCAACTGTGTGTCCACAGGATACACAGTACACAGGAACGATGGAGAAACACAGCTTTGCCACCAGTACCTGGTCACAGTTCTGCGTTCTGTTCAGAAGAACACTATTAACGATATGCAGGGATACGGTAAGCAATTCACATAATAACAATGATCTTAAAATTGACTTGCGTTGTGTGTGTCTGAAATGAATTAGTAAACGTAAAAAGGAAATGATGGAGTGAACAGCAAGTACAGTTTATTATGTTGCGTACTAAATTGAGGCATGCTTTTCTGTGTGTGTTTGCAGGTGTTAACCCACCTCAGAGTGATGTCCCACATATGTATAGGAATTCTGATCGGTTTGCTCTATCTCAACATTGGCAATGACGCCAGCAAGGTCTTCAACAACACTGGCTTCCTCTTCTTTTCCATGCTCTTCCTCATGTTCGCTGCCCTGATGCCCACCGTCCTCACGTGTAAGAGACAGCGAGAACATGGGCAGGGTGGAACAATGTTACCTTGGGAGCATGTTCTTGCAATCTGGTCTCAGATCTGTTTGTGTGGTCTTGCCTAATGGTCCTGTGTCTATAGGAGTTGGTAAGACAGCATAAACAGATCTGAGATCACACTAGTTGTTGTACTATTAACAAGAAATGTATTGTACTCATACGCGGTGTTTCACAGTTCCTTTGGAGATGTCAGTGTTTCTGAGGGAACATCTCAACTACTGGTACAGCTTGAAGGCCTACTTCCTGGCCAAAACCATGGCGGACATACCCTTCCAGGTGAGCTGTGTGGCTAAGTGGACTTTGATTTATTTTTCTTTACAAAGCAGCAAGAGAAAAGAATACTATACGGTCTCTTCCTTAGGGCATGACACAACTACGTTCAATCTATCTCTGTTTGTGTTTCTCTCTTGCTCCCTCACTCTCTTTCCCACTCTCTCCTCCCTCCCTTTCTCTTTATGTTTCCCCTCTCCCTATCCCTCCCCCCCAGGTGATCTGTCCCATCATGTACTGCAGTATAGTGTACTGGATGACAGAGCAGCCTCCTGAGGCAGTGCGGTACCTGCTCTTCATGGCCTTGTCCACCTCTACAGCCCTGGTAGCCCAGTCCCTAGGCCTCCTCATTGGGGCCGCCTCCACCTCCTTACAGGTACTGTACATCACATGGGTCAGCAGTTTACAGACCGGGACTACCACGCACAACCGATGGTTGTGCGTGGTAGATATAAAAATGTCTAAATTATATAGCAGTCTACTCCTGCACACTGACTCACTCACTTTCCCACTCACTGCTTCAGAGGAGTTGTAGTGTTGTTTTGTGAATAACTGAACGTCCCTCTCGCCAGGTGGCGACCTTCGTGGGCCCAGTCACAGCCATCCCTGTGCTCCTGTTCTCTGGATTCTTTGTCAACTTTGACACCATCCCCAAGTACCTGCAATGGAGCTCCTATGTGTCCTATGTCAGGTGGGTCTGCTCTGGTGGGGCTATAAAGGCCTTTGAATCCTTTCCTTTGCTACCTTCGTGCTCAAGTGCAGGACATTCAATTAACCAATTACAGAATATCATGATGTGTTGAGAGGATGCTATACTGTTTCTTCCAGCTTGGGTTATGTGGAATGCTCTCCAACAATCTGGCAAACCTGCTCATTATGTTACTCTGTGCAAGGTGTAAGTGTTTGTGTTACTCATTCAACTTCTCCTTCTCCACTTCTCCTACCAGGTATGGCTTTGAGGGGGTGATCCTGTCCATCTATGGGATGAATCGTTCGGAGCTGGAGTGTCCAGGGGTGGTGTGTAAGTTCCAGAAGCCTGAGGAGGTTCTACAGCTACTGGACGTGGAGGATGCTAAGCTCTATGTGGACTTCCTGGTTCTGGGTGTGTTCTTCCTGGTCCTCAGACTGGCTACATACCTGGTGCTCAAATACAAAGTCATAGCAGAGCGATAAGACGAGGAGTACATTTCATTTTTTTTTGTAAAGTTTTATCTTTTTATTAAAAAAGGCCGATAACTTAATAAGACCACAAATTATAGTTTTCCCTCCCTTAATATAAGTCATTTTAGTTTAATATGTCCTTACAGTAATCAAATTTGTTTACAGTATTTAACCTTTATTATCCAACAATACTGTGTAAAAGAACTATACACAAACAAACAGATACCCAATATAGTAACTACAGTATAAAGCATGTGGAATGAAGAGGATATGTACAGTAGCTGGTGGGGGACAATCCCAGCAGCCCACACTGCACTGCAACCAAGAGCTCAACTCCTGTCTTATTTACGAAGGTTAAGGATACACAAACCTCTTGGTCCAAGATGGGACAGGACTGTGTCAGTTTGTTTCCACCCGCAAGGCTACACTTGACTTACAAATCTCCTGCCCTTATACATTCCCACTGAAACCCAAAGACATCCCAAAGGACAATTTCACAAACACTGTGCCCGGACAAAATGGTTGAAATATGGACATGTGGTGAACATGAGAAGAGGACGCTTCAGGGCTGGGGGAGGTCTGGACTAAAGAAACTTCTCTGAAAATATCCCTCACTCTCCTTTGGCTGTTTGCAATGGAACTGGAACTGAGCCCCATTGGATCACAGAATTTTCCCAGGGATTTCACATTACTGGAATGTGTTCTCTCTAAAAGAGTATACACCAGACATGGCAGAAAGACAGCCAAAGGATCCATAACAATATGTCACCATTTGTCTCCATTTCCTGTGATGTCATAGTCTTCCCAGGATCTTTTGGGTAAACCCACCACCCTGACTATTCTGGATGTGGACCACAGAATATGGCAGGTTTCATTTTGCCAATTAAATCAAAGCTGGATGGACATAAGTGAACTTGAGAATGTGAACTCTCTGACAGGGTAGTTTGCAAGACTGTGCACACTTTTGGAGAAGTGTTGATAATCTGGACACAGCCCCGTAATCAGAATGCATTTCAGATGAGGAGAGTGAGAGATGGTGTGGGTCTACTTCCCAAACATTGACACTCAACATTATGCTTCTATTGTAACCACGCTGTGTTGTAGTTGATTGGGAGAACATTCCAGAACTGGACTCTAAAACATAGTGGATCTTCACAGAAATTTCACTGGACTACAGCCTCCTCAACAGAAGGTAAAACAGTGTTTTTCTTGACATGAGGGGGACTTGATGGCTGAACTTAAGGAGTGACTTATTTTTTGTTTGTTTGTGTAATTGCAATAGCCAACTCTGTGGTAGACAATGTGTGCTTTCCTGCAAATCAAATGGTGTCTCCATTTGGACCCAAGACAAAAAGCGTAAACTGCTTGTTTTTGCTTGTTAAAAGAATGTTGACTCCTTCTCTTCTAGAGAAATTAAATTACTGTTCTATTCTATGTTGTTCTGCATTCTGGCAGCCGGACAGGCACATGTGTGTTGTCAAAAACATTGTTGCTAGGTACTTGAGATGCTGGCTGGGCAGTTTTTGTGCCTCTGCACTGGAATGGTCTGAGCTGTGTTCGCTTCAATGCACATTATTTGCACATAGACCGTATGCTAACACTCATACACAGACGTAGATGCACACGCACACACATGCACAACCATACACACAGCTATGTTTAGCCAAGCTTCTCTGTGTCACAAGGCAATGCAAATCTTTTTTTCCAATAGACTATATTGCTATGGAAAGATTTCTGACTCAAACTATGCTACGTAGTAATCCTCATTATAATTGGCACAATGGATTTATAACACCACCATGTCCTGTGTATTCAGAACTTCTAATACTAATGTCAGTATATAATCAAATGATTGTACAGTGAGTATGTTATGCTGTAAAGAAAATGTACATATGCACTTTTTGATGTGTGTTTATTGCTTCATTTTTTGTATTTGATTTTATTTTTTATATATCCATGTGAAAAGTGCTGCTTGAAGGGGTCAGCAACTAGATGTTGCATGATGATTTGTGGAAGGAAATATATGAACTATACAATTTGAAACATTATCTAGAGGAATGGTGACCCACTAAAGTATCATCTTATTCCCTCCCCAAATATTTACCCAAGTTGGTACCAGAGTTTGACTTTCAACTTTTTGACATTTACTCTGGATACCCATGCTTCCTTGACAGTGATGGTGTACATTCTAAAGCAGGGATAAAAAGATGTGAACTAGACAGCAGACACAGAAGTCTGAGGCTGTCTGAATAGTACTTACCGATATTGTAATTTCTGTAAAAAAAAATACCAGGATGTTATTATACCTAGTTTCAAGTCCATTGTGCAATATTCTATTATAGAGGGAGAGCCAGTTGAGTAGAAATGTATGTGCTGTAACCAACTCTTCTATCATTGCCATGCAATGATACATTCTGTTTGGCATGACAAGGATAGAAGAGTTGGCTACCTCACATACAGTATGGGACCAGGCTACAAGTGTGGTTGGGGAGCTGTATGTGAATTCAGCCTTAAAGCAGGATTAGAATGATAATGTATATTTAGTCTCTGTTCCTGTGGCTTAGTCTTAGTCTCTTAATAAAGGAAGACAACATAACAGATTGTCTTGAATCTTTTACTAATAGCAATAGTCTCTCTGCTTTGTCAGTTTTACCTAATTTCCCCAAAAATATGTTCAGAAAATGATAGAGATTTTTTTGCTGTAGCCTCTCCATGCTATGTGTGCAATACCCATCCAAGGGCATTTTACCTCTTTGCAGACTGATTTTAGGGCGAGAAGAATGTGACGTGCCACTGTGGCTGAGCCAGAAAATCTATCATGTTATGTTTGCATTGTGTTAAGCTCCGCATATGACACGTTTTGGGAAATGCCAGTCGGTGCACAATTTTGCACTGTATTCATGCATGGCTAATGATGATCATTGATTATCCTTCCAAGTGTTGCACTGGTATGATGGGCAATGATGCTGCTGGATATTGATTATTTATAGTGGAATAACAGACTGTTTACACCACCAAACTTATTTTTGTCTTACTATAATGTCTTATCTTGTTGTGTTTATTTGGTTTGTTTGTCATTCTTGTTGATGTAATTGTTCCATCAACTTCAACAATGCAAGTTCTGTGTACTGAACACTGTTCAGAAGATTACAATAAAGACAATTATTTATAACCTGTTCCAAGAAAAGATTTGTTTGAATATTAATGTTTTGGTGAGATATTTTTTTTTATTAGAGAACATATATAAATGTCCAATCAAATGCATGATCTAACATAGGAAAGAATTTGCGACACCATTCTTTCACAAGAAATTCCATAATTTGGTATTTCGTTTGATGGTGGTAGAAAACGCTATCTGAGGCGTCGCATCAGAATCTCCCAATCGCGTTGAGATCTGGTGACTGACACACACACACACCGTCACACAACTCTTTAAACCCCCTATGTTTCTTTGAGGCCCTTCTTTCAAAGTGACTGAGATCTCTTATTCTATCCATGGTAGCTAAAATAATGGGCAACTGGGCATTTCTATACATGACCCTAAGCATGATGGGATGTTAATTGCTTAATTAACTCTGGAACCACACCTGTGTGGAAGCACCTGCTTTCAGTATACTTTGTATCCTTCATTTACTCAAGTGTTTCCTTTATTTTGGCAGTTACCGGTATGTTTCTTTGAACTACTAAAGTCATCATCCTCAGCATCAGACGACAGCAGTTTGTGGGTAAGGGAGCCCCCTGCTGCCACCTGAACTTTACTTCAAGCAACAACCATGTCTCTGATCAACAGCTGTTGACTAGCCAATATATCTAATTGATGGAACAAACCACTGATATGAATGAAAACATGGGCCAAAGTGCAGTTGTTTGTTTGCATTGTTCTAATACAGTGTAGCGCACCACTGACTCCTCAAGCATGCTTTGATTATCTCCAGCAACATTGCAAACTGTTTTAGAGACTGACAGCCTGGGTCTATTAGTGCTTCAGTCCTTCCTGTCATAATCAGCAACAGAGGACATGGAAAGCATATCACCTCCTGTAGAAATGATGGTGCAGTCAATGTAAGTAACCTAATCTATGTTCCTCTAACTCTCCTGAATACCTCCGTTAATTCGATGGCTATTGTCAGCGGTAATCCTGTGCCTATGGACCTGAATTGCACTGTTAGCACTGAGACTGTTTGCCCTACTACGAAGCCCACTATGGGCAGATCACCCTGAACTATTAGCTCAAACGTAAATATCACTCTCATGTCCACCTCTGATAAGCTTCCCAGGAAAGCGCCAAAAACAAACAAGCAACCCAGGAAAGGGCTAAAAACGGCCTACATTGACATATGTAGCCTGAGAGACAAGGTCCATGAAATTGATAACTTGCTAATATCAGAGAACATTGATATACTGGCTATCTCTGAAACTTACTTAGATAATTCCTTTGACACAGTGGTAGCAATACATGGTTATAACACCTATAGAAGAGATAGGAATGCCAATGGTGGAGGTGTTGCTGTATGTATTCAGAATCATATTCCTGTAGCTTCGAGAGGAGCCCATGTCAAATGCTGTTGAAGTAATATGGCTAATTGTTCACCTACCTTGTGGGTAATTGCTATAGACCACCGAGTGCTAACAGGATTCTATGTGTGAAATGCTTGAAAGTGTATGTGATATCAACAGAGAGGTATATTTTCTGGGTGACCTAAATATTGACTAGTTTTCATCAAGTTGTCCACTCAAGAAGAAGCTTAAAACTGTAACCAGTGCCTGCAATCTGGTTCAGGTGATCAGTTAACCTACCAGGGTATTTACAAACAGCACATCCACGTGTGTTGATCACATCTTTACTAATGCTGCAGAATTCTGCTCTAAAGCAGTATCCACACTTATCGGATGTAGTGATCATAATATAGTGACCATATATAGAAAAACCAAGTTCCAAAAGCGGGGTCTAAAATAGTGTAAGAGATCATACAAGAGGTTTTGCAGTGATTTCTATGTTGAAGATGTAAATCTTTTTAGCTGGTCTGTTGTGTGTAGTGAGGAGCAACCAGATGCCGTACTTGACACATTTATGAAATTGCTTCTTCCAGTTACTGATAAGCATGCACCAATTAAGAAACTGACTGTTAAAACGGCTAAGTCCACGTGGATTGATGAGTAATTGAAAAACAATATGGTTGAGAGGGAAGAGGCAAAAGGAATGACAAATACGTTTGGCCGCACAGATCAGGACATAACATACGACAACTTAGATTATGCTGTTCTATTCTTCTGAAATAGACTACATTTTCTTCATATCATGTTCCTTTAGACCTGTCTAAAATAAATAATGGATCTATTGTGAAGGTGTAGGCTACGTTACATGGATTTATTACACTTTTTAAAATGTAGATGTTCCAAAGGTCTGCATCAGTGGCTTGTAGGCTATGCATGGAAGACAGGAGACGCTAAATTTGTTTATGTTAATTAACGGTCATTTACCGTGAGACTGACAGTTATTTGGCCGCACAGCCGATTAGCAAATGCACTGTAAATTGAGAAATCATGTGACTAAACAAAAAGAAGAAGAAACTCTGCTAGGAAACAAAGATAAATGATATAAAGGATGATAGTAAAAGGCTTTGGAGTGCCTTAAATGAAATTTTGGTAAAAAAGGCAACCTCAGCTCCATCCTTTATTGAATCAGATGGCTCATTTATCACAAAACCATTATTGCCAACTACTTTAAATAGTATTCAATATTAGAACTTAAGCAAGACATGCCAAAAACAAACTCTGAACCTTCATATCCATGCATAACTGACCAAATAATGAAAGACAAGCAGTGTAATTTTGAATTCTATAATTGAGTGTGTAGGGCTGTTGTGGTGACCGTATTACCGCCACACCGGCGGTCACGAGTTATGAAGGCACGGTAATTAGGCTTCTCCAAGTTCTGATGCTGCTGATTTTTATTAGTAGCCTACAAAACTTGCTAACTGCCTGTTACTCAGTACTCTATTGTCCCTCTAATCACTCTGACATCCTATGCAAATGTAATCGAAAATCGAATCAAACACTTAATGAGAACCCATGAGCTCATGTTGCGCAACATTTCTATAGGCTATGCAATTGCAAGAGAAAACTGTGATGGCCTCTATTAAAAAGAGGAGGATCCCATCAGCTTTCTATTGGCTAGGCCGACTATATTTATTTCTCAACTTATCTTCAGCTTATCTTGAGTATAGCCTACCTGGCTTGCATGAAAATGAACCACGGGAAAAGCATCCTCCATTCGTTATTGAAGTGCATAGATGACCTGTATTTTTCCCCCCTGTTTCAAGACAGGTGCATAATAATGGTCCATTCTAATTCAAAACAAATTTTACACATATATTATTTAGTATATGTGAAGACAATATTAAATAAAAAAATAGTCTGATGGGTGACAGTATTAGCCTGTCACTTGTGAATTATATATTACCACTTGTGAATGATGCCCAGCGTAGTCGCACACCTCATGCTGCCTAGCCCATGGGCCTATATGTTTTGATAAGGTTTGTATCACAACTAAAGGGGCCTAATAACTTCTTAAAATTACACACATGAATCCGCTTTACAAGGGGTGTATAGATCCTAACAAGCAGTGCGTTTCAAGTTTGGGGAAGTTCATTTTTACCATAAAAACGCACCTTTATAATAAAAGCATTACATACATAGTCACATTTGCGGTCAATTTTGATAATGCTGTTTTCCCTTTAATGGAACATTTGCGTTTATAGCCTACTGCCGTGTGCACATTGCTGCTCTTATAATGTGAAGAAATAGCCTAATAGTTTATCCCATTTTAAGCTAAACGTTCTGATTGGTTGCGTCAGCCTCATTGCGTAAAAATATTTTTTTGATGCTAGTGGTTGTATTCATTTGGGATCTATCGCATCCCACAACTGTCCCAGACTATGTTTGGAAAACGTTTTTCTCACACAGAATAGGTCAACCTTTGTATTATGGGGGGATAGTAGATTGACATAGGCTAGTGATTTTGCTGTTCATTAGGCCTACTCATCTTGTTGTCTGAAGAAAAGAAAATGTGGACAGTTTTTCCAATATCTTAAATATTCACCTCGGAATTGGATAAGGACTCGAGCAGTTGCATACCGAAGTGTCTGTCTTCACTTGTAGCCTATGAGAAAGACCCGATCACACGATGGAGAGCCATGTGGTGAGGAGGTGCTTTGGAGCATGCAGCACTCAGGGAGCACTGGCCACAGAAGGCATGGATTTTTTTAGGGTGTATTACGGCCACACAAAGGGAATGCCGCCAGAAAATTTGAGGCATTATCAAGTGCTTGTCAAGTTGTGAATGAGAGGCTGATGAAGTGTGTACAGCCTGCGCAAAAAAACTAAGCAGAGCTCATGCCTTTCAAGCAACTTTTTTCAAATCATCATTAGTCACACCATGCAGCCTTACAATGTATTAAAAATCAAAACATATAGCCCAACGTTGGTAGAACAACTAAAGTTACATTAATAACTCTAAATTAAGCCTATAGGAGTACCTATTTCTTTGTTAACCGCTCAACACAGAATAGCCGCATGTGCACACTCCCTCAAATTATTTGGAGAAAAAAATATTTTCTATTTTATTCAGCTTTGTTCAATTGTATTCTTCATACTATCAAATAATACAAAATAATGCCACGGAATTCTAACCAAATCTTGTCTGCTAAATGAACTAGTGAAGCCCACAGCCATATGGCATAGCCAGATCAGGACCTAACATACGACAACTTAGATTATGCTGTTCTATTCTTCTGAAATAGACTACATTTTCTTCACATCATGTTCCTTTAGACCTGTCTAAAATAAATAATGGATCTATTGTGAAGGTGTAGGCTACATTACATGGATTTATTACACTTTTTAAAATGTAGATGTTCCAAAGGTCTGCATCAGTGGCTTGTAGGCTATGCATGGAAGACAGGAGACGCTAAATTTGTTTATGTTAATTAACGGTCATTTACCGTGAGACTGACAGTTATTTGCTTGACAATCACCAGCTGCCGAAAATTCGTGACTGCCACAGCCCTATGTGGAAGAGGTAAAAATATATATTTGTCTATCAATAATGACAAACCACCTGGTACTGACAGTTTGGATGGAAAATGTGGATGGTAGCGAACTATATTGCGACTCCTATTTGACATCTCTTCGTTATAAGTCTACAGGAAAGTGCACGTTCCATCAGGCCTAGAGGGAAGCAAAAGTAATTCCGCTACCCAAGAATAGCAAAGCCCCCTTTACTGGTTTAAAAAGCAGTCCAATCAGATTGTTACCGACCCTAAGTAAAACATTTTTTATTGTGTTTGACCAGATACAATGCTATTTCACAGTTAACCAATTAACAACAGACTTTCAGCACACTTATAGGGAAGGACATTCTACAAGTACAGCACTTACACAAATGACTGATGATTGGCTGAGAGAAACTGATAATAAAAAGATTGTGGGGGATGTTTTGTTAGACCTCAGTGTGGCTTTTGACATTATCAATCATAATCTGCTGCTGGCTTTACATCCCCTGCTATATTGTGGATAAAGAGTTACCTGTCTAACATAATCCAGGTAGAATCAGGAATTCCCCAGGGCAGGTGCCTAGGCCCCTTACTTTTTTTCAATCTTTATTAACGACATGCGTAAAGCCAGTGTGTCTATGTATGCGGATGACTCAACACTTTACACGTCAGCTACTACAACAACTGAAATGACTGCAACACTTAACAAAGAGCTGCAGTTAGTTTCAGAATTGGTGACAAGGAATAAGTTAGTCCCAAATATTTCAAAAACTAAAAGCATTGTATTTGGGACAAATCATTCACAAAACCCTAAACCTCAACCTGAGGTCACACATTTAGTGTGTTGTGATATCTGTCATGAATGTATTGTAATGTTTTTAAAATTGTATAACTACCTTAATTTTGCCGGACCCCAGGAAGAGTAGCTGCTGCCTTGGCAGCAGCCAATGGGAATTAGCTGTAATAAATAATAATAAATACATATACAACCTAATATCAATAACCATATCAGTGATACTGGTGGTAGATGAGATAGTTATATGCATACAATCAGGGGTAAAGTGGCTGAACAGCAGGATTAAAAAAATAGTAGCAGCAACGTATGGTGTGTGTGTTAGGAGAGAGTAATGTGAATAGAGGCACTGTAGATAGTGCTGATGACTGGTTCGTCCGAACCACGCATGAACAAGGGAATCTATATTCGGAGATCCTGTTTCTGTCCTGCCCTTGACTTTGGTGCAGGGCATGTGATGTCCACAGCATCTTCGTCGCAAAACTCCCTGATCTTCTCAAAAAGATAAGTTTGTCTAGCTGTGTCCAGTCCAGGTGGTGCTTGTACAGGCAGACCATCTACGGGTGGAAGGATGTCAGCGTTGCGCAGCAGCTGAAACCTGGTCCCGACTGAGTCTGAATGCTCCTTGGCGACAACAACACCAGGCTCCAGAGCATCGAAGATGTAAAACAGGAAATAATCAAACATTTTTAGAAGACATTAAAGCCTTACATAACATCAATTGACCTCCCAAGTTTAGATAAGAAGAATAACCTCATACAATGCAATGAAAATTATATTAAACTGAAGTGCTGGTGCATTTAGTTGATGACTGCGCTGCTGCCTTTACTGGATGACATGCCTTCATCAATCATCAAGTAGTTGACTTGTTGTGGTAATCCCTCAAAGCAGACACCAAACAAGCCACACTTGCGATGAGATAAAAAGTAGATGGGACCTGGCTGCATAGGGTAAGAAGGATAGTGCACCTGCAAACAACAACAAAAGAACATTAAGATAAATTAAAATGAATTGTCTAACCCCTGTCAGTCTGTCTATACACAGCTCAGTGAAAGGCATTTGCCTGCTTCCCATTTAGTGCCTTCGGGAAAAGTATTCAGACTGCTTGACTTTTTCCAAATTGTGTTATGTTACAGCCTTATTCTAAAATTGATTAAATAAAAACAATTCCTCAGCAATCTACACCAAATACCCCATAATGACAAAGCAAAAAACTAAACTACCTTATTTACATAAGTATTTAGACCCTTTGTATTGAGACTCGAAATTGAGCTCAGGTCAATCAACCAAATTTATTTATGAAGCCCTTCTTACAACAACTGATGTCACAGAGTGCTGTACAGAAACCCAGCCTAAAACCCCAAACAGCAAGCAATGCAGGTGTAAAAGTACGGTGGTTAGGAAAAACTCCCTAGAAAGGCCAGAACCTAGGAAGAAACCTAGAGCGGAACTAGGCTGTGAGGGGTGGCCAGTCCTCTTCTGGCTGTGCCGGGTGCAGATTATAACAGAACGTTGACAAGATTTTAAAATGTTCTTAGAACAGGCAGAACAGTTAAAACTGGAGAAGCAGCACGGCCAGGTGGACTGGGGACATCAAGGAGTCATCAGGCCAGGTAGGCCTTGAGGAATGGTCCTAATGCTCAGGTCCTCCGAGAGAGAGAGAGAGAGAGAGAGAGAGAGAGAGAGAGAGAGAGAGAGAGAGAGAGAGAGAGAGAGAGAGAGATAATTAGAGAGAGCATACTTAAATTCACATAGGACACCGGTTAACCTCTCAGGGATTGCTGGGGCGCTAGCGCCCCAATCCCGACACTACCAGGTGAAATGCAAGGCGCCAAATTCAAAATCCAAATGTTGAATTATTAAACATCCACCAATATACAAGTGTTCCATACTCATCAAAAGCTCTGTTTCTTGGCAATATCACAGCGTTGTCAGATTTCAAAAAGGCTTTACGCAAAGCAGCACATTTGATTGTTTGAGGGTAGCACCTCACATATTTTTCCCATAGCCATGAATCCATTAGCCATCATGGCACACACATAACACATTTCACAGCGAAAACAAATCAATTACCTGTTGAAGAACTTCTGCTGAGGTCATCCTAAGTGTCCAACGAAGACAATCCATGGTTCTTTTGTTAGAAAAAGTAATGTATTTTATCCATAAATCTCCATTTGGTTCGCGCGTTATAATCAGAAACGACAGCCTCCACGAGAACTCGTTCCAAATGAGCAATGTGTCAAAATCACTTTTTCCAGGACAGAAATTATGCGTTCTGTTTTACTCACAGACAAATGGTTAACACTTTCGGAAAATTCAGAGTGTTTCCTATCCAATGGTACTAAATATGTGCATATCCTATTTTCTGGGCCTGAATGGGAGGCATTTTACTTTGGGCACGCCAGGCTCTCCAAAACCGTCACCTCGGGAGCCACTCCCTAAGAAGATAAGAGAGGAGAAATACTCCAGATATAACAGACGGACCCTAGCCCCCCGACACAAACTACTGCAGCATAAATACTGGAGGCAGAGACAGGAGGGGTCGGGAGACACTGTGGCCCCGTCCGACGATACCCCCGGACAGGGCCAAACAGGCAGGATATAACACCACCCACTCTGCCGAAGCACAGCCCCCACACCAGAGGGATATCTCCAACCACCAACTTACTATCCTGAGACAAGGCCGAGTATAGCCCACAAAGATCTCCGCCATGGCACAACCCACTCAAGCAACGCACCCCCCCCCCAAGGACGGCATGGAAGAGCACCAGTAAGCCAGTGACTCAGCCCCTGTAATAGGGTTAGAGGCAGAGAATCCCAGTGGAGAGGGGAACCGACCAGGCAGAGACAGCAAGGGTGGTTCGTTGCTCCAGTGGCTTTCCGTTCACCTTCACACTCCTGGGCCAGACTACACTCAATCATAGGACCTACTGAAGAAATGAGTCTTCAATAAGGACTTAAAGGTTGAGACCGAGTCTACGTCTCTCGCATGGATAGGCAGACCATTCCATAAAAATGGAGCTCTATAGGAGAAAGCCCTGCCTACAGCTGTTTGCTTAGAAATTCTAGGGACAGTAAGGAGACCGGCGTCTTGTGACCATAACGTACGTGTAGGTATGTACGGCAGGACCTATTGTCCATAGAGCTCAGAAACAAGATCGTGTCGAGGCACAAATCTTGGGATGGGTACAAAAAGAATTCTGCAGCAATGAAGGTCCCCAAGAACACAGTGGCCTCCATCATTCTTAAATGGAAGAAGTTTGGAACCAACAAGACTCTTCCTAGAGCTGGCCGTCCGGCCAAACTGAGCAATTGGGGGAGAAAGGTCTTGGTCAGGGAGGTGACAAAGAACCTGATGGTCACTCTGACAGAGCTCTAGAGTTGCTCTTTGGAGATGGGAGAACCTTTCAGAGGGACAACCATCTCTGCAGCACTCCACCAATCAGGCCTTTATAGTAGTGACCAGACGGAAGCCACTCCTCTGTAAAAGGCACATGACAGCCCACTTTGCCAAGCTGCAACGAAAGACTCTCATACCATGAGAAACAAGATTATCTGGTCTGATGAAATCAAGATTGAACTCTTTGGCCTAAAAGCCAAGCGTCAAGTCTGGAGGAAACCTGCCATCATGCTGTGGGGATGTTTTTCAGTGGCAGGGACTGGGAGACTAGTCAGGATCGAGGCAAAGTACAGGGAGATCCTGCTCCAGAGTGCTCAGGACCTCAGAGTGGGGAGAAGGTTCACCTTCCAACAAGACAACAACCCTAAGCACACAACCAAGACAACGCAGGAGTGGCTTCGGGACAAGTCTCTGAATGTCCTTGAGTGGCCCAGCCAGAGCCCGGACTTGAATCCGATCTAACATTTTGGAGAGACCTGAAAATAGCTGTGCAGTAAAGCTCCACATCCAACCTTACTGAGCTTGAGTGGCTCTGCAGAGAAGAATGGGAGAAACTCCCCAAATACTGGTGTGTCAAGCTTGTAGAGTCATACCCGAGAAGACTCGAGGCTGTAATCGCTGCCAAAGGTGCCTCAAAAAAGGACAGAGTAAAGGGTCTAAAATATCTAAAAACCAAGTTTTTGCTTCGTCATTATGGGGTTTTGTGTGTAGATTAATGAGGGGGCAAAAACTATTTAATCCACTTTAGAATAAGGCTGTAACTTAACAAAAGTTTTAGAACATCTAATCATTCAAGGCTATTTCTTTATTTTTACTATTTTATACATTGTATAATAATAGTGAAGATATCAAAATTATGAAAAAACACATGGAATTATGTAGGAACCAAAAATGTGTTAAACAAATCAAAATATATTTTATATTTGAGATTCTTCAAATAGCCACCCTTTGCCTTGATGACAGCTTTGCACACTCTTGGCATTCTCTCAACCAGCTTCATCTGGAATGCTTTTCCAACAGTCTTGAAGGAGTTCCCACATATGCTGAGCACTTGTTGGCTGCTTTTCCTTCACTCACTCACTCTCTGAAATGCATTCCAGGTGACTACCTCATTAAGCTGGTTGAGATATATAGCAGATACAGTGGGGAAAAAAAGTATTTAGTCAGCCACCAATTGTGCAAGTTCTCTCACTTAAAAAGATGAGAGAGGCCTGTAATTTTCATCATAGGTACACTTCAACTATGACAGACAAAATGAGGAAAAAATCCAGAAAATCACATTGTAGGATTTTAATGAATTTATTTGCAAATTATGGTGGAAAATAAGTATTTGGTCAATAACAAAAGTTTATCTCAATACTTTGTTATATACCCTTTGTTGGCAATGACAGAGGTCAAACGTTTTCTGTAAGTCTTCACAAGGTTTTCACACACTGTTGCTGGTATTTTGGCCCATTCCTCCATGCAGATCTCCTCTAGAGCAGTGATGTTTTGGGGCTGTCGCTGGGCAACACGGACTTTCAAAGATTTTCTATGGGGTTGAGATCTGGAGACTGGCTAGCCACTCCAGGACCTTGAAATGCTTCTTCTAAGCCACTCCTTCGTTCGGCGGTGTGTTTGGGATCATTGTCATGCTGAAAGACCCAGCCACGTTTCATCTTCAATGCCCTTGCTGATGGAAGGAGGTTTTCACTCAAAATCTCACGATACATGGCCCCATTCATTCTTTCCTTTACACGGATCAGTCGTCCTGGTCCCTTTGCAGAAAACAGCCCCAAAGCATGATGTTTCCACCCCCATGCTTCACAGTAGGTATGGTGTTCTTTGGATGCAACTCAGCATTCTTTGTCCTCCAAACACGACGAGTTGAGTTTTTACCAAAAAGTTATATTTTGGTTTCATCTGACATTCTCCCAATCCTCATCTGGATCATCCAAATGCTCTCTAGCAAACTTTAGACGGGCCTGAACATGTACTGGCTTAAGCAGGGGGACACGCCTGGCACTGCAGGATTTGAGTCCCTGGCGGCGTAGTGTGTTACTGATGGTAGGCTTTGTTACTTTGGTCCCAGCTCTCTGCAGGTCATTCACTAGGTCCCCCGTGTGGTTCTGGGATTTTTGCTCACCGTTCTTGTGATCATTTTGACCCCACGGGTGAGATCTTGCGTGGAGCCCCAGATCGAGGAAGATTATCAGTGGTCTTGTATGTCTTCCATTTCCTAATAATTGCTCCCACAGTTGATTTCTTCAAACCAAGCTGCTTACCTATTGCAGATTCAGTCTTCCCAACCTGGTGCAGGTCTACAATTTTGTTTCTGGTGTCCTTTGACAGCTCTTTGGTCTTGGCCATAGTGGAGTTTGGAGTGTGACTGTTTGAGGTTGTGGACAGGTGTCTTTTATACTGATAACAACTTCAAACAGGTGCCATTAATACAGGTAATGAGTGGAGGACAGAGGAGCCTCTTAAAGAAGAAGTTACAGGTCTGTGAGAGCCAGAAATCTTGCTTGTTTGTATGTGACCAAATACTTATTTTCCACCATAATTTGCAAATAAATTCATTAAAAATCCTACAATGTGATTTTCTGATTTTTTTTTTCCTCATTTTGTCTGTCATAGTTGAAGTGTACCTATGATGAAAATTACAGGCCTCTCTCATCTTTTTAAGTGAGAGAACTTGCACAATTGGTGGCTGACTAAATACTTTTTTTCCCCACTGTATATCTCATACAACGCTGTGTACTACAACGCTGTGTACTGTGTACTACTACCTTCACAGGACAGCACAAACTGTCTCTAACCAGAATAGAAAGAGGAGTGGGAAGCCCCGGTGCACAACTGAGCAAGAAGACAAGTACATTAGAGTGTGTAGTTTGAGAAACAGACGCCTCACAAGTCCTCAATTGGCAGCTTCATTAAATAGTACCCGCAAAAACACCAATCTCAACGTCAACAGTGAAGAGGCGACTCTGGGATGCTGGCCTTCTAGGCAGAGTTGCAAAGAAAAAGCCGCATCTCAGACTGGCCAATAAAAAGAAAAGATTATGATGGGCAAAAGAACACAGACACTGGACAGAGGAACTCTACCTAGAAGAGTCGGAAGTTTACATACAC
Organism: Brachymystax lenok tsinlingensis; assembly: GCA_030435695.1. NCBI lineage: Eukaryota > Metazoa > Chordata > Actinopteri > Salmoniformes > Salmonidae > Brachymystax > Brachymystax lenok. The sequence goes on along the minus strand of CM059792.1, from coordinate 3,837,539 downwards.
TTAGGTTGGAGTCATTAAAATTTGTTTTTCAACCACTCCACACGTCTTGTTAACAAACTATAGTTTTGGCAAGTCAGTTAGAACATTTACTTTGTGCATGACACAAGTAATTTTTCCAACAATTGTTTAAAGACAGATTATTTCACTTATAATTCACTGTATCACAATTCCAGTGGGTCAGAAGTTTACATACACTAAGTTGACTGTGCCTTTAAACAGCTTGGAAAATTCCAGACAATGATGTCATGGCTTTAGAAGCTCCTGATAGGCTAATTGACATAATTTGAGTCAATTTGAGGTGTACCTGTGGATGAATACTTCACGGCAGACTGAAACCCCTTTAATTAAATAATGTCGTTTCCGTTTTCTTTGTATAGATTGCTTGACCAGTTGTGTCAAGTCACTCTGGTTCACACTGACCGTGTGCAATGCCATAAGAATCATCAGATCTTTCTTCCTCTCTGACACGGATGCCATAGTTGCCCTTAGTTTGAAGATGTAATCCGGAGACAGTTGTCTTATACAACAGCCTTCTGTGTTCTCTTTTCGACTCCCTCTGCATTTGCAATCAAACGCCAGAATTGTATTCATATCCTTATCAGACTCTGCTTCTACCAGACATTCCAAAACTCGGTCAACTTCTTCTGTGATTTATGTAAAAACATTATCATTGAAGAAGACATTGTTCAGTCTGCTGATGACAGTGATGGGAAAGATCGTCATTTCTTTCCCATCACTGTCATCAGCAGACTGAACAATGTCTTCTTCAATGATAATGTTTTTACCTAAAACAGGGATTTCCTCATCGTCTGATTCATTTTCAGAGTCAGAGAGAGTCAGCATGGTATGTTCGTCCTCCTGAAAGTAGTCCATCACAACTTTTCCACACTGATTTTTGTCGATGGCTTCTGACAAATTCAGGGCATCAATGTTATTGAGAGCAGTAGCAACACATTTGCAGTTCTCCATGGCTAACGTTATATCTTTCGAATAAACTGCAGTAGAAAGGATTATCTACATATAACGAGTAGCGTATTTTATAGGCACAAGATGCTACATGGCAGACCAATCCGAAACTCATCTTTCGTCATGTCCAGCCCATTCATTATCTCAGCCAATCATGGCTAGTGGGAAGGTTCCTGCCTTTTTCTGTGGCTAAACCAACTAGGCTCGTAATTTAACAACTTTATTCGTATTTACAGATGGCATACAAGTTTGTTATTAAGGCACATGAAAGTTCACATGTTCCAGAAGGCATTTCTGATAAAAAAAAATGTAATAAACGTTCTAATGCCTCCCCTGTGAAGTTGCCTCAAGGTGACAGACAGTGACACATTCAATACCGCCTTGCACGCTCTTGCCTATATCTAGCTTATATGGGGTGTAATCAATAGTCCAAAAAATGAGAGTTTCTATTGGACAAATTCAGGTAGGTCCATCCCCGTTTCATTCCGTTTGCTTCCATTTAAGAAATGTTTTGCAACAGAACCGGCAGAATAAATACAGCCCTGATAACCCGCACAGACAGTCACTTTCATAGCAGCCACAGACAGCATCATCACTTTTCTCATTGAATAATTTATTCTCTTATCCTCCTCTCAACTTTTCTCTTCGCTTGTGGACTTCAGTGCACAATACAACAGCTGTCTGTGACCAGGCAAAATAATCTCTCCAACCCAAACCTTCATACCAAAACCGCTAACCGCTACACAGCCTACATTGTTTTCACCATATTAGCTGATGTCATAGTCAACGTAGCTACTAGAACTGTTGGAAACCCATAATCCAATCCATGAGTACAATCACGTAGTACAGTGTACAGCAAGTAGTTTAGAAGTTACACTGGTGGGCCCATGTGGCAATAAATTCATAAAACCAAAAGCTTGACTTGGAAGAGTTTCAGTGTTGGACAGCTTTAGGCAGCTAGTTAACATTAATAGCGTTCTTCTCTGTTTCAGTCAGATTGTTGAGTAGGCTAAATTAGATGCAATAGCTACTTAAGTAAAGGAAAGGTAAACTAAGAAAACAATTAAAATACAACAAAATATAGCTATCAATCTCTCCCTTTTCAGGTTATGTCTCTGTGCCGCTTCTCCTTAATTTTTGTATGAATTTGATTAAAACTGTTCAACTATTGTCTTTCTCTCTCTTTAAGTCAACTGCTTATCGCACTTTATGCACTGCCATGCTAGCTAGCTGTAGCTTATGCTTTCAATGCTAGATTCATTCACTGACCCTTTGATTGTATGGACAACATGTTTGTTCATGCTGCAGGAACTTACTGTGTAAGTCTATAGAAGGGGGCGAGAACCATGAGCCTCCTAGGTTTTGTTTTGAAGTCAAATGTACCCAGAGGAGGATGGAAAATAGCTGTCCTCCGGTTGCACCATGGTGCTACCCTAGAGCAGGGTTTCCCAAAGTCAGTCCTGGGGCCCTCCTGTGTGCACATTTTGGTTTTTGCAGTATCACTAGACAGCTGATTCAAACAACTAACTCATCATCAAGTTTTGAATATTTTTGTCAGCTGTATAGTGCTCAGGCGAAAAACGAAATGTGCACCCAGGGAGGGCCCCAGGACCAACTTTGGGAAACTCTGCCTGAGAGGGTGCTGTTGAGGCAAAACAGTGTGTTTTAATTAGATATTTGGTAACGTTAATATATTTAGTATAGTTTTATCAAAAAAGTTCTATATAATGTTTCACAATTTTACTTTTATGAAATTCACTGACTAGGATGGTCCTCCGCTTCCTCCTCTGAGAAGCCTCCACTGATGTAGACTATTGTTTTGTTGTGATGTGTTGTTTTGTTTCTGTTTGGACCCCAGGAAGAGTAACGGCTGCCTTGGCTACTAAATACTAACATCACTGGTACTCACTGTACCTTCTTATTGTCAGTAAAGTGCAGGCAGTGACTTGTTGTTTTAATCACACGCACAAACAAACACACACACAGCCACACATCCACTCAGCTCTGTTGTATTATCATTGGAGTGTTCAGTCCACAGAGAGTGGCTGAGTGACCTTCAGAGTCGATACAGCCTGACAGCCTTGGATAAAGCGTCCTCTCACAAACATACGTGTACACACACACACACACACACACAGTACTCCAATTCACCTCCCCACTTGCACTGTTTTTTTTTTTACACCATTAGCAATCGTCTTACTAGTTTGGTGGCTAAGCTGAAATTTCCATAACGATAGTTCATTTTGTGATAAAAGCACCAAATTTGACTTGATCCAAGAGTCATTTGTGTCAGACGTGTGTTGTTTAGTCCGGCATCCAGGTTCATGACAAATTGCTCTTTCTAGTATTTGTTTATTTATTTATGTTATTAGATTATGGGGGCCCAAAACAAGGGAGGGGATGTTCTGATAAGTGGTGTAGTGGAGGGTAAACTCATGTAAACAGTTTATGCACATGTTTTAGTGCTCTATTCAATCTGTATCGCTGAAGCATTACAGATTGCACTCTAGAAATTTAAAGGTCATTTCCAATTGAGCTGACATATGCAGCCTTTACAGTGACAGCCTTTACCATGAATCACTTAACGCTGAACAGCCGCGATACTGATTGAATAGAGCCCTTTATTTTGTGCAACCGGTTACCCACCAATTGCAGAAAAATGCACTAAAAACACAGAGCGTTATCTTATCAGAACAATGGCATTTAAAAAATACCAGGATTGGGGTCAATTCCATTTCAATCCCAGTCAATTCAGAAAGTAAAAAATAATAGCCTAGTGATTAGAGCGTTGGACTTGTAACCGAAAGGTTGCAAGGTCGAATCTCCAAGGTAAAAATCTGTCGCTCTGCCCCTGAACAAGGCAGTTAACCCACTGTTCCTAGGCCGTCATTGAAAATAAGAAATTGTTATTAACTGACTTGCCTAGTAAAATACGTTTAAAAGCAATGAAGAGAATTTCAGTGTACTTTCTGAACTGAATTTAAATGGCATTGACCCCAACCCTGAAAAATACATTAACAATTGTTGTGGGAGTTTGTAGAACATTTTATTAATATACAGTACCAGTCAAAAGTTTGGACACACTACTCATTCAAGGGTTATTCTTTATATGTACTATTTTCTACATTGTAGAATAATAGTGAAGACATCAACACTATGAAATAATGCATATGAATCATGTAGTAACCAAAAAAGTGATAAACAAATCTAAATATATTTTAGATTCTTCAAAGTAGCCACCCTTTGCCTTGATGACAGCTTTGCACACTCTTGGCATTCTTTCAACCAGCTTCATGAAGAATGCTTTTCCAACAGTCTTGGAGTTCCCACATATGCTGAGCACTTGTTGGCTGCTTTTCCTTCACTCTGCTGTCCAACTCATCCCAAATCATCTCAATTTGGTTGAGGTTGGGTGATTGTTGAGGCCAGGTCATCTGATGCAGCACTCTATCACTCTCCTTCTTGGTAAAATAGCCCTTACACCGCCTGGAGGTGTGTTGGAGTCATTGTCCTGTTGAAAAACAAATGATAGTCCCACTAAGGGCAAACCAGATGGGATGGCGTATCGCTGTGGTAGCCATGCTGGTTAAGTGTGCCTTGAATTCTAAATAAATCACTGACAGTATAACCAGCACAGCACCCCCACACCATCACATCTCATCCTCCATGCTTCATGGTGGGAACCACACATGCGGAGATCATCCATTCACCTACTCTATGCCTCACAAAGACACGGCGGTTGGAACCAAAAATCTCCCATTTGGACTCATCAGACCAAAGGACAGATTTCCACTGGTCTAATGTCCATTGCTCGTGTTTCTTGTCCCAAGCAAGTCTCTTCTTCTTTTTGGTGTCCGTTAGTAGTGGTTTCTTTGCAGCAATTCAACCATGAAGGACTAATTCATGCAGTCTCCTCTGAACAGTTAATGTTGAGATGTGTCTGTTAATTGAACTCTGTGAAGCATTTATTTGGGCTGCAATCTGAGGTGGAGTTAACTCTAATGAACTTATCTTCTGCAGCAGAGGTAACTCTGGGTCTTCCTTTCCTGTGGTGGTCCTCATGAAAGCCAGTTTCATCATAGCGCTTGATGGTTTTTACGACTGCACTTGAAAAAACTTTCAAAGTTCTTGACATTTTCCTCATTGACTGACCTTCATGTCTTAAGGTAATGATGGGCTGTCGTTTCTCTTTACTTATTTGAGCTGTTCTTGCCATAATATGCACTATATATGCACTAACTTCTGGACATCAGAACAGCAGTTACTCACCTCGAACTAGACAAAGATTGTTTTCTTAAACGAGTCCGACGCGAAGGGTACACTGCTTTCTCTTGAACCGGCCCAAATTCTCATAATTTGCGTGAAGAAAAGACGGATAAAAAGGGGGTGGAGTTTGGGCTGCCATCTGAGAATTCGTAGGCGAGTAAGTAAAACCCCTCTACCATCAATCCTATTAGCCAACGTGCAATCATTGGATAACAAAATGGATGAGCTCTGATCAAGGATATCCTACCAACGGGACATTAAAAACTGTAATAACTTATGTTTCACCGAGTCGTGGCTGAATGACGACATGGATAACATACAGCTGGCGGGGTTTTCGGTCCATCGGAAAGATAGAACAGCTGCCTCCGTTAAGACAAGGGGTCTATTTGTAAATAACAGCTGGTGCACGAAATCTAATATTAAGTAATTCTCAAGGTTTTGCTCGCCTGAGGTAGAGTATCTCATAATAAGCTGTAGACCACACTATATACCAATAGATTTTTCATATATATTTTCGTAGCTGTCTATTTACCACCGATGCTGGCACTAAGATGGCACTCAACAAGCTGTATAGGGCCACAAGCAAACAGGAAAATGCTCATAAAGATGCGGCGCTCCCAGTGGCCGGGGACTTTAATGCAGGGAAACTTAAATCTGCTTTACATAGACCACCTTTACTCAACACACAGAGACACGTACAAAGCTCTCCCTCATGCTCCATTTGGCAAATCTGACCATAACTCTATCCCCCTGATTCCTGCTTACAAGCTAAAACTAAAGCAGGAAGTACTAGTGACTCGCTCAATAAGGAAGTGGTCAGATGACGCAGATGCTAAGCTACAGGACTGTTTTGCTAGCACAGACTGGAATATGTTCTGGGATTCTTCCGATGGCATTGAGGAGTACACCACATCAGTCACTGGCTTCATCAATAAGTGCATCGATGACGTCGTCCCCACAGTGACCATACGTACATACCCCAACCAGAAACCATGGATTACAGGCAACATCCACACTAAGCTAAAGGTTAGAGCTGCCGCTTTCAAGGAGTGGGACTCTAACCCGGATGTGGTTAGAGCGTTGGACTTGTAACCGAAAGGTTGCAAGGTCGAATCTCCAAGGTAAAAATCTGTCGCTCTGCCCCTGAACAAGGCAGTTAACCCACTGTTCCTAGGCCGTCATTGAAAATAAGAAATTGTTATTAACTGACTTGCCTAGTAAAATACGTTTAAAAGCAATGAAGAGAATTTCAGTGTACTTTCTGAACTGAATTTAAATGGCATTGACCCCAACCCTGAAAAATACATTAACAATTGTTGTGGGAGTTTGTAGAACATTTTATTAATATACAGTACCAGTCAAAAGTTTGGACACACTACTCATTCAAGGGTTATTCTTTATATGTACTATTTTCTACATTGTAGAATAATAGTGAAGACATCAACACTATGAAATAATGCATATGAATCATGTAGTAACCAAAAAAGTGATAAACAAATCTAAATATATTTTAGATTCTTCAAAGTAGCCACCCTTTGCCTTGATGACAGCTTTGCACACTCTTGGCATTCTTTCAACCAGCTTCATGAAGAATGCTTTTCCAACAGTCTTGGAGTTCCCACATATGCTGAGCACTTGTTGGCTGCTTTTCCTTCACTCTGCTGTCCAACTCATCCCAAATCATCTCAATTTGGTTGAGGTTGGGTGATTGTTGAGGCCAGGTCATCTGATGCAGCACTCTATCACTCTCCTTCTTGGTAAAATAGCCCTTACACCGCCTGGAGGTGTGTTGGGTCATTGTCCTGTTGAAAAACAAATGATAGTCCCACTAAGGGCAAACCAGATGGGATGGCGTATCGCTGTGGTAGCCATGCTGGTTAAGTGTGCCTTGAATTCTAAATAAATCACTGACAGTATAACCAGCACAGCACCCCCACACCATCACATCTCATCCTCCATGCTTCATGGTGGGAACCACACATGCGGAGATCATCCATTCACCTACTCTGCGTCTCACAAAGACACGGCGGTTGGAACCAAAAATCTCCCATTTGGACTCATCAGACCAAAGGACAGATTTCCACTGGTCTAATGTCCATTGCTCGTGTTTCTTGTCCCAAGCAAGTCTCTTCTTCTTTTTGGTGTCCGTTAGTAGTGGTTTCTTTGCAGCAATTCAACCATGAAGGACTAATTCATGCAGTCTCCTCTGAACAGTTAATGTTGAGATGTGTCTGTTAATTGAACTCTGTGAAGCATTTATTTGGGCTGCAATCTGAGGTGGAGTTAACTCTAATGAACTTATCTTCTGCAGCAGAGGTAACTCTGGGTCTTCCTTTCCTGTGGTGGTCCTCATGAAAGCCAGTTTCATCATAGCGCTTGATGGTTTTTACGACTGCACTTGAAAAACTTTCAAAGTTCTTGACATTTTCCTCATTGACTGACCTTCATGTCTTAAGGTAATGATGGGCTGTCGTTTCTCTTTACTTATTTGAGCTGTTCTTGCCATAATATGCACTATATATGCACTAACTTCTGGACATCAGAACAGCAGTTACTCACCTCGAACTAGACAAAGATTGTTTTCTTAAACGAGTCCGACGCGAAGGGTACACTGCTTTCTCTTGAACCGGCCCAAATTCTCATAATTTGCGTGAAGAAAAGACGGATAAAAAGGGGGTGGAGTTTGGGCTGCCATCTGAGAATTCAGAGGCGAGTAAGTAAAACCCTCTACCATCAATCCTATTAGCCAACGTGCAATCATTGGATAACAAAATGGATGAGCTCTGATCAAGGATATCCTACCAACGGGACATTAAAAACTGTAATAACTTATGTTTCACCGAGTCGTGGCTGAATGACGACATGGATAACATACAGCTGGCGGGGTTTTCGGTCCATCGGAAAGATAGAACAGCTGCCTCCGTTAAGACAAGGGGTCTATTTGTAAATAACAGCTGGTGCACGAAATCTAATATTAAGTAATTCTCAAGGTTTTGCTCGCCTGAGGTAGAGTATCTCATAATAAGCTGTAGACCACACTATATACCAATAGATTTTTCATATATATTTTCGTAGCTGTCTATTTACCACCGATGCTGGCACTAAGATGGCACTCAACAAGCTGTATAGGGCCACAAGCAAACAGGAAAATGCTCATAAAGATGCGGCGCTCCCAGTGGCCGGGGACTTTAATGCAGGGAAACTTAAATCCGTTTTACATAGACCACCTTTACTCAACACACAGAGACACGTACAAAGCTCTCCCTCATGCTCCATTTGGCAAATCTGACCATAACTCTATCCCCCTGATTCCTGCTTACAAGCTAAAACTAAAGCAGGAAGTACTAGTGACTCGCTCAATAAGGAAGTGGTCAGATGACGCAGATGCTAAGCTACAGGACTGTTTTGCTAGCACAGACTGGAATATGTTCTGGGATTCTTCCGATGGCATTGAGGAGTACACCACATCAGTCACTGGCTTCATCAATAAGTGCATCGATGACGTCGTCCCCACAGTGACCATACGTACATACCCCAACCAGAAACCATGGATTACAGGCAACATCCACACTAAGCTAAAGGTTAGAGCTGCCGCTTTCAAGGAGTGGGACTCTAACCCGGATGCTTATAAGTAATCCTGCTATGCCCTTTGACAAACCATCAAACAGGCAAAGCATCAATTACAGGACTAAGATTGAATCGTACAACACCGGCTCCGATGCTCATTGGATGTGGCAGGGCTTGCAAACTATTATGGACTACAAAAGGAAGCACAGCCGCAAGCTTTCCAGTGACACAAGCCTACCAGACGAGCTAAATAACTTCTATGCTTGCTTTGAGGCAAGCAACACTGAAGCATGCATGAGAGCATCAGCAGTTCCGGATCTCTATGTGATCATTCTCTCCGTAGCTGATATGAGTAAGACCTCATTCACAAGGCCACAGGGCCAGACGGATTACCAGGACGTGTACGCTGAGCATGCGCTGACCAACTGGCAAGTGTCTTTACTGTCATTTTCAACCTGTCCCTGACTGAGTCTGTAATACCAACATGTTTCAAGCAGACCACCATAGTCCCTGTGCCAAAGAACACCAAGGTTACCTGCCTAAATGACTACCGCCCCATAGCACTCACATCTGTAGTCATGAAGTGCTTTGGTCATGGCTCACATCAACACCATTATCCCAGAAACCCTAGACCCACTTTATTAAATCTCTATTGCACTCCACACTGCCCGTTCCCACCTGGAAAAAAGGATAATCTAAGTAAAAATGCTATTCGTTGACTACAGCTCAGCGTTTGCTGACGGCACAACAGTGGTTGGCCTGATCACTGACAATGATAAGACAGGCCATAGGGAGGAGGTCAGAGACCTGGCAGTGTGATGCCAGGATAACAACCTCTCCCTCAACGTGATCAAGGCAAAGGAGATGATTGTGGACTACAGTAAAGGGAGGACCGAGCACTCCCCCATTCTCATCGACGGGGCTGTAGTGGAGCAGGTTGAAAGCTTCAAGTTCCTTGGTGTCCACATCACCAACAAACTATCATGGTCCAAACACACCAAGACAGTCATGAAGAGGACACGATAACGCCTATTCCCCTTCAGGAGACTGAAAAGATTTGGCATGGGTCCTCAGATCCTCAAAAAATGATACAGCTGCACCATCGAGAGCATCCTGACTGGTTGCATCACCGCCTGGTATGGTAACTGCTCCGACCGCAAGGCACTACAGAGGGTAGTGCGTATGGCCAAGCTTCCTGCCATCCAGGACCTCTATACCAGGCGGTGTCAGAGGAAAGCCCCAAAAATTGCCAAGGACTCCAGCCACCCTAGTCATAGACTGTTCTCTCCGCACGGCAAGCGGTACCGGAGCGCCAAGTCTAGGTCAAAAATGCTTCTACCCCCAAGCCATAAGACTCTTGAACAGTTAAAACCTCACAAGCTCCAGCAGCAAAACTGACTGTTTTGGAGAGCCTGGCGTGCCCAAAGTAAAATGCCTCCCATTTAGGCCCAGAAAATGGGATATGCATATATTTAGTACCATTGGATAGGAAACACTCTGAATTTTCCAAAACTGTTAACCATTTGTCTGTGGGTCAATCAGAACGCATTTGGCAGGCAAAACCCTGAGGAATCTCTGTCCTGGAAAAAGTCATTTTGACACATTGCTCATTTTGGAACCCTCCCTATCCAAAATGACCATATATAGGCATGTGAACGCAGTGCACGTCGCTTCCTTATGATGTCATCAACCACGAGACGGTGTTTTACTCCATCTTGGAGGAATTTCGGCCATTGATACACAGCATGGCAATGAGAGACCACGTTATGAAAACTCTTCAGATTGCGCGTGCACGAAAAGGCGCGCTGTGCCTTATTTATCGTCTTTAGCGCTCAGTTTATATTCGCTGATTTATAATAGTAAATATACGTAAATATGTTCCTAAGGCTACATTTAAAACTATGTTTGATTGTTTTTGGACAAGTTTATAGGTATAATTTTAACGACTTAGCGCCGTGTTTCAACGGAGTAGTGGAAGCTGTCGTTTCTGATTATAACGCCGGACCAAATGGAGGATTTATGGATAAAAGACGTTACTTTTCTAACAAAAGAACCATGGATTGTCTTCGTTGGACACTTAGGAAGACCTCAGCAGAAGTTCTTTAACAGGTAATGGATTTGTTTTCGCTGTGAAATGTGTTATGTGTGTGCCATGATGGCTAATCGATACATGGCTATTGGAAAATATGTGAGGTGATAGCCTCAAACAAATGAATGTGCTGCTTTCGCCAGTAAAGCCTTTCTGAAATCTGACAACGCTGTGATATTGCCAAGAAACAGAGCTTTTGATGAGTATGGAACACTTGTATATTGGTGGATGTCTAATAATTCAAATATCGAAATTTGAATTTGGCGCTATAGATTTTAGCTGGTAGTGTCGGGATGAGCCCGCTAGCGACCCACTGGTAATTGAGAATGCTTAAGAGGTTTTAATCAAATAGCTACCCGGACTATTTGCATTGTTCCCACCCCACCCCCATGTTTATGCTGCTGCTACTCTCTGTTTATTATCCATGCATAGTCACTTTACCTCTACCTACATGTACATATTACCTCAATTACCTCGACTAACCGGTGCCCCCGCACATTGACTCTGGACCGGAACCCCCTGTATATAGCATAGCTACTGTTATTTTATTGTTGCTCCTTAATGTTTTGTTATATTTCTATTAACAAATTCTTCTTAAAACTGCATTATTGGTTATGGGCTTGTGAGTAAGCATTTCACTGTAAGGTCTACACCTGTTGTATTCTGCGCATGTGACAAATTAAATTTGATTTGATTTGACACACGCACAGTTTAAATATTGTAAGTGGGAAGGTGGAGTCCCACAGTGCCACATTTTCCATCACTCTGTGTGTTTCTCTGCTGACCAGCTGGGACAGAGACTCAACATGAAACAAACTACAGGTACAGAAATGCCTTCTTTTCTTCAGCTCCATTTTTTTCTCATGATCATCTGAATCTTGCTCTGGTGTTTCATTGTATTGATGTTCCATCACAGTAATCCATATTCTCACAATATTATTCCTAAATAGGCTAACGGCAGGCTACCATAAAGTAGGCTACAAATCAATATTTTAACATTATCTGTTCAGTTGGGATATTTTATGATATTATGTTCCTTTTCCATAGATATCCATTGTCTTGTAAAGAGCAGTGAATGATCATAGTATATTGTTCGGTGCAATAGGTATTGCTCTGCAGGCAGTGTCTATAGATTGGCTGTAACCATGATTCAGTCACCAGACCGATGTACAATACCCCTGACCGACTGGCTCCATCTTTCCACCCCTCTGTTTTACATTTCTGTAAATTTGCTGTAAAAGATTCCACCAGCCGGCTAATTGTCAACTGTGGTCCCTGCTTAGGCAGGGAGATAAAAAACACTTTTCCCTAACACTGGGTATATGCTGACGTCAGTCAATAGACTGAAATCCAGTTTATGTGACCTCACCTGCCATGCTGAAGGTTTATGGTGGGGAAAGACAAACAGAGGATCATTAGTTAAACCAGAAAGGCCCTCTGTGCATGTTTAGTCATTTATTTATTTTCAATTTTTTTTATTTAATTAGGCAAGTCAGTTAAGAACACATTCTTATTTACAATGATGGCCTAGGAACAGTGGGTTAACTGCCTTGTTCAGGGGCAGAACAACAGATTTTTTACCTTGTCAGCTCGGGGATTCAATCTAGCAACCTTTCGGTTACTGGTCCAATGCTTTAACCACTAGGTTACCTGCCGCCTCAGTCAGGAGCGTGAGGTCGATGAAGATTCCACTTAATTGAACATGGATCTATCTAGGTTTTATATATACATGTTATAAACAATATTATGTTATAAATATAACAAATATACAAAAACTTTAATTCTCAAGTTAATTGAATGGTTTACTTTGCTGCACTGAAGAATTAAACATACTGTAGTGTGATGGGTTTTTGATAAAATCGTTGAATGTTTAAATTAAACACTAATACACACCTCCATATCAGTGTTAGAGTGGATACAGGATATATTGAGGTCAATATGAAGATCAACATAAACTCCATATCTATTGAATAACATCCCAAATACTGTATTCATGTGAGTTGGTATGAGGAGCAAAGTCTAATATATGTAAGGCCTATAAGGGGAATGCAAACACCTACTGTGTATGTCATTATTTTTTACCACCTACTTTATCAAACTGATAACAAACACAAAGGTGAAAAATAGGTTAGTTATATAATGATGAGAATGATGTTTACCGAAGTTCTACCTTCCTGTAAAATAGGTTGTAAATCTAAGATATCAAATTTTATTTGTCACATACACATGGTTAGCAGATGTTAATGCGAGTGTAGCGAAATGCTTGTGCTTCTAGTTCCGACCATGCAGTAGTATCTAACAAGTAATCTAACAAATTCACAACAACTACCTTATACACACAAGAGTAAAGGAATGAATACAAGTATATACATACAGTGGGGCAAAAAAGTATTTAGTCAGCCACCAATTGTGCAAGTTCTCCAACTTAAAAAGATGAGAGAAAATCCAGAAAATCACATTGTAGGATTTTTAATGAATTTATTTGCAAATTATGGTGGAAAATAAGTATTTGGTCAATAACAAAAGTTTATCTCAATACTTTGTTATATACCCTTTGTTGGCAATGACAGAGGTCAAACGTTTTCTGTAAGTCTTCACAAGGTTTTCACACACTGTTGCTGGTATTTTGGCCCATTCCTCCATGCAGATCTCCTCTAGAGCAGTGATGTTTTGGGGCTGTCTCTGGGCAACATGGACTTTCAACTCCCTCCAAAGATTTTCTATGGGGTTGAGATCTGGAGACTGGCTAGGCCACTCCAGGACCTTGAAATGCTTCTTCACGAAGCCACTCCTTCGATTGTCCGGGCGGTGTGTTTGGGATCATTGTCATGCTGAAAGACCCAGCCACGTTTCATCTTCAATGCCCTTGCTGATGGAAGGAGGTTTTCACTCAAAATCTCACGATACATGGCCCCATTCATTGTTTCCTTTACACGGATCAGTCGTCCTGGTCCCTTTGCAGAAAAACAGCCCCAAAGCATGATGTTTCCACCCCCATGCTTCACAGTAGGTATGGTGTTCTTTGGATGCAACTCAGCATTCTTTGTCCTCCAAACATGACAAGTTGAGTTTTTACCAAAAAGTTATATTTTGGTTTTATCTGACCATATGACATTCTCCCAATCCTCATCTGGATCATCCAAATGCTCTCTAGCAAACTTCAGACGGGCCTGAACATGTACTGGCTTAATTAGGGGGACACGTCTGGCACTGCAGGATTTGAGTCCCTGGCGGCGTAGTGTGTTACTGATGGTAGGCTTTGTTACTTTGGTCCCAGCTCTCTGCAGGTCATTCACTAGGTCCCCCCGTGTGGTTCTGGGATTTTTGCTCACCGTTCTTGTGATCATTTTGACCCCACGGGTGAGATCTTGCGTGGAGCCCCAGATCGAGGAAGATTATCAGTGGTCTTGTATGTCTTCCATTTCCTAATAATTGCTCCCACAGTTGATTTCTTCAAACCAAGCTGCTTACCTATTGCAGATTCAGTCTTCCCAACCTGGTGCAGGTCTACAATTTTGTTTCTGGTGTCCTTTGACAGCTCTTTGGTCTTGGCCATAGTGGAGTTTGGAGTGTGACTGTTTGAGGTTGTGGACAGGTGTCTTTTATACTGATAACAACTTCAAACAGGTGCCATTAATACAGGTAACGAGTGGAGGACAGAGGAGCCTCTTAAAGAAGAAGTTACAGGTCTGTGAGAGCCAGAAATCTTGCTTGTTTGTATGTGACCAAATACTTATTTTCCACCATAATTTGCAAATAAATTCATTAAAAATCCTACAATGTGATTTTCTGGATTTTTTTCCTTCATTTTGTCTGTCATAGTTGAAGTGTACCTATGATGAAAATTACAGGCCTCTCTCATCTTTTTAAGTGAGAGAACTTGCACAATTGGTGGCTGACTAAATACTTTTTTGCCCCACTGTATATGGATGAGCGATGGCCGAACGGCATAGGCAAGATGCAGTAGATGGTATGGAGTACAGTATATACATATGAGATGAGTAATGTAGGATATGTAAACATTATATAAATGCATCGTTTAAAGTGGCTAGTGATACATTTATTTCATCCAATTATAATTATTAAAGTGGCTAGAGATTTGAGTTGATGGCCGAACGGCATAGGCAAGATTCAATAGATGGTTTAGAGTACAGTGTATACATTTGATATGAGTAATGTCGGATATGTAAACATTATATACAAAATTGTTTAAAGTGGCTAGTGATACATTTGTTACATCCAATTCCTATTTTTAAAGTGGCTAGAGATTTAAGTCAGTATGTTGGCAGCAGCCACTCAATGTTAGTGATGGCTGTTTTTCAGTCTCTCGGTCCCAGCTTTGATGCACCTGGACTGACCTCGCCTTCTGGATGATAGCGGGGTGAACAGGCAGTGGATCGGGTGGTTGTTGTCCTTGATGATCTTTTTGGCCTTCCTGTGATATCGGGTGGTGTAGGTGACCTGAAGGGCAGGTAGTTTACCCCCGGTGATGCGTTGTGCCGTCCTCACTACCCTCTGGAGAGCCTTACGGTTGTGGGCGGAGCAGTTGCCGTACCAGGCGGTGATACAGCCCGACAGGATGCTCTCGATTGTGCATATGTAGAAGTTTGTGAGTGATTTTGGTGACAAGCCGAATTTCTTCAGCCTCCTGAGGTTGAAGAGGCGCTGTTGCGGCTTCTTTACCACGCTGTCTGTGTGGGTGGTCCAATTCAGTTTGTCCGTGATGTGTACGCCGGGGAAATTAAAACTTTCCACCTTCTCCACTACTGTCCCGTCGATGTGGATAGGGGGGTGCTCCCTCTCCTGTATCCTGAAGTCCACGATCATCTCCTTTGTTTTGTTGACATTGAGTGAGAGGTTATTTTCCTGACACCACACTCCGAGGGCCCTCACCTCCTCCGTGTAGGCCATCTCGTCGTTGTTGGTAATCAAGCCTACCACTGTAGTGTCGTCAGCAAACTTGATGATTGAGTTGGATGCGTGCTTGGCCACGCAGTCATGGGTAAACAGGGAGTACAGGAGAGGGCTGAGAACGCACCCTTGTGGGGCCCCAGTGTTTAGGATCAGCGGGTTGGAGGTGTTGTTTCCTACCCTCACCACCTGGGGCCGGCCCGTCAGGAAGTCCAGGACCCAGTTGCACAGGGCTGGGTCGAGACCTAGGGTCTCGAGCTTAATGACGAGCTTGGAGGGAACTATGGTGTTAAATGCTGAGCTGTAGTCGATGAACAGCATTCTTACATAAGTATTCCTCTTGTCCAGATGGGTTAGGGCAGTATGCAGTGTGATTGCGATTGCGTCGTCTGTGGACCTATTGGGACGGTAAGCAAATTGGAGTGGGTCCAGGGTGTCTGGCAGGATGGAGGTGATATGATCCTTGACTAATCTCTCAAAGCACTTCATGATGACGGAAGTGAGTGCTACGGGGCGATAGTCATTTAGCTCAGTCACCTTAGCTTTCTTGGGAACAGGAACAATGGTGGCCCTCTTGAAGCATGTGGGAACAGCAGACTGGGATAGGGACTGATTGAATATGTCCGTAAACACACCAGCCAGCTGGTCTGCGCATGCTCTGAGGACACGGCCAGGGATGCCATCTGGGCCGGCAGCCTTGCGAGGGTTAACACATTTAAATGTTTTCCTCACGTTGGCTGCGGTGAAGGTGAGCCCGCAGGTTTTGGTAGCGGGCCGTGTCGGTGGCACTGTATTATCCTCAAAGCGAGCAAAGAAGTTGTGTAGTTTGTCTGGGAGCAGGACGTCGTGGTCCGCCGCGATGGGGCTGATTTTCTTTTTGTAGTCCGTGATTGACTGTAGACCCTGCCACATTCCTCTCGTGTCTGAGCCGTTGAATTGTGACTCTACTTTGTCTCTATATTGACGCTTAGCTTGTTTGATTGCCTTGCGGAGGGAATAGCTACACTGTTTGTATTCAGTCATGTTTCCGGTAGCCTTACCCTGGTTAAAAGCAGTGGTTCGCGCTTTCAGTTTTGCGCGAATGCTGCCATCAATCCATGGTTTCTGGTTGGGGAAGATTTTAATAGTTGCTATGGGTACAACATCACCAATGCACTTGCTAATAAACTCGCTCACCGAATCAGCATATACATCAATGTTGTTGTCAGATGCTGTCCGGAACATATCCCAGTCCACGTGCTCGAAGCAATCTTGCAGCATGGAATCAGATTGGTGGGACCAGCGTTGAACAGACCTGAGAACGGGCGTTTCCTGTTTTAGTTTCTGTTTGTAGGCTGGGAGCAACAAAATGGAGTCATGGTCAGACTTGCCGAAAGGAGGGCGGAGAATAGCCTTGTATGCATCATGGAAGTTGGAATAACAATGATCCAGGATTTTACCAGCCCGGGTGGCACATTCGATATGCTGGTATGCTGGTAAAAATATTGGAATGACCTAGATAACCCACTCCCCTCCTTTCATAACACAGAAATCTCTTTTATTACAGTCTATCTTCTGCTGTTGTGTTTATGAGATTAATTAAAAACGTGGCTGTTTCTGAAATGGCACTTCATTCCCTATATAGTCCACTTGTTTTGACAAGAGCCCTTTGGACACTGGTCAAAAGTAGTGCACTATGAAGGTGTAGGGAATGGGATGCCATTTCAGACACATCCCAGTTTTCATAATGTCATCCCTCTGTGGAGAAAATAAAGTAAGTAGCATTGCACGAGCTCATGAGAGTAGGAGCCTGTCTCCTGTTTTTGTAGCATAAGGCTACAAGAACACCCCCTGGATAGGACGCTAGTCTATCGCAGGGGGAGAGGACAGATTCTACATGTAATAACAGACTGATCAGAGCTCCGTTCGAGACTATTCTATCAACGTGACCTGAAGAACTGTAATATCCTATGTTTCTCTGAGTCGTGGCTGAACAAGGACATGGAAAATATACATCTAGCTGGTCTTTCTATTCATCGGCAGGTGTCGTGGAAATTCAGTACTGAGAGAGACTTCGTCATTTCTTCAACCAAACCCCTTTATTTAATATTGATTAATTATTGCAATAATGAAACCGTCAGCCCAACAGTCTTGACTGCTGGACTGAGAGTCTGAATTATACAGAGAATACCTGGTCTTTATATACCAAACCTAAAACTGCTTCAACCATGAAGGTTTGGGCGCCATAACCCTCCCTGGGTTCCTCCTGTCGTTTATCTGCACGGGTGGGTGTTATTCTACTCCTCCAGGCTAAGTTTCCCAGATGCAAGGATAAGAACAAACACTGAAATGTTTGTTCTATTCCTTCCGGCTATCTATAGAATGCAGGCCCAGTTAGACTGGAGACATATGTCTCACATGCACCACTAATGATAGAAATGGAATGTGGTTGTAAACCCTTCAAATAAGTGTTACTTTCTCTATTAGACCAATTATCTAAAAACAGTCAAACATTTCATACATTCATATCCCAGGTTTACACAAAGCTTCTTAAGTACATTTTTATCAAAATAATTCACGTGGTCAATAAAAAATTCTGAAAATTCAATGTGTGTGTGTGCCCCTTTAAGATACAGAGGCACTAACCCATATTCATAACCAGTAAGTTGTGTGTTTGTGCTGGTGTGTGTGTTAAATCATATGGCAAAAACAAACAAAAATGGCCAGGCCTTATTTAATTTGGTAACTCCTCTTTACCACCGAATCCGGATACCTTTATACCTATAAAACTGCCGAATTTCACTAACCCCTCGCCCAAGACCATAGCCTCAGGAAACATTTAAAAGAGAGAGAACATGACTGCCCCCATTCTCCTGGAAAAGAAAGTGTTACATTCTTTTAGCATTCACAATACTAATATAATAATCAGCAACCCAAAGTTTTTAATGACAAACAAAACATAATAATAAAAAGTCTATTGTGTTCCCTCAAATCATGAATCTTTTGTTTTAATGTACCCCAACATTTATGTGTGCTTAATTTAGCATGTGCTACCCTTAGACACAGCAAAATGTATCTCGCCACCGAGTCTAACAATTCACTCCCATATCGTATTATATGATTGGTCTCTCTTTTCCATAAGCATGTAAAATAAGCATGTAACCTTTATTTAACTAAGCAAGTCAGTTAAGAACAAATTCTGGACCACTAGCGACAACATCCGGTGAAATTGCAGAGCGCCAAATTCAAAATAAAAAATCGTAATATTAAACATTCATGAAATACAGCATTCAAAAGTTTAGAATCTTGGTAATCTAACTGCGTTGTCAGATTTCAAAAAGGCTTTACGGCAAAAGCAGAACATTCGATTATCTGAAGACAGCGCCCCACAACAACATATTATTCAAACCAGCACAGGCGTTACAAAATCAAATATAGCGATAAAATAAATCACTTACCTTTGAAGATCTTCTGCTTGCAATCCCAAGGGTCCCAGGAACACAAAGAATGGGAGTTTTGTTCGATAAAGTCCTTCTTTATATCCCAAAAAGTCAGTTTAGTTGGCGCCATGGAGTTCTGTAATCCAGTCGTTCAACATGCAGACAAGGAAATCCCAAAAGTACCGGTAAAGTTCGTCCAAACAAGTCAAACGATGTTTCTAATTAATCCTCATGTTGTCAAATATCTAAATAAATGATCATATTTCAGACATAAAATAGTCTGTTCAATAGAAAAGAAAAAACCCATTCACGCGCGCAAAACAGTAGTGTCTGTTTCAACAGACACTTGTAAGAACTTACATTTCTTGTTCGTTTTTTAAAAAACAAGCCTGAAACCATGTCTAAAGACTGTTGACATCTAGTGGAAGCCATAGGATCTGCAATCTGGGAGCTAATTCCCTCTATAGTCAATAGCAAGTCAATGGAAAAACTGTGACATCAAAAAAAAAAAAAAAGATTTTCATCTGGTTTTCGCCTGCCATATCAGTTGTTATACTCTGTTATACTCACAGACATTATTTTCACAGAGGTCAGACGTTTCTTGTAGTTGGCCACCAGGTTTGCACACATCTCAGGAGGGATTCTTTCCCACTCCTCTTTGTAGATCTTCTCCAAGTCATTTTGGTTTCGAGGCTGACGTTTTGCAACTCGAACCTTCAGCTCCCTCCACAGATTTTCTATGGGATTAAGGTCTGGAGACTGGCTAGGCCACTCCAGGACCTTAATGTGCTTCTTCTTGAGCCACTCCTTTGTTGCCTTGGCCGTGTGTTTTGGGTCATTGTCATGCTGGAATACTCATCCACGACCCATTTTCAATGCCCTGGCTAAGGGAAGGAGGTTCTCACCCAAGATTTGACGGTACATGGCCCCGTCCATCGTCCCTTTGATGCGGTGAAGTTGTCCTGTCCCCTTAGCAGAAAAACACCCCCAAAGCATAATGTTTCCACCTCCATGTTTCTGACGGTGGGGATGGTGTTCTTGGGGTCATAGGCAGCATTCCTCCTCCTCCAAACACGGCGAGTTGAGTTGATGCCAAAGAGCTCCATTTTGGTCTCATCTGACCACAACACTTTCACCCAGTTGTCCTCTGAATCATTCAGATGTTCATTGGCAAACTTCAGACAGGCATTTATATGTGCTTTCTTGAGCAGGGGGACCTTGCGGGCGCTGCAGGATTTCAGTCCTTCACGGCGTAGTGTGTTAATTGTTTTCTTGGTGACTATGGTCCCAGCTGCCTTGAGATCATTGACAAGATCCTCCCGTGTAGTTCTGGGCTGATTCCTCACCATTCTCATGATCATTGCAACTCAACGAGGTGAGATCTTGCATGGAGCCCCAGGCCGAGGGAGATTGACAGTTCATTTGTGTTTCTTCCATTTGTGAATAATCACACCCAACTGTTGTCACCTTCTCACCAAGCTGCTTGGCGATAGTCTTGTAGCCCATTCCAGCCTTGTGTAGGTCTACAATCCTTTCTCTGACATCCTTGGAGAGCTCTTTGGTCTTGGCAATGGTGGAGAGTTTGGAATCTGATTGATTGATTGCTTCTGTGGACAGGTGTCTTTTATACTGGTAACAAACTGAGATTAGGAGCACTTCCTTTAAAAGTGTGCTCCTAATCTCAGCTGGTTACCTGTATAAAAGACACCTGGGAGCCAGAAATCTTTCTGATTGAGAGGGGGTCAAATACTTATTTCCCTCATTAAAATGCAAATCAATTTATAAAATTTTTGACATGCGTTTTTCTGGATTGTTTTGTCGTTATTCTGTCCCTCACTGTTCAAATAAACCTACAATTAAAATT
This sequence comes from Brachymystax lenok tsinlingensis, assembly GCA_030435695.1. Lineage (NCBI taxonomy): Eukaryota > Metazoa > Chordata > Actinopteri > Salmoniformes > Salmonidae > Brachymystax > Brachymystax lenok. Next base: position 3,816,457 of record CM059792.1, on the reverse strand, counting down.
ATAGACTGATAATTTCTTTGTCAGTGGGCAAACGTACAAAATCTGCAGGGGATCAAATACTTTTTCCCCTCACTGTACGCCTTGTGTCCGACCAGCTGAATTGCTCCTCCACTTTTCCCCTATACTTATGTTTCGCCATCTTGATCGATCTGCGAAACTCATATTTGGACTGTTTGTACTATTGTCCCCGGTCACCTTGCCCTGTTTATAAACAGGCACTCTCTTTTTCAGTTTTCCTACAAGTTTGCTATCAATACATGGTTTTTGATTCGGGTACGTTTTGGAAGATACTATCGGCATCACGTCATCTATGCTTTTTTTAATGAATCTGGTGACTGAGTCGGCGTATTCACTGACGTTATCTCACGTTCCAGTCCACCTGATCAAAACAGTCTTGGAGCGTGAATTCTGATTGGTCGGACCAATGCTGTACAGACCTGACCACCGTAACTTCCCTTGAGTCTTTGTTTGTAGGCAGGGAGAAGCAAGATGGTGTCATGGTCTGATTTTCCGAAAGGATGACGTGAGTTGTGTCGAAAAGGCAGTGTCGAAAAGACGTGTAGCAGTGGTCAAGAGTAGAATTTCTGCAAGTTAGACGGTGTTGGTAATAATTTCAGAGCAAGATTCTCAAATTACTTTTGTTAAAGTCCCCCACGACAATGAATGCTGCCTCAGAGAATGTGGTCTCCAGTTTTTTTAAAGGGTCCAACGAAAATCTTTGAGAGCCTTTTTGGTGTCGGCTTGGGGCGGAATTTACACAGCCATGGCGATAATTCTTGAGAACTCTTTCGGATTGTAAAAGGGCGTCATTTGATGACCAAGTGTTCCAAGTCGGGGGAGAAGAAGCTCATAAGTTCCTGTACATTTCCACCATCGCACCATGTGTTGTTGATCATAAAGCAGAGCCCACCACCCTTGCTCTTGCCAGAGAGAGCCCGCTTCCTATCCACTCAAACTGTACATGTTTTACTGTACATGAAAGCATGGATATGCTTAAAACAACCCTCTTTGTCATCCTTCTGTAGCTTCAACTGGTCTTTGTCTGGTACCGGGCCGACGGTCTTGGCGATCAGATAGAGTTCTTCCACTGTCAGCGAATGCAGGCCCTTCCTTGCACCGTCCGACATGGCCTCTCTTTATCCCTCATGCAGGTCACACGGCTACACAGGTCACACAGTCCCGGATATCTGTATCACTGGATCAGCATCCTCCAGCAGGTGAAGCCAATCCTGGAAAAGCACCCAAAAATCTGTAACAGGCCCCAGGCATGAGATCCCACTACAGATAATAAAGTCCTGTTTTACACAGGGTGAAAGAAGACAAAGGAGTTTCCCCTGCAGCTCTCCCTAGTGATACACACTGGATAACATTGTTCCCATTGGAGGTATATGAAGAAAAAAACTCAAATAAAAAAACACAACCAATACAAAAACATAACAGAAAAAAAAGATATCTCCTCTCAAAACATCAAATTGTGACCAACGTATTTATGTGCGTCACACTATTGTAACGTCTATTTTTTGTTGAATTCTGTGTTGAATTGAAACAATAGCTGTTGATGACTTTGCAATGCTATTTAGGCCTAAATAGCATCATTGATGATGTATGAGTGATAAAGTATGGTCACATTTAATTTTCTCTGATAAACCTACCCTTTGTAATGACGTCGATAGCAACAAATAATCTATTTCGTTTTTAAGTGCAGACCTCTCAACACTCATTCTCACGACAGCACATTGGTAATAGTCAGTGACAAATACCATAGCTGGGTTTGGTTTAAAATCTGGGAGACCAAATGGTAGCTGTAGGTAGATCAATTCTCCAGTAGGAGGTTCTGTCCAGCCTATTGTTTTTTGTTCTGATAGTGGATATAATGTTGAAGATCTGGTACAATTTCAACATATTTTATACAAGGTTTGTCTATCTTCAAAATTTGGTTACCATGATGACATAATCCTGTGGTTGAAATTTCACCCTCAAAATGATTACTTTTTTCCAATCCAATGTATTTTCCACATTGATTCCACATCATAATGCTGCTGTCCAGTGGGTAGACAGCAGGTCAACCAGTTCGAAATGCGTAAATGGATGTCAGGAAAAGTAGGTAATAAGGATTCTCTGATGCAAAGCTTTTGTTTTTTGCCAGGTTGAGGTTGACCAAATGTATTTTGTCTTCAGATTCACATAAAGAAACGTATTTATTGTGGCTGGCCCCACACAGATGAGATCAACAATTGCTGTAAACTATTAAACTGTGTCACGACAGCTAGGAGTGGGGGGTGTGGAGTCAGGCGCAGAGAGCAGAGTGAACAGAAACCAACTTTAATGCGATGCGTAATAGTCCAACGCCAAAACACACAGGCAAAAAATAGTTACAATAAGAGCAGCCCAAACATAGGACATGAACTCAACCACTGTACACAACACCAACAAAACAGAAAACAAGCCCGCACAAAAGGAGGCGGGCTTAACCGGCTTAAATAGCCCTAACAAACACAAAACGAGGAACAGGTGCAAACAATAAGATAATCAACAGAAAGGAAATAGAGGATCGGTGGCAGCTAGTAGGCCGGTGATGACGACTGCCGAACGCCGCCTGAACAGGCAGAGGAGCCACCGTCGGTGAAAGTCGTGACAAACTGACTGATGTGTCGTGATGTTCTCTTTCAGGTCTTGTGGAGGTCATAGAGCTAACAGAGTAAGTTTTGTTCCTCTCCTCCTCACAATCTACCCTCACTGTTTTTTCACACTATTCCACAGTGAATAAATACATGTGTTGGCCTAAACAAGTGATCAGTTGAATTGGAAACATTCAAGTGTGTTACTCATGAGTTTACTTATTTGGCTGAATAGAAACTAAGTTTCTTAGCAGTTCATAGTGCTGTTCTGCACATTCTGTCCCTGAAGACCTTGGAAACACCGTAACACCTGAAACTCTGAGCCTGGATTTGCTGACTTTTAAGACTGTTCTGACTCTCTCTCTGTTTCTCTCGCTCTCTGTCACTGAGCGCTTTAAGACTTTGGGCTCAAGATAAGCCTTCACAAGCACAGATAAATGGTCACAGATCACACTTACATAGTGGGGCCATATACTGTACTGCTGAAATTCCACTCAATGGCTCGTGAAGTGGTGATTTGCAACTTGATCGCTCAATTCTGAAATATGAAATGATGATCAGTTTATGTCAAAGGAAATTCACCTTCAATCCTAAGGAGGGAATAGACAACCCAGCAATGGTCATCTCAGATGATGCAGGTAGGCTACCCCTTTAGTGTTTTTCATTACACTCCTCAATTCTTTCACCTCCTGATTTTTTTTGGAGAAAAGACGATAGACTTTAACTTTAGACTATAGACTTTAAATGTATGTCCACTGTTCCTTCTCCTATGTAACTGTCCCCTGTAGAGCCTTGCTCGGGGCCCACACTGCGTCTCTGCGTTCTTAAACGTGAAGAGGGTGAGTCGTTCAGCTTCCACCTGCGTGTGGAGAGGGGCTGCCTTGGTCATGTGATCAGACAGGTAACGCCGTGGGGGGGTGGCGGAGCGCGGCGGTCTCAGAGACGGGGGATCGACTCCTGGAGGTCAATGAGGGCTTTGTGGATGACATGACACACCCAAAGGTCAGATGGCCGATGACCTAGAGCAACTTTTAAGACGGATTTAACCTAAAGCATTGGTCATAATACACATATGTTTTGCTTTTATTTTACCCTGATTTTAACAGGTTTACCATTGTTGTCAAAATACCTATTTTTGGCCAGAAAGGCACCTAGACTGAACATAACATTCTAACTTGCACAGTGGGTATCATAAGTATTCACCCCACTTAGATTTTTTCACATTTTGTTGCCTTACAGAGGGATTGAAATATAAGTCATTTAGATTTTTTGTCATTGATCTACACAAAATACTAAATCCATTTTAATCGCACTTTGTAACACAATAAAATGTGAAGAGGGGTGAATACATATGATACCCACTGTATGTCTGTATCTTTGTGTGAGTCAGGTGGCTATGCGTATAAAGCTTAGTGGGCGCCAGCTGTGTCTGCTGGTGTTGGATGGAGAGGAGTACGACCAGGCGGTGGCACAGGGTCATGATCTCCAGGCACTAGCCAGAGAACATAGAGGAGAGGGCTGCAGCCCGCCCCCGGCTTTGCCACATCGTCAGAGATACAGCTTCAGGCTTTGGAGTCAACTTCCTGCCTGTGGAAGGTATGCGAGACTGCAGCTGAGAGGACAATGATACAAATTATGAATTAATCAGATTCAGAGTTGATTGGTTGGTCGTAGAATGGTTGTTGACTTTGCGTCATGCCATGTGAACCGCCTCTAGGGGAGAAGGGCCGGATCTCAGTGAGCCTGGTGAGCGGGGGTCCGGCCGAGAGAGCGGGGGTGTGTCGGGGAGACCGCCTGTTGTGGATCGATGGCAACACCGTGTCAGAGCTCACACACTCTGTTCTCAGCAAGATGGTAGGTAGACTTGGACAGACAGACCTCCCTTCACTGTATGGACCAGCCTTTGAGCAATCTGGGTCACGTTCATTAGGGCATCAAAACATTTTGAAATGTAAAATGAAAACAATGTTTCTTATTGAACAAGTCCAGATAGTCACTCCCTGTTTCAAGCCCTTTTCTTCCATTTGGTGCCTAATGAACATGACCGGCCTGATACAGCTTGTCCATGTATTGTGTGCAGGTGAAGAAGTGCAGGGACCACATGACCATCCTGGTGATTGACAGTGAGAGTGAGCAGAGCTATGCCCGCAGGCGGATGCCCATCCTCCCCACCCTGGCTGGTTCCCACCACAACCTGCCCCATACACCCAGGAAACTCCAGCTGGTCCCTGGACCCAAGGGGTATGGCTTTCTCCTCAGAGAGGAGATGACACCATCAGGATGCAAAGGTCAGAGGGATGATGAAACATGTACAAACAAACTCAACTATGCATACCATATGCAGGAAATAGCTTTGACACAAGCAATGGCAAAGACTATAGGGTAAAAACAAGACACACACACACACATGCACGGCACAACATTCACAAACCCATACACGTACACTACCGTTCAAAAGTTTGGGGTCACTTCGAAAAAAAAATGTCCATTAAAATAACATCAAATTGATCAGAAATAAAGTGTAGACATTGTTAATGTTGTAAACGACTATTGTAGCTGGCTATTGTAATGACTATTGTAGCCTATGTAGATATTCCATAATATCGGCTATTGTAGATATTATGGAATAGCTACATAGGTGTACAGAGGCCCATTATCAGCAACCATCACTCCTGTGTTCCAATGGCATGTTGTGTTAGCTTATCCCAGTTTACCATTTTAAAAGGCTAATTGATCATTAGAAAACCCTTTGCAATTATGTTAGCACAGCTGAAAACTGTAATGAAGCAATAAAACTGACTTTTGAACGGTAGTGTATCTATAATCCAGATTGTAACTATCAGTGTATGTGTGTGTGAAATGGTTTCCTTCTTTAGCCCACGTAATGCGTGAGGTAGACCAAGGCAGCCCGGCTGAGATGGCAGGCATTGAGGAAGGAGACCTGCTACTTGAGGTCAATGGAGAGGCGGTGGAGTCACTGGGCCATGAGGACATAGTGAACAGAGTACGGAAGAGTTGCCAACAGGTCACCCTTACCACCATCACAGCCCATGGCCAAGAGTTTTACACGCAGGTAGCTGTGACCACAGTCATCCCAAGTGTGTGTGTGTGTGTGTTTGTCGCAACGTGCATGCCCCGCCCATTTGAGGATCTGTCTTTTTCAGACATCAATTTCCTGTGTTTGAGGGGTGCAAAATCCACTTGTCACTTAAATCTTGCTGGATTGATTGCTTTCATTTTACTCCTGCGACTCTTTCAGGCTTGTGCCTGACGTTTTTTCCGTTAACGTTGCGGACGCGGAAATGTTTGCGATGACCTGTCAAACACGTCCTGGTAATGGCTGAAACGTGCTCAATGGAATACATTGTCTTTCAAGAATGCTAAATATTCGTCTGGGATTTTAAGCACTGTCTCGATCACTTACATCACAAAATAGAACTTTAATTTGATGGGTGTTCATTGTCTGTGTAATCGAAAAATTTGTATAATTTATTACAGTTTAAATGTCGACAAATTAGATGTTCCTTTTTTTTTTATAAGTTACATTTAAAAATAAGTTACATTTTACAATAAATTAAATACCAGAATTCCCACCAAAATCCCTGAACTCTTAGTCCGTGCCAGTAAAATTATTTATTTGCTATAATTCAGTCAATATATGATGGATTATAAAATGTCCAAAAGTTTGGAATGTCTTCCATTGTCCAACTGTTGCATTTATTAGAATTGTTTAAAAAAAAAAAATGTGTAACAACTTTGATGACCATTGCTAGTGTTTGTGTGGTAGGGCTTAATAAACATCCTCGACTAAAAGGTTCCAGTTTAAATTATAACCAGAGTAAGCAGGCAGTAAACATATAAAATACACCTAATGAGTCAATGATTGTTCTCTTTTGTTATGTACCCTATTTTACTCCATTCAGTTGGATCTATCCCCTCTGCTCTTCTGTGGGAGTAATGCAGTTAAACAGGTAAAGGGAAATGAGAACCTAGCCCCACCACCACTCCCAGTTGTAGTGGAGGTTCCAAAGGAAGAACCAGTGGTGCTGCCCACTGTGCCTAGTCCTGTGCCCAGTCCACGGCTTTGTGTTCTCCAGAAAGGACCTCTGGGTTTCGGCATCAACTTGGGCTGTGTCCAGGACACCCCTGGAACCTTTGTAAGCCAGGTAGGGCACCATAGGACACTCATGGACACACACTAGCTGGTGGGCAGCACAAGGAACACAAGTGAAGAGTTATTGTACTTACAAAGAGCTGAGAATAATTATATGTCTCATTAAATGTAAGGTAAGGCCCAATGTAAGGTAAAAAGGCCCAATGCAGCTGTTTTGATGTCAATATCAAATAATTTCTGGATAAAAATGAAGTACCTTACTGTTATCTTTTTCTATTAATATGGTCAAAAAGAAACAAAAATAGCTTCTTAGCAAAGAACAATTTCTCAAGCAACAATTTTGCTAGGACTGTCTGGGAGTGGTCTGAGTGAGGGGCCTAATTGGACAAGCCTAATGGGAGGGATATGTAACCTGAAAACTAGCTGTTATTGGCAGAGAGGTTTGAAACTCTCTTTGTTATTGGTCTATTAACTTATACTGCCTGGTGATGGCCAGGCAGGCCAAAACTCCATCCCACCAAAACAGGCAGAAATTTAGGGTGGTCTTTTCATACAGCTCTTACACCAAAACTGCATTATCATAATTTCCCGGTATTATTCCAACCTCTCAGTGTGGAAATATATATAAAACACAGGACAATCACGATTTTGACTGCACTGGGTCTTTTAAAGAGGTGAAATGAGACAGTTGTCTTTCTAATATGGAAATTACCTAGATTTTTTTGGGGTCCTCTAGGTGGCACTGGGGGGCTCTGGGAGTAGAGCAGGACTACAGGTAGGGGACGTGGTGATGGAGGTGAACGGACAGAACATGGAGGAGAACTGTCTGGAGGATGTGATGGTTCTGGTTCAGGAGGGAGGACATTCTCTCTCTCTTCTGGTTGTGGAGAAGAGTGGGTACAACAAGCTCGGACAGAGCCAGAGTCCGTTCACTGCTGTAGAGGCTACGGTGAGAGAACATGTCCTTAATAAATACATAGGAAATTGTACTGTAGCCTATCTTTAATAAATTATCACATCTAATTGATCTTATATCGCTACAGGTGGAGGAGGAAACTGATGGCATATCTGCCCTGTGATAGACCGAAAATGACCCAAGCATCTGTATTTCTGAGCACGTATACTAGGACCCATAGTCATCCAGCATCTTTGCCGCTAAAGGGTAAAGAAAGTGTTAACCCCTGTAGGTAATAGAAGTGGTCTAAATATGATTCCAACACAATCTGAAGGAGATGATACAAAAACAAATGATGTGAGGAGGAATGTCTTTAGAGGGTGACCCCGATGAAGAGCAATCCACAGCTGCCAGAAACCAACCCCAAAAGACAGATGAGATCTTGGTCTCAACTTGAACAAAACACAATCAGCTGTGCTATGGGTCAAGATGAAGAAAATGCCTAAATAACGTGTTAGACATCAGTATTGTAACCTCTATCCATGTAGTTTGACTGTAGAGTGTTATCCTATTAGATTATCGTTGTTTGATGAATGCATTTAAACTTGAATATGTTGATGCAATTTGGCCTCAACTTGGAACTTCTGTATTTTACAACATTGAGCATGAATGTTCTATATGATGCTACTTGAAACTGCAAATTAATAATGACTGCAAAATTGGAAGTGATGCTTTTTATCCCCCTCTATTATTTGGATTTCTTACCAAGAATGGAAATTGGCATAATACAGTGTCTTCAGAAAGTATTCACACTTTTTCCACATTTTGTTGTGTTACAGCCTGAATTAAATTGAGATTTATTTTGTCACTGGCCTACACACAATTCCCCATAATGTCAGTGGAATTATACTTTTTTACATTTTACAAATGAATTAAACATGAAAAGCTGAAATGTCTTGAGTCAATAAGTATTCAACCCCTTTGTTATGGCAACTCTAATTAAGTTCAGGATCAAAGATTAGCTTAACAAGTTGCATGGACTCAGTCTGTGTGCAATAACAGTGCTCAATAACAGTGCTTAACATGATTTTGAATGACTACTTCATCTCTGTACTCCCAACATACAACTATCTGTAAGGTCCTTCAGTTGAGCAGTGGATTTCAACCACAAAGACCTGGTCGATTTTCCAATGCCTCGCAAAGAAGGGCACCTATTAGTAAATAAAAAAGCAGACATTGAAATGTCCCTTTTGAGCATGATGAAGTTATTCATTACACTTTGGATGGTGTATCAATACACCCAATCACTACAAAGGTACATGCGTCCTTTGTAAATCAGCTGCCGAAGAGGAAGGATGAGGCCAATTTGTGACTTTAAAACAGTTCGAGTTTGATGGCTGTGATAGGAGAAAACTGAGTAACTACAACAACATTGTAGTTACTCCACAATACTAACCTAACTGACAGAGTGAAAAGAAGGAACCCTTTACAGAATAAAAATATTCCAAAACATGCATCCTGTTTCCAACAAGGCACTAAAGTAATACAGCAAAAAAAGAATTATCCTGAATACAAAGTGTTATGTTTGGGGCAAATCAAATACAACACATTACTGAGTACTACTCTACATATTTTCAAGCATAGTGGTGGCTGCATCATGTTATGGTTATGCTTGTAATCGTTAAGGACTGGGGAGTTTTTCAGGATAAAAAATAAACGGAATGGAGCACAGGCAAAATCCTAGAGGAAAACCTGGTTCAGTCTGCTTACACCAGAGTTACAGTTTTGACTTAAATCTGCTTGAAAATCTATGGCAAGACTTGAAAATGGTTATCTAGCCATGATCACCAACACATTTGACAGATTGAAGAATTTTGAAAAGAACAATCGGCAAATATTGTACATTCCAAGTGTGCAAAGCTCTTAGAAACTTACTCAGAAAGACTCACAGCTGTAATCGCTGGCAAAGGTGATTCTAACATTCACAATTTCCCAGTAAGTATTGACACAGGGGGTGTGAATACTTATGTAAATTACATATTTCTGTATTTCATTTTCAATAAATGTGCAAACATTTCTAAAAACATGCTTTCACTTTGTCATTAAGGGGTATTGTGTGTAGATGTGTGAGAGAATTTTTTTTAAAATCAATTTTGAATTCAGTCTATAACAACAAAATGTGGAATAAGTCAAGGTGTATGAATACTTTCTGAAGGCACTGTAACATAATACACAGGCCTGTATATAAATGCAACAAAAAAACAATAAGCATAGCATTTTTTACATTTGGACATACAAATAAAATGTTATAAGGCCAATATGCCTCACAATTGATTAATATTATAGCTCCCCAAGCCCTGAGTGCATCCTTTCCCCCCAGCTGCTCTGATATAACAAATTAAATCGGTGAAAGCAATATGGCAGAAGTCTGCTATAGTGATGTGTGTGTTCCTATCCAGTGCTTTTCAGATCAGATATAGTGGGGGAAAAAGTGTGAAGATTTACCGACACTTGGCTCAATTTGTTACAGTCTGTTGTTGCCATGAAAAACAGATTGTTCACCTTTGAGAAGGATTACGTGGGGGAAAAGAATAACAAGCACACAGTAGTTTACACCCATTCAGTGTCCATGCGTTACATGAGGCAGCGCTGCAGCTATTTCTGTTCAGGCAATTCATAAGGCAGCCCCACTTGAAGGGTCCTTCTAGCTGGAGGTGACATTCGCAGTTGCAGCGGACAAGCCGGTAAGAGAAGTCGTGAAAATTACTCAAAAGTAAAGCATCATGGCACAGGCAGTCCAGAAACTGGTGGCCAAAGTACCTACTTTGATCGGAGGTAAGTCTAATTCTTTTGTTTGGATATTAGCTAAACGTTGACGCTATTAAACATGCATGTTATTGCAGTCCAACTGACAGTCCAGCTTGCATGGCCTGGTTCTGCTGTCAATGCTAACTGCGTTAGCACATTCTTCCGACTGCAGCCAACTACTCAAACTTGATAGCTAGCTAACTAACGATTGACAACTAACAAGCCGCCCCCCCTTAATCATGAATAAAAACTTGTCTCCAAATGAACGTTAGCTATATGCGGTTACTAATTTTAGTACTGTAGTTAGTAACTAAGTTAACTTGTTATTTACTATACCGTTAGCCAGATAGCTAACTTCAGTTACCTAATGATGTAGTCAGATGTAATATTTGCTGTAGGCAGCTAGCTAAATGTCAACCTCCGGTGTTCTAACAATCTGAGTCACCTAGCTCTGAACTGTAGTCTGATTTAATCATACTGTAATACACAATTTAATTGGTATATACTGCCTGACGCTAATGCCTGCAAAATTTGTGTAAATGGACAGCAGGTAGCCGAGAGGTTAGTGTTGGGCCAGTATCTGAAAGGTCGCTGGTTCGAACACCTTAACCGACAAGGGTAAAAAAAAAAGATGTTGCTCTGCCCTTCAAGGCACTTAACCCTAATGTGCTCCAGGGGCGTCATACTACTATAGCTGACCCTGTAAAATAACACATTTTACTGGATGGTGTATGTGACAATATGCAGTACCAGTCAAGTTTGGGCACACCTACTTATACCAGGGTTTTTCTTTTATTTTTACTATTTTCTACTTTGTAGAATAATAGTGAAGACATCAATTGAAATAACACATGGACTTATGTACTAACCAAAAAAGTGTACAACGAATCAAAATATATTTTAGATTCTTCAAAGTAGCCTCCTTTGCCTTGACAGCTTGGTTCATTCTTGGCATTCTCTCAACCCAGTTTCACCTGGAATGCTTTTCCAACAGTCTTGAAGGAGTTCCCACATGCTGAGTACTTGTTGGCTGCTTTTCCTTCACTCTGTGGTCCAACTCATCACAAACCATCTCAATTGGGTTGAGGTCTGGTGATTGTGGAGGCCAGGTCATCTGATGCAGCACTCCATCACTCTCCTTCTTGGTGAAATAGCCCTTACTCAGCCTGGAGGCGTGTTGGGTCATTGTCCTGTTGAAAAAAACAAAACAAATGATAGTCCCACTAAGAGCAAACCAGATGGGATGGCGTATCGCTGCAGAATGCCGTGGTAGCCATGCCGGTTTAGAGTGCCTTGAATTCTAAATAAAACCCTTGAATGAGTAGCCAAAATAAATGCTAAAATATTCCTTACAATCCAGAATGTCAAATTACATTTAAACTACTCTACAGTTTGTCCTTCAACATCTCAAAATATGGTTTGGTTTGGCACTGAGGTAAAGTTAGTTTAATATTTGGTTCTCCTGTGTTTTTGTTATATATAAATGTAATTTTTTCAAACATTCTGTCTTGTAGGGGATATTTACATGATTTTGCAGGCATTAGCTTCAGACTGTATATACCAATTTGTGCATCTCACCTGTAAACACCTCTTAAGCTAGCTATGTTTCTTGTCTAGCTTGACCCAGCAGTGTTCAGCAGAGGACACATTTCATGACATGTACATTGTTCTTTCAGCCGCTGCCACCTACTCCAAGCCCCGTCTAGCGACCTTCTGGCACTATGCTAAAGTCGAGCTCGTGCCCCCTTCCCCTGCCGAGATTCCCCAGGCCTTTATTGGAATCAAAAACATTGTCACCGGTGTCAACAGTGGACGCCTTGGACAGACCACAGTGAAGGTGAAAACTGAGCAGATTGTTTTGAATTAATGCAATACTGTATAAGCAGCTGGCTAATTCTTTATTTTGCCCATTGGACTCTGACTGTGGGTGTTGTGACCTATCCAAAATCTAACAAGTAGTCCCTTCATAAACAAAATAAGTGCTTCTTAAGATTGATGTAAGCCACAATCCACTAGAGTAGACATTAGGTCTACACCCTAACCATTTGGGAAATATGGAATTGTCTCTGAATAGCTTCATGTTTTAAGGTGACTTTCTGGTATTTGTGTGGCATTCATCTCAATATGCTTTTGTTACAGGATGCATTCAGAAATGGATTGGTGTGCACTGAAGTGTTGATGTGGTTCTACATTGGAGAGTGCATCGGGAAAGGAGGCATTGTTGGATACGCCGTTTAAATCTGTCTTGTTGCTCTGCTGACTGTTATGCTCTTAACTTCCACAACTGTGGAGATCCAATTAATAAATGTATATTGTTTAAAGAACTTTAGTTGTAAATGTTCCAAGTTACAGTGCTATCGTGACACTACAGGACTGCTAGCAAATATATTGAAGTTGCCAACTTTCTTCTGAAACATTTTAGTGGAAAATATACTGAACAAAAATTGAAATGCAAAACAAGATTTTACTGAGTTACAGTTTGAGGAAATCAGTTAAATACATTTGTTAGACCCTAATCTATGGATTTCACATGACTGGGAATACAGGTATGCATCTGTTCAGATACCTTAATGGGCCTAAAGATCTTGTCATGGTATGTGTATTCAAATTGCCAATCGCCAAGGAGAAATGCTCACTAAACAGGGATATAAACAAAATGAGAGCAATAAGCTTTGTGCATATGGGATATTTTATTTCAGCTCATGAAACATGACACTTTACATGTTGCATTTATTTTTCAGTGTATTTATAAAAGTAGACATTTTAACCATTGTACACACACAAAATATCCAAGTGCAGTTGGTTGACAGATTTAATTTCTGGTTATAGGGTGGAATTATGTTTTGGAAAAGCACAAATGCAGCTGATTTGATTAAAGTTATACATCCATGTATAAAAGACAATAGGCTCTGCAACCGCTTTGACTCCTCCACATCCTATCTAGTGGAGTCCAAATCCAATCTTTGATAGATGAAGAAGCTTGGGTTCGGGATGATGTTAAGTAATGATAGACATCTCCTCTCGCTCCCGGCTCTCTGACAGTGTTTGCACAATGTTCTCCAAGTACCTGCGGAACCCCTGCCGCACATCCTCAGGATCTTCCTCCAGGTTAGAGTGACTCAATGGTAACCTGTTCAAATGCGAAGCTACATACACGACAAACCATGTCAAAGAAATAACTGATAATTGTCCTCATTGGTATGAATTGAAAAGCAGTGGTGTATGGCCTGTCTAAAGGCCCAGTGCAGTCAAATGTGATTTTCCTGTTATTTTTCTACACAGGTTGGAAAAATACTGTGAAAAATGTAGTTTTACTGTAAGGGCTGTTTGAAAAGACTGCCTGAAATTTCCACCTGTTTTGGTGGGATGGAGTTTTGGCCTTCCTGGTGGTATAAGTTAATATACCAATAAGAGTTTCAAACCTCTCAATAACAGCTAGGCTCACCCGATTAGGTCCCTCACTCAGACAGTCCTAGCAAAATTCTTGCTTGAGAAATTGCTATTTGTTAAGAAGCTATTTTTACAATTTTATCTGTGAAAAATAACAGTAAGGTACTTAATTGTTACCTAGACATGATTTGATAGAGAACTGCTACATTGGGCCTTAAGTGGCATGATGACAAATGGCATGTACTCTCATAAGGTTACTTTAGCAGCGGGGGCATTGGAAATATGTAATTCAAAGGAAAGACGCTCCTACAGGGCACTAGAAAAAGATACATAATGTAACAAGCCTGTTGATAATTAGTCCTACCTAGGTTGGGTCGTCCGTTATCTACTCCACTGCCAGGCTTGTGGTGGGCCATCAGTAGACACTGGCTGTCCTGCAGCCCCTGTGATGAGATGAACATGGAGTACCATGTCTCTACTTCCGTTAAGTGGCGTGGTATGTCTGGGTTGAACACTATCACCACACCATTGGAGTCTTTCATCAATGCTGGCCAGCATGACTCAAACCTGCATCGGAAGTGACAAGTTGGTCGAATTTTAGCTTTGATTAGATTGACATAACTGCAATGCAGTACTCTTTGCTGTGAATGGTGATGGCCATATTAATAAATTACACTACCGAAACGGTTATTTGACTAATTCTGTTGAGCGAGTTTCTGTGTTAGGTGTACAGCTCAGCTGTGAGGTGGGTTTGAAAAGTGTTTTAAATAGCCTCAAAAAAAGGTCCTTACTTGAAATCTCCAGCACAGTCCCAAAGTTCCACCTCACATGTCGAGGATTTGTCCCCACTTCCCTCATTCTGAGATTCAAACTCCAGTATCCTTGGAACAACACAATGGTTAAATGGTGCACAAGCCATCATTTGGAGTTGTAGACATCAGCTACCAAGCTTTTGCTGATTGACAAATAATCTGATGCTGGGACTGGGAGATATGAGTCCTCAATTTACCTGACACCTTGAGTAGGACAGTATTCCCCTCCAACGGTCTCAACTGTGTCAGAGAGAAAGTTGGCTAGAACAGTTTTTCCAGACTGAAACACAATGGAAGATCTGTTTCATAAATTTTCACTGGAGAGATAGCTGGCAATATTTCATTTTACAACCCATCTAACCTAGCCTGGTCTCACATCGGTTTGTACTCTTGCCAACTCCATTGCTGTAATTGTCAAGAGAGTGTTTTGGAATGGCAATTCCATAAGGAGTAGTCAAAGAGAGCAGAAACAGACTGGCACCCAGGCTACATCGTACCTAATGAATCCAAACAATTAATCATTGCTAGCCAGCTCAAGCCAGCCGCAAAAATAAATACCTTGTGTGAAAATAGCTCGTTCTTCTTACCTCACTTGGTCCAATTAAAAGTAGTTTTGCTTTGAACATCTCTCCTTCTCTTGTGTTGATAGCTTGTCCAGATTAACGTTAGCTAGCTGCTAGGCGTTGCTGGCTGAACAAATCTGCTAACGTTAGCTAATTAGCAGTACCAAGCTGCTAAATGCAAGCTACTCAACAATGAAGGTAGATAACTAGCTTTTAAAACAATATGCAAACGTTCTTCTAATTCCAATACTTTCTAGTTCTAGCACAATATATAGCTAACACATGCAACGTAAAACATCCCTTGCTAAATAGCTAGTGATGACGTGTGTAAACATGTTCGTCATCTCTATGGTTTCCAAGGCAGGCGGGTGACACCAGGGTTGCCAGGGGTTAAAACAAATGACCACTCAAAACTAGCCAACAACCAGCAACTTTTTTTCTGCAGCAAGAGTAGATGCAACATTTATCTAATAAACCCTTTTTCCATAACGTTATCGAGGGAAGTAATATCGACGTAATTTGTACCGTCTCCATCAAATAATTATTATTGCCAGTTTTAACGTGAAATTAAAGGAATTTGTCTATGCCACAAGAGAAAAGATCATTCAACCTTATTACTCCCCAGACCATTTTCCAATAATGGATGTCGATTTAAAGTGGAACTGACAGCGTTTCAGCAACATGAAATATAATTAAAATCTGACCATATACAACCCCGGGAATAATATGCCACCATTCTTTTTCTTTTTCTGACAAGCGAGCACTTGGTCTTTTTTATTGTCATAAATTAATAGAATCAAATCAAATTGTATTTTTCACATGCGCCAAATACAACAGGTGTAGACTACGGTGAAATGCTTACTTACAAGCCCTTAACCAACAATGCAGTTGTAAGATAAAACAAGTGTTAAGAAAGCATTTAATAAATAAACTAAAGTAAACAATAAATAAATACAAAAACAATTTAAAGAAAATAGAATGTTTGGGAATTACGTATTCTAAGGCGTTTGTGGAAATTTTATAGCAATATGGAGTGGGAAAAGGGCTGTGCATTTGGACAATTAATAGACACTGCAGTATATAAAACCTAATAAAACGTCTCTTGTCCAGGACTGCCATTATTCACTTCGAACTGGAATGTGTGTTTACAGGCAGTAGCAACAGTGCGACTTTAGATCATTAGAACGCATTTGCCAAAAGCCACCTGATTGGATATCTGCAAATATGTAAATACCAAGGGAGTCCTCTTACATTTGGAAATTTCACAGTCCTGTTGATCAAACAACGATGAAAAGGTAGGGTCTCTCTTTCAGTTGCCTATGCACATTAACAACAACAACAATATCAGCAACTAATGCTATCCAGGTGAGCTAAAATCTAACATGGAACACTAGATAAACCCTCTAACTTTTTCAGCCAGTTGGCAGTCAAAATTGCAATGATAAAAGTATGTTTGAATGACAGGGCAGTGTTGTTACAGCTAATTTAGTTTTTTATTTGTTTAACCTTTATTTAACTAGGCAAGTCAGTTAAGAACAAATCCTTATTTGAAAGGACGGCCTATCCTGGCCAAACCCTAACCCGGTCGATGCTGGGCCAATTGTGTGCAGCCCTATGAGACTCCCAATCACGGCCGGTTTTGATACAGCCTGGAATTGAACCAGGGTCTGTAGTGACGCCTCTAGCACCGAGATGCAGTGCCTTAGACCTCTGCGCCAGTGCCTGTTTGCCTGAGGTGTTTGTACACATGCCTATACACACACTCATTCAAGTGCACATACACACACACATGTAAATAGTGCCATACATGCACTCAAACATATTCAGTTAGCCTTGCTGTTATGATTTTTGTTGTCCTTGATGTCTTTCTCTTTTTTTTTTGTCTTTTGTTCATTTTCTTGGTTGTTGGTGCATTGGGGATGGGGTCTTGGGGTGGGTCTCGGATGGTTGAGGGGCAGCTCTTGGGGAACTGTGGGGGGGTATTGGTGGCCTGGCGGTTGGGAGCTTGGGCCGGTGGCTGATGGATCGCTGGTTCGGGTCCCCGTTTTTGACCTTATGGGAAATCTGTCGATGTGCCCTTGAGCGTTGACCCTGGTTGCTTCTGTGTGTCGCTCTGGACGTTTTGATAACTTGTCAGAGATAGATTTAAGCGGTGATAGATTTTAACTTGTGTCAACATATTTGCCTATAAATACCCCCCATCCATCAAAGCACGTTTCTAGGTAGCAAGCAACCAAGAAAGTAGATATTACAGCATTTTTAGTTTCTCGTGTAAATAATTTATATTGTGTATTGCTGATTAGCATTTTCCAAATTACCTAGCTAGCTACCTTAGTACCTGAACTAGCTAACCTCAGGTCTCTCCATCAATCAAGAATGGTTCTGTGCTATGTACCGGATTGTAACCGCTACTCCGATGAGCAAAGACAAAAGCCCAGTCTATTTTACCCTTACTATGGTCAAGTCTGTGGGCTACGGAGTTTTAATATAGATGTTACCATTTAGGTAATCAATTTAACTAGCATATTTTTTCTTTTTTTTCTTTCAGA
This sequence comes from Brachymystax lenok tsinlingensis, assembly GCA_030435695.1. Lineage (NCBI taxonomy): Eukaryota > Metazoa > Chordata > Actinopteri > Salmoniformes > Salmonidae > Brachymystax > Brachymystax lenok. The sequence continues at coordinate 3,798,708 of CM059792.1, read as the reverse complement.
TGGGAGGACCGGAAACCCAGTGACAAATCTCAGGTCTGGCCCTGTATTTACTAGAAGACGTAGCTCATCCACCATGCCAGAAGAGGAAGATCCAGACTGTTGATTGGGAAAACAAGAACAGACAGTGAGGTATGAAGATTGAGTGTTGAGGGACCACTTGTCACATTGTCCAAGGTGGGTTTGTGTTATGATAATGCATTTTCTGTCCAGATTGATACAGTATTGAAAAAGACTCACCACTGACTAAATGTCTCTTTGTTTTTCAGTCCAACAGGAGTGCATCCCTCAGGCCATCCGATGCATGGACATCCTGTGCCAGTGCGATCTGAGCGCACGCGTCCAGTTGGAGAGACTATAGCAGATCGAGCCTGTGGATGGGCAGGTTTTAGACATGAGGCATGACATGCGGAACATCAGGCTCACCCCACGAGAAGCAGTGCATGATCAATTCCACCCTCAGCAAGGAGATCTGCTGGAAGTGATGTACTCTCACTCTGAGTGAGGGTAAGACAAAATTTAAGCATCACAGATATACATTTCCACTGTGCCCATGATAAAATGCAATGCGAATTGTGTTGTACTACTGAATGAAACTGAGGAGATGCACTCAAACCAGACTTTGTGATTGAACTTACGTTAACTAAATTACTTTAAGTTGGCTGCTTTGAGTAATACTTGTTTGTAATATAACCTATTCTAGGAGCCTATTGTTTGAATGATCTTTATTCATTATTGACTTGTTTTTCAACAATGTCAGGTACAGGCAGGGGTGACTGAGTCCTTAAGTAAGTAAGACACTGGGTAAGAAATAATTTGAACATCACAGATATAAATGTCCCCTGTGCCCATGATCAAGTTAAATACATTACTTTTTTTTTTTAAATGCATTAGTGTGTGTGTGTGTGTGTGTGTGTGTGTGTGTGTGTGTGTGTGTGTGTGTGTGTGTGTGTGTGTGTGTGTGTGTGTGTGTGTGTGTGTGTGTGTGTGTGTGTGTGTGTGTGTGTGTGTGTGTGTGTGTGTGTGTGTGTGTGTGTGTGTGTGTGTGTGTGTGTGTGTGTGTGTGTGTGTGTGTGAACTAAGTGGAATATCTTTGGACCATGAAAACAGGTACTGACAGGAGGAGAAATATGAGTCTGTCAGAGGTTGTCACGCTGGATGGGGATGAGAAGAAGACACAAATAGGTGTTGTCAGCCATAACACTTTAAAGAAGAAGAAGAAGCCTATGAGAAGAGAACACTAGACACAAACATTTGTCTTGAAGTAGAATTACAGAAATACTGTATCATGTTGGTGTTAAAACTGAACTTGAAGCTGCTTCATTGGGAATGTTGTCTATATGGATAAAACATATGTTTGAGTTGATAGATACACAGGAATATAAAATCATTTCGCAAAAAGACATGCAAGACTACTGTAATGGCAATCCTTTCAAACATGTTTTTATTATGGTAGGCTAAATAATTAATATTAGTGACTAACACTCATTCAGAATCTCAGTGTTTTGTCATGCAGGACTGTTCACAGCACAAGGCCCAAATAAATCATTGTTGTGATTATTTAGGCTGTTCATGTCTCACACAAAACACTATAGAGGCCATTGTAAAAATCCGTGGGGCTTGCCTTCACTGATATTCAGCATCAAACAGTCACTGGAATGAAGCAAATAATAATCTCCTAGTTGACTTAAACAGGCCATGTTAGCATTAAGTCCTTAAACAGCTTATGTAACTTTAACATCAAACAGATTCTCCTCAAGAAAAATGCCTCATTTGATTTGACAGCTCACAAACTAATCAGTCATTTAATGTAAAATGATGATGATATAAACAATTTGTACTATAATTAGCCACAACTCTGGGGAAAAAAATAAAATTATTCTATTAAATAAAAAAATAAGGGTGAACTCAGCCTTGGATTTGCCTTGACAATAAATTGCAAGTTGCAATTAAAAAGTTGATTACATGTTAGACAGATTAGGTCAAAGGCACACAAATATCAAATCAAAGTTTATTGGTCGCATGCACAAATTGCAGTGAAATGTTTCTAGCTCTAACAGTGCAGTAATACCCACATCAATAAAAATGTTTTAAACCCAATACACACATAATCACAAAAAATAAAGAAATTAAGAAATATCAGAATGAGCAATGTCAGAGACCGGAATATACTGCATATACTGTGTGTGTGTATATATATATTACACACACACTACATGACCAATAGTATGTGGACACCTGCTCGTCGAACATCTTGAACATCTCATTCCAAATTCATGGGCATTAATATGAAGTTGGTCACCCCATTGCTGCTTTAACAGCCTCCACTCTTCTGGTAAGGCTTTCCACTAGATGTTGGAATATTGCTGCGTCCCAATTCATCCCAAAGGTGTTCAATGGGGTTGAGGTCAGGGCTCTGCAGGCCAGTGAAGTTCTTTCACACCGATCACGACAAACCGTTTCTGTCGGACCTCAATTTGTGCACAGAGGGCATTGTCATCCTGAAACAGGAAAGGGCCTTCTCCAAATTGTTGCTACAAAGTTGGAAGCACAGAATTGTCTAGAATGTCATTTTCTGCTGTAGCGTTAAGATTTCCCCTCACTGGAACTAAGGGGCTTAGCCCCAACCATGAAAAACAGCCCCAGACCATTATTCCTCCTGCACCAAACTTTACAGCTGGCACTATGCATTGGGGCAGGTACCGTTCTCCTGGCATCCGCCCAACCCAAATTCGTCTGTCGGACTGCCAGATGGTGAAGCCTGATTCATCACTCCAGAGAACGCGTTTCCACTGCTCCAAAGTCCAATGGCGGCGAGCTTTACATCTCTCCAGCTGATGCTTGGCATTGCGCATGGTGATGTTAGGCTTGTGTGCGGCTGCTTGGCCATGGAAACCCATTTCATGAAGCTCCCGACAAACAGTTCTTGTGCTGACGATGCTTCCAGAGGCAGTTTGGAACTTCAGTAATTGAGTGTTACAAATGAGGACAGATGATTTTTACGCACTACGCGCTTCAGCACTCGGTCCCGTTCTGTGAGCTTGTGTGGCCTACCACTTTGCGGCTGAGCCCTTGTTGCTCCTAGATATTTCCACTTCACAATAACAGCACTTCGAGTTGAACGGGGCAACTCTAGCAGGGCATACATTTGACTAACTGTTTTGTTAGAAAGGTGGCATCGTTTGACGGTGCCACGTTGAAAGTCACTGAGGTCTTCAGTTCTATTCTACTGCCAATGTTTGTTTATGGAGATTGCATGGCTGTGTGCTGTCAGCAACAGGTGTGGCTGAAATAGCCGAATCCACAAATTTGAAGGGGTGTCCACATACTTTCTTGTGTGTGTGTGTGTGTGTGTGTATATATATATAAAGTAGTCATTTTATCTTTATTGAAAATAGTTATTCTAGTCATAAAAGCTAACTGTTACATACAGTACAAACACATTTAGTTGGCCATGTAGATACTAGTTTTTCAAAATACCATTAGATAAAGAATACTTGATGTCAGATAAAGGTTATATGTTTACATACAATGTAATTATTAGGACCTCTGCTCATCCAAATGTTTAGAAAATTCATAAAATAGAACTCTTGGATGGAGCAATGTGGCAAAGTCAGTCTCAAATAAAAACAAAACAAATAATGCACAGGGCACCATGTGAAAAATAAACCGAAACGTTCTTTAAAAAACTGTGATGATATTTTTCATCAAGGAATAAGAGGCACATGTTAGTGTTCATTTGAGTTGACAGATCTTGACCGAGGTTCCAACTCCAAAGCCGGGATAGAGTGGCTCCACGAACATGGTTTCAAACCTGTGCAGGAGAGTCATGTGGTTGCCTATACTGAAGAAGGCCAGAACCCCTGCCGAGTGGTCTAGGTAGACCCCTATCCTCGGTGAATGGGGCGCATTGATGGATTTATCCACCCTGTTGTGCCATGCTGAGTACCCTGTATCAGAACACAGCAGGCTCCAGGACTTATCATTATAGCCCAGCAGACACAGTGATCCTTTCCCCTTGCGGCTGATTCCCTTATATGCCACCCCCATGGAGAACTCCCCGCTCCACTCGATCTCCCAGTAGAAGCGGCCACCGGACAGGGCCTCGCGGCACAGCACTTGCGCGAAGCTGTCGAACCTTTCCGGGGTGTCGGAGTAGGGCTGGAGGTCCCTCGTTCGGATCACCTTTCTGCTGCTGTCCGACAGGTGTAGCTCCTTGTAGGCTGTGCTGGGGTCCAGTCTCAACTGGCAGAAGTCTGGGGGAGGGATGGAAGAGAAATGGGTCAACATTAGTGTTGTTCTCTGGTACAGGTGTATGAGTCAACAGGTTTATGAAGAGATAATAAGCCTTGTCCAAGATCTGGTTTGTACTGTCTGCCAACTCCTATGGTCATTGTTTGGCATGACAATGACCATAGGAGTTGGTAAGAAAGCACAAACAGATCTGGAACCAGATTTGAGAGTAGGTGCTAATTTAACAGATATGTACTTACATTTCAGAAACTCTGATCTGGTTTTGGGCTCTGGTGGAGGAGGGCTGTCCACTGTCATTACTTCTATGACTAGAAGGTGAAAATAGAAGAAAATGTCTCATTGTCTATTCAAAACCACAGCACTGAATTTCTTCATAGGCCTTCACCTCTCAAACAATTTCATTTTTTTAGTTTGCTAGTGTGTTATCTAACTTTACACAATGAACAAACATCATAGATACACTGATCACAAGACTCACCTCTGCTGCTTTTCTCTCTCTTTTCTGTCGTATAAACAGGGACCTCGTTCACTGTGAGAGGCAATAGAAAAGGTAATCAAGAAAACATTGAGTGTCTTGGCTACTGTTAACAGAATTTCAGATATACTGTGTATTGTTTTTAGATATAAAACAAATGATGGTCAGTTAGACACTGGTTGTATATGTTCTAGTCTCACAGGTCAGACAATTGCTTTTGAAATATGGCATGTGAAAGACTGGAAATGGAGGCTATGTATGTTGTTTTGACCTGACTTGGAGATCTTCACAAGTTCCTCTCTACCCAGCTCCTCCAGACGATCCTTGATCTCAGCCACGGCTTTCCTGGCTGCGCTGAACGAGAAGTCTGGGTTCACCGACACTCTGGGGATGAAGCCATCATCCGTGGGAGTACACAGATAGTTGAAGTTCTGTATAAAAAAAAAAAAAAATCATGAGTGTCATCAAATAAGCATGTTCAAGGACCAACAACGAACAAGTAGCAGAGGAACATATTGTAGAGATCCATGACTTTGATTGCTGCTTAATATCATAGTCCTTTTTAAAGGATGGACCAAACATAAATTGCAATATTGAACCTTATACAGATCCAATTTTCTTGCACTTTACTATTTAGTGGACATCCACTGATCACTATAATAAGTGAATGTACTACAGAATATTCAGAACATACAGTATGTAAATGTTTGTAGTCCTCTCAGTCTCACCTGTAGGAAGTGGATGTGGTCCTCAGTGCTGTACAGCTGTTTGAGTCCCGTCTCCTTCTTCTTCAGCTCATCTATCTCCTGCTCCAGCCTCTCCACCAGCCCCTCGGCCTGGTTGAACGCAGCCTTCTCGTTGATGCCGATCAGCTTGGTCACCTCTGACCTCATTCTTTCGATGGAGCGGATCATGTCCTCAAACATCTTCTCACTCTCCGCCATGGCCCTCCGGGCTGAGCTCTGGACAGGACAACACAGTTAATGATTAATTTATCTCAGGTCAAGAAGCCTACACACATGAGCTAGGTGTACATTTCTAGACAAGACACAGTCATCAGTGAGTTACAGGCTGCCATGCAGAAAGTCATCCCCCATTTAAGTTGATCTACATTTCTCTGCTTTAATTGGGAATCAGGAATGTAGTTGAACAAGAAAATGTATATCTAACGTGTTTTTTGAACATAGAAGTGTTTCATCAGACAATGTTTTCATGACTTTTTCTCCTTACCTTTAGTGAGTCCACTGCTGTTCTCAGTTCTTCCAGCTCCTTTACCCTGTCCTGACATTTCTGTCTGATCTCAGCTTGAGCAACTCCCAGGAGTTTCTGTTGAGGTGACACCACAGAATCATCAAAACAATACCTCTTACAAGTGAGTCACAGGCGGCACCTTCATTGGGGAGGACGGGCTCATAGTAATGGCTGGAACGGAATCAATGGAATGGTATCGAACACATCACACACGTTTTGCATGTGTTTGTTACCATTCCATTTATTCCATTCCAGACATCATTATGAGCCATCCTCCATTCAGCAGCCTCCTGCGAGTGAATATTTAATGACCTTGCATGTCATTCAGTTCATGATTAGTATCATTAGATTTGCTATGCCTTTCAACTTGGGCTTGATTATGTAATGTCACGTCACTGAATGGTTTATTTGTGGTTAACAGTGACCGTGTACAGCGGTATCTTGAGGGGCATTGCATGCGTTTATGTTGTACTCTGCAATTAAGATTGAATGCTTATTTCTCATACTGTTATTAGTTAACAGGTTGTTCTTTGTGTCTCTTTATGAAGTAAAAAACGTATCTTATGTGATTATACTATGAGAGTAATAGTGCCCTTTTCCCATAACAAGCATAGCTCTAAAGATCTACTTAGTATGGGCGGCTTTATCTCAGAAGGAGGGGAAAAAAGAGCCTCATGGAATCCTGGCCATGCCAGGAATGTGAAACTACTGCTGTATGCCCGAGCCTGACTTCTAAAGAGATGTTTTAAGGTGCACACATACTGGCCTATACAGTATAGAAAGGAGAGGGAGCGCTAATTCAGCCTTTACTCAAAACCTACTAGCCCATTCTTCAAGATAAGCTCAAGGAATGTGGGGAATCTGGGGAGAGGGGATTGGGGGAAGAGAGGGAGGGGAGTGTGAAAGAGAAGGAGTGAAGCCATGGGAGAGGAGAGTCAGGTTGTAAATCTGGGGATGAGAGGAACCAGTCTCCCCATTTAGCAAACAGAAAGGCTGAATTATGGCCTTTGTAAAAAGCTTTGCTTCACAGTATTACGATGTCATATCAATGATATACATTGTCATAGATATTGGTGATAATAATGTAAAAGAGTAACATACTGTATATTCATTTGATGTGGCCCAACTGTGGCTGTTTTAAAAACTGTAGCTTTTGACCGCAGTCCATTCGAATGGAGACTGATTTGGATGCAGTGGCTGGTCATGGTCAGGTCAATGGTTTGTTGATCATAAACAGGACATGCGGTTAGACAAGGCCTTGATTCAGTCTCTGCATTCTGGTACAACTGCATTCCATTATCACCACCTCCACCATCCCCACTACTAGGCCTAAACCAGCCCCTTTCCACAGGTGGGTTTCAAAGTTCAGTCTAGGAGACTGGAGTCTCTAGTTTCTGTAATAATATAGCCCCAAATACACTAGGCTAGAAACCCTGGGTCTGCCTTTGGTGTATTTGGGTCTTCCTGGGACTTGAGACCCCTGTTTGGAAGCCGGGAACACTGTGTCTCATCCCACCAGCAAGCACAGCTGGAACACCACAAGCCTTAAGGGAGTTTTTACCACATATTAAGAACAGATTCCTCGATCAAACTCACAGCCAATCAGAAAGTTGTACTAGTTTTGGATGTGTGAGTGTGGAGCCTGACCTGCAGGAGTGGGTGGTAACGCTGGCTGGTTGGTGAGCTAGCTGCGTCAAAGTACAAACGTTGCAGAGGTGGTGGCAGTGGGTGGAGGAGTGAGGGTGGGGGTTGGGAATACTACACGTCTGCCTAACCCCACATTCCTTTATCATCAACACGCACCACCATAATCCACTGGCAACTCACTCACATCCCTGTCCCGTATTTGCCCTCTGACTAACTACCTAGTTCTGTTCGCTCACTGAGAGAAATGTGGTTCTTTAGGAGGGAATGAGGTGTTGGTGAATAAACCATTAGTTAGTTAACCTTTGAGTCAGTTCTAGAACACTCCCCTTAAAGTGGCTGTGCCTTGTACCTTCAGGGCGTACTGATTTCTGCCATATGACCGACTGAACAAGTTATTTACATTGTATGTAAAGTATGCCAGATATCCTCACATCACACTTTTGATTTCAGTTTAAATTATTCATATTTTGATTTCAAAAAACAATTGTAAATCTACAAGTCAAGGTCTGGGCTACTCCCATAAAACTCACAGTTAAGCCTGACACTCAGATAGAAAGAAACATGTCTCCGCTCCTTACCTGTTTCTCACTCCTCTCTGCCTCGGCTGAGACGATGTCATGTCCCTTGTGTTCGCTGACAGTACAGATGGCACAGATACACATCTGGTCGGTCCGGCAAAACAGCTCCAGGGACTTCTGGTGCTGGGGGCAGATCTTTCTGTCCAGGTTCCCCAGCTCGTCCACCAGCTTGTGCCTTTTGAATGTGGCTGACTCATAGTGGGGCTTCAGGTGCTTCTCACAGTATGAGGCCAGGCAGTTCAGGCAGGACTTAACAGCCTTGAGCTTCTTACCAGAGCAGTAGTCACAGGGCACGTCGGCAGGCCCAGCAAAGGTGTTCCCTGGGGGCGTGAGGTTCAGGTTGAGGTTGGCACCAGTCTTCTTGATCTTCTCTGCCACCTTGGTGAGCATAGTGTTGGGCCTGAGCACAGGCCTCTGGGTGAAGGTGATCTTACACTGGGGGCAGATGTAGATCCCTGTGTAGTCTGCCTCATTCCAGTAGCCGCTGATGCAGTCCATGCAGAAACTGTGTCCGCAGGGGATAGCCACGGGGTCCCTCAGCAGCCCCACACACAGTGGGCAGCTGAAGTAATCCGAAGACGTTGGATCAGCCATCGTCACTACTCACTACACTACACAAACACTCCTCAGAACTGTAGAGAGAGAGGCAGACAGACAGAGGGATCTTACCAGTGCACTAGGGAGTCCGCCGTCCACAAGAGTGTGGCAGAGCCTGCCAGAGACAGGACCTACTTGTATTTTTGAATTCCAGAGGTTATTGATTGAAAGCAGGCTCTCCCCCTGTGCTGCCTGAGAGTATGTAGAGCTCAACCCAGTTCAGATAAACAGGTCGAGCAAAGGCTGTAAGAGACTTAAAGGGAGGGGGAGAGAGCGAGGGGGCGGGCTGAAAGGAGATAAAAAAAATGGGGATAGGCTGAGGCAAGGAGAATGAATGAATTGTTGCACACAGGGAGGCACTAACTGCTGCTAAATATGCCTGAATTTTTGGGGGGTTTCAGTGTTTGGTCTGATTCTATTTTTTTAACTGTATTTGACTTGATAGTGTAGAAACTACACCGCAGGCTGGATCAGTTAATCATTGTTTTTTTATTAGCTTTTGTGTGCTGATCAGAGATTACGATACGGCATTGTTTTAAAAAATAAACAGTTTTTCCCATTTTCACCCTCAAACTCAACTGGAACAGATGTCATAGGCCCTACATTAGATGCAATTGAATAGACACAAATGCACATTTTGTGGAAGATCAGGTTTTGAAGGGGCTGGAGTCCACACACTGAACAAACAAACCTGCTCCCACCACAAACAGGATAGGATATCTTTTGTGACCAAAAACAAACAGCGGTACCTGTCACTGTTTGAACTGCCTGCCACAGGTGTTTTGACAAAGAGCAGTTGGAGTTCAGGACAGAGGTTATTGTATATATTGAAACTGCAGCCTGTTGAACTAGTCTAACTGCCCATACAGGTGCATTCCAGGAGGTTGGTGGCACCTTAATTGGGGAGGAAGGGCTCGTGATAATGGCTGGAGCAGAAGGAGTATAATGGTTTCAAATACAGCCAGCACATGGTTCCCATGTGTTTGATGCCATTCCAACCGCTCCGTTCCAGCCATTATTGTGAGCCATCCTCCCCTCCGCAGCCTCCACCGGTGGTGCATGGAGTAGTAAAAGTAGATATGGTGTGTGTCCAAACAGAGAGATAAAAAATGCTCAGTTTATCTGTCTGATGTCGATCTGAATGCTTCACATATTAAGATATTGTGCCATGTAAAAATGCACATCTAGCCCATGACATAAGTCCCCCTGTTACTTTAGTATTTAGTATGTACAGTATTGTCACGTCCAGGCCAGAGTTTTAGGCTGGCGTGTTTAGGTTTCGTTTTGGTGAAGGGTTTTTTGAGTTCTAGGTGTTCTATTTCTATGTTGGAGTAATGGTTCCCAATTAGGGGCAGCTGAGTGTCGTTGTCTCTAATTGGGAACCATATATATGTTTGGGGTTTTCAATAGTATGTCGTGGGTTATTGTTTAGACATAGCGTCTGTGTGTTGTAAGTCTATGTTACGATCTTCGTTTCGTTCTATTTATTGGTTTGCCCAGTTGCGTGAGTATCGTTTATGTTAATAAATATAACATGTATACTGGATGCCTCGCTGCACCTTGGTCTGTCCCTTCCGAGGATCATGACAGAATAACCCACCATAAAAAGACCAAGCAGCGATAGACTCGGGAGTTCAGGACTTGGGAGGAAGAACTGGAGGATGATGGACCATGGGATCAGCCTGGAGAATATCACTGTCCTAGAGAGGAGCTGGAAGCAGCGATAGCGGAGCGGCGATATTATGAGGATCGATATGGAGTATGGAACCCGGAGAAGGAAAAGTTTGTTAGACCTCGCCTGGCTAGGAAGCCCGAAAGGCAGCCCCCAAAAACATTTGGGGGGGGGCACATGGGGAGTTTGGCCGGTTCAGGAGGGACTCCTGAGCTAACTCCTCGTGCTCTCTGGAGGGAGCGTTGGAGGGTGCGTCGCACTGAGCAGACACCGTGCTATGCAGTTGTGCGCACGGTGTCTCCAGTGCGCATGCATAGGCCGGTGCGCGAAATTCCATCGCCACTCATCTGTCGGGCTAGGGTGAGTGTGCAGCCTGGAAGAGTGGTGCAGGCTCTGCGCGCCAGGTCTCCAGTGCGCCTGTTGGGACCGAAATATCCTGTGCCAGCTCTGCGTGCGGTGTCTCCTGTCCACGCGCACACCCCCGACATTCCAGCTCCCCTCATCGGTGAAGCCAGGATGAGTGAACAACCTGGGAGAGGGGTGTTGGCTATACGCATCAGGTCTCCTGTGCGTGTTGTGGATCCAGTACATCCTGTCCCTGTTCCACGCTCCAGGATCCCTGTTCGTGTAGTGGATCCAGCACGTCCTGTTCCGGCTCCGCACCAGGCCCCCTGTGCGCTTAGAGAGTCCAGCACGTCCTGTTCGGCCCGCCGCACCAGGCCCCTGTGCGCTAGAGAGTCCAGCACGTCCAGTCCCTGCTCCACGCTCCAGGATCTCTGTGCCCGTCGTGGACCCAGCACGTCCTGTCCCTGCTCCACGCTCCAGGATCTCTGTGCCCGTCGTGGACCCAGCACGTTCTGTCCCTGCTCCACGCTCCAGGATCCCTGTGCCCGTCGTGGACCCAGCACGTCCTGTCCCTGCTCCACGCTCCAGGATCCCTGTGCCCGTCGTGGACCCAGCACGTCCTGTCCCTGCTCCACACTCCAGGATCCCTGTGCCCGTTGTGGACCCAGCACGTCCTGTCCCTGCTCCACGCTCCAGGATCCCTGTGCCCGTCGTGGACCCAGCACGGCCCGTTCCTGCTCCCCGCACCAGAGTCCCAGTGCGCGTCATGAGCCCAGTAAGGCCCGTTCCTGCTCCCCGCACCAGAGTCCCAGTGCGCGTCATGAGCCCAGTAAGGCCCGTTCCTGCTCCCCGCACCAGAGTCCAAGTGCGTGTAATGAGTCCTACACGGCCTGTTCCTGCTCTCCGCACCAGAGTGCCAGTCATGAGCCCAGCACAGCCGGTTCCTGCTCCTCGCACCAGAGTCCCGGTGCGCATCGTGAGCCCAGCACGGCCGGTTCCTGCTCCTCGCACCAGAGTCCCGGTGCGCATCGTGAGCCCAGCATGGCCGGTTCCTGCTCCTCGCACCAGAGTCCCAGTGCTCGTTATGAGCCCATCACAGCCGGTTCCTGCTCCTCGCACCAGAGTCCCAGTGCGCTTCGTGAGCCCAGTACGGCCGGCTCCTGCTCCTCGCACCAGAGTACCAGTGAGCATCGTGAGCCCAGTACGGACGGTTCCTGCTCCTCGCACCAGAGTCCCAGTGCGCTTCGTGAGTCCAGTACGGCCGGTTCCTGCTCCCTGCATCAGAGTCCCAGTGCTCGTCATGAGCCTATCACGGCGCCCATCACGGCCGGTTCCTGCTCCTCGCACCAGAGTTCTGGTTAATAGCCCAGGGCCTAAGTCAGCACGGCCGGCACCGGAGCCGCCACCTGGGATCAAAAGACCCACCCGAAGACCCCCCCATGGACTTTTGTGGCGCGGTCGGAGTCTGGGCCTTTGGGGGGGGGGGTACTGTCACGTCCAGGCCAGAGTTTTAGGCTGGCGTGTTTAGGTTTCGTTTTGGTGAAGGGTTTTTTGAATTCTAGGTGTTCTATTTCTATGTTGGGGTAATGGTTCCCAATTAGGGGCAGCTGAGTGTTGTTGTCTCTAATTGGGAACCATATATATGTTTGGGGTTTTCAATAGTATGTCGTGGGTTATTGTTTAGACATAGCGTCTGTGTGTTGTAAGTCTATGTTACGATCTTCGTTTCGTTCTATTTATTGTTTTGCCCAGTTGCGTGAGTATCGTTTATGTTAATAAATATAACATGTATACTGGATGCCTCGCTGCGCCTTGGTCTGTCCCTTCCGAGGATCATGACAAGTGTAAACATACCCTGTGCCTTTATTAGCTATAGTCTAAAACCAGCAGAGTCAATCTTTCAAGAAACACACCTTGGTTTGTATCATCCTATCCTCTTTCTCCCATGACAGGCTTATTTAGTAATATTACAGTAATATTACAAAGGCTTTTAAGAGTAAGCCTTTAACAGGGCAATCTGCAGTCGCTACATACATTTTTTGGAATTATAAATTAATTATATGTATTATAATTGTATATTGATACTTGAAGAATATAACTTATAAATACCTCATGAGCTTATTTCAACTGTCATACCCAATCAAAACCCCAAATATAAGCTTGTTGTACTACAATGTTTGTAAACAAAGTAAATGTAAACAAACACTATATAACGTGGTAAACTATTTTCGATGTCATGGATGGTCAGTCCTTGGATCCATAGCTCTGTTTATTAATTTGTATATGACCTGATCAAACTCGCTCAAAACGTTGTCTTTTTTTTGTGTGTCTGATTAAATCACCATGGGAGCATACCAGAGTTGCTGACATTTCTTTGATACATTTCTCCAGGCCCATCCCTCAGCTTTTTATTGAAACAGGGACCGGGAGGATGCTTTGTTAATGTTTCAACTGCTGATTTCCACTTTAAAGACCCATCCCACTGGGCACACACTGGTTGAATAAACGTTGTTTCAATGAAACCAACATGGAATAGACATTGAATTAACGTCTGTGCCCAGTGGGATGGCCCATTCTCACCCTAGAATTCTGGATCAATTCTGACATCATGAACTAATTAGCTCATTTGCATTTCAATTTACACCTTGGTTTTCCTCTTGGGCCAAGGATGTGGCCATACTGTAGTGCACATTTCTCTCTCTCTACTTCACTAAAGAGGGCCTAAATGAGAAACTCATTACCCTGTAGCCACAAGGTAATGTGTGAGGTAGTGGACCTTAGAGATAAAATGGTTTGCTGAATTATTCCAGAAGAGTTGATACTAAATTTACAGTATGTTACAATTATTTAAATTACAGGGTCACCGAAACATATGCACCAACCGGTTGCGCAAGGCCGCGTATGCAACTCCTCGCTCATTGCATATCTTACATCACTGCACTTTAGAGATAGTTTCGCCTCTCCGTATATGGTCAGGTTTCTGATTAGCCAGTTTCTCGTCCTCTTTTTTTTTTGTGGATCAGATACCAGGAAAGTAGACCAATCCTTATTGATTAACGAGAGAGAGAGTGAGACGGTGGGTCTATGAGGGAAAGGGTGATACACTGCCAAATGCATGGTCTTGATTTATGTGAGAAAAATAATCTAGTTATACAGTAACAACTCACAGGTATACAAGTTAGGCTCATCTGACTAGGTACAGACACTTCCCATTTTTATGGAAAGTAATGCACAAGGCCTGATGCAACCTCTTGCAATGTACTTAATAAACTCAAAGACTAATGCCCGTCACTCAAAGTTATTGGGTGAGGAAGCAGTTCAGTTGTCATAAATGCATGTCTGCTATAAACATGTCCTAGTTATGTATTTTGATCAGTCGGGCTTAAAGCCCCACGGTTTACAAGGTGAAAGGTCAACATTCATTAAACCAAACATGCTCTTGCATCAGGTGTAGTGAGGGGTAACCGGGGGTAACCAGGAGGTTTCAGTCAGGGGATGTTGTTGTAGAGAGTTAGTGAGTAAGAAAATACAAAATGGCCGTGTAAGTGTCGGATTTCTTCCCAAATGGCTCCCTATACCCTATATAGTGCACCAGGGCTCATACTGTGCTGGTCAAAAGTAGTGAACTATGTAGGGAATAAGGTGCCATTTGAGACGCAACCTAGAAGTAAATGACCCGGCTGTGTCTGTGTGTGATTGGGCAGAATATGGAGAGAGACAAAGTATTTACAAGTGTTGCCTTGGAACAATGGTTACCTTTGTTAGTGCTGGCTGGCAGATACACAGGGCTGGAGAGGAGGAGCCTGGACAAGGGCCAGATGACAGGGAACAGGTTGCTGCTGCACACTACAGAACAGACCTCCACAACAAATAGGGGCAAAAAGGGACAATTGTTGATGAGGATTAAATATATATATATTTTTATGACATTTGTGTGGTACTTTGGACAGTTCACTTGGAAAAGTACCTGGAAAACAGAGACAGAAACGTATTATGCAAATGTGGGTTGTAGATGTGACATTGGCTCTGCATGTAAATGTATGAAAGCAACCGGCGAGTCCATATTAACATGACTGTTAGATAAGCAATCATGTGATGTCAATCATGTGTTTCCATTGTCATCATCAGCTCAGCATGTTGAACAACAACCAGAATGAGTCAGGTGAGCCAGATAGTGATGTTTTACAGCAGCATCCTAACTATGTTAGTAGAGTCATCCTGGTCACCACTGTTGTCACCACAGTTACAGCCATTCACAGCTACATGTAGGTAGCTGATGTGGAAATAAACCACAGAAGAAAAAAGGGCCAACATAACCACCTCCCTATAAACATATCTTTATTGAAGGTTCACTTTAAGGGCAACTGAACAAACTAACTTTGACTTCACAGTCACATTCATTTGAAAGACCACCAGGAATTATGAATGTATAATTGTCAATTATAAATGGAGTGATATGATATTGAATCACAACACCTGATTGTCTTATTGGAGACTGTACTCAACTGAACTGAACTCAGGCCCTTCCGATGTGGAGCTGTCATGAGCTCCATTCAGAGGCTTGTATTTTGGTTAGTCCTATGCTTTTATTTTTATTTTTTTAATTGAACCTTTATTTAACTAGGCAAGTCAGTTAAGAACAAATTATTATTTTCAATGACGGCCTACCCCCGGCCAAACCTGGACGACGCCGGGCCAATTGTGCGCCGCCCAGTTATCTGTTAGCTGGCTATGTATTGTCATTGACAATGGAATTGTATGTCCTCTGAAGCTCATCATGAATCTACATTTACACTGAGTATCCAAAACATTAAGAACACCTGCTCTTTCCATGACATAGACTGACCAGGTGGATTCAGATGAAAGCTATAATCCCTTATTGATGTCCCTTGTTAAATCCACGTCAATCAGTATAGATGAAGGGGAGGAGGAGACAGGTTAAATAAGGAGACCTTGAGACAATTTAAGACATGGAATGTGTATGTGAACAGGCAAGACAAATGATGCCTTTGAACGGGGTATGGTAATAGGTGCCAGGTGCGCCGGTTTGTGTCAAGAACTGCAACGCTGCTGTTGTTTTTTTACACTCAACAGTTTCATGTGTATCAAGAATGGTCCACCACCCAAAGGACATCCAACCAACTTAACACAACTGTGGGAAGCATTGGAGTCAACATGGGCCAGCATCCCTGTGGAACGCTTTCAACACCTTGTAGTAGAGTCTATGCCCCGACGAATTGAGACTGTTCTGAGGGCAAAAGGGGGTGAGGGGTTGTTCCTAATGTTTGGTATGCCCAGTGTATATGAAGTACAGAGTCAATCCAACCAATAAATAATGCATTGCTGTCTTCTGTTTTGTGTGTGCAAAATTCACAGACTGGATAATTGTAACAGCACTACTGCTGTGAGCCAACTATACAAATATCTCCTAAAACGGTCAGACACTGAAACCTGAAAATTAGAGAGTTGTAAAGAAACTGGTTTTTAAATATCTAGAACTAATAAGATGAATTGCTTGGCAAATATTGATCATGTTGTAATTTCCCTGGCCCTGGGGCAATCTCTACCTACATTCTACAGCACAAAAAACTGACCACTTCACCTCTTGTGCAATAATGTCTTGCAACCATCTCGTCAAACACGACACTGGACATTTTGTGAGTAGCATGTCAGCTACAGTACTTGTTTAGGATGACTTGCAGACCCTATAACAATGACATTCGGTTTGTAGAATATAGCCACTATGCTCTGACTAACACAATGGACTTTTTTTTTACATTTTCTTTTTACCCTGGGCTATCTGGCCTGGTCACATTACATACTTCATTTTTAACAACCCTGAAACTCCACAGAGCTAACAAGCTGACAGCCATCTTGGAACAGGCAGAGGAGTGTTTAGGCTGATGTGAAGATGAGAAATGTGGAGGAAAAACACAACCGAATTAGAATCATGATTTGGATTGAGAGGAAATGAGTGGAAGAGAAATGGGAAATAAACAGTTGATAATTAACTGCTCTCAATCGCATAGCAGGATGATCAACATCTATTGCAAGTCACTTCCTGTTGCTCAAGCCAGATTCCAACCAGCCAACTTAATTTATAGCGGAATGTCGAGGGGAATAGTTTTGTCATTAAAGAAAAGTCCACAAAGAATATGTATTCTTTACCCTCCCCTCTTTGATTTGCAGCCAAGAGGTCAGTGTGTACCTGAACCTGAGTGGGCATCCATCATATCACAGCCATGCCCTCACTACAAGCTGGATGCTATCAACCAGCAGCAATACTCTGAAGCCAAACTCCTGAACTAGGGGCCACATTTATCAGTGATGATGTTGACAGATTCATCTCACTATGGACAATTCTTACATGCAAAAACATGCCCCCTCCCTATGCCTCCTGGGAAAAAAAGATGTATTCCCTATGGCATTTGAGATATATGGTCATTGATCTTTTTTGTTTCCATGAACTGACAGAAAGTACATTTAAAATTAGAATGCATTTTAGAAGAATGTGTTTAATGATTCAATTATTGTAATAGGTAGGGCATTGTTAGAGGCCTACCAATAAGTGGCAGTAATGAGGGAAACGGAGTCAGCCATCTTGAAAGCCATCTTACCTGAGATTCTGTTGGCCATGTGTTCGTTGAAGGTAGCCCTTAACAGATCTGCAAATCTACTTGTATGATGGAATTGTGTATACAATGAATCTAACATGTTTTGTCATTGTCTAGGTGTTGTTGGATGCTTTGGGCCAGACTTTAGAACTAGTGTATTTGTAAGTTTGCTTCAAAACATTTCCATGTAATCTCTGCAAACTGTATTGTGATTTAATGGTAAAGAGTCTAATGGCATATTTTGTAATTGTGGTGTTGATAAAAAGGCAACTGCAACCACTGCTTTTTTTGTCCTTTGTTTTTAGTATTGAAACATGGTTGTATTTTAAAACATTAGACAAACCACTTCCCATAGCCTGAGATTATTTTGTCATTTAGTGGGTTAGACCAATAGTTTACCCTTTTGTAGTGCGACTTATCAAAGAAACGTATCACTTGTGTACAACTGATGTTGGTACTTCATTAGATGTCCAGTGTGACACGTATCTTACATTATTAGATGTGCAGGGAAATACAATGTGAAATTGATCTTAACTGTGTGCAGTGAACCATGTTTTATGTCACATGTTAAATAAAAATATTGCACTGCATAAACAAATCCATGAGGGTCAAAATGTGAGCTGTGTCTGGGGTAGAGTCCCTGTTGGAAATGATGGAAACCAACAGTGACCTATATTTGTAACTACAGTATCTATTTGCAGTACTGTCAAAGTTAAATCCTGAGATCACACAATTCAATCATTCCTCTCACTTTCTGTATTCACACTCCTCTTCCTGATTGACGGCTGTTGAATGGTGCCATTTACACTTTGTCCTCACCTGGCCCCACCCACGTTTTACTAGTTTCTGCTTAACCAGTTTAGCCTCCTTCCTTCCCTGACTGTTTACTCTATATAACATGCTGCGGAAGCACCTGGGGCTCACTGTGCTCAGACCTGAAGGACAGGACAGACCGAAAATTTAACAGTCTCACTTCGTCTTTAGCCTACTACTACCAAGAACCTAACAGCACCAGTGTGCATCTGTCAATCCCCATGTCTACTGACCAGGAGAGCTGCCATCTGTGTAAGGAAGACCTGAGAGACCCCGTCTCCATCCCGTGTGGCCACATCTTCTGCTCCATCTGCCTGATAACCTACTGGGACCACGCTGACCACACCGGTTCCTACAACTGCCCACGTTGTCGGGTCACCTACAACAAGAGACCCACCCCGCGCCGCCTCCAGACCTCCCGATCCTCCTCATACTCAACCCACTCCCAACCCAGGATGTCTGAGACCTACCCTCCTCCACCTCCAGACCCAGACTACAACTACGCCGGACCACAAGATGTGGGATGTGATATCTGTATTGGGAAGAAGCACAAAGCCATCAAGACATGCCTGATGTGCCTGGCGTCCTACTGTGAGAGGCATCTAAAGCCCCACTATGAGAACCCTGCCTTCAAGAGGCACAAGCTGGTGGATGAGATCGGCCATCTGGACAGACAGATTTGCCCCCAGCATCAGAAGGGTCTGGAGCTCTTCTGCAAGACGGACCAGATGTGTATCTGTGTTCTGTGCACCGTGAAGGAGCACAAAGGTCACGACATGGTATCTGCCGAACAGGAGAGGTCAGAAGAACAGGTAAAACTGCTTTGCATGATTTTTTCAAACGTTTATATTATGATGATTTATCTCTTTGAAGTAGTTGACTTTCTGTATTGTTAAATGACAAAGCCATTAGTGTAACAGGAAGAAAAAATAACTACTACTTTTTTCTAGGCTTTTCAATAATTTGCCTATTCAAAACCATAAGGTTTCTGTAGCCAATTGACTGCAGTTGTGTGACTGAGAGCGACAGGTTGATTGTTGGAATAGAGTAGCTAGTATCAGCCAAGCCCCTAAAACAAATACTTCAGGCAATCAGTTAGACCCACCCACATGAGTAAAAGTAGTTACTGTAAATGTGTGTGGGCTGGGGTGGGGCGTTGCAACCAAACCTCTATTCCAAGAACTACTACTGGAATAGTAGTAGATTTTATTACTGCATTGTCTGAACCTAATGCATATTATAATAATGTATTTTGAAGGCCATTTCAAATTACATGAATGGGGAGGAAAAAGATGCCACTTCACTCAGCCAAGATTTTTGTCTGTAGCATTTGGGTTGCTCAGTGTATGGAATATTTTGGAAACAATTGTCTGACTTGCGGGGCTATGTCAGTGACGTCCTGTGTCCTCCATCCATAGCAACGTCTGGGTGCCACCCAGGCAGAGATCCAGGAGAGGATCCATGAGAGGCTTAAGCAGATGGAGGAGCTGAAACAAGCTGTGGATTCACTAAAGGTACGTGTCTCTATAGCACAGAAAATACAGTAGGTAGTGAAATTACACAATTACAATATACTGTTAAGTCATACTAAACATACTGTAGATGTACTCGCAGTGTATATTTCTAATGTGTGTCCTGGAGAGAAAAAATGATATTTTCCCACCAAGAGATTTCATAATCACAAATATCAATACATCACCAATAGCGTTCCATTATGACTGACCTCCTGGGTGTATTGGTACAACCCAAAATGCTTTACAGAGATTTTAACAGCATGCCCATTAAAGTGTGCCCCTTTCCTCTCCAGAGCTCAGCCCAGAGGGCTATGCAGGAGTGTGAGAAGTTGTTTGGCGACATGATGCGTTCCATCGAGAGGATGCAACAGGAAATGACCAAGCTAATCTCCTCCAATAAGAGGGCAGCGCTGAACAACGCTGAGGGTCACTTAGAGCGTCTGACCCACGAGATCGCTGACCTCAAGAAGCGAGACAACGAGATCACACAGCTGTCACGCACAGAGGACCACATCCACTTTATCCAGGTGACTAAAGGCTCGCACACATGGCACCGAATGTGGATCTAGTGTTTGTCTTCCGATCGGTCAGTGCGCTTTGTTTTAGGAACCACCGTCAATTCTGTGAGCACTCGGTTCGCAAATGATGTTCAGAGGTGCTAAGTACTCTCGGGCTTTAAAGTCTAACACCCCTCACCCTAAAACAACTACTATAATATTTGGGCTCAAGCCAAGGAGTAATTTTAAACATTGCCTTCCCCCTAACACAATATATCTTATATTTGAGTGGCCCGCCAAACTCATCACCCCAAAATAACCAGAACTCTTAGACTGGTTAGACAACGTCACGAAAACGTAACTCATAGACAACGTCACAAAAACATTATTATATATATATTTTTATTTAGCAGACGCTCTTATCCAGAGTGACTTACAGGCACAATTTGGGTTAAGTCCTTTGCTCAAGGTCACATTGACAGATTTGTCACCTCGTTGGCTCAGGATTTGAACTGGCGACCTTTCGGTTACTGGCCCAATGCTCCTGCTGCTTCAATGGGGCAGAAGGCCGTGTGTTGTTGTGATTCTGGATGGCCAGATGGCAAGTAACAATGACAAGAAGCTGCAATGTGGAGACTCGTAGCTGGCTAGTTTTATCTTTATTCTTGATACCATGTCTTGTTTTGATGTCACGTCTATGCTAATATGGCAAAAATTCACTAGCTAGCTAACAACCTCAATTATGTATTTGAGACAACAATTGTGCAAATGCATTTGTTTTTAAATGAACATTGAAGACTAAGTGGTTTACATGTCAACAATCTAAGCCAACCCAGTCTGTTTTGACCCATAGTTGCGCACGTGTCAGTTTTGTTGTTAAACAACCAACCTGTCTATAATAATTGAAGCCAAGAAATATGAAGCCAGGAAATGACACGAGCCAATTCAAATTATAAATGTGTCATTTGAAAAGAGCGCGTGTCTGTCCTCATCCATTCACACATCTAACCGTCTCTTATCCTCTCTGTTGTAGAGCTACCACATGCTGATCGCTCAGACAGAGGCTGAGGAGCTGCCCACAGTCTCAGTGAACCCCTACTTCTCCTTTGGCCCCGTCACCAAGGCTGTCTCTGAGATGAAGGTCCATCTCCATGACATCAGCAATGAGGAGCTGGTCAAAGTGGCCAAGACTGGTGAGGCAGTGAGATAATGCACTGTAACTTCAGTTAGTTACTGCCGTTGCTGAATGAATGATGTAGATTCGAGACCTAGATTAAATCCTAGGCTTTTGTCCTTTTTAAAACCATGGACTTGGAAATGCTTCAGTAATTTACAGTACATTCTTATAGAGAATATTTACTCAACCAAGATTTTCCCTCTTTCAGTGAACAAAATGCCTTTCTGCCAACTGGATGAAGCCAAAATGAGAAATACTGTGAAAGGTGAGTTAATCAACATGAAACTCCCCACTGATCTCATTCTGGAAAATACTTAGATTGTCGACGCCACCACTCCCCCAGACCTTCACCAAACCCCCAAACAACATTGTTAGGTGGTTGCTGAGGAAATATGGGCTTGCCTTGTGTTGTAGCTAAACTCCAGTCACAGGGCAATCACAGCATAATCTGAATTTGAAATGGCTCCTTGAGTGATTATCATTTCCTTATTGTTCTGCTGTGCGTAAGAAAACAAAATGGTTCCTCTAGTATTGTTAGAATAGTAAAGTGGTCTGAGCACCTTGATCTTTATTAGAGGGTACTCAAAGGTCAGGTGGTGGCTCAAGTGGCCCTGAATGTTTACATTGGCTGATAAGTTAACTCTCATAGAACGCCACACAAACGCCACACAAACTCACACTCATTAACGTTGGATTTTTTGGGGATATCCGAAACACTAATAAATCCCTAGATTGTAAAATATATTTCCATTCATGCAGTATCAGGCTATATTGTACAATCCAAATACAATGTTATGTATGTTTTTTTTTTGTTGCATTTCCTTCTCTTTGTAGCCGATGCAGTTGTTGCCGTGTACAAGACTCCAAGCAAGGAGCCCCAGTACAGAGAGGACTTCCTGAAATGTAAGTCTATTTAATGATTCTCCTTCAGAGACTATACTTACCAAATAAAATACTATAGGACTGAGGGTTCATTCTAGGGCCATTTAATTATTCATACTATTTGATAATTTAAGTGTGAACTACTGTACATAAATTGTTAAAACCACTATAAAGACAGGAGTTAGTCTAAAATACTACCTGGCGCCCAGCCCACATGGAAACAGGTTAGTGCTGTGATGGGAGTAGTCTTACCACATTCCTTAGATACTAGGTTTGTAAGTGGGCATGCTCAATGAACTTTATACCGGTTTACTGCGGTGAGTGGGAGTATAGGTTTGTAAAAGGGTTATACAGAATGACATCACTATGTTGGCAAATCTTTCCAAGCTACGTTACTTGACTACTACAACTATTGGAAACTACAGCTTCAGCAAGTTTAAAATAGGACTATCAAGGTATGAATAGGACTATCAAGGTATAGAATAGAAGTGCGTACTGGGCATGCGGAAAGGGAAACGTCGGTCACAAGCAGATTTGAATAACTGTGGTCCGAGCTGTACATGTAAATAAATGGCTCTGCCTCCGGTGGTATTCCAGATGATAGGCCAAGTGGTCGATCTTCCAGACCAGATGGGCCAAGTGGTCGGTCATCTCGTCCTAACCGTGGACACAGAGAGTACCACCAGTTCTGACCTGGCTGAGGGGGTGCAGGCGCACACACAGCAGCACAGCCAGGTGAACCAAGTCTATAGTACATGAGCTACTGTAGCTGTTCTACTCTACCTGCATGCTGGTGCACACCTGTCCTACAGGGTCGCAAGTTTTTATTTTTCTCATTTTTTGTTGGGTGGTTTACAGGTACAATATCTTTTTAAAGTAAGAAACACATACAGAAATTATTATATTGATCAAAAAGGATTTCGTAATAGTACAATTGGTATGTAACCATGTTTTCCACCCCGTCTAGCAACACCGGTTAGTTGTCAGTGCACACTCCCCTAAACATCCAAGGTTCCTTGTCAACTGAGGATGCTTTTACATCCTCCCTCCCTTCCCATTTCCTCCCAGAGACCAGAGAACCTTCCCCATGCCATGCCTTCCCCCTGCCAGCAGTAATCATCTGAGAGATTCAAGGAGCTATCGCCGTTAAGTAACATAGCAGATTGAACATTTACCTTCATGCACTTTGAAAAAGAAATTGTAACTTTGTCCCAGAAGCATTTATCTGCAGTTCACACCCACATTATATGAAGGACTATGCCCACCTGATTTAGGGGACACAGTGAACAGTTTGGCATGGGGCCAATTTCATAATATAACTTTCCTTGGTGATAAATACAGTTTGAATAAAGTATAAATTGATGGCTCGGATTATGGGATGTCAAGGTCTTATTTTTCCATACTCTGTTCCAGTTAAAGGGTTGTTCAGATTCACTTAGATCTGTTAATGGCTAGCTCAGAACACAAGCTTTCTAAAAGTTGTTTATATGCAGTGCATTCAGAAAGTATTCAGACCTCTTCCCTTTTTCCACATTTTGTTACATTACAGCCTTATTCTAAAATGGATTAAATACAGGTTTTTCCACTAGGGTAGCCTAGTGGGTAGAGAGTTGGACTAGTAACCAAAAAGTTGCAAGTTCAAATCCCCGAGCTGACAAATCGTTTTGCCCCTGAACAGGCAGTTAACCCACTGTTCCTAGGCCGTCATTGAAAATAAGAATTTGTTCTTAACTGACTTGCCTAGTAAATCTACACACAATACCCCATAATAACAAAGCGAAAATAGGTTTTTAGAATTGTTTGCAAATGTATTACAAATTTTAAAAACTGAAACCTTATGTACATAAGTATTCAGACCCTTTGCTATGAGACTCGAAATTGAGCTCAGGTGCATCCTGTTTCCATTGATCATCCTTGAGATGCTTCTACAACCTGATTGGAGTCCACCTGTGGTAAATTCAATTGATTGGACATGACTTGGAAAGACACTAACCTGTCTATATAAGGTCCCACAGTTGACAATGCATGTCAGAGCAAAAACCAAGCCATGAGGTCGAAGGAATTGTCCGAAGAGCTCCGAGACAGGATTTTGCTGAAGCACAGATCTGGGAAAGGGTACCAAAAAATGTATGCAGCATTGAAGGTCCCTAAGAACACAGTGGCCTTCACCATTCTTAAATGGAAGAAGTTTGGAACCACTCTTCCTAGAGCTGGACGCCCGGCCAAACTGAGCAATTGGGGGACAAGGGCCTTGTTCAGGGAGGTGACCAAGATCCCGGCCACTCTGACAGAGCTCCAGAGTTCCTCTGTGGAGATGGAAGAACCTTCCAGAAGGACAACCATCTCTGCAGCACTCCACTAATCAGGCCTTTATGGTAGTGGCCAGACGGAAGCCACTCCTAAGTAAAAGGCACATGACAGCCCGCTTGGAGTTTGTCAAAAGGAACCTAAAGGACTTTCAGACCATGAGAAACATGGATGCCAAACGTCACATCTGGAGAAAACCAACACCATCCCTACGGTGAAGCATGGTGTTGGCAGCATCATACTGTGGCTGTTTTTCAGCAGCAGGGACTGGGAGACTAGTCAGGATCAAGGGTAAGATGAACACAGCAAAGTACAGAGAGATCCTTAATGAAAACCTGCTTCAGAGTGCTCAGAACCTCAGACTTGGGCGAAGGTTCAACTTCCAACAAGACAACGACCCTAAGCACACAGCCATGACAACGCAAAAGTGGCTTCGGGACAAGTCTCTGAATGTCCTTGAGTGGCCCGGACTTGAACCTGATTGAACATCTCTGGAGAGACCTTAAAATAGCTGTGCAGCAACGTTCCCTTTCCAACCTAACAGAGATTGAGAGGATCTGCAGAGAAGAGTAGGAGAAACTCCCCAAATACAGGTGTGTCAAGCTTGTACCGTCATACCCAAGAAGACTCAAGGCTGTAATCGCTGCCAAAGGTGCTTTAACAAAGTACTGAGTAAAGGGTCTGAATACTTATGTTTATGTGCTATTTCAGCTTTAATTTTAAATAAATTTGCAAACATGGGGTATTGTGTGTAGATTGCGGGGGGGGGGGGACAATTTCATCCATTTTAGAATAAGGCTGTAACGTAACAAAATGTGGATAAAGTCAAGGGGTCTGAATACTTTCCGAAAGCACTGTATGTCATATCTTGTTTTCATTAAACCATTTTCTTCATTACACACCCTTATTCATCAAGTCTGTTAACTTAATTGTAATGGTCTGAATTGTTAACTTATTTTTTTATACCTTATAACAAAATATGCTGCTGAAGAGATTCCATATATAAGGCTTCGGCTAAAACTCTGTAATTATAGTGAGTGGGGCTAGGGAGTAGGGGGTCAGGGAAGTGGGATTGGTTTTACAGAGGGTCTTCTGGGTGGGGAGCGACCGTTGGGGGGGGTTCTCCCTGTGGGTCTTGCTTGTTATTTTACATCCATGGGCTTATCAACACTAAAGACAACTATTACATTTTAGAAAAACAATGGCAACACTAGTTATTCTCTTGTGGAATTTGAAAAGCCTTAATAGTCCTATCAAGTGTTCCAGCTGTCTTGATATCCTAGCAAGAAACCATATTTATATAGCAATGCTCCAAGAAACACACCTGTTCAAAAGGACGCTCATGAAATAGAGAACCATTTGTACAAAGCCCCAAACAAAACGAATGTGTAATCCATAATGATTTATAAGAAACTCCATTACCATTCTTGGTAAAGGCGAAGATCAAGAAGGCAGATTCACTTTCCTTAAATGTATTCATAATTGAAAGAAAATTGATTTTATTACATCCATAATTGAAAGAAAATTGTTTTTATTAATGTCTATGCTCCAAATATTTTGGGGGGGATTCTCTGAACAGCATATTGTCTGAATGAACTGAATTCCAAATGGTTATTGCAGGCATGAATCCCATTCTGGACATGCAGGACAAATCTAATAAGACCAACTACAATCTTGCAAGGTCACATTTATCATAGCCTGGTGTCCTGGTACCAGATCTGTTTGTCCTGCCTTGCCAATGCATGAGAATTACCAGAGGAGATGGTAAAACAACATAGACTGATCTGGGACTAGGCTACGTTACTCGCCCTCAAGGTCACTTTGCTGACGTGAATGACTGATAGCGTTTTCAATATTATGTTTGTGGTCATTCAACTAACTACGTCTGATCTTTTTGACATTTCAGATTGGGGATGTGCTAGACGATAGGGTACTTAAATCTGGGACTTGGACTGCGTTTAGACAGCCCAATTAAAAAAAAATAATATCCTACTAATTGGTCTTTTGACCAATCGCATCAAATATTTTATAGAGCTGATCTGATTGGTCAAAAGACCAGTTAGTGAAAACAATATCAGAATTGTGCTGCCTGTCTAAATTCATCCATTGTTTTGTATAATTGTGTATAATATTGGTTTTAAACAACCTACATTCCATACCTAACCTTATCATTTATAGTACTGTATGGGTACAAGGGTTAAATGATCAAGCCCATATGAAAGAAAAGCATTCAGTTCACACAGTGGCACTCACTCATGACATGCCTTCTCTCTCTCCTCTCTCAGATGCCTGCGTTCTCACCCTGGACCCCAACACAGCCTACCGCCAGCTATACCTGTCTAGAGGCAACAGGAAGGCAGCCCTGAAGAGAGAACCACAGGACTACGCTGACAGTGCCTCCAGGTTCGACTGCCTGCCCCAGGTCCTCTGCAAAGAGCCCCTGTCTGGAGGTGCCTACTACTGGGAGGTGGAGTGGAGTGGAGAGGGGGCCTCCGTGGGCGTCACCTACAAGGGCATCAAGAGGGTAGGCTACGGGGACAGCTGCCGCATTGGCTACAACCGCAAGTCCTGGAGCCTCTTCTGCTCCGATTCCAGCTATTCCGCCCGGTATGGTAAAGACCAAGTGGAAATCAATGCACCCTACTCCTCCAGGATAGGGGTCTTCCTGGACCACTCAGCAGGCACCCTCTCATTCTACACTGTGGGGGACACCATGTCTCTCATACACCGCTTCAAGGCCTCATTTGCTGAGCCTGTCTACCCAGGCTTTTGGGTCTGGTATGAGTCAGCGGTCACCATCCGTCAGCTGTCATAATATTATATTGCCTATAATTAAATTATGATTGTCTATGTATCGATCATTATACGTATTGTGATTCAAGTAATATAACTGCATTTGTAATTTGACTTGTTTAGTATCCCCTTTTCTCAAATTGTACTATTTAAATTGGCAATGATCTTTTACTATGTTCTATTGAGGTTTGAATTCATGTTTTATACTGTATATAAATCATCCAATAGAGATATATATCTCTGACCAATTGGGTTTGGTGAGTAAAGAAATAAACATGATATCTTGAATGTTCTCATAATCATGAAGGGTCTACTAAAGAATAGACTGAAGTGTCAGCTAATATATTTGATAAACGAATATACTTGAAGGATCAATAGACATGAAGTTGTATATAAGTGCATCACACAGAGAAACTGGAATGTGCAATACACGTTTAATATATATTAATAACGTATTTCTGTTGCATGTGCATTCAACCCAATAATTTGATTTGATTTTTTAATTGTAATAGGCACTGTAAAGCTAGGATGACCCTTACTGCCATAATGGAAGACCTGGAAGAAAGGTCTTTCTATAAAATGTTTTCCATTGGTGAAATAGCCAACTCACTGTAAACCGGCTACTTTTTCTGCTTCATAAGTGTTCATTTAAGTTTCAATTCGATAGTCAGTATAGCCTTCTTCCGCTAAAATTAACGATATGCATCTTCTAGTGATAGGACAGGCGCCTGTCCGTCACAAAGCAAGAAATAAAAATAGGTATTTTAATTGTCCTTTGTTTTTATTGATCTAATATATTACATACTTTTGTTCACTTTCTAGCATTAAAAAATAATAGATACTGGCTGCAGTCCAAACATGTTATTTTTACCCCCTCAGCCCTTGCGCTAGCCACTTTCCCTCTGGGGAATTCCCTTCGAAACCGGATGTAGTTTGATTGCCATCTTAGGTAGAAGTCCAATTTACTAACTTTGCCCCCTCTGCCCTCAATTTAGCTTTAGGGAGCGAGTGAACAACTTTGGTCACTTGCAGGGTTGATATGACACACAATTCAATGCAAACTGTAGTCACATGTCAAACTCTGGTGGCAGTGAAGTGTCACATTTAATCAACAAGGCTGCATTTTCGGCACGTCAGGAAAAAATATGAAGCTAGCTTGCTGGAAAATATATATACACATTGATTTTAGCTTTGGCAAATTGGCTTAGTCTTGTAGTGAGGTGCCTATAAAACGTAGCTAGATTCATAAACATATTTTGGGGAATTCTGAAATGTATTTGAATAAATGACTAAACTATAAAATTAGCTAACCAGATATGGGTAACTGTAGCTAGCTACCTGACAGGAGTGCTAGCTAGATATGTTTGCTTACTAGACATATGAATAACTGTAGGCTATTCCACCACCAATGACTAAAATTGTATTCATAGGCTCTTCACTAAAAATACAGCAAATAAACTTCTACTCATTAACCACATTAGCTATTGTAATAATAATCTTCTCAGCCAATGTTAACATTCTATTTTTATTCTGTATATTTGTATTATTCTTTTCACTCAGTCATTTAAATCATTATTGTGGAGTCACTACAATGTTGTTGATCCAACCTCAGTTTTCTCCTATCACAGCCATTTAACTCTGTAACTGTTTTACAATCACCAATGGCTTCATGGTAACATCCCTATGCAGTTTCATTCCTGTCCTGCAGCTCATTTCAGAAGGATGACTGTATCTTTGATATGTCTGGGTGGTGTAATACATAATCCACAGCATAATTATTCACTTGACCATGCTTACAGAGATATTCAATGTCTCATTTGGTATTGTTACCATCAATCACTGCCCTTTACGAGGCTTCAAACGGCTCTCCGGTCTTTGTCGTTCAATCTGTGCTTGAAAATCAACACTTGACTGAGGGACCTTACAAATGTTGTGTGGGGGACAGAGGAAGTGTTAATCATTTTAAAAAAATTATGTCAACCCCTATTACTTCACACATAGTCCATGTAGCGTATTATGTGATTTGTTAAGCCACATTTTACTAATTTAGGCTTGCCTTAACAAAGGGGCTGAATTCGTATGCAATGGCTATATTTTAGTTATCTAATTTGTATTATACATTTTTTACTTAGACATTACAGAGTACTTTGAGTTCATTGTTGACAACAAATTACAATTAAATAGATTTTAATCCCACTTTTTAACACAATAGCATTTATGAATACCTTTGCAAGGCACTGTATACTTATAATGTACTTGATCACTCACAAGCAGAGTTTCATAAAAACAAAACTAAGTGTATTTTGAATGAATATAATAAATTACAATTAAAGCGATTGAAATTGAAGTATAGTTTTAATGAGTGTGTTGAAGTTGAATAATAGTGAGTATTTAAAGTACACTTTTAATAAGCATATTGAAGGTTGATAGTTTATTTATGGTATATTAAAAGACTGAAAAAATGATTAATATAAAGTACACTTTTAATAAGTGTAATGATATTATATTTATGGTATACTTAAGAACTTGCATTATGTTTTATTGATAAACAGTGCAATATAAACGTATGATGAGAGAGAGAGAACAGCAGGTCACAACAAGTGAGAGAGAGTGCATGTGAAGGCGAGAGGGAGAGAGGGAGTGGATAAGTGAGTGAATGTGAGTGATAGAGACTCCCACTCTCACTCAATCTCTCACTCACTCACTTTCTCTCATTCTCCCTCACTCATACCCTCTCTCACTCTCTGTCAGTGTGAGCGGTGGCGATTTTATCATGTAAATCTTGGTGGGGCAAAACAAAATGTAAAGTGGGATGCATGCCAGCAAAGCCACTACACAACACTAAACAATACATTAATTGCACTTTAATGGTGACAAACAGTGCCCACAAACGGCTAGGGCTGACTTAAAAACTGTCAGGGCTTGCTTTTTCTCGAATTAATTTATGATCAGATACTTCCATTGTAACTGGTTCTGTAATGTTGCGCACATTTATTTACAGTTGATAGACAACTTTAGCACTGTTCCAAACTCAGACTATCCTCTTTTTTAACATTAGCCTATGTAGAAGTCAAAACGTCTCTGGTGCTGCAGCATGCGCTCATTCGTTGTCATGCTCTGTTGTGGTATTAAAAAATATTCTGCTTGTCTCCAGTCATGTAAAATGACGTAGAATTGCATGAAATGCATTTATAAAAGGCTATTTTTGCTCGGACTGCAAATAAGATGACAGATTCCTGCAGTGCTTTTATTATAATGGAGATATTTTTAACCTCTACCCTTGGCCACGGTGGTCTGCGAATCCACAATCTTCTGGCTACTTTGCCATCTAATTCTTAAAAAACGAAGAACAGTTCCTAAATCTGCTCTGGTCTGTCCTAGGAGTGAGAGTACATGGTAGGCATATTTGGGTACAATATTTATAGAGCTGATAGAGTTGGTAGAGGTGGTGGTATGGCGATTTATGTAAAATGCTGCTTAAATGTTTCTGTGTCCATATCAACCTCTGTCCCAAAGCAATATGAATGTCTAGTTTTAAATGTGGTACTTGGTAGTAACGCTCAGCTAACTCTAGCAAGGGTATATCGCCCCCTCAGCTCCTCCTTGTACTCTATGCAAATTATCTGATATACTATCTAATTATGCAAACTCTGAATTACTGATTTTGGGAGATTTTAACCTGGATTGGCTCTCACCAGTATCCGATAAATTAAAAGACATTTGTACTGAACTAAATCTAACTCCCAACTTTAAGAACCCAGTGAAATCTACTCTACTAGACATTATTCTAACAAATACCCCCCATAAATACACAGCCAGTGGGGTTTTTGCAAATGATATCAGTGACCACTGCCCTATTGCTTGTATTTGAGATACCAGGCTGAAACACTCTGATCCCTGTATAATCTCTAAGAGAAATTATAAACATTTCTCACAGCAAGCTTTTATCCTTGACTTATATCACTTTGAGCTTTTTTCCACTTGCTGCATTCTGGACCCGGTTTTAGCCCTTGCTTTTTTCTCTTCTATTGTTACCTCTATGTCTGATAAACATGCCCCGCTTTAAGAATCACAGAGTAAGAAACCGAACCAGTTCTTGGTTCTCTCCTGAATTGTCAGGTCTTTTCCTGCAAAAGAATCGGGTCTGGGCCTTGGCGAGGAAAACAGGTACTCCAGCTGATTGGCTGTTTTTTAGGCAATTGAGAAATAAATGTACTGCAGCTGTCAAAAAGGCAAAATCTAATTACTTCCTTAATGCTATGACTGATTCTGCAGGAGATCCTGCAAAATTCTGGAAAACCGTTAATTCACTGAAACGGGGAAATTCTGCTGTTTCTCTTCCTAAGCAAATTACATAAGGGAGGTGACGGTAGTGACTTGGATAACTATCGACCCATCTCTAGGCTCCCTTGTCTGGCAAAGATCCTAGAATCTTTAGTTAACAAACAGTTACAATCTTTTCTTTCTGCTAACAGTATTCTTAGCACCAATCAATCTGGTTTTAGATCTAAACACAGTACCACATCGACCACTATGCTTGTTGTAAATGATATTGCAAATGCCTTAGATGATAGAAAGCATTGTGCTGCATTGTTTGTGGATTTGTCAAAAGCTTTTGACACTGTAGACCATGCTATCCTTTTGAGTAAGCTGTCATCTATAGGACTGGGCACTGATGCCTGCTGATGGTTTTATGACTATCTTAAAGATAGAACTCATGGTCATGGTCAACGGGGTCAAGTCTGACCCCTTACAGTTACTTAAAGGGGTTCCTCAGGGTTCAATAATTGGCCCACTATTGTTCTCACTTTATATAAACAACATTGGTGATAATGTCAGATATTGTAATTTCCATTTATATGCAGATGACACAGTGATGTACTCTATTGCTCCAACAGCGGACCAAGCTTTAATGCAGTTGGAGTCTGATTTTAGTCTCTTTTACAGCTTAAACTTGTTTTAAACGGTAAGAAAACAAATGTCTTGTTTTTTTCTAGGTCTAAACTCTCAGTTAGAAACACTTGTAATCACTAGCTTGGATGGTACTCAAATCAAACAGGTCTCTGCATATAAATATTTAGGGGTATGGTTAGATGATAGGCTCTCTTTTAAAAAACATGTTACTGAATTGGGAAAAAGCTCAAATTCAAGATAGGGTTCCTTTACAGAAACAGGACTTGTCTGACCTCCGTAAATAGAAAACAAATTGTGCAGGCTACTTTTATGTCCGTTTTAGATTATGGTGATATTATTTATATGCATGCATCGGCAAACACATTAAAACCACTGGATTCTATTTACCATTGTGCACTCAGGTTTATCACAGGTGATAGTTACAAAACTCATCACTGTATCCTATATCAACATGTGGGTTGGGCCTCTCTATCTGTGAGGCGAGAGCAACATGCTCTTTTGTTTATTTATAAAGCACTTCTTTTGAAACTACCTCCATATATATCATCATTAATTTCAACTAGATATACTAATTTTATGACCAGATCACAGATGTGGATTACATTAGAGACTCCTGCGGTCTCCACAGAGTTGGGAAGGACTGCTTTCAGTTCCTTTGCACCTTATTTATGGAACAAACTGAAGATCCAACTTAAGTTAGACACTCTGGTGTCCCTTGCCCATTTCAAAAATATTATGGAGGATCAATATGATGTTGTCTGTGATTGTTTCTGTTGAATTGTGTCTTTGTTTTGTATGTTTTGAAATGTTCTTGTCTGTATGCCTAGAACTGTACATGTCAACATGTTTACACAGGGCACAGCCGTAAAAGAGATCCAGGTCTCAGTCTGTTTTCCCTGTTAAAATAAAGATAAAAAAAAAAGGCATGTTCTCTGTTTTAATTATTATTTTGTGTATAGGGGAGGGTAACTTTTTTTTTTTTTTTCAAGTGATCAGGGAGGGTCGGCTAAAAATATTCTTTACTGAATGGAGGGCCGCCCATTTTAATTTCAGAGAGTTCCGATTTTCACAGGGTATCCCTCATCTGTGCCGGTACTCCCTGTATATAGTCTCACTATTGTTATTTTACTGCTGCTCTTTAACTACTTTTAACATTTATTTCTTATTCTTATTCCTATTTTTTAAACTGCATTGTTGGTTAGGGGCTTGTAAGTAAGCATTTTACTGTAAGGTCTACACCTGTTGTATTCAGCGCATGTGACTAATACAATTTGATTTGATTATAAATAACATACAGTCCCTTACTTTCAACTGTTGGTCTAACTCAAACAGTTCAGAAAGTCACTACATTTAAATGTCATAACCCATTATTCTTATTTTTGTACCCTTTACCACAACTGTGAGAAAGTCAGTTCGGGCGACTTTTCTACTCCAAAATGAATGAAAATAAAATTATGCTGACAACATCTAAAATATAATTTTCCCCTCTAAAAATTATTCTGGTGACATAATGATCGATGATTGACTGCCATTTGACAAATAAAAATATCCTCTCTTATGCATAATAATCTCTTCATGTACTGTATACTCGACAACCTGCACATCCTACCAGCACTGTATCTGCGAGCTGTTGGCTAGAGCGCAGGTGCCAAGACCAGAGTAGACACATTAGCTATTTAACGCAACAGTTTCTGTGACAAAACTATCTGTAGAGTTGAAAATGCGATGGAAACACTAACTTTAGATTTTAATTTGGTACATGAAAACTTAAGCGAAAAAGTACATTTTGTGTACACTACATCATCAGCACTGATTTTTATCTGCAACAAGTCCATTTGATTGAAACATCCCAGCTAGCAATGAGGAATCGGCCCAAAAGCGTCCCTCTTCCGGGGGGCCGGAACTGATTGAATCAGGCCGGAATCGGTTGTTGGACTCGGTCCGGAATAAAAATTAATGACTGCCCAGAATCGGCCCAAGTACATGGGGCCATTTGCGTCTACCGGAATTCTTACCAGAATCCCCCTAAAAGCGACCCAATGCAAATTGAAATAAATATATACAAAATTACCAGATTTAGTCATTTTCAATATTACTATTATACATGTTATGCATACAAATTATACCCATACACCAAAATAAAATGTATGTTGGAGGAAAAACCGTACACCTGTTGAACATGTCAGCGTGCATGCCCTTGCTCGCCACAAGAGTCGCTACAGTGCGATGGGACAAGGACATCCCGGCCGGCCAACATCCTAGCCATGAGTAATACTGCCTAAGGCAGCCCAGACTCGGGCCACAAGACGTCAGCCGAGTCTGACTCTCAGCCGAGTGCCCCGACTCTCAGCCGGAATCGGCCCAGATCCACTGTGCTAGCTGGGATATCACTGGTCGGAAAATGCACATACAGTATTTTTTTTATATACGATTCTAGAACATTTGCATGAAAATCTGTCGCCAATTGGATGGAAACCTAGCTAATGATAAAATGAATATGCACACTCACCAGGGATATGTCCGATGCTCTCCACTTGTGCAAATAAGATATATACTGTTCAATAAATTCAGTTGAGAATTTTGATAACTATAAAAGACAGATTAGAGTATTTTCATTGTCTTCTCTTTATACAGCAATAGCGAGTTTCTTTCCAAACGGTGATGAAATATTGCGATATGCCTAGCTCAGCCTCTACTTTTCACTGACAGTCGCAACTCAACAATCATCTATATGGTATTTTCTGTGCATGCTGCCCAATTTGCGGGCCCTTCCGACTGTAGGCAATGTGATTTAAAACAATCCACAGCTTGTTTTTTTAATAAGCTAATGATCATCTGTGGCCAAATCATGCTTTCTGGTGTAGTAGCCTATGCTGAATGATTTGATTTATTTCTGTATAGACAGGAGTAGGCTAATTAGGTGGTATAATTTTGTCTTTAGGGGAGTAGGTGCCAGGCGCACCGGTTTGTGTCAAGAACAGTTTCCCGTGTGTATCAAGAATGGTCCACCATCCAAAGGACATCCAGCCAACTTGATACAACTGTGGGAAGCATTGGAGTCAACATGGGCCAGCATCCCTGTGGAACGATTTCAATATTAGTTCCTAATGTTGGGTATACTCAGTGTATAGGCCCTACCTGCACTGCACACCCATAGACAGGGGTTGGTTTATTTTTGGTCAATTGTACATTACTGTTTGAATAAATCATGATAATAAAAAATAAAAAAACTACTTGTAAAACAAAAACTAACGTGAGCAGGTACTTTGTTTTCACTGGTACCCTTGGACCAAATTATTATTATTTTACTTCTATTTATCATTTTCTTTTGGTGGATGGGTATAATTAAGCATAAGTGTGCATCGCCCATCATTGTTGTCTCAATAACCTACATTTTTTATTTAACATTGTTATCAGGAAATATTCAAAAAGTATGAAAATCAGCTGGTGCTAGCACTCCATAAGGGTGGTGATAGTAGTGATCTTAATAATTATCAGCCCATTTCAAGGCTTCCTTGGCTAGCTAAGATGTTTGAATCCTTGGTAAATGTACAACTTTGCTCTTTTTTATGTGAGAAATGTATTTGATCTTGTCAATGATTTAGACACCAAAATGAAATGTGCTGATTTGTTTGTGGACCTGTCAAAAGCTTTTTACACTGTTGATCATGCTATGTTATTGAAAAAGTTGTCCTCGATAGGCCTGAGCTCTGACACCTATTCATGGTTTTATGATTATCTTAGTGACAGAACTCAGGCCAACGTGATTGATGGGGTTAAGTCTGAATTTCTTGAAGTGCATAAAGGTGTACCACAAGGGTCGATTTTGGGACCTGTTCTCTTCACTATTTATATAAACACCATTGGTAAATCTGTAAAAAAATTGTAAACTTCATCTACAGTGCCTTTGGAAAGT
This sequence comes from Brachymystax lenok tsinlingensis, assembly GCA_030435695.1. Lineage (NCBI taxonomy): Eukaryota > Metazoa > Chordata > Actinopteri > Salmoniformes > Salmonidae > Brachymystax > Brachymystax lenok. The sequence goes on along the minus strand of CM059792.1, from coordinate 3,762,465 downwards.
ATTCAGACACCTCAAATTATTCCACATTTTGTTACGTTACTGCCTTATTCTAAAATTGTTTAAATAAAAACAATTCCTCATTAATCTACACACAATACCCCATAATTGCAAAGCTGGCATGCCATCGGCATAGAGGACATTGTAAGTCTATAAGCAGCTGTGGCCAGCCTGTCTATCTGATGGTTCTACTACAGAGTCTTGCTCTGTAGTCTAAATCGTTTGATCTAAATCATTTAAAATGGCGCCGGATGAAATGGCAGCAGTTTTACGGGCGCCCAACCAATTGTGCTATTATGTGTTTTTTTTCGCGTTATTTGTAACTTATTTTGTACGTAATGTTTCTGCAACCGTATCTTATGGCAAAAAAGAGCTTCTGGATATCAGGACAGCGATCACTCACCTCGGACTAGACAAAGATTTTTTCTTCAACAAGCAGGACGCACAGGACATTCTCCGAACACCCGACAAGGCCAACATCCCAGTTGTTTGCAAGAGGAAGAGATGCAGGTACAGAGGACACCGAGCGGAGTGCCTCGTAAGGATCCGCAGAAGGTGAGTGAAATCTTATGTTTCACGGAATCGTGGCTGAATGATGACATGGATATTCAGTTAGCTGGTGCACGAAATCTAAGGAAGTCTAGATTTTGCTCGCCTGAAGTAGAGTATCTTGTGATAAAATGGAGACCACACCATTTGCCTAGAGAGTTTTAAGCTATACTTTTCGTGGCTGTTTATTTAAAACCACAGACGGATGCTGGCACTAAGACCGCACTCAGTCAGCTGGAGAAGAAATTAGCAAACAGGAAACCGCTCACCCAGAGGTGGCGCTCCTAGTGGCTGGAGACTGTACTCCACACACAGAGGCGCATAAAAAGCTCTCCCTCGCCCTCCATTTGGTAAATCTGACCACAATTCTATCCTCCTGATTCCTGCTTACAAGCAAAAATTAAAGCAGGAAGCACCAGTGACTCGATCTATAAAAATGTGGTCAGATGAAGCAGATGCTAATGCTAAACTACAGGACTGTTTTGCCATCACAGACTGGAACATGTTCCAGAATTCTTCCGATGGAATTGAGGAGTACACCACATCGGTCACAGGCTTTATCAATAAGTGCATCGAGGACGTCGTCCCCACAGTGACTGTACGTACATATCCCAACCAGAAGCCATGGATTACAAGCAACATTTGCACTGAGCTAAAGGGTAGAGCTGCCTCATTCAAAGTGCGGGACTCTAACCCGGAAGCTTATAAGAAATCCTGCTATGCCCTCCGACGAACCATCAAACAGGCAAAGCGTCAGTACAGGGCTAAGATTGAATCGTACTACACCGGCTCCGACACTCGTCTTATGTGGCAGGGCTTGCAAACTATTACAGACTACAAATGGAAGCACAGCCGCGAGCTTCCCAGTGACACAAGCCTACCAGACAAGCTAAATCACTTCTATGCTTGCTTCGAGGCAAGCAACACTGAGACATGCATGAGAGCATCAGCTGTTCCGGACGTCTGTGTGATCACGCTCTCCATTAGCCGTTGTGAGTAAGACCTTTAAACAGGTCAACATTCACAAGGCGTCGGGGCCAGACGTATTAGCAGGACATGTGCTCCGGGCATGTGCTGACCAACTGGCAGGTGTTTTCACTGACATTTTCAACATGTCCCTGAATGTTTCAAGCAGACCACCATAGTCCCTGTGCCAAAGAACACGAAGGCAACCTGCCTAAATGACTACAGACCCGTAGAACTCACGTCCATAGCCATGAAGTGCTTTGAAAGGCTGGTCATGGCTCACATCAACACCATTATCCCAAAAACCCTAGACCCACTCCAATTTGCATACCGCCCAAACAGATCCACAGATGATGCAATCTCTATTGCACTCCACACTGCCCTTTCCCACCTGGATACAAGGAACACCTACGTGAGAGTGCTATTCATTGACTACAGCTCAGCATTCAACACCATAGTACCCTCAAAGCTGAATGTCCTTGAGTGGCCCAGCCAGAGCCCGGACTTGAACTCAATCGAACATCTCTGGAGACCTGAAAACAGCTGTGCAGCAACCCTCCCCATCCAGCCTGACAGAGCTTGAGAAGATCTGCAGAGAAGATTGAGAGAAACTCCCCAAATACAGGTATGCCAAGCTTGTAGCGTCATACACAAGAAAACGTGAGGCTTTAATCGTTGCCAATGGTGCTTCAACAAAGTACTGAGTAAAGAGTATTATGTAAATGTGATATTTCCAGGTTTTTTTGTTTTATAAATTAGCAAACATTTCTACAAACATGTTTTTGCTTTGTCATTATTGGGTGTTGTGTGTAGATTGATGAGGCGGAAAAAACAAGTTAATCAATTTTAGAATAAGGTTAACAAAAAATAACCTAACAAAATATGGATAAAGTCATATAAAGGAAATATTAAGTTTTATTACATACAACCGGGAGGAACTATTGGATAGAAGAGCAACGTCAACTTACCAACATTACGACCAGGAATACGACTTTCCCGAAGAGGATTCTCTGTTTGTTACCCCAACTAGGACAATAGACTGGATAGCACTCAAAACAACGGCGGCGCCGGAGAAGAGGGAAACGCGCCGGTCTTTTGGTCAAGCTACGTCGATGGGCGCATCGTGCATCTCTCCCGAGTATTTTAATCGCTAATGTACAGTCTCTGGACAACAAAGTAGACGAAATCAGATCAAGGGTTGCCTTTCAGAGAGACATCCGAGACTGCAACGTTCTTTGCTTCACGGAAACATGGCTCACTCAGGACACGTCATCAGAGTCGGTACAGCCACCTGGTTTCTCCACGCATCGCGCAGACAGAAACAAACATCTATCGGGTAAGAAGAAGGGTGGGGGGGTGTGTCTTATGATTAACGAGACGTGGTGTGATCATAACAACATACAGGAACTCAAGTCCTTTTGTTCACCTGACATAGAATTCCTTACAATCAAATGCCGACCGCATTATCAACCAAGAGAATTCTCCTCGATTATAATCACAGCCGTGTACATCCCCCTCAAGCTGACACATCGACGGCACTGAAAGAAATTCATTTCACTCTAGGTAAATTGGAAACCACATATCCTGAGGCTGCATTTATTGTGGCTGGGGATTTTAATAAGGCTAATTTGAAAACAAGGCTCCCGAAATTTTACCAGCATATCGAATGTGCCACCCGGGCTGGTAAAATCCTGGATCATTGTTATTCCAACTTCTGTGATGCATACAAGGCTATTCTCCGCCCTCCTTTCGGCAAGTCTGACCATGACTCCATTTTGTTGCTCCCAGCCTACAAACAGAAACTAAAACAGGAAACACCCATTCTCAGGTCTGTTCAACGCTGGTCCGACCAATCTGATTCCATGCTGCAAGATTGCTTCGAGCATGTGGACTGGGATATGTTCCTGATAGCATCTGACAACAACATTGATGTATATGCTGATTCGGTGAGCGAGTTTATTAGCAAGTGCATTGGTGATGTTGTACCCATAGCAAATATTAAAACCTTCCCCAACCAGAAACCGTGGATTGATGGCAGCATTCACAAGAAACTGAAAGCGCGAACCACTGCTTTTAACCAGGGTAAGGCTACCAGAAACATGACTGAATACAAACAGTGTAGCTATTCCCTCCGCAAGGCAATCAAACAAGCTAAGCGTCAATATAGAGACAAAGTAGAGTCACAATTCAGCGGCTCAAACACAAGAGGAATGTGGCAGGGTCTACAGTCAATCACGGACTACAAAAGAAAACCAGCCCGTCGCGGACCATGACGTCCTGCTCCCAGACAAACTAAACAACTTCTTTGCTCGCTTTGAGGACAATACAGTGCCACCGACACGGCCCGCTACCAAAACCTGCGGGCTCTCCTTCACCGCAGCCAATGTGAGAAAAACATTTAAATGTGTTAACCCTCGCAAGGCTGCCGGCCCAGATGGCATCCCTGGCCGTGTCCTCAGAGCATGCGCAGACCAGCTGGCTGGTGTGTTTACGGACATATTCAATCAGTCCCTATCCCAGTCTGCTGTTCCCACATGCTTCAAGAGGGCCACCAGTGTTCCTGTTCCCAAGAAAGCTAAGGTAACTGAGCTAAATGCACTCACTTCCGTCATCATGGTGCTTTGAGAGATTAGTCAAGGATCATATCACCTCCATCCTGCCAGACACCCTGGACCCACTCCAATTTGCTTACCGTCCCAATAGGTCCACAGACGACGCAATCGCAATCACACTGCATACTGCCCTAACCCATCTGGACAAGAGGAATACTTATGTAAGAATGCTGTTCATCGACTACAGCTCAGCATTTAACACCATAGTTCCCTCCAAGCTCGTCATTAAGCTCGAGACCCTGGGTCTCGACCCAGCCCTGTGCAACTGGGTCCTGGACTTCCTGACGGGCCGGCCTCAGGTGGTGAGGGTAGGAAACAACATCTCCACCCCGCTGATCCTCAACACTGGGGCCCCACAAGGGTGCGTTCTCAGCCCTCTCCTGTATTCCCTGTTTACCCATGACTGCGTGGCCAAGCACGCATCCAACTCAATCATCAAGTTTGCTGACGACACTACAGTGGTAGGCTTGATTACCAACAACGACGAGACGGCCTACACGGAGGAGGTGAGGGCCCTCGGAGTGTGGTGTCAGGAAAATAACCTCTCACTCAATGTCAACAAAACAAAGGAGATGATCGTGGACTTCAGGAAACAGGAGAGGGAGCACCCCCCTATCCACATCGAGGGGACAGTAGTGGAGAAGGTGGAAAGTTTTAAGTTCCTCGGCGTACACATCACGGACAAACTGAATTGGTCCACCCACACAGACAGCGTGGTGAAGAAGGCGCAACAGCGCCTCTTCAACCTCAGGAGGCTGAAGAAATTCGGCTTGTCACCAAAATCACTCACAAACTTCTACAGATGCACAATCGAGAGCATCCTGTCGGGCTGTATCACCGCCTGGTACAGCAACTGCTCCGACCACAACCGTAAGGCTCTCCAGAGGGTAGTGAGGACTGCACAACGCATCACCGGGGGTAAACTACCTGCCCTTCAGAACACCTACACCACCCGATGTCACAGGAAGGCCAAAAAGATCATCAAGGACAACAACCACCCGAGCCACTGCCTGTTCACCCCGCTATCATCCAGAAGGCGAGGTCAGTACAGGTGCATCAAAGCTGGGACCGAGAGACTGAAGGCTATCAGACTGTTAAACACTAACATTGAGTGGCTGCTGCCAACATACTGACTTAAATCTCTAGCCACTTTAAACATAGGAATTGGATTTAACAATGTATCACTAGCCACTTTAAACAATTTTGTATATAATGTTTACGTATCCGACATACTCATATCAAATGTATACACTGTACTCTAAACCATCTCCTTAATCTTGCCTATGCCGTTCGGCCATCGACCCAAATCTCTAGCCACTTTAATAATTATAATTGGATGAAATAATGTATCACTAGCCACTTTAAGCAATGCCATTTATATAATGTTTACATATCCTACATTACTCATCTCATATATATATACACAGTGGGGGAAAAAAGTATTTAGTCAGCCACCAATTGTGCAAGTTCTCTCACTTAAAAAGATGAGAGGCCTGTAATTTTCATCATAGGTACACTTTAACTATGACAGACAAAATGAGGGAAGAAAATCCAGAAAATCACATTGTAGGATTTTTTATGAATTTATTTGCAAAGTATGGTGGAAAATAAGTATTTGGTCAATAACAAAAGTTTATCTCAATACTTTGTTATATACCCTTTGTTGGCAATGACAGAGGTCAAACGTTTTCTGTAAGTCTTCACAAGGTTTTCACACACTGTTGCTGGTATTTTGGCCCATTCCTCCATGCAGATCTCCTCTAGAGCAGTGATGTTTTGGGGCTGTCGCTGGGCAACACGGACTTTCAACTCCCTCCAAAGATTTTCTATGGGGTTGAGATCTGGAGACTGGCTAGGCCACTCCAGGACCTTAAAATGCTTCTTCTGAAGCCACTCCTTCGTTGCCGGGCGGTGTGTTTGGGATCATTGTCATGCTGAAAGACCCAGCCACGTTTCATCTTCAATGCCCTTGCTGATGGAAGGAGGTTTTCACTCAAAATCTCACGATACATGGCCCCATTCATTCTTTCCTTTACACGGATCAGTCGTCCTGGTCCCTTTGCAGAAAAACAGCCCCAAAGCATGATGTTTCCACCCCCATGCTTCACAGTAGGTATGGTGTTCTTTGGATGCAACTCAGCATTCTTTGTCCTCCAAACACGACGAGTTGAGTTTTTACCAAAACGTTCTATTTTGGTTTCATCTGACCATATGACATTCTCCCAATCCTCATCTGGATCATCCAAATGCTCTCTAGCAAACTTCAGACCTGAACATGTACTGGCTTAATTAGGGGGACACGTCTGGCACTGCAGGATTTGAGTCCCTGGCAGCGTAGTGTGTTACTGATGGTAGGCTTTGTTACTTTGGTCCCAGCTCTCTGCAGGTCATTCACTAGGTCCCCCCGTGTGGTTCTGGGATTTTTGCTCACCGTTCTTGTGATCATTTTGACCCCACGGGGTGAGATCTTGCGTGGAGCCCCAGATCGAGGAAGATTATCAGTGGTCTTGTATGTCTTCCATTTCCTAATAATTGCTCCCACAGTTGATTTCTTCAAACCAAGCTGCTTACCTATTGCAGATTCAGTCTTCCCAACCTGGTGCAGGTCTACAATTTTGTTTCTGGTGTCCTTTGACAGCTCTTTGGTCTTGGCCATAGTGGAGTTTGGAGTGTGACTGTTTGAGGTTGTGGACAGGTGTCTTTTATACTGATAACAAGTTCAAACAGGTGCCATTAATACAGGTAACGAGTGGAGGACAGAGGAGCCTCTTAAAGAAGAAGTTACAGGTCTGTGAGAGCCAGAAATCTTGCTTGTTTGTATGTGACCAAATACTTATTTTCCACCATAATTTGCAAATAAATTCATTAAAAATCCTACAATGTGATTTTCTGGATTTTCCTCATTTTGTCTGTCATAGTTGAAGTGTACCTATGATGAAAATTACAGGCCTCTCTCATCTTTTTAAGTGAGAGAACTTGCACAATTGGTGGCTGACTAAATACTTTTTTTCCCCACTGTATATGTGTATATACTGTACTCCATACCATCTACTGCATCTTGCCTATGCCAGTCAGCCATCGCTCATCCATATACTTATATGTACATACTCGTATTCATTCCTTTACTCTTGTGTGTATAAGGTAGTTGTTGTGAAATTGTTAGATTACTTGTTAGATACTACTGCATGGTCGGAACTAGAAGCACAAGCATTTCGCTACACTCGCATTAACATCTGCTAACCATGTGTATGTGACAAATAAAATTTGATGATTTGATTACTCCCCTTTTTGCTTACAAGGCCCTACTTCATAAACTTCCGTCTTATATAACTTTCCTGTTGAAGTATAGACACCTGAGTTGTTCACAGGATTGGTTAACTCTAGAGGTTCCTAGGGTCTCCACCAAGCTAGGTAAATCTGCTTTTAGTTTAAAGCACCGTATTGCTGGAACAAAATTCAAAATACATTTTATCTTCATGTTCTGGTGCCATTCGGCAGTTTAGAGTTTCGACTGGGGACTTATTTGTGGAGTGTAACGAGCGCGCGCTGAGAGTCGGGAAGCAAGTTCAAGGAGTGAGTGTTTTAATAAATAAAATAAACAGTATACACGAAACACAAACAACGCACCGACATGAAAACCGAGTCAATAACACCTGAGGAAAGAACGAAGGGGAGTGACAGATATAGGGAAGATAATCAAGGAGGTGATGGAGTCCAGGTGAGTGTCATGAGACGCGGGAGACGATGGTGACAGGTGTGCGGGATAATCAGCAGCCTGATGACCTAGAGGCCGGAGAGGGTGTATACATGACAGTACCCCCTTCCCGACGCGCGGCTCCAGCCGCAGGACACCTTCAAAGGGGATGAACCCGGGGATCAGGAGCAGACCAGTCACCCCGCTGCTGATCCGCGAGAACCTGTCACGCCAGCTGAGGCATGGGAACCTGTCGAGTCAGCTGGGGCGCGGGAACCTGACAGATCGTTTGAGGCAGGGGAGCCTGGCGATCCGGCTGAGGCATGAGAACCTGACGAGCCGGTGGAAGCAGGGGAGCCTGGCGATCTGGCTGAGGCATGAGAGCCTGTAGCAGTTCCCAGACCCGACGTCCTTACTCTGACACAAACAATTAAATAAAAAAAAACACTCCCTGATGCTTTCCTTAGGTGAGGTGTTATTCTGTAATGAGTGCACTGAGAGTCGGGAAGCAATTTCAGGGAGTTAAATAAATAAAATGAACACGAAACACAAAACAACTCACCGACATGAAAAAAGAGTCAATAACACCTAAGGAAAGAACCAAGGGGAGTGACAGATATAGGAAAGATAATCAAGGAGGTGATGGAGTCCAGGTGAGTGTCATGAGGCACGCGAGACGAAGGTGACAGGTGTGCGGGATAATCAGCAGCCTGATGACCTAGAGGCCGGAGAGGGTGTATACGTGACATGGTGGAATGTTTTTGTTTTTATAGGTGATTTGTGCAGGGCACATTTGAAGAGGAGACTTAGGTCTCAATATGTCTTCCCTGGTAAAATAAAGGTAACAAAAAAAAATTACTAAATAAGTAGATTGGGGCTGTTCAGTAGCCTGTTGCTGTCAGACTTGATGCACTGGTACCACTTGCCATTCGGAAGCAGTGAGAACAGTCTATGGCTTGGGTGGCTGGAGTCTAACAATTTTCTGGGCCTTCCTTTCACACCTCCTGATATAGAGGTCCTGGATGGCAGAGAGCTCGGCCCCAGTGATGTACTGAGCTGTCCGCACTACCCTTTGTAGCGCAATGCGATCGAGGGTGGTGCTGTTGCCACACCAAGTAGTGATGCAGCCAGTCAAGATTCTCTCAGTGGTGCAGCTGTATAACTTTTTGAGGATTTAAGGGCCCATGCCAATCCTTTTCAACCTCCTGAAGGGGAAGAGGCACTGTCGCGTCTTCTTCTGGACTGTGCTTGTGTGTGTGGACCATTTTAAGTCCTTAGTGATTTGGACACCGAGGAACTTGAAGCTCTCAACCCGCTCCACTGCAATCCCGTCAATGTGGATGGTGTGTTCGCCCCCCGTTTCCTATAGTCCACGATCAGCTCCTTGGTCTTACTGAGTTGAGGGAGAGGTTGTTGTACCAGCACCACACTGCCAGGTCACTGACCTCCTCTCTGTAGGCTGTCTCATCATTGTCAGTGATCAGGCCTAGCAGTGTTGCGTTGTCAGCAAACTTGATGATGGTGTTGGAGTCGTGCGTGGCCACGCAGTTGTGGGTGAACAGGGAGTACAGGAGGGGACTAAGCACACACCCCTGTGGGGCCCCTGTGTTGAGGGTCAGCGTGGCAGAGGTGATGTTGCCTACCCTCACCACCTGGAATCGGTCCGTCAGAAAGTCCAGGATCCAGTTAAAGACGGAGGTTTTCAGTTTTGTGACGAGCTTGGAGGGGACAATGGTGTTGAACGCTGAGCTGTAGTCAATTAACATCTTCCTCTATTCTAGGTGGTTGAGGGCAGCATGGAGTGCAATTGAGATTGGATCTGTTGGGGCGGTATGCAAATTGGAGTGGGTCTAGGGTGTCTAAGATGATGGAGTTTATATGTACCATAACCAGGCTTTCAAAGCACTTCATGATTACAGAAGTGAGTGTTAACGGGCGGTAGTCATTGTGGCATGAAGCCTTAGAGTTCTTGGGAACAGGAATGACGGTCAGTTTAAGACATGTGGGGATTACAGACTGGGACAAGGAGAGGTTGAAAATGACCTTGAATATTCCTGCAAGCTGTAATGCGTATGCTCTGAGAACGCGCCCTGGAATACCGTCTGGCCCCACGACCTTGTGAGTGTTGACCTGATTAAAGGATAGGCGTCCCGCTAGCGGGACACCAGTCGACAACATCCGGTGAAATTGGAGGATGCGCAATTCAAATAAATAATCGTAATATTGAGGACAGCGCCCCACATCAACATATTTTTCAACCAACACAGGCATCACAAAATCACAAATAGCAATAAAATAAATCACTTACTTTTGAAAATCCTCCTCTGTTTGCAATCCCAAGGGTCCCAGCTACAACATTAATAGTCGTTTTGTTAGATAAAATCCTTCTTTATATCCCAAAAAGTCAGTTTAGTTGGCGCCTTCGATTTCAGTAATCCACTCGTTCAACATGCAGACAAAGGAATCCAAAAAGCTACCGCTAAATTTCGTCCAAACAAGTCAAACAACGTTTCTACTTAATCGTCAGGTACCATAAAATGTAAATAAACTATAATATTTAATACGGAAAGTAGTATGTTCAATAGGAAAGTAAAATTAGTAAGTGATATTCTTCCGGTGATCTGTTCACCAAAACTCCAAATTCTTGCTCATTTTTCAAGAAACAAGCCTGAAACCTTGAATAAAGACTGTTGACATCTAGTGGAAGACATAGGAATTACAATCTGGGAGCCAGAATTACATAGGAGCAATAGGTTTCCAATGGAAGAGCCTGGGACCAAAAACAATATATAATTGGTTGGATTTTCTTCAGATTTTCGCCTGCCATATCAATTCTGTTAGTCTCAGACATTATTTTAACAGTTTTCCAATGCTAACATTTGCATATCCTGTCTTCTGGGCCGAAGTAACAGGCAGTTTACTTTGGGCACGTCAGTCAGGCGGAAATTCAGAGAACTAGACCCTATCCTGAAGAAGTTTAAAGACCTCACTCGGAGAGCGAGATCACCCAGTCCTCCGGGGTGGTGGGGTGTTGTTATTTTCTAGGCGTGCATAAAATGCATTGAGTGAATCTGATAGAGAGGCATCATTCACCAGATCACAGCTGGGTCTTCCTATATAATCTGCAATGTACTGTAGCCCCTGCGTTGGAGCCTGTGTAATATGATTCCACTTTATTCCTAGATTGTCCTTTTGCTCATTTGATGTCTATGCCATAGCGGGACTTCATGTACTTATTCCTGTCCTCAGCCGTAGCCTCAGGGTTGTCTGTGATAGCCCTCTCTGCGGTAGCCCTGTCCTTTAGTTCAGCGCCAACCTCTGTGTGTCACGACTTCCGCCGAAGTCGGTCCCTCTCCTTGTTCAAGTGGCGTTCGGCGCGGTCGACGTCACCGGTCTTCTAGCCATCGCCGGTCCACTTTTCATTTTCCATTAGTTTTGTCTTTGTTTTCTTCACACCTGGTTTCAATTCCCCAATTACATGTGCATGTACTTAACCCTCTGTTTCCCCCCATGTTTGTGTGTGTGTTTGTAATTCAGTTCAGGTTTGTTTGCTAGAAGGCTGGTAGTTGTTGCCGGGTGTTTGATTTTGTACACTCGTGTAATTATGTGTGACCGGTATTTTTACACACCTTTCGTATTTTGTTGTATACTGGTGCTTTGTTTTATTAAATACCTTGTCCACGCATCACTGCTATTCTGCGCCTGATTCACCTTACCAGATACCCAAAACCTTGACACTGTGTTAATCCAGGGCTTTTGATTGTGGAAGCAGCGAACCTTCACTGTGGGGACATTGCCTATGTTTTTCCTAATGACGCTGGTGACGGAGGTGGTTAGCTCGTCGATGTTATCGGCGGAGTCTCTGAACATATTCCAATCAGTGCTAGCAAAGCAGTCCTGTAGTATAATCTCTGATTCTGATTACCATTTCTCAATGGAGTGAGTCACGGGTACTTCCTGTTTACAAGCAGAAGCTCAAACAGGAAGCAGGAGTACGGAGTCATGATCTGATTTGCAGAGTGGGGGACGAGGGAGGGCCTTGTATTCTTTCTTGTGGGTAAAGTAACAGTGGTCTTTATCGCCTCTAGTGACGAAGGAGACGTGTTAATGGAAGTTGGGCATCACGAGTCTTAAAAATCGCCAGCAACAAGGAAAGCAGCCTCAGGGTGAAAGATTTCACGCTAGAAGGACAGTATCCTGGAGTCGCTTCTTCACTGTTGACGTTGAGACTGGTGTATTGCGGGTACTATTTAATGAAGCTGCCAGTTGAGGACTTGTGAGGTGTTTCTCAAACTAGACACTAATGTACTTGTCCTCTTGCTCACTTGTGCACCGGGGCCTCCCACTCCTCTTTCTATTCTGGTTAGAGACAGTTTGCCCTGTTCTGTGAAGGGAGTAGTACACAGCGTTGTACGAGATCTTCAGTGTCTTGGCAATTTCTCACATGGAATAGCCTTCATTTGTCAGAACAAGAATAGGCTGACGAGTTTCAGAAGAAAGTGCTTTGTTTCTGGCCATTTTGAGCCTGTAATCAACCCCACAAATGCTGATGCTCCAGATACTCAACTAGCCTAAAGAAAGCCAGGTTTATTGCTTCTTTAAATCAGAACAGTTTTCAGCTGTGCTAACATAATTGCAAAAGGGTTCTCTAATGATCAATTAGCCTTTTAAAATTATAAACTTGGATTAGCTAACAACGTGCCATTGGAACACAGGAGGGATGGTCGCTGATAATGGGCCTCTGTACACCTATTTAGAAATTCCATCATTAAAAAGGCATTTCCAGGTACAATAGTCATTTACAACATTAACAGTGTCACTGTATTTGTGATCAATTTTATGTTATTTTAAATGGACCAACATTGTTTTTGAAAGAAAAGCAAAATAAAGACATCTAAGTGACCACAAACCTTTGATAGGTAGTGTATGCTGAGCACTTGTTGGCTGCTTTTCCGTTACTCTGCGCTCTTTGACAAAGCAAGATACTGTTCCTTTGGTTGCACATTACTCTGCCCAGGCATTGCTGAAGCATGCCAGATCTCACACCTGGATAGGAATTTTAAGTAGGGGTTGAAACCAAAATGATTTCCCAATCGCGTTGCTCAGAACGCAACCATTTTTTTAGTTCAATTTCTTTCCATTTTTCGTACCATTGTTCTGATCAGCAAAAGAAAGTTCTTTAAAGTTACGGTTTATATCGTTTTGTTACTTTTTTTAAACTTCTAAATCATTTTTAAAAACACATCTTACCTTTAAATGAATACATCCAATGTGAAAAGTGACAACTATAGCATCCTTAACCTGTTAGGGCTAGGCCCCCTACTTTTCAGTATCCACCTGAATGTCATACCCAAATCTAACTGCCTGTAGCTCAGGCCCTGAAGCAAGGATATGCATATTCTTGGTACCATTTGAAAGGAAACACTGAAGTTTGTGGAAATGTGAATTGAATGTAGGAGAATATAACAATAGATCTGGTAGAAGAAAATACACAGAAAAAGCATACGTTTTGTTTTTTTATCATCTTTCACATGAACAAGAAAAGCCAAACATTCAGATAGGATGCTGGGAATAATTTAGTTGGAGAAAATGAGAGGGCAACAGTGTGGGTGCAACGTTTCGGTGTGATAACTTCGGAATGAGTGAGCTACATGACATTTAGCATGAAGTCACCCAGGTGTCCCACACTAGTTGCCCAAATGTACCCAAATTTGTAAAGTGATGCATTTTCACACACACACGTTTTGAAAGATTAACCAAATAAAAAACAAGAGTAACTATTTACATACTTACACTTTTTAGAAGACCCTCAGTCCTCTACACAATATTGTTCTGCTGATGCCATGGTCCATAGCAGTCTCTTTCTGCTGTAAAGCAGAGGGTAACCGAACAAGTGGTGCAGGTGATGGGGGACTTCTTTTTACAAAGAACACAACGACACCTCCATGCTGTGCCCTTTTGGCCCTGAGGCACATTCTTGCCTGCAGAGATGAATTTGGGCAGGTGAACACCACTGGTGGCAGGAGCCGAAGGGACAGAGGTAGAGGGGACAGAAGGTGATGCAGTGGACTTGCTGTAGCCAGCAAGCTCCCTGATGAGCAGCTCTCGAAAGGCTGTGAGATGTGGGGCTGGCCATAGCTCTTTGCCATTTCCTTCTGGAGGATGAACGCATTCACCACAGCAATGTCAATGAAATGATAAAACAATGTCTTGTACCATTTCATTGTCTTGTGGAGAACATTGTAGTAGCCTATCAGCGCATCTAACAGGTCCACACCTCCCATGCTCTTCACAGCAGCTGGAATGGGGACATTTCTTGTGGTCCTTGCACCATTAGCGTTCTTCACATGTCTGACAACGTGATCGCCACTGAAGGACTTGTGGATAGTGGTGCACATGACCACCTCTCTGGTATCCATCCACTTGGCAAAGAGCAGGCCATCTTCACAAATCCATCGCATGGTACCCCGATCAGCCCGCTTTAGGCATGTCGTTCAACTTGGTTTTTGGAAAGCCCACTCTGTTGGTACGAATGGTGCCACAAGCCCACACATCCAGCTTCCTCAGGTCGGTGAACAGGGTAGGGCTTGGGTAGAAGTTGTCCACAAACAGTTTGTAGGCCTTGCCCAGCAGTTGAAAATCCAATAACTCCATAACGGAGTCATAGCTTAGTCCCTTACTGGTAGCAAAATTGCTTTTCCCCTCAAAAAAAAAATAGCACGTGTAGGCACACAGAATCAGCCAAAACAAACAGTTTGTAACTCCATTTCGTTGGTTTGTTTCACATGTATTGTTTGAGTCCAATTCTGGCCATTGAGGCTACCATCCTCTCAATGGACAAGTTCTGGGCGGGCTGAAAATAGGTCTTGCAGGCCTCAACCAGAGGTTTAATTTTGCAGAGCCTATCAAACCTTGCTGTGCCTCTCTTGTCATTGTCCTCATCAACTTTTGGGTCACTGATATGCAGCGCCCGTGAGATAGTCAGAAACCTTTTGCAAGACATGACAGTGATGGGGAAAGGCAGTTGATAGAGTGGTGACGTTTTCCAGTAGTCCTTTAGGGTTTTCAGCTTCACCAGCCCCATGTAAATGACTAGTGAAAGGTAGCAGAAAAGGTCTTGCATGGAAATGGGCTTCCATGCCTCTTTCTTGCCTGCTTGCTTCTTAGCCCCATACTTAGTGTTTAGACACCAGGGAATCACCAACTGACAAGGTGAAAAACAGCTGGAAAAAAAGGTGTGGAGCCGGAGACAGCAGGGGTCCGGCTGGATGAACCAGCTTCAGTGGGGGATGGAGGTTCCCAATCAGAGTCAGTGGCACTGTGAAATACATATATTCAGTAAGAATAATTTTAATAATATGAGCCCTGTATAAACAAGTTTATATAGAGTAGTGGGAACACACTATGGTGAAGTGCTGTTCCATTATATTTTTATGTAAATACATACACTGTATAGCCAGTGTACTTTACACATTTAATTACTGATTGTGTGATATATATCTTTTCTTCCCTCCCCATCTCAATTTTGTTTTCAAATGAATAATATTTTATATTATTAATTTCAAACAATGGCAATAGCATGTGAATAACTTACCAGTCCAAGACAATGTCCTCTCCATGCAGAAACATATTTTCCGTTTGAGAGTCAAAACTATGTTCACTATCAGATTCGTCGTCCTGTTGCAACTCTGTCTCACTTTTCCTATCAATTTCTTCTATAATTTTATTTAAATCTGTATACCTAGACTTGGACTTTGCTTTTACAGATTTGGGTGCCATAATGTTTTAACTAATCCAAACTTCTCTAATAAAAAAAAAAAAAAAAAAAAACTCCCTAATTTCTGAATCACGCTTGTAACCGCAATCGGTGTAACGAGTGTGCTGAGAGTCAGGAAGCAAGTTCAGGGAGTGAGTGTTTTAATAAATAAAAGAGACACAAACATACCGACATGAGAGTCCATAACACCTGAGGAAAGAACCAAGGGGAGTGACAGATATAGGGAAGATAATCAAGGAGGTGATGGAGTCCAGGTGAGTGTCATGAGGCGCAGGTGCGCGAGACGATGGTGACAGGTGTGCAGGATAATCAGCAGCCTGATGACCTAGAGGCTGGAGAGGGAGTATACCTGACAATAGGCTACAGTAGACTATGCTTTGGAGGGGGAGGGGCAGGTAACCTACACATGCATTCACACTGGCAGGTTTTCAGCTTGCAGGCAGCAAGACACTGGAATAAGTTTCTGTGACAGAGTGAGGGCTTTGCATAAGTGCTTTTTTGTGGTGTTTTTTGGGAGGACTGGGAAAAAAATGCTGGAATGTAAAATATCGTTATTAACCGTTATTTGGGGACCGAGTGGCGCAGTGGTCTAAGGCAGAGGTTTCACTACAGACCCGGGTTTGATCCTGGGCTGTATCACAACTGGACGTGAGCGGCGCACAATTGGCCCAGCATCGACCGGGTTAGGGAAGGGTTTGGCCATCATTGTAAATAAGAATTTGTATTTAACTGACTTGCCTAGTTAAATAAAAACTGGTTCCCATGCTTTTAAAATAATGCTTCTGTTCCGGAACTGTATAGAACACTTTCGTTTTGATTCTGTTCCTTGAAAAATTCTGTTATTTTCAGGTTTTCAGTTCAGTTCCCTGAACCAGGGTTGCCAGCTCTAACTAAAATTTCCAGAAAAATGTATACTCAAAACCAACCCAAAAGGCCTGAAAAGTAGCCCAAAAACTATTTTACAGCAAAAGAGGACTTGCAATATTTCTACAAAAACAGGGGCGAAAATCTGATATCAACTTTGGAAGGGACAATTACATTACCTTTTCTCAAGATCAATTCCTGAGGGGGACACCAAAAGTAGTGGTGCAACACATAGCCTACGTTGTAATATGTTAAATGTATATTTAGGAACCATAATCACTACTACTGGATAATTAATAGGTAGTTAACTGAAGGGTTGTCCCAACTTGTTCAAATGTTTAAATCATTATAATACTACTACTAATAATAGTTATAGCAGTGTTCCTTCTCAGTCCAGTATGTATGCAGGTATTTGTATTTAGAACCAGCAATACCAAGAAAGGCCAGTAGGTGGCAATGGTACTGTACACTGTGTATGGGTGCAGTTTTTGTAACTACAATGAGCATGGTGCGATCTCATCTAAAAGAATCTCCTATCACAAAGTTGGTCTCAGTATTAAATTGTTTGACTTTTTCTGATACATTTACATAGTCATTAAATATGTGCCACTGGCCTGAGTGTACTACAATAGCTTTACAAGAACAAAAAGCTCAAAATTAGTACAGTTCTAAAAGCGAAAGAACTACTTCAAAGAATAACCCAAATAAATCAAACAAAATATTCTTCAAAAATACTTATTTATTGTTCAGTCAGTGTCTCAACTCTTCAAACAACAGCTATGGACAAGTATGTCACACAAAGTATGCAATTTTAAATCAAATAACAAAATAAATAATTAGTAAGTGTACTGTCATGTACTAAAAACTGAAAACGACTAAACAAAATTGTCCAATTATGTCCCTATTTTACAAGTCTAAAAAAGAGAGAACCTTTCGTAATGTTGCCAAACAAAGACTCAACAAACTTACCTGAAACTCCCTGTCTCTGCCAGTCTGTCCCTGCCTATCTGTTCCCAACTCTGCTGTCTGTGTGCCATCTGTTGCCTGCTCTGTCTAATAACATCATTATGAAACATTGCCATTAGCATTTCATTTCTTTCTTATGAACATTTTATCAACTAGATTTTGAGATATTAGGCTTCTAGGGTTCTTTGCGTTTTGGTGTACTGAAAAATGCTCTGTCTGTCTTTTTTAATTTTTATGCCATTTTTCTACCTGGCTGCCTGGCTACACACACACACACACACTATACGATGTGTGAATTCTATAGTCGAAATTAGAAGCAACATTTTGTTATTCACTTGACTGTTTTCTTTTATCGCCTGCTCCAATTCGTGGTTATGCACGCGGAACCATTCCCATCGATTCAGGTGTCACATCGGATGAATTTGCTCTGCGCACTCACTCAGCAAGCGCCGCATTTTTGCAAACATGGCAGCACAGGTGAGTCGGCATCATGCATTTGTATTTTATTTACCAATGTCCTCCCCTGTTCCCGAGACCGTAAACTATAGCAATGTTACATTTATTATGCGAATATGTTAGACTTCTAAGCTTTCTCAGGTCCTGCCCTGAACAGGATGATAGTGTTGGGAAGTTATATGAATGAAGCTAGCTAGCTACCGTTAGCTAGCTAACGTGCAACAGTAAGCGTGCTAGCGCTTGCAAACGGTATTGTACCTTTTTACGAGTCGACATAGGAAACGTTAGTGTACTAATATAATGACGCAGATAATGTTATTACTGCAAAGTTGACTACCAGCTTGAGATGTAATGTTGACAGTTGGCTTAGCCAAAGCTACTGTTAGTTATCATTGAAGGGCCAGCGGTTTACGGTTTTGGCTAACTTTGTTGTGGATAGGTTATATCACTATGACAACCAATTGACCGACTGAACAGATCTAGTTAAGCTCATCGTTTCTAAACTTCTCAGCGTTAGTTTACTTGCCCAAACTTACCGCAATAATCAGAACACAAACGTTATCACAATGAAACAGATGGCGACTACGAAGGTTCCAGAAGTCCGTGACATCACGAGGATTGAGAGAATCGGTAAGGGCCACGAAGTAATACCGGTAGTAAATTGATATCTGCTAAGTCCAGAGATGTGTTTTGCATTGTATTTAGACAAGTATCTAAATCATGAACTCAATATTTCACAATTTTTCCACCTCTTACCTGATGTGACTACATTTTTGTATTCCCCCTTTTAGGCGCTCATTCTCACATCCGTGGCCTTGGGTTGGATGATGCCTTGGAACCTCGTCAGGTAAACAACCAACTATCATAATCAGCCTTTCTCAAACTACTGTGACACCACTCAGACACTGGCCCCATGTTTTTTGGTCCCTCTTACATCATCTGACCTGCTTCTCATCCCCCTCCTCCAGGTGTCCCAGGGGATGGTTGGCCAGCTGGCATCCCGTCGTGCAGCTGGTCTCATCCTGGAGATGATTAAAGATGGCCACATCGCTGGCAGGGCTGTACTGATCGCTGGCCAACCTGGCACTGGGAAAACTGCCATCGCAATGGGTACTGATGGATGGCTCATATTATGTAAAAGATGCACTATGCAGAATTCGCTATGTCATTTCCTGGTTGCTAAGATTCTAATAATAGGTAGCTTAATTTCAGTTTGTGACTAAACAAGCAAGTATAGTGTAGAGAATCATTGTACTATCTAAACCGCTGTGAAATATAGTTTTGTAACCAACAATATTGTATTTTCAGCTGTTTTGAAGCTGGTGTAAAAGATGCAAAAACAAAACGTTAGAATGTGAAGCATAGAAATAGCGCACATAGAAAATATATACCGCAGGCCTCCCTGGTGGCGCTGCGGTCTAAGTCAGGTTCGATCCCAGGCTGTGTTGCGGGCAGCTGCGACTGGGAGACCCATGAGACGGAGCACAATTGGCCTAACGTCGTCCGGATTAGGGGAGGGTTTGGCCGTCCGGGAGGTCGTTGTCCCATCGCAATCTAGCAACTCCTTGTGGCGGGCCGGGTGCATGCACATGGACTTTGGTCGCCAGCTGTATGGTGTTTCCTCCGACACATTGGTGCGGCTGCACTTCCCGGTTAAGAGCGCAGTGTGTCAAGTAACAATGCAGCTTTGCGCATCATGTTTCAGAGGACGCGTGGCTCTCAACCTTCGCCTCTCCCCGAGTCCGTATGGTACTTGCAGTGATGGGACAAGACTGTAACTACCAATTTGATATCACGAAAAAGGGGCAGAAGAAAATACAGCATAATCTTTCTTTTAATGAGAATGACAGATCTGTGAATTTTGTCGAGTCGCCCAAGAAGTTACATATTGCAGCTTAAGGCTGTCCCCAGCAAAAAAATATATTGGTTGACCTAAAGTCTTCCGTTTTTTTCGACCAGATGACTTTCGGTCAACCAAGATTTTTTTTTAACCGTGTATTTTTCTATATATATATATATATATATATATATGCGCACATGCTTAGCTTGTCTGAAGCTTTAAGCTTACGGTTTGATTAAATAAGACAAATGCCTTGAGGGTGCCCGAGATCTGGTTAACCAGAAGGGAGAGAACTTGACCTGACCCAACTATTCTCCTCCCGGTCCTGCTGTCTTTCGCAGATTCTCTCCTGAAGTTACCGGTAATAGGCTACACAAGGAGTCGGCAACCTTACTCATGTGGAATGCCAATTTATCTTACAATTTCTACCAATCTGCGTGCCAGTTATTGTTTTCAAATGCAGATTTTTGTGAAACAGTTTCCTTTCATTTCTAATAACGTCTTCATATCTCAAAATCATTGTCATGAGGTTAATCAAAATTCTATCCAAATCAAATGGAAAATGATACAAACCTAAAAAGACTTCCATTGTCAACTATGTAAAAATAGGCTAGATACAGCCAACAAATAAAAACTTTGCAACCTGCAGGTAGAAAATATCCTGATAAAAATAAATATCTTATAAATCACATTGGCTACACATGGCCTGTCTGCAACAAACTTGAAACATTGTATCAACTATTAACTTGGGTCCTATGTGTGCAAGGGATAAGAACCTATTTCAGACCAAGTCAAGCATTGATAAGAAGCCTATTTTATGTTTCCACTGGATCAGGGCATGACATTTTTTCCTTTCACGCTGAGTGGTTATCAAAAGGGAGAGAGCTGGAAAGATTTTTCAAATACATTGAGAAACTATTGTAATTCTCAATGGATGTAGAAACAGACTTTGTTTGCTTGCTGTTTTGAGGTGAAGAAAACATTACTTTGAGAAGCTCCAAAAGTCACAAGGTCATAATAAGCGCTCCAAAGAGAAGACTGACTAAATTGACAACTCATAAACCAAAACTTATTTCTCACGAGTGTAGCATAGGTTGTGCACTCTGCAAACAGTGTGTCTGAAAGATTACTGGAATCTGTGTAGGTAGCTGGACAGGTAGAATGACTGACAGTAAAGGTGAACAGGTGGTCACGGGTCAGGTGACAGAGGAATGGATGAGACTGAGGCAAGAATTCCTTTAACCATAACGTGGTATATTTACTGGGTAGTCTGCTGCACAACAAAGGAAACAGAAGAATATGTAACCAATCAAATTCACAATCAAATCAAATCATAACAATCATTAATTATTAACATAATTAGATAATTCAGTTCAAATGAGAAGTCAATAGGAATCATCCTCAAGTCCGTGAGCTTGTAACTATTTATCATAATCATGAGGAGAACAATACAAATAGTTCAATCAGCGATCCGCTAATCAATCTACAATCCCCATTAGCCTGACATCAGAGTTGATGAGCTCAGCAAACAATTACGTTTCAGATTTCACACCTCCAAGTTTGTCTTCTAATGTACATGCAATTTCACTACGTATCAACCACATCTCAATGGCATAATTGGCCCGTGCTGATCTGTAGGGCTGTGAACATCGATCATTTACTTATACAATCGGTTTGAAGTGTGCGCTCCAAACCGCGCTCATAATAATAACTATAACATTAACTGATGGCCCGCTCTCCCGATCGCAACAGATAGTTCAGATGAAAGGTAACAGATTTGGTGGACTTACGTGGACTCATAGACGCACAGAACTTCTGGATCAGATAGAGTTATGGAAGAGAAAGCAGCGAGATCGGGCGATGGCGATTTCCTCCTTTTAATGAGGGGAGCTGTCTAACATTTCCACCTGACCTAATTAAAGCGCCCCTGGCGCAGCTGAGCAAGTGGCCATGAATTAAAGGATTCTTCCACCAACTCCATGGGCCTTTTCTACAGTGTCCACTCCGACAATGTTAACGGCAAGACTGAAATTACAGAAATTACCGTAATCAATGTAACTAACATTGTAGATTAACAGTAAATTAACAGTAAATGTACTACTGGTGATATATGTACTATGTAAGGGGCCTTCGAAAAGCCCAGACCTCAATCCTATAGAAAATTTGTGGGCAGAACTGAAAAAGCGTGTGTGAGCAAGGAGGCCTACAAACCTGACTCAGTTACACCAGCTCTGTCAGGAGGAATGGGCCAAAATTCACCCAACTTATTGTGGAAGGCTACCCGAAATGTTTGACCCAAGTTAAACAATTTAACTACTAAGGGAGTGGTAGCCGACACTACCCGGTGAAATGCAAGGGGCCAAATTCAAAATCCAAAAGTTGAATTATTAAACATTCATCAATATACATGTGTTGCATAGTCATCAAAAGCTCTGCTTCTTGGCAATATCACAGTGTTGTCAGATTTCAAAAAGGCGTTACGGCAAAAGCAGAACATTTGATTGTTTGAGGGTAGCACCTCCAATATTTTATGTTAGCATAAATTCATAAACCATCGCAGTTCACACAAAACACATTTCACAGCTAAAACAAATCCCTTACCTTTTGAAGAACTTCTGCTGAGGGCTTCCCAAGTGTCCAACGAAGACAATCCATGGTTCTTTTGTTAGAAAAAGTAATTATATCTGTAAATCTCTGTTTGGTTGGTGCGTAATGTTCAGAAAATCCAACGTCGAACCGTGAAGAGAACGCGTTCAAATATACCTATAAACTTTTCCTAAACAAATCAAATACCAGTTAAAATGCATCCTTAACTATCCTTTTATGAATATGAGCGATAATATTTCACTCGGATGGTCACCTAAACGTTATATAAGTAAAATAAAGTGGGGCGTGCATCCAGACTAGCGCACAAGAAAACTTGTTGACATCTGAGCTACCTTGGCCATTTCCTTTCCCTATTCTTCCTCTGCTTCCTCCAATCTCTCTGAGGCTTTATATATAGACTGTTGACATCTAGTGGAAGACATAGGTGCTGAAATCTCGGAGCTGCTTGCCATAGAACTCAATAAGGAGACTGTCAAACAGAGCCAATGTGACAAAAAACATTAATTCCGGATAGATTTTTCTCTGGTTTTCGCCTGCTATTTCTGTTCTGTTACACTCACAGACATTATGTTAACACTTTTAGAAACTTCAGAGTGTTTCCTATCCAATAGTACTAATTATAAATCAACCGGAATATAAACTGATCGATAAAGACGGTAAAAAACACACAGCGCGCCTGGTCGGCAGCGTGCGTTCCATTGTGTTGACATAAAAAGGACACTTCCTTGTTTCCTCTTCTTCTCTGGTCTAAAGCATCCAAAACGAAAATTCAGAGTGTTTCCTATCCAATGGTACCAAATATGTGCATATCCTATTTTCTGGGCCTGAGTGGGGGAGGCATTTTACTTTGGGCACGCCAGACTCCAAAACCGTCACCTCGGGAGCTGCTCCCTAAGAAGTTAAACTGTTACTATTATTCAAATTTTTGATAACATACTTTTTAAACTATTAAGCTTTTCTACCTTAAAAAACTTTCATGGGATTTCTTCAACATTCTAAAGGATTTATTGTTAAAAACACCCAGACAACCAACATTCTATTCACTGTATAAAAAGAAAGAAAAAGACAGTTTTACACATCAGCTGCATTAACCATTTTCCCAAGAAGTTAGACAAACTTAGTGTGTCGTATCTTTGTCTACTTCTCTGCTTTTCACATCTAAAATCAGAACAAATATATTCTATCGATCAAACGTTACAGCTGTTTTAGTAACCGCATTGACTACATTAAAGAAATCACTGACATTTTGACCACTTTCCCAACAAGTTAGATCGTTAAATAGAGTGCATTAAATCTTAGTCTGCTTTTCAAATTGTAAATCAGAGCACTTCTTCCACTACCACAAATATTTTTATTTTTAAAGAGCTAAAGCAAGTCCCAACATTTTTCTTCATGGTGGGTTAAGCATAATCAAAATAGATTTGATGAAAAATAATTTTGATTTACCTGTTTATTTGACTCTGTTGATTATGGTGATCCCTCTCTTGCCTGTCCAGGTATTGCCCAGTCCCTTGGCCCAGATACCCCCTTCACAGCCATGGCCGGCAGTGAGATTTTCTCTCTGGAGATGAGCAAGACCGAGGCCCTCAGCCAGGCTTTCAGGAAAGCCATTGGAGTCAGGATCAAGTGAGTTCAGTCTTCTTCTCAGTTGACTTTATTGGCCTAATTTATGAATTTGTCGTGTTTTAAGTTAACAATCAACATTTATATACCACAGTGTGTGAGAACGAGGGAATGGAGTGTAGATTAGTATTTCATTTTGGTGTGTTTTTGTTCTCAAATTAATTGATATTCATGTTGTGTGTGTGTGTTTGCAGAGAGGAGACTGAGATAATTGAAGGAGAAGTGGTGGAGATTCAGATTGACAGACCAGCCACTGGAACAGTGAGTTCTAACTCAGCCCCCCTCTCAACTCTCTTTCTCAGCTCTCTCTCTGTGCTCTGTCTCTCTCTGTGTTTAGTGTGAGTCAAACTCATAAGGTGTATATTTGAGAGATGTACTGATCGTCCAATTGAATTTGAGTCTGTGATTGTCTTCTAATAAGACTCTATCAATCCTTTAGAGTGACAGATTGGTGATAAGAGAGAGACTGGTCTGTCAGTATTTAATTTAACAGCAGCAGCCTTAGATGCGTATCACAGTGAAAGGATATTCATTTTGGGGAGTTGATGATATGATTTCTGGTTTGGAATATTTTGGCTGCACTCAATGTTTCATAAGTTATTTCAACTTCAGTGTTCATCCGTTGCTCAGTACAGCACACTTGAGTTTATAAAGTATCAATCTAAATGTTTTGTCACACCATCCTACCATCTTTCCCACTTCCCAGTACACTTTCTAACCTGTTGTTGCTGCTTGTAGGGTGCTAAAGTGGGTAAGCTGACCCTGAAGACTACAGAGATGGAGACTATCTATGACTTGGGCAGTAAGATGATTGAGAGCCTCAGTAAAGAACGAGTTCAGGCAGGGTGAGTTCTTCTAAAGTGTAGTACACACATCATCCACTAGGGGCTGTTGTACACACTCATCACTACGGGCCGTTGACCATGGTCGATCTCATTGAGACATAACAAAATAAGACGGCGTTAGTTATTGGACAAGTCTGGGTAAACCCTCCCGGTTTCGGTCGGTTTTCCTTCACTTGGTGCCTAATGAACATGATAAAGAGCTTTATTCTGCACGTTGTGGTATTATGACTTTGTTGAGTTCATTCATTCAGCTCTATAAATCCAAAGACTTGACCTAATGTGCTGATCTCCCTCTCTTTCCCAGGGATGTAATCACCATTGATAAAGCCACAGGGAAGATCAGCAAGCTGGGCCGCTCCTTCACCAGAGCCAGAGACTACGATGCTATGGGAGCACAGGTACACATTGGTCCTAGACACTTGTTTACAGTGGGATTCATGTTTAATTATGGCTTCTGTAATAAAGAAAATGAAATAATCTACTGTTTGCTTTTTTGCTCCTCCAGACACAGTTTGTCCAGTGTCCTGAGGGAGAGCTACAGAAGAGGAAGGAGGTGGTGCACACAGTCTCCCTCCATGAGATAGATGTCATTAACAGCCGTACACAGGGGTTCCTGGCCCTGTTCTCTGGTGATACCGGAGAGATCAAGTCTGAGGTTCGCGAACAGATCAATGCCAAGGTGTCTGAGTGGAGGGAGGAGGGCAAGGCTGAGATCATCCCTGGGGTGAGTGTGTGTGTTTGGTGGTATCCCAGACACAGACTAAACCTAGTCATGGACTAAAAAGCTTGCTCAATTCTCCATTGAAAGTGCTTTTTAGTCCAGGACTAGACTTAATCTATGTCTGGAAAACTGGCCTGAAATGGTCTGTGTTGTTCAATTCAAAGCCTTCCTGTATAGTTGAGTGAGTTCTTCAGTTGTGTCATTCCAGGTGCTGTTCATTGACGAGGTGCACATGCTGGACATGGAGTGTTTCTCTTTCCTGAACCGAGCCCTGGAGAGTGACCTTTCACCTGTCCTCATCATGGCCACCAACAGAGGCATCACACGGTAAATTTCTGCCCTACAGTCTTCGACTGCTCCCACTATCAACTGGGTGTGGATATGGGCCACAAAAAGAACATGTTGGTGACATGTTTAGAACCAGCGTAAAGATAAAATATAATTTTGCCAGTTGTTTAAAGGGGCAATATGTGATTGGTTCATCCATTTTTAGAAGTTCGAATAATGATACTGTTTATACCAATATTCTTCCAAGAATCAAAACTTAAGTCTAGCCTCATTAGTTTAGAACCCAAAATATAAGCTTGTTTTACTCCATAGTTTGTGAACAATGGGTCAATCCATATATGATCTCAATACATTTCTGACTGCACACCTTTTGATTTGAACGAAACCTTCCGTACATGTTTGCCCATGGTAGAAGTGGTCAGAAAGTTACTTTTTTGACCTGAATGCCAAAACATTCAGGAGAGTGCTCAAAGTTGACCCATTTTGCATACCCCACCCTACCATGAGACATCCATGTCTTCATCACTGAAGAAGATAAACAGTTAGGTTTGATATAATTTAAAAGTTTTCGAACAGGGTGATCAGACTATTTTAGAATTTCTTGAATTGTAATTTATCAAAATGTTTTTTTTTTTTTTACCTTTTAACATCCGTGATCTAAAAACGCTCGTTCATATACTGTGGGGTGAAAAAGTATTTGCCCCCTTTCAGAGTTTTTTATATTTTCGCACATTTTTTACATTGAATGTTATCAGATCTTCAATCAAAACCTAATATTAGATAAAGGGAACCTGAGTGAACAAATAACATAAACGTGATACTTAATAAACAAAGTTATGCAACATCCAATGCCCCTGTGTAAAAAGTAATTGCCCCCTTACATTCGATAACATGTTGTAATGACTGCAACCAAACACTTCCTGTAGTTGATCAGTCTCACATCGCTGTGGAGCAATTTTGGCCCACTCTTCCATGCAGAACTGCTTTAACTCAGACAATTGTTGGTTTTTGAGCATAAAATGCTTGTTTCAGTTCCTGCCGCAACATCTCAATCGGGTTAAGGTCTGGACTTTGACTAGGCCATTTCAAATTTGAAATGTTGCTTTTCAGCCGAAGACTTGCTTGTGTCTTTTGGATTCAGCTCTCGGACGGATGGCCTGACAATCTCCTTAAGAATTCTCTGATGGAGCCTCGCGAGTGGCGCAGCGGTCTAAGGCACTACATCGCAGTGCTAGAAGCGTCACTACAGACCCCGGGTTCGATCCCAGGCTTTGTCCCAGCCGGTTGCGACCGGGAGACCCATGAGGCTATGCACAATTGGCCCAGCGCTGTCCGGGTTAGGGGAGGGTTTGGTCGGCCGGGATGTCCTTGTCCCATCGCGCTCTAGTGACTCCTTGTGGTGGGCCGGGCGCATGCACACTAACCTTGGTGACCAGCGGTACTGTGTTTCCTCCGACACATTGGCGTGGCTGGCTGGCTTCCCGAGTTAAGCGAGCAGTGTGTCATGAAGCAGTGCGGCTTGGCAGGGTTGTGTTTCGGAGGACGTATGGCTCTCAACCTTCGCCTCTCCCGAGTCTGTACAGGACTTGCAGCGATGGGACAAGACTGTAACTACCACTTGCATATCACGGGAAAAGGGGTACACATTTTAATAAAAAAATATTTCTGATGCAGAGCATAATTCATGGTTCCTTCAATGATGGAAAGTTGTCCTGAGGTAGAAAAGCATCTCCAAACTGAGGTTGTTACTGTATAATTCAATGTTTGGTATTCGCCAGACATAACGGGACACATGCCGTCCAATTCTACCACGAGCAAATATGTATGGAAGGTTTTGTTCAAATCAATAGGGATGTTGCCAGAAAGTGATGGAATTTATATAGAGAACGACCCCAATGAAATTATAAACAAACACTGTATAGCCTCAAACATGGTTCACTATGATATCATGGATGGTCCTTACATCGATAGCCCTGTCTTTGAATTTGAGATTGGTTACTTTTCTCCAGCCCCATCCCTCAGCTGTTTACTGAAACAGGTGGGGTGGCGAACGCTTTGTTATTGTTTGGACTGCAGATTGTCCCTTTAAAGTAGTGCTTCTCAAGAACTTTCCTTGGCCTCAAACAGTATGTGTGGTAAATACCTTCTCTCTAACCCCTCTGTTCTGTCAGTATCCGAGGCACCAACTACCAGAGTCCCCATGGTATCCCCATAGATCTACTGGACCGCCTCCTCATCATCGCTACCTCCCCCTACACTGAGAAAGAGACACGGCAGATCCTCAAGATCCGGTGAGAATCACCCCTATAACTCTCCAAGCCTGGGCTTTAGCAAGCAAACAAGCTGCACTATGACTTACATGATTTAAGTTTGTAGACAGTCTGCAAAGTGATTGAAAATTATGTTCAAAGCTATTATGGGTTTGAACTGATGTATCATGTCATATCGGATGACCTTGGATGATTCCGGATGAAAACCTATTCCCATATTGGACTGAAACACTGAAATGTATGTTTCTACTCTGTGTCCCTGTCCAGGTGTGAGGAGGAGGATGTGGAGCTGAGTGAGGAGGCTCACACTGTCCTGACCCGTATCGGCCAGGAGACATCGCTGCGTTACGCCATTCAGCTCATCAGCACTGCAGGCCTGGTGTGTCGCAAGCGCAGGGTGAGTCTCAGCCAATTCAGTCATATACACACTTACAGTTGAAGTCGGAAGTTTACATACACCTTAGCCAAATACATTTAAACTCTGTTTTTCACAATTCCTGATATTTAATCATAGTAAAAATTCCCCTTCTTAGTTCAATAAGGATCACCACTTTATTTTAATTATTCTGACATTTCACATTCTTATGTCAGAGAATTATTTATTTCAGCTTTTATTTCTTTCATCACATTCCCAGTGGGTCAGAAGTTATACATACACTCAATTAGTATTTGGTAGCATTGCCTTTAAATTGTTTCACTTTGGTCAAACGTTTTGGGTAGCCTTCCACAACCTTCCCACAATAAGTTGGGTGAATTTTGGCCCATTCCTCCTGACAGAGCTGGTGTAACTGAGTCAGGTTTGTATAGGCCTCCTTGCTTGCACACGCTTTTTCAGTTCTGTCCACAAATCTTCTATGGGATTGAGGTCAGGGCTTTGATGGCCACCCCAATACCTTGACTTTGTTGTCCTTAAGCCATTTTGCCACAACTTTGGAAGTATGCTTGGGGTCATTGTCCATTTGGAAGACCCATTTGCAACCAAGCTTTAACTTCCTGCTGATGTCTTGAGATTTTGCTTCGATATATCCACATAATTTTCTTTTCTAATGATGACATCTATTTTGTGAAGTGCACCAACATGCTGCTGCCACCCCCGCGCTTCACGGTTGGGATGGCTCTTCGGCTTGCAAGCATCCCCCTTTTTCCTCCAAACATAACAATGGTCATTATGGCCAAACAGTTCTATTTTTGTTTCATCAGACCAGAGGACATTTCTCCAAAAAGTACGATCTTTGTCCCCGTGTGTGGTTGCAAAACGTAGTCTAGCTTTTTTAAGGTGGTTTTGGAGCAGTGGCTTCTTCCTTGCTGAGCGGCCTTTCAGGTTATTTCGATATAGGACTCGTTTTACTGTGGATATAGATACTTTGTACCTGTTTCCTCCAGCATCTTCACAAGGTCCTTTGCTGTTGTTCTGGGATTGATTTGCACTTTTCGCACCAAAGTACGTTCATCTCTAGGAAACATAACGTGTTTCCTTCCTGAGCGGTATGACGGCTGCGTGGTCCCATGGTGTTTATACTTGCGTACTATTCTTTGTACAGATAAACGTGGTACCTTCAGATAAACGTGGAAATTTCTCCCAAGGACGAACCAGACTTGTGGAGGTCTACAATTTCTTTTCTGAGGTCTTGTCTGATTTCTTTTGATTTTCCCATGATGTCAAGCAAAGAGGCACTGAGTTTGAAGGTAGGCCTTGAAATACATCCACAGGTATACACTCCTATTGACTCAAATGATGTCAATTAGCCTATCAGAAGCTTCTAAAGCCATCATTTTCTGGAATTTTCCAAGCTGTTTAAAGGCACAGTCAACTTAGTGTATGTAAACTTCTGACCCAATGGAATTGTGATACAGTAAATTATAAGTGAAATAATCTGTCTGTAAACAATTGTTGGAAAAATTACTTGTGTCCTGCACAAAGTAGATGTCCTAACCCACTTGCCAAAACTATAGTTTGTTAACAAGAAATTTGTGGAGTGGTTGAAAAACGAGTTTTAGTGACTCCCTCCTAAGTGTATGTAAACTTCCGACTTCAACTGTACCTAGTGATGCACGGGGTGAGCCAAGCCTCTCACATCCATACACACACTGATGTAAGAATTACTCTGAATTCCTTCTGCATTCCAAACAGTCACATAGTTTGCATTATCATGTTTGTTTATCCCTATATATCCTTATTTTACCTGCTTCATTGTTTAATGCAATTTATATTCATTCAAGTCTAATTCATTTACTGAAAGACAGCATTAGCAGATAGCTGGGCAGGGCACCCCTAGTCTCCTTGATTACTGCTTTCTTGCTGTGGAACCATTTCAATGTTGATGCTGAGAGTTGCCAGTGCATGATAGATGTTTGTGCTTCTCTCTCAGGGAACGGAGGTGCAGGTGGAGGACATTAAGAGGGTCTACTCTCTCTTCCTGGACGAGTCCAGATCCTCACAGTACATGAAGGAGTACCAAGATTCCTTCCTTTTCAATGAAACAACACGTGAGTCTGCTGTTCATCTGTCTGTTTGTCATAGAGCAGTGTTTCTTAATCCTGGTCCTGGGGACCCAGAGGGGTGCACATTTGTTTTTTCCCTACTACTACACACCTGATTCCACTCAGACCCAGTTCCAAAGCTGATGAAGTTCCTGTAGTGTATGAGGCAAACATTTTGATTCTTAAAGCAACTTTGATAGAATTTGGAAAATGTTTTCACTGTAAGTTGAAAAGGTCATAAAATGCTACAACGTCAACCGATGCCTAACCTACTTCTATGGGAAATGCACCTCATAGATGTACTTTGAGGGCAGGTGTAATGGGTGTTGTGACTCTTACTGTATCTCTTTTTGATTTTCAGAACCTACAATGGACACCTCTTAATTGATACGGACTGCAGATCATTTTTATAGCACGTTCTCCTGTGAAGTTCTTCTGTTTTTTTGTTTTGTTGCCATACTCCATTTCTCTGATACTGTATTGACTTAGCTTTGTCTTTAAATGACGTTTATTGTTTCATTGAGTTTAAATGTACATGAAACCTACTTTTTGATAAGATGTTTTTCTCATAGATTTTATGTAATTGCCTAAAATTGTTGTCATGCATTGATTTACAACGCTTAACTTCATGAAACAAAGGCAATGTAGATGTTGGCAATGTTATTTTAAAGAGTTGAATAAAGTGTTTTTGATTTGAAAGAAATACATTTTCTCTGTCACAAAGACCTCAAGTGCTATGTTACATCCATGTTCTCCCTACTACAAAGCTAGCATCATGGGGTACCCCTTTTGTTACATCAGGATGTGGTGTGCTTTTTATTTGTATTTTTTTTTGGGGGAATAAAATGAGCATCTCAAAGACCGTAGTTGGCACCTCCTCTTTCGTCTGTGCATCTCTGTACTGTAGATGGCAGTGAAGGACCATGTCTCATCCTGGCTCATCATCTCAGAAGCACAAGGCCTCTATGGCTCGTTACAGGTTCTTCATTAGAGCTGGAAATTGCCAGGTACCTCACAATATATTATCACAGCACTTGGGTGCTGATACCAGTGATGGAAAAAAGTACCCAATTGTCATACTTTCACTCAAGTGAAAGTCACCCAGTAAAATACTACTTGAGTAAAATGTTGAGGTTTTAAATATACTTAAGTATCAAAAGTAAAAGTATAAATCCTTTCAAATTCCTTATAAAACAAATCAGACGGCACCAATTTCTTGTATCTTTTTAAATTCACGGATAGCCAGGGGCACACTCCAACACTCAGACAATTTACCAACAAAGCATTTGTGTTTAGTGAGTCTGCCAGATCAGAGGCAGTAGGGATGACCAGGGATGTTCTCTTTATAACTGCTTGAATTGGACCATTTTCCTGTCCTAAGCATTCAAAATTTAACACATTTTGGGTGTCAGGGAAAATGTATGGAGTACATTATTTTCATTAGGAATCTAGTGAAGTAAAAGTTGTCAAAAAATGGTAAAGTACAGATGCCAAAAGTACTTTACACCACTGGCTGATGCAATATGTTTTGTGATTTGATGTTCTGAACATACTGCTCATTGTTTGCAGCAGAGAGATGAGCGCTCATGAGAAAATGTGTTTATCAGTCATGGAAATATAAGTGCTGAAAAGGATGACACATACAAAAGTTTTGGCGCAGGTAGAGCCGACTAGCGCTAGCTAACGCTACCTAGCAAAAAAATATATCTATGTCAAAAAATAATGGTGCATTATGTTACTATTGATTTTGTTTTATCACTATTCATTATAGGTGTTAATTGGTCTATCCTTTGATCCATGTGTTGGCATTTAATTACTGATTAATTACATTAAGTGGATGGAGGTTTACTATATTTGGTTTGTGTTGTAAAGCGCATAGTATCTACTGTGATATGAGAAAGACCATTCATAGTGGGCCAAGACGAGGTAACATTCTAAAGGAAATTGAATTAAATCTGTGCTAACTATGAAGTTATTCTTGAATCCATTATTTCATGTAATCTAGTTTGTAAAGGAAAGACATGATCTTAGTTGTGGTTTTGATCTTTGATTTGAGGTATGGTATAAGGTTTTACCCATGCAGGTAAATTGACCCCCACTACCTTCAGAAATATTGTGGATTGATAGACAGACTCAGGGATGCTTTAAGAGGGTCATACTGAGGATCATTTGGTTATTTTATTTAGAATTTTAGGAACCGTGCAGGTTTCCCAAAAATGTTTTTTTTATGACAAATTGAATCTGGCCTTAACACTATAAGCTTATAGAAATGCATTGAATGACAGATTCATAAACCAAAACATTGTCAAAAAATGAACTGTTTTGAAGTGTCTGTCCTATATCTAAAAGAAACAAGGTCATTGATTGTTCGAATAAAATTTTACTGGAATTATTATTCGTTTACCTTTGGACGTGGAAATGCCCCATCCACTTCCATAACATTTTCGGCACGGTACCGGGTTACTTTCAAACGAGTCCCGTGACACTTGTACAGCAAAATGGAGAATGGCTGCCCGACAGGATGGCAGGGAGGGAGTCAAAGGGGGAGACACTGACAGGCTGGCTGCGAGGGAGGCAGAGGGGGGGACAGTGGGTGGTGAATGGGTGTGGACGGGTTTCAAGGATGAGGTAAGGGTAGGTCTTGGAGTGTGTAGTAAGCTATAGAGTTTCCCCAGTGTCACTCTGAGATGAGAGTACAACTCTAAACCAGCCATTAACATTCCAGAGGGAATGGCTCAGTCAGCACTAAAATGAATGGTAATGATGGGAATTATTTACAGAGAGAAATTGATCTCCTGGTCAGGGCTCAGAATAAAGAACAAATAGTACACAGATAATAAGAACATACTGAGTATACAAAACATTAATAACACCTGTTCTTTTCCATGACATAAACTGCCCAGGTGTATCAAATTTAATTTGTCACATGCACCGAATACAACAGGTGTAGACCTTGCAGTGAAATCAAATCAAACTTTATTTGTTACATGCGCCGAATACAAGTGTAGACTTTACCGTGAAATGCTTACTTACAAGCCCTTAACCAACAGTGCAGTTCAAGAAGAAAATATTTACCAAGTAGACAAAAATAAAAAATAATAATAAAAAGTAACAATTAGAATAACAATAACGAGGCTATATACAGAAGGCACCGGTACCGAGTCAGTGAGTGGGGGTACAGGCTAGTTTAGGTAATCTGTACATGTTGGTGGGGGCGAAGTGACTATGCGTAGGTAACAAACAACCAAAATCAAATCAATCAAATGTTATTTGTCACATACACATGGTTAGCAGATGTTAATGTGAGTGTAGCGAAATGCTTGTGCTTCTAGTTCCGACCATGCAGTAGTATCTAACAAGTAATCTAACAAATTCACAACAACTACCTTATACACACAAGAGTAAAGGAATGAATATGAGTATGTACATATAAATATATGGATGAGCGATGGCTGACCGGCATAGGCAAGATGCAGTAGATGGTATGGAGTACAGTATATACAGTGAGGGAAAAAAGTATTTGATCCCCTGCTGATTTTGTACGTTTGCCCACTGACAAAGAAATGATCAGTCTATAATTTTAATGGTAGGTTTATTTGAACAGTGAGAGACAGAATAAAAACAAAAAAATCCTGAAAAAATTGATTTGCATTTTAATGTGGGAAATAAGTATTTGACCCCTCTCTCAATCAGAAAGATTTCTGGCTCCCAGGTGTCTTTTATACAGGTAACGAGCTGAGATTAGGAGCACACTCTTAAAGGGAGTGCTCCTAATCTCAGTTTGTTACCTGTATAAAAGAAACCTGTCCACAAAAGCAATCAATCAATCAGATTCCAAACTCTCCACCATGGCCAAGACCAAAGGGCTCTCCAAGGATGTCAGGGATAAGATTGTAGACCTACACAAGGCTGGAATGGGCTACAAGACCATCGCCAAGCAGCTTGGTGAGAAGGTGACAACAGTTGGTGCGATTATTCGCAAATGGAAGAAACACAAAAGAACTGTCAATCTCCCTCGGCCTGGGGCTCCATGCAAGATCTCACCTCGTGGAGTTGCAATGATCATGAGAACGGTGAGGAATCAGCCCAGAACTACACAGGAGGATCTTGTCAATGATCTCAAGTCAGCTGGGACCATAGTCACCAAGAAAACAATTGGTAACACACTACGCTGTGAAGGACTGAAATCCTGCAGCGCCCGCAAGGTCCCCCTGCTCAAGAAAGCACATATACATGCCCGTCTGAAGTTTGCCAATGAACATCTGAATGATTCAGAGGACAACTGGGTGAAAGTGTTGTGGTCAGATGAGACCAAAATGGAGCTCTTTGGCATCAACTCAACTCGTCGTGTTTGGAGGAGGAGGAATGCTGCCTATGACCCCAAGAACACCATCCCCACTGTCAAACATGGAGGTGGAAACATTATGCTTTGGGGATGTTTTTCTGCTAAGGGGACAGGACAACTTCACCGCATCAAAGGGACGATGGATGGGGCCAGGTACCGTCAAATCTTGGGTGAGAACCTCCTTCCCTCAGCCAGGGCATTGAAAATGGGTCGTGGATGGGTATTCCAGCATGACAATGACCCAAAACACATGGCCAAGGCAACAAAGGAGTGGCTCAAGAAGAAGCACATTAAGGCCCTGGAGTGGCCTAGCCAGTCTCCAGACCTTAATCCCATAGAAAATCTGTGGAGGGAGCTGAAGGTTTGAGTTGCCAAACGTCAGCCTCGAAACCTTAATTACTTGGAGAAGATCTGCAAAGAGGAGTGGGACAAAATCCCTACTGAGATGTGTGCAAACCTGGTGGCCAACTACAAGAAACGTCTGACCTCCGTGATTGCCAACAAGGGTTTTGTCACCAAGTACTAAGTCATGTTTTGCAGAGGGGTCAAATACTTATTTCCCTCATTAAAATGCAAATCAATTTATAACATTTTTCACATGCGTTTTTCTGGATTTTTTTGTTGTTATTCTCTCTCATTGTTCAAGTAAACCTACCATTAAAATTATAGACTGATCATTTCTTTGTCAGTGGGCAAATGTACAAAATCAGCAGGGGATCAAATACTTTTTTTCCTCACTGTACATATGAGATGAGTAATTTAGGATATGTACAGTGGGGAAAAAAAGTATTTAGTCAGCCACCAATTGTGCAAGTTCTCTCACTTAAAAAGATGAGAGAGGCCTGTAATTTTCATCATAGGTACACTTCAACTATGACAGACAAAATGAGGAAAAAAATCCAGAAAATCACATTGTAGGATTTTTAATGAATTTATTTGCAAATTATGGTGGAAAATAAGTATTTGGTCACATACAAACAAGCAAGATTTCTGGCTCTCACAGACCTGTAACTTCTTCTTTAAGAGGCTCCTCTGTCCTCCACTCATTACCTGTATTAATGGCACCTGTTTGAAGTTGTTATCAGTATAAAAGACACCTGTCCACAACCTCAAACAGTCACACTCCAAACTCCACTATGGCCAAGACCAAAGAGCTGTCAAAGGACACCAGAAACAAAATTGTAGACCTGCACCAGGTTGGGAAGACTGAATCTGCAATAGGTAAGCAGCTTGGTTTGAAGAAATCAACTGTGGGAGCAATTATTAGGAAATGG
Organism: Brachymystax lenok tsinlingensis; assembly: GCA_030435695.1. Classification (NCBI taxonomy): domain Eukaryota; kingdom Metazoa; phylum Chordata; class Actinopteri; order Salmoniformes; family Salmonidae; genus Brachymystax; species Brachymystax lenok. Next base: position 3,726,290 of record CM059792.1, on the reverse strand, counting down.
AAGACATACAAGACCACTGATAATCTTCCTCGATCTGGGGCTCCACGCAAGATCTCACCCCGTGGGGTCAAAATGATCACAAGAACGGGGAGCAAAAATCCCAGAACCACACGGGGGGACCTAGTGAATGACCTGCAGAGAGCTGGGACCAAAGTAACAAAGCCTACCATCAGTAACACACTACGCCGCCAGGGACTCAAATCCTGCAGTGCCAGACGTGTCCCCCTGCTTAAGCCAGTACATGTTCAGGCCCGTCTGAAGTTTGCTAGAGAGCATTTGGATGATCCAGATGAGGATTGGGAGAATGTCAGATGAAACCAAAATAGAACTTTTTGGTAAAAACTCAACTCGTCGTGTTTGGAGGACAAAGAATGCTGAGTTGCATCCAAAGAACACCATACCTACTGTGAAGCATGGGGGTGGAAACATTATGCTTTCGGGCTGTTTTTCTGCAAAGGGACCAGGACGACTGATCCGTGTAAAGGAAAGAATGAATGGGGCCATGTATCGTGAGATTTTGAGTGAAAACCTCCTTCCATCAGCAAGGGCATTGAAGATGAAACGTGGCTGGGTCTTTCAGCATGACAATGATCCCAAACACACCGCCCGGCAACGAAGGAGTGGCTTCGTAAGAAGCATTTCAAGGTCCTGGAGTGGCCTAGCCAGTCTCCAGATCTCAACCCCATAGAAAATCTTTGAAAGTCCGTGTTGCCCAGCGACAGCCCCAAAACATCACTGCTCTAGAGGAGATCTGCATGGAGGAATGGGCCAAAATACCAGCAACAGTGTGTGAAAACCTTGTGAAGACTTACAGAAAACGTTTGACCTCTGTCATTGCCAACAAAGGGTATATAACAAAGTATTGAGATAAACTTTTGTTATTGACCAAATACTTATTTTCCACCATAATTTGCAAATAAATTCATTAAAAATCCTACAATGTGATTTTCTGGATTTTTTTTCCTCATTTTGTCTGTCATAGTTGAAGTGTACCTATGATGAAAATTACAGGCCTCTCTCATCTTTTTAAGTGAGGGAACTTGCACAATTGGTGGCTGACTAAATACTTTTTTCCCCCACTGTAAACATTATATAAACGGCATCGTTTAAAGTGGCCAGTGATACATTTATTTCATCCAATTATAATTATTGAAGTGGCTAGAGATTTAAGTCAGTATGTTGGCAGCAGCCACTCAATGTTAGTCTGATGGCCTTGAGGTAGAAGCTGTTTTTCAGTCTCTCGGTCCCAGCTTTGATGCACCTGTACTGACCTCGCCTTCTGGATGATAGCGGGGTGAACAGGCAGTGGCTCGGGTGGTTGCTGTCGTTGATTAACTTTTTGGCCTTCCTGTGATATCGGGTGGTGTAGGTGTCCTGAAGGGCAGGTAGTTTCCCCCGGTGATGCGTTGTGCAGTCCTCACTACCCTCTGGAGAGCCTTATGGTTGTGGGCGGAGCAGTTGCCGTACCAGGCAGTGATACAGCCCGACAGGATGCTCTCGATTGTGCATCTGTAGAAGTTTGTGAGTGATTTTGGTGACAAGCCGAATTTCTTCAGCCTCCTGAGGTTGAAGAGGCGCTGTTGCGCCTTCTTCACCACGGGTGGACCATTTCAGTTTGTCCATGATGTGTACGCCGAGGAACTTAAAACTTTCCACCTTCTCCACTACTGTCCCGTCGATGTGGATAGGGGGGTGCTCCCTCTCCTGTTTCCTGAAGTCCACGATCATCTCCTTTGTTTTGTTGACATTGAGTGAGAGGTTATTTTCCTGACACCACACTCCGAGGGCCCTCATCTCCTCCCTGTAGGCCATCTCGTCGTTGTTGGTAATCAAGCCTACCACTGTAGTGTCGTCAGCAAACTTGATGATTGAGTTGGATGCGTGCTTGGCCACGCTGTCATGGGTAAACAGGGAGTACAGGAGAGGCCTGAGAATGCACCCTTGTGGGGCCTCAGTGTTGAGGATCAGGGGGGTGGAGATGTTGTTTCCTACCCTCACCACCTGGGGCCGGCCCGTCAGGAAGTCCAGGACCCAGTTGCACAGGGCTGGGTCGAGACCTAGGGTCTCGAGCTTAATGACGAGCTTGGAGGGAACTATGGTGTTAAATGCTGAGCTGTAGTCAATGAACAGCATTCTTTCATAGGTATTCCTCTTGTCCAGATGGGTTAGGGCAGTATGCAGTGTGATTGCGATTGCATCGTCTGTGGACCTGTTGGGACGGTAAGCAAATTGGAGTGGGTCCAGGGTGTCTGGCAGGATGGAGGTGATATGATCCTTGACTAGTCTCTCAAAGCACTTCATGATGACGGAAGTGAGTGCTACAGGGAGGTAGTCATTTAGCTCAGTTACCTTAGCTTTCTTGGGAACAGGAACAATAGTGGCCCTCTTGAAGCATGTGGGAACAGCAGACTGGGATAGGGACTGATTGAATATGTCCGTAAACACACCAGCCAGCTGGTCTGCGCATGCTCTGAGGACAAGGCCAGGGATGCCATCTGGGCCAGCAGCCTTGCCAGGGTTAACACATTTAAATATTTTCCTCACGTTGGCTGCGGTGAAGGAGAGCCCGCAGGTTTTGGTAGCGGGCCGTGTCGGTGGCACTGTATTGTCCTCAAAGCGAGCAAAGAAGTTGTTTAGTTTGTCTGGGAGCAGGGACGCCGTGGTCCGCGACGGGCTGGTTTTCTTTTTGTAGTCCGTGATTGACTGTAGACCCTGCCACATTCCTCTCGTGTCTGAGCCGTTGAATTGTGACTCTACTTTGTCTCTATATTGACGCTTAGCTTGTTTGATTGCCTTGCGGAGGGAATAGCTACACTGTTTGTATTCAGTCATATTTCCGGTAGCCTTACCCTGGTTAAAAGCAGTGGTTCGCGCTTTCAGTTTTGCGCGAATGCTGCCATCAATCCACGGTTTCTGGTTGGGGAAGATTTTAATAGTTGCTATGGGTACAACATCACCAATGCACTTGCTAATAAACTCGCTCACCGAATCAGCGTATGCGTCAATGTTGTTGTCAGATGCTGTCCGGAACATATCCCAGTCCACGTGCTCGAAGCAATCTTGCAGCGTGTAATCAGATTGGTCGGACCAGCGTTGAACAGACCAGAGAACGGTCGTTTCCTTTTTTAGTTTCTGTTTGTAGGCTGGGAGCAACAAAATGGAGTCATGGTCAGACTTGCCAAAAAGAGGGCGGAGAATAGCCTTGTATGCAACACGGAAGTTAGAATAACAATAATCCAGGATTTTACCAGCCCGTGTGGCACAATCGATATGCTGATATTATTTCGGGAGCCTTGTTTTCAAATTAGCCTTATTAAAATCCCCAGCCACAATAAATGCAGCCTCAGGATATGTGGTTTCCAATTTACATAGAGTCCAATTGATTTCTTTCAGTGCCGTCGATGTGTCAGCTTGAGGGGGGGATATACACGGCTGTGATTATAATCGAGGAATAGCAGCAGTGTCGTGTACAAAAGGGGGGGTTAATGTAAAGTGTCCGGTGGCAATTGTTGAAGAGCTGTTGAGGAGCTTTTTGGTCGATGTTAATGGGGGCTGTTCGGCCCGCCTTTTCCTGTAGTCCACGATCAGCTTCTTTGTTTTGCTCACATTGAGGGAGAGGTTGTTGTCTTGGCACCACACTGCCAGTTCTCTGACCTCCCTATAGGCCGTCTCATCGTTCTCGGTGATCAGTCCAACCACTGTTGTGTCGTCAGCAAACTTAATGATGGTGTTGGAGTTGTGTTTGGCCATGCAGTCGTGGGTGAACAGGGAATACAGGAGGGGACTAAGTACACAACCCTGAGGGGCCCCAATGTTAAGGATCAGCGTGGCAGATGTGTTGTTGCCTACTCTTACCACCTGGGGGCGGCCCATCAGTAAGTCCAGGATCCAGTTGCAGAGGGAGTCCCAGAGTCCTTAGCTTAGTGATGAGCTTCGTGGGCGCTATGGTGTTGAACGCTGAGCTGTAGTCAATGAACAGCATTCTCACATAGGTGTTCCTTTTGTCCAGATGAGAAAGGGCAGTGTGGAGTGCGATTGAGATTTCATCATCTGTGGATCTGTTAGGGCAGTATGCGAATTCGAGTGGGTCTAGGATGCCGTTGATGTGAGCCATGACCAGCCTTTCAAAGCACTTCAGCACTTCATGGCTTCCGATGTGAGTGCCACAGGGCGGTAATCATTTAGGCACAGAGACTATGGTACTATGATAGTCTGCTTGAAACATATAGATATTACAGACTCAGTGAAGACATTTTTATTTTTCTTTATTTATTTCACCTTTATTTAACCAGGTAGGCAAGTTGAGAACAAGTTCTCGTTTACAACTGCGACCTGGCCAAGATAAAGCAAAGCAGTTCGACACATACAAAAACACAGAGTTACACATGGAGTAAAACAAACATACAGTCAATAATACAGTAGAAAAAACTTATATATATATACAAAGAGTGCAAATGAGGTAAGATAAGGAAGGTAAGGCAATAAATAGGCCATGGTGGCAAAGTAATTACAATATAGCATTTAAACACTGGAATGGTAGATGTGCAGTAGATGAATGTGCTATGTAGAAAAACTGGGGTGCAAAGGAACAAGATAAATAAATAAATACGGTAGGGGATGAGGTAGTTGGTTGGGCTATTTACAGATGGGCTATATACAGGTGCAGGGGTCTGTGTGCTGCTCTGACAGCTGGTGCTTAAAGCTGGTGAGGGAGATAAGTTCTCCAGTTTCAGAGATTTTTGTAGTTCGTTCCAGTCATTGGCAGCAGAGAACTGGAAGGAAAGTCAGCCAAAGGAGGAATTGGATTGGGGGTGACCAGTGAGATATACCTGCTGGAGCGCGTGCTACGGGTGGGTGCTGCTATGGTGACCAGTGAGCTGAGATAAAGCGGGGCTTTACCTAGCAGGGACTTGTAGATGACCTGGAGCCAGTGTATGGCGACGAGTGTAAAGCGAGGGCCAGCCAACGAGAGCGTACAGGTCGCAGTGGTGGGTGGTATATGGGGCTTTGGTGACAAAACGGATGGCACTGTGATAGACTGCATCCAATTTGTTGAGTAGAGTACTGGAGGCTATTTTGTAAATGACATCACCGAAGTCGAGGATCGGTAGGATGGTCAGTTTTACGAGGGTATGCTTGGCAGCATGAGTGAAGGATGCTTTGTTGCGAAATAGGAAGCCAATTCTAGATTTAATTTTGGATTGGAGATGTTTGATGTGAGTCTGGAAGGAGAGTTTACAGTCTAACCAGACACCTAGGTATTTGTAGTTGTCCACATAATCTAAGACAGAACCGTCCAGAGTAGTGATGCTGGACGGGCGGGCAGGTGCGGGCAGCGATCGGTTGAAGAGCATGCATTTAGTTTAACTTGCATTTAAGAGTAGTTGGAGGCCACGGAAGGAGAGTTGTATGGCATTGAAACTCGTCTCGAGGGTTGTTAACACAGTGTCCAAAGAAGGGCCAGAAGTATACAGAATGGTGACGTCTGCGTAGAGGTGGATCAAAGACTCACCAGCAGCAAGAGCGACATCATTGATGTATACAGAGAAGAGAGTCGGCCCAAGAATTGAACCCTGTGGCACCCCCATAGAGACTGCCAGAGGCCCGGACAACAGGCCCTCCGATTTGACACACTGAACTCTATCGGAGAAGTAGTTGGTGAACCATGCGAGGCAATCATTTGAGAAACCAAGGCTGTCGAGTCTGCCGATAAGGATGTGGTGATTGACAGAGTCGAAAGCCTTGGCCAGATCAATGAACACGGCTGCACAGTAATGTCTCTTATCGATGGCGGTTATGATGTCGTTTAGGACGTTGAGCGTGGCTGAGGTGCACCCATGACCAGCTCTGAAACCAGATTGCATAGTGGAGAAGGTACGGTGGGATTCAAAATGGTCGGTAATCTGTTTGTTAACTTGGCTTTCAAAGACCTTAGAAAGGCAGGGTAGGATAGATATAGGTCTGTAGCAGTTTGGGTCAAGAGTGTCTCCCCCTTTGAAGAGGGGGATGACTGCAGCTGCTTTCCAGTCTTTGGGAATCTCAGACGACACGAAAGAGAGGTTGAACAGGCTAGTAATAGGGGTTGCAACAATTTCGGCAGAACGGGTCCCGATTGTCTAGCCCGGCTGATTTGTAGGGGTTGAGATTTTGCAGCTCTTTCAGAACATCAGCTAACTGGATTTGGGAGAAAGAGAAATGGGGGAGGCTTGGGCGAGTTGCTGAGGGGGGTGCAGGGCTGGGGGGTAGCCAGCTGGAAAGCATGGCCAGCCGTAGAAAAATGCTTATTGAAATTATTGTGGATTTATCGGTGGTGACAGCATTTCCTATCCTCAGTGCAGTGTGCAGCTGGGAGGAGGTGTTCTTATTCTTCATGGAGTTTACAGTGTCCCAGAACTTTTTTGAATTTGTGTTACAGGAAGCAAATATCTGCTTGAAAAAGCTAGCCTCGGCTTTCCTAACTGCCAGTGTATATTGGTTCCTGATTTCCCTGAAAAGTTGCATATCACGGGGGCTGTTCGATGCTAATGCAGAACACCACAGGATGTTTTTGTGCTGGTCAAGGGCAGTCAGGTCTGGAGAGAACCAAGGGCTATATCTGTTCCTGGTTCTAAATTTCTTGAATGGGGCATGCTTATTTAACTTCTTAGGGAGCAGCTCCCAAGGTGACGGTTTTGGAGAGCCTAGCATTCCCAAAGTAAAATGCCTCCTACTCAGGCCCAGAAAATAGGATATGCACATAATTAGTACTATTGGATAGGAAACACTCTGAAGTTTCTAAGAGTGTTAGAATATTGTCTGTGAGTATAACAGAACGGATATGGCAGGCGAAAACCCGAGGAATTTCTGTCCTGGAAAAAGTGATTTTGACAGATTGCCTCATTTTGAACCCCTCCCTTATGAAAATGCCCATATAAGGGAGTAAGATTGCAGTATCTATTGCTTCCACTGGATGTCAACAGTCTCGAGTCAGTGTTTTGATTCTATTTAGTTGATCTGGATGGCAATAGAAGAAGAATTAGGAAGTGGTCACAAGAAGTAAACAGAAGAGAATGCGCGTTCACAGGCTTGCGCGCGCTGTGGTTTTTTCCTTTCCTATCGCCCAGTTTATATTCCGGTTGAAATATTATAATAAATATACATAAAAGTGTTCCTAAGGATACATTATCAATGATGTTTGATTGTTCTTGGACAAGTTTATAGGTATAGGTTGAACGAGTTCTCTTCACGGTTCAATGGGCGAGTGGACGCTGTATTTTCTCATCATAACGCACCAACCAAACTGAGATTTATGGATATAATACATGACTTTTTCTAACAAAAGAACCATGGATTGTCTTCGTTGGACACTTGGGAAGCCCTTAGCAGAAGTTCTTCAAAAGGTAATTGATTTGTTTTCGCTGTGAAATGTGTTTTGTGTGAACCGCGATGGTTTATGAATTTATGGTAATGGGAAAAATATTGGAGGTGCTACCCTCAAACAATCAAATGTAGTGCTTTCGCCGTGAAGCCTTTTTGAATTCTGACAATGCTGTGATATTGCCAAGAAGCAGAGCTTTTGATGACTATGCAACACTTGTATATTGATGAATGTTTAATAATTCAACTTTTGGATTTTGAATTTGGTGCCTTGCATTTCACCGGGTAGTGTCGGGAGTGGGGCGCTAGCGCTCCTTAAGAGGTTTTAAGATGGTGAGGAAGGCACTTTTAAAGAATAACCAGGCATCCTCTACTGGCGGGATGAGGTCAATATCCTTCCAGGATACCCGGGCCAGGTCGATTAGAAAAGCCTGCTCGCTGAAGTGTTTTAGGGAACGTTTGACATTAATGAGGGGAGGTCTTTGACCGCAAACCCATTACAGATGCAGGAAATGAGGCAGTGATCGCTGAGATCTTGGTTGAAAACCGCAGAGGTGTATTTGGAGGGCAAGTAAGTTAGGATGACATCTATGAGGGTACCCGTGTTTACGGCTTTGGGGTTGTACCTAGTAGGTTCATTGATGATTTGTGTGAGGTTGAGGGCATCAAGCTTAGATTGTAGGATGGCCGGGGTGTCCCAGTTTAGGTCACCTAGCAGCACGAACTCTGAAGATAGATGGGGGGAAATCAGTTCAGACCTGGATAGTAAGACAGAACTTTGCAGGCTATCTCTGCAGTAGATTGCAACACCGCCCCCTTTGGCTGTTCTATCTTGTTTGAAAATGTTGTAGTTAGGAATGGAGATTTCAGCGTTTTTGGTGGTCTTCCTAAGCCAGGATTCAGACACGGCTAGGACATCCGCGTTGGCAGAGTGTGTTAAAGCAGTGAATAAAGCAAACTTAGGGAGGAGGCTTCTAATGTTAACATGCATGAAACCAAGGCTTTTACGGTTCCAGAAGTCAACAAATGAGAGCGCCTGGGGAATAGGAGTAGAGCTAGGCACTGCAGGGCCTGGATTATCCTCTATATCACCAGAGGAACAGAGGAGGAGTAGGATAAGGGTACGGCTAAAGGCTACATGGATAGCAGGCTGACTAACAAAGACGGAGGAAGTCTGTTTATAGCCTCCTCGTGCGTTTCCGTCAGTCGACCAGTCGTAATGGGTTAGTGGGGTTCCGTGTGGTGAATGGGACCAGGCCAATTGGCAAAATAGGTAATAGTGTCCCAATAAATTGTCCGATGAACCTATTTAGCTAGCAGCCGATATGCTCTAGACAGCTAACGTTAGCAGGCCGCAGTTAGCTGATGGGCGTTCAAGTGACGTCGCGACGGAGGTTGGTTGAATAACCCCCTCGGGCAGATAACGTCGGTAGTCCAGTCGTGAAGGCCCGGTGGGGCTCCGCTGCGGCAGTAAAAACGGGTCCGGATAGGTGTTGTAGCCCAGGAGTGGCTGATGGGACTCTTTAGCTAGCCGGAAGATGGGCTTAACATAGGCTAGCTCCAGGCTAATTGGTGCTTGCTCCGGGACCAACGTTAGCCAATAGTCACTCGGGTAGCAGCTAGCTAGCTGCAAGATCCAGGTAGGAATCGGTAGGAATCCGGGGATATGGAGAGAAAATCGGTCCGGTATGCTCTGGTTTGAGTCGTGTTATACGAACGGCGAGAGCTTTTTAGAGCTAAAGGTTAGCTGATGACCGCTAGCAATGGTAAGCTAAATACTAACGTTAGCTAGTAGCTAGTGAAGTTAGTTTGTTGGGCGATTCTGGATTCGAGGTGGATACTACTTGAGAAAAAAAACAGATCTGCACCACATTGGGTGAGGCGGGTTGCAGGAGAGTGTTTTGAAGTAGAATTTAGAAAAAAATATATAAAAAGATATGCGAAGAAAATATATAAAAGATATATACACGGGACACGACAAGACGAGGACAAAAGACGTCTGACTGCTACGCCATCTTGGAATACCAACTTGACAGTTGGTCCGCACATGCTTTGAGTACACGTCCTGGTTATCCGTCTGGCCCAGCGGCTTTGTGAATGTTGACCTGTTTATAGGCTTTGTTCACATCGGCTACCGAGAGCGTTATCACACAGTCATCCAGAACAGCTGGTGCTCTCGTGCATGTTTCAGTGTTGCTTGCCTCGAAGCGAGCATAAAAGGCATTTAGCTCATCTGGCTCACGTCACTGGGCAGCTAGCGTCTGGGTTTCCCTTTGTAGTCCGAAATAGTTTTCAAGCCCTAACATATCCGATGAGCGTCAGAGCCGGTGTAGTAGGATTCAATCTTAATCCTGTATTGACGCTTTGCTTGTTTGATGCTTCGTCTGAGGGCATAGCAGGATTTCTTATAAGCGTCCGGATTAGTCTCCCGCTCCTTGAAAGTGGCAGCTCTACCCTTTAGCTCAGTGAGGATGTTGCCTGTAATCCATGGCATCTGGTTGGGGTATGTAAGTACGGTCACTGTGGGGATGACGGCATCGATGCACTTATTGATGAAGCCAGTGACTGATGTGGTGTAGTCCTCAATGCCATCGGAAGAATCCCGGAACATATTCCAGTCTGTGCTAGCAAAACAGTCCTGTAGCTTAGCATCTGCTTCATCTGACCACTTTTTCATTGACGAGACACTGGTGCTTCCTGCTTTAATTTTTGCTTGTAAGCAGGAATCAGGAGGATAGAATTATGGTCAGATCTGCCAAATGGAGGGTGAGGGAGAGCTTTGTATGCGTCTCTGTGTGTGGAGTAAAGGTGGTCTAGAGTTTTTTTCCACTGGTTGCACATTTAACATGCTCTTAGAAATGAGGTAAACCGGATTGGAGTTTTCCTGCATTAAAGTCCCCTGCCACTAAGAGTGCCACCTCTGGATGAGCATTTTCCTGTTTGCTTATGGCCATATACAGCTCATTGAGTGCGGTCTTAGTGCCAGCATCGGTTTGTGGTGGTAAATAGACAGACAGCTACAAAGAATATAGATGAAAACTCTCTACGTAAATAGTGTGGTCTACAGCTTATCATGAGATACTCTACCTCAGGCGAGCAAAACCTTGAGACTTCCTTAGATATCGTGCTGTTCGTACCAGCTGTTGTTTAAAAATATACATAGACTGCCACCCCTTGTCTTACCAGAGGTTTCTGTTCTATCCTGCCGGTACAGTGTATAACCCGCCAGCTGTGAGTTATTCATGTCGTCGTTCAGCCACAACTCGGTGAAACATAAGATATTACAGTTTTAATGTCCCGTTGATAGGATTAACATGCTTTTAGTTCGTCCATTTTATTATCCAGCAATTGTACGTTGGCCAATAGTACCAATGGCAAATGCAGATTAGCCACTCGTTGCCTGATCCTCACAAGACACCCTGATCTCCTTCCGCGAAACCTCTGTCTCTTTCTCCAGCGAATGATGGGGATGAGGGCCTTTTCGGGTGTCTGGAGTAAATCCCTCTCGTCCGACTCATTAAAGAAAAATTCTTTGTCCAATTCAAGCTGAGTTATCTCTGTTATGATGTCCAGAAAAACTTTTAGGTCATAAACAATGCGAAAAAACTATCAAAATAGCACGGTTGGTTAAGGGCCCATAAAACGATCGTCTCCGGTGCCATTACAATCCAGGTGAAAGCTATGATCCGTTATTGATGTCCCTTGTTAAATCCACTTCAATCAGCCTAGATGAAGGGGAGGAGACAGGTTAAAGAAGGATTTTTAAGCCTTGAGACAATTGAGACTTGGATTGTATATGTGTGCCATTCAGGCAAGACATGGGCAAGACAAAATATTTAAGTGCCTTTGAACGGGGTATGGTAGTAGGTGCCAGCTACACCGGTTTGTGTCAAGAACTGTAACACTGCTGGGTTTTCCACACTCAACAGTTTCTCTTTTGTATGGTCCACCACCCAAACGACATCCAGACAACTTTACACAACTGTGGGAAGCATTGGAGTCAACATGGACTAGCATACTTGTGGAACGCTTTTGACACCTTGTAGAGTCCATGCCCCGACGAATTGATTCTGTTCTTAAGGCAAAAGTGGGGTGCAACTCAATATTAGGAAAGCGTTCCTAATATTCGGTATGCTCAGTGTATAATCAGCATATATTACCCTGTGTTGACCTCTGGGTAAAGTATAAAGTTAAGTCCTGTGATAATTTGGAACATTCTTCCTTCTAACACACAATGGGTACAGTATACAGTGCATTTGGAAATTATTCAGACCCCTTGGCTTTTTCAGAATTGTGTTACACTACAGCTTTATTCTAAAATGTATTCAATTGTTTTTTCCCCTCATCAATTTACACACAATACCCCATAATGACAAAGCAAAAACTATTTACTGAAATATCACATTTACATAACTATTCAGACCCTTTGGCAGCGATTACAGCCTTGAGTCTTCTTGGGTATGGCACTGCAAGCTTGGCACACCTGTATTTGGGGAATTTCTCCCATTCTTCTCTGCAGATCTTCTCAAGCTCTGTCAGGTTGGATGCAAGCGTTGCTGCATAGCTATTTTCAGGTCTTTCCAGAGATGTTGGATCGGGTTCAGGTCCGGGCTCTGGCTGGGACCCTCAAGGACATTCAGAGACTTGTCCCAAAACCACTCCTGTGTTGTCTTGGCTGTGTGCTTAGGGTTGTTGTCCTGTTGCAAGATGAACCTTCACCCCAGTCTAAGGTCCTAAGTGCTCTGGAGAAGGTTGTCATCAAGGATCTCTCTGTTCTTTGCTCTGTTCATCTTTGCCTCAATCCTGACTAGTCTCCCAGTCCATGCCACTGAAAAACATCCCCACAGCATGATGCTGCCACCACCGTGCTTCACCATAGGGATGGTGCCAGGTTTCCTCCAGATGTGATGCTTGGCATTCTAGGAAGAGTCTTGGTGGTTCCAAACTCCTTCCATTTAAGAATGATGGGGCCATTGTGTCCTTGGGGACCTTCAATGCTGCAGACATTTTTTGGTACCCTTCCCCAGATCTGAGCCTCGACACAATCCTGTCTCGGAGCTCTACGGACAATTCCTTCGACCTCATGGCTTGGTTTTTGCTCTGACATGCACTGTCAACTGTGGGACCTTATATAGACAGGAATGTGCCTTTCCAAATCATGTCGAATTAATTGAATTCACCACAGATGGACTCCAATCAAATTGTAGAAACATCTCAAGGATGATCAATGGAAACAGGATTCACCTGAGCTCAATTTCGAGTCTCATAGCAAAGGGTCTGAATGTAAATAAGGTATTTCATTTTTCTTTTATGCAAACGTCTAAAAGCCTTTTTTCGCTATGTCATTATGGGGGTTTTGTAGATTGCTGAGGAAAATGAATTTTAGAATAAGGCTATAACGTAACAAAAAAAAGTCAAGGGGTCTGAATACTTTCCGAAGGTACTGTATGTCATTTAATTTAAAGCGTAAAAAATAACTGTAAATATCATTGAGTGGACCTTTAAAGATGCCTATTATTTATTACCACAGCCAATTAGGATGTCACTAGCACTATCAATCCTTCTCTATATGTGAGGGTGAAGTTTCAGAGGTGTTTCACATTTCAACCCGAAGTTTAGTTTCAGAGCCAAATAAGATCAGATTTCAAGATGTCAGTGCCCATTGGTTGGGTCTGCCTGCCTGGTTGCTGTCAGCCTCTTACGGGATATGAATATTTAACACATCTGGTCATCTATGGTGGGAAGGTGTGTGTGTTATCGTGGGAGGGATGTGTGCTTGGATTACCCAGATTGTCCACATCCCATAAATCCCCATCCTACCCATGCTGCCTAAGTGTGGGCCGCTGTACACTGCCTGTCTGCCTCCCACTGGGGTCTGATGGATCCTCTGCTGCTCGCTCACTCCCTCCCTCCAACCGATGCCTCCCTGGGTTTAGGGCATCAATATCATGGGGGATACATTTAACTGGGAGAAAGATGATTGGATAGATGGGTGGGTTTTTACAGGGAGAGAGATGATTGGGTAGATGGGTAGATGGTGGGGTGCAGAATGGTAGAAAGATAGACTACTGCCCTCCCTTCCCCTCCCCTGGTGGGCTATTTGCTGATTTGAATATTCAGAAGCTCTGTGCTATCATTTTCAAGGAGCGCATAATGCAGAACTGGAGCACTTGTGACTGTTATGCAATGGTGTTGGTGTACATTAAGCACAGTGTGTGTGTGTGTGGGAAGTAACGGGGGATGTCCAGTGGCTGTCCAGAAGGGAACCAAGCAATCTGTTCCTCTGCAGCATCAATCCATCTCGCTCTCTCGTTCTCTTGTTCTTGCGCTCACTCTCTCTCTCAATCACTCTCTCTCTCTGGCCTTTTCTCAATTGGATTTGTTCAACTCCTGTGTCCTCTCTGGCCTCCTTTTGAAAAAGGTCAAAGGTAATCGAGGCGAGGCGGTGACGACGGAAGGTGGATGAAAATGTGCTTGTATGAAATGAGACTCAATCGCGTGTCATCAGGCAAATTATGTTTACAGGGTGGAATCCCAAAGCAAATGTATAATTAAGTTATAAAAAAAATTGTAGCTAGTTGTGCAAGACATTTTATAGATACAGTGAGGGAAAAAAGTATTTGATCCCCTGCTGATTTTGTATGTTTGCCCACTGACAAAGAAATGATCAGTCTATAATTTTTATGGTAGGTTTATTTGAACAGTGAGAGACAGAATAACAACAAAAAAATCCAGAAAAACGCATGTGAAAAATGTTATAAATTGATTTGCATTTTAATGAGGGAAATAAGTATTTGACCCCTGTTCAATCAGAAAGATTTCTGGCTCCCAGGTGTCTTTTATACAGGTAACGAACTGAGATTAGGAGCACACTCTTAAAGGGAGGGCTCCTAATCTCAGTTTGTTACCTGTATAAAAGAAACCTGTCCACAGAAGCAATCAATCAATCAGATTCCAAACTCTCCACCATAGCCAAGACCAAAGAGCTCTCCAAGGATGTCAGGGACAAGATTGTAGACCTACACAAGGCTGGAATGGGCTACTGAAATCCTGCAGCGCCCGCAAGGTCCCCCTGCTCAAGAAAGCACATATACATGCCCGTCTGAAGTTTGCCAAAGACCATCTGAATGATTCAGAGGACAACTGGGTGAAAGTGTTGTGGTCAGATTAGACCAAAATGGAGCTCTTCGGCATCAACTCAACTCACTGTGTTTGGAGGAGGAGGAATGCTACCTATGACCCCAAGAACACCATCCCCACCGTCAAACATGGAGGTGGAAACATTATGCTTTGGGAGTGTTTTTCTGCTAAGGGGACAGGACAACTTCACCGCATCAAAGGAACGATGGCGGGGCCATGTACCATCAAATCTTGGGTGAGAACCTCCTTCCCTCAGCCAGGGCATTGAAAATGGGTCGTGGATGGGTATTCCAGCATGACAATGACCCAAAACACACGGCCAGGGCAACAAAGGAGTGGCTCAAGAAGAAGCACATTAAGGTCCTGGAGTGGACTAGCCAGTCTCCAGACCTTAATCACATAGAACATCTGTGGAGGGAGCTGAAGGTTCGAGTTGCCAAACGTCAGCCTCAAAACCTTAATGACTTGGAGAAGATCTGCAAAGAGGAGTGGGACAAAATCCCTACTGAGATGTGTGTAAACCTGGTGGCCAACTACAAGAAACGTCTGACCTCTGTGATTGCCAACAAGGGTTTTGCCACCAAGTACTAAGTCATGTTTTGCAGAGGGGTCAAATACTTATTTCCCTCATTAAAATGCAAATCAATTTATAACATTTTTCACATGCGTTTTTCTGGATTTTTTTGTTGTTATTCTGTCTCTCACTGTTCAAATAAACCTACCATTCAAATTATAGACTGATCATTTCTTTGTCAGTGGGCAAACGTACAAAATCAGCAGGGGAACAAATACTTTTTCCCCTTACTGTAAAAGGATAAGTGGCATATCGTTTTTAAATGTTTGCATGCTTTTCTCCTTCGAGAAAACAATAGCTGATTCCAAGGGGGTGTGGCAGATTTCAAAACCCTTCTGCAAAGGACTCAGGTAGGATACATTTGTGCATCCTCGCCAAAAGGAGGCTATTGAGGAGGGGAGGACTGTCTTCCGTTTGCCTACTAATGAATTGACGCTCTTTTCGACCACTAGACCCTTATCGGTTTCCAGGTCACGAAGTAGAGAGTTCGGAGTAAAGGCCCATGTCTCTGTCTTCTCTCCCCCCCCTCTCTGTATGTGTGTGCGTATGTGTACAGTGCATGTGGAGTGCAGACGGTGTGATGCAGTTCAAAGCTCCGGTATCTAACATTGCCTACCTCCGCCTCATGCTGAAGCTATATGTGTTGTGAATTGTTAACTGCATTTAGGATCTATGGTGCTTCTCTCTCTGCACATTCCCCCTGACTATCCCACTGCAACGTGCCAAGTTTATTGATGGGCTGGGGAAAGGAATGGAATTTCAATCGACGTTTTAAAAGGGTTATTAGGGAGCACAAAAAAAGATGGATACCTGCACACTGTTGAATGCTCCTGCAGTTTTATTATTAAATGTTTTATTTTAATGTTTTCGTCGGGCATCGAATATGTTGGGAATATTATATGTTGAGGCCTTTCATCTTTCATCCTAAAAAACCTGCATCTTCATATAAGTGTTCGGTGACCTGCTGTCCTGGTTTTGGTAGTCACAAAGTAGTATGAGTGCTGATCTAGGATCAGTTTAGCCTTATAGATAATAATGAGTAAGATTATATGGACGGAGGGACCTGATCCTAGATCATTGCTTTTGAATAGGGGCCTTGCTATGTTCTCCTCTCTGCCCTGTTATCCTGGATTTGGTCCAGACCTGAATATAGGTCCTGGTTATGCTCCAGACCTGCTATGTTTAGCCAATGCCAGGCCCAGGAGGCCAGTGGGCACCACCAGCCAGCCAACAACCCAGTCCATGTGTAGGCTGTAGATAGGCACTGTGGCTGGCCACCAAAATATTTGTGCTGCTGAGGGATGACGGTTTTTGTAACTGGAGCGAGAACTTTGTTTTTAGTGTGGGAAAGGAAACAACACCTTTTTGCACCATCAAAGGTGTGACTCCATGTCCATTTGTGTGCTTTTCTCTCCTCCTATAAGAGATGGTGAATAGGTGAAATGTTCCTCTGTCAGCTCCATACGTGGAAACAACGTTGACTCAATCAGTGTGTGCCAAGTTGGAACCCACACGAGCCACAACTTGAAAGCAAGTCTGATATTTTTTACATAAAAAAATACAGTAGATCCTCTCTTTAATCTGCACAGACACACTATACCTGGACTACTATTTTTACACACCAACTCAGGAACCCTTTGGGAGTGTGATGGTTTTCCATTGATAGTCACATTTCTGACATTGCCTGCTTATGGGGGTTGTAGGTGTGTCTCTTTGACATGGTAAGCCTCTCTCCCACCCTCCCATATCTCACACATCCTTACACCCTAGCTTGGGTCAAAAGGAGAAAGAGGGGCTATGGTCGGATAAACTTCAAACACCTGAGAGTTGCATGAGAAGAGAGATGGGAGAGCGAGCTCACAGACACTCACTCTCCTCTAGTCAGATCTTTTCCTCTCTTATTCTTCTTCTCTCATTGATCCTCTTGGCTCTCTGCACCTTTACACTTCAACACATTCTTCCCCCTCCAGATATCACAGTGCGGTGCCAAGACGTGGTGGAGCACAGTGTGGAGCTGAGCATATCTATCATATCACTCACTATACAGAATAGGAGGGGTGTTGAGTAGGGATAAGAGCCACGGAATGAAATAGAGTACTATGTAACAATATATACCGTATATACAGTCATTACCTAATTTATTGGCATCCTTGATAAAGACGAGCAAAATAGTGTTTAAATTAAACAAATACTGAGCTATATTCGATGCTGACATTTAAAAAAATATACAGTACCATCAAAAGTTTGGACACACCTACTCATTGCAGGGTTTTTCTTTATTTTTACTATTTTCTACATTGAAGAATAATAGTGAATACATTACAACTATGAAATAACACATATGGAATCATGTAGTAACCAGAAAAGTGTTAAACAAGTCAAAATATATTTTATATTTGAGATTCTTCAAAGTAGCCACCATTTGCCTTGATGACAGCTTTGCACACTCTTGACAAAGCTGAAGTGCTCAGAATATGTGGGAACTCCTTCAAGAATGTTGGAAAAGCATTCCAGGTGAAGCTGGTTGAGAGAATGCCAAGAGTGTGCAAAGCTGTCATCAAGGCAAAGGGTGGCTACTTTGAAGAATCTAAAATCTACAATTTGGTTACTACATGATTTCCTATGTGTTATTTCATAGTTTTGATGTCTTCAATATTGTTCTACAATGTAGAAAATAGTCAAAATAAAGAAAAACCCTTGAATGAGTTTGTGTGTCCAAAATTTTGACTGGTGCTGCTGTATATATATTTTATACTAATGTCATGGAAATTCTACACAGGGACACTCGAAGTCAATCTTAGGTGAATCATTCTTTATTATCAGCGCGCTGGAGAGGTTCCAACCAACTCAATGCACCAAGTAAACATGTCAATCAGGAGCTCTACCCGGGGCAGTTCCGTAAGTTATATTATATACAGTTATATTTGCATGATTTAGCTTATTCATCATTCATAATTTATGAATCATTAACGTTTGCTTCCTTCATTTGACCGACCAATACTGGGTCATGCATGTGACAGACCAATACCTCACGAGGCTTCTTCTCTCCAAGCTGAGACCTTGAAACTGAGATATCCTTTCTCAAAACAAAGTTCTGGGCATACTACCAAATTGCAGATACTGATAGTGAGAATTCGTTCAATCAGTTACTTGCATGAACAGAAATTGGTTAATAGATAAGCCCATGAATAGAACACAGAAACATAATATGTTCCACCAGAACTAATACTATTGTTCAGAGAAAAATATTTTGTTTAACAAGTAATTCAAAAAATGCAAAAAAGATACATGTCAATACTCCGGCACCCTCCTCTTGCGAGTATAATGGCGCTGAGCCTT
The DNA here is from genome assembly GCA_030435695.1 of Brachymystax lenok tsinlingensis. Lineage (NCBI taxonomy): Eukaryota > Metazoa > Chordata > Actinopteri > Salmoniformes > Salmonidae > Brachymystax > Brachymystax lenok. The sequence continues at coordinate 3,707,881 of CM059792.1, read as the reverse complement.
AAAAACATATGTTGTGATAAATTAACCATTATTTTGTGGATTTGTGTGCTTGGGGTACTTGCAGGAAGATCGACTTGCAGCCAAGTTTCAGCCTGGCAAGATGCAACCAGGTTTTTGGCTAAAATGTCCTGGTACTGGTTAAAGTTCATGATGCTGTTGACCTTAACAAGGGCCAGGACCAGTGGAACCAAAATAGCCTCATAACATGAAAGATCCACCACCATATTTTACAGTAAATATTGGATACTTTGCATCCTTCTTTCAACAGCAAACCACCACTGGTGTGCGTGGCCAAAGATATCTATTTTCATGTCATAGAGCTCTTTGGCCACGCACACCAGTGGATTCAATAGAACATAGTACTTTATAACAATTATTATACTGTATATCCATATGGGTTGAAAGGTTGTGGGGCTGTATGTACTCTTATCTACTGTCAACCCATGGGCTACAAGTGCTAAAAAACACTAAAATTCATTATAACATTCTGCCTGTTGTGCTGATTTTGGATGTCCCCATTGCCACGGTCTCTTTCCACCCCCTCATGTTGTGGGGACATTTGATAGTTTGATCGTTTTTGACATGATTCTCTGCCTCCCCCATTTCTATTCTGCCAGAGGTGCAACAGCCCACTAAGGATGAAATCAGTTGTCTGCCTGTAGCCAGGAAACAAATTGTCAAAAGTTGGCAAGGGAATGGTATTTGTGCTGGCAGGGATGGGTATTAATAATGTATTTTTAGTTAACATCCCTCCTTAATTTGACCCCTGTGTGTAGCCTGTAGCTCCTCTCCCACTCCAGATCCCCTGTAGGTTCTCTCCCCCACACCCCAGATTCCAGCGGAGCAGACCAACCCACGCCATGTGAGTCAAATAGAGCGAACAGGCCTTAGTGAATTTTAATAGTTTATTTTGGGCCTGGTAAGCAAGGGAGGCCAAGGGAGGCTAGGACAGTCAGGAACCAGGGGTCAGTGGAGCCCTGCTCAGTATTGATACACAGGTCACAGGTCATTGGTCTCTCACAGCACTCTGAAACCCCTCAGCTAAATGGGCACTGGACTGGTCGTTATCATGAGTTACTGTATGAATTCCATTAGTTGAATGTGTTTTACCCAGGATCAATTGCGATGTCGTAAAATGTATGATTTATTGATATATTGAATGGATTGAGACATTTCCAACAGGAAGGAGGGATAGAGGTTGCTAACTTGTTCACCCTGGATTTGACCAAATTCACAAGAGAATGATGATGAAGGTTTCTGGTAGAGAAGTGTTTTGTCATCACCAGGAGTTGACAGTAGATATCCAACTGGAATCTACCTAGACTGGAATCTCAACACTGATATCTCACTACCACCTCAACCGCATATCTCCAGCCCCATGAAGCAGCCATTGCCTGGCTCTGCTGGTTTGAGAGCCGTACGTACAGTGAAGGAAAAAGTATTTGATCCCCTGCTGATTTTGTACGTTTGCCCACTGACAAAGAAATGATCAGTCTATAATTTGAATGGTAGGTTTATTTGAACAGTGAGAGACAGAATAACAACAAAGAAATCCAGAAAAACGCATGTGAAAAATGTTATAAATTGATTTGCATTTTAATGAGGGAAATAAGTATTTGACCCCTCTGCAAAACATGACTTAGTACTTGGTGGCAAAACCCTTGTTGGCAATCATAGAGGTCAGACATTTCTTGTAGTTGGCCACCAGGTTTGCACACATCTCAGTAGGGATTTTGTCCCACTCCTCTTTGCAGATCTTCTCCAAGTCATTAAGGTTTTGAGGCTGACGTTTGGCAACTCGAACCTTCAGCTCCCTCCACAGATGTTCTATGGGATTAAGGTCTGGAGACTGGCTAGGCCACTCCAGGACCTTAATGTGCTTCTTCTTGAGCCACTCCTTTGTTGCCTTGGCCGTGTGTTTTGGGTCATTGTCATGCTGGAATACCCATCCACGACCCATTTTCAATGCCCTGGCTGAGGGAAGGAGGTTCTCACCCAAGATATTTGACTGTACATCGTCCCTTTGATGCGGTGAAGTTGTCCTGTCCCCTTAGCAGAAAATCACCCCCAAAGCATAATGTTTCCACCTCGTTGTTTGACGGTGGGGATGGTGTTCTTGGGGTCATAGGCAGCATTCCTCCTCCTCCAAACACGGCGAGTTGAGTTGATGCCAAAGAGCTCCATTTTGGTATGATATGACCATATGACCACAACACTTTCACCCAGTTGTCCTCTGAATCATTCAGATGTTCATTGGCAAACTTCAGACGGGCATGTATATGTGCTTTCTTGAGCAGGGGGACCTTGCGGGCGCTGCAGGATTTCAGTCCTTCACGGCGTAGTGTGTTACCAATTGTTTTCTTGGTGACTATGGTCCCAGCTGCCTTGAGATCATTGACAAGATCCTCCAGTGTGGTTCTGGGCTGATTCCTCACTGTTCTCATGATCATTGCAACTCCACGAGGTGAGATCTTCCATGGAGCCCCAGGCCGAGGGAGATTGACAGTTCTTTTGTGTTTCTTCCATTTGCGAATAATCGCACCAACTGTTGTCACCTTCTCACCAAGCTGCTTGGCGATGGTCTTGTAGCCCATTCCAGCCTTGTGTAGGTCTACAATCTTGTCCCTGACATCCTTGGAGAGCTCTTTGGTCTTGGCCATGGTGGAGAGTTTGGAATCTGATTGATTGATTTCTTCTGTGGACAGGTGTCTTTTATACAGGTAACAAACTGAGATTAGGAGCACTCCCTTTAAGAGTGTGCTCCTAATCTCAGCTCGTTACCTGTATAAAAGACACCTGGGAGCCAGAAATCTTTCTGATTGAGAGGGGGTCAAATACTTATTTCCCTCATTAAAATGCAAATCAATTTATAACATTTTTCACATGCGTTTTTCTGGATTTTTTTGGTGTTATTCTGTCTCTCACTGTTCAAATAAACCTACCATTAAAATTATAGACTGATCATTTCTTTGTCAGTGGGCAAACGTACAAAATCAGCAGGGGATCAAATACTTTTTTCCATCACTGTACCTAGCACTGAGAGGCATTACACTACAATACGTACAGTATCTCAGCTTGAAGCCTGAGTATGCCTGGTACTGTTTAGCTAGTTAGCTAGCTACGTACACACACACACACTCTCTTGCCTTTCTTGCACTAACACTTGCTCTTGTCTCTTTTTACTAGGACTGACTTTTTTGATGTCTATATACTTTATTGAGGAAAAATGTACTTAAGCCTACTAATGACTGTGATTTGTGGTTGTCTTGCCTAGCTAACTTGAATGCACTAAATGCTATCAGCGGAATAACATCTGACTGTTATGAATACTATATACGGTACATATATTTGATATGCGTATCTGTGCGTACTTTACTGTGTATACTACTCATGGACATAAATCAGATATGTGTATCAGGGAGGAGTGGGCCCAGAGGGAGCAATGCTGTGAATGCTCTGTCTGTCTGTGTGTGCGTGTGTGCGTGCGTGCGGAGAGAGACACAGAGAATTATCCTTTGATTTGTTCGATTTTCAAATTATTTCATGTATCACATTTTCAAAAAAAGGTTGATAACCTGCAGGTAGCCTAGTGGTTAAGAGTGTTGGGCCAGTAACTGTAAGGTCCCTGGTTCAAATCCCTGAAACAACTAGGTGAAAAATCTGTCAATATATCCTTGATCAAGACACTTAAACCTAATTGCTCCTGTTAAATTGCCAGAAAAATTTAACCACTGGGGCTTATAACCATAAGCATGAAAATTCAGATCTAAAATCCAGCCCTGGTGTCAAGTGCACAGCAGACCTACTGTATTCCCTGACTCTGCCTGGGAGCTTCATACACACTGGAAGCAGAATGATATATGCCAGGTGAGTAAACTCTTACATTCAGCTTAATTATGAGTCTACAGCTGTCTAACAGGCAGACAAGAGCTGTGTTGTATTTTATAGTAGGGGGAAGTTAGTAATTACTCTAAGAGTTTGTAGCCTCGGAAAGAAGCTATTTCTTTAGCTGTTAAAGTGATGTCTACAGTCAGACAGGCATATCTCTCTATTGAGCCCCATATGACATGAATAAGATTATTTCTCTCCCACTAACACACACGCACGCACACATACTCTGAGAGGCCTTGTCAGAGTGACTTACATTGGGTCTAGATGGGAAACACAACATGAATGATGGGGACCAGAGTAGTTAAGAGATGATGAGAAAAGCAGGTGGCAGGAAAAGGACTATGTTGATCATCAAAGCACACTTATTCAGCGCACTTAGGAATGCTAGTATAACTTGAAATAACAATATGAAAATGTTTAAATAATATCATATATCAAATGTGCTGCTCTGTTCTGGGCTAACTACAGCGTAGCTATGTCCTTCTTTGCAGCACTGGGCCATATGACTGGACAATATTTAAGATAAGATCAAACTAGAGCCTGCAGGACTTGCTTTGTATTGTGTGGTGTCTCTTTATCACAGACAGACCTCTTTCCATCTTTATAACCATTGAATCAATATGTTTGGACCATGACAGTTTAAAAATCGAAGGTAACACCAAGTAATTTACTCTCCTCAACTTGCTCAACAGCCACACCATTCATTACCAGATGCCAGTGGCAGGTCATTTGTAAAAATAGAGTAGAGGGCCAAGAGAGCTGCCATGCTGGGGTACACCACACTTTACATGTTTAACATTAGAGAAGCTTCCATGAAATAAATAACTGTGTTCTATTAGATAGATAGCTCTGAATCCACGATATGGCTGAGGTTGAAAAGCCATAACACATACGTTTTGTCAACAACAGGTTATGGTCTATAATAGCAAAGGCTGCACTGAAATCTTTTTATTATCAATTTCTTTCAACCAATCATCTGCCATTTGTGTCAGTGCAGTACATGTTGAGTACTACCATCCTCAGTAGCTTTCCAACTAAGATTTCAATCCCAGGAGTTTTGTCGTTATTGCTCGATAACAGTAATGTTGACTCAAAAAAGTACAAGTACAAGCTACTAAATTACAGTAACAAGAGTTTTTGTAATTCGTTACTTCCACCCCTGGATTCATATTATACTTCACCTTGTGCTAAAAATAGAATCTTCAGAGCTAATCTTCAGAGCCAACCATTAGAGTTCACTTCTGACCAAGTCAAGCAAGAGTTCATTCAAACTCAATGTTCTAGAGTTCAAGCTCAGCGACGTTCATTCACATACAGTATCTAACCATCTATTTACACACAACACTGAACTCAAAGCAGCCTAAAACCAAAAGGAACATTGATAATACTGTTTCATTAATTGGGCAGACAAAGAGCCGCAGACTGTGAAAGGGAGGAGGAGGACATATTCTTCTTGTCTTCCCACACATGTTCTGTATACATTAAAGAATGCAGCAGTGACCGCAGATGGAAGGGACCAGATAAGAGCAGAGTCAGCTGCTTGTTCATGCAGTGTAGACTGAAAGTCACAGGCAGCACCTCTATGCCACATACTGTATGATAGTTGGTTGGTTCTTCAGGGCTTAATGCTCATTCACACCAGGCTGGATAGGAAGGTCATGGCACACTGAGTAGCTCAACTACTGTATGTATGTATGGATACATAGCCTGCAACCCTTGTTGTGGATCTACTCATTATCTGCAGTACATCTCAGTATATCTCATCATCATCTCATCATCGGCCTTGGCAAGGAAAACAGGTACTCCAGCTGATTGGCTGTTTTTTAGGCAATTGAGAAATAAATGTACTGCAGCTGTCAAAAGGGCAAAATCTAATTACTTCCTTAACGCTATGACAGATTCTGCAGGAGATCCTGCAAAATTCTGGAAAACCGTTAATTCACTGAAACGGGGAAATTCTGCTGTTTCTCCTGTATTTTAAGTGGTAAAAATGATATTTGTGATGCTTTTAATAAGCATTTTATCTCTGCTGGTTTTTTATTTGAAAGGACAAGTGGCCATTGTGGTACTGGCCAGTTAGTTGATTTTTCGTCTTGCTTTTCAACCGTTACTCTGAAAAATGGTAACCCTGTTTTTAGTTTCCAGAAAATAACTGAAGCAGAGGTTCTAGCTGCCCTGTGTGCCATTGATACTAAGAAATCTCTGGGCGCGGACAATTTAGACCCGTACTTACTTAAGTGTGCTGTACCTATCATTGCTGGTTCAGTGACACACATTTTTAATCTAACATTAAGCACAGGAAATATCCCTAAGGTGTGGAAAGCAGCTTTTGTTCTGCCATTACATAAGGGAGGTGACGGTAGTGATTTGGATAACTATCGACCCATCTCTAGGCTCCCTTGTCTGGCAAAGATTCTAGAATCTTTAGTTAACAAACAGTTACAATCTTTTCTTTCTGCTAACAGTATTCTTAGCACCAATCAATCTGGTTTTAGATCTAAACACAGTACCACATCGGCCACTCTGCTTGTTGTAAATGATATTGCAAATGCCTTAGATGATAGAAAGCATTGTGCTGCATTGTTTGTGGATTTGTCAAAAGCTTTTGACACTGTAGACCATGCTATCCTTTTGAGTAAGCTGTCATCTATAGGACTGGGCACTGATGCCTGCCGATGGTTTTATGACTATCTTAAAGATAGAACTCAGGCCGTCATGGTCTACGGGGTCAAGTCTGACCCATTACAGTTACTTAAAGGGGTCCCTCAGGGTTCAATAATTGGCCCACTATTGTTCTCAATATATATAAACAACATTGGTGATGATGTCAGATATTGTAATTTCCATTTATATGCAGATGACACAGTGATGTACTCAACAGCGGACCAAGCTTTAATGCAGTTGGAGTCTGATTTTAGGATATTACAGGAGTCTCTTTTACAGCTTAAACTTGTTTTAAACGCTAAGAAAACAAATGTCATGCTTTTTTCTAGGTCTAACCTCTCAGTTAGAAACACTTTTGTAATCACTAGCTTGGATGGTACTCAAATCAAACAGGTCTCTGCATATAAATATTTAGGGGTATGGTTAGATGATAGGCTCTCTTTTAAAAAACATGTTACTGAATTGGGAAAAAAGCTCAAATTCAAGATAGGGTTCCTTTACAGAAACAGGGCTTGTCTGTCCTCCGTAAATAGGAAACAAATTGTGCAGGCTACTTTTATGTCCGTTTTAAATTATGGTGATATTATTTATATGCATGCATCGGCAAATATATTAAAACCACTGGATGCTATTTACCATTGTGCACTCAGGTTTATCACCGGTGATAGTTACAAAACTCATCACTGTATCATATATCAACATGTGGGTTGGGCCTCTCTATCTGTGAGGCGAGAGCAACATGCTCTTTTGTTTATTTATAAAGCACTTCTTTTAAAACTACCTCCATATATATCATCATTAATTTTAATTAGATATACAAATTTTATGACCAGATCACAGATGTGGATTATATTAGAAACTCCTGCGGTCTCCACAGAGTTGGGAAGGACTGCCTTCAGTTCCTTTGCACCTTATTTATGGAACAAACTGCAGATCAAACTTAAGCTAGCCACTCTGGTGTCCCTTGCCCATTTTAAAAATATGATGGAGGATCAATATGATGTTGTCTGTGATTGTTTCTGTTGAATGTGGTTGAATGTGTCTTTGTTTTGTATGTTTTGAAATGTTCTTGTCTGTATGCCTAGAACTGTACATGTCAACATGTTTACACAGGGAACAGCCGTAAAAGAGATCCAGGTCTCAGTCTGTTTTCCCTGTTAAAATAAAGATTAAAAAAAAAAGAAAATTTGAAAAAAGAGGAGCACAAATAATCATATATTTTCTAATCACAACATGCATTATATATTATAAACTGGGTGGTTTGAGCTATATTTTATAATTTGGCAACCATAAACAACAGTCAACTTGGTTTCATATGAATAGCCTTCAGTATAGAAGTGTCTCTTCTCTATCCAACTAGCCATCTTAAATCCTGATATTGTGAACTCATTTATCTCCTCAAAAGAATAACATTTCTCAAGACAGGCGTTATGTCATGGCTTGGCATACAGTAGCTTTACACAGATATTATGTGGAAAAACTCAATGTCAAAACCATAAAACGGTATGAGGATTTGATTTGTACTGTAAATGTATAACGTAGAATAAAAAGGGTTTGCTTTCTTTTTGTTTGCTCATTTGGTTTTTCCACGTTGTGTGAACTAACCTGACATTGCCACAGGGGTTCCGTGATGAAAAATGACTCATCTGTCTGCTTGATTGTGACTTTTTGGAATGAGAACGGCTGGAACCCATCACAAGTGCTTCCATCGTTCCCCAACCTCTCCTCATCTCTTTCCTCAATGAACCTCCAGTAATTCGTAGTGCTTTTAGTTCTGTTTTTGTATTTCATTCTGTTTTGTTTGTTTCTATTTTTAGACCTGACCCTGTGTTTGATGCTGCCTGTGAAGAGGGAGAGGGGGAAGTATTAACTGTGTCCTTTGGAATAGTGGAGAATTTATTAAGTTAATTTCCCTTTCTGATAACTCATACTGTATACTGTATGTGGGTCCTTCCACAAAAAACGTACTAACAGAGGTATTGGACTTTCCTCATGAAAAAAAAAATCCAGTGTTATATTCTCATTCGTTTTTCAAGGCGTAATTCAACTGAAACCTAGAAGGGCCTCCTACTATGTAATGTAAGGCTACAACAGGGTTTCAAGCTTTTCACCTGATTCCAGTCTCTTATTGTGAGTTATTAAGCTGTTGCTTGAGAACTGTATTGAATTTGACTTCATGTCTGAGAGCTCTCAGCAGTATGTCTTAAAACAGCATGATGTTAAATCTATAGCAGCATTCAATGCACCACTCAATGAAACAATAATGGAATGATTGGTTAAGATAACACTAACACACACTCTTCCAATATCCTATGGAATAGAAAACCAAATCACAGTAAGGTCCTGAGAAAGATCTATGTTAAATCTCTTTTAGACTCTCTTCTAAATGAATATGCGTAGGTTTGTTCTATAGGGCGCTATACGGTTTAGCAGAGGTGTGTTTGCTCTTTATTAGGCAGAGGTATATCCCTGTGTTCCTCAGCTGGGTTTATTTCTGCAGTGTGGAGCCTCAGCAGGTTGAGAGGAGATGAGCGGCAGCAGGGAGTGTGCCAACGCAGCACAGAGAGGTGAGACATTCACAGTGGAGGTGTAATGATGGCAGAGGGCAGATACTACACCACCATACAGTATTACCCTGTCTCTACTGTATAGGAGGAGGGGAGTGGATGGTCAGCAATATACAACTCTGTTATGGGGAGGGGCTCAGACAGCAATACTCCTTTTCATATTTCATTACGACCTCGGTCTTCTCTTTTCTTCTCTTCTCTCCTCTTCTCTTCTCAAGGGATGTTGTATCAATATTGAGATAATGATGCGTAATTACTGTATTCTGTGATGCAGTATCTGTCCCTGACGTGTTCTGTGTAAAAGCAGGCTGGACGCCCTGGACCCGAGCTAGCTCTTATATTACAGCCTGTTCTCTCAAACTATGGTCTGTGGATGAGAGGGAGGGACTGTGTGTTGGATTACAGGACTAGAGAGCTGTTACTAAACCTGTCCTCAAGTCATTAGCTGGCGAGTGCACTTTGTCTCCGGTCAGTTCTGTTATTGTGTCTGATAAACACTCTCATTGGAAAATGTCAGTTGTGTAAAGTACTTAAGTAGTACATTTTTTTTTTTTTCCTTAAGTAGTTTTTGGGGGGTATCTGTACTTTACTATTTATATTTTTGACAACTTTTACTTTTACTTCACTACATTCCTAAAAAAAATTATGTACTTTTTACTCCATACATTTTCCCTGACAGCCAAAAGTACTCATTACATTTGGAATGCCTAGCAGGACAGGAACATTTTCAAATTCACACACATCCCTGGTCATCTCTACTGCCTCTGATCTGGCAGACTCACTAAATACATACGCTTCATTTATAAATTGTGCCTGAGTGTTGGCTATCCGTAAAAATAAAAACACAAATTGTGCCGTCTGGTTTGCTTAATATAAGGAATTGTTAATTATTTATAGTTTTACTTTCAACACTAAGTATATTTTAGCAATTACATTTACTTTTAATACTATATTTAAAGTATATTTAAAACCAAAGACTTTTACTCAAGTAGTATTTTACTAGGTGACTTTCACTTTTACTTTAGTTATTTTCTATTAAGGTACCTTTACTTTTACTCAAGTATGATAATTAGGTATGTTTCCACCTCTGGAAAATGTTCTGTTATTCTTCCCAACCCTCAGGGATAATCCATACCATTATTATCTGCTTACGGAAGCAAGCCAGTAACGATTTTGCCTTGTTAAGTCAGTATATGTAAATCTACAGACGTAATAATACATAATATTATGTAATAAAATGAATAGACCTTTTTAAATTTGTTAGGAGTGACCTAAATTTATGTTGGCACAAAGACATAAGATATGTCCATTTTTAGCTTGGCAAATAAACTAATTGGAATCTCGGATCTGTTTTTTTACTGTGGGTATTTGCTCAGGCCTTTGACCACATGTGTGTGTGGAGTAAGCTATATATTGTATGTGTGGTAGTACACTTGTATTTGTTAGAGTCAGATGTGGACAAGGTGTACCTAAAATTACTCAGTGTGTTGTCAAAGGATTCTATTCTGTAGGTTACAGTGGAAAATAACACATGGAATTTCCAGGAGAGCTGACTGGAGTGCTGTGTGTGTCTCTCTGTTTCCTGTCTACACCCTAGTGTAGACAGGAAACCTAGTGTAGCTATGTCACCCTAACTACCCTTCGGTCAAGGACATATAAATACTATGGTTGAACGTCAACATTCGGACATATTTCTAATGAGATATGTCTGCAAATGATACAACACTGAACGGTTTGGCCTTTTACTCCCTCCCTCCCTTTCCAGGCAAAAATTGTATTGACACTGTATATGTATGTAGATCTGGGGAAAAAAGTCCCTCTGTGTGCACCAGGTTGACACGTTCACTTTCTGTGTTGTATCTCAGCTAGTGTGTCTTTGACTGAACCACACAGTACAGTGACCACAGGCTTACCTAAACTCATGAACCAAATAATCTCTGTCAGTGCCTTAGCATAGAGCTGTGTTGCCTGGCTACATGGTCAGTACACCTCACTGAACAATACAGGGCTTCATTGATTCAATGCTCCAAACTCAGCCATACTCTCTCTCTTACCTAGTTGGCCATGATTAAAATCAAGCCTTTGTGAGTCTGTCTCCCACTAAAAAAGAGAGGGAAAAAAAATCACCCCATAGCAAAATAGGTTCCTTGGCCCACTCCCCTTCCTGGGATCCTTTCTAAATGGGCCTATGCATTACCTTCCTTTCAGGTGTCCTGGCCGTCTACTCTTCCTTGTCTGGTGTATGTTTAAAGATACACAACTGTGTGAGGGAGCCTTTAAAGGGTACTGGGCTCTGTTCTGAATGTTGGCTCATACTAAATGGCGCCATGTAATCTAATTTGACTACTTCTGAAGAGAAATGACTAGTCAACTCATGTGATTCAACTGATTCTTAATGGTGATACTGTTATTGTTTGTCATCTGCCTTCACTGTCAAAGATATTTTGAAAGATAAAATATATCTTCAAAGAAAAAAAAAAGAAAAAGCAGGAAACACACGAGAATCGGATGCAAATGACGACGCTGTGATATACTTTGATTAAATACGTTTATTTGATCATTTACATATAGGTGTACATTTCATATCACCCCAAGAGAGTGTCACAGTTAAGTTCTAGAATAATTTTGTTGTTCGCTTGTATTTTCTTTTTCACTTATTTTTAACACAGTTATTCTAAAAATAAAAATAACCTCTGTTTTCTGCTCAACATCAGAAATAGGCCTCTTTTTACATGATTCTTGTATGACAAGAAAGAGCACATTCTCAATACATCACTCCTGTGATTATTCAAATAGAATTACTCCATACAAATTATGTTTTTACTTCTAAAAGGATATTTTACCTAAATGATATAAATTTGGAATTGTGTGAACCTCCATTCATAACACATCCAAACAAAACTATGTGCCCCTCTACTGTTGTTCTAAGACAGAATGCCAGCATGAAAGTGTTCTGTGCTCTGTGGGAGAGTGTTCTACAGAGTTCTATAAAATGTGTGAAGTGGATTCTAAAACAACATGCCAGTTATGGGTTACAAATAAATCCCTGAATATCACCTTCTCAATCAAATGAAAATTAACGTGCAAAATACTTTGATTTGTTGGTCTAGAAAAAGAAGCGCAACGAAAATGTAGAAAGTACAAAATGAAGTATTGAGCAATAGAGCATAGAACAATACTTTGTTATAAAATGGTTAACAATGCAGTTACCTGTGTATGTGTTTGTGTGTGTCTGTGCGTTTGCGTGTGTGTGATATCCAATTCATGATCACAGTAAACACAAGGATTCTCAGTGATGTAAAAAGGTATTGTGTTGTTTCATTGCAATACAATATGATGAACATATACGTAGGAGCCTTTCTTAACCCAAAGAGACAATAAAGTGTATACTTAAGGGTATACTTAAAACATCAACTTCCCTTTACAGATTATTCTTCAATCTTCATTAACAAACAAATAAATACATTGCATCCAAGCCATCATTTACAATATATTAAAATTGCTGCATAATATAGCTATATATCTCTATTGCAGTCATATATAAAACTAATTTGTATAAAAAGAAAGTCCATAAAAGAAAGAAAAGAAAGATAATAAACTTTATTAAGATGATGTTGCTGAGTAAACACATCAGGTCGGATAGAATCACATTCAGAGAGCTCTCCTCCTCACAGTTTATGTCTGCTTCTGAAATAATACCCTATTCCTTATATAGTGCACTACTTTTGATCAGAGCCCTATGGGCCCTGGTCAAAAGTAGTGCACTTGATAGGGTACCATTTGGGTCACAGATCTAGTGAGGGAAGCTGAGACAAATTAACTGGCAATAGAGACACATCCATCATCCCACGACCCCCCCCTCCCCTCACACACACCAAGCCAAGATGAGTCAGACCCATACGTTACTACACAATAACCATTTCAAAGCCTATCCGATGAATTCAATCTATCGCCTTAAGTTCTACAAGGTGCTTTCCTTTCAATAGAAAATATGAAACCACATATTCCTTTTGTAGAGTTGTGTGTTGGAGAAAAGTTGCTTTCGTTGCGTTGTAAAGTACAGAATTCGTCCTAAAAATTATTATTGTCTTTCTCTTTGACATATTATGTTAGAGTAGATTGCATGATATTGCATAAACTGTCAAATATGATGCCCAAACTGATGCATAGAATGATCTATTAGTGTATGACAGAGGCAGTAAAGCATATTCTCCATTGTGTACATAGTGAATTAGAGACAAAAGTGTATTTCCTTTTGTATCCAATGAAAGCAGTGCTTTTTTCCAATGCCACAACTCCTAGTCCCCATTTGAGGGTGAATAAGGGTAAAAACTCCTCCAATTTAACCTGGGCAATATGATGCCTTTCGAAGGGTTTGATTTCTGTGGCTAATTAACTTATGACTACAACTGACTGAGGCTCCCTCTCTTTTAAGGGTCCTTTTCTTTCCAGGAATGGGATATCCACAAGGGGTAAAATAATCCCTGTGTGTGGACAAAGACAGCTATTGTGACTGGTTGAGGATAGTGAATCTTATCCACCATTAAAAGGTGCCACTGTCACTCTCTTTCAATGTGGGTGGTGTATCCAGTCCGGAACTTCAAATCCAACCATCTGAGATAAATTTGTTAAAAGGAACATTGTTCACAGATAGGGCCAATGCATGCTAGGCTCCTTCTCCCACTGTATAGAATGCATTGCTCCCTTCAAAGCAGGGTAAAAACAAGTATATCGTTCACCCCTTCAAAACTGCTTCTATAGGTTAAAATGGAGCAATTACATTTTTTGGAAATAAAAACATTTACATTAGAATAACTATAAAACATGTACTACTCCAGTGTCCTTTCATCAATGAGCTGGGGAGGTATACCTTAAGCCTACTGAAACAATCATAGGCAATCAAGAATAACCTCCAGTTTCATATCCAACATCACATAGTAGAATAAAAAATCTGTGATCACTTACTGAGTATGGTACGGTGTGGCCGGCACTGTTTTAATATAAGTGCTAAAAAGACATAGAAACAAAATATAACATGGAAGGGGGGATGAAAATAAAATAAAAACCTGCCTGCACTGTGTGTCATTTATGTATAAACTCAAAGTCTTAAGGCTGGCTGGATGGATCATCAGACCTGACTGTCATGGTGGATGTTCTCTATTGATACATGTTTTGGCCTGTAAGTGACTTCCTGGTTTTGATGGTTGTGGTGGTTGTTATAGTGACGGCGGTCAGCGCAAGAACCTCTGTGTGGTGGAATGTCATGATAATGCACTTGGTGCAGATTGACAGGCCATGTGACAGACAGACAGATGGACAGACAGACAGACAGGGCAGGTCCATGTTCAGTAGTATAGCACTGGGGGAGGGGCCAGGTGGTTCTGTGACTCGCTCTTACTAGACAACCCGAAAAGGTCAGAGGCCATCAGCTGCCGAGTCGATTGGCTGGCTTCAGCACACTGCTTTGTGTGATTGGCCAGTCCATGGAGTGGTGTGACAGAGGCTTCTATAGGGTCTATAGGGTTAAACAAAGCGCTCCCTCTTTCCAGTTATAAACAGTAACAGCCTCCACACAACATGCTGAATAAGAAAAGTGATGATGAGGTGGTGATGAAGAGGACAAAGAAGTTAAAGGTGGATGGCTTGGGTATAAAGACGTGGATCAGCTGCCCCTCTCCCTCTCTTTCAACCTCCCTCGTTCAGCGCAGCATGCAGAGCCTCTGCTTCCTCCCAAGGACGGCCCCTCCTCAGGAGACCTGGAGAGATAGAGACATAAAGAAAGAGAGAGAGCGAAAGAGAAAGAGAGACAGAAAAGAGAGAGAGAGGAAATGGAGAGTGTGGTTAGGCTCTGGCCTCCCCACAGGATGTTCCCATGTAATTAGTGCTCCAGTGCTCCTCGGCTCGGCCATCTGTCTGGTGGCTCTGCTCTGCCTGCCTGGCTCTGGGTCGGCCTGGCTCTGCTCTGATACACCAACCCCGCTGGGAGCAGCTATGGACCACCACACTACTCTTCTCCACTCCATACAAACCTAAACACCACAAACACTGTCTGGTGGCTCTGTCTGGCTCTGCTCTGATACACTCGCTGCCTGCTGGGAATGATCCAGCAATAATGTACCTGTCCTTCACACCAAAACATGGCCACACTTGGGACCAGATAACCAGCTGATAGAGCTCTCCAAAGTCTACGTTAAAACATGAACACACGTTTGTGTTTACTCCCTCAATTTGTGCCACATCAACACCTTTAAACCTACTACACCGAAACAGATGTATTGGGGGATATTACACCTGTCTCACTCAGCCAAAATGTTTGTTGTTGGTGCCTTCCTCCTTGCTGAATTAGAGAAGTGTGTGCGCATGTGTGTGTGGATGCTCCAGCACTCTGCTGTGAACTACAATAGGATTAGAGCAGTAGAGCAGGGGGCTTGGCTGGTTGCTGTTCCAATGTTCCTCCCTCATAGTACCACCAGCCTCCCATCCACAACAAGAGTAATTACCTTAAACGCTGCAAGATTATAGGATTTCAGAGAACAATGTGTTTGTGTGTGTGTGTGTGTGTGCCACAAAGCTATAAATTGTGGTAATTATTTCCAATGATTGTCTTACACAATAAGGGGTTGGCAATAACATTCCCCTGGAAAGAAAGGATGTGTTGAAAACTGATACAGGCAGACTAGCTGGTGTAAGATATGTTTGCATTAGACACCAATAGAGGCTGCTGAGGGGAGGATGGCTCATAATAATGGCTTTAATGGAGCGAATGGAATGGCATCAAACACATGGAGATACAATTCCATCAATTCCGCTCCAGCCATTACTACGAGCCCGTTCTCCCCAATTAATGTGCCGCCAACCTCCTGTGTTAGACACAGCCCTACTGAAGCATGTGTGGAGTGGTGGAATTCTACAGCAGTATTCCAGAACTTGCACCTTCTCCAAAGCTCTTTTGGTTAACATCAGGGGGAAGTGACCAGGAGGAGGATTTAAGCAGGGACACATGCTGATCAGCCTGAGTGCTGCCCAAAAAATGCAATCAACCCGATTGGAGGGGGTGTTGCTCAGGAGGTGCAAATCATGGCAAAGGGAGGTTGGGAGGCAGCAAATAGACACAGAATGCCTTGACTTGGCTGGCTACATGCATCGTTTGCATACACCCAGCATGGTTTGGCTAGGCTTGACTGGCTACAATACCAGGGTTGGCTTGGCTGGGCAGAATGGATAGGCTGCACTACTTAGACCCACAAAACAGCTTGGTCATGAGTATAGATAGACACATTATGAGAAGACACACTAGGAGGGCAGTATCTTGGCTCACAGAACTGAATCTTGCGCGTGTGCTGGCTTCTCTTTGGCTGCTACATTTCATGGTAAAAATTTCAACGCGAGTCTAGGAGGGCAGAAATGTGGATCAAATTCACCTACATACCCCCACGTTAACCGAAAGGAAGAGCCCCTTCCATGGCCTCATGTCTGGGCTGGTGCCCTATGGAGGGTAGACCACGCTGGGGTGGGTGTACTACTACTATGGTATGTGTGGTCTGTGGTTAAGACTCTCTCTGTACCCTCTGGACCCTAAACCCAACCAGCAGAACCCTGTTGAGTACTCAAGGCTTTTGTTGAATGAAGAAAAACATAGTCTGGCTTCACTGTCTACAGCTGCAAAAACAGATTTGACTAGAGGGGACGTTTGGAGCTGCATTGAATAATGGACCACCTGAATGAATGGTCAACCACAAGGTGGAACTGAGAGAGCGAATGCTGAAAAAACATCCCGCTGTCAAATCTAACAATGCATTTTTGACAGTTTATAACATGTATTTTATCTGTGGGTTAACAAGCGCTAACTGTCGATGTGAATCCACAGCCCTCTGTGGTTATCGTCGTCCACACTACTTTACCCTCGTGGAGACATTCATTGGATCCAGGATTAATCTCATCTCTAGTGTTGAGCGATTGAGCGAAATGTCTGTAATTTTTCTTTTTTAAACAACTAATTGATCGATGTCTCTTCAGTTCCGTTTTTTTCGCAGGTCAACGCGCAGATTCTCTAGCGATAAATCGATTCAAGCCCGATGTAGTAGGGTGTTGTAGTTTCCAACAAGCCAATATTCTACATAGTTTAGCGCAGAAAACGTGGTAATTAACTTCAATGACCATAATCCATTGCGTTCCTTGTCGGATCTGTGTGGGTACGAAGACCGAGAGAAGAGAAAATAACGTGCGATCAAGAGGGATAGAGAGCAGTTGCTTCGCCATGCATCTATACCTGAAAATACATGATCTATTCAAAGTGATTTAAGTTGGTATCCAGCAGTCATAAAATTATACCTTATTTACTTTGAAGAACTACTAAAATAGTGATGTGTCAGACAGGATAGACCGCAGCTCTATAGAGATGAGATGATGACTTGGAATGAAATAATAAAGTCATCAAATACAACAAATGTAACATACACACAACTGAAATGTTTTATTAAAGTAAAGTGAATAAATTATGGTTAAAGATGCACTATGCAGAAATCGAAATATCTTTACCATAACCAAAAAGATTGTATTTTCAGCTGTTTGAAGATTGTGTAGAAAACCCGAAAGTAAAAGAGGCAAAAATTAAACTTAAGCATAAAAATAGCCAACACAGAAGAAATCTACCACTTCTTAAACAATGTCTATGTGAATTTGGTCGGGTGGCCAAGAAAGTTACATATTGCAGCTTTAATAAGTGATAAGCAGTAATGGGCTGTCACTACCATCATGGGACTTGTATAAATTGTTTTATTATGTGCTACAGCATTCAACCCACATAATGCATTGTGCATTTAATATTTTAAAAAATTAACAAAACCTACATCGAAAACCGTGATAATTTATTAAATAATATACCCGAGACCGTATCGACCTCAAAAAGTACTAAACGCACAGCACTTCACCAAGCACACACATACTATGGTTGCCATGTTCTCAGAATATAAGATATTAATGTTGTAGACACGTTTCATGGGTCGTTGCAAGAACAGTCCTGTGACATATGACGTTCTGTTTTAAGATTAAGATCAGATTAAGATCTGCCATGGTCCCCTGGAGGTTTATGTCTAGTTCCCAGCTTGTTCTGGAGACGTCCTTAAAGGCACCTGATGGTCCCAAAGAAACGTTCTCCCCTCCCCCCCAAAAATACGCTTCTTTACACATCACTGCTTGTTACTGTTGCCGAACCACTGATCTATGTACAGCTCTTTGCCTTTTAGGTTAGGGTTTCCCATGCTCGGTCCTCGAGACCCCAAGGGGTGCATATTTGGGGTTTTGCCCTAGCACTACACAGCTGATTCAAATAATCAACTAATCATCAAGCTTTGATAATTTGAGTCAGCTGTGTAGTGTTAGGGCAAAAACCAAAACATGCACCCCTTGGGGTCCTGAGGACCAAGTTTGGGAAACACTGGCTTAGGGACATCCACATACACACAAACTGGGCTTTTAACATACAATATTTTCAACTTACATATTTTGCATGTTCATGTTTTCTAAATACTATTGTCCTCACTTGGGATTTGAACTCACAACCTCTTGGTTCACAGTATTCTGATCTTCCTGCTACCCCACCATGTCTGTGTCAATTATCAGTTAATTTGACTATACTCGCCTCATTGATTTGATTGACTTGTTCCAGCAATTTGGGGGTTTTCTGTACAGTTGTCTAATGTTGGTGGGACATATTATTCTGTTTTAATGTTACTCCTTAATCACTATGATAAAAAAAAAAAATAATTCTTGAGTGTACTTTTAACAGAGCTGAGATTGCAGGTGAAACAGCCATTGACACAGACATAGTTTGCGTAACGGGAAAATCGGAATGCTGTTAGCCAAGAGGTTGTGGGTTCAAATCCCAGGTGAAAGCATGTTGAATAATAATGACTGTATTAAATGAACATGCACAATGTATGTTAAAAGCACTGTGTGATTGGTGGTTTGCCTTGTTGGACTCAGAAATGTCTAATGAAACAAGTGGCTGTGGTTCCAAGTTTTCTGGAAACCTGATTTGCATGTAGCATAACTAAAGATATGGAGATTTCTGCGCATGTGCAGGATTTTCTTTTACAAAGCTGTTTCCCACTTCGCTGCCTACATAGCTGCTGCTCAGTACTCAGTACTCTGTCTGCCTCCTTGATCTTCAATTTGTCTCGTGTAGCCTACAAAATTAATGTTGTACACAAAAGACATGGTCAACATGTATATTGCATTCCATGACTCAGTAGGCTATTAAGCATGAGCCTATCTTCATGTAATTTTTGCATGAGGGGAGTTCGGCTACATGCAGATTTTTACATGTTGTACACAAAAGACATGATCAAGGTGTTCCTACAAACTCTCAAAACAATTATTTTGCTCCAATGCAAAACTCACGCGGGGAGTTGCAAGCAGATATCTAGGCAGCATATCAAACACAAGCAAGACACAGACATGAAGCCTAATTAGCGATTTAATGTTATTTCTTTCTTTATCATTGCAATTGGCTAAGCAGGAGGCAGACAGGCTGTCAAAGAAGAACTTTTTAAACGTTCTTGGACATTCCAATGAAACGTGTCAGGAACATCTCATACTGAAAACATGGCAACCATGTGCTGTGTATGTTTAGTGTGAAGTTGATAGAATATAGAATATTCTCCTAACCATCAGAAAACTGGATACCACAGGAGGTTGGTGGCACCTTAATTGGGGAGGATGGGCTCATGGTCATGGCTGGAGTGGAATAGGTGGAATGGTATCAAATACATCAAACACATGGTCTGTTGCCATTCCATTCACTCTGTTCCAGCCATTATTATGAGCCGCCCTCCCCTCAGCAGCCTCCACTGCTGGACACATGAATTTTCTTGCAATGTTCCCATGAAACGTCTCTAGAACAGTCATATATTATATTCTGAGGACATAGCAACCATGTTCTGTGTTTGTTTGGCGTGACGTTAATGGAATATTGCATATTCTAAGAACATGGTAACCACGTTGTGGGTAAGTTCTGTTTGACATTAAGCGAAAACTCTCCTAACTCTAACACCAAAACATGTTAAGGCAAGAACTAAAGTAGGGTGGTTGGTTGGGTTGGACGGGTTGTAAACATCTAGCAACCCAAAGGTTCAAATCTCATCATGGACAACTTAAGAATTTGAGCTAATTAGTAACTTTTCAACTACTTACTACTTTTTATCTACATTGCAACTACTTAGCATGTTAGCTATCCCTCCCCCTTAACCCTTTTAGCTAACTCTTCACCTAACCCTAACCTTAACCCTTTTAGCTAACCTTAACCCTTTAACCTAACTCCTAAACTTAACCTTAAACCTAACCCCTACCTTAGCCAGCTAGCTAACAGACAACCTAGCTAGAATTCATAACATATCATACATTTTGCAAATTCGTAACATATTGTACATTTTGATAATTAGCAACATATGTTACAAATTGTAATTCGTAACATATACGTAATGAGTGATGGACATCCACAAATGAATACGTACCCTACAAAATGTAACATATCATACTAAATGGAGTGTCTCGGATATACGTACAGAATAATACGAAATGCTCTGAGACCAAGTTGGGACAGTGATTATTATTCTTTTTTCAGCAATGAAAATATCCACCACCCAAATCATGTCAAATGTCTGATATAGCCTATGACATGCAGCGTTCCTGGATGGAGAGCATTTTGTGGGGTTAACGGCCTTGCTCAAGGGCCCAACAGTATGAGAATGTCGTGAGGATGTGAACTAAGCAGCCGTCCAGTTGTCAGATCAATTCTGCCTTTTTTCCATCATCTGGCTTGGGATTCAAACTGGCCACGTTTCAGCTACAGGTCCAACTCATTAGCCGCTGAGCTACCCATCGCACCATATATTGTGTATGTACAGTCGTGGCCAAAAGATTTGAGAATGACACAAATATTAATTTCCACAAAGTTTGCTGCTTCAGTGTCTTTAGATATTTTTGTCAGATGTATAATTACAAGCATTTCATGAGTGTCAAAGGCTTTTATTGACAATTACATGAAGTTGATGCAAAGAGTCAATATTTGCACTGTTGACCCTTCTTTTTCAAGACCTCTGCAATCCGCCCTGGCATGTTGTCAATTAACTTCTGGGCCGCATCCTGACTGATGGCAGCCCATTCTTGCATGCTTGGAGTTTGTCAGAATTTGTGGGTTTGTGTTTGTCCACCCGCGTCTTGAGGATTGACCCCAAGTTCTCAATGGGATTAAGGTCTGGGGAGTTTCCTGGCCATGGACCCAAAATATCTATGTTTTGTTCCCCGTGCCACTTAGTTATCACTTTTGCCTTATGGCAAGGTGCTCCATCATGCTGGAAAAGGCATTGTTCGTCTCCAAACTGTTCCTGGATGGTTGGGAGAAGTTGCTCTCAGAGGATGTGTTGGTACCATTCTTTATTCATTGCTGTGTTCTTTGTGAGTGAGCCCACTCCCTTGGCTGAGAAGCAACACCACACATGAATGGTCTCAGGATGCTTTACTGTTGGCATGACACAGAACTGATGGTAGCGCTCACCTTGTCTTCTCCGGACAAGCTTTTTTCCGGATGCCCCAAACAATCGGAAAGGGGATTCATCAGAGAAAATGACTTTACCCCAGTCCTCAGCAGTCCAATCCCTGTACCTTTTGCAGAATATCAGTCTGTCCCTGATGTTTTTCCTGGAGAGAAGTGGCTTCTTTGCTGACCTTCTTGACACCAGGCCATCCTCCAAAAGTCTTCGCCTCACTGTGTGTGCAGATGCACTCACACCTGCCTGCTGCCATTCCTGAGCAAGCTCTGTACTGGTGGTGCCCCGATCCCACAGCTGAATCAACTTTAGGAGACGGTCCTGGCGCTTGCTGGACTTTCTTGGGCGCCCTGAAGCCTTCTTCACAACAATTGAACCGCTCTCCTTGAAGTTCTTTATCGGATGATCCGATAAATGGTTGATTTAGGTGCAATCTTACTGGCAGCAATATCCTTGCCTGTGAAGCCCTTTTTGTGCAAAGCAATGATGATGGCACGTGTTTCCTTGCAGGTAACCACGGTTGGCAGAGGAAGAACAATGATTCCAAGCACCACCCTCCTTTTGAAGCTTCCAGTCTGTTATTCAAACTTAATCAGCATGACAGAGTGATCTCCAGCCTTGTCCTCGTCAACACTCACACCTGTGTTAACGAGAGAATCACTGACATGATGTCAGCTAGTCCTTTTGTGGCAGGGCTGAAATGCAGTGGAAATGGTTTTGGGGGATTCAGTTTATTTGCATGGCAAAGAGGGACTTTTCAATAAATTGAAATTCATCTGATCACTCTTCATGACATTCTGGAGTATATGCAAAATGCCATCATACAAACTGAAGCAGCAGACTTTGTGAAAATTATTATTTGTGTCATTCTCAAAACTTTTGGCCACGACTGTATAATGTATACGTTTGACTGGAGCTAGTATCAAGCAAGCTAAGAGGTTACTTAGCCGAGACAGGAGCACAAAGGGATAGATACATTCTTGACCCCATGTATAAACACGATAACCTTGAAAAGCCAAGTCACAATAACATGAAACACAAATCTTTGCCAATCAGTGGGTCAGGGTTTAATCTTGTTATTTTTAGTCTGCTACTCCCAAACCTCCCCATTGTCCTGCTGTTGAGAGTTGGCAATGCAGAACATTTCCCCTGTGTGTGTGTTTATTTTTTGGGGGACGGGACGGGGGGTTTGATAATTAATGTGAGAGGCTGAGCGGTGTGTGTGTCTGAGTGTGATAAGGGGAGGAAGGAGGGAGGTGTGTGTGTGTGTGTGCGATAAAGAGAGGAAAGAGGGGGGGTACCAAGGCCAATAATGCCCTGACGACTCCTCGACGGCATCCCGTAATATACACAATTGACCTAGGAACCAAGAGGTACATCAAAGATCAATACGACGACATCTTAATGTTTATCACTTTCAACATGAATGTTATCGTCATTTAAAAAGGTTTATGGAAACTAGGGGAAAGTGCTTTCTAAGTATAATTAAAATCTCCAATATTCCCAGTTCTTTCAAAGACCATTGAATCAAAGTCTCCCACTTAAAGGATGATTGTAGAGCACTGAGCCAGTGTCTTATGGGCACTACAGCTTGTGGTTAGTTAGAAGAAAAAAATATTTTCTTATTGGAGATTGAACGTTTAAAATTTTTTTTTAACAGTCAAACACATCTGGCGTTAAGCCAGCGCAATTGTAAAACACACACTCGTTTGCAACTTCGACCTGTTAAAGCTGGTTATTACCTTGGATGCGTAAAACCCCCTACATGTAGATATAATCCACTGATACTCGTATTTAGAAAAATGTTAGTTATTTTCCTGTAAAAATTGCTTGTCTTCTGTTTCATTTGATAAAAAAATTGCCCTTAGTAGGTTACCATTACCCTACTATAACAAAAGCTGTTTCAACGGCAATGGGTCTGGTGCCTTTCTTATACTGACCATGCATTAGCCAAGTAGTCTATCCATAAAAGGTTTCTAATGGTCTACTTGTGACGCTTTGTCCATCATGCTTTTGCATTATTCACATAGGCCTACCTGCAGTGCATACAAACATATTCAAATTTGTCAGTCCTACTGTATAACGCCATATCAACGGTAGGCCTAGGCTATACAGTATTTGTGCGTCTAACATTCTCAGTCATCATTAATTCCTGATTCATTCAGGATGATCTGTAATCATGGTAGCATCCACATTAATGTAGTGTTTACAAACATATTATATTCTTACTTACAATAAAAGTGACTCCAAAATGACACAATACATTATTTACCATTCATTTCTATTAGGCACAAAATTATCTGAAACACAACCAAAACAAACAGAAAATGCATCCAACAAATTTGTAGAGTCACAAGCTTGATATGAATATGGGACCAAGTACTTAACTTTTTAGTACTTTAATACACATATTAGTGAATTTGTCCGAATACTTTTGGTGCCCTAAAATGGGGGGGACTATGTCCAAAAAGTGCTGTTCTTTCTAAACGGTTCCCCCGATTATGGATGAGAATTCACTCAATTTAAAGCTGACAGTCTGCACTTTAACCTCATAGTCATTGTTTAAATTCAAATCCAAACGTTTGGTGTATAAAGCCAATATAAGAACAAATATTTCACTGTCCCAATAATTACGCATTATAATAAACTTAATTGACATCTAACCTCTTAAGTGGTAGATACACAAACTCAGAGTGATATAAAAGTACCTTGTCATACCTTTACTGAGGAGGGTGGTCGCGTCATTGCTGCCAATCTGAGAACAGAACAGAGAAGACAGTCAGGAACAATCCACAGACTCTACACATACAGCTTAGTTAAACATCCAGAGGTAGGCCAAAAAACATGTCAGTGTGTGTGTGTATATGAGGATAAAATGGAGGACTAATATAACTACCCTTGCTTCGCTCTCTTTTGCTGGCCCTTTAAAAAAAAAAAAAATCTGTCTCACGCCATCTTCTCACACTTTCTTTCCTCACGTGCTCCCTGCTGTCTTTTGGAGTCTGCACCCTGTCTCCTCTCTTTAAAGCACACTTCATGACAATCTGGTCTCTTGCCTCCTCAGGCGGTCGTCCCAGAAGTGAGTTAAGCTGGGCCTGTACTGTACTCAAGAGGAGTCACTGATGTGCCATGCTATGCCAGGACATAGATGAGCTCTCACGCCATGTGTGTGTATTTGTGCACCTTGCGTGGGATTCTCTGCCTCTAACCCTATTACAGGGGCTGAGTCACTGGCTTACTGGTGCTCTTCCATGCCGTCCCTAGGGGGGGTGCGTCGCTTGAGTGGGTTGAGTCACTGACGTGATCTTCCTGTCCGGGTTGGCGCCCCCCCTTGGGTTGTGCCGTGGCGGAGATCTTTGTGGGCTATACTCGGCCTTGTCTCAGGATGGTAGTTGGTGGTTGAAGATATCCCTCTAGTGGTGTGGGGGCAGTGCTTTGGCAGAGTGGGTGGGGTTATATCCTGCCTGTTTGGCCCTGTCCAGGGCTATTGTCGGATCCTGTGTATCCTGACCCCTCCTGTCTCAGCCTCCAGTATTTATGCTGCAGTAGTTTATGTGTCAGGGGGCTAGGGTCAGTCGGTTATATCTGGAGTATTTCTCCTCTCTTATCCTATGTCATGTGTGAATTTAAGTATGCTCTCTCTAATTCTCGCTCTTTCTCTTTTGTCTCTCTTTCTTTCTTTCTCTCTCTCTCTCTCTCTCTCTCTCTCGGAGGACCTGGGCCCTAGGACCATGCCTCAGGACTACCTGGCCTGATGACTCCTTTCTGTCCCCAGTCCACCTGGCCGTGCTGCTGCTCCAGTTTCAACTGTTCTGCCTGCGGCTATGGAACCCTGACCTGTTCAAAAGACGTGCTACCTGTCCCAGACCTGCTGTTTTCAACTCTCTATAGAGACAGCAGGAGCGGTAGAGATATATTGAATGATCGGCTATGAAAAGCCAACTGACATTTACTCCTGAGGTGCTGACCTGTTGCACCCTCGACAACCACTGTGATTATTATTATTTGACCCTGCTGGTCATCTATGAACATTTTAACATCTTGGCCATGTTCTGTTATAATCTCCATTCAGCACAGCCAGAAGAGGACTGGCCACCCCTCATAGCCTGGTTCCTCTCTAGGTTTCTTCCTAGGTTCTGGCCTTTCTAGGGAGTTTTTCCTGGCCACCGTGCTTCTACACCTGCATTGCTTGCTGTTTGGGGTTTTAGGCTGGGTTTCTGTACAGCACTCTGTGACATCAGCTGATGTAAGAAGGGCTTTATAAATACATTTGATTGATTGATTGTGTGTGTGTGTTTGCATGTGTGTGTGAGTGTGAGTTAGTGAATAATGTGTCTAAGTTAGTGAATAATGTGTGTATGTGAATGTGTGGGGGCATCTGTGTGCCTTAGCTGAGCTATTAATGGCCTCCCCTCAGCCAAAAAAAGCTAACTACCTAGAAATAACAAGTCTAGGAATAGACAGAGTCTTGCTCCAGTGAGTACACTCTTTCTGCTTCTTGGCTTTTAAAAATATCCCAGAATATTTAAGGACAGACTCGTACAAGAAAAAGGGCTGCAATTGTCAAGTCAGGAGAAAATGTGTAAATCATGGGGCATTTGAGCGTGAACGGACTGTTATATATATAAATATAGCTTGTTTGTGAATGTGGAAAAGCTAGGGCTGACCCCATTTAGTCGACTGGTCGATTGTTTGGTTGATAGGCTGTTGGTCAACAGAGATTTCTTTAGTTGAGCAGTAGCACAAAATATATATATATATATCATGGTGTACAAGGAACCTGTCTGATTCGCGCCTGAGTGGACTAATCCATTGTGAAGGCCATGGAGATGGCACAGTCAATCACTCTAAGACATGTGCTACTGAAATTGTTTATGGTTATATTACATAAGAACACTAATATTATTTTATAATAAATGCGCTTTCTCCTGCTCCTTCTCCATCGCTGTCCGCGGTTCTGAAATAAATCAGTGCACTGTTGAATTGGCGCCTTTTCCTAGACCATGTTGCTATGTGCCTAATAGCAAAGTTAACCTCTACGGGATCGGTGTCCCCCACAGGATGGTCGAGCTAATGTAGGCTAATGTGGTTGAAGTAACAAGAACATTTCCCAGGACATAGACATATCTGATATGGGCAGAAAGCTTACATTCTTGTTAATCTAAATCTAACTGTACTGTCCAATTTACAGTAGCTATTACAGTGAAAGAATACCATGTTATTGTTTGAGGAGAGTGCACAGTTATGAACTTGAAAATGTATCAATAAACCAACTAGGCACATTTGGGCAGTCTTGATACATATTTTGAACAGAAATGCAAGGGTTCATTAAATCAGTCTAAAACTTTACACATACACTGCTGCCATCTAGTGGCCAAAATCTAATTGCGCCTAACCTGGAATAGTACATTATGGCCTTTCTCTTGCAGTTCAAAGATGATGAAAAAATAAAATGTGATTATGATATCCTATAGGTCAGGCCCTATTGGTCACGGGCATGCGATGCATACATGTGTCACGTAATGAGAACAAGGGTTGAGGGAATAGGGAATGTTTTTCCTTAACAAATGAGGGATTTCGGCAACAGAACTTTTCAGTCAGAAATGGCTGTAGTTATGTTTTAGCTTCCGTAACACGAACAGCACGATTAACACTGATGTTCTGTGATGGTTGCTACAGCAGGGAGGAGAGAGAGACAACGGGTGCTAGTCAGTCACTCGCTGTCTTTTTTTTTTAACACAGCACAGCAAGTCTGAGCCCGGCCCGGCACAATCAAATCAATTGCTGGTTGGACTCCCTATAGTCATTTGTGTGTCTTAATTATTTAATTAAACAGTGTGCTTAAATCATCAGACAAGCTCAGTGAATATAGTTGATTTGATTAAAAGACCTAGGATGTGAATATATATGGAAAAATACACGTTTTGACAGAACAGACTACTCTTGGTCGACCAAGATACATTTTGTCCGGGGACAGCCCTAGGAATAACCCCACGTCGAAGTCGTTGTTGTTTTTGAGGATCCTGTTGTTGTTATCTGTGTAGTGCTATTTGAAGAGTGTTCCATAAGCGTGCTGCTACTGCTGAAGTTTAGCAGTCAGAACCCCTCTGCACTGGTAAATCAATAGCCCTACTCTATTAAGCACGCTATACATATACTGTATACGGTTCATGAATTAACTCTATTTATAATCTAAATATTTTATATAGAGAGGCTTCTGCAGGACAGGGAGGCTAACTGTAACCTGTAACATGACGAGAGTTCTGAGGCACGGTGGTACATGATGATGGTGGTGGGACAGTATATTCACTGTAAGTAGAGCTGCATATCATCCAAGTATGTCCCTGGACACAAGTAGTCCTTCTGTAATGGTGGCCTACAGTATACAGCAGGGTTGAGGTCAATTCATTGACAAGCATTGAGGAGAAAATTGGAAATGTAATTTCAGTTACTTCCTGAATTGACTGAATTGAAATGGAATTGACCCCAACCCTGGATAGGCGTGGTCTAATTTAACTGGTACCATATTGAACCATCTTCCTAGAAAAGCCATTTTCCTCCTTACACCATGCCCAAACCGGACGCAAATTGATTTTGTCCCCCTACACCAAATGCGATTACGACACGCAGGTTGAAATATCAAAACAAACTCTGAACCAATTATATTAATTTGGGGACAGGTTGAAAAGCATTAAACCTTTATGGCAATTTAGCTAGCTAGCTTGCATTTGCTAGCTAATTTGTCCTATTTAGCTAGCTTGCTGTTGCTAGCTAATTTGTCCTGGGATATAACGTTAAACATTGAGTTGTTATTTTACCTGAAATGCACAAGGTCCTCTACTCCGACAATTAATCCACACATAAAACAGTCAACCGAATTGTTTCTAGTCATCTCTCCTCCTTCCAGGCCTTTTCTTCTTTGGACTTTATATGGCGATTGGCATTTAACTTTCATAATAAGGTGTATAACCACAACCAGCCCAACGACCGACCTCAATTCATATTTCAATCACCCACGTGGGTATAACCAATGAGGAGATGGCACGTGGGTATATGCTTCTATAAACCAATGAGGAGATGGGAGAGGCAGGACTTGCACCGCGTTCAGCGTCACAAATAGACCTGACTTCTATTTTAGTGCTTGGCAATGCAGACACTCGTTGGCGCGCGCAAACAATGTGGGTGCAATGATTGAATAACATGTATGTGTACATTTATTTTTCAACGCTCGCGCACGTGACATGAGTGGTGTGGTCAGCATGTAACATGCTGACCACACACTACAGTGCTTGCGCGCGCCAACAAGCGTCTGTGTTGCCAAGCGCTAAAATAGAAGTCAGTTCTATTTTAGAGCAGCACCCGAAAAGAGTGGATGACTGTTTGTCTTGACCTTGTATGGGTATGAGATGCCACAGCGCTATGCCCTCCAGGTATGTGTGTGCTTTGTGTGTTTTTGTTTGAAAAGAGAGAATTTGAATGCTTGGGCGTTAAATACATGAGGGGTGGTAGCTCATGAAAGGCAACAGGCAACAGCTTGGGTCAGCTCTGCTTCGGATGGACAGAGCACTTTGCTCTTTTAGCTGACAGGGTGGAGTGGAGGGCACTATAGCGACAGTGTTTCTATTGGCCAGAGGACTCTCAGGGGGAGACCTCAGAGGCCTAGCAGTTAAGAGCGTTGGGCCAGTAACCGAAAGGTTACTGGTTCAAATCCCAGAGCCAGCAAAGTGGAAAAATCTGCTGTTCTGACCGTAATAACTGCTCCCTCTGATTCAGAGGGGTTGGATTAAATGTGGAAGACACATTTCAGTTGAATACATTCAGTTGTGCAACTGACTAGTTATTCCCGCTTTCTCTGGCTCTGCATCTTGTTTGACAGGCCTGGCACGGCCTACAGGTTTAAGGTAAAGAGTTGCAGCATCCTCTCCCTCCCAGCCAATGACTGCATATATGAATGGACAAAGCCATTGATCACGTGACACCATTCATTCCTATGTGAAGACTCAATAGCAAATTGAAGCCAAATGAAGTCGGTTAAGATAGCGTCTCATGGAGACATAACATGCGCAGTTTGAGCTACTCCAGGA
This sequence comes from Brachymystax lenok tsinlingensis, assembly GCA_030435695.1. NCBI lineage: Eukaryota > Metazoa > Chordata > Actinopteri > Salmoniformes > Salmonidae > Brachymystax > Brachymystax lenok. The sequence continues at coordinate 3,678,127 of CM059792.1, read as the reverse complement.
AGTGAAATTGCAGGCTAGCTCAGTGCTGACCCTTCTCACTGAGTAACTCAAGTGTGCAATTTAAAATGTATCGATTCAAGGACATACAGTACCAGCCAAAAGTTTAGACACACCTACTCATTCCATGGTTTTTCTTTATTTTTACTATTTTATACATTGTAGAATAATAGTGAAGACATCAAAACTATGAAATAACACATATGGAATCATGTAGTAACCAAAAAAGTGTTAACAAATCAAAATATAATTTATATTTGAGATTCTTCAAAGTAGCCACCCTTTACCTTGACGACAGCTTTGCACACTCTTGGCATTCTCTCAACCAGCTTCACCTGGAATGCTTTTCAGCATTCAGTCTTGAAGGAGTTCCCACATATGCTGAGCACTTGTTGGCTGATTTTCCTTCACTCTGCGGTCCAACTCATCCCAAACCATCGCAATTGGGTTGAGGTCAGGTGATTGTGGAAGCCAGATCAAATAGTTTTGATGTTTTCAATATTTTTCTACAATGTAGAAAATAGTAAAAATAAAGAAAAACCCTTAAATGAGTAGGTGTGTCCAAACATTTGACTGGTACTGTACATCTGGTGTATTAGAAGCAGTTCTTGATACCACGATTGACTTTTTTTAGACAAAGATTGACCACAAATTTTTCCAATTCACTATAATGGGGGGATCCTGTTTTCTGCTAACAATACCTGCAGTACCGCGGTCGACCTTGAACTTCCATTGCTTCAATGAGAAGCCCTTTTTGTCAAGGATAAAGCCTGGAACAATCTCTCTTCCATGACCCTGACAGCTTTGCCTCTGTTTACCTCTCTGGTCGATTCAAGCGTTACGGACTTAACATTTCCACGCAGAATCACAACTTTAATGTCTTACAGAATGGACAAACAAAATATAAATGAAACTTTTGATGTGTGTGTCTATTGTACACCTTGTGGGGAGTGTATACCCCAAAAAGCAGACGTGACATGTTGGAGAAATAAAGCAAATAAGAAAAATTATGGATGGTACATGAATGGACATGTAAAACCTTTATGAAAGTTAGCTTACAGAGAAAGTTTCAAGATGATCAGATGTAAGGTGCATGTTTTACAATAACCTTTCCTAAAAAAACTTTATGGGTTTACTAACTTGCAATGATCGTGGTATGAGGTTGCTTTGCCTGTTGTAGTTGAAAGCACTGATTGTAAGTCGCTCTGGATAAGAGCATCTGCGAAATGCTTAAAATGTCAATGTAATCTAGGTTATACAGAAGCAGGGTGAAAAGAGACTCACTGTTTCTCTGCTTTGTCCCTGTCGTCGAGGAAGAAGAGGGCGGTTGCCAAGAAGAACATGCCACCCAGGACGATGACGAAGGGACAGAGCATGAGGGCATAACCCAAACTGAGGAACTGCCATAGCACCGACCTAGTGTAGCTCTTCTGGAGGGCGTCCGATATCTGGACACACACAGAGAGAGAGAGAGAGTAGGAGAGAAAAACAACAGGAAAGGATTACAACTATGCTATAGACATTATGCACACTGTTGTGTCTTTCCATGTCACCAATAGTGATCACTCATATTACTATTCGGGCCGGTTTCCCAGATCCAGAGAAGCCCTATTCCTGTACTACAAAGCATTCTCAATGGAGAATCTCCATTTAATATACTTTTTAGTCAAAGGCTTATCTGTGTCCAGGAAACCGGCATATAACGTTTCTGCATCAATCCTAGTGCTCATTACCATTATAGTGCGTTTCATAATTATAGTGTGTGATTCTTTTAGCAAGAGATTCATTTGACACTCATGTAAAGTTATGAAAGCAGAAAATAGCTAATCTCTGGATAGCAGGCTCAGATCTTGCAACAGAAGCTAAAGGCTACAGTAGTAGTTACATGAGCTCCTCTGACTGCTACAGGCTACAGGGCTAATCCATACATATCATCCCCGATCCATTAGGCAAATCAATTATGTAAAGTAACACACTTAACCAATTAATATTTCAAACGCAAAAAGGAGGCAATGTTACAAAACACACATACATGCGTACACACACATACAACATATTTCTGTACACACACACAAACACACACACATCAATGTCTATAAGAGTAGATATTCCAAGCAGCGTATTCAGTAATTTCAAGGTTAGAGTAGAGTAGAGTTCTCCAGACTTGAGTGTTGCCCTGGTCCGTCACGCAATGTGCTAAAGAAAACAACAGCTGGGAGATAGTCTTACTAAAGTGCTGACACGCACACACACACACTGACTGTGCGTGCAGGTTGGCCAGTGTTCCTCAAAGTGCTGTGGAAAATGGCAGATGGGGAACACAGAACACTCACTCTTGCCCTGACAGCCCAGGTTCCCTGACTTGCCTTTCTTAATTTCCCCTGAGAGGATAAATAGTTAGATTGAATTGAAAAAGGTAAAGACAGACAGGCAGGAGGCTGGTAGTTATTACAGAGACTAGATTAGTGCTGCTGAGGGATTCCCTGTGACAACTGACAGGCTCCTCCTGCTTCTCTCTCTCTCTCTCTCTCTCTCTCTCTCTCTCTCTCTCTCTCTCTCTCTCGCTCTCTCTCTCTCTCTCTCTCTCAACCTAGGTCACCCTGAGTTGATTATCTGTTAGTATCAGCATAGTCAGTGTCTCCCTAGGGAGAGGAGAAGTGCTGACAGGAGTGTGTGTGAGCGAGAGCGAGAAAGGGAGGGAGGGAGAGAAAGAGAGAGAGAAAGAGTGTAGGTGGGTGTTATACGAGTGTGTATGTTCATGGGATAGTGTATGACTATATGACTGCACAAATGTATGTGTGGGCAGTCCTTGCCAGTCTGAATCTAAAAATACATAGTGCATGTCAAATTATCCATTACAAGGCATTTCTTGCAAGATTGCAGGGAGATTGTTCCTGACATTACATCGCCACCCACTCTGCCTCTGGCCATTTGCGCCACACACACACACACACACACACACACACACACACACACACACACACACACACACACACACACACACACACACACACACACACACACACACACACACACACACACACACACACACACACACACACACACACACACACACACACACACACACACACACACACACACACACACACACACACACACAGTTACATGTGTCTTTACACTAGTTCATTATATTCCTCCCTGAAGCTATGGTTTGTACTTGTCAGCCACTCTGGCCTACGTGCTGGTACAAGGGGGACTATATACTGTGGATGAATGGCTTGTCACTCAATAAGAAGGACTAGTACTGCAGGATACAGTGGGAGCCCAGTTCATTTTAACACATAACCTCCATCAATATACAAAGGCAATGCACTGTGGCTGCTTCGGTTCACGATCCTCTGAGGGCACGTCTCTAATGCAGGTCTAATATTTGGGTCTTGGGCAGCACATGTACTTGTAAAAATCTAACTCTGCACCAAGTGGGTGGCTCAAGGCTGCTTTATTCTGTGGTTGCTAAGCGATGAACGGCTGACATTTTTTCCCGTGATTTCAGATTTGCAGACTCTGTTCATTCTTGTGGTGGGGGGGTGGTGGGTGTGAAGGCAGGAGGGTTGTGGGTTGGTAGAGTGCGTCATGATGAGCCCATCACACCGGCCTGCTAAACCTTCAGGCAAGTCAGAGATAGAGGAGTCACTGCATGGTGACGCATTCAGGGCATTCTGGGCCTGGTCTCCTTGGTCTGGAGGTCGGCGACATTCAGGGAGGGATTATATGTCTGGGGGAATTGTGTGAATCACAGCAACCTGGTCTCAGAGCATTTTGTATTATTCTTTACATAAATCCGAGACACTCTGTATGAATTAGTATGACAGGTTACATTTCACATGGTATGTATATTACATTTTGGATGTCCATCATCCATTTCGTATGATATGTTACGAATTTACAAAATGTACAATACGTTAGAATTTTCAAAACATATGACATGTTACAAATTCCAATTTGTTGTGGCTAACGTTAGCTAGGTGGCTAGGTGGCTAACGTTAACATCAGGTAGGCTAGGGGATCGTTTTTTTTTTTATATATTTTTTTTATTTCACCTTTATTTAACCAGGTAGGCAAGTTGAGAACAAGTTCTCATTTACAACTGCGACCTGGCCAAGATAAAGCAAAGCAGTTCGACACATACAACAACACAGAGTTACACATGGAGTAAACAAACATACAGTCAATAACACAATAGAAAAACAAATCTATATACAAAGAGTGCAAATGAGAAAAGATAAGGAAGGTAAAGGCAATAAATAGGCCATGGTGGCAAAGTAATTACAATATAGGCTTTAAACACTGGACTGGTAGATGTGCAGTAGATGAATGTGCAATGTAGAAAAACTGGGGTGCAAAGAAACAAGATAAATAAATAAATACGGTAAGGGATAAGGTAGTTGGTTGGGCTATTTACAGATGGGCTATATAGAGGTGCAGGGGTCTGTGAGCTGCTCTGACAGCTGGTGCTTAAAGTTGGTGAGGGAGATAAGTTCTCCAGTTTCAGAGATTTTTGTAGTTCGTTCCAGTCACTGGCAGCAGAGAACTGGAAGGAAAGTCAGCCAAAGGAGGAATTGGCTTGGGGGTAAAGCGGGGCTTTACCTAGCAGGGACTTGTAGATGACCTGGAGCCAGTGTGTATAGCGACGAGTGTAAAGCGAGGGCCAGCCAATGAGAGCGTACAGGTCGCAGTGGTGGGTGGTATATGGGGCTTTGGTGACAAAACGGATGGCACTGTGATAGACTGCATCCAATTTGTTGAGTAGAGTATTGGAGGCTATTTTGTAAATGACATCACCGAAGTCGAGGATCGGTAGGATGGTCAGTTTTACGAGGGTATGTTTGTCAGCGTGAGTGAAGGATGCTTTGTTGCGAAATAAGAAGCCAATTCTAGATTTAATTTGGGATTGGAGATGTTTGATGTGAGTCTGGAAGGAAAGTTTACAGTCTAACCAGACACCTAAGTATTTGTAGTTGTCCACATAATCTAAGACAGAACCATCCAGAGTAGTGATGCTGGACGGGTGGGCAGGTGCGGGCAGCGATCGGTTGAAGAGCATGCATTTAGTTTAACTTGCGTTTAAGAGCAGTTGGAGGCCACGGAAAGAGAGTTGTATGGCATTGAAGCTCGTCTGGAGGGTAGTTAACACAGTGTCCAAAGAAGGGCCAGAAGTATACAGAATAGTGTCGCTCATGAGAGGTGGATCAGAGACTCACCAGCAGCAAGAGCGACATCATTGATGTATACAGAGAAGAGAGTCGGCCCAAGAATTGAACCCTGTGGCACCCCCATAGAGACTGCCAGAGGCCCGGACAACAGGCCCTCCGATTTGACACACTGAACTCTATCGGAGAAGTAGTTGGTGAACCATGCGAGGCAATCATTTGAGAAACCAAGGCTGTCGAGTCTGCCGATAAGGATGTGGTGATTGACAGAGTCGAAAGCCTTGGCCAGATCAATGAACACGGCTGCACAGTAATGTCTCTTATCGATGGCGGTTATGATGTCGTTTAGGACGTTGAGCGTGGCTGAGGTGCACCCATGACCAGCTCTGAAACCAGATTGCATTGCGGAGAAGGTACGGTGGGATTCGAAATGGTCGGTAATCTGTTTGTTAACTTGGCTTTCAAAGACCTTAGAAAGGCAGGGTAGGATAGATATAGGTCTGTAGCATTTTGGGTCAAGAGTGTCTCCCCCTTTGAAGAGGGGGATGACCGCAGCTGCTTTCCAGTCTTTGGGAATCTCAGACGACACGAAAGAGAGGTTGAACAGGCTAGTAATAGGGGTCCAGATTTTGCAGCTCTTTCAGAACATCAGCTAACTGGATTTGGGAGAAGGAGAAATGGGGGAGGCTTGGGCGAGTTGCTGAGGGGGGTGCAGGGCTGTTGACCGGGGTAGGGGTAGCCAGGTGGAAAGCATGGCCAGCCGTAGAAAAATGCTTATTTAAATTCTCAATTATTGTGGATTTATCGGTGGTGACAGCGTTTCCTATCCTCAGTGCAGAGGGCAGCTGGGAGGAGGTGCTCTTATTCTTCATGGACTTTACAGTGTCCCAGAACTTTTTTGAGTTTGTATTACAGGAAGCAAATTTCTGCTTGAAAAAGCTAGCCTTGGCTTTCCTAACTGCCAGTGTATATTGGTTCCTGACTTCCCTGAAAAGTTGCATATCACGGGGGCTGTTCGATGCTAATTCAGAACGCCACAGGATGTTTTTGTGCTGGTCAAGGGCAGTCAGGTCTGGAGAGAACCAAGGGCTATATCTGTTCCTGGTTCTACATTTCTTGAATGGGGCATGCTTATTTCAGATGGTGAGGAAGGCACTTTTAAAGAATAACCAGGCATCCTCTACTGACAGTAATGAGGGGAGGTCGTTTGTAGCACGAACTCTGAAGATAGATGGGGGGCAATCAGTTCACATATGGTGTCCAGAGCACAGCTGGGGGAAGAGGGTGGTCTATAGCAAGCGGCAACAGCGAGAGACTTGTTTCTAGAAAGGTGGATTTTTAATTGTTTGGGTACAGACCTGGAGAGTAAGACAGAACTCTGCAGGCTATCTCTGCAGTAGATTGCAACACCGCCCCCTTTGGCCGTTCTATCTTGTCTGAAAATGTTGTAGTTAGGGATGGAGATTTCAGAGTTTTTGGTGGCTTCTAATGTTAACATGCATGAAACCAAGGCTTTTACGGTTCCAGAAGTCAACAAATGAGAGCGCCTGGGGAATAGGAGTGGAGCTAGGCACTGCAGGTCCTGGATTAACCTCTATATCACCAGAGGAACAGAGGAGGAGTAGGATAAGGGTATGGCTAAAGGCTATTAGGACTGGTCGTCTAGGACGTCCTGAACAGAGAGTAAAAATAACAGGTTTCAGGGGCGATAAAATAGATTAAAGGCATAATGTACAGACAAAGGTATGGTAGGACGTGAATACAGTGGAGGTAAACCTAGGCATTGAGTGGTGATGAAAGAGATATTGTCTCTAGAAACATTTAAACCAGGTGATGTCATCGCATGTGTGGGTGGTAGAACTGAAGGGTTGGATAAGGTATATTGAGCAGGGATAGAGGCTCTACAGTGAAATAAGACAATAAACACTAACCAGAACAGCAATGGACAAGGCATATTGACATTGAGGAGAGGCATGCTTAGCCGAGTGATCATAAGGGTCCAGTGAGTAGTGAGGCTGGTTGGGGACACGGCGATTCAGACAGCTAGCCAGGGATAGCAAGCTAGCAAAGGCTAGCAGGCCGGCTAACAAAGATGGAGGAAGTCTGTTTATAGCCTCCTCGTGCGTTTCCGTCTGTAGACCAGTCATGATGGGTTAGTGGGGTTCCATGTGGTGAAGGGGACCAGGCCAATTGTCAAAATAGGTAATAGTGGCCCAAGAAATTGTCCGATGGACCTATTTAGCTAGCAGCCGATATGCTCTAGACAGCAAGTCGCAGTTAGCTGATGGGCGTTCAGGTGACATCGCGACGGAGGGCCGGTTGAGTAACCCCCTCGGGCAGGCTACGTCGGTAGTCCAGTCGTGAAGGCCCGGTGGGGCATCGGTTAAGGTTAGGAGTTAGGTTAGAGTGTTAGGGGAAGGGTTAGCTAGGTGGCTAGGTGGCAAACGTTAACGTCAGGTAGGCTAGGGGATAGGGTTAAGGTTAGGAGTTAGGTTAGAGTGTTAGGGGAAGGGTTAGCTAGGTGGCTAGGTGGCTAACGTTAACGTCAGGTAGGCTAGAGGATAGGGTTAAGGTTAGGAGTTAGGTTAAAGTGTTAGGGGAAGGGTTAGCTAGGTGGCTAACGTTAACGTCAGCTAGGCTAGGGGTAGGGTTAAGGTTAGGAGTTAGGTTAAAGGTTAGGAGTTAGGTTAAAGGGTTAGCTAGTAGTTGAAAAATTGCTAAATAGCTCAAAGGTGTCCATGATGAGATATAAAATCATGTTTTAGGCAATTTCAACTATATGTGAAGAAGAGTATAATGGGTTACTAGAGATTTGATAAAGTAACAATAAAACAAATTAAAATAATAATAATATACAACGTGCACATCCACACGTAGACGTACGTAAGTGTTCAGAGGAATGTTCAGAGTGGTCCTTTTATGGATTATTGTATAAAGATTATTATTGTATAAAGGTTAAAGCAATGTATGACTGTCTAAAGGGTCTGGGAAAGAAAGTCTCAGACAAAGATTGGCGCATATCCACTTTTGCTAAAGGTACAGGACTTGACTTACACCTAACAAATAAAACTATAAATGCTCATGAGATTTCCTCCACCCTGCTAATACATTTTGAAACAATATCCATGTCCTGTTAAATAGAACCAATGAATGCATTCTCATCTTTGTGAGCAAGCAAATACCTCATGTTCAAGCTTTTTCTTGCTGTCGTCGTCGGAAATGTAATGTGCCTGGACTATGGTAGGTACTCTACCTCATCCTTTCAAACCACACAGTTCCTCAGGTCAGATGCTTGAAACTAATACAGTGTTGACACAGTGCAATGTCCATGACTATGAGAGGAAGTAGTGACTGGATTACGTAACCTAGATCTAGAACGACAGTTTTCTGTCAAGTAAAAACAACACACCATTTTTTCTGTCAGATCTAGGTATTGGGATTTGAGTTTGTGTGTTTTTACTTTTATTTTTTGTTTCCTCGATTTAAATGTGCCCACCTTAATCTTTATTTTTATTGGCCAGTCTGAGATGTGGCTTTTTCTTTGCAACTCTGCCTAGAAGGCCAGCATCCCGGAGTCGCATCTTCACTGCTGACGTTGAGACTGGTGTATAGCGGGTACTATTTAATGAAGCTGCCAGTTGAGGACTTGTGAGGCATCTGTTTCTCAAACCAGACACTCTAATGTAGTTGTCCTCTTGCTCAGTTGTGCAACGGGGCCTCCCACTCCTCTTTCTATTCTGGTTAGAGCCAGTTTGCGCTGTTCTGTGAAGGGAGCGTTGTACGAGATTTTCAGTTTCTTGGCAATTTCTCACATGGAATAGCCTTCATTTCTCAGAACAATAGTAGACTGACGAGTTTCAGAAGAAAGTACTTTGTTTCTGGCCATTTTAAGCCTGTAATCAAACCCGGAAATGCTGATGCTCCAGATACTCAACTAGTCTAAGGCCCGTTTTATTGCTTCTTTAATGAGACCAACAGTTTTCAGCTGAGCTAACATAATTGCAAAGGGTTTTCTAATGATCAATCAGCCTATTAAAATGATAAACTTGGATTAGCTAACACAACATGCCATTGGAACACAGGAGTGATGGTTGCTGATAATGGGCCTCTGTACGCCTATGTAGATATTCGATAATAAATCTGCTGTTTCCAGCTACAATAGTCATTTACAACATTAACAATGTCTACACTGTATTTCTGATCAATTTGATGATATTTTAATGGGCAAAAAATGTGCTTTTCTTTCAGAAACAAGGACATTTCTAAGTGACCCCAAACTTTTGAACGGTAGTATATATACTTTTTTCCCCCTTCTTAAATAACTGCCGTATCTGCTGTTCCACAGCTCCGTCTGTCACTGTTCAGCCTGTCCCCAGTGAATCCCCAGGCCTGAGTTTGATTCTCTAATCAAAGACCAACGTTACTTTCGCTGTTGGCTCTTACTGTACACTGAGCCTGAGGGAGGACAGTAGAACAACAATGTAAATATCTAACACTACCACTAAGTAGAACAAGCTGAAGAGCGCATTCTTTTCTCTTAACCATTAGCTAAAACCAAAGCATGCATTAAACATGAACAACTACTGCAGGTTTAGAGGTACAGCTTTGAGTGGTACTATAACTATTTTAATATTGTGTAAGAGATTCAGTATGGGAGATAACTGAACTCTGGTGAAACCACCTCACTTCATGGCATACGGTCAAATTAAGCTTTAGAAGCACATCTTTGGCTAATAGTATATTGTGTAAGTTATTCAGTATGGGAGGAGATAAGGAACTTATTCATACCGAGATAGGCTACTCAGGGCAGTCCACCTCACCCTTTACCCCCTGCAACACGTATTTAGGCATGTGGTCATTGAGTGTGTGTGGACACAGTGTGTATAACCTCCAGGGCTCTCTCCCAGGTCGACCACAGTGCAGCATACCATGCCGAGTAGAGGGGCACTTCCATGGGGTTACTGTTTAACGTGGAAAGTGCTCCTTCGATGCTTTCTCTCCGGAATGACTGGAATGCCAGCTGGCAGCTAGGGGTAAAATGTGTTTCCCCCCCCCCACTTCTGGAATGGAATTGGAACGGTATAGTAATGTCATGGACGCTTGGCATATCTCTTTCATCTTGGTGAAAAATTCAGAAAACACGCCCGGAACTAGTGTCATCATGGCCACTGATAGGATGGTATAGGAGCAGGGGCTGAAGGACTATGGATCCCAAGTAACTCTCACACACAGTATTCACATATAAATGCACACACATGCAAACGCATGCATACACACTGGTACACACAGAGAGAGAGAGAGAGAGAGAGAGAGAGAGAGAGAGAGAGTAAAGTAGTTTTACCAGGCCTATGAGGTATGGGCTTCCAGCATCCCCCAGGAGATGGGAAGTGAAGCCCTGGAAGGCAACCGCTGTGGCCCTCCGAGTCGGGATGACAACATACTGCAGAGAGATGATAAGATCAGATGAGACTTGACTGGCTTCTTGTGCAGACGTTTATTTAGCTTCACATGCTTCATCATCACGTATACAAAAATATCATAAAGGTCCAAATTCAATCACATAAGATATAACACATCATCACATAACAGAGAGAGATGGAGAGCGAGTTGAAACGAGGGCAGAAGTGATGACTAGGGATGTAGAAGGAAGGATCTATCCATCACAGGAGGTTGGTGGCACATTAATTGGGGAGAACGGGCGTGTGGTAAGGTCTGGAGCGGTATAGGTGGAATGGTATCAAATACATCTAACACATGGTTTCCATGTGTTTGATGCCATTCCATTTGCCCCGTTCCAGACATTATTATGAGCCGTCCTCCCCTTAACAGCCTCCGCTGCTATCCATATGTCCATCCATAGTAAAACAACAACAACTTCAGGAATCCTCAATTATGCAAGTTCAGTCCACCTCACTGCCAAAGACCTCCAGGCTTGTCATCTTCAGTTAGATTAGAACTGTGTGTGTGCGTGTGTGACTAACACAGTAGTCCAGTAAGTGCTGTATGGGCCTCTGCTCTGCAGCTGACTGTCCTGTCCTGTCCTGTCTCCTCTCCCCTCTGCAAGCTAACTCACCAGTGTGTCTATTCTAACTGGCAGATTAATGAGTTTGGCTGGTCCTTTCACTTCACAGGAAGTCCATTTCATTTGGCTCACACACGCAAACAAGTTCTAAGCTACCCTCCTAGATCATTTCTTTGGGACTTGGGTTCAAATACTATTTTATACCTTTTCAAATAAATGTTGTGTTTACTTTAGCCTGCCTGGAGTTTCAGATGGGTGGATTTGAACTATTGTATTGGTTCCATTGCACCAGGCAAGCTCAATTAAATATTATTTGGCCTATCTGAAAAATACCTCTTCCATGCATTTTGTCTTTCCATGAGTGGTGTATGCATCAAGCATGGTCAAGGGCATAAATATGATGACTGAGCCCCATCCGATATATACAAGCTCCCTGTCCCTGTTACAGTCACGCATTTCATAACTCAAAATAAGAAACTCAAATTGCACCAGAAGAGATAACCACCCTTTATTACAGTAGCGCAGTATTAGAAGTTTCCAGTGGTAGGCAACAGAGGATAAGTATAGTTTCTTCTCAGTACGTACCATTAAAATGTCCGCCGTGATGGCCCAGTTGAGAAAGAGCAGCGTTTCCCCTATGAAGATACAGACCTGAAAAAAGAGAGAGAGAAAGAAAAAAGAGAGAGAGAGAGAGAGAGAGAAAGAAAGGGGGATATTAAATACCAACCATTAGGACTGTCTGATCTGAGTTTCACCCTGCACGGACAAGGCCACAGCCAATGAGAGTGAGAGAAGTGAAAGTCAAAAGGTGTCTCTTGTCTTACAGATATCGGAAAACACAGGGAATTAAAATGCTTCAGTTGCTGTGGTCTGTCTGGAAACATGCTATTACCCTGTGGTCACATTATACAGGGATGGACTGCTGCATTCTGTGCCAATTGAACTGGGGTGAAGTATAAAATTGCACCCTATTCACTATGTAGGGAATAGGGTGCCATTTGGGATGCTAGCCTAGGTGTTAGACGTCTGGGCAGGGAACCAGCGCAGAATGGTAAGGAGAAAGTGGTTGCGTCACAAATGGCACCCTATTCACTTTATAGTGCACTACTTTTGTCCAGAGCCTTATGGGCCCTGGTCAAAAGTAGTGCCGTATATAGGGAGAACACTCTTTTAAAAAAAGGGTTCCAAAAGGGTTCCCCACCTGTCCCCATAGGAGAACCCTTTTTGGTTCTATGTAGAACCCTTTGTGGACAAAATGTTCTCACTCTTCTGGTCTCACAACAACAGATCAACTTAACAAGGGTTCTCACAAATTAACAACCATCAAGTCCATATCCCTGGCTCTCACTTTGTAATGATAACTTAAAATACAGATATTAAATAACATAGAGGGACTTGACATTCAGGAGAATGTGTACATAGTCTCCTGACATCTCTAATCAAAGCAAGCCCTGAGCAGCTGGCAAGGCTGTGTGGCGACACAAACGCTTTCTAGTAATGGATCCAGAGGGATTTGGTTGCGATAGAATCCAATGTATCGCGGTTGGCAATGGAGGACTGGAGGATCTATGTCCAACTGACACACACACACACACATGCCCACCCACCCACCCACCCACCCAGCAGGGTTTAGATTGACACTATGGGTCTGGAAGTAGTGCAGACTGTTAAACTGCCATTCAGACACCGTGACTGACACACAGCCTCCTGGGAAACAGAAACAGAACCTCAAACAAACTCTCCTCAGATCAGCCGGCCAGCCTGCCTGTGAGACAACAGCTGTCTGGATCTAGACTCCAAATCACACCCCAAACAGACAGAGAGACAGACATGGCCGCTGTGCCCTGCCTTACACCACCGGGGTGTCACTATCTTCAACACCACATCTGTCAGTGCTTAGCAATGTAACTAGAGTTGTCACAGTAACAGCCAGCATAAAACGAGAGGATATTTAATATGTACAGTTGTCTGGACATATCAGCCATGAATACTGCCCTGAACTCCAAGCCTGTATCATACCTCTCTACTGCTGTTTGTCTGGCTGCCCTGCTGCCAAGGTGTCCTCATATCTCCCTGAAATATGCTACCTCTCTATGGAGGTCTGCCACATAAAAATGTAGGGCAGACCTGCTCCTGACCTGTAAAAGTGAACTCCTGTGGGCTTGTTGACTTCATATGAACCCACACAGGGCCCAGTAAATGAGCAGGAGGCCCATAGCCAGGTAAAGAGGCACACTGGTCTGTAAATAATGAATATTCTAGGTTACTCTGGGATGGCTGTCCTCAGAAAGAAGCCATCTCTTAGCCTAGTCCCAGATCTGTTTGTGCTATCTTGCAAACTCATATGCGTAACAATGGCCATAGGAGTCGGCAAGACAGTACACAAAGATCTAGGACCAGGCTAGCCATCTTTGTCGAGGCCAGGGGTTTATACTGTGTCTATCAGGTCAAAAGGAAACGGACCCACAGGCCAGGGGCCCGCGGTGCTGCGGTGGGAATGCACAGGGTGTTTGCTTGTTTAATTGCAATGTAAAGCAGGAAAGAGTGCAGCTTTTAACAATCGCTGCCCCGGACAGGAACAACGCACTGTGCCATTTTTTTGTGACTCACAGAGAACACATTTTACGCTCTTATCAGAGACAAAAGAGTAGGAACTGACTTTCAACAACCTGAGCAATAATAATGACGAAGATGGAAAATATCCTAATTCGCATAAACAGGTTGGTTTGCACAGTCTTCCAGCCAGGGCATGTGACCCTGTGTGCCATTGGAATGTCTGGTCCTGTATTCACAAAGAGTGCTGATCTAGGCTCAGAGGGGTATACTACAAAGCAGGATCAATCAGTTAGCCAGCTAACTTTGATAAACAACCAGAAATAACTATTGATTTTTTGGTTTATTATGAAAGCTAAACTTAAAAATGTGGTTTTGGTTGTTGAATCAATTAGACCATGCCCATTCCAAGCTTATCTTTCTATAAAAGAAGAAGCTATTTCAGAATATTTAGGCAAGTTAGCTGGTTGATCCTGCTTTGTAAAATAGCCCTCAGGTCTCCTCTGTCCATATAATCGTATTCATTATCATCTAAAAAGGTGAAACTGATCAAATCGAATGTATTAATAAAGGTATTTTTACATCAGTAGATGTCACAAAGTGCTTATACAGAAAACCAGCCTAAAACCCCAAACAGTAAGCAATGCAGATGTAGAAGCACAGCGGCTAGGAAAAACTCCCTAGATCAGAACTCCTACTCTGAAACGCTTTATGAACACAGGCCCAGGCAGTAATGGTATGAAACATGTTTGAAGCGAAGACAGTAATGGTATGATACATGTTTGTGAGTAAAGACAGATTTGTAACTAGACCACTCACATAAGCTCCTATGATGCTCTTCTTGGCCACAACGAAGATGAGGCAGACAAAGATGGCTGAGCCCAGCATGCTGACGGCACACACCAGGGGGTCCGCCCGCTCGGTCTTCTGACGACACAGGCGGGTGGTGGCCGCCCCGATCACCACCCCCAACAGCCCCGTAACACACGTGATCGCACCAAAGATCAGACTGCACAGAGACCAGGGGGAGAGGTGAGAGAGAAGCAAATACATTTCAGATCACTACAATGAATTGTTAGTGGACAGCAAGAGCAAGAGGTAAATGATTCAGATCAGGTTAATAAAACTGAGAACTCAAGAGTAAACTCTGACCTGTCCTTGCTGCTGCAGATGTCTTTAGTGCAGGCCTCTGCTGTCTTCTGTACCACCTGAGCCCTGAACAGGTAGAGAGGGATCCACATGCCAAATGCCCCCGTGGCAAACGACACCGCAGCAGACGCCAGGGAGGAGAACACATAGCTACGGCTAGAAAGTAGGAACACACACAACACCATGTTAGATATTTATTTATCTGCAGTATGCAATCTCAGATGCTGAAGGACAAAAAGATAGGAAAGCCTATCTCTTTCTCACTCTCTCTCTCTCTCTCTCTCTCTCTCTCTCTCTCTCTCTCTCTCTCTCTCTCTCTCTCTCTCTCTCTCTCTCTCTCTCTCTCTCTCTCTCTCTCTCTCTCTCTCTCTCACTCACACACACACACACACACAAATAGATAAGTAAAGGCACAGCAGATGAATGGAAGTTAACTGAGGTTTTACTTCTTGGCCAGAGCCTTCATGTCACAGAGCCAGGAGGTGCGATGTTTTATACGCCCTCCTAGCTGGTCAGCATGGCCTCTCTTGGGCTCAGGCACGAAGAACAGGATCAGGGTCCCTGCTGTCATCCCCAGCACTGGAGATACCTATAGACACAACACAGTGGCTTATGAGGACAGGCATCCCATACTGAAACCTACAGACACAACACAGTGGCTTATGATGACAGGCATCCCATACTGAAACCTACAGACACAACACAGTGGCTTATGAGGTCAGGCATCCCATACTGAAACCTATAGACACAACACAGTGGCTTATGAGGACAGGCATCCCATACTGAAACCTACAGACACAACACAGTGGCTTATGAGGACAGGCATCCCATACTGAAACCTACAGACACAACACAGTGGCTTATGAGGACAGGCATCCCATACTGAAACCTACAGACACAACACAGTGGCTTATGGGGAAGTTACTGTGCCTCTAAGAATACCAGATACATATAAAGGCAAGGAAATCTGGGAGGGATGTCTGGTACCTACTTTGCCATGTCAAAATTACAAGTGCTTTTATAAGTGCATGTTGAGTGACTGCAGAGCGGTCCCATTGTGTCTTGCGATATGCTTGGTGTCCTGTACAAGTCCTCTAGGTCTGATTGTGTTCTGTGTGTGTTTAGGGGAGGGAGTCTTTTTCCTCTCTGAGAGCTCAGTTCTTTGTGTGATATGTGCCGTTGCAGCTACTAGTCTCTCTGGCAAGCCTCTATTATCTCCTTCATCATCTTTTATAAGACTCACTGCAGTGAGCAAACACACAAAGACAGAGAGAGAGAGACAAAGAGAGTGTGTTTGTGGGAGTTGTTTGTCATTAGGCTGGGTTGCCCACATGAAAGAGGTGAGAATACACACAGTACTCATGGAAGAAAAACCAATTCTGTCTGCCAGATTAAATCCACTGCAGTATTTTTCACGGCTTGTTGTAGAGGCACATCCGTATTCGTAACCAGCCGGCTGATGCAGTATGTGTGTGTTTGTGTGTTTGTGCATGTCTGTGTGTGTGCGCGCGTGTACCTGCCTGTGTGCATGCCTGAGCACGAGTGCATGAGCATGTTTTCGTAGGATTTTTTCATGTTCTCCAAATATATAATATCTGCAGCAGTCTTACCGCATAATTCAGTATAGAGGACTGTATCACTGCCTACTGAGGCGTTAGCAGTAATAAAGACTGTTTCCTCTGCTCTGTCACATGAGAGTATTCCATCTAATACTATGATACATCCTCAGTGCCACAGCCAGTCCTGTAGCGCCTCAGTGGATAGCATGAAGCCGTAAAGTACAAAACAACAGACAGACAGAATCTCAACTAACAGGATGTTTTTCACAAGTCCAGTTGCACATTCTTGTCTTATTATCATATGATAATTCATTGAGATGAAAGCGGGGCCTTGTAAGTCACTATGGCCTCCGACCCTGACGCTATGCCAGTGGAATACCTCGCTGTAATCAAGAGGTCATGGGTTAGGTTGCAGGTCCTAGTAGGTCTTTCCTGCCGAGTGTGGGAGGGTTAGAGGGTTAGCTGTCTAGCAACTATCTTCCTCCCTCCTTTCATCCATTTTTCCTGCCAAGAGTGTGAGGGTTGGGAGGGTTAGGCCCAGTGTATGTGGGTTAGGGTTAGCTGTCCTCACCACTACTCCTAAATCCTCTCTATCCATCCATCTTGAGGCTTAGAGGGTAACTATTCAGAAACTCTCTCACTATAGTACTGTCCTTACCTTCACTATACACCCCTTTCCTGCCCAGTATGTGAAGGTAAGGGGGTTAACTATTGAGCAACGCCGCTATCTATCTCGCCCTCCCTGCTAGTTCTCTACCTTCTCTATATCTCCCCCCCTCCCTCCATCCAGGAAGGCGGCCAGTCCTGAGCAGCTCCGGGGAGTGGAAAACAAGCGGAAAGTGGTGCAAAGTGTTTTTTCCTCAAAGCAGGATATGGCTTCTGGTAAGAAAGGCTTTTCATGTGTTTGTTGTTTTTCTCTGTCCGAGCAATGGTGGACTGGATGTGATTAATCATTCGTTCCTCTCCTCTACTCTCTCTCTCTTTCTCTCTCTTCTGGGGGATTGTGGGATTGTTTTATTGGAGGGTCAGCGTGACAACTTCGACTGGAACAATCCTCCTGTCCCTACGTCCCCACGACACTTTGTTTTCCAGACATGTTCCTACTCCCTCAAAGCAACGGGACAAATGGATTTCCCGTTTACCCAAGGCAATAGAGTTGTCATGTCAAACAATGTTTTATATGTTGGTGTTCTGGAAGGGGATGGTAAATGCCCTCCTTAAAGTTTTCATATAACAATCAGTCCTTGATGATTGTTTTGAACGGCAGGTGACCTATAAATGTTAATGTCAGGAGGAGCTGTCACGTAAGGACTTTAACTGGTCAGACTCACGGCAGAGGCCTCCTCCATGACTACTGGTATGGGCTGTTGTAGGATCTGTTAACTGTGCTATCTGACTGTTAAAATGTTATGGTAAGAGTCCTAAAGTGTTTAAATCAAAATATACAATAAAACTATGGGAATGGGAGTTCTAGGGCTCTAACAAACCTAACACAATGGTAAACCTTAGCGCTGGAGGTAGTATTATAGGTTTGAGGGTGTATCAGAAATATTGTAGCTATTTTCAGAAACAGAATTATGGGCGCAGTAGCTGGCGGTGGCACGAAAGGGCTGGGTGTTGATGAATAAACAAGTTGTGGGTGTGTCGAGGCTTGGCCCTTACTGGCCAATCAGAACGTGCTCCATGGCTAAATATGTGGTTGCTTCAAGTTGTGTATTTACAGTCTTTTATGTATTGTATTGTCATTTTTTTTTTGCATTTTTACATTGACATTTTAGTAATTTTGCAGATGCTCTTATCCACAGTTAGTGAATTAATCTTAAAATATCTAGGTGAGATAACCACATATCACAGTAAGTCTATTCTCCCTCAATCAAGAAGTTATTAGCAAAAGTCAATGCTAGTTAAGCTAGAAAAGTCATGAAAGTAGATGGCCCTAGCTAGCAAAAAGACAGTACTAGACAAAATTGTTTTATAGTTATCACTCCTGGAGAGAGCAGGGGTGCTCTAGCTACAGATTATAGTCTAGTTTGCTAAATAGCCTGCCCCATATTAGCTAAATATTATTTGTTTGCAGTCCACATTGTTCTAATTGCATTGCTTCAATATGGAAATGCATTGTTAAACATACAATGCATTCAGAAAGTATTCAGACCCCTTGACTTTTTCCACATTTTGTTACGTTACAGCCTTATTCTAAAATGGATTACATAGATTCTTTCCTCATCAATCTACAAACAATACCCCATAATGACAAAGCGAAAACAGGTTTTAGAAGTGTTTGCAAATGTATGAAATATAAAAAGGTCCATGTCAGTACATGTCAGAGCAAAAACCAAGACATGAGGTCGAAGGAATTGTCCGTAGAACTCAAGACAGGATTGTGTCGAGGCACAGATCTGGGGAAGGGTACCAAAAAATGTCTGCAGAATTGACCCCAAGAACACAGTGGCCTCCATCATTCTTAAATGGAAGAAGTTTGGAACCACCGAGACTCCTCCTAGAGCTAGCAGCCCGGCCAAACTGAGCAATCGGGGGAGAAGGGCCTTGGTCAGGGAGGTGACCAAGAACCCGATGGTCACTCTGACAGAGCTCCAGAGTTCCTCTGTGAATATGGGAGAACCTTCCAGAAGGACAACCATCTCTGCAGCACTCCACCAATCAGGTCTTTATGGTAGAGTGGCGGGACAGAAGCCACTCCTCAGTAAAAGGCAGCCCGCTTGGAGTATGCCAAAAGACACCTAAAGGACTCTCAGACCATGAGAAACATTATTCACTGGTCTGATGAAACCAAGATTGAACTATTTGGCCTGAATGCCAAGTGTCACATCTGGAGGAAACCTGACACCATGGTGGTGGCAGAATCATGCTGTGGGGATGTTTTTCAGCGGCAGGGACTGGGAGACTAGTCAGAATCGAGGGAAAGATGAACGGAGCAAAGTACAGAGATATCCTTGATGAATACCTGCTCCAGAGCGCTCAGTACCTCAGACTGGGGCGAAGGTTCACCTTCCAACAGGACAACGACCCTAAGCACACAGCCAAGACAACACAGTAGTGGCTTTGCGACAAGTCTCTGAATGTCCTTGAGTGACCCAGCCAGAGCCTGGACTTGAACCCGATAGAAGAGACCTGAAAATAGCCTGAACATTTCAGGTCTCTCTCCGGAGAGACCTGAAAATAGCTGTGCAGCAACGCTCCCCAGAGCTTGAGAGGATCTGCAGAGAGAAGAGTGGGAGAAACTCCCCAAATACAGGTGTGCCAGCTTGTAGAGTCATACCCATATCTGGACATGGACACGCCAAAAGTAGCAAGATTAAATTCACTAGGCTATTCACTAGGCCTAAAAAGATAGTGCCTGTTATTTGAATTAAATTCTAATAAAAACTAAACAACAACTTGTTTTAAATAGGATAAATATATGTCTAAATATAGTTACAGGCACTATAATTGCTCCCCGTGGGCATATAATATAGACAAGGCAACTTAGACTATGGAAGATTTTACACACATCCAAACTGTTCACAGGAGCTGGGTAAAGATCCAATGTAAAGAGAAAGGGGGAATGTCCACTCACCGTTATACTGCTCGCAAATGTAATGTTTTATAAACATTATGGAACCATCTTAAAGATCATATTTGCACTTCTCCAAAAAAAAGCAAATAAAATTGTATTGCATTCAAGCCATATATGTTATTACCATAAACCCACGGATGACAAATCACTTTAATAAGTTTTGGTTTTAATCAAATTAAACAATTTAACTATCTATCTGTTTTTTAAACAAACAAGAACATTTCTAAATAGAATCGGGTCACAAGCATGGTATTATAAATTCAATTTCTCGTTCCATGAGCATAAGGCAATGTGTGCACACGTAGGCCTAAGGGCTTTTCAGCATGAGGCATGGTTGTTTGTTTTATCCATTGAAGATAGTTTATTAAAAAGTATACACTAACCCTACAATAGGCCTAGCTATAACAAACATGTAGCCAATTTAGTTGTCTTTTTTTATTGGCTTCTACACACATTGCATTCGCATTTCGAAAAGTAACTGCATGTTCGAGTCATGGCCAATTGGACATCCTAACATCCTAATAAGATTATCCTACCGTCACCTTGACATGGCCTGTTAGTGACTTTCTCACGTGAAAGGTAAACAAACGAACAGGCAAATAGCTTAGGCTACAAGCGGATTCAGCACCAAGGACAGCAATCCGGAATTCCCGTGATTTGACAGTTAGGTCCAACAGATGAAAGTTGAAGATGCTATTTAATTTATTTATGATAAAGAAAAAATAATAAGCAGGCTATTGTAATAACTTCATGTTCCTAAACAGACTTCCTACAGTCACTGACACCTTTCATTCAATGGGCATCGCACATAGGCCTAAGGAGTCCAAACTTTTCACAGAATCTGTGTGGCCAAAAAAAACGTCCAATATATACAGTTGAAGTCGGAAGTTTACATACACTTAGGTTGGAGTCATTAAAACTCGTTTTTCAACCACTCCACAAATGTCTTGTTAACAAACTATAGTTTTGGCAAGTCGGTTAGGACATCTACTTTGTGCATGACACAAGTCATTTTTCCTAAACAATTGTTAACAGACAGATTATTTCACTTATAATTCACTGTATCAAAATTCCAGTGGGTCAGAAGTTTACATACACTAAGTTGACTGTGCCTTTAAACAGCTTGGAAAATGATGTCATGGCTTTAGAAGCTTCTGACAGGCTAATTGACATCATTTGAGACAATTGGAGGTGTACCTGTGGATGTATTTCAAGGCCTACCTTTCCTTGACATCATGGGAAAATCAAAGAAATCAGCAAAGACATCAGAAAAATAATTGTAGACCTCTACAAGTCTGGTTCATCCTTGGGAGCAATTTCCAAACGCCTGAAGATACTACGTTCATCTGTACAAACAATAGTACGCTTGTTTAAACCCCATTGGACCACGCAGCCATCATACCGCTCAGGAAGGAGTTCTGTCTCCTAGAGATAAACAGACTTTGGTGGGAAAAGTGCAAATCAATCCCGGAACAACAGCAAAGGACCTTGTGAAGATGCTGGAGGACACAGGTGCAAAAGTATCTATATCCACAGTAAAACAAGTCCTATATCGACATAACCTGAAAGGCCGCTCAGCAAGGAAGAAGCCACTGCTCCAAAACTGCCATAAAAAAGACAGACTACGGTTTGCAACTGCATATCTGGACAAAGATCGTACATTTTGGAGAAATGTCCTCTGGTCTGATGAAATAAAAATAGAACTATGTTTGGAGGAAAAAGGGGGTGGCTTGCAAGCCGAAGAACACCATCCCAACCGTGAAGCACGGGGGTGGCAGCCTCATGTTGTGGGGGTGCTTTGCTGCAGTAGGGACTGGTGCACTTCACAAAATAGATGGCATCATGAGGAAGGAAATTTATGTGGATATATTGAAGCAACATCTCAAGACATCAGTCAGGAAGTTAAAGCTTGGTCGCAAATGGGTCTTCCAAATGGACAATGACCCCAAGCATACTTCCAAAGTTGTGGCAAAATGGCTTAAGGACAACAAAGTCAAGGTATTGGAGTGGCCATCACAAAGCCCTGACCTCAATCCTATAGAAAATTTGTGGGCAGAAATGAAAAAGCGTGTGCGAGCAAGGAGGCCTACAAACCTGACTCAGTTACACCAGCTCTGTCAGGAGGAATCGGACAAAATTCACCCAGCTTATTGTGGGAAGCTTGTGGAAGGCTACCCAAAACGTTTGACCCAAGTTAAACAATTTAAAGGCAATGCTACCAAATACTAATTGAGTGTATGTAAACTTCTGACCCACTGGGAATGTGATGAAAGAAATAAAAGCTTAAATAAATCATTCTCTCTACAATTATTCTGACATTTCACATTCTTAAAATAAAGTGGTGATCCTAACTGACCTAACACAGGGGATTTTTACTAGGATTAAATGTCAGGAATTGAAAAACAGAGTTTAAATGTATTTGGCTGAGGTGTATGTAAACTTCCGACTTCAACTGTATATAAATAAAATGGGAATGTCTGTTGACTGCTTTGCTGCTCATGATATTTATATTTGAGATTTTCCTGTGTTTTATTTACTTTTCCACACTATAAGTTTAGAATAATAGTGTGAAATTGTGAACGATGATAATGCCCTTTTAGTGTAAGAGCTGTTTGAAAAGACCGCCTGAAATTTCAGCCTGTTTTGGTGGGATGGAGTTTTGGCCTTCCATGTTGACATCACCAAGTGGCAAATTACTTAATAGACCAATAAGAAAGAGAGTTCCAAACCTCTCTGCCAATAACAGCTATTTTTCTGTCAGGAGAATAGCAGAGCACTGGCTTTTACAAGTCGAAATTGCTAAAGAGCATGCGTTTGAGACTAGCGCCGCCTTAACAGAGCCCCTAGTGTTTCAATGGTGGTGATGTAGCAATAAAGAAGCACCATGACAAGAGATATTTATCATCTCTGGTTAAATACATAATATGCATATGTACAGTCATGGCCAAAAGTTTTGAGTCTGTCATGCTGATTGAGTTTGAATAACAGACTAGAAGCTTCAAAAGGTGCTTGGTATCATTGTTCTTCAACCATGGTTACCTGCAAGGAAACACGTGCCTCATCATTGCTTTGCACAAGAATGGTACCAACACATCCTCCGAGAGCAACTTCTCCCAACCATCCAGGAACAGTTTGGTGATGAACAATGCCTTTTCCAGCATGATGGAGCACCTTGCCATAAGGCAAAAGTGATAACTAAGTGGCTCGGGGAACAAAACATAGATATTTTGGGTCCATGTCCAGGAAACTCCCCAGACCTTAATCCCATTGAGAACTCGTGGTCAATCCTCAAGAGGCAGGTGGACAAACAAAAACCCACAAATTCTGAGAAACTCCAAGCATTGATTATGGAAGAATGGGCTGCCATCAGTCAGGATGTGGCCCAGAAGTTAATTGACAGCATGCAGGGCAGATTACAGAGGTCTTGAAAAAGAAGGGTCAACACTGCAAATATTGACTCTTTGCATCAACTTCATGTAATTGTCAATAAAAGCCTTTGACACTTATGAAATTCTTGTAATTATACTTCAGTATTCCATAGTAACATCTGACAAAAATATCTAAAGACACTGAAGCAGCAAACTAATATTTGTGTCATTCTCAAAACTTTTGGCCTCATCTGTATGCCAAGCGGAAAAATCATTTCCTCTTCATGACATGGCTCATTAAGGTACATAATTTCAGTTAAATCCAACTAATTTAGTCAGATTAATTACCTAATGTAGCTAAAATTAGCTTTTGATTTAACAGTATTTAGTTTGCTATTATTGGAGTTCCATAGGGTATTCGGTGGGCCAAATACTCAAAACAAGTGTCTCTTTATGGCAGGCCAAACCTCCCCCAATGCACCTCCATTCTACAAAGAGACCACTAATAAAGAGACTGTGGCCAGGTTAGAGAGACAGTCACTGAGACCCTGTTATTTCATTAGTGTGAGATTTGATATGTCACTGTTGGAAGGAGCCCGGGGACCCAGAGGGTAATGGAACATTAACGTGTTTTCAGCCACTGAGATCAGGGTCAGGAGCTTCTATCAGCTTTGGGGTTTTGTCCCAAATGGCACCCTTTTCCCCATTATGTGCACTACTTTTGACCAAAACCACATGGAACCTGGTCAAAAGTAGTGCACTAAATAGGGACTAGGTTGCCATTTGGGGGACACACAACCTTGAACTACCATAAAAATCAACCGTCTCATTTTCTAGTGTCAGCGTTGGTTGTCATCTTTCACTCATCCATTCAGGGTTTCATTAAGTCAAGCGATACCTTATCAGGAGTAACCAAGGTGGCCAAAGCAGATAAACAGAGGCATGATATGTTTGTGTGAGTGAGTGGGTGTGTATACAGTACGTGCACATTTCCTTAAGCCCCCCTTCTCTGTCACTGATGTCACTAGTAAACCCCCTCACCCATGCCCCATACTACAGGCTCCCTGCAGAAGTGTGTGCGTCAGGAGAAGACATGACGTTGATGACGATGATGATAAGGATGATGATGAGGATGATGAGGGATGATGTCATGATGATGATGCTCTTAACCTGCCCCATACTGCAAACCCCCATCTAGTGTGTGGCGGGGGAGAACATGTAACATGCTGACCAGACCGCTCGTGCGCTTGCGTCAGCGTGCGTCAGCGTGCGACATCGCGCGCATGTTGATTTAGTCCACCCACACCAGACGCGATCAGGACACACAGGTTGAGGTTATATTAATTTGGGGACAGGTCGAAAAGCACAAAACATTTACGGCAATTTAGCCAGCTAGCTTGCTGTTGCAAGCTAATTTGTAATTTCTAATATAAACATTGGGTTGTTATTTCACCTGAAATGCACAAGGCCCTCTGCTCCGACAATTAATCCACAAATAAAAGGGTAAACCGAGTTTGTTTGTAGCAATCTCTCCTCCTTCAGGCTTCTTCTTCTTCTTCTTTGGACTTTATATGCCGGTTGGCAACCAAATTTAAGGTGCATTACCACAACCAACTGGACTGGAGTGTGGACCTCAGTTCATCTTTCAATCACCCACGTGGGTATATGCTCCTAAAAAACAATGAGGAGATGGGAGAGGCGGGACTTGCAAACTCACAAACAGAACCAAGTTCTATTTTAGCGCCTGGATACGCAGACGCTCGTTGATGCACGCGAGCAGTGTGGGTACAATGATTGAATAACATGTATGTGTACATTTATTTTGCAACGCGAGCGGTGTGGTCAGCATGCAAGGATGAGGTGATGATGATGGTCTTACCCTCAATGCCCAGTGCCAGTCCCCTGCAGCCTCCTTTGCACTGGAGCCCAGGATGTAGCCTAGTCCGCTGGAGGAAACAAAGAGAAGGAGACAATAGGTAAGACATTTCTGCCCTGGATAAAGAATAAGAACAATCCAATAAAGCCAACCACAAACTACACTATAGTATTCATTTGACCTTTTCTTTTAGATTTTTGACAATGGTCTCTAACAAAACGGCTAGGTAGAGTCATAGGAATTCACGATTTACTCCAGAATGACCCACTAAGGTAGACATATAGATAGCCCTTGCACTTGATAGCAGAGCAGTTATCCCCCAGTTGGATGGCCAGACACACAGAGAGAGCGAGAGAGATAGAGAGAGAGACACAGAGAGAGGGAATGAGTTTCAGAAGGAGCACAGCACACACACACATTCAAAGATACTTGATTAATCCCAATGATGAAATGTTATACAACGTACTCTTCCTGATACACTTTTTCCCTCCTTTTCCTGGAATTGTTATCTGTTTGGGCTGCTGTCTGTTGACTTGCCGGATGGAAATTATTAACAGACCCCATGTTGGGATGATGACCTCAGCCCCACTTGGTGAGTGGCTGTCTGAGTGGGGAAGTGCCTGACTCTGTCTTTCCTTCTGACTAGGTCTCTCTGCACTGTAAAAAAAATATATGTACAGTACCAGTCAAAAGTTTGGACACACCTACTCATTCAAGGGTTTTTCTTTATTTTTACTATTTTCTACATTGTAGAATAATAGTGAATACATTGAAACTATGAAATAACACACATGGAATCATGTAGTAACCAAAAAAGTGTTAAACAAATCAAAATATATTTCATATTTGAGATTCTTCAAAGTAGCCACCCTTTGCCTTGATGACAGCTTCGCCACACTCTTGGCATTCTCTCAACCAGCTTCATGAGGTAGTCACCTGGAATGCATTTCAATTAACAAGCGTGACTTGTTAAGAGTTCATTTGTTAAATTTCTTTCCTTCTTAATGCATTTGAGCCATTTCAGTTGTGTTGTGACAAGGTAGGGGTGGTATAAAGAAGATAGCCCTATTTGGTAAAAGACCAAGTCCAGCTCAAATAAGCAGCATGGCTACCACAGCATTCTGCAGCGATACATCGTCCCATCTGGTTTGCACTTAGCGGGACTATCATTTGTTTTTCAACAGGACAATGAACCCAACACACCTCCAGGCTGTGCAAGGGCTTTTGGACCAAGAAGGAGAGTGATGGAGTGCTGCATCAGATGACCTGGGTGTTTAAAGCTGTCATCAAGGCAAAGAGTGGCTACTTTGAAGAATCTAAAATATATTATGATTTGTATGCATTTGTCTTCCACGTGAGACACACTCACATACTGGGTGGAAAGGAAACATTCTTCTTGGTGTATGAATACATTCAGAACTAATGAAGCAGAATCAGACTGATGGATACTGTCACTAAGTGACCTAAAGCTCTGTTGACCTAAAGCTCTGTTGTCTCTGTTGTCTCTCAGCCTCTGTATATCATGTTAATTCTCGGTTAAGAGGCTTAATGAGTGTGTAGTGTTAGGTTGGGTTTGGGTCCTTGATGTGGACGGGATATGATGCTGTCACTGATCAAAGCTCCAGTAGATGCTTGTCTGTCAATCTGTCACTGTGTGTGTGTGTGTGTGTGTGAGTGTGTGAGTGCGTACGTGCGTGCGTGCGGTTGTGTGTTTACAATTCTGTCTGGTTAACAAGCAGCCAATTTCTCATGATGCCTTGTGTCTCTGAAGTTGTCATTACTACACAACACACAGACAGACAATACTAACTACATGCTATTATTCACTCAGTCACACACACCTTTGTCACTCTATTGATCAACACTATCAGAGTCCAGTCTGGTTTCTGCATCAGTCATTATTCTAGGTGTATTTTTCAAAGAAGGTCGTGCTTCTTTAACATACAGTTCATGTCAATACAATGACAGTTAAGTAAAATTGTCTGACTGAATTTATCTTCCATTAGTCAACACCCCACCAGAAGAATGTGGGATCCCACCTGAAGAATGCCTTTACTTCATTGATTTAATCAACACATGTCATCAGACAGGAGGTGTTCTGCCTGTTCTATCTGTCCCACAGTAGAATATTAACCATAACCACATGTTCTGAAGGAATTGACCCTAGATCAGATTAGATTACATCAAACCCCCTCTATTCCGAGCTAAACCCTTCAATAGCATATACTCCCGTGCACACAAGCCAAACTAATCCCTTCAGTAACAGATAACATCACCGTATTTCAAGGACAAAGACAGAGAGCTCAATTTTCGGCTGCCGTTAAACCAGCGCAATTGTCAAAAGCACGCTTGTTTGCAATTTCGACCTGTTAAAGCCGGCGCTCTTCTATTGTCAAACCCTAGCACCAGGATTGGTAATTTACCTGTTTTATAGGAGCCTGCTTGCGCTGAGGTGGGAGGGGTGACAAACGGAAGCGCAGCCAATCCGATGTCAAACAAGAGAGATATGCCTTTTGTGCCCGTAAACCTCATATTTAGAAACATAAAAAACCTATGTTCGTTTCATCTGATAAAAAATCAAGCACAGCGTCCCCTCCTCTCAATTGCTGTTTTTTCTGTCATGCCCAATGCATTTGCAAAGTAGTCAAGACTATCAATAAAGGGCTTAGCTTGTGAGACCGCTTTGAAATTTTGGCAGCAGCTCCTGTTATTATATTGTAGGCTATATGCCTATCATGGAAAGAGAGATGAGATAATCAAGTGACACTTGTATTTACTGTAGAAATATTTAAGTTATTTTACTGTAACAACTGCTTGTTTTCCATTTCATTTGATTTAAAAACAAGCCCTTATAGTAAGCTACCCATACCTTACTATCACGAAAGATGGTTCAACAGCAATGCGTGTCTTTCTTATCCTGGCCATGCATTAGCCAAGTAGCCTATCCATAAAATGTTACAAAATGGTCTACTCTTGTGGCTTTTGCAGACATGCTTTTTGCATTATTCACAATTCACATAGGCCTACCTGCAGTGCATACTCCATTCGGCTTGTATCATTCCCATTTCCAAAGAGTGCCTCTTATCCGGTTAACAAAGATGAGCTGCTCCAAACATCGGCTATTCATATTTGTCAGTCCTATAACGCCATATCAACAGTAGGCCTAGTTTAAATCTTGCTTATTGAGAACGTGCCTCACACATACAATACATTTCACAGGAGTCTAGTATTTTTTTCTTTGAGGAAAAGTGCTATGCGTAAGGCCTGTAGATGTTAAAGCTAATTACAACAATGTTGACTGTCAACACTCCAAACATACTGAGCAAACACAGAAGTTTTTTTTTTACTGTTGCTATCACTCGTTACTGTAGCCTAAACTTTAGTATCAATCCACAATGGACTAGGACAAGAATATTGATGACAACGCCAAGATTGTCAATAACCTACAGAATTTGAGACAAAAGCATGCACTATTAAGCCATGTAACGCATTGATTGGGTAGTTAGTGGCCAAGCCCTCGTCACACCTACAACTTGCTTATTCATCAAAACCCAGCCCTTTCACGCCACCGCCAGCTTTTGCGCTCATAATAACGGCTGTGAAAACACCTTTGTCACTCTACACCAACAAAATCTATAGGGTTTATGTAAGCGCTTAGATTTACCATTGTGTTAGGTTTGATAAAATAGAGCCCAGAGGGTATAGAAAGGGAAGATAATCAATGAGGGCCAGACAGGGCTGTTCTGATTGACAGGTTTAGATGGGGAGATTATCTGGTAAAACAGCCAATAGGATCCTATCTGGTAAAACAGCCAATAGGATCCTGATTAGCTGAACTGGATGACCCCTTCAGATGTCCATGTTAGGCCATTTTGTCCCCATTTCTCCAGCTTTGAAAAAAAGTTAATTTAGGCCTAAGGATGATGAGTTACCAATGAAAGAAGGATGCCCCCTTGCTGTCAATATCTGATATCAATATCAAATATGTTTGAACAGTGGTCCACCTATTGCTGTCTTATTGGAAGTGTGGGAAGTCTAAGTTTATACTGGTCTGGACATGTTGGTACCCCGCTCGTCCCATAAAACTGGTATTGGGCATCTGCCATCTTTTTACTGTATCAGGCTCCTTGACATGGGCGTTTCCCCCCGACCCAACATTCCATGTCACACACACTTTCTACTTCCTGTGTTCCCAGAGCTCCTTGGGCCAGCCGGGCCAGCCTGTCTGTCTGTAGTGTACCACAGGACCATGGGCCGGACAGGACGCTGTGTGTTGACGATTAAGACCATTAGGAGGGATAGATTGATGGATGGTCTGGAGCAGCCAACAGGGCCTTACAATGGGGTTCTTATCAGCATATTAGGCTTTCAAAAGGTTATGAGAGATTCAATGGGCCTCTCTGTCTGGAGGGAGTGCAGACTCACGCAAACATAGGTGCACGCATACACGCACACAGAGGGACAGGACGGGGACTAGGGGGGGAAACAGTCTACATTGTTGTGCTAAACTGATTAGTACTCCAGAAATAACAGTGAAACAGGCTCAGGCAGTAAATTATTTTTCCACCCAGAGAGTGTTTGGAAAGTTCAACACCACCACTAAAACTCATACAGGCATGAAAAATACTATCACCCCTCTAGCCCTGGGGAGGTAGGGTAGGACACCCAGGTTGTCACTAATGGCACCCTATGCTCTGGTCAAAAGTAGTGCACTATATAGGGAATAGGGTGCCATTTGGGATGCAACCCTATACTCTTCATAGGCCAAGTTTATAGATTAGGCTATTAGGGTTAACTTGAGGGATTTTACTGAGGGGGGAACCCATTTCCTGTAAACCCTGAGGTCACTTCCTGGAAACGGTCACAACAACCCTGGTAAAGATAAACAATCAGGGGGAGAGTGCTATAGGATGTTTGTGGGCTCTTTACTGAGGCCCAACTCTTTCACCTCCTATTGTTTCTGTTGCCGAGCGATATCAAAAGGCTCAGCATACCAGAACTCCTCAGAGGAAACATTTATGTTCTTTCCTGTCTGTCTCTCCAGCTGCATTCAATCTGCCATCGATACTATTAGTTGACTGCATGTAATGTCATATTGGAATTTCCATAATAAAGGCTGATAGTGTTGCTGGCATTTGCTGCTTTCTCTTTCTTTCAATTACTTCAATGACAGAGCAAGTTTAGCAACTGGGAACTTTTCCTATGAAATGTTGATGCAGCAAAAAACCGAACATTATATATTAGTGGTATTATGTTAGCTACATTTTTATCTATCTTAAAATGCAGGTTCATTGACACGATTAACACATCATATGAACTAATAGGGCGATGTAGGTAATGCTTCAGATGGACTAAAGTAAAATGATTGAAAGGACTGCAGCCAGAGATGGCCTGGCTCTGTGCGACTCTGTGAGACTGCAGTGTGTTTCTCATTCACATAGCGTCTCTCTGTGTGTCTGACTGTAGCTGCTTCTGTGTGAGATGGGAAAAATACAGTGTGCTGCCGCATCATTCAGCCACATCCCCAGCAGAGGCTCTGAAGCAGTGCACTGTGGGGACTCTCCACAGTAAATAAGCCTAAACCCTGGGTGCCACTCTGCTCTATACCACATCCATCCATCCTTCCACTGACCGGGACCACATTCATTTCTTAGTACTCCGCTGCTTTGTTTGTTTTCTTCCTCCTCTCCGTTTTCCAATTGAATGAACTGAAAAGGCCAGAGCTTTGTGCTTAATACCCCTTACTATCTAAAAAAAGACTCCCTCCGTCCCTTCCCCTCGGAGAACGTCTCTAAGCTATTTCATAATCTCTTCTTTATTTAGATCTATCTCTTCTATTTCTTCCCTTGTTTGCCTGGGTGGGTTTTGTGTCTGGGTGGGTAGAGACAGACACAAAGAGGCAGACAGGCTAGATGGGGCGGTCTGCTGACCTTCAGAGAGAAAGGATGATTTCACTGATAAACTTTCAGTCAAATTCTATTCACCATGCCTTCCTCTCCTCGATTTCTTTCTCCTAAATGTCTGCAAGCTGACTGTCTGTCTCTGAGAGAGCTCAGCTATTGATATTCAGCATGCATTGGAATTCAAAGAAGGGGGAAAAGACAATGCCCAACTGACATATTCTACATTGACTAGAATATATTTATTTCAAAGACAGACCATCATCACTATCATTATTCACCTCCATTTCCTGTTAGCTGTGGCCATAGAGATGTATTTATCTCCATATTGTGACCATAATCTTATGTTATCGGGGGGTTGTTCTAAGGGACCACTTACCTTCCCAGGGGGATAGCCAGGTAGAAGACAGAGAGCATCATGGTTCGGCTGTTATTGGTGAAGAGATCCCCGATGATTGTAGGAGAGATGGAGGAGTAGCTGGATTCACCTATCCCCACCAGGCCTCGGGACAGGACGAACAGCCAGTAATACTGCAGAGCGAAGAGAGCAGTATGAGGTTAAGGAAAGATATACAGATCTATCTATACACAGATGTTGCTTTATAACGGAACATGAACCTGGAGATAACATGAAGTTTTGGACTTCAATGTGCCTTAACCCTAATTTACTCAGGGGTACGCTAGTAGTATGGCTGACCCTGTGAAACACCTTTCACTGCACCTATCCAGTGCACTGTTTGTGACAATACAACATATCTTTATTTGAATTTCTTATTTTTTATGTTGTTATGTGCTGTGTCATGTTATGCTACTTAAAAGGAAAATAAAACGTTTTAGTCACAAAAGAAAACCACTCCGAGCCACATCACAGAAGAACACAGCTTCCTCCATGTTGTCGTCGAATAGATTTTTTTCCTCTCTTCCACACTTCCCTTTTCCCCCTGAATGCTTACTCAGCAGTGTAGCATGTTCATCAATCTGTCCGTGTTGCTTTTAAAATCACGCTTACCAAACAAAGAGAACATCAACGAGATATAGAGGGTGGTGATATGGGCTTTAGAGGTTCTGGAATAGCTCTGAGTTCCTTTAAAAAGGTACCGACACTGAGCCAAAATTATGTTAAATTAGAAAGACACGTGCTATTTTTCAGGATCACTAAAATGTGGGAGCTAACCTTTGCCCTCTGTTAGCTGTTTTATAGTAGGCAGAGACAGGAAGACAGAATGACACCCTCCCTTTCCTCTAAACAACTTGGATTAAAACGCACAGCCTATGAATAGCCATCTGACAAGTTGTTAAAAATGTTCCTGTAGTCACATCCTTTAGTGATGCTCCATGATAGAAATAAGAGTCATCCAACACAGACTTCTCCCCTGAGAGACTTTAATATAATCCCTATGGCTCTCTTTCTGTTTATATCCTTCTCTCGGTCTCACTCGCTCTCTCTCTCTCTCTATTTCTCACACTCTCTCTGTCTTTATTTTTCGCTCACACATTTTATCCTTGCTTTATCCTCCCTATCGACACATAGTGGGTCCACTAAGAGGGGATGTATGGGTATAGTATGGTTATTAACACTGGTGATGGGAGAATACGCTCAGAGGGGGTCCCAGATGATGAGATTAGTGTCTGATGCAGCGTGGAGAGAAAGATTGGAGAAAGAGGGAGAAGAAGAGAGGGGGAAAGAGAGAGGAGGGAGAGGGGGGTGGGTGTAGAAGGAGAAAGAGAGAGAGAGAAAGGTGGATAAAGAGACAATTATGGATAGAAATGGAGAGAAATAAATGCATGGAGAGAGAAATGCAGGGAGAGAGAAAGAGAGTGAGAGAAAAATGGGTTGGGGTGACAATGGATTGGGGGGAGAGCGTGTTTTATCAGAAATTTCAAATTTGGTTCCACTTTCTGCGGAGCGCTCCGGTGCCTGTCAGTATTCTGACACAGAGACATGCTGTGAAAGCATCAGTCCACTTGGCACAGCCTGTCTACCCTGTCTGTCTCCCTTGTTATTGTGTCCTGTATTCAGCCAGTCAAATCTGCTCGCACATCCTGTCAATGATGTCAAGACGAGCACCTGTGAAATGTCACCGACTGCCATATCTTTACACTGACTGACTGGAGGCTTTTCTGCCCCAACACTGAAATCAGCCTAGCAACAAGAACAAGATATAAATATCAAGAAAAGAAAGCTATTATCAGAAGGGTAGTGCTGTTATTTCTGTCAAATAATGCATCTAAGTACAGTACACAGCAAAGGAGAAGAAAATACCAGAAATGTCAGCAAGCGTGAGGGGGTAAACGGAAGGAGGGAAGGGGTGGAGGACGTTCTATTTACGCTTGATAAAAGAGGACTATAGCGTTGTGCCCTACGTTATACACCCACATTCCATTAGCACTTATTCTTCTCTCTCTCTGTCTCTCCCTACTTGACAGTTTTTGGTAAGACTTTACTGTAGGTGTCATTATGCATGCATTGGATTCATAAAGCTTTTATAACATCTATAAAACACATTATAACATTTGTCATCAGCTGTCATAAGTAGTTTGGTGTTAGACGTTTTAAAACCGGTTATAATGTGTGTGTTAAAAATGTCTGTTCATATGCTAATGTCAATGGTTAATTACAAGTACTATTATACAGTCTGCATTACAACTTATGTGACATGTTATTACATGCTACATAAGACTACATACCAGATGTTATAACTTACTAACCTATGTGTCACACTATTACAATGAATGATGGGCTCCACAACCATGTCATATGCCCTTTAAGAGTGCACAGACACCTGAAGTAAAGTGACATTAATTTCAGATGTTATAAAACAGTTATACCACGGGATGAGTTGAAAGTATCACAAAACTTTACCATTCAAAGGATCACCAAGAAACATGGTAAATTGGAGCACAAATGTACGATTTGTTTAATTTTAAAAAGTACACATTATAATACCAACAACTTGCCAAGAAAATACAAACATGTTGAAACGAAATGGAAGCAAAAATAAGTGTACACACCTAAATCAAAGTAACATGTGCATGCAGCAGTAACAAAGACAGCAGCTATATTATACAAAAATGGGTAGGTAGTTATCTAATTAGCTATCTAGCTAGTCAGGTAACTGGGTTGGCCCTGCTCTACACAGTCCAAACAATATGTTTTGTTTGACGGTATACTTGAGAGTAGTTAGCTAGCCATTCACACAGTAGTGGCACAAGCAGTGCCCCCATCGATGCATAGCTAGCTAGTTTGCTACCTAAAGGAGGAATTCTGAATTATAAATCTTACTTTGCAGCACATCACACAATACATTCTCTTTCACGTATACTTAATTACTTTATAATTACTTTTGTGTCACATTGTTTAACTCAATCTAAATAACATTGTCCATGTGCTATTGGATTGCAATGACGTAAACTTTTCGCTTCTGTGTTGTTGTTGTTGTTATGTTGGTAAGTCCCACCTTTCTTCTTCTGATTTCAGCGATATGATTTGCTGACACAACAGCGCTCAATAACGTTTCATTGGATCGGCAAACTGTCCATTTGCGCCAGCAAATCATAGAGCTTAAATTTCATGAACAGTTTGGAGATCCAATGAAACGTTATTTTCATTGGAGAGCTCTTGTGCCAAGGAATCATATCGCTGAAATTGGAAGAAGGGTGACGATTAATATAAGATGGTAGAAGAGATGTCAGCTCATCATGTGGCAAACCTAGCTAGCTAAAGCAAATAACATGGATAATAATAACATTAGTTAGTTTGAGTTAAATAACATGTATTAAAAGGTGCACAATGCAAAAATCGCTCCTGTTTGCTAAAATTCGAATAGTTTGCCTAATTTCAGTTTAAGAAGAGATGTCAGCTCATCATGTGGCAAACCTAGCTAGCTAAAGCAAATAACATGGATAATAATAACATTAGTTAGTTTGAGTTAAATAACATGTATTAAAAGGTGCACAAGGCAAAACTCGCTTCCCTGGTTGCTAAAATTCGAATAGTTTGCCTAATTTCAGTTTATGTGACAAAACAAGCAAGAATCATACCATCCCACCCGCTGTGAAAAATATTTTCCTTAACCAAAAATATTTTATTTTCAGTAAAAGATGCAAAAACAAAACTTAAGAACGGGAAGCATAGAAATTGCGCACAAAGAACAGGGACGGCAGGTAGCCTGGCGGGTAGGAGCGTTGGGTAACCTAAAGGTTGCTGGATCGAATCCCTGAGCTGACAAGTTAAAAATCTGTTGTTCTGCCCTGAGCAAGGCAGTTAACCCACTGTTCCCCGGTTGGGTTAAATGCGGAAGACACATTTCAGTTGAAAGCATTCAGTTGTACAACTGACTAGGTATCCCCCTTTACCACTTCTTAGCCTTGCTTTCAATGAGATGACACATTTATTATTTACATTTCTATGTGAATTTGGTCACGTTGCCCAAAAAAGTTACATATTGCAGCTTTAAGATGACAAGGTAATTGCGTTTAAAGTGCAAGTGAAAGAGGATGTTATAGGCCCAGTAATACTGAGCAATTAACTGACATGGTTATTTTCCTTTTTTAAACAACTAATTGACCAACGTCAATTCTGTGAAATGTCAACCCTATTTTGGTGGGATGGAGTTTTGTCCTACCTGGTGACATCACCAGGTGGTACATTTGTTAATAGACCAGATAAGAAAGATAGTTCCAAACCTCACTGCCCTGCCAATAATAACTACTGTAGTTTTCCCCTCCCCACTCAGACCACTCCCAGACAGTCGTAGCAAAAGTCATGCTTGAGAAATTGCTCTTTTTGACCCTTATATTAAAAACAAGGTACATAATTATTACCCAGAAATGATTATATTTTGAGATAAAAGCGGATTGGACCTTTAATATGCAATACGCTACTGCGTATGTTTTTTTATTCTACCTGTTGCTAGTGATTGTTACTGCAGATCTTCCCTTTTTCACAGCTGTCACAAATCTTTAAGTTGTTGGTATTATGTGTCCTGTAAATCAATACAAATCCTGAGTACATCTGTGCTCCCATTTGCCCATGTTTCTTGGAGATACTGTGAATGGCAAAGTTTTGTGAAACTCTCAACTAATCCTGTGGTATAAGCACATTCGTAACCATTTTATAATTCATCAAATTATTGTCACTCTACTTAAGGTGCCTGTGCACACTCTATAAGGGCATATGACATGGTTATGACGCCCATCACTCCATTCAATGTAATAATGTGACACAGAGGTTGGTAAATAACATAAGACCATGTTATAACACCTGGTATGTAGACTCTTGTGCAGCATGTAATAACATATGACATAAGTTGTCATACAGACTGTGTAATATCAAATCAAATTTTATTTGTCACATGCGCCGAATACAACAAGTGTCGACTTTACCGTGAAATGCTTACTTACAAGCCCTTAACCAACAGTGCAGTTCAATGCAGTGACTCATAACTATTTCAAACTACTTAAGACAGCTTATGACAAATGTTATAATGTGATATATAGATGCAATAATGGCTTAATGAATGCATGCATAAGGACACCTACAGTAAAGTGTTACCCAGTTTTAACATTGACTGTCATTTCCAAAAAAAACAACAGGATGTATTGTCCTGTTACGTAATTTCCAGTGGGTTATAGGGAATTAGGCCTACATGTTGGGAATGTGAACAGACTGGCATATGCAGGGTTATCCTATGTAGCTGAGTTGTATCTTGTTATTACTGTTTTTATGACCCTTATCTAATGTAATAGAAGATTCTCTCTCTCGCTCTGTCTCTCTCTTTCTGTCTCTCTCTCTCTGCATCTCTCTCTGTCTCTCTCTCTGTCTCTCTCTCTCTGCATCTATAACTGATGTCCCGAGGAGGCACTAGTGTGAGTGTCACATGTGTTTGTTTGTGCCTGCGTGCGTGTGTGCCTGTGTGTGTGTGTGCGATCCTGCATATGTCTGTACGTTCCTGCATATGTGTGTGTGTGTGTCGGGGGGTAGCCCTCTGTAGTGACAGCTCTGTGCAGGGATTAATAAAAGGCAGTGAGCAAGGGATGGCGGGGTAAAACCCTGACCCCTAGGGTGACCTGTGTCTCATACTGCTGTCCCACTCTGATCCAGGTGGATGACAAGCCACAGGACGGGGTCAAGCACATACACACAAGCTTTGGAACGTACACAACACACACACATGCATACACAGACACTCTGGAGCATACACAGCACAAAACATCATGTCAGCGATGAAATATGCTAGGGTTGAGTGGTATCCAGATTAACATACTGTTTCTCAGTCTCCCAGTAAAATTCTACTTGAGTAAAATTCAAAAATTATTTGGTTTAAAATATACTGAAGTATCAAAACTAAATGTAATTACTAAAATATACTCAGCATGTTAGCTAGCAAGTCAGCATGTTAGCTAGCAAGTTAGCAAACCAAATGCATAGCTGGAGCCCTGAGCTGGATATAATTTAGAACACATCTTAGATATCTCATAGTTATACTTAACTTATAGTTATAAGAAGTGGGGTCGAATGCACCCCCGCAGCCTCCGTGAGGCAAGGGAGCCCCCAAATCCCCCAAATTACAAAATATTTTTTCCTTATTTTTAACGTTATTTAAAATCATACTGTCGGTTTTCGAAATACCCCAGTACAAGGTATAAACAGTATATACACTGATGTGCTGTGACACAGGGGAAGCATGCCGCTCACTCCCTTCCCAGTAATGGTTGCGCTATTCATAAATCTTGGTGCTGTTGTGAATTATATGTGTTTACTCTGCTGCCCTAAACGATTGTTTCCTCACCTACTGGTCTGCACCGTGTCTTATTCGTTTGATTTTGAATGAACTATGACTAAATTTACAGTCCCATTCTCATGAATGGGACTGTAACAGTAGCCACATGCAGTGTTGTTTTGAATGAATGAATGAATTATGAATGAATTAAGCCTGAAGGAGGAGAGATTACTAGAAACAAACTCGGTTGGACTTTTTATTTATTTTTTAATTTTTGATCTTAATTTAACTAGGCAAGTCAGTTAAGAACAAATTCTTATTTTCAATGACGGCCTAGGAACAGTGGGTTAACTGCCTTGTTCAGGGGCAGCTCAGGGATTTGAACTTGCAACCTTTCGTAATTTTCTCCTATTCTTAAAGGGAAACTTCTGAACTTGTGGAAACTATTTTTATGTCTCTGCATGCAGTATGAAGGAAGTTTGACTTCGTTTTGTGAGCCAACGCAAACTAGTGTTAGCGCAAGTACTGGAAGTCTACACTAGTTAGCAACTTCCTTCAAACTGAACGCAGAGACATAAAAATGGTATCCACGAGTTCATCTGACTCTGTAGACAAAGTATCCCTTTAAGGGCATGTCATTTAGTAGTGGATAATTATCCTCATATTGTTTTTTGTGTGTGGTTGCTAGACCATGAGTGCCCCTTCGTTTAATTGAGGCAGCCATCGCAGCAGCAGCACAAACAACAACATCAACCCTTATCCTTGCATTCTGTCACCAGTCTAGGTTTGTGAGATCGAAACTGAATTAAATGTAAAAAAAATAACAAATCCTCTTCCTCTGGGACCAAATGAAAAATAAAGATGAATTTCTGTAATACCAGCATGCTAAAACATGTGCATAATTGGCGTCGCTTGCAGCACCCAGAGACATTTAGGCTTTTTGGTTTCCTGTCAGAGGCGGTAAAGGGATTAGGCTGGATTTGAAAGAGAGAATCCCTCTAATGACAAGAGTTTGTTAATTAATAAATTAACTAACGAGGAACATTAACATGCTGTCTAATTTGAAGTAATCCTAGAAGTAATCCTTTGATGATGATAATTGGGAAACACCTCACAGTCATGCTTTCTATGGCAGCGGACAGCACACACAATTATCCTAAACTATAAGCAGAGACCCTTATGTCAAAACAATCCGGCAGACTATCACGGCTCTGTGAATGTGGACTATAAATTAGGCTTTTGAGACTATGTCAGCTCTACACAGTGAAACTGACTATTTCCACTTATATACATTCCAAATGTAATTTGGGTTAAAAAGCTTCTCCAAAATAAATAAATCCAAAATGCCCCGAGCGGGTTTATAAATGGCTAATGATTAGCATCAGTTGTGAGTGGTATTAATGTTGTCTCGTGGTCGCTGCACTGGAGACTGTTACATAACAGACCACTGTGGTTCAGTTTGATTGACAGATTAGGGGGACATCTCTGGAGATAAATACGATGAGGGAGGGGAAGTGTGGAGATGAAGGGTGTGTGTGCGTGAGTCTGTGTGTGTGTGTGTGTGTGTGTGTGTGCGCTGGAGAAACCGCCTGATAACCTCATCAGGGATGGCCTTTATGGCATGATGTGTCAGCGGGGAGATGGGCCAATGGGTGATGGTGGCTGGCTTTTTCTGTCAGCTCAGCCTTAGCAGTGACAGCAGAGAGAGCCAGGCTGTATTCCCCCAGGGGCAGCTGGCGGCCATCGCAGCTCCATGGAGCAGGGTTACACATGAGATTAGTTTAGTCAGACTGTGGCCCCATGGGGCCATCAACCTAGGACAAACATACCTAAGCTGTCAGTCCTCTCCACTGTTAACAGCTCTGGGCTGAACTAGCACTCTAATTAACACTCATATCACTGGATCTCTGGATCTGAAAACCCTGGAACACACATATGGCCTAGATAAACATCCACAGTCCTGACCCGAACTCATACACATGGACACAGACAAAGGTACACAAATACAAACTAATACACTCCACAGATGTACACACACACACACACACACAGTCAGCTGAATAAGACTCTTATATCTGATGGAAGGAGCCCCTCTTCCCCTCCCCAAATCAGCTAGAGGTTAACCCCCCACAACACATACCATGAGGCCAAACCAAAGAGGAATCAGACCACATGGCCTGCTGGCCTTAGCCTCTGATGCTCCATGATGCACTCGACTCTGTCTGCTATATAATACTGTAGTGACTCTCGTTGTCTCTCTCTGTCTCTCTCAGTCAGGTGCTTATATTAGCTGATTGCCTAATACCAATTTTAACTTCCATTTTCTGAGAGAGGGTTGAGAGATGGGAGGGGGGGGGTGGAGAGATAGTGAGGGGGGGAGAAAGATAGAGGGTGCGGGAAAGAGACAGGAGAAAGCAGACAGGCTGCCCCATAGAGACAAAGTGAGGGAGACAGAGCAAGAGAGAGAAAGAGAGAGAGTGTGGGAGAGAGACAGCGATAGAGCCATAATAGAATGTCTACAAAGGCTGTGAAGTCAGCGTCACGCTAAATGAGCATGTCATCTAATCTACATTAGAAAGACAACTTTGTTTTGGCTGCACAGTACACATCAGTGCACTTCAAACTGTGGTGCTGTGCGGTCACTAACCTTCATGTGCTGAAGATTCTAACAAAACAGTTAGCCCACTCAGTGAAACGGCCCCTGGAGTTTCTCTCTTCTACTTACTTCTGATGTGTTGCGCAATCAAAACATCAAACCTTCCCTCATAGGGGTCATCGTGGGTGATGATAGTAGAACCAAACTCATGGGTAATGCTTTTGTCTGTTCTTGAATTAGGTCTACAATTTGAGCAGTGGTCCTCTCTTACTGAAGAAGTTTGGATACACGACTTCCTGTGTACTTCCTGTTTTTAGAGGAAGTGACGTCATACCTCTTTGGTGATGAAGGAGCTGGAGAGGGTGACGGCGGACCAGAAGAAGATGCCACAGCTCAGGATGATCTTCCTGTTGAAACGGTCGCCCAGGTAACCGAAGATGGGCGCTGCCACCATGAAACTGCAGATGAAAACTGTGGAAGACAAAGAGGCCAAATGTTAAATCACTGTAGCTTCAGTAGGCAATCCTTACCCTTTTCTTTCCTCGCACAAAAGTAAATAAATATCATTTTGTGTGAGAAGGTTGAGTGTCGCCGCACTGATGTGTTATGTTGTAATTATGAAATTGTCATAATGACAATGCAGTAGGCAAAAGCACAAACAGATCTGGGACCAGGCTAGTCGTCTCCCTGGTTGGTATTGATAACGAGCCAGGCACTCAGGCATCCTGTGAAGGACTGCCAAAGGTCACCCAGCCTACCTCAGACCATGCAGGATCCCATTATACAGTCCCATATTAAAGTGATATTACAGAGACAATGGAAGAAGTATATTAAAGACTGGGTTATTTCAGCTCTCTCGGATAGCATTATAGGAATGATGCTATTATGTGAATTATGCTGTTATACTATCACGTCTTCAGCATTAGCCTATTATTGACTCTGATCTGATTTGACTTAATATGCAACATCTAAGCTGGCCGGGGCAATAAAAACAAAGGTTGTTTTCTCTTTCATAGTCATAGTAATCCTCTCACTGAAATTGAGCATGAGCCTCACTAAAGTACAGCAGGTTACAGTACATGAGTGGGTGGCTGAAAGTGTGCTTCACTAATCCTCTCACTGCTGACTTTATAAAAACAATTCCGTGGGGGGGGT
Source organism: Brachymystax lenok tsinlingensis (assembly GCA_030435695.1). Classification (NCBI taxonomy): domain Eukaryota; kingdom Metazoa; phylum Chordata; class Actinopteri; order Salmoniformes; family Salmonidae; genus Brachymystax; species Brachymystax lenok. The sequence goes on along the minus strand of CM059792.1, from coordinate 3,636,482 downwards.
TTATGGCAGTATCTATCTATGAGAAAGACAACCCTCCCTAAACATTGTTGAATATTTAATGTTATCGGACAGAGGTTTATTTCTCTGCGGATATAAAGGGCAGACGGATTACACTTGACAGCAGTACAGTGTGACAACAGGGCTTCGGAAGACGGGCACTCTTCAAGTGTTGTGACACCTCATCAGCATAAAGCTATCTGGGGGGTTATATAACATTAAAGGGGTGGTTCTGCAGCATCATCGAGAAACAGCCTGATAGGGAAGAGCAGAATGCTGACCTCAGAGGGCCACACTGTCTCTTTAACACTATACAGTATATTACTAAGGAAATATATTCCCTTGGCTGACAAAGGACTCAAAATCACAAATCACAGTGCTATCCAATGTGGCCTAGCCAAAGGATGACCCAAGGGTGACATAGCCAAAGCAGACTCAAAAACAAAAACAAAACTAGATGGGGGGTTCCCCACACAGAGAGTGTAGCCAACTGGGTTTGTCCTGCTATCATTGCCTGTATTGTACCAGGGGCTCCACTGTACAGAATATATACTGTAGTAGTAGATGGTGCAGTTGAGATATCACAGGGTTCCCTGCCAGATATCGATGCCCTCATCTTGATATTTAATCACTTCCAATTATAGAGGAAAAGAAAACGCTGAGGCAGCGTTGGGATGTTACTGTTGGCACTGTTTCCAAGCCGACCGCTCTGCTCCCGTAACAGGAGGTGCCTCTCTCTGGAGCCACACCAAGCCTCTTAGGAAATCAACAGAATCATTTGGTACATTGAAACAAATTAGGGCTATTTCATAACTAACACTTGTTCTGTTTTATGGAGATTTATCTTTTGTAGGACCTACCTGGGACTTTGCTTTTATGATGATTTATAATTAATGTATTTGTTTTGTCTGTGGCCAGGCTAATGAGCTGACATCAATGTACTATGACATCAGGTTTTACCTGAGTCACAACCTATTTATTCTAAATACAATGGGTTGTAGCTAGATAAATATAACACCTGTTGAGGGATGGGAACACACACAGGCACTCAAAATATTCACTCAAACACACACACACTCACACACACACCCTGCTAAGGAATGGTTGAACAATTCCTCTGTCAAACCATTGTAAATATAGGACAGTGTTGAGTTGCTCTCTTAACCAAATTGATATTTCTTCTGTAAGGGGAGTAGTCGTACAACAATAACATGTGTTGAATCTGATCTATTTGGGGTGATTTTGGTTTGGCACATCTTTCTCCCTCTGATCTCTCTGTCATCATGATGAGTTTAGTAATTATTGAGACATCCTCTACCAACCATTACCAGATAATGCCACTTTGGTCTCTGTAGTCAGGTGTCAGCCTTCTGTCAGTCCCCTTGCCAGAGCAAGTAAAATAAAATAGATAATAAACAATAAAACATTTACTGTAAACATTACACTTGCAAAAGTTCCAAAATAATAAAGAGATTTTTAATGTAATTTTACTCTCACACACACACACACACACACACACACACACACACACACACACACACACACACACACACACACACACACACACACACACACACACACACATGCTCGCCCGCAAGCAAGTACGCATGCACAAAGACACACACACTACTAACTAACGGCAGGGTGTCATACACAGAGATAAGACGGGGAGAGGCCCACAATCAGCCTCCACCAGCAGCTGTACATGGGTTTAAATAGACAATCTCTCAGGGGTGATGAGAACTTCCACAACAATATGAACTCAAAGTAGCAAGAAGCCTGTCTGCTAACTAAGCAATTAAGAAGGAGACCACACATGGACAATCCTCTCCCTGTTTCCTGTGAAATTGTGATTTATTTCTAAATTAACTGCGTTTGTTTTTACAGTGGCATCATTATCATCTCTTCAAAGCACCTGGGAGTGGAGGCTTTGTACTGTATGTGCGTGTGTGTGTTTGCGAGTGTGTGCGCATTCGTGCATGAGGGTTTATTCAGCGTTAGCCAATTAAACCCTAATTCACTCCAGTGTGTGTTCGAATTCAGGGCTAAGTTCTCTGTTAGCGCTAGTGATAATGATTGAACTCCCTGGGCAGTAGCACAGAGTTTACCTTTAGTTTAAACAAAAAGGAAGAGATTAAGGGGAAAATACCCAAGATATAGTACAAGGCGGTGCGTGCCTGCGTTTTGTGTGTGTGTGCGTACACGCCTGTGTGTGTGCAGATGAGGGCTATGAAACATTCAAGCCAGTATATTTCCATAATTAACTATGCATAATGAAAGGTGCACCGGCGGCACACACGTTAGCGCTTAGCATGACTGGAATCTATTCCCCATGAGTATGAATGAGGCATTAGCCTGACACAGTCAGTTAGCAGGAAAGGTCATATAGATTCCAGTGGAATATTCACCTGCAGTTGGCCAAAATATTCACCTGCAGTTGGCCAAACGCCTACTGGGTAGGTGTTCTAGTCAGCTAGTGTATGTCTATGGTAAAGAGCAGGTGTAGTTATAACTTCTATGGTGACTAGTGAATACTGCCTCTGGCTATTTCCCCAGGCCAGGTAGATTCCTTAAGATGTTGACTGCCACGAAACCATAAACAGTGATGAATTAAGACTGTGTTGTTATTGTTAGAGATTGTCTTTGGTGGTTGACCAGGGGGACAGAAAGGCACGATAGCTTGATTAGCCAAAATAGCCACACCCTTCCTTTCCATAGAATCAGAAACACCCACAGAATGAAATACTGTAGAACACTATTACATTGTATCTCTATGGCCCACCCTTCCAACCACTGAATCAGGGCTGGTGAGTTCTGAGTTCCGCTAGCTGATCTAGGTTTGTCCGTGGTTCCGTTTTTCTGGTCAGACGGAAAAGGCTTAATTCTGGGCAGAATTTAGTTCAAGACAATTCCCTTGGGCCCAATAAAGGGAAGCTGATAAATGTATTGGATTTATGATTTTTTTTGTATCCTCCTCCCAAAAATCTTTATTATATACTGTTGTTATCCATCTTCCTATAAAGACTGAACTAACAGCACACTGCCTTCAGAAAGTATTCATACCCCTTGACTTATCCGCATTTTATTGTGTTACAGCCTGAATTCTTTTTTTTCACCCCCATCTACACACAATCCCCCATAACGACAAAGTGAAAATGTTAAAAAATATATATATATATATCTAATTTACGTAAGTATTCACACCCTTGAGTCAATAGAAGCAGCTTTGGCAGCGAGAGAGTCTTTCTGGGTAAGTCTCTGAGAGCTTTTTATACTTGGATTGTACAACATTTGCCCATTATTCTTTTCAAAATTCTTCAAACTCTGTCAAATTGGTTGTTGATCCTTGCTAGACAACCATTTTCAGGTCTTGCCACTCGATGACTCATTGCGCTATTTCTATGCTTCCTGTTTCCAAGTTTTGTTTTTGCGTCTTTTACTTTCAGTTTTGTACACCAGCTTCAAACAGCTGAAAACACAATATTTTTGCTTATGGATAATATATTTCACAGTACAATGATTCTCTACACTATACTTGCTTGTTTTGTCACATAACCTGAAATTAGGCAAACTATTTGAATTTTACCAGGAAATGGCAGAGCGTTTTCTGCATAGTGCATGCTCAAAGGGATATTCAATGTCTGCTTTTTAATACCCATCTACCAATAGGTGCCCTTCTTCGCGAGGAATTGGAAAACCTCTTTGGTTTTTTGTTGTTGTTGAATCTATGTGAACATTGATTGATTAATTGATCAAATACTATACAAAGATAAATAACTTACATTTTTCTAAACTAATCCAATCTGTAAAATGGTTACTAAGATGGTTGTTCCAGTTTAGATGGTTAAGGTTGTCTTGTTTGTCAAGTCCTTCACCGTAGCAGTCATTCTTAATGCAGGTTGTGGGTGATAGAATATTCAATAAATTGGATATAGTACCTCTGTCTGGATTCAAATAGGAATTACTAATCACTTCGCAAACTAGATTATTGTGACTTGCAGATCTAATGTGGTCCATGAGACAAGATTTTCAGACCACAATTTTGAAGATAACTAGGTCATAACTACCGGCCTTATGAAATGTACTGTATAATAAATGGTCATAAAGGGTTTCTTTTTAATTCAAACACATTCACTTAGGTAGTCACTTGGTGAAGGCTTCAGGACTAGAAATTATTGAATGCAACAACCGTGACTCTGTCACTAACAAACACAGTTAGGCATGAACGGAGCTCAGCTGAGGTATCAAGCTTCCACAGAATCCTTTATCTACCACTCACATTCCAAGGCTGAGCACCATTGTCTAGATGTATCTTTGTGATTGTCTCTCTCTCCACTTGTTGTTTATGGTCTGACGCAGCATAGGGCAACACCATAGACTTAGATAGACATTGCATTATTGTATCTGTACCATTATGGTGTCTGTGAGAGCATGGGCAGCACCATTGAGGTCATCTCCATTTTGAAGTAGTCCATTTTTCTTCTTCTACTACTTCTATGAGTTGCATAATGCCACCTAGAGTGTGTTGTTTGAACAGGTATAAAGCCAAGGTTGCCGATTTACTGCCACCTACAGTTGTGGATTGTTTGCTCACAAGTATAATTCATTGGCTGATCCTTCCCGATGACCCGGATGGAATATGAAGTCCCACCCAGGGACTACTTCAAAATGGAGAAAGCCCTCAATGGCGCTGCCCATGCTAAAACAAGCTTTTGGGCACTAAAGTCTATTTGCGTTTAAACATTTTGTTTATGCTTTGCAATGAAGGGAAGGGAATGTCTTTGATGAGCTAATTTATAGAACAATGGGTTAGCTCTGACCGCTAACATCTCTGACTGACTTTCCCTCTAAACAAGGTCAAGCCAGAGAGAGTTATAAGAGCCAGTCAACCCATATCTCCAGTGGAGTATAACGTATATACTATGGGCTGACCTCTAACAAGTGGTGTTATACACATATGCATGCACACTAACACACCTGCGTGCACATACACATCGTGAGATTATGAATGCTTGAAAGGAACAATGGTGATTGACACACATCTGTGTGTTTTTTTTGTCCTTAATAGGGAAGCCACATTGAATGGCTTTATTGTAATGCCAAGTATTTGATGGGGATAGGCTATAACCTTAAGAACTTACAGAACAATCAGTGCAGTGGGTGAATGAAATCAGACAGTTAATCAGTACCATACACTTTCCTTGTATCAATCTTTATCAGGTCAGACCGTTAAATCGGTCAAACCATGAGATTAACGGGTCCATCTGCTGAGTAGACCTAGCTACTTTACTGATGCTGCGTGTTTGTGATAGCTATCAGTGATAATGGAGTCCAAACACAGACATTTGTGACTCACACACACACAGTTAATACACCACCAATCAAACACACGGCTTCTCAATAAATAAGCGGTTTCCTTTTATTAGCCTATAGCCTGGTCCCACCCCATCTACTCTGACAAACACAGATCTCCATCTTTAAAGTAATTTAGTTGGTCATTATTGTGTGCCTTTTGTCCATTAAGCTAGTCTTCTCTTCTTAGACAGAGGCTAATTACCAGTCATGTCTGTGGGATTCTGTTTTAATCACAATAGATTATGAGACAAAAGTCTCATGACTTTTTAAGTCTTTTACTTACTTGAGTACATATTCTCTCTGGGGATGACCCATAGACTAATGACAAGGACATGGTTTCTGGATGAAACATCATCTGCTATCTTTCATAATGGATACTGTTTCACAGAGTCAAGAGTCAACTTAACCTCACAGAGAGACCTTTTAATCAAGGAGATTGATGTCGACTGCTCGTCTCTCAGGGGAGATCTAGGCCTTTGAGGCCAGGCTAGGAGGAGCATTCTGACTTGTAGCCTATCTCACGTACGGCTTCTGTTCTGTAGACTGGATGGATTAATCTTACTCAACTCTCATTCGTTCTCATTCAGACAACCTTGTGTGTGGAGTGTGCAGTGCCTCGGGCATTCATAAAAACAGTCTCATAGTCTCTCCTGAACTCGCTTATTCTCTGTGTAGTTTGGTGAGGATTGCAAAAGTTGAAAGATAGGTCCATATTCCCATACTGGGTCCATATCCTCATACTGGGTAGACCTGTATGGCTACTGATGTTTTCATTTCAAACACCTATTCACGTGTCAAACCTAGACTGAAGATTCCTCAAATTCCTCATTGAATTCTCTGCGTGCCTGTCAGGTGAGCACCAGGCCAGACCAGTTTGTCTCTCAAGGTGCAAATTACCATCAATTACCGGCATTAGCTGCATTCAGGAACATTAGGACATTCCTTTGGACGACAGGAGAACAAAGGCTGGGTGACAACGACAAAATAATAGCCTCTATTTTAGTGTCTGTTTTTGACACACAGTAACCTGTGAAGTGAGTCTAGCAGACTCTAGCTAGTTTCGTTGTGATGTTCTCCAGCTCAAGGCTGTTGAATCACACATGTAACACACGTAATAAGACATGTACCATAGGCTACGTAGTTACCTCACTCAGACAAGGCTTAAGATGAAGCCTACGAGGGGACTGCCCACCTCTCAGTGATGAGACATACTGTAGAACATGAGAGTGAGTGTTGGATGTGAGGGGGTGGCATCCCGCCACAGAGACTCCCTCTGACTAAGCATGCCGGACTGCTATTGGCTGACCGTCATAGTGCCTGAGCTGCTAGCTAGCTAACCACTGGAGAGAGACGGAGATACAGTACAGTATACGCCTCCACTTTAATATCTCAGTGTGTCCGTGATACAGGGGGAGATATACAGTGCAAAGTATTCAGACGCCTTCCCTTTTCCACTTTTTGATACGTTACAGCCTTATTCTAAAATTGATTAAATTAAATGTTTTGCTCATCAATCTACACATAATACCCCATAATAACAAAGCAAAACTGGTTTTTAGATATTTTTGCACATTTATTAAATATAAAAACAGACAAACCATATTTACACAAGTATTCAGACCTTTTGTTGTAAGACTAGAAATGGAGCTTGTTTCCATTGATAATCCTTTGAAATGTTTCTACAACTTGACTGGAGTCCATGAGTGGTAAATTCAATTGATTGGACATGAAGGCACACTCGTCTATTTAAGGTCCCGCAGTTGACAATGCATGTCAGAGCAAAAACCAAACCATGAGGTGGAAGGAATTATCCGTACAGCTCGAAGACAGGATTGTGTTGAGGCACAAATCTGGGGAAGGGTACACAAACATTTCTGCAGCATTGAAGATCCCCAAGAACACAGTGGTCTCCATCATTCTTAAATGGAAGAAGTGTGGAATCACCAAGACTCTTCCTAGAGCTGGCCGCCCGGCCAAACTGAGCAATCGGGGGAGAAGGGCCTCGGTCTGGGAGGTGACCAAGAACCCGATGGTCACTCTGACAGAGCTCCAGAGTTCATCTGTGGAGATGGGAGAACCTTCCAGAAAGACAACCATCTCTGCAGCACTCCACCAATCAGGCCTTCATGGTAGAGTGGCCAGACGGAAGCCACTCTTCAGTAAAAGGCACATGACAGCCCGCTTGGAGTTTGCCAAAAGGCACCTGAAGGACTCAGACAATAGGAAACAAGATTCTCTGCTCTGATGATTAACCACGATTGAACTCTGTGGCCTGAATGCCAAGTGTCACGTCTGGAAGAAACCTGGCACCATCCCTAAGGTGAAGCACGGTGGTGGCAGCATCATGCTGTGGGGATGTTTTTCAGCGGCAGGGAAGTGGGAGACTATTCAGGATCGATGGAAAGATGAACGGAGCAAAGTACAGAGATATCCTTGATGAAAACCTGCTCCAGAGCGCTCAGGTGCTCAGACTGGGGCGAAGGTTCACCTTCCAACAGGACAAAGACCCTAAGCACACAGCCAAGACAACACAGCAGAGGCTTCGGGACAAGTCTCTGAATGTCCTTGAGCGGCCCAGCCAGAGCCCGGACTTGAACCCGATCGGACATCTCTGGAGAGACCTGAAAATAGCTGTGTAGCGACGCTCCCCATCAAACCAGACAGAGCTTGAGAGGATCTGCAGAGAAGAATGGGAGAACCTCCCCAAATACAGATGTGCAAATCTTGTAGCGTCATACCCAAGAAGACTCAAGGCTGTAATCGCTGCCAAAAGTAAACGGTCTGAATACTTATATAAATATAATATTTCTGTTTTTATTTTTTATAAATAAAAAATAAACTGTTTTTTCTTTGTCATTATGGGGTATTCTGTGTATATGGATGAGGGGAAAAAAACAATTTCATTCATTGTAATGTAACAAAATGTGTATAATGAATACTGAATACTTTCCAAATACACTGTATTACAGTACTTCTACAGAGCACACAATATGTCTGGTTATCACTTACATAGAGGTGGTGAAAACAGGGGAGGACAGAGAACGTGGACCCTCATGTGTCACTGTGTTGAAGTACACAGCGACAAACACTACTCATTCAAGTGTACAGTGACATTTAATTGAGTTCTACTGAGTGGGCGAATGGAGGGATTTTCAATATAAAGCACATGCAGTTGTCTGTACGCCACTGATGTGTGTCCCAAAGCGAGTCACTCCGCACTAGCAGGTAATGGGCATAGTTCAGTTAAAGAACAATATCTACTGTAATATAGAGAGTGAATATAGATATACAGTACCAGTCAAATGTTTGGACACACCTACTCATTCAAGGGGTTTTCTTTATATTGACTATTTTTCTCATTGTTGAATGATAGTGAAGACATCAAAACTATTAAATAACACATATGGAATCATGTAGGTGTTAAAGGTGTTAAACAAATCAACATTTATTTTTTATTTGAGATTCTTCAAAGTAGCCACCCTTTGCCTTGATGACAGCTTTGCACACTTTCTCTCAACCAGCTTTACCTGGAATGCTTTTACAAAAGTCTTGAAGGAGTTTCCACATATACTTAGCACTTGTTGGCTGTTTTTCCTTCACTCTGCAGTCCAACTCATCCCAAACCTCAATTGGGTTGAGGTCGGGTGATTGTGGAGGCCAGGTCATCTGATACAGCACTCCATCACACTCCTTCTTGGTCAAATAGCCCTTACACAGGTTGGAGGTGTGTTTTGGGTCATTGTCTTGTGGAAAAACAAATGATCTCTGCATGTGTGGTCCCCACTATGCACAAACCAGATGGGATGGTGTATTGCTGCAGAAGGCTGTGGTAGCCACGCTGGTTAACTGTGCCTTGAATAAATCACCGACAGTGTCACCAGCAAAGCACCCCCACACCATCACACCTCCTCCTCCATGCTTCACCGTGGGAACCACACATGCAGAGATCATCAATCAAATCAAAGTTTATTTGCGCCGAATACAACAGGTGTAGACCTTACAGTGAAATGCTTTCTTACAGGCTCTAACCAACAGTGCAAAAAAATTTAAAAAAAGTATTAGGTGAACAATAGGTAGGTAAAGAAATAAAAACAGCAGTATATACATTGGCGAGGCTATATACAGTAGCGAGGCTGTAAAAGTAGCGAGGCTATAAAAGTAGCGAGGCTACATACAGACACCGGTTTTCAGGCTGATTTGAGGTAGCATATGTACATGTAGTTATAGTTAAAGTGACTATGCATATATGATGAAAAGAGAGTAGCAGTAGCGTAAAAAAGGGGTTGGCGGGTGGTGGGACACAATGCAGATAGATAGCCCAGTTAGCCCATGTGCGGGAGCACTGGTTGGTCGGTCCAATTGAGGTAGTATGTACATGAAAGTATAGTTAAAGTGACTATGCATATATGATAAACAGAAAGTAGCAGCAGCGGGGGAGGGCACAATGCAAAATGTCCAGATAGCCATTTGATTACCTGTTCTGGAGTCAACAGTAAAAACTGTTGAGGAGCCTTTTTGTCCTAGACTTGGCACTCCGGTACCGCTTGCCATGCGGTAGTAGAGAGAACAGTCTATGACTGGGGTGGCTGGGGTCTTTGACAATTTTTAGGGCCTTCCTCTGACATCGCCTGGTGTAGAGGTCCTGGAAGGCAGGCAGCTTAGCCCCAGTGATGTACTGGGCCGTACGCACTACCCTCTGTAGTGCCTTGTGTATCTTCTGTATACCACTCCTACCTTGTCACACAACTGATTGGCTCAAACGCATTAAGAAGGAAATAAATTCCACAAATTAACTTTTAACAAGGCACACCTGTTCATTGAAATGCGGTGACTACTTCATGAAGCTGGTTGAGAGAAGGCCAAGTGTGAAAAGCTGTCATCAAGGCAAAGGGAAGAATCTCAAATATAAAATATATTTTGATTTGTTTAACACTTTTTTGGTTACTACATGATGTGTTATTTCATAATTTTGATGTCTTCACAATTTTTCTACAATGTAGAAAATAGTAAAAATAAAGAAAAACCCTGAAATGAGCAGGTGTGTCCAAACGTTTGACTGGTACTGTATACTGTACACACCTCAACAGAGCAGAGCTCCTAGTCTTTAGAAAAGCTCCTGTCCTCTGCCTCATCAACACATGGCACCCCCGGACATCATTTAGAATGTACAGAGAGATATCCCTCCCCTAGGGACAATAGGAACACCCTGATGGGCATCCTGCCTACAGTGCCAGGCCTTTGATAAGGGGAAAGGAAGAATCCCCTCTGCCTGGCTGCCTTTGCCTCGCTAGGCAATGAGTCAACCAATGATACAAATACGCTTTTCTATCTATTCCTATGAATAAAACATGTTGTATGGGGTATGTCTGTGTGTGATTGATATTCACTCAGTCTGTATGGATGATACATTTCCCTATGAAACAGCTTCCTACCCAACAGACCAGAGAACAGAGCACCTGCAAGGGACTGCTTTGTGTGTCCCCCCAATGGCACCGTATTTCCTATGCAGTGCACTACTTCTGATCAGGGTCCATAGGGCTCTGGTCAAAAGTTGTGCACTACAGTATATAGGAAATAGAGTGCCATTGGGGACGCACACGATAGTGCACTATATAAGGACTAGGAGGCCAGTTGGGACACAGTCATGAATACGACTTTGGGATGAGGGATACCAAACGCACAGCGGAGTGTGTTTGATCTTTTTCCATAAATCTTTATCGACAGCAACTCGTTCGTATACTCCCGTGTATGTATTTTAATTGAGATAACAATGTTTTTTTTTGTATTATTATTCCCAAATACTCTCCCTGTCTTGTGGCCCATGTGTTAGGGGGTGAAATGGTTGGAGGGGCTGGTGTAAAGCTGTTGAAAGGACCTAGGACATATTGGGATCTTACCCCCTGCTAACACACACACACGCACAGATGGACAGACAGACACACAAATAGACAAACACGCAGACAGGCACGCAGACAGACATGCAGACAGACACACACACAGCTCTCGTCTGCCCTATCTGTCCTTTCTGTCACTGCCAAGGTTATCTGGCCGCTGAAAAGGCTGCATGAGGTTCGGAGAGCCAACTAGCTATGATTCATTCTGATACATATGGAAATCAGATTACTGGTTTTCAACCCTTACTGTGTTTTTCTTTGGCCAGTCCAGTATTATATAATTAAGTTGAACATATATTTATTGACATTTGAGGAATTGGCCTGATATAGTTTTGGTTGTTTGTTATTATATTTTATCTAATGGAATAATACATTTCTTTCATGACATACCTGATCTAATGACATCTCTATAGACTGTTCGGTGAGTAACCTGCTGAGATGTCTGTCAGTTGCCGTTCTTAACCTCTTCCATCAAACAGATTTGATGTTTTATTTAGTACCTAGCACTAGGAGTGTCAATCTAAAACTCTCGTTATGTCTCATAACTCCAGGAATGTGATTTGTTTGATATGACATGCTTAGATGATCTGGATAGAGTGCAAAGTTAGTCTGTTTACAGAGCGAAACTCAGTTGTACGGTTTCTCTCACTCAATCTCACTTGAATTAATAGCACTGAAGAAGCACATCGGCTAAACAAACAAACACTGTATTACTGTTCTGTATCACGCTGTGATTTTCTGAGAGGAACTGTAGCTACCTGAAGCTACCATTAAACTCTGATGATCACACAATGTTGGCGAAACACTTCAGCTCAAAAGAAAAACCTTGAGATGTTATTACGGTTGTCTTGTCAAGGTTTCGACAGGTTGAGGCCTCAAAGTCATCACGGTGACTCACCTCCTCGCTAACATGTGACTGTAGTCTATCTCATGGCAGACATTGTGTCACACAAACCTTGAGACAATCGAAATAAAACAATATTCTCCCGACAGGCCCATTGACAGCCACACCTACAAGAGGTTACAGGTTTGAATGCAGGGTGAGATCATAGAAACATACACCAATAGCAATGTAATGTGGAGGAAGGAAACTCAACACAACAACATGCCTCACACTAAAGTATCAGCTGTAGAAACAGAGAATATGTAAGGCAACTGTGTAAACTGTGAAGGTCAGCCCGGCTACACTCTTTAAAAAAAAAGTGCTATCTAGAACCAAAAAGGGTTCTTCGGCTGTCCCCATAGGAGAACCCTTTGAATAACCCTTTTGGGTTGCAGATAGAACACTTTTTCCTAAGAGTGTAGGGCACCAAAAGAAAGATAATACCACCACATCTCTCATACAGGAGTATTTGTTCCTAATGCTTTGACATTTCATCTACCCTAAGAAGAGACACTTAAGAGTTTCTTAAGAACAGAGAAAGACCAAAGACATTAGGAAAGAAGCCAGAAGCATGAATCAGTGCTAACTGAAGCTCAAACAGGAAACTTTGTGACGTATGACGTGACAATGCGGTGTTTTCAGTTATCTCTGGGCAAGCTTAAGCTCTCATTGTGCAACACTAAAAACAGCCCATAGACTGTGAATGGATTCGAGTTTATGGTTGGTATTGGGTCTGTTGGAAAATGCATACAGTATATCGAGGAGCGGAAAGAAAGAAAGAATAACCCACAAAGCAAACAGATTAGCAGAGCAAAGAAGAACTCATGATCAGGAGGAAGTTAGCACTGTGTTTAGCTTGTGAATGGAGGAAGGAAAGAAGAATACATAGAAGCATCCAGTGTCTTTTGTATAGTACCATTCATTCAACATACATGCAAGAAAGAGGCAGAAACCAACTGTTATCTAAGCCTCACCTGGCTCTCCCTTCAGAAACCAACGGGCTCCCCATTCAGACTGATTCTATGCATTTAATCGACTTCTCCACAACTTCAAAAGGTATTCAGAGTTTCCACTGAGAATCTTTAAAGTAGTATCTCTTGTCTTGACAGACTTTCTAGCCAGGTAGCTAGCGCGAGACTTTCGCTATGTCTGAAATGGCACCTGATTCCATCTATAGTGCACTGATTTTAACCAGCCTTTGATTATGGCTCGTGAGATGACTCAAACAGAGACAAACCTTTTCCTAGTGAGGTCTCAATGCATGTGCTGTTGCCATGATGGTTCCAGAATCCCAATCAGATCATATCGCGGAAGGAGGAGGATGGAAGACACAGTGGCTTATGTAACACCGTGGAAACTAGAACGGCTCCAGTGTGTCAATCCGAAACGCCATCCGGGTATAATCAATTATCTATTGTTCTCTCCAGGTAAGAGAGTGGTGAGCTCAACATCTGGAAATGGCTGTATGAATCATGGTGCATTGTGGCTTTGGGTGGAGGGTGGTGGCCCCTAATACCATAATTAGTCTACATTATTCCAATGTCGAGTGCAAATTGCCATGATGGGGAAGCCAACATACACAACACAGCTTGGCAGAGGGAGAGAGGGACTTCTTGTATTTTTTTGTGCAACACACATAGACGACCACATGAGTGGATATCCACTGTGTGTCTGTCTTTGTGTGTAAATCTTTTTTGGGGGGGATAACAAATACACCAAAACTAAAACAATATGCTTACCAAGACAATACAACGATAATTCTGTTATTTTGAGTTTGTGGAAAGGGGGATTTTCTCTGCCTCTTAGAAAGACAATTTTACTGATTGGCTTACAGAGTGATGCCTTTTATCAAAATGTATTCGAGAGGGAAAGAAGGGGTGAGAAAGAGGGGGAGCGAGGGAATGAGAAAATGGGGGAAATTGCTACAACACTCTCCCATTGGCTCAAAAAAACAAAAGGTGAGAGCCCAGGGGAAAACATCTAAAATTAGCAAAATGGGTCATGTAGGTTTTTACCAAACATCTGTGTTGGTGAGTGTGTAATAATAAAAACATACAAAGAAAGAGAGTAAGAAGAGGAGGAGCAGGGTAAGAGGATTAGCAATGGTAAATGAAGGCTTTTTCCCCTCAGGACCAGAGTAAAGACACAAAGCAGACTGAGACAAGACACCACACCAGGGTCGTGTTCAGAAGGCACAAAACAGAAGAAAAAGTCTGAAAACGGTGAGAAACGGGGAGGTATTGTCTTAACTTGGCCAATAAGAAAATGCGTGATTTTGTTTTCAAAACATTTTGTTACAGTTTTCCCGAATGAACACGACCCAAGACTATACTAGGGATCTAATAGAGTTTGGGTGAGAGGTCTACTCCACAGTCACATTAAATAATGTTTCCGTATCTAGCATTAGTCATCTCATTTATATAAACTGCACTCCACACTATTCTACAGTATCTTAGTCACTTTAAAATTGTGTTTACATATTACATCACCCATTTCATATGTATATACTGTATTGTATTCTATACTACACCACTGACTGTTAAACAGCCATCTCCAGCACATCAGAGGCTGCTGCCTATAGACATAGATTAGGAATCACTGGCCACTTTAAGGAAATGAAACACTAGCCACTTTAATAATGTCTCCGTATCTTGCATTACTCATATCATATGTATAAACTGTACTCTATACTATTCTACTGTATCTTAGTTGTGTGTAAATACTTTAATTGTGTGCAAATATTGCATCACCCATCTCATATGTATATACTGTATTCTATACTATGCCACTGTATCTTAGTCCAATTGCCGCTCTGACATACATGTATATATATTCTTAATCCATTCCTTACTTAGATGTACATGTATTTTGGGTACATGTTGTGAAACTGTTAGACATTACTTGTTAGAAATTACTGCACTGTCGGAGCTAGAAGCACAAGCATTTCGCTACACCCGCAATAACATCCGCTAAACACGTGTATGTGACCAATGCATTTGATTTGATTTAATTTTGATGTTTGACCTTACTCCACACCCCTCTTCTTTCTACTGCTACAGATACTTTAAGGACCATTTACTTCTGTTTTCTGTCACAACAGAATAGGTCCATTGCCAGTCATCATTCATCACAACACTGAACCTAAAGGTGCTCAGGGATGTTCTATGTCCTATGGCTCAACACAATGGGAAATTACAAGGTATTCTGTTGTGACCGAAAACAGAGTATCCGGCCCTTAAAGTATCCGTAGCAATAGAACGAAGAGGGTGATGTGGTCACCCTCCTCTGGCTAGATGAGCTCATGATGCTCTAGTCAAATAGCTTCAGGGATAATTGAAATGCAAAGCAATACATAGGCCCGAGAGAGAATAATACTACGGCTAGAAGAGCATACATATTCACAAGACTTGGGATAGGATATCCTGATAGCTAGGCAAAGGCTGATTGTGATATCTTATCCCTGCTCACCATACAGTAGTTCTGAAAAAGAATGTACGGTAGTCTGTTGAGTTGATGGAGGCTAGTAATTCTGTCAAAGACATCTGACAGCTACTGAGGAGTGACTTAGAGTGTACAAAACATTAAGAACACCTGCTCTTTCTATGACATATACTGACCAGGTGAATCCAGTTGAAAGCTATGATCCCTTATTGATGACACTTATAAAATGTACTTAAATCAGTGTAGATGAGACAATTGAGGCAAGGACTGTGTACAGTATGTGTGCCATTCAGAGGGTGAATGGGCAAGACAACAAATGTTGCCTTTGAACGGGGTATGGTAGTAGGCGCAAGGCACACCGGTTTGTGTCAAGAACTGCAACATTGCTGTGTTTTTTACGCTCAACAGTTTCCTGTGTGTATCAAGAATGATTCACCACCCAAAGGACATCCAGCCATTTTGACAACAGTGGGAAGCATTGGAGTCAACATGGTCCAGCATCCCTTTGGATCGCTTTCGACACCTTGTAGAGTCCATGCCCTGACGAAATGAGGCTGTTCTGAAGGGCAAAAGGGGGGGTGCAACTCAATATTAGGAAGGTGTTCCAAATATTTGGTATACTTTGTATATAGTCTCTCCTCTCCTCTCCTTTAACCACAGTGACCTGTGTACTCTCTCTAACCCCTTGTATGGTGACAGAAGTGCACCTGTGTTGCTACAAACAGTACTGTGTTGTTTTGTTGTCTGTCTCTCAGGTGTAGAGTTGTGGTAGCCTACTGTAGGTGTGCCCGCCAGGTTAACACACTTAGACATGCTGTGGTTGTTGTGGTCCCCTTTTCTCCTTTAATGATGAATGTTCCTGATTGGCTGCCTGAGGAGGGTGTGACACTGTGGTGACATAGCAGAGCTATGATCTGGAAACTGGTCTGGATAGGCCACCTCACCTTACTGTATTGTACCTCATACATTCCTTCAATCTTTCATTCTTACTCTCTCTCTCTCTCTCTCTCTCTCTCTTCCTCCTCCCTCCCTCCCTCCTCCCTCCCTCCCTCCCTCCCTCCCAGTATTCCCCTTCCAAACCCAGACCAACCCGATACTAAACTACACACTCATGCTCTCGGGTGAAGCTCTAAACATCCCATACATTCCTCACATTTTTATGTTCAACGTCCAAAACGTTCCAGAAATCAAACAGCTCAGACTCCTTCCTTCTTCAGAAGTGTTGGGTTACTCTTATAGCCGTCTTGTCTATCATTTGATAAATGCATTCCGCACTCCGCGGCCTGGGAGCATGAGAGCTGCCCATGTTGGATTGTAGCCTGTTTAGGTGCAGAGGAATGCAGCGGTTGAAGATCTATATGAAAGGCAGTGGAATGGAGAATGTGTGGAGCTGCCAAGTTCGGGGTTGAAACCCCATGGTTTTTAGTGGACCCATCTGGAGTGCTGTGGAGTACTGATGGGAGTTAGCGCTCTCCTTGTGTGCATCCCAAATGACACCCTAATCCCTATGTAGTGCACTAGTTTTGACCCGAGCCCTATGGGCCCGGATCAAAAGCAGTGCACTTTGGGATGTATTCCTTGTCACCAGGAGTGGCTTTGCTGCCTGTTAGCCTTGAGTTCCCCTCTCTGGCCTTTCACCAGGCTCTAGATTGAAGATGACTCTAAGAGCCTTGCTGAAATCTGAGGCCTGGGCAGGGTGCTCTCCAGCTGGGCAGGATTAGCGACTGCTGCTGCCTGTTGGCTCTGGGATGGAGTATGGAGGGTGTGCAGTACGAACCATAGACATACTGGATGCATACACCGTGCCTACATATGGTTCCAATGGGACTTACGTGGTGCTTAAAACACCAGGGATTGATTCCCAAATGGGCCACATACAGTACTTGATGTATGTGTTAACTAAGTCACTTGAGATAAGTGTCTGCTAAATCACCATGCATATTATATAAAAATACACATGAAAATACAGCACTTTCAGTGCATTTGCATGCACAAAAACACTTACTAGAAATAGTCACACACACACATATCCTCATACTCCGCGGGCCCAGACTTAAATGTAAGCTACAGTGTAGTAAGCTATCCTGTCATTTTCTTCTTGGGACACTTTCCCTTAGTTAGTGGCTTGTCTGTCACTGCTGTGGGATCTGACCGGCGACATATTTGTGTAGGGCGAGGAGTTTTTCTTTCCTGCCATTTTCCTGCCATAACTACAGGAGCAGGGGACTTAATGACAGGACATGGCTGAAATGACAGAGAACAAATAAAATGTGTCCTCGTTTGAGGGTGTTTGTGTGTGTGTGCTGCCAGCCATTGATGTGTTGGACACTGGAACGAAATAACTGTGGCACACATACAAACACAGTCACACACAAACATACATACATATACACACACACACTTGCCCAAGTAAATAACCAGCCCTTTTCATGGTGAATGAAAGTCGAGGCAAATGCATACACCCCTCTATATCTGACCTTGACAATCTATACATGTATGTAGCCTATGTACATAGAGCATGGCTGTTTGACTGGGGGCTTGGAGTATTTTCTGTGTTCCAAATAGCACCCTACTCCCTACATAGGGGAATGCAGAGGAATGCAGCGGTTGAAGTTCTATATAAAAGGCTGTGCACTACTTTTGACCCTGGTCAAAAGAAGTGCACTAAATAGGGAAAAGGGTGCTATTTGGGATGCAAACTATCTCTGTGTTCCTTATTGATCTGTTGATGTCAGTCAGAGCAGAAGAATAAACCCATCGGGCTCCCGTGTGTGGGAGTGTGTGTGTGTGTGTGTGTGTGTGTGTGTGTGTGTGTGTGTGTGTGTGTGTGTGTGTGTGTGTGTGTGTGTGTGTGTGTGTGTGTGTGTGTGTGTGTGTGTGTGTGTGTGTGTGTGTGTGTGTGTGTGTGTGTGTGTGTGTATTCCCAGGGCTCCAGTCAGGCAGGCAGGCTGCAGGTGTATTGATCTAGTTCAAGCTCAAGGCTCAAGGACTGGAGAGGGAAAATATCACAACGTCTGTCAATTACCATAAACAAAAGCTCCATCACTCCTCCGATGACAGAAGAGTAGAAGTAATCAGGAATGAAATAGAAATAGTCTGGTCCTATTTCCAGCCCAGCTGCCTCGGAATAACACTTCCCAGTGATAGGCATACTCCTTAGAGTGGCATGGAAGCATATGGCAAGAGAGGGGCGGGAGGGGGCACACAGCAGACTTATACAGCAAATAGTTGTATTTTATTAGAAAATACCAACTTTCAAATACTTGAGGCAGTCTAATATAGTTTATATAGAGTTAACTAAAAGGCAACTATTTTATTTGATTTTCAAATACATGTCTCAGAAAGCTAATAATATTTGAACATATTTTGAACACCTCTCAGAAAACCAAATAATATTTGAAGGTATTAGAATATATGCAAGTTATGTGAAAAAATAGATATTTGATGAAGAACCAAAAACTACAACAGTTAGTTGAATTAGTCTAAATATATGATCATTAGCACGTGGTTTGGTCGGCTGTGAGATATGAATCTTAATATAGCCTAGAGCCTAGATTTAAATACACGAGGGATAGAGTAGACCACTTTTCATTCAAAATGACTAACACATATATTTGCATAATAAGTGAGACATAAGGTTATACAGTAACAAGTTCTCACAAGAGTTTATAATTGTATAATAATTGGAGTTATTACATAAGTGGAATAAGGAACAGTCACTATTCCTCTTGTGTACAGTAGTTACAAAAACTCTCAGCTCATTGCTATGTAATTGGTACAATGCAATAACCAAAGTATTATGGAACAACATCCTAATAAAACGTTATTACAGACACAAGAACAATTTAATGTTAAGTGTTACTGAGAATGCTAACAGTAACAAAATACGGCTATTAAAGGGATTCTCTGGGTACTTTTGTATACTTTTTAGCCAGTAGTTCTAAAGGTAGTGCTTAGGAGCCAAAAGTGTTCCCCAAAAATGTATATGTGCAGACGTGTTCGCCACATCATTGCTCTCTCTTTCTCACTCTGCTGTGGGTGCATCATGTGCATCTTTCCAGCTGACACTCATACAGCAAGGAGCTGAAGCTCAATGGTTCAACTCTAATTGCTACGAGGCTGGCCCACGTGGGGGAAAATGTAGGGAAAATGGCACAGCACAGCTTCCAGAAAAACAGTTATTTTCAAACTAGCGATTGTGTGGCTAATTGAGGTAAGACAGTACTTCTGCTCATTGATTAGTCATGTATGAACTACACATTGACACATCCAGCCCAAAGCGAGAGGTTTAAAAAATACTTTTTTTGGTAGTTACTGTCTTGTCCCATTACTGCAACTGCCATACAGACTCAGGAAAGGCGAAGGTCGAGATGCGTCCCCCGACATACAACCCTGCCAAGTCGCACTGCTTCATGACACACTGCTCGCTTAACTTGGAAGCCAGCCGCACCAATGTGTCAGAGGAAACACCGTACAACTGGTAACCAAGGTCAGCTTGCATGCGCCGTGCCCGCCACAAGGAGTCACTAGAGCGCGATGGGACAAGGACATCCCGCTCGGCCAAACCCTCCCCTAACCCGGACGACACTGGGCAAATTATGCGATGCCTCATGGGTCTCCCGGTCTGGGATCGAACCCGGTTCTGTAGTGACGCCTCAAGCACTGCAATGCAGTGCCTTAGACATCTATGCCACTCTGCAGGCCCTAAAAAATACTTAGCAGTCGCCAAAGTTATGGAGAATGTCTTTAAGTGTCGAAAGGAAACTATATCCAAAGACTGCCGTCTTGAATAAACTACAGCCAAGGTAGGTGGAAAATCAAGTTAGATTGTATTAGGATTAAACTATTAGGATTAAAATCTCTTTAAATATTTTATAGTGTGTGTTTTGAACAACACTTTCTCTCAGATGGACAAAGAGGTTAAAAGTTTTTTGAATTTCGCTGCAGTATTTTCAGGTATCAGAAAAGGTATCACAGCTTTTAACCTTTTCAAGTAGCATGTTGAAAGAGCCATACAGTAGTTGAGCATCACAACTTATTTATAATTATCTGTACAAAATATCAATGGTTCATTGATTTGACTTGATTATGTACACCTGGGGCAATGGACATTCGGGAGAATAGACAGAAATGTATTGTGTAGATCAAATATGACTGTTAGATAGATTGGAATAGTGTAGAATATTGTGTGTGCTCTATTCATTTTATTTACATTTTGAAGTTCCAGATACAGCCCTGCCATTAGTTGAAGGCAGCCAATCCAATAGTTTCTTAAAAGTAGTAATTTCCTTAAAAGTAGTTACATTCTGAGATCTGTATTCAAACACACACACACTATGGGGCTGTGGGTTGGGTGGGGGGGAAACTGATAGGGCATTTACCCCAGGTCAGATCTACAGGATATCCGCCCAGTGGCCCCTCATCTAATCTCATCGTGCCCTTGTTTTAATTGGCTCTGATCTCCTGATTGGATTGGCAGCCACTCCGTAAGAGAGAGTTTTGGCTTGGGGACAGGAAATGAAGGGGGAGGGAGGGGGACGAGAGCGTAGGAGGGGTGCCAATCATCTTCTGGCAGCTCCCCTCCTCGGAGACGTGGCCTGGTAAGAGAGCCGCAGAGGGATGGACAAGAGAAAGAGAGAGAGCGAGAGAGAGAGACAGAGAGAGTGAGCCCTATAGCTAAGGGTACAGGGCTTAGTCAGAGCTGACCCCAATAAACACACACGCTCAAGCACACACACACACTCCACCACCACAACCATGGTGTGTCAGTCCACTAAGAGTTAAATTAGCCTCAGCATTACCCCCTACAGTAGTAAAGATGAATCAGATGAGTCGGAAATCAAAGGGAAGAAAGACCATGTCAGTATGTAGGGTTGCACAGTATACCGAAACTAGAACATAAAAAACAGTTCAGTAGTAGAATTTGTGTTACTTTCAGTACTTCTGTAAAATGTGTCTCATGTTGTCTACTGATTGAGATTGGATGAAGTCTATCGATCCGCGCAGCCAATGTCCCTTTATATCACATGCCTCTTGCCTACTCCTCCACATTACAAAATAGCCTGCCATGAGGAACCACTGAACTCACTGGGAGTCCGAGCTGCATCACCATTCATTCATGTTGCACAGAAGTTAACACACTTGATTAATGCAACACGGCATGTAGACATTTTGAAACTGTGTGTAAATGACATCATGGGTCTTAAAGAGACAGCGCGCACTTTTATAAAATTTGAGATTGCTTCTTCTATGAAAATGTTGTCGATCAGTACAATAAAATAGAAGGTAAACAGATTGTTTTTCATCTATAGCCCTATGAAATCAGCCAAAATAAGCTCAATTCACCTGTATCGTGAATAGGCCTAGGCTACATCTTGATTTAACCAGTTTATCAATAGAGATTTTACCATTCAAATAAATGATTACCATTATGTTGTTATGTAGTTAGATTGTAAAAAAATAAATGGATAATTGATTGTATGATTGATTCATTAATGCATACATAAAAAAAAAACATTTCAATGTAATTAATGATAATGAACTCAAAATATGTTTCTGGACAAAGTGCCAATCTGTGATTTTTTTTGTTGTGGCCTTGTTATGATTATGATTCTCTTTTGTTATCAAGTACCGTGATGGTATTGAGTATAATGTTACTAAATCTGGTATCGGTATCGATGTCAAAATTCCATTATCGTGACAACACTAGGGCATACTGTATGCATGCAAACACTGCCAAACAAAGACACTGAACATCCACAGAGCTGCTAT
Source organism: Brachymystax lenok tsinlingensis (assembly GCA_030435695.1). Classification (NCBI taxonomy): domain Eukaryota; kingdom Metazoa; phylum Chordata; class Actinopteri; order Salmoniformes; family Salmonidae; genus Brachymystax; species Brachymystax lenok. The sequence continues at coordinate 3,614,141 of CM059792.1, read as the reverse complement.
GATGTACAGTGAGTGTACAAAACATTAAGAACATGACAGACTGACCAGGTGAATCCAGGTGAAAGCTATGATCCCTTATTAAGAGGCTGAATGGGCAAGACAAAAGATTTAAGTGCCTTTGAACAGAGTATGGTAGTACGTGCCCGGCACACCGGTTTGTGTCAAGAATTGCAATGCTGCTGGGTTTTTTCACGCTCAACCGTTTCTCATGTGTATTAAGAATGGTCGACCACCCAAAGGACACCCAGCCAACTTGACACAACTATGGGAAGCATTGGAGTCAACATGGGCCAGCATCACTGTGGAGTGGGGTGGGGTGCATCTCAATATTAGGAAGGTGTTCTTAATGTTTTGTATACTCAGTGTAGATATATGGTGTTTTTACTGAGCTATTCCTTAGCTGTCTCAGTCGGGGCCGGAGCCATTGAACTCCAGATAAATGCTTTTGTTTTCATCTGGGAATCAATACTGTGCTGGGTGATTAAATCTCACAGCTCGCAGCCATGCAGGCTGCACAGAGGGAGTGTTACGCAGGAGTCACCATTTATTTTACTCTCTTCACCCTCTCCTCCCTTTTGTCTTTCACACTTCTTTCTTTGTCTTTCTCTCTCCATCTCTGTGTCTGTCTTTCCCTCCCTCCCCTCCCTCCCTCCCTCCTTCCGCCTCTCTGCCGTTCTCCCCCTCCATCGGAATCTGAATCTCTGAATCCTCTCTCTGCTGTTGCCACAGCCATCGGAATCTGAATCTCTGAATCCTCTCTCTGCTGTTGCCCCAGACTCCTTTTCTGTGAGGTGTCCGTCAGAGTGACAGCACCAGAGCTGAGAGGACAGCATGTCTTTTCATGCATAATCACTTGCAGACAGACCACGGCAGGGAGAGAAGGATGGACAGAGAGAGAGACACCATCCCCCCACAAAAAACGTGAAACGCACAGTTTAAAATGTGAAATGGCTATTTTCACGTCGAGGTTAAATTTCACATGTGAAAACATGTTTTCTCATGTATTACATTTTGAGTTCCCTACCTTTTCTCATGTGAGGAAAATAACATGTTTTCACCTCACATGTGATTTGAAGTTTCACATGTGGAATTGCAGGTTCAAAATCACATTGGCAGTTTCACATGTAAGAAAACTCCACATGTGGAGCTGCAAGTTATTTTCCTTACATGTGAAAAGGTGGTGTTAACATGTTGCAGTAGCAAATTCTGTAACGCCATTCTGTAAAAAGGTTACTTAGCCTACCTGAGTAGAATAGTGCGTTAAAAATAGTTATTTCTTATTTCTGAGCCCTCCACTCCATTAGAATTAACAAAATCAAAGTGTCAATATTCTTAATATGCTTTTTATATAAAATAAATCTTAAATTACAGCTCAATTTGAGCAAATTAATCCAGTGATTTACCCTATAAAAATGTTAAGCGTTTGTCCTCCGTATTTTGATATTCTTAGTCAATATTCTTAGATTGAGTGAAAATAATATCAAATATACATTGGAAAAGAAATGCAGTGTCAGCTCATATTTGTTCATTTACTGTATGTGTCTGAAAAACATAGATTTCTTCCCCCACATAATTATTTTCCTGTATTTTTTTGTAAGGGACAGAGAGAGAGAGAGAAAAAAAGAGATAGGGAATAGGGAGTGAGAGAGAGGACTGTAGAGTTAAGAGGGAGCGAAGGAGAGAGGGGATAGAGGGAGAGAGAGAGATAGACGAAAGACAGAGAGAGAGAGGAGAAAGAAGGGATATAGGGAGAGATAGGAAAGACAGATAGGGAGAGAGAGCGAAAGTGTGTGGGGGGGGACAGCAAACGAGGGATCGAAAGAGTGGAACGAAGGTATAGAGAGAGACACCGGAAAGCGAGAGCAGCTGTGAGGCAGCCGACAGACTGCACAGCTGATCAAGCACTGATACCTTTACTCCACACTGATATAGGACTTACCAGAGTCCTATAACCATCTCCATTATAGAGTAACTCAAGCCTGTGACAAACACTGTCCATAAACATATAAAGTTGGCCACACTTGCGACAGCCCCAGTTGCTAAGGGGTTTCAGGGTCAGAGCCACAACTCTAAGCCTCATATCCTAAGCCTTTATCCTCTCTTATCCACAAGAAAATCACAAGCATTAAATGTAAGTCCAGAAATGGGATATTGAGAAAATCTCTTGACTCCACTGACTTCAACTCATGCTGTAGAACAGAGAGAGAGAGAGATAGAGAGAGAGAGAAAGACAGAGAGAGAGAGAGACACAGAGAGACACAGAGAGAGAGAGTAAGAGAGAGAGAGGGAGGGAGAGACAGAGGTGAGAAGACTGTATGTGGGTTAGGGTTAGGGTTGTACCAGAGATCTTAAAAAAACTGTGAGCTGTATGTATGATGTGAGTATGTGAGTTAGTGGGGCTCAGAGAGCTGAGGGACTTCCCAGTTCCATTGAATGGAAGGACTTCCCAGTTCCACCTATGGCCCCATTCCTCAGTAAGTGTCTGGCCAGGCTGACACTCTGGTAAGGCTGGCTGGGCCTGGCTGTGTGTGTGTGTGTGTGTGTGTGTGTGTGTGTGTGTGTGTGTGTGTGTGTGTGTGTGTGTGTGTGTGTGTGTGTGTGTGTGTGTGTGTGTGTGTGTGTGTGTGTGTGTGTGTGTGTGTTGCAGACTGAGACAGGACTGGGGTGGGCAGCCATGCAGGGGGCAGACGGAGGGAGCAGGGCACAGACACAGTCAATCTGACAGAGGCTGTGTCCAAAATGGCACCCTATTCCCTTTATAGTGCACTACTTTTGACCAGGGCCCATAGGGTTCAGGCCAAAAGTAGTGCGCTTTCTAGGGATTAGAGTGCCAATTGGGACGCAAGAAAAACAGTCTGTCTGCAACCTGGCAGTGATGAATGGAGGACAGCCTGCAAAACCAGGATGGACAATGGTCGGCTCCACCACACATTCATCCACCCAAGATGTATCCCAACTGAATATAAAACCTGCCCCCATAAAATATCAGTAATAATTAGTGGTTGCAGTCTGGAGAAACTGGACAGCTCCTTATTCACCCACCAAACATCTCACCACTTTTAAAACCCTGCCAATATACTAGACTATTCATAATGGATAATAACAATACATCTACAGGATGCTTCCCACTAGGTCTAATTGCCTTAGGAGAAATCCACAGAAAGCACACATTCCTCGGTCTGCCTCAAAGGCTCCTTCCAAACCTGTAGAAGGTGTAACATCATCCATGACCAAAGAGCCATAGGTCGTTCTCCCGCTCGCAGCACTCTGTCTTCATTTGGCCACAACCTCAGGCTCATTAGCTAGGAGACCTAATAGAGACCTGTCATATCCAATGGGAGCCTCCCTGTGATCTGACAGGGCTTCTCCTCTCATCAGGAATGACAGTTCGTGTTAGATTTGCTCTCTTCTTTCTGTGTGCAGTACATTCCTGGGGGCTGATCTGATGGACAGGCGTGAGCACCTGAGGCCAGAACACATGCCGTACTACCATACATCACCTGAGTGACATCAACAGAGACCTGATCCTCTTACACAGGGCCTCTCCACTCTCTTTGGGCCTCACCCCTCAGGGAGTTACGTCACACACACACACACACACCTATTTAAGGTGTGAACACACACGCACACACACCTACCGACACACACACACCTCTAAATGTGTTGCTTTGTGTAATAAAATGTTTACTTTGGTGTTGCCCCATAACTTGAGAAAGGTTACACATTTCCATATGTTGAGTTGTGTGTGAACTTTAAAACACAATTACAGACATAACCGCATGTAAAATGCAAATACTGTCGGGAACTTCTGCAGGTTTAAACAGCAGCTCTAGTGGCCAGTGAGGCCACTCATCTCCAGAGCGGGCACAAAACAATCTAGGAAAACCAGCCACAGGTCCAATATTCCAGACTTTGTCAGCCCAGAACTAACCCAAAGCTCCTCATCCACAGCCAAAGAAAAAGGCTAAGCCAAACCCAATCAGACCAGAACTCAAACAGAGCTCTCATAAATAGACCAGTCAGTAACACTAGTGTTGGTTTGAGAAGTGCCCGGTCACTGCTCTCTGAGGTGTGAGTATAGTGAGGGTGAGCTGGGATCAGAGAGGCTGAATCAACTCTTCACACATCGCCCACTTACCACTACTTGCCCACAAATGACCTACGTTGGCAGTTTGGACTACCAGGTGTGGGTGGAAGTTGCCAAGGAGATAAAGCGGACAGAGCCTGGACGCAGGAGCTCACATAGTGGGCGATTGTTCTCTTGTTCTCTCTGGAGTGTGTGTGTGTGAGAGAGAGAAATAGAGAGAGGTAGGGGGTGAGGGGGTCGAGGATATAACAGCACACCTACATACAACACCCTGTGATCACCCGCCAACCCCCTAGCGCAGTTGTTCTCAAACCTCTCCTCAGGACCCCCAGTCATTCCATGTATTTGATATATTCCAGAGCTCGCACACCTGATTCAACTTGTCAGCTAATCATCAAGCCCTTGACTAGGCAGGGGTCCCTGAGGGGAGGTTTGAGAACCACTGCCCTAGCCAGCCGTTCACACGTAGGTTCCCAGTCTGGTCGTGGCTGCTCTCATTGGTCAGAGCTTTGGCTGGCTGCATTCCTCAGGCCAGCGTGAGACTGGGGTCAGCTGGAGATCAGGGGACATGCCACACCACGCAGTCTGGCCCAAGACAGGACAGGACAGGCACGCCACACACAAGCACATACTGCACGCACGCACACACACAGACATGTACTGCTTTTAGCCCCAGCTACAGACAGCAGACAGGGGCAGAGGGCAGCTGTGGGTGCCATTCCACTTACTGACTGTGTGTGGGAGTGAGAGTATGTTTGCATTAGTAGTGCTGTTTGCATTATGTGCTGTGTGTTCTGCATGTGTAAGAGTTTTGTTTATTCAGCAACGCCAAAACTGCAACAGCAAGCGCAACTGGGATTGAATTTGTCAAGTCTTTTGATAGATGGGTGAAACGCTGTCAAGCACGGCTTCACTTATGGGAGCATAAATCAGTTCACAGTTATCTTTGAAGAATCCGATTTTTCACCCGTCACCTGAGAGATAATGGACATGTGGGTGCCACTGTGAGATTTTTTAACAAACTCAAACCCATGACATTCAGCTTTAGGAGACACAGAATGTGCTAGGTCACAACAGCTTTCGCGTTGAAAGGTCAACTCAAACTCCAGAAAATGCCAGCCCTCCTTCTGATGCCAAACTAATAGCATGCACCTTTCCCTCACAAAAGTTGGATTCAGTAAGGTCTATAGAGCAGGAAACCCTGCCCATAGCCCTCAGACTCAGCCTCTAGCCCGCTGCCGCTCAACACTGTTTTCATTTTCACTGGGCTGCCTACTGGGGGAACTCATGGAGCTCGGAAATAACCCATTCATAACCCAGTGGAACAGATCCACTGCGACTAGGTTATTGACCATGCAAAATGTTGCTTGGAATGTCAGACCCTAAGGCAAAAGTTCTTTTTCAATTCATAAAGCTTACATTCACTAAATTGCAATATTTGGTTCATGTTTATTACTACATGTGTATTATAACTGTTGTTATGCTTTCTACCTGTCTACTCAAGGAGGGCCTTTTGGCTGGCTGTCAATGAGCAAGGCAGAAGGGGCGTGAGCCACCATCCCAAAACAAGCCAGTGTGTCTGTTGCTGACTCAGTCAGTCTTGGGGTTTAGCTACAGTCAATTGCACAGGCTGCACGGAGGAGGAAGGAGGAGGAGGGCCGGGTATAGGGGGGAGGAAAGGGAGGAGAGGGAAGGAGGGCTGGAGGCAGTAGGCTGGAGGGGACTTTTATCCTTTTGTTGTCCCAATCTAAGAGGCCTAAGAGCAGCTTAGCGTGGACAGCTAATGGGCCTGCCCTCCTTGTCGTGAGAGGAGGAGGGAGGTTTGAGTGGATGTTTGAGCTGGCTAATCGTTGTTACATTATGTGTCATTAAGGGATCAGGAGAGACTTACCTGTTTGCAACAAGCCCACTCCACTGTCCGATACATTGAAGTGTCTCTGGATGTCGAGCAAAACCCCTGCACAACAGAGAGAGAAGAAAGAGAGAGGGGAGGACAGCAATTAGTATTGTGTGGCAATGGTTGAGGTACAATAACCATCCACATTATCATGAATATTTAATTGTTTTAATAACAGTTGAATGAATTAGGTTTGTGGCCTTGCGGTGGTTCTTTTATAGCTGCAGCAAAAATACTGTATTAAGGAGAGTAATAGAGTATTAAGTGCTCTCTTGGCTGGCACACAGACAGCACTAAACACTAAGATGGTGTTGCCTGCGGGGGGATAGTGAAGGTGGCCAGGTTCCCTTTTAAAATCCCAAAAGCACCACACACACACACACACAGTAGGTTTTTTCCTTCTCTGTAACCGAAGGACGGTTATGCACACCGGTATGGAGGAAAGGAAATTCCAGAGAGAGGATCACGAACAGAACAGAGCTCTTAGTCTATAGTGAGAACTTAATGACGTGCAAGGCACTCTGTGGGGATTGAACGACTGAGCTCAAGATATGTGAACAGCTGAATCTTGTCGTCATAACATTACTAAGACACTGCTTGCATCTCTGTAACCAATGGTGAGATTGAGATATTCACCTGTAAAATAGAGAAATAAAGATGGATGTTGTGAGACAGTATGACCACCGGCACATTTGTTGATTGTACAGTCAAAAAAAGTGTCCAGGCTACTACCAGTGCCCGTTCAATAACATAGAAATCTTTCTCAAAATAATTATCCTCGCCTGAATTCCTTATCTCCATCGTTCATATCCTCCTGAGCCTCTCCCTGAACATAACACACTACAGGGCTGTGTTTGGGCTCAGTGTGTGAGACTGACTGACAGGCTGGTCTGGTCTGAGCAGAACAGAACTCATGAATATAGAGTAGCAGTAACAGCAGCATCCCCAACATCCTAACAGCAGCAGCCTCTGGCCCGGTATTATAACCATGATGTATATATTTTTTCAAAAGAGATTCTTATTAAAAATGTTTTTAACTAGGCAAGTTAGTTAAGAACAAATTCGTATTTACAATGGCGGCCTACCCCGGTCAAACCCGGACGACGCTGGGACAATTTTGCGCCGCCCTATGGGACTCCCAAGCACGGCTGGATGTGACAAAGTCTGGAATCAAACCGGGGACTGTAGTGACACCTCTTGCACTGTGATGCAGTGCCTTAGACCGCTGCGCCACTCGGGAGCCCTTATAAACTGATACCAGGTTGTATTTCATTATGCACTGCAGACCTCATCTGAAGTCAGAGCGGCTCTCTCATATAAAAAAAAAAATTGATTCTCTACCCAAAATGTCTACACTACAGTAACACTCAAACTATATTTAAAATGCTGTGTGTTTTGACAATATTTATTTACTCTAAAAATGGAGAGGGAGGAGTGACAACTAAACACATTCTTAAAGTATATTACTTTATTAATTTGATTGAGTGGCCAAGGTTGAGGTTTCTATCCTTGGGCATTGTCATCACTCCATTCATTTGTCAACAGATATAGTATAGGGCACATTTCAAAGGCAGCGAGGAGCGAGGTCTGGGCAGGTGCAGCTGGGGCTCTGAGCAGAGCAGGGACATAAGTGACATTCCTGTCACATGAGACAAGCCACCTGCTCCCATTCTCACACTTCAGGCTTCATTCCTGCACCACTGCAACACCAACAAGCCACAGCACTGAGGCTGGGTTCTCTCTAGGTTGGAACGACACACACATAAGGACTTCCATATCAATGTAGCATGGTTAAACTACTGCTTGGTTGGTGCAAGGTAAAACTGGGAGGGGATTTAATTAAGCTAACAACCCATTTCCCTTCAACGTTGAACAATGCACACACAGAGACCGAGACAGGGACAGACAGACACATACACACATTGGCAGTTTTCTCTATTCTTGTTCAGTACAGACAGGTCGGCTCTCCCTTGTCAAGCCTGTCAAACATCACCACGGTGACAGAGCTGTCACTCCGCCGAGGCTGTGCTCTAATTAGCCTGCCGGAAACACACACACACTCACTGTGCCCGCTGGGAGGGGGATCCCTGTACCAGATGGTGGAACGTCCCTCCCGAGCAGAGTCAGCACCTGTCTGCCTGGTACCACGCCCTACCCGTCCCCTCACTCACACACACACACACACACACACACACACAATTACTGAACACCCTCCTACTAACCCTGCCCCCCATTACTCAGTCACCACTGGGGTGACTGAGTGCAGGACCAATTAAGTCGCTGTGTGGGTGTACATGTGCATACATGTGTGACCGACTGACTGATCTTTGCCCTACTTGCTCCCTAATAGATTGCTGTGAAAATGTATATTTCAGTCTTTTGGGGCCAACTCACATGGAAGTGACAGATTTTCTTTCTGATATGCAAGTCACTAATATGTAAATGTTGTGTAAATACAGACCATATTGTGTAAATACAGACCATATTCCCTAAATTGTGTTTATAACAATCAACCTCACTGTTCAAGTGGGCAAGTGTTTGACACAAATGTCTTCAGATAAGAGCACCCCGTCCATTAAATTGAGTGCAGGTGTAATGTTGTATAATGTTGTGAAGTAATTGTTGTATTGTATTGAGTGCAGTTATACAGGTGCAATGATCTGTGTTATGGGCTGTCTTAATCTATGAGATTACAGACAGAAGGCTGCAGTGTGTTTGTGCAGCAGCATATCAAGCTAAATGTATCTTCACTCTCAATGGGAGCTTTATGGGCAGCTTCATGGTTTCAGAGGTTTGCCCTTGCCCTCAATTCAATCTCTCTTCCTCTCCTTCCAGCTTTCCTCCCTCTGACTGTGCCGCCTTCCTCCTTATCCTCGCCTTCCTTTCTCTCATCATCCTCCTCTCGTCCTTCCTCTTTTCTTCTTTGCTCATTAGCGCCCTTTGTAACCGGACCACCCTGTATCTATCTGTGTTTGGTGGGCACTGACATGGCTCTGACCAAAATCACCTAAAAGACCACAAAAACATTGTCTGAGACGTTTAATTTCTATACAAGACAAGTATTCGTCCTACATTAGCTGAAGGAGTCATGATGAAATATATTTGACTGAGGTACCACAGACAGCCCGCCAGTCTCTACCCATCTCCCGCCTTAGTGGCGCCAGGGCTAGAGTTGCCATGGTAACGTTGCGTGGGCACACACAAGGAGGAAAGGTCAAGAGACGGTGGCAAGAGGATGTCAGCTTGCGAAATCCTGAGGACTTACAAATCACCAGCCTCTTCCCTCTCCTCTGACTCTGTCTCTCTCTGTCTGCCTCCTGTGCTCTAGGCCTATATTTGACTGCATCTCTATCTATTGTTGTCTGGCTTGGGTTCACTCTCTCTTCAGGTGTATACTGTATCTTACCACCGTGCTAGGTGAAATTACACTACATGAAGTCAATAACTTGCTTGTAACAGATGACATTCATATTCTGACTATCTCTGAAACTCACTAAGATAATTCCTTGGATGATACAGTGATTATAACATCTACCGAAAAGACAGAAATGCCAACGGAGGCGGTGTTGCGGTCTATATTCAGAACCACATTCCTGTAAAGCTTAGAGACGATCTAATGTTAAATACTGTTGAAGTAATATGGCTACAAGTTCACTTGCCTCACCTAAAGCCCATTCTTGTGGGAAGCTGCTATAGACCACCAAGTGCTAACAGTCAGTACTTGGATAATATGTGTGAAATGCTTGATAATGTATGTGATATCAACAGAGAAGTATATTTTCTGGGTGATTTAAATATTGACTGGCTATCATCATTCCCTCTCAGGAAAAAACGTCAAACTGTAACCAGTGCCTGCAAACTGGATCAGGTTGTCAGTCAACCTACCAGGGTAGTTACAAACAGCACAGGAATTAAATCATCAACATGCATTGATCACATCTTTACTAACGCTGCAGATATTTGCTTTAAAGCAGTATCCAAATCCATAGGATGTAGTGATCACAATATAATAGCCATATCTAGGAAAACCAAAGTTCCAAAGACTGGGCCTAATATAGTGTATAAGAGGTCATACAATAAGTTTTGTAGTGATTCATATGTTGATGATGTAAAGAATATTTGCTGGTCTGTAGTGTGTAATGAGGAGCAACCAGACGCTGCACTTGACGCATTTATGAAACTACTTATTCCAGTTACTAATAAGCACGCATCCATTTGGAAAATGACTGTAAAAACTGTTAAATCCTCTTGGATTGATGAGGAATTGAAAAATTGTATGGTTGAAGAGGGTATGGCAATTAAGTCTGGCAGTCAAACGTACTGCAAACTAAGAAATCATGTGACTAAACTAAATAAAAAGAAACTACACTATGAAACAAAGATAGATTATACAAAGAATGATAGTTAAAAGATATGGGGCACCTTAAATGAAATTTTGGGAAAAAGACAACTCTATTGAATCAGATGGCTCATTCATCACAAAGCCCACTGATATTGCAAACTACTTTATGACTTTTTCATTGGCAAGATAAGCAAACTTAGGGATGACATGCCAGCAACAAATGCTGACACTACACATCCAAGTATATCGGACCAAATTATGAAAGACAAGAATTTTGAATTCCGTAAAGTCAGTGTGGAAGAGGTGAAATGTTTATTGTTGTCTATCAACAATGACAAGCCACCGGGGTCTGACAATCTAGATGGAAAATTACTGAGGATAATAGCAGATGATATTGCCACTCCTATTTTCCACATCTTAAATTTACCCAAGAATAGTAAAGCCACTTTTACTGGCTCACATAGCCGACCAATCAGCCTGTTACAACCCTTAGTAAACTTCTGGAAAAAATGGTGTTTGACCAGATACAATGCTATTTTATAGTAAACAAATTGACAACAGAATTTCATCATGCTTATAGGGAAGGACACTCAACAAGCACAGCACTTACAAAAATGACTGATTATTGGCTGAGAGAAATTGATAATAAAATGATTGTGGGGGCTGTCTTGTTAGACTTCAGTGCAGCTTTTGACATTATCGATCATAGTCTGCTGCTGAAAGAACGTATGTGTTATGGCCTTACACCCCCTCCTATAATGTGGATAAAGAGTTACTTGCCTAACAGAACACAGAGGGTGTTCTTTAATGGAAGCCTATCAAATATAATCCAATTAGAATCAGGAATTCCCCAGGGTAGCTGTTTAGGCCTCTTGCTTTTTTCAATTTTTACAAATGACATGCCACTGACTTTGAGTAAAGCCAGAGTTTCTATGTATGCGGATGACTCAACACTATACACGTCAGCTACTACAGCGACTGAAATGACTGCAACACTCAACAAAGAGCTGCAGTTAGTTTCAGAGTGGGTGGCAAGGAATAAGTTAGTCCTAAATATTTCTAAAACTAAAAGCATTGTATTTGGAACAAAACACTCACTAAACCCTAAATCTCAAATACATCTTGTAATAAATAATGTGGAAATTGAGCAAGTTGAGATGACTAAACTGCTTGGAGTAACACTAGATTGTAAACTGTCATGGTCAAAACATATTGATGCAGTAGTAGCTAAGACGGGGAGAAGTCTGTCTAATAAAGAGATGCTCTGCCTTCTTAACAACACTATCAACAAGGCAGGTCCTACAGGCCCTAGTTTTGTCGCACCTTGACTACTGTTCAGTCGTGTGGTCAGGTGCCACAAAAAAGGACTTAGGAAAATTGCAATTGGCTCAGAACAGGGCAGCACGGCTAGCCTTGGATGTACACAGAAAGCTAATATTAATAATATGCATGTCAATCTCTCCTGCCTGAAAGCGGAGGATAAATGGACTTCATCACTATTTTTATTTATGAGAGGTATTGACAAGTTGAATGCACCGAGCTGTCTTTCTAAACTACTGTCACACAGCTCGGACACCCATGCATACCCCACAAGACATGCCACAAGAGGTCTCTTCACAGTCCCCAGAACAGACTATGGGGTTGTAGTATAGGTTGTAGTTATTTAGAAATTATAGGACTATTTCTCTCTATACCGTTTGTATTTCATATACCTTTGACTATTGGATGTTCTTATAGGCACTATAGTATTGCCAGCCTAATCTCGGGAGTTGATAGGCTTGAAGTCATAAACAGCGCTGTGCTTCAAGCATTGCGAAGAGCTGCTGGCAAACGCAGGAAAGTGCTGTTTGAATGAATGCTTACGAGCCTGCTGCTGCCTACCACTGCTCAGTCAGACTGCTCTATCAAATATTAAATTAAATCATTATAATATAATAAACACACAGAAATACGAGCCTTAGGTCATTAATACGGTCAAATCTGGAAACTATCATTTTGAAAACAAAATGTTTATTCTTTCAGTGAAATACGGAACTGTTGCATATTTTATCGAACGGGTGGCAACCCCAAGTCTAAATATTGCTGTTACATTGCACAACCTTCAATGTTATGTCATAATTATGTAAAATTATGGCAAATTAATTACGGTCTTCGTTAGGAAGAAATGGTCTTCACACAGTTCGCAACGAGCCAGGTGGCCCAAACTGCTGCATATACCCTGACGCGAATGCGCTTTTGTTAAATCATAACCCGTTTGGCGAAGTAGGTTGTGATTCGATGATAAATTAACAGGCACCACACTGATTATATATAAACGCAGGACAGCCATGTGTAGTTAACTAGTGATTACGTTAATATTGATTGTTTTTTACAAGATAAGTTTAATGCTAGCTAGCAACTTACTTTGGCTCCTTGCTGCACTCGCGTAACAGGTGGTCAGCCTGCCACGCAGTCTCCTCGTGGATTGCAATGTAATCGGCCATAATCGTCGTCCAAAAATGCTGATTAATCGGTCGACCTCTAATACATACACATAGATTTAGTACTGTAGATATGTGGTAGTGGTGGAGTAGGGGCCACAGTGTGTTGTGAAATCTGTGAATGTATTGTTATGTTTTAAAATTGTATAAACTGCCTTAATTTTGCTGGACCCCAGGAACAGTAGCTGCTGCTTTGGCAGAAACTAATGGGGATCCATAATAAATACAAATACAAATACAAATACATGATAACAATAGGATTCATTTTGCTCAATACATGACAACTATACCGCATAAAATTCAAGATAGTTGGGTACAGGATTTCGATGTCCCAATACCATGGCATCAGGTTTATGAACTGATATACAAAACAACAATCAATCCATTCTTTTCTTATTGAAGACATGATATAAAATTCTCGCTACAAAAATAATGCTCAGTACATGGGGCATTGAACAGTCAGAGCGGTGCAGACTGTCACGTGGAAACAGAATCAATAGAGCATCTTTTAAGTACTGTTCATCAGTGGCGCCCCCACTGACCAGAGCACCCACTGATGGGAGAAGCCATTTGTATTGTCTTTGTATTGTATTGTTGATGTTTTAATAAAAAATAACAATTGGATTCATTTCACAGAAAAAACACAGCTCAGCTAGGTCAACTCTCCATGGGCTGTTTTCAGTCTATACTTGGGTGCAATTAATACAATTGCCTCAATGCAGCATCACAGGTGTCACGCCTCCAGGGCCCTGTGTATTTATTGTACTGTGCCAGTCCAGTGACACTGCTGGCATAGGGGTATGGCAGGAATGCAGAAGTTCCTGATAACACATCATCCACTTCCAGCTAAACTACAGTCAGATTCTCACGAAGCTGCTGCAGATGAGAGCCTGCAGCAGTACCTCAGTATTGTACTCTAAAAGCTTCTTTGTAGGCCACTCCCTCTGAGAAATAAGACTTCATAGACACACATACAAGCAGGCACACACACACACACACACACACACACTGTTCCCACAAACACACACACACACACACACACACACACACACACACACACAGACAGACATAATGAACAAGCCCAAGGGAACAACAAATACAAAGTTTGGGACGTTTCAGAAGTAAAGTTTTTTCCTGGTGCAATCTGTCATGTTGGCTCTGTAGTTGTCCATAGGGAATTCACAGCCTGATCATTTCAGGTGTAACAAATAAGCTCTCTGATAAAAAATGTTCTTGTTTAATGCAGAGGACAAAAATAATTAAAGGACTACATTTTGACTGTATCGGACAGACAGAAGACACGTTGCTATCAAGTAAACAAATACATTTTAGTTGGGGAACCCAATTACAGATGAAGACACCGGAAGTTTACTGGAGTTGCCTGTGACATTGACAGAATGCTACATGTCTCTACTGATACAATATTATGACTACTGAGACGGCCCTGTCTGTGTGCAGTGTAGAGCTGACACTTATTCAGAGCTCACATAATGGATGTCTTCATGAGTGCTGCTTTGAATGGAGCTTTATAGGCTTTACAACAGTGAAGAGTTTATTTTGAAATATGTTATAAATATCTACATTTAATATATTATGAATATTTTATACATTATACAGTGTTTGATTCTACAAATAAGTGGCCTCCCTCACCATTGTATTGAGAATAACAGTAAGAAAGGTTAGTGAGGTGAGTTGAGGTCATCGACTATAGCCCTAGTCTGTAAAACAGCTTTTTTAGGAATAAGAGAAAATTATCTTGGACCATCAACTATAGATCAGTACCAGAGGATCTGCCTGGGTCCCGGCCAGGAGAGGAAAGGAAACTACTGGGACATACTGATCTCTCTGAGGCTTCCCGAACTGTTTGGTACTGTCTGCAATCCAGACTACTATCCATATGTAACTTCGCCTTCCAGAAAGAAGAACTATCCACAAACATGGCTTTTCTGTGAGACTGCTGTACATACGTGGCGTCTCGCAAAACTGCATTCAAAGCAATAGTCATAAAGAAGGCCTACAGTACTGCAAGTCATTTGAAGAGGTCGTTTCATAAAGGCAATTTCTATTTTCTAGATGTCTATCAAGTTTATTGGAGGTGTTGTTGTAAATGTTGATTTGCCTGTTTTGCATATAAACCTGATTTGTTCACCTACATTTTTGTTCACCCTCCTTTCAAACCAATATACAGTAGTGGAATGCAGAACTCAAATCCAGATTAGATTTGAGATGAGATTTGAGATACTATATGTACTGTATGTAATGAAGCTCTGTGAGGACTGTGTTTTCTTGGGTATGAGTCATACACTGCCAGTCCTAAATGGTCCTTTGGGACACCTTACACACACACCAGAGGAGGCTGATGGGAGGAATATAGGAGGACGGGCCTATTGTAATGGCTGGAATGAATTAAATGGAACAAATATGTGGTCTCCATCAAGATATGTTTGATACAGTTCCAGTTATTCATTTCAGCCATTTACAATGAGCCGTCCTTCTATAGCTCATCCCAACAGCCTCCACTGACACACACACACATACACACGCTCACAAGCACGCATGCCCACGCTCACACACACACTTTCTTTCTCTACACACACACACGCAAAAAATAACTGCTTGCAGACCTACTTCATTTTCCAATCCCCACCAGGGACCCATGGATCTCCAGCCCCACGCTTCTATTTCCGACACTCTGGAACTAGGCTAAGAGGAGGATGGGAAAAGAGACCCATTTAGCAACCAGAGTGAAGTGTAGTGTGTGTGTGTGTGTCTGTGTCTTTGTCTGTGTGTCTGCAGGGAGAAGTGTGTAAACGGGAAGAGAGTTGAAGAAGGAGAGGATAGAGGGGGAGGGAGGTGGCTACATCAGGTCAGGCAGAACTCAAAACCTCTCTTGCCAAGCCTATATTTCCATAGTGTGTGTAACGCTACTCTTCGTGGTAATATCTTACTTCCCCTTTCACTCAATATTTCTTATTTTCCCTCGGCTGCTCTCTGAGTGAGCTGCTCTGTCTGTGAGCTCTGGATGGAAGCAATTCATTCTCCCCACTGTTACAAGGGTTACGTTCCAAACGGCACCCTATTCCCTATATAGTGCACCACTGTTGACCAGGGCCCATATGGCTCTGGTCAAAAGTAGTGCACTATATAGGGAATAGGGTGCCAATTGGGAGGCAACCACGCAGGGTGGTGGTGAACCACTGCTACTGTACGCTCTGCTCTGCTGACGAGGGTCAATCCTGCTTCATGTGTCACCACAAGGATCAATATAAATAGGCACAGCTCTGGGAAAAACAGAAAGGGAGTTCCCTCTCTGGGATACACAGTAAGTGTGTTTTTGCGTCTGTCTGTGTTGTGTGTGTGGTGGAGAAAGAGAAAGTGCATGCATGTGTATGTGTGATTGGGGAAAGCCAGGGCCACAGCAGAGGCAGAGAAAGGGCTGGTTGACCACAAATATGTCCGACTGCAGCCGGCCCGGCGGGCGCTCTCCTCCCGCTGGCTCGCCTTGCGGCTAGCGCCACTCTGCTCTAACAGACCGGGCAGGGGACGCTCTCTTTTTCCTTGTGAGGGTGCCCAATGTGTATTTGCGTGGTGTGTTTCTATGTGTGTGTCTCTATTAATATTTTCTATGTGAATATGTATATGAGTGTGTCCAATGTCCTTTAGGGTCAAGCTGATTCACAGCCCTCTAATAACTATGACCTAATTTGTTTCCTAACTGACTGGGGAGGAAAACAGCCCAGATGAAAACTGAGCTCTATTGACACTCCAGAAGGATGCTTGACTGGGGGACTGAAACACACTAAAGCAGTGGCCATCTGAGAGGTGAAGCCAGACAATTTTACAGCATAATAATCTGTGTCTATATTTATATTCAGCGTCATGTGGCTGGGCAAACATCTGATTCATCAAGGCACTGCCATCTAGGCTTCCTGTCGCCACCGCTGGGTCTCTCTGTCTGTCTATGTGGCTATGTACCTCTCCTGTTGACTCTCTGAAACAGCAAACAACATGACTGTGTGACTCACATTGAAGGTGAGGAAGAAAGAGGTGGGGTGAGAAGAGGGGGCAGAAAGAGAGAGAGAGAGAGAGAGAGAGAGAGAGAGAGAGAGAGAGAGAGAGAGAGAGAGAGAGAGAGAGAAAGAAAGAAATAAAGAAAGAAATAGGGAAGAGGGGAGAGAGAGAGACAGAGAGAGAGAGAGAGAGAGAGAGAGAGAGAGAGAGAGAGAGAGTGAGAGAGAGAAAGAAAGAAATAAAGAAAGAAATAGGGAAGAGGGGAGAGAGAGAGACAGAGAGAGATAGATGTACGCTTGATGTACATCTCTCTCCAACCCCAGTGAGGGCTGCTGTACATCTCACCCAGCTAGCCGATAAGTGTTACATATTTCATAGCATTGGAGAGGATCCCTACAGCAGCTAATCAATAATAGATACTGTTATGAGCTAATGCACTAGATGTATGGTTTGCGTCCCAAATGGCACCCTATTCCCTATATAGTGCAGTGTCCCAAATGGCACCCTATTCCCTATATAGTGCAGTAGGTTTTATATATATAGGGAATAGGGTGCAAAGTCATAAAATCTGATTTTAAACCTAATCGTAACCTTAAAAACACTGCTAACCCTAATGCCTAACCCTTAAATTAAGACCAAAAAGCAAAAAAATTTAATGAATCTTTATAATATATACAATTTTGAATTTGCAGCTGGCCCATCTAGCGGAAACCACTCAGTTCTGGCTCCAGGGCAAGACTCATGACAATAAACGTGAACCTGCGTGCCGCACAGGGAGAGAAACATACCTTTGAAAGCAGCTTTGATGGCCACCGTTGAAAGAGGATCACAACTTTTAACTTTCTCAACTTCCAAAAATGAGTGAATTGCTTTTAGCAGCGTTGTGGTTTATGCGCAATAGTGAATCAAGACTAGCAGGTAGGCCTACATTATATTCACAGTACATGATTCTTGACTGACTGCCAGTGGAACGTTTTTTGGGGATGATCAAGTCATGAATATGTTGCTAACTAGAAACAAGATCATGTTTAGAGTTTGTGATCTAGCTAACGATTAGGCTGATGGGGTAAATGCTGATGGGCAAGACTATGCTTGAGCCTATGTATTTGTAGCCACTATGCTGCATCTGTTGGGCTACAGTAGGTGATAATGCGTATTGCTAAACAGCACACCTGTCTGATAATATGGACCAATATGTTATTGGGTTCATTTCTAGAGTAAAAACAAAACAAAAAAAACGTCATTTTATTTTCATTTATTTTGGAATAGCATCAAAGCTGCTTTCAAAGGTATGTTTCTCTCCCTGTGCGGCACGCAGGTTCACGTCTATTGTCCTTTTAAATAGTCACCAGAACTGACCATGTCACAGTCATTCAACAACAACAAAAAATGTTTAGGTCCCTCCGCGACCTGTAGTATGCTGTGATACAGCATGTGCTTATGTCAGTATAAATTGTTTAGGCTAGTTCGGTGCGCCTTCCGAACTAGGACATAATGTATGTCCAGTTGGCGTTAATACTCTGCTTTTTTACATAACACAGCAAGGCAAAGGGATTAGAGTCATTATGTAGTGATTTCTAATGACATTTCTTCTCTCTTGCTCTCATATCCACTAAGGGGTCAATGAAACCGACCAGCAGCATAATTAGCTCACACAAAGCGGCCGGCGTAGTTTGACTAGCCATCTTAATTAGGGTCATGTACACACAAAGCGTTTCTTGGTATGCTTCTCTAATTACACAGGGTTTCCAAGAAAGGGGCATAGTAATGTCTAATGGTAGCGCTATTACACTACACACGATAACTGGTGCTGCCATACAGAATGTACAGAATATTACACTACACCAGATAACTGGGGCTGCCATACAGAATGTACAGAATATTACACTACACCAGATAACTGGGGCTGCCATAGAGAAGGTACAGAATATTACACTACACCAGATAACTGGTGCTGCCATACAGAATGTACAGAATATTACACTACACACGATAACTGGGGCTGCCATACAGAATGTACAGAATATTACACTACACCAGATAACTGGTGCTGCCATACAGAATGTACAGAATATTACACTACACCAGATAACTGGTGCTGCCATAGAGAAGGTACAGAATATTACACTACACCAGATAACTGGGGCTGCCATACAGAATGTACAGAATATTACACTACACACGATAACTTGTGCTGCCATACAGAATGTACAGAATATTACACTACACACGATAACTGGTGCTGCCATACAGAATGTACAGAATATTACACTACACCAGATAACTGGTGCTGCCATACAGAAGGTACAGAATATTGCGCTACACACGATAACTGGGGCTGCCATACAGAATGTACAGAATATTACACTACACACGATAACTTGTGCTGCCATACAGAATGTACAGAATATTACACTACACCAG